>OY728143.1:895558703-898058703 GCA_963277665.1 Viscum album | reverse complement strand
ATAATGTGGAAAAGTGCATTGAAAAATAGAAACATCAGTAAAAAAGTATCAAGCATACTTAGTTGAACACCATTCAATGGAAATCAAAAGAATACTTATATATCTAAAGAGTACTATGGATATGTTCCTAGATTAATGGGGAGATAAAGAACATATCACTAAGGGATATACATCTGTAAGACTCCAAATAGATCAATATGAATTAAAATCACCATTGAGATACATATTCACTCTGACTAGATGTAATGTGAGATGGAAGTGCTCAAAACAATCCATGTTCATCAATTCAATATCATATTTAGAGTAAATTATGTCATATAGGTAGTTAATGATGTTTTCTTGATTACATATTTCATCCAAGAGATTGATGTGGTTCCTATAAATAATAATGCTATTACAATATATTGTGAAGAGACTAAACCTATGAACAATACAACGTATCCAATGATAGATTTGTGAATAAAGGACATACTCTAGAAATATCATATATTAAGATATTTTTAATAGAGAGGTAATTTCTTAGTAAGTTGAATATCCATGGATGATAACATTGTGGGCATGTTAACAAAAAGCCTATATGTAAAAAATCATTAATATCATTTGAGAGCCACTAGACATATGATTATTAAAAATTGGTGACAGATTAAGTTGTATTATATAATATTTTGTGTCCTCAATGAAATTTATTTTTATAATAGGTTACTTGTACATTCACAAAAATGAATATTAAATAAACATTGTAACAAATATTTCTTAATCTTTGTCGTCACATTAATGTGATAATGATTGAGATTATTTTTCACATTGAAATAGATATAACTAGTTCCCTAATATGATAATATTATTGATATGTAATGATGTTATACTTAAATATATACTTTCAATTACTTCACATCATCTGATGGGACATAGATGATGTAGATTTTCTAGGGTGAGTACTCCAAAGTCGTTGAGACACCATCTCCTGATGTTTTCACATGTAAAATTTGAGTATTATATATTTTGAATATATAATCACTAATAGTAAATCCATGTGTTTGTGTTCTATTATATATTCATTTTTATGGGAATTTGTAATGAACCATAAATTTCAAGCATATTGAAAATTAATATCATGAGTCACATTATTATATATATTGTCGTAAAACATGGCACAGAATTTTTTAAATAATATTGTGTATGTTGGGTTCACCAAGAGTGGAATGTAATTTATGAATATGTAGTGAAATGTTTTTTTCACCTCTATCTTAGTGAAAGTTGAAAAAAATTACCATTGATTTGAATGAAATTACCAGAATAAATTCAATGTCCATGGTGTGTGTATGAGTTCATTTGTGGAATTAAAATAATGAAATATCAATCACTTCAATTTGTGACATGGGAATGGAACCTTCTTCATGAGATATCACTACATAGTGATTATAATACAAAGTAGACATTCATATGTGGTTTTCATCAGTGCAATAATATCATCATCCCCTCAGGTACCATTAAATTTTTTGAGACATTGATTTTGGTCGTTAAGCCAGCATTTCTACTGAAAATGAGGAAGAAGTTGAGTTGGGTACACACTTTAGAATTAAAAAGATCCTATCTAAATGTATTTGTATTTAACATAAATAATATTTATTCAGTATTTATTGATTGAATTAACTAAATAAATATTTATTATCCTGGAAATAAATATATTATTTATTCATTTATTAAATGAATAATATCTAATTATTCATTTATTTTTGTTCTAATAAAAATTGATGAGGTTGAGTGAATTTATTATTCATTCCAGTGATACATTTATATTCACCATTATGTAAAATAATATATATTATTTTATAGGATAGATAAAAATATTAAAATTATAATATTATAACATCAAATTTCATGGTGAACACTATGGGTCTATTATATTGTCAAGAGAATATGTTCAATTAAGAGATATTTTACCCCTAAAAAATGATTATATAAAGTAGGTTATAACATTTATATATGAATACCATAGTAGATCAAATATATTATTGATATAACCAATATATATGTAAAAATTATATATATAAAACAGTTGTAGGAACATACTGTTGTCGATACAATCCATTATAAAAACAATCCATTGTAGATATAAAGAATTGTTGATATAGTTAGTTTTAAAAAATATGATACACTCTTAGTCATTATCTATAAAAGGGAAAAATGAATTTCTTTAGGTTTTCAGTTATGAAAGTGAAAATTTTCTCCTCTCCTCCATCCCCTATAGCTACAGAGACCTGAATTGACTTTGCTACACTGATGCAATAGTGCAAGTGGTCTTGAGAGTGAAACAAAAGGAACATAACTATTATATTTGCACCTGATGTTTTATAAGTGATTATTTTGGAACAAGGTATTAAATATGGATTAATTGTTGAAGAATTATACACAATGATAAATGATGCACAACATTAATGTAATGAAATAGGATTCAGATGATAAAATTCTAATTTTTATAAATAATCTCAGGACAGATGTAATTTTATTCATATAAATTAACTATAAATTAATTTTTAAAAACGATATACTCAATTATTTGGAATTAAATTTAGGGGTTTAATATGTTTTATTAATTATTAATAACAACTGTTTCATGTACATTTCAGAAAATCTATTGAATCAAATAAAATTTAGGTTTAACTCAACCAAAATATGTAATTCTGGTATATATATAATTTTTTAGAACCAGTAAGCCAATAGAGAAGGAAGTAAATTAGGAAATGAAATATAATATTTATATGAAACTGAAAGAGGATATAAATATTAGGTGGGTGAAAGAGATATGAGGATTACAAAAAACAATTTTTATTTTCTTATATTCTTATTTCGGAAACCATTTCTTAATTTAGAAGATTTTATACTTCCATTTGCTGATATTATTATGTTATTTTATTTTTTATTTAGATCCATTGAATCCCTAATTTGACCCCATATAATCCTTGATTTTAAAAATATAACAAAAAATACAGATTTTTCCCTATCTTGATTACTTGTAATGGAAGGTTAAGGAATTATTCTCTCAATTTATGTTAATGGGATGTTATGTGTTGTAGATCAAATTTTTCTGTCAAGTGATGATTTTTTCAGAACTACTCATATGTGTGTATGTACAAATATTTTAGTGAAAGTATACATATTCTTCATTTTTTCTATGTTTTGTGGATTGATTTAGAGTTATTATATCTATTTATCATTTTGTAATATCGTAGTAAACCCATTACAACATGTTCTTGAAAATTAGAATTTCAATTTTATTGTAAATTAGGAGATCGTAACATATTAGAAAATAATATCTTTAATTTTGATATCACACATATATTATAAAAGTTATTTGAGAAATTAAATGAGTTTTATGAATTAGTGGAAGATGAAAATAATGAGTTTTATTATGGGTATACAAAAAATTAAAAAAAAATATATTTAATTCTATTGTTATATCACATCCAGTGGTTATGTGTAGTTACTAAAAAATGATGTCGATGCTATTTTATTTTCCTCATGATGGATTTAAATAATCAATGAACCATGAATCATTTTATGAGATGAAAATGTATACAATATGATTAGTGTTTTTAGATAAATATTTAATCATTTCCTAATGATTTTATTTTACATTAGAAAGAATATATTAAAAACAAGTGCAAGGTATTTCATAATTATATATAAATATACAAAAATTTAGATTAATGTATAAATGAACTAACAATAAAAAATGAGGTGTTATTTAATATTACTTTCATAGTTTTACATTAATATCCATTGAAATTGAGATTTCAATGACCTTTAATTTTATCTATTTTGGATAATAATGAAAATCAATCATTTTAGAAAAGAATATTGACTAGTTTATACATCATTAACATATTTTAAATAATTGAAATATATATTGATTCATAAATATAATATATTAAATTTTTTTATATAATCCTTAAGGATGACCAACATGATAATTATATGGTTGAATATGTGCTGTTAATTGATAATGATATAGTTGGGTTGCTACCATATTACATGAAAATTAGAATGAGGATGTGTTAGATGCTTCTTACAAAAAATTGTTGGACATGTTCAAGTTGAAACCCTTCAATGTGATGATCGATGTTATGGTCATCAATATAATCGAAACAGATGATGGTGAGAGTGTTTCCAAAAAAAATTTATATTTTTTAGAAGGCCTTGGCATTGTATATGAGAATAATGATGCATCTGAGAAGTGTTAGAGAATCCAATGGATGATATGAGTTAAAATGGATACATAATTAAAGTTAACTCTTGAATTCCATTACTTACATAATGGTATAACAATTAATTCATATAGGTAGTAATATAAGCTATGTAAAGTTAGTAGGAAAATCATACAACTATATAAAAGTAATATGGATTGTTGTGAATATATGGAAATGTGACATAGTGAAATTTAGTAGTTATGGATATGTATTTTGTTTTATTATATATCATACGTAATGAAATCCTAGTAAAATTCCTAAATTTAATGGAAAAAAAATTTCCATTAAAGGGACACCAGAAAAATGTATAGGCTCTGGAAATATCATCAATGAAATACATTGGACACTTAAAGATAAACTAGGATGTAATTAAGATATATAATTATTCTATGTTACAAAATTAAATGTAACAAGGGGTGGAAATAAGCTATAGAATGGTAATATGTGACTTATAGTCATATATAATAATAACTAGGGAGTAGTGACATGCATGTAAGGTTAATGATTGAGGTTATGTGATGGTAGGAATTGATACCAATGACTGTATACCCAACGGTCGATCTACTAATACGATCTCTTATCTGATTTTCATGGTGAATCCAAGGAATTCATTCCTCACTACTGATCCAAATCTGAGGGTTGATATGGATATTATTCTTGTTGTCAATCTATATGGTGTGGTATCTTGATAAAATCAATGCATTCAAATTATATGCCTCATGATCAATTACATTCTTATAAAATTTCAAATTGAATTTTTGGTAAAAACATACATTCCACACATTGATATCCAATGTGAAATTTTATATGATGATGATTAGGCTATTTTAAAATGATTGAAATAAAAAATTATATGTGATATAATATTTTAAGGATTAAAGATTGATATTTTTCTATAGAATTACAAGATCAAACAATGTTGTGAAAATATATGTTTCAATAATCTCTTTATTTTAATGAAATATTTATCATTTAGGGATTTCTGGAGAAGATTTAGTGTTTACACATCATGATAACTGTATTTAATTGTGAATTATGTTAATATTGAAGGAGAATGATAATGAAATTATCACTATCGAATAATAAACTAATTTTCAAATGGAATATCTAAAAAACAATATCTAGATCAATAATGATGAATCTTATTGATAATATTTTTTGGTTTAAATCTTCAATGAATTAACATCTGATAAAAGGAAACTTATTGTTTTTCAAGTAAGGGTCAAATAAAGAGCCTTTATGACAAGAATATTAAGATATTTCTGTCTAATATTGATGGAGAATTGTACCACACCAAACCAATAAAGTAGTGGATATATTATTGGGAGATTTATAATAGATGATTATCGTGGAATAGTTTTTTATGTACCACATCATAGATATATTCTCCATGAATTAGTACATTCATACTAGAGAAGCATGAAGATATTAATATGAAATATAAGTATATTATGTGTAGAATAGATGAATAAAATGATATTGATATATCGTGTGAGGAATTCAAAAAATGAGATATGGTAGATTAAAATAATTATTTTTGTAGAGGGATAAATAGAGATTATGGGGATTTGATAATTGGGAAGTCGTGTAGATTAGTGCATCTGTCTATTTAAGAGATTTTGAATCAATTTTAATATCGATTTAATTTTTTTTAATTGATTGGGAATGTAAAATAATTCAAAGTACACAAGTCATGGAGAAAATATTCAAGTTGTATTATTAAGTTTTTTTAATATAGAAGAAGGCTTATGTGGGATGATCTATTGATGTTGTAACATAAAATATAGTGTATGAATTTCAGAAATAATCAGAAACTACATTAATGACAATACAATGTTTTATATAAAAAGTGTGTCTAATATATTCAGTATAAAACCTATATTTTGATAAAAAAAATTTATAAGAATCATGTGATAAAATTATATCATAAATAGAAGAAGAGAAGAAATAGACATGGAAATTATTTACAATATATATATAATTGCATCAAGAATCTTTTTGAATAAGAAAAATTATGTTACAAAAAAAGTTACTCTATTGAAAGATAAATTATAAACTTTATGAAGAATTTTTAATCATTTATAGGTAGTATATATCGTCATTAATTGTTCTTAAACAAGTCTTGAATATTAATTGGTACTTTTATAAAAAAACTCTACTAATGAATTGGTGCTTCCAGTATAAAATCACCTAAATTTATGAAGTTTATTGTTCTTTCCATTCATAATTTGGATGATACTTATCTAATCATTGAGTTTTTTTAGAATGAACTGTTGATCACATTGAATTTTATTCATAATCAAATTTGTGACTCGGTTGGATCCGAACATGGAATTGAGTTATTTTTTAGGAGGAAGTAAACCATGTTATGAAATAATGTGATATTGTTCTTTCCTATGGTAGATCTATACAGTGACAAGAGGGTGTCAAATCAATTACCAAATCCTTATCTCGTCATTGTGATAGTGGTTCATGTAAATAGATTCGCTTAATTTAATGAGATATTAAAACATGTTAAAATAGGGTGGTCAAATATTCAACCCCTCTTACTGACCCTTTATGCCCTATCATGATTTACATGTTGAATTAGTGATAATATAGGTTTCACTTTTAATGGATATAATATAATACTAGATATTATTATAAGAATAATATTAATTTCATATTTTATGATAATTAATAGAGTCTAAAATGGAGAAAACAATCTGTATACTTACTGAAATTGATGTAAATATCTCATCAAGATCCAAAATAACATAATGATAAAAGAATGAAATAGATTGAGAAGAACCTAAAAATATAAGAAGGATAAAATATTTATAGAGTCTAATCAATGTGGTGTTTAATCTTATTATTAATTTATTAATAGTGATTAGTTTCAAGAAGCTAGTTC
This sequence comes from Viscum album, assembly GCA_963277665.1. NCBI lineage: Eukaryota > Viridiplantae > Streptophyta > Magnoliopsida > Santalales > Viscaceae > Viscum > Viscum album. The sequence continues at coordinate 898,051,560 of OY728143.1, read as the reverse complement.
ATGTTGATGGAGATAATTTGTCAAAGAATTGAGGATTTATACACTCAAAATGAAAGGTATGTGAAGAATGTTCATCTTTAGGATATCAATATATAATTCGGTTTGTAAAGATAATACTATAAGGAAGATAATAAATTTTAAATGTTTATAATCTATTGGAGACCAAATTATCTAGTATGTAAAAAAAGTAACAAAATTCTCATACATCTCATATAATCCATAGAAGAATCTGTTTCACATTGAAATATAAACAAATTATATACTAGATGAAGAATTGAAAAGATAATTTTATGACAATAGAGTGACCAAAGTCATTCATGATGATGTAATCCATGGATTATTGATTTTTCAAAAAACCATCATGAATATAAATTATTCTCATATGGAGATCGATGGTAAAATATTATTAGAGCCCGATTACTATGTATAAGAATCATGAAAAATTATTGCAGTTGAAATATAAAAGATTAATATTGATTTGGATGATATATTCAGATTAGTGGAATATGAAAGGAAAACCCTCATCCTAAAATATAGAGCTGATATTGAAATTGAAAAATATGGAAGAAGAAAAATTTGGAACTACCCAATCATATAATTAATGGTATTCAATCAAATAATCATAAAAGAAGATCATGTATTGATAAAAAATATTAATGATATTAATAAGTTCTCTAGATCATCTAAGGGGGAAACCACCTTTAGATCTTACAAAAATGTGTCCCATCAATTTGAAAATTTACCTTATATTTGTTTTTTTAATGTGAATAAAAACATTAAGTTGAAATTTTGAGGTGAAAAATGTTGGTACACTCTAAAATATGTTAATTAAGGAGGTGAGTATACCAAATAAAATCTTCCTATCCATATATATGCCAAAAATGTGGGTTTATATCCTAAAATTATAGAGTTCTAAAATATAAAAACTTTTCAAAACATGAACCTAAAATTAAGATAAAGTTTTATGCGAAATTATTAGAGTAATTGGAGTTTCTAACATTTGGATATTCATTTATTTTTTAATTTATAAGTGTGTATAAATTAATGATGGCTTGAAGGAATGTGGATAAAATTTGAATGGAAATCCACTGAATGAAAATATACTTAACATAAATAGATTAAACTTTTCACAAATAACCAATTTATATTTTCTCAAGATATATGGTATATTTCCAATAAATATTCCCATTTTTTATAATTATTGAAAAATACTTTTAGATATCACACATGTATTAAATTGTAAAAAGTACAAAAACAATTTATAATACATGTGAACTATGAAAGAGAATCTTCATTATGAGTTAAATATATTAACAAATTTTTTAAAAAAATGTAATATCATGAATAAAATAAACCAAGTTCTGAATGATGTCACACTAAATGATAAGTTAATATGCATGTATTTGTGGGAAAAGAGTCCACATAGTAGATCACTGTAAAATGGCCATGAAATTCCAAAATGAAGGGATCAATCTGAAACCCAAACTATAATCTTCTCAAGAAAGGGATATACATATTGGAATAGTGATTAACAATCCGTATGATGGATCTGAAAGGATTTCCATAAGTTTTATCTAAAAATTTAATAAATAGGTGTGTAGAGGGTGAAAGAATGCTAATTATAGTGCTATAAAATGTATAACATGGTTGTCACAATGAGAATAGTTTATTAAATCCAATGGAAACAAAATAATGAATTCAAGATAAAAAAACTAGTCCTAAAAAGAAGAAATTGAAACAAAATGAGTGAGGAGAGAATAAACCTAATTATTTATTTATTATATATACTGAATAGTTAGACGTGGATAGGATATTGGAGAATGCTATTAATAATAAAACTACTCTTGTAAGTATTTTTAAAATCCCTATTTTGACAAATAAGAAAGATGATATGAAGAATATGTCAATGAATTATAGTTATTTTTAGATATGAAATGTTTAATAATGATCATGAAAGAAGTGTTCTAGTTACATAATATAATCAAAGAATTTTTTTTATGTTGTGAGAGAATTTGTATTCCCATGTTATTATTAATGTATAATGGGGAACACCCTCTTAATTCCAATTCTATTTTTTCAGATACAAACATGCCGAGAATTCAAAGAACAAATAATGGTTGAGTTAAATGAGGATTTTAAGACTAAAAATAAGATAAATATAACTTTTAGGATAATATTAAATAACTTTTTGGAGAATATGTTATTTCATTCCTTTAGTTGATGAATGTATGAAGTGTTATTGTCAAAACTGTCAATCTATGGGGAATTTATATATCTGGAAAACACTAAAAATCCAATATTATGGAATTGAAACCATAATATTCGTCCTAATTTACATCATGAAAGTTATATTTATAAATGGTTTGTTATTATTTATGTTTATAAATAAAGGAAGAATCATATGTCATGAACAAAAACAATCTAATGTGTTTGTTAAGGTGTGTGCAGGCTATATTTCATTCCTTAAAAAATTTATTTGGAAAACCCCAAGATGAGAAGAATTATTAATAGTGTCACAATCATAGACATATGGAAATATTTGATAAAATTATTTATTCAATCTTTTTTCTACACTATAACAGGCCACATTGACATAAAACTTACTCCTTAAAGTCTCATTGATAAGAAATCATGTTGATCCATCAAACTATAAGAAAATTAATATAAGCTAATTCATATATAATGTTGATGAAGAAGAGTTGCATGATGTATTCCCCTACATTAAAATTTTCATTTATTATCAACATTTGTCTTAAAATAATTTCCAGGCCCACATATTGAGTTTAACGGAATCAATGTTACTTCGAATAAATAAAAAGGGGGAGCATTATCTTCCCACATTGGAATTGTATTTATTATCAATAAGGATGATTTCATTGATATTTAGAAGGAATAAATATGTGTTTTTGGTGGATGAATAATATGTATAGATGCACCCATACTATATTCATACTAGAATAAAAAAATCGTGGTTTCTAGATTAAAAAACATGCTAGAAGAAGACTATGATTTTTCTGATTTATGTATTTATATTAAACCTAAATGAAACTAAAAATGGTAATGTTTTTTTCTGAAATATATTATTATAGTTGTATGGAATTGTGATTTATTAAGAGGGTATTTAGGATTTTTATAATTTCATTAAACATTCTTGGATGATTTTTATATATATATTGTATTTCTAAATGAAGGTACATTATGAATTACATTACCCAAAAAAATTAACAGTTGATTTTGATTATGTACAAAATTGTAACATAGGCACTAAATAAAGGAAATTGTAGAAAAAAATTAGAATTACGATGTATAGTGACCCAAAACAAATATAACATAAATAACATGTCGATATGTTTTTATAATTATTAAACAAATAATTAGCTTCACAAAATAAGGACCTAAAGGTATTGTTTCATAGATATTACCTATATATGGATCTGATTTTTTCACACTTGTGAAAATTTATCCATAAAGATGCTCAATTATATCCTTTTCCTATATATCTCACATGACATGACTGAACATGGAGATTTTTTCTATTAATCATAATGAAGGGGAAAAATTGAAAACCGAGAGAGGAATAGTCAAGGGGACCTGAAAATATGCAAACTCAGGGTGTCTTCCCGAACAAAAGCCACACACTCAAGAGGCCATGATCCTAGGGAGTAATAAATAATATAATGATCACAAGGGTTTCCTTATGCTACTAGGAAATCAGCAACAATGTAACCCTCACACCATGTGTGGGTCAATAATGTGAGATCGATGAAGTGCAACAATCTTCTGATATTATAAACAATGGACCAAGGGCATTTATTCCCACCCTATAAAGTGTTTCAAACAATAGAGGAGTTAGTTTCAATTTTACCTAGGATTATATTCTTGGCCTAACAATGATGATTCCCAATAAGATTTTCCTTGGCATCCAAAATTAGCAAGTCACAGTGGTCATCATAACTACTAAAAGTGAAAATGACCGAGCTGAGGGAATCATGAACAAAGCCTCCACCTATTATGGTTCCAAGGGTATAAGATCTATCAATGTTTAGTTTTAGACCATATCCTGAGGAATTCTAGCGATCTCAATGGTATTTTGTAGGAAATTCCCTAAAATTTGCCACAGATCATTGACTGTTCATTAACAATCTCAGGGAAGGAGTAGTGTCCAAGCCATTCAAAAGAGATCCCAAGTCCACTGATAAGCTTCTATAATGAGTAAACATAGCTAAAACCGAGTATGCAGCACAGTCGAACCAACCCTTTTTCCTGGAACTCCAAATTGTCCTGTAACCAGCCAATATTTGGCTAGTTCTCACTTTCCAATCCACCCTGCTATCCCGGATCCCGTGGAAAAGGGTATGAGCAATGTTCTCACTATTAAAATATTACATATCAATACCGACTATATTGATGAAACTAAACCACACCACCCTTTTCCAATTCCATCGAAATATAAATGGGTGATCGATTCCACCTTGGAATGTTGATAGAAAAAGAAGTTGGACACAAAGTAGATACAATTGTGTTGAATCAGGTCATCCATCTGGATAACACGATTCCAAATGTGCCAAGAATGAAGTTATATTTGATCACGACATCCTTGCACCATAAAAATTGGTCTGCACCAGCATCGAGGGTAATATAGGTGTCCTGAAGAAAAGTCGTAGAAGATATGGCTCCAGAAAAAGTTCATGTGAAAATGAGTTTTTCCGGATCGAATGAATGTTCAAGGATATTGAATTTTTCCTATTGGTGAAAGTTGAGTGTGGTATGAATGAACTAGGAAATGTACAATCTTGGGAAAATGAGATATTTGGGATAGGGAAACCTAGGGAGATGAGGGTCTCTCCCACCCAATTGTGGTTAAAATACCTGATATCACCACATCCCACAAGCCATCAGGACTAGTGTTGCAATTCTGGAATACACATGTGTAACATCTTCCACATGGAGGAAACCATCTTGTTAGATTCACCTCTTTTCTCCCCACATTTGATAGTCACAAACTTTCTCCATAGTTGATTACCTTCAAAAACACCATAGGTCATCTTAGAATGAAGGTTATCCATAGTATCAGTGACACTCTAAAGGCCAGCACCACCTGCGTCCACTGGTTTGGTCATCATAGCCCTAGACAGACATTGGAAATGACCATCTCTATGTGAATCCCAAACAATGGCAACCAAAGTGTTTTCAATGGTTTCACTCAATTCTTTATGTAATTTAAGGAATGACTGTAAATGCATCAGAATATATGTAAGGAAAAAGATAATCTGTGTAATTTATCCACCAAATGATGAGAAATGACTCTTACAATTTTTGATGTTCCCTGTGATGTTTGCAGTCATGATTTCGATGTGCTGGATGTGAAGACCTCCGATGGAAATCGCCCCCCCAAGATATTCCACTAGAAAGGATTGCATGATAACCCTTAGAAATTACTCAATCTTTTTTACACAACTCTCAAAACAATATTTAGAGACGTATATGCTTCTATTATCATCATTGATATGATTTCCACTCCACTTGCAGTATTCCTTCATGACTTTAATTACCCCCTTAATTCATCTCTTTCTTCTGTTAATGAAATGAATCATGTCCTCTACGAAGATAAGGTGAGAGATTCCATTGAAATGAGACCTATTTCTAAAATGAATTATATTTCCATTATGAATGCAATTGGATATGTACTTGATAAAGAATTCAAGAGCCAAAATGAAAAGGCTTGGTGAGAGAGGATATCCCTATCTTAGTCATTTAACAAATTTGAAAAAGTCATTTCTCCATTCCATGAACATAACAGAGAATTAGGGATATTTGAAGCACCTGAAGAATAATTCTAACACCAAATTAAAGAAAACCAAGCAGGATAGGACTTTCAAAATGAAACCCCGTTCAATTAAATCATCGGATCTATCCATGTAAATTTTAATTAACATTTTGGATCTCGTGGTTTTCCTGTTGATTTCTCCAACCATCTCTTGATGAAGATAAATTTATTTTTATGTTGACATCTCTCTAACAAATGCATGTTGTTCCTCTGAAATCCACTTGTGGGGGTGATGGGTAAGCCTCATGTTGATGATATAAGACAAATAATTATAAGGGAAGATACACATACTTCATGGAGAATAATTCCAGACTGAGGAGGTATACTTAACCTTCTAACTAAGAATTAATGTTGTAGAACAAGCCACATGAGGAAAGTCTCCCCCACAAAAGAATTCTTAAATAATTTTAAACAATCCTTTTTAACCACATCCCATGAAGCTACAGAAAAGGCTCCCAAAATTCCATCAGGCCGAGGAGAAATTTCTTGATTTAGAGAGTTCACTTCATCCCAAACCTTCGTCTCATCAGGGATCCTCCCCATATCATAATTGATACCATCAGACACCATATTCGGGATAGCTTCACATAAGGAATAATGGCCATGGGGATATCCCTCTATCATATTCAAATTACTACCCGTTATTAAGGATTTAAAATGAACATACACTATATCACCAACATCATCAATATTGTTTGTGAATGAACCATATTCTTTATTGGTGTTGGGAGTGGAGCATCATATTCTCTCTTTCATACAAGCATGAAAAAATATAGAATTTTTGTCGCCAGTGTTAATCCTTTTTTTTAGATTTCCCAGGTGTAGGACATTCCATAAAAAGTATAATATCCTCAGATTTCTACTTTTTATAAATGAAATCCATTAATAAATCATCACCATAGTTTTCCTTAAGACCAGATTGAGTATCCTTAAGTTCACACTCCACTGTATCTATCTCTTGACATCGAGGGGACTGACTTCAGATCAATGTAAGTAGGTCCCCTTTCAACCTTATGAGTTTTTTTTTTGGAACCCAAGTAACAAAATGTCTTGCATGGGTTTGTTCCAGGAAGAGTGCACCATAGACATAAAATCAGTATCAGAATTCCACTGTTTAGAGAAGAAAAACGTGGAACCAGAATCCTCACCAGATGATATAAGAAAAATTAGATGGGAGTGGTCATATAGAGCATGAACATGGTGAGAAACGTGTACTCCATGATATTCATAAATGGCATTAATGTTTTCCAAACACCAGTCCAATATACTCCACATAAGATGACCCATTTTTTATTTTTTCACCATATGAACATTCCCCCAGTGAAACCTAAATCCAAGAGTCCTTTTCGAGCCCTAGATGAGGTGAAAGCATGCATGTACTGCTGATGATCAATTCCATATACATATTTTTAGAAGGGATTTAAGATAAAATTGAAATCACCACGGTGAATCCAAGCGATATTCCTCATATTAAAGCATTCAAGATTGTGCCATAGCTAATATCTCATCCTTGGCTCGCATTTGGCATAGTCAAAGGCTAAAAGACACTGAGAGCCACCATTATCAACCATTACTTTGAAATTATGATATGAGATATCCTGATGATTATCTAAAATAATCCATCCAAAAAATCCAACTGTGGTGGTTTGTGGTTTCTCTATGCATAAAATGACAAAGTCCCATTCTAAAACCAAACTCAAAAATCACAGAATGCAACAAGACGAGCATAATGTGGGAGGGTTGGGATAAATTAGCCACCGTCTCTATTCTGAGGAACCTAAAATCTTATGGAGAATCTAAGATGGGAGCCCATGGTGGAAATCCATATCCACATAGATCCGGAAAACTGAGGACTCCTTGAGAAGAACTGATCAATTATTAGTGCAAAGGCACTCACCCTAATGATCTCCAATCTTACACAGAAAATACAGAATGAAGAAGGGGAGCGGGAGGCCAGGTAGGAGAATCCAAACCGCCACTTGAGGAGTCTCTCATCCATGAAGGAATTCCATGGACCATCGAAGAAGGATGAAGTGCCATCAACTGACAGAACAGGGGTTAAATGCCCATGACATGATGAAGTCATCCCGTGATGGAACCAAAATGATAATGGAGCGATGATTGATCCCTAAGATGGAGGAACAAGCCTCTAATACCCAATAGGTGATGAATTATTGGAACATGGGATGTAGAGGCCTGTCTGTGCCGATTCTCACCATGAGAGTCCATCTGTGCAGATTAGATGCCTCCTCAAAAGACGACATTAGGAAAATGAGTAAGGGGAACCCTTCTCTGAGACAGAGCAAGCAGCCAAGAAAGGAACCTTCAAAAACTGAGGAAGAGGCGTCAGACGGACTAGGGGTTCCGATCAGAGATGAATCTCCTTGATAAAGGGGCCAAATAACGATGATGCCCTCTGCCCTCCAGGAATCTCAAATAGAGGGAAATCCTTAACACCAGTGAGAGGGCTGGGAGTGGAGGGGCCAAAATCGGATGACTAGAGATGAACTGGATCCACCATAGAGGTCGACGGGGAGCAAGCAACAGGCATAGAAATTTGAAAGCAGGGAGCCACATTAAGCTCATTCTATGAGAGGAGAGGGGAAATTTTATATATAATAATATTAATAATATAGTGAATTGAGACATTATAAAGGAGTGAAATATAATTCTCAATAAGGGAAAATAAATAAAAATTCCATAATCGATAGATAAACACATTTGCAAAAGAATGAGTTAGAAAAAATATGTGGTTTAAAAGAACATAAAATAATAATTGTAAACTACAAACATGTAAGTTGGACAAAAAAATGAAATAATATCAATTACCTTTTTGTGATAAAATAAAACATTAATCATGTGACATGGGCTATAGAATTTAAAAAATAAAGTGGCATAATCATAAACATATGATTCTTCATCATGGTGAACATAGGAACCTTTCATCCCGTTCACTCAGAAAATTTTGAGTGGAGCTACATCACATCACACCCATACTTTATAAACATAGCTACTTCCTTGCATATTCACATAATATTTTTGTCTAATGAGATAAGCCTTTACTCAATGAATTGGAGAGAAATATAGGTCACCCCTATATCCTAATCAATAAATATTCGAGACATTTTAAAAAAAAAGTCATCACATCCTAAACTGACCTATATAATGAATAATTATATATATAAAATTTTCATATCTTATTATAAATAACTCATAGAAGGATACTAGGTTTTTTAAACCATTCAAGAACACTACATTTCATGAAAATAAGAAGTCAAAAAATATTAATTATCCCATTATATAATATGAATCATATCATAATAACTTACATACAGTTTTAAAAAGATCCCATCATGAAATATAACTATTTGAGGGTAAATAATGGAACAACTAAAAATGTTCTAACAAAATATTTTTAAACATTAATGTGAAAATTAAAATAATTTTTTAATTAAATAAAAGTCTTTTGAAATACATAATATAACTTGTTCCTATTAAAAAATTCTTTAAATAATATTTTGGTGATTATAAATAGATGTGAAAATACTTCGAAAACAATTACCTTTAATAAATATTTAATAATGAAGAATGAATAAAAAATTATTTATTCAAAAATGTGATGTGAAGATATATTGAAATAAATTTCCTTTAAAATAATATTTGATAATAGATAAATGAAAACATTATATTTTTTTCAAGGAAATAAATTCCCATCATGCCATTTATGATAGGACCTCCAAGAAAATGGAAATCAAGAATTCATGGAAGAATATTCGAAGGTAATTAGTAATGTTCCATTGATGTTGCAAAGAAGAATCTCCTTTATTCTAAATCTATGCCTCATGGATTCTTTTCATCTCGAATGAGTAATATTTTATGTATCGAAAATCATGAGCCCTATGTTCCAAGAAACATCTAGACAAAAAACATAAATATAAAGGGTGTTTTTCAATAAGGAAATGAATAGGAATATCTTTTTTATAGTCTATTAAGGGATCCAATGAAGAGTCTTGTTAGCATAAAAAGTCACCTACTTTAATGAAGATGTGTGATGGTTGTTTAATGGTGGTGGCTAATCCATATTCTCTTCAACAAAGGATGAACTAATGTAAATTATCTACTCTTGGGCATTTCATGTATTATAAAGTAAAAAAATCCGGGTCCTGTGATGTTATCAAACTATATTTCTCATGTTTTTGAAGGTGTAAAGTCTATTAGACGAATATTATTGGATGAGATCTCTTCCACATCTTATTGTAATGTAAATCCAATCTCAAATATGAATAGAAATTTAGTAAAATATTTGTTAAACCTAGTACTCTTTAAATTTTGAACGAAACATATATTTAAATTACTTTATAAAAAATTACTCAAAATCAAATATTTGGGATCTATTTCCTAGTTTAAATTGGGTCCTTTGGAATCCCAAAATTATTAATGTTCTTACATCTTATGTTGGTATTCCATTAAATATTAATCATCACACGAGAAATGGTTAAATTGTGATGCTTTCTAGGATCCAATTAAATTTCAATCTTGATATAAATCAACCAATTGTATTCTATTTATTTATAATGACACTAAAAATATGGTTAATATTGAATTCTAGTTTGTTCCCCCTTTTTGTAAATTTTTTAGGATTATAGGACAAAATATCAACAATTGATGGAATATTTAAAAATAATTTTTACATCCTCCAAAGTTAGATGAATCAAAATATTGTAGTGGGGGAAATATAGGTAAATATATTTTATTATATGGAAATGAGTTTCAAAACAAAAATGAAATGGGAAAATGGATCAAAATGAATGAAGATAATTTTAATGTGAAAAATGTAAGAGGTAAAAATTTTCCCTCTATTATAGATGAAGAAGAAAAAATAACTTTTTTGATCCTTCTAGTAATTGTGGGAACCCATACATGTCTTTAAATAGTGGTTGAAAAAATATTTTATATATATATATTGATATTATGAAAAATATTATGTCAATTAATTTTGATTATTCAAATATTATTTCAGTCAGAATTTTTTTTCTTATTCTCACCCATATGAAAAATCGTTATATATGATGTATAATGCTAATTTTTTCCAATATCATGAAATCCCTACTCCTCTATTTCTATTTATTAAGTTAAATTTATTGGTATTATAACATATGAAAATAGTAATGTTCCTTTTACTTATTTTACTGATAAGAAAACTTGTAGTCATTGTATTTCTTCTTCTAATCAATCTGAACACTCCTGCCTTGAAAATTCTAAATCTATTACAATTTATTAGGATAAGTATAATAATTATTCTTTTATTGATTTTTCTAACATATATCCCCATGAGAAAACTTTTGAGTCAATGAGCTCAACTATATAATCTCAATCTAATATTAAATTCAAGAAGGACAATTAAACTGTAATAACTGAATGAAATGATGAGAAGTATCACAAAAAAGGTATTACCATAAAATTCTAAAAACATAGAAAATCAATTTTCAATGTTTCATAAAATTTAAAAAAGGGTGATAAAAAACATTTTTATAATAGGCAGTCAATATGAAACAAAATTTCTAATAAAATGTTGAATTATGACATTCCTCCGAAAAAATTCAAATGAATTTTTTTTTCAATTTTTCACGGGTTCTCCAAATTTGAAAGTATTAGAGCTATTTATCTTTTTATTAATAAAAATAAACCATATATTTTTGGTCTCTCAAAGCCAAAAAATATTTTCTCACTGAATGATTCATCTCCTGATAGATCGGGGTTCCATTTTATTGGAACTAATTTGTCCATTAATCAAATCAAAAGACATTGGGTTATTTTTTATTATATATTTTAGGGATTGTCTTCCATTATCTCCTATAACAAGATGATTTATATGAACCATAAATTTGATGTGTTTCTATAGTATTTGTAATTAATTTATTCTTTTAATAGTTATGAAGATAAAACATAACATTGGAAAAATATTTTGGACAAAAGTTGTATTATTAGCTGTCCATGGATTCTCATAGGGATCCTCAATGCTATTCTAAATTATGATAAGAGTATAAAAATGGGTATCTCTTCTACCTCAACAATATCATTCCAAAACTATATTGAGGATAGTAATCTCATTAAATTAACTTTGTTGGATCAAAATATACTTGGTATAGAAGGCACCTCCAATCTGTTGTTGCGATAATATATGAATGAGATTTCATAAATGATTGTTTTCTCAATATCAATTCCTCTATATGTTTCTATACCCATGATAAATTCAATTATTATAATCACCCTCTAATATTTATGTTTAACCCTATAATGGAAATACCACCTTTACACATCAGATTTAATAATGACTATAGCAATCACCCTGAATGTAAATTTATGATTCAGGACACTTGGAATTCCATTAAGATTAAAAATTATTCTCTTGAATGAGTTTTAAAAATTATTATCCCTAATAAAAAAGTGAAATTGTGGAGTATAAATATCGTCAGTCACAGTTATGAGTAAATTTCATATCTTTAATCACCTCTTAATTCAATTCAAGAGAAAAATACAAATAATCATTTTAATGATGGTCTTAGAGAGTTGAATAATGTTACTTATAATCTGAATATGAAAATTAATATTTAAGAGTGCATACAGAGGGAAAATTATTAAGTTAAAATGGATTAATGGTTTTGATAGGAATACAAAATTCACTAACTCTCTTCAAAGTGTTATGAAAATCAACAACCTCCTGGATATCCTCTCTCAGAATGTACATTTCGGGAAAAAAGAAAAGATCTTTCATCACATGTTTCTCCTATTACCTGACACTTTTGAAACTTCTAATACTTAAAATTAATTTGTGGAAGTCATCATTCCAAATGTTATTACCCAATAGGATAAATCTAATCTCTCTATCATTCCTCTTACATCTAAAATTAAGGAGGCTTATTTTAGTCTTAATTATAGAATCTCTCCTAGACCGAATGGTTTTACTAATTCTTTTTCTCCGAAAATTTTGGAAGGTTATCCAAAATTATGATTTCATATTGGTTAATCATTTTTTTAAAATGGACAACATTCATAAATAATTAAAATAAAATTCCTTTTTTCCATCCCTAAAATTTATAATTCAAAATAAATTCTTAATTTTAGACAATTTTCTCTTGTTAAAAAATTTAAAAAGTTATTAGAAATATTCTTGCTAATAATATTTTTGGAATTTCCCACAATATACATTCTCAAAATCAATTTTCATTCCATATAGGATAAAAAAATAAAACGCTATCTTATTATGGATTTTAAATGTGTTAGCCTTAGGAAAACTACCATAGGAGGGAACATTACTATAAAATAATATGTTAGAAAATCCTTTGGCACTCTTTATTTGGGTTTTATCTATGATGTTTTCACAATGCTTATTTTTTATGATAACTTTTTTAATTATATAAAAATCATACCAAGTTCTACCCATATTTTAATTTTGATAAATGGTTCCCCTACGGAATATACAAAAGGTGTAAGGTAAGGATGTCCTCTTTCAACTATTCTATTATTCATACTAGAAGATTATTTATGTAGACTACTTTGTAGAGTAGTGAGTGAGAGAAAATCATTTCCATTATTGTTAGTAGATGAATTCTATCTCAAACTGATCTTTTTTATGTTGATGACATTATTATTTTTATTTAAGTAGATAATATGTACATCCAGTATTTAAAAAATACCCTCCTTGATTATGAGAATGTTATGTGGTAAAAAATTATTTGTGAAAAATATTTTATTTAGTTTGGTTGAAGATTTTTGATAGATAGAAAGTTGAATAAAATCAACGAACATGGGATTAGAGGAAGAAATCTACATTTTAATTTCCTTTGTGTACCTTTATTTTGTGTTAAACATCTAGGTGGTTATTTTTCACATATTTTTATTCAAATTAGGACTCAATTATACTCATCGGAAGGTAAATTATTCTCATTTTATGGATGTATATTCATGGTTAAATATAATAATTATTTGAAAAATATATTCATTCATGCTCTAAAATTGGAGATCCACTCTCATAAAAAGTATTAAAATCTATATTTATTTTTTTGTAGTGAAATCATTCTCCATAGGAAAATTGAAATTATTCCATGGAAAAAACGTTTCCGACCAATTGATTTTGTAGTTTTTGGTAAAAAAAACTCAGAAATTTAATCCTTTTACTCAAAATGTAGTCTTACATAAATAATTATTAATGAAAATTATAAAGGTATTTTGAAAGAACTCAGATCATAGTTTCAGGTATGTTTTTCATTTTCTGGTCGTTTTTTAGAAAAAGGGGAAAATCTGTAAATTTTTGAAGTACACGTCGTGTACTTTATAGGTACACTCCGTGTACTTTGATGCAGCACCTAGCCATGTGTTGGCTGTGTCCGGGACACACACATGTTGTGTAGAGGTGATTGGAGTCCGTTTAAAGAAGAGTACGGAAAGGCCAAGTACACGCCATGTACCATAGAAGTACACACAATGTATTTTCTTTGTTTTCCTTAAATGGACCGGGGTCACACAAAATCGACGAAAACACCTTCTTCTCCAGGATCTTCGACCAAGAGTGACCCGTATGGCCGCGAACAACCTTCAAGCCCCTGAGTCTCCATCTGTATAACGAATCGACCGCCGTAGATTGCATTGGAACCGTAGTGGTGAGCTCTTCCTTCTTCTTCAGTTTCATTCCATGATTTTCTCTCTTTCTCAAGATATCGTGGGTTGATCATTTTGTGCGTTTTCGAAGATCTACATCATTATAAGGAGAATCCATCCTTGTGGTCAAAGTATATTGATATACTAGCATCAAGGTAGGTGGTATGGGCCTTACCGTTTGATGCCTTCGAGTTTTATGTCCAAATTCCAGCAATACCCGTGAACGGGGTATTGCGTGTTTACCATTTTCCCCTCTTGTTTTTCCTGCCATGCTTGGATTCTTTTGTAGAGGTAATTTGATCATGTTTGTGGATAATTTCTATGCTTGGATGTTTTACCCATGCCTTGTTATTGTTACGACCTTGTGTTCTTATTAGTCTTTGGTCGTTATATCTTTTTTCCATGCCTTGTGACAGTAGGATGGAATGATTTTCTCGACATTATTGTTATGTTATAGACTAGTTAAACAAGTAGCTCTGTAAGTGTACATTGGCCGTATAACATTATTATGAACTGACTGGCATGGTACCGTGAGAACCTGGTGCTATAGACTATACGGGATAGACCGAGTGAGCTTCCCAGAGTGTCTTGGATATTATATACTATAGGATAGTAGACTGAGTGAGCTTCCTCAGAGAGTCATGGATATTATAGACTACAGGGGATAGACCGAGTGTGTTTCCCAGAGACTCTTGAATATTATAGACTACAGGAGGGTAGACCGAGTGAGCTTCCTCAGAGAGTCTTTACTTGTTTGAATTCCTTTAAACCATTCCAGACTAGAGGAGGAATTGACTGAGCGAGCTTCCCCAGAGATTCTAAGATAGACCTAAGACTATATGAGGAATTGACCGAGTGAGATTCCTCAGAGAGTTTCTAGACCTTGGGGCTATAAGAGGGTTAGACAACATGATCTTCCTCAGAGGGTCCCTGACTAACCTAGACTTTAAGTGGAATTGACCAAGCGAGCTTTCCCAAAGAGTCTTATAATTTTTTAGGACCAAACTAGAGGGGTTAGGCTGAGTTCACTAACCATAGGGTTGTTGATACTTCTTGGATAGGACCAGGGTCATTGGCTGCGAGTAGTTCATAGAGGGGTTCCTGTTGTGGTTAGTTGTTTTCTTCACTACTTCTTGTTGTTATGTGGATTGATGACAACTGTATATCGCCTTGTAAATGTTTATTGATTACTTCCTGCCATTTAGTGTCATTGTTTACTGCTTACTATACTATTACCTGCTATATGCTCACTGAGTATTAGGCACAGATCTTCAGGTGGTTGCCTACTGGGATTTAGTTTCACACCCTGTTTGGGACACGCTTTTGGGCCCAAACAGACTATGTTGTTGCAGGTATAGACAAGGGAAAGAGACCTTTGACTTCGGGTACTTGATTGCTTTAGTGTAGGAGAGCATGGGACCAAGCCTAGGTTTGCGATGCTGAGGAGCTGTCTATATTTTCTTGCATACTTGTTTTGGTACTGTTTTATTTGTAGCATTGTTACATGTTTGGCTGTTTTCCTAGATATATATCCCACATCATTTCATATATATATATGTGTGTGCTCCAGTGGTTTATTGTTTTCTTCTTCATATGTTTACTCATGCATTGTTGTTGGATATTTACTACTTACACTATTGTATTCTTTGTTTACTTCCCATGTGTACTCTACTAATCAGGGCATAGTTTCCCCACTATGACACCCAAGTCTCTCGCTGCTAGTCATTAGCCTCTGGCGTTTGGGGAAATGATGTTGAGTCCATGTGACCAACTAGGTATGGGGCGCCTCTAGGTGGCTTTCGGAACCGGGACGTTACAATGTGGTATCAGATGAATTCTTTTCACTTGATTTTCTGCTTGAAGCCTTTATCCATGGATAGGATGGATTTGGTACTTGGTAATAAGTTGTGCCCACGAGTAGCTAACCCGTGTACAGGGAAAATCCAATCTACCTCTCTTTTTGTAGTTTTTTGGTTTTGATATTTTACAGTTGATATGATATCCCCTCGAGTGATTCTCATTCCTTGTGTTGTTATTGTTGTTTCTATTGCGATTCTATTTCTGTCGCATCCCGATGAGATGAGGGTATGCCATCTCATGCATCATAGAGGCACTTGTTAGAAATCAAATGCCATGAATTTTTCCATTCCATCTAGGGTGTATTAGCGATGGCATGTAGTTGTGATAGATGTTGTGTAGATTATGCATTCTGTTGTGATAGATGATTTGGTAGAATCATTTCTGTTGATAGAAAAATTGCTTGTATTGTAATTTGCTTAAATGAATGCTAAACTTTGGTTATTGAGGTGTTATGGGCCCTCATGAATTGGAACTTGGTGTATCATTGACTTGTTTCCCTTGTATATGATATGAAGGAGATTCCAAGCATTGATTCGCGGGGAGTATGGGCCCTCACGGATTGGAATTTGGAACCTCTATGTTTGTTTTTCAGTGTTTTCTGGGTTTCGGTGCAGTTTCAGAGCTACTGCCCGAAAAAACCCAGAATACACGGCATGTACTTTATGACTACACACCGTGTAGTTTTCAGACCATGTCATTGACTGTGTGAGCAGAAACACGGGATGGTGAAAAAGTATTTAGTAACACATCGTGTACGGTCATTACAAGCCGTGTACTACTGAGCCGTGTACCCGGTCGTGTCAGTAACCACACGGGCCAGGGAAGATCGTGTCGTACACACCATGTTTGGTATGAACACGCAGTATAGCCTTGTTCTAGGTATCCGGCCGTGTCACGAACAACACAGGTCAGTGTTATCTCTCCTATACATGTCGTGTTTGTTAGGAACACACCATGTAAGGGTCATCCGTGTAGCCGGCCGTGTAACCAACAACACAGGTCTCCGAGGCTTGTCTAGTACACATCTTGTCCTTAGAGAACACTCCGTTAAGTCTAGGGATAAAAAGACCGTGTGAGTTAGCCATGTAAAGAGACTCGGGCAATGGAATGAATTTCATGTACATGCCGTGTGTGGGGATGATAGGCCGTTTAGTCTGGGGTGTTACACGACCAAAGGTGGCAGAGTACACGCCCATGTAAATGGATTTAGAAGACACGCCGTGTAGTTTTATACACGCCGTGTATCCGTGCTGTGTAAAACATAAATGTTTCTTTATCCTATTCTTGTCTTGTACTCTTGTGTTCTCAGTCTTTGATATTCTTCATATAAGGTGTGCTTTTGTTCTTTCAGAGCTATGCCACTGAGACATCCTCTGGTTGTACGTCAGCTTCCAGAAGGTGATCAGACACAGGATATGGCTGATCAGGGACCTCCTGAAGATCCTACTACTGTGCCAGGCGTGCACAGACAGCTATACCCATTGCAGACACCGATGCATAGTTCAGGGAGGACTTCCTAAGGATGATGCCGAACTTTCAGGGAGTGTCGCCTCCTGCCCTATCGATGGCTGAGTTGACGCGGGTTTTCCAGTAGCAGCATCCTCCTACTTTCTCAGGGGATGGAGGATCCCATGCTGCATAGTAGTGGTTAGAGGCCATGCTAACGATCTTCTAGAACCTGGAGATACCTCTAGATAAAAGGGTAAATCTTGCTACTTATATGCTCCGAGACACCGTCGAGAGGTGGTGGGAGGTGATCTCACAGTCAGGGCACCAACATAGTATGACATGGGATGAGTTCCGGTGAATCTTCTATGATTAATTTTATCCAGAGACACTGAGGGCCGACCGAGCCTGGGAGTTAATGAGTCTCGAGCAGGGTACTCTTTCTATTATGGAGTACTCATCTTGCTTTATCGAGCTGCTGCTCTTCACACTGATTCCAGTAGGTGATTAGTTGTTCCTTTCTAGGAAGTTTGAGGATGGTCTCAGATAGGAGATCCATTCCCAGGTAAATATATTTAGGTTGAATTTGATATCCTCTATCATAAACCAGGAGCTGATCACTGAGCGCAATATGAGGGATTCTAGAGTAGTGAGCCCGGGCAGTTCGACATCCAGAGTCAGTGTTCCTCCTACTAATAGCAGGAAGTGTTGTAGGGAGTCTTCTAGAGGAGATCAGGGTAGGCGGAATGTAAATTAAGGTAGCTAGGTTGTATGCTACTAGTGTGGTAGGAGTGGGCATACTAGGCCTCAGTGCCAGAGGGACCCGATAGAGTGTCGAGCTTGCAGCAAAATGGGCCATCTTTAGGGTTTTTGTCAGATCATCTCGCCTACTGCTGGTGGTAGGGGTTCTTATATGATCCCGCATACAGGAGATATTTCACCATTTTCTCACCAGTATGGGAACTTGATCTCTTCCAGTCGTTTGGGATGAGGTGGAGGTCGCCGCTATGGCGATCAGTCACCAGCTTACCAATGACAGCATAGTGGATCAGCTCAGAGTGGTCAGCCAGGGGCGTAGGGCCGCAGTACAGGCCAGACATTCCCTGTGGAGCAGACCTATCAGGAGCAGGATCTCGACCCTTATATAGTTCGAGCTACAATCTTAGTAGCTTCAGTTTTGTGTTCATCCCTTTTTGATACTGCTGCTTCACATTGTTTTATCTCAGTTGTTGTTGAGGAGAGCCTTGGGCTCTGTATTTTTCATCTGCTGACATGTTGAATCGTGATACACCGTTGGGAACGAGGACATCTAGTGTATGTGAATGCAGAGAGTGACCTTTTGAGGTTGAAGAGTGTCACTTTTTATGGGACCTCTATGTCCTAGCGATGACAGGCTTTGATGTCATTCCCGGCATGGACCGGTTAGTTCCCTTCCAGGAAGTCGTCCATTTCTATCGCTGCAGGGTGAGTTTCGTATCACCAGAGGGAAGATCTTTTCATCATAGAGGTGAGTGGGATATCCAGGAGGGTAGGACTGGACCAGAGCATCATGAGCTAGGAGGAGTTATAACCCAGATTTCATGTCATTATATGGATGATCAGGAGACTTCACAGTTAGTCTTTACTCCAATGGTGGATCATTTCAAGGATGTCTTTCCAGGTGACTTTTTCGATTTTCCTCCAGAGCGTGAGGTAGTATTCTCGATTCATATTGTTCCAGGAGCAGCACCAATGACCATTTATCCTTATAGGATGGCTAAACGCGAGTTACAGGAGCTCAAGAAGTAGTTGGAGGAGTTGTAGGAAAAGGGTTTCATCTGACCCAGTACTTCCTCTTGGGGTTCTCCTATCTTGTTTGTGAAGAAGGAAGATGGCACCCTTAGGGTTTGTGTGGATTATCGTAATCTGAACCAGTTGACGATCAAGAACCGATATCCCTAGCCAATGATCAATGACCTCTTTGATCAGCTTTGAGGAGCTCGAGTGTTCTCGAAGATTGGTTTGAGGTACGGTTATCATCAATTTCATGTTAGACCGTCAGATATGCCTCTTATAGCCTTCAGGAGTAGGTATGGTCTATACGAGTATACGGTCATGCCATTCGGACTCATGAATGTGCCAACATCTTTTGTGGCACTAATTAACCCAGTGTTCCATCCATACTTGGTCTCTTTCATGGTGGGTTTCGTGGATGATATCTTCCTGTCCTCTCACAGTCAACACGACCATGCTACCCATCTTGAGATAGTTTTGAGTACACGAAGAGAGCATCAGTTATATGCCAAGCTCTCGAAATACCACTTTTGGATGGATCAGATTCACTTCTTGGGTCACATTATATCATAGACAGGAGTATTAGTAGACCCAGAGAAAGGGAGAGTTGTAGTTTCCTGGGAGTATCCAAAGGATGTCTTTGAGGTGTGGAGTTTTCTAGGGCTGGCTGGATACTACAGGTGTTTCATACAGGACTTTTCATGCCTTGAAGCACCGCTGACAAGTCTGACCAAGAAAGGGGTGAAGTTCTTATGGTCAGATTCCTGTGAGTCAGCCTTTTAGAAGCTGAAATAGAGGATAACATCCATACAGATACTAGTATTTACTGAGCCGAGCAAGAGCTATACTGTTTACTGCGATGTCTTTGGTATCGGTCTAGGAGCTGTGCTTATGTAGGGAGAAGGGGTCATTGCTTACGTGTCTCGACAGTTGAGGCCACACGAGAGAAACTACCCAACGCACGATCTGGAGTTGGCAGTTGTTGTTCATGCCTTACGATGTTGGAGAGATTACCTTCTGGTAGAGCACTTTGTGATTTTCACCGACCACAAGAGTCTCAAGTGCATCTTTACTCAGCCAGATTGGAATTTGAGACAGCGATGGTAGGTCGAGTATCTTCAGTCTTTCGACTTTGATCTTGCCTATACACTAGGAAAGGGAAACACAGTGGCTGATGTGTTGAGCAAAAGAACTCAGATTTAGGTATTTCAGGAGGCCAACAGTGAGTGGTAGCTTATGGCAATGTTCTCTTAGATGCACTTGGAGGTGCACGACAGACAGGGCAATACTTTTCTTTCTTCTGTAGCTGTTACCTCAACTCTTCTTGATCTGGTACTGATGAGGTAGCTATCAGACTCAGAAGGCCTAGTCCTGTGGGAGAGCGTGTCAAGAGAGGACCCTCTTCCTAGATAGACAGTAGGCGAGGATGAGATCTTGAATTTCCAGGGACGCGTATGGGTGACAGGAGACATACGCGGGGAACTCATGTGGGATTTTCATTCATATGTTTGGGCAGTTCATCCTCGAGTCACCAAGATGTATCGTGATCTACACCACCAGTAATAGTGTCCAGGTATGAAGAGGGGTGTTGCTGGGTTCATCATGAGATGTTCTACTTGTCAGCAGGTGAAATCGGAGCATTAGAGACCAGTAGGGCTCTTACAGCAGTTACCCATTCTCGAGTGGAAGAGATACATTTTCACGATAAACTTCGTGACCGGGTCACCGAGGTCACCTCGAGGATGTGATGTTGTTTGGGTTGTCATCGACAGGCTTATAATGGTTGCTCACTTCTTGCCAATCAAGGATATTTTCAGTGTTGATGAGCTACGGTGGTTGCACATCCGAGAGATTGTACATCTGCATGGAGTTCCACACTCCATTGTTTCAGACAGGGATGGGCATTGTACTTCTCGGTTTTGGCAGGGGCTTCAGAAGGCTTTGGGTACACATGTACTTTTGAGTACAGAATACCATCCCCCGACAGATGGCTAGTCCGAGCGTACTGTCACACCCCGACCACGGGCACAAGCTATTTTTTTCTTTTATCTGTCCCGTGTTGTTCGAATGAGGTTTAGTTGGGTCCCTGTTTGAACTTTTCCGATTTTTTATGTTTTTGGTGGGTCTTCGGCCGGTGTACGGTCACCACACCGTTATCGGTGACCATGCATTTGGTCTTGGTGATTGCGCGATGGCGCGACACTTCAAATAAAAAATGAATTTTGTAAATAAATTATGTGAATCGAAAATGGAAGCAAAATAAAAAAAATTTATTGATAAAACAAGGTTAATGTTTAAATTATAATAATGAGAATATGTCCGCGCAAATGGTTATTTTATTATTATTGGATCTAGTAATAATACTACTATTATTAGGTTTTTTTAAATATAATTATTATTTATAATGAAATGTAATAAAATTTTCATTTTATTAACTTTATGTTTGTTATTAATTTATTTTTTTGTTATTAATATTGTTTTTATTATTTCACTATTGATATTATTACCATTATTATTATTGTAGGATTAATATAATTATTATTATTACTTAAAATAAAATGGATAAGTAATGATATATTTTTTTATTGTATTAATAATTATTGATTTTACTATTATTATTATAATTTATAAATTTTTTTAGAATCCATAAACACCCCCATTACCACATTTCTCCCCTCCCCTGTGACCTGCATGAGCCGCCACCCACCTGCGGCCTCCCTTCCGCCACGCCACCCTCCTATGGATCGACTCACGTTGCTCTACCATCCGGCGCAACTGCTCCTCTCGGCCCAAGATCCCTCCTTTTTGCAGCGTACAGCCTCCCCCTATTTGACGGAACTGCGCACCGACCAACCCCCCGTTCAAATCCCGTTGCCCCCTTCTGCTTGCCGCACTTTCCCTGTGCTGACACCCCCTATAGCCGTCGTCCGCACTTGCCCTTCCTAGGTCACAAGCCAGCCACGAGTCCCTCCCATTTTCCCTTTTTCTCTTCTGCACCACAAGCCTCATTCCAGGCCCTCGCCTCCCGCTGCTCTGCCGTCCAGCGCGGCTCCCCTTCTCGGTCCGAGGTTCCGCCTCCTTGCTCGCCCTCCGCTGGCCGACCCCACGCTCCGCCTCTCGCTCGCCCTTCTCCTGCGCCGGCCGCCCGTGGCACCACTCTCCATGTCCGGCGACTAATAGTGGTGAATCCCTCCATGCCTCCCTTGCTCCAGCGGCTCGACCTGGACACTCTGCCCCCCCCCCCCCCAATCACTTCATTTCATCCGGCACAGAACCACCATCCGGTGAACCCAAATCCCCTGTCCGGTGGATTTCCATAAATTAATTATCATTTACTCAAAATATTATCTCTACTAATATATGATCCTCAATATCATATGGAATACATTAAAACACTAATTTTATCTAACTATTTCACGGTAATGTATCACATAACTATGTATTATGGAAAATGTTAATTTTTTTCTTATTAGATAACTCATACTTATACATGCACTAATTTACTATCATAGTTGATTTAGAATTTGGTTTCCCCTATTATGAAAATTAACATGTGGTCAAAATGAAGATAAAAATTCTATTATTAAAATCAAATATGTTTTTATAGGGTATTATGATTTGGAAAATGTTTATTTCCATAATCATAATGATCATACAATTGAATATTTTCATTAAAATAAAAATCACTATGGATAAGGAATTTATGTTCTTTCAAATAATCAAAGGTATTATAATGTGGATAAATCTAGAATACTCCAACTAATTTTGGGTAAAGGGAATGTTAAACCTAATTACCAATATCTATTCATCGATTGAATTTGAATTTGATTCATACTATATGGGTCTAAGTGGTTATGGATTCCAACCATATTAAGAAATCATTGTTTTGGGGTATTGACACAGATAATTCCTGAATTATTATGATAAAATACATTTAATTTTGAGTGTCTACCTTTAATGAGTTCTATCTTCTTTCCTAAAGTTAATCGAACTCTTTATATTAACTATATAGTTTTATGATTGATGATCTCATTTACCACAAGTTAAACATCTTATAGTTCCCTTGATGAAATTCCCAAGACAATTATTTCAATATTTTTTTACATATATGAAAATTAACATGTTTTCCTTCTTCATATTCATCACAAGATATTTCATATTATGCCATCCTTCATTTCATTCATTATTTTCAGACATCAAATAGGTTTACATTGTTAATAATATTTCATGATTTTTGTTTTGGAATAATAAATATATCAATAAATCCATTTCTCATTCTAATTGTTTGATCCTTGAGGTAGTCATAAAATTTACTTTTACACCCATGGTTAAATCGATTTCTTTTTTTTTTTCCAACCATCACTAAAACAAAAGGGATAATAATAGTGAAAAATATTCAAATTCATTGTGGAATTATCATAATTAATAATAAAAAATTATTCAAAATTAAAACATTATTCCCTTCCACATTATCACATTCCCCTATATTTCACATAGTAAAACCTTTATCATTATGAGTTTAACCTAGATTACTATATAATGGGTTATCCTATTATTCTTAAAAAATCCCCTCAATGTTACTAGGAAATAAATCCATTATAGTGGTTTATAAAGGGAATGCGGTCAACCAAATAATATAACTAGGAGTGTAATCTATGTGTATAATTATTCATCATTTTATTAAACCAATTAATGATTGAGTCAATACACAACACACCATTTTCATGGTTATTACCACTAACTATATCTATGTCAGAGCCTGTATCAAATTGTAGTATCCGGGAAAAGATGTATTATAAAAGGAAGGCTATTTATTCAATTTCGTGAAAATTATCTACATATAATCCTATACAAAGGCTAATATCTAGGTTTTCCACATATTTTCTCTAAACTAATACCCAAAATATCAAAAGTAACCTCTAAAAATAAACAAACCATTCTATATTATAACTAATAGAAACCCATGATTTTTATGACATAAATAATAAATTTAACATACTATGTAATTTTCACAAAACAATAATCACCCAATCAAATGTTGTAATGGGTTTGTGTCACAGATATTATCTACATGTACATCATATTGTATAAAAATTTCAAAAATATCCCTATAATCATGCTATAATAGAACAATTCCTCTATATATAGTATTATAAAATCATCTTTATAAAATACGGAATATAAACATAACAAATAGGTGAGATGAGATTATCAAAAAGGAAAAAATAATAAAGGCCATAATGGTTAAATCATAAACATATCGAAAATCATTAATAAAGAATTTTTTTTAAAAGACATAAAATAATAAGTGTTAACTATTATCATGAATGATAGACATAAAAATTTAATCAATAATATATTATATCTGGATTGAGAAAATAAAGAATTAACTATATAAAATGGGCCATGAATGTTAAAAAATATAGTATCACAATCATAAAAAGAAATATTTTTTATATTTGTGAACATCATTATCTCCAATCCCATTCAATCATAAAAATTTGAGTACAGTTAAATTTCAATATAGTCACCCTTTATAAACCATGATATATGTTAACCCATCCACAAAAAATTTCTATAGCAGGATATATAACACTCTAAACAATTTATAGGATGGACATATAGGTCCCAAACATTTCATAATTTATAGATTCAAGTGAAAGTAAAAAAAATGGTATTAATAGTATAAAATATCGCATAAAAATAAAAATGGGCTTCATGATATTTCAAAATAATCATATAATTAACACTTGAAAATATTTGTTTCATAAAAAATTCAAAAATATCATATATCATGAAAATTGGAAACCATTAGAAGTAAAATAAATCTCATTTTCAAAATTTAATCATATAATAATAACATATAAATAGTGGTCAAATATCACTTCATGAAACATATCATTAGAAGGGTAAATAGAGAAAAAATAAAAAATATTTCAAAAAATATTTAATACATTATATTGAAATTTATATTCAAAAATGATTTTTAAAATGGAATGAGAATAATTTTCAAAA
This sequence comes from Viscum album, assembly GCA_963277665.1. Taxonomy (NCBI): domain Eukaryota; kingdom Viridiplantae; phylum Streptophyta; class Magnoliopsida; order Santalales; family Viscaceae; genus Viscum; species Viscum album. The sequence goes on along the minus strand of OY728143.1, from coordinate 898,025,981 downwards.
CCCTAATTAAACGTGTCCAAAATATAACACCTTTAAAAATATTCAATGTTTTTTAAAGTGGAAAATTAAAATACATTGAGAACATGAACATTTACATAATATTTAATAATAGATAACCAAAAAAAAGATAGATATTTTTTCAAAAGGTATGTGAAAATACTTTGAAACAATTTTCCATTAGAATAATCTTTTATTACTGATAATTTAAATGGGCTTAATGTTTTCAAAAGGTTATGTGAAACTTATTGGGAAATTTTTACCATTAAAACAATCGTTAATAATAGAAAATTAAAAAGAAAAAATGTTTTGAAAAGGTGTGTAAATACATGTTGATTTTTTTTGCCATTAAATTATATTTTAATAAAAATAATACATAATGCATTAAAATAGGGAATTGAAAATATTGAGTGGATTTTAAAATTTTTTATTTTGAAATAATAGAAAAGTCGTTTTAACATTTTGAAATTACATTGTTGAAAACCATCCACATTATAAATGAATAAATAAAAATTTTACTTATAAATAAATGAGGAAAATGAATGGATCGTCTTAGAAAAATAAATAATTTTCACTTGGAAAAGAATATATTTTTTGGAATTATAAATATAAAAATGGAAGAAAATTCCATTAAATGTAATGGATTTTATTTATTAAAAAATATATTTTAACGAAATATTAAAATCATCGAGGAAGAATAATCTGGTGTGAAAGATTATTTTACCTTTATATAATGTGCAAAATCTCTATATAATCATCATAGGTTAAAATATATCAATATTGATAGATAATAGACAAAGATGCGTGATTATAACCCATGAAAGGGAATTTAGTCATGGAAACCCTTAAAACTTTAGTAATTTTTGAATCAAATGTAATTGGATGGTTGAATATAATATGTTTCTATATATCCCAAGTATTAAGTCATGAAGTATGTAAAAACACATTTGGGGTTTGTATATATTCCATTGAAATATGAAATTAGTGTATAATGTCATACAATGTCTCAGTGAAGAGAAGTTAGGTTGAAAATAAAATATGACTTATGAAATTTATTAATAAAATCATCTTTAATGATGGATAAATTTAATTTGAAGTTATAATTCAATTAGTAACAATAATAGTTGATATTTAATATTCAATTGTATGTATATAATCAAGAAAAAAGTTGATTCTAAAAAGAACATGAGTCTCAAAGAAGATGTTTTGAGTCCAAAACCATACATGTGTTTGAACGTATTCTGCACATTCACATAACATCATGAATAATAATATTATATTAATTATATATATTCAAATTTAAAATACTCTTATAAATTTTATTTTATTATGATGGTTTATTATATTTTGGTACCTATTTTATAAACAGTTTCCACTTCTGTTGGTCACTCAGTGTTGTTTAATTTATTTCTTTATAATAGATTTGAATTTTTGATTCTAGTCAAATGGGGTGTAAAATAGTTTCATAATATCTATAATTTAATATTATTATGTACTTTAATATAAAATTATTATATAATTAATGTAAAAAAATTGGGTTTCCATAAATGGAATGATTTTATAAATGTTTTATTAATATTCCATTTTAGTATTAAAATAAACTGTAAATAATTATTAATAACATTAAATATAAAATATAAAATTTTGTTATTATATAATATTAATTATTTATAATGTTAAATATTTTACACATATAAAAAATATTTATGTCCATTCTTGTTTTTATATGTCTAGTTATGGAGAAACAGTATCTCATGGTAGTAGTGGTCCACGTGTACACACGAACACTGCTCCTATTTTCATAGAATGGAATGAATATATAAAATAAAATATAGTAGAATATAAAAATAATTAAAATATTATAAATATTATATAATTTAAGAAAATATCATTTTCCATCCATCCATGAATGATGGTGATGAAAAATTGAATGTGTCACATTGAGGAGGTAATGATCCCTTCACACACACAAATGTGAATTCTGGATTTTTCATAGTAGTAGGAAGTGAATAAAAAATGGTTGTACAATTATTATGATGGAATATTATCACAATAATTATTATAAGGTATTATCCCAACTAGGTTAAATACAATAAGATGGGTGAATCAAGGTATGACATATTAGAACAAATTCCCCTTCACATCTTATTTCATTGTTAAACAGAACACTCATCTCTGTCTTTACCAAAGTAATGTACGCACATAAATTACATAATCCATGAGGAGAAAAATAAATTGGTTTCCCCTCACTGGGATACATCTAAAGAGCATAAAAAAAAAATTTCTGATGTACAAAGTCCAATAAAAGTGAATTGATGTTTACAATGTTCGAAACAAACTCACTGTCCCTTCTGGTTTTCAGCAAAACTCAATTTTAAATCCCACTTATCTATCAATTGAATTGTGAAAACTACGTCTTCAAAAAATTCTCAATCATTTTCATAAATAAATATGTTTTACACCTCATTTAGTGTATCATTATGTTCTACTTTCATCTAAATTATGAATAACCGTTTACCAATAAACTAATAGGAAACACCAACATTTCATGAAACCTTTTGGGTGAATTGAACACAACATTAATGAATTGTGAACAACATGTATGTCTTAAAAAGATCTCTTTATACAGAATACATTTTTCATGAAACTCTCTTTATGCACAACTCATATTGCGTTCATCTCTTAAATGATTCAGAGAATTGATTTTCTCTAAGGTTGATCTTATGGAATCAGGGGGGGTCGCCATTAATTTATAGGCACATCTAACCCTAGATGAATGATATTAATGCATATTTCTCTATATTTTTAAAATCCTATCCATTTTTTAAACCCCCAGTTTATGTTGCATTGGGCATGTGAGACTCTTTCATGAAAACTATTCTATTGGGAATATTCTATTCTTCCACATGCTTCTTAACTTGTCTATATTTTGATTCAATGATAGGTAAACATTCCTTGTTCATAACATTTAAAACCCCATATTTTGATATAGTGATCCCATAAAATTACTTGTTCTCATCTTTCCAAACCACCATTAGTATCATGTGCAACTTCCATTTCCAAAAACACCTTTCTCTATACTACTGATTGTGGGCCCTAAAATTTTGAAAAACACTAAGATTTCATGCCACCTTTTATATGAACATTTTGTACCATGTATGAAAATAAATTCCTTTTTCTTGGATATTTTTCAACATAGCTTTTCTAAAATCCTCTATAACACCGCTACAAACCATGGAAACCTGCTTTTTCAATACACACAATCAATAAAAAAATGTATCAATGTTAACTTGAGGGATGTTTCCCAACATAATTTTATTATTACCCTATGGTTAAGGTTTTTTATATAATATATGAAATTAAATAAATAGTATGACACATGTTTAAGAAACATTGAGAACTCAACAATCCCCTTGATGAAGTCTATCAATTTCAGGGAATGAGGATAATTTAGGATGACTGGGAAAATTATTCCATGTGAAGGGAATTATGCATAGAAAATTTGGGTAGGATTTCACATTAATTTTGAAATAAGAGTAGATTACTGAAATGGTGGTTGTGATCTAGATTTTATAAATTAAAAAGGGGTGGTTTTCCATTTAAAATAATGTTTTGTATGGGGTAAGAATGTAATTCCATGATAGTTAGCTGAGTTGGGTGAATGAAGGTTAATATGAGATATTTTTAACACAATATAACCTAAAAAAATTTCTATAATATATAATGGTTATGTTAATTTATTAACATTTCTGTTTTCCATGATTAATAATTTAAACTATTATTATCCTTAATTATATATTATTATTATCAATTATTTTATTACAAAAAATATAAGTAGATCCTTATTTAAATATATCAATATTTTGAATCAAAATTATGTTTTTATTTATTTTAATTCTTTTCTTAAATAGTTGAAAAATAACATTTAAATAAGTAAATAAAACGTACTAGAAAACTATTTTTTTCATGAAAAATGTTATTTTAATCATTAATCATTCTTAATATAATTTAAAATTGATAATAACTTAAATGATTTTTAATTTATTTATATGTATATTAAATCATGATATTAGTGTCTTAATGTAAAATGGATTCAATGATTTTTAAAAATTAAAAATATTTAGAAAAGGAATAATCATTAAAAAAATTAGTTTACCATGGTAACTAGTATTAAAAAAATGGAATCAAAATCTATCTGCCTAAAAATAATGTGTCCCTTATTAGATGATTTGGACCCTCTGATTTAAAATTTAAATCTATTTTATTTGATTCAATTTATTAAAGTTATTTTAAAATACAAATGTATAATGTATTTAAAACAATTTATGAGGAAATATTACCTCTATTTTAAAATATCAAATATAGCATTATAAATCAAACATTATATTTCATAATAAATAATTTTACATAGAAAAAATAATTTTTTTGAATAAAAACCTTTCCTTTATATTAGTTTATTCTTATATCCTTGTGATGTTATAAAAGTTATGATATTTTCAAAAAAAATATTTCCACTATTCACTAAAAATCAAAATTTTAGAATATTTTCTTAAATTCATTATTAGATAATATTTCCATTAAAAATAAAAAAAGAATTCATATTTTCGGAATTTGCATCATTAAATTGAAAAATTTAAATATAAATAAAAGTCACTAAATATCATGGAAATTAGTTTATTATAGAGAAATATTTTATTGTACATTAACTATAATCATAAAATTAGTGAAAATTACAAATATATTAAATTTTTAAAAATATCCATTTTATAAACAAATTTATTAATACACATAAATTTTAATAGTTTCTTACATATACATATTTAGTATAATGTATTATGGAATTTTTTTTATTCATTTATATATATTTCACTATTTTCCACTATTTATATTTAATTATTCAATGGATACCTTGTAATGGTCCATGCATGATTTTTATTCATGGTTTTTTGTGGAAAAAACCATAGAACACGGTGTACGTAATGAGAAAAACAAAAACATTTAACTAGAGGATTATTAAAAATATGTAAAGGTAGAGAGGAATATTTTAAATCCATGGAAACATAATTTATCACCTATATGTGTTATGAAAGCATAAAATAGTATCTAGACAACCTATGTATTGGTAGTCTAGTATGATATGTACAACTAATTTGAAAGATCTCTATCTATGTAATGGTCAACTGTGAAATTAATTATGTATAAAAATGTCAACCCAAAAATACAATTTCTATCTAAATATTGGTTAGGATGGAAGAAAGATATAAAAAGATATTTATATACCTATGGAATGATTAGAATTGATTGAAATATGATATAGGATTGTTAACATTGATTTCCATGCTTTATATAAAAGTAGTGAGGAGATTTGGAAGTCAACATATTTATCGATGAACAGTTTCGTAACATATAATACTAGGGGATTTTTAGTTCCATTTATAAAGGTTTGTAATGAGATTTTGTGTATTCAAAATCCGTTCCCCTAGGAGTGTCGAACCATGTGCCCGGTAAGGCCCCTGGTCGTGTACCTGGTTACGCTGAGTCTATCTCGATGCACCTTGTCAGAGTTATTACCTCTAGGAATATCTATTCCAGAACCACATCCACATGAAGTATCTCGAGATGGATATATTTCCTTGATAATCCATTCACTATATACTTAACAAACTTTAGGGAGGTTTCCTTTTACATAGTGTTCCTCTAAATTATTTTCTTGGGTTTTTTAATATTAATCCCAAAATAACTAATCATTTCCTTTGATACCAACTATAACAACCCTACTCATTATTACATATCAGTTTATTTTTTATAACATAACATTACATATAATACAACAATGATGATCAATAAGTCTTAGGTATTTTTTTAATTATATACTTTACATAACAACTTCAAACAAGTAATACATCATATTTATTGAAAATATATTTTACATGGTCATATTATTCCATCATATATAAAACTTCACGAGATAGTATGGGGACATACATATGAAAGTGGTGAGATATAACGACCATTATGGGAATTATCAAGGAAAAAATCATGAAAATAATACATTTAATAAAATTGTAATATTAATGGGGCATAAAAGTAACCTGAATAATAAGGCATTATATAACATGATAATCATAACATGGGAAATGTGGGAACAACTTAAAACACCACATCATAATCATTTGTTAACGATAACTACCAATAAATCATGAGGGAAAGAGTAAAATAAAGGAATTAGGTTGAATCCCTATCTAAACTGGACTCCTCAGAAGACTAAACATTACCAAATGCATTGAAGTACTATATAAACCTAATTTCACACATCAAATTCCATTCATTATCTTACATAAGTGTGCCACATCGATAATTAAAAATGGACTCATTCATCATAATATTTTATTCCTAGAACAATGAGTGTTGAATAAATTCCTTTATGTATTAATTAAAATAATTATAGGTGTATATAGTTGAACAACCTTGATAGTATGTCGTTATGGAATTCACAATATAATTGTTTTTTCATGGAAATTCATGGTGGAATTTCAAAATCATAACGATGTCACATAAAAATTCAAAAAAATGGTTAATGAGAAAGAATGGGGTATCTAATAATTTGGATATAATTTTTTTATTAATAGGGATATTGAAATATATTACCCAACATTATGAATTGAAAATAGAATAAATATGATAAACAAACTTGAATAAACAAGAGTAGGTGATCATCTGTTACTCGAGTTTGTGACTCAAAATGATAGGGAGTAAATTATTGAGATCTTTGATGAACCTTGGGAGAACTCTATAGATACGTGATAAAATTAAGGACATTTTCCAAGGACATTGAGGGAAGAGAAATACAATATTGGGTGTGTTTATATTGGAAGCAACTGGGGATTTTGAAATTATTTATCAAACATATGTCTTTGACACTGTATAATTAAATAACCAAAACTAAAATCATTCCCATTGTTTTTACAATGGATTTTGTAAAAATAGAATTTTATTCATTATTTTATATTGAAAATGGAAGAAATTAATAAAATAAATCCCACGATTATGTGGGGGAAAGTCATACTCTTAAAGAAATGATTTTGAAACATAAAATATATTAATGGGTTTGAAAGATTCATAATGGATTTATAAAATTAAACAAACAAACATAAAAACCCATTTTTTAAAGGTTGAACATAGATTATATCATTATATAAAATTTAAATTTTATATTACATCACTTTTAGGTCATTATAACGTCATAATACACAAAATATATTTATATGTTATTGTAATGTTTTACCAAACAATTTGATTATCTATGAAAATAATGAAAAATCAACTTTTTGGTTACATAAAAACTATGATTACCAAAATAATATTCATTATATATATATAATTTAATAAATATGTGATGTTTAACTATTAAAATAAAATCATTTCTTATTAAAAAACGATGGTTTCTTTAAAAATAAATGTTTTTGAACCCTTATACAAATTACATTTTACTTCATAAAAATTAAATAATTATTTTATATTCATTAATATTATTTCATAATATTATTTTATAAAAATATAATTTATTTCAAAAATCCATTAATTCATCAAAATAAATTCCTTAATTAAATTTTAATATGACACAAAAATATAATTCAAATTTTATAGTATCAAAATTAAAATCATTTATATTGTATCATTAATTGGATGAAAATATATTCATTATTGAGTAAATAATAATTTACAAAAACATATTTATAGGCTCTTGATATATTTCACTTTAATACACTAGAAAACATTCTAATAGTACAACAAATGAAACTTAGATATTCACGGGGTGGTTCGATGAACATGGTTCGGGTCGTGATCTCGATGAGCTTAAACATCTCTCGTAAATTATTTAAATCATGATTAAGTTTCTAGATATCATATTGGTATTGGTCAAAGATAAATTAGTGTGATTCAATCTCCCTTCTAAGATTCTATAAATGGGATTCATAGGGAACAATAATATTTTTTGAGGTCATCAATTCCTTTTATTGTCAGGTGGACTTGTTAACACCTAATATTAATACAAATCATGTGATCACTATTAAATGACTATATTACCAATAGTAATGATTCTTATAGATCATTTGAATATGATAGGATATAATAAACCAAATAAATTAATGTTTTTTCTATAACCATATTACATAATAATATATTTAATTAAATAATATGGTGAGTTTTATTTATAAAAGTTCAGGTTGTTAAATTGGAGAACATTAGTTCAAAGATTCAAGGAATCCCCTATAAGTGATGATTATGTGTGATGATATTCAAAAAGAACTGAACAGTTATAATAGATCTATGTTCACTTTTTATAAATGTTTTGTAAACCTACTGTTTGTTTTGTACAACTTGTTTAAGCTGTTATTGTTGATGCTCAAATATAGATTGTAGAGGGATAAGAAGGATTAAAAATTAGAGAAGAAATCCTCAAATAATTTAGGTTACTAAAATTTGTTAAATAGTACTTACAATGATTATTTAATAATTTTTAGAATAATTATGTTTGGATTGATGAAATTGAAATGTTATATAAAGAAGTTTGGATTTATGGTGTTTTACCTAATAAAATTACTTTATAAGGTTCATATTTTACAATATTGGGATCCAATGGAATTATGTCATTTTTAAGAAATTTCCAGATCAAAATAAAACATATTTGAGAATATTAATTTGATCTCAAAGTTAAAACATCATCGTGTGACTTTTTACGAGTGCATTAATTCACTATTGTACTTTGAAAAAGTGCATTACACATCAGTTTCAATATTTCAGTGGAATACATGGGAATTTTATAGTGGATAATATGACTCTATCTTATGAATTATTCATTGATGAGACTTTGGAGATCCTTCGTGACTTCAAAATAAAAAAAAATGAATATTTCCTCACTCATTGAAATTGGTATACTTTCATTACTGATTAAATGACATCCAAGCTAATTGTATGACTTATTTTTACGACCAATGTTAGAAATTTTTTAATTTATTATACTATGAAATAAAAGAGACTAAGAGCATATGAAATTAAGTACATGAAATTATAATATATTACAGAATTCAAAATTTCAATTTATAATATTTTAGTGTATTTTATATTGAATGATGATAAATATAAACATGAATATTTTTTCGATTTATATAAGGATGTTGAGTGATTTTTTAATTGATAAAATATTGGTGATCTAATAGATACTTGATCCATTATTTTTTGTGAGAATATAAGAAAGCTTTTTGTTTAATTATTAATGTAATGATAACATCAAAGAGTTTAGTGGAATATAAATAGAATGACTATGATAGAATTATTTAATTATTCTCAAATATATTTTGATTTTTTTTTGGGAATCTTGTTAGCTTGATATTATAAGATTAACTCTTACTAAAAAATACGTTTTGGACTTAAATAAGATTTTCTATTATCATCATTATGTGATATTACAGACTGGTAGTTATATTTTACATAATCCACCACTGACATTAATGATTTTTTTGTATATAGGTTGACTATTTTTCTCTTAGAGTATGATAATCATGGGGGGATCAAATAAAACTAAGAGTAGAAGAAGTTTTTCCTTTTTCTGATCAGAATAATTATGGAGATTTCAGTGTATAACAATTCATGTGAAAATAGATTTGTAATTTTAGTTGTATACCCACTCACATATAGAAGGAACACAGTCAGGACTCCTTTTTGGTAATAATTATAATATCAGTGCTATAAAAAATTATATTTATAGTTATTAATCTATGATTGATGTGTCTACCTAGTCATGATAAGGAGTATATCATTATGTTCACTCTTTATAAATCTATGTGTTCTTTTTCAATGATTTCATCTCATAAATTTGATTACAGATGAGATAAATATTTAAAGATGGATTAATTCCTTGACTGTTTATAGGGGTGGCATAAAATGGAATATCATGTTAAAGAAATAGAGGTCAATAATTCACCATTATCCCTCTCAATGATATAGTGGGACCTGATTACTATATGTGGTATCATAGAACATGTTAACACTAAAAGTTCAGTATAGTTATAGAGGATAATAAATATCAATTCTATGAATATAAGGTTAGTAATATGTTTTGATTATAGAAAACAAAACAAGTGGAGGAAAATCATGCTACCAATCTTCTTATCACATTACATGGGAGATTGAGATACTCAAATAGTGGGGTTTCCATCCATCTTTGAGTATGCTTCGATGAAAATATTGAATATGATAAATTTAGATAATTATGAACAATAATAAAATTACATCTAGATATATCTATTAGATAATTTTTAGAAAAAAATTATGCGATATCAAACATCCAAATAGATGAGTGATATGTTGAGGAGAAATTATAAGGGAAATAACTAGTTGAAATACTAAACTACAAGAGTAAAGGAAAATATATAATGATATAAAGATAACTAATTATTAAAAAATAATACTATATAATAATGTTATATGATATTTTATGAAACCCTAAGGGATTGGTGAGAATATAAATTACTCCTCCATTATTAAAATGTTGATGGAGAATTTTCCAAATCATCCTGAACCGAAAGTATTATCCCTATAATGGAAATATGACAATATAGTATAAGAGTTGCATAATCTACACATTAAATATGATATTATAATGTATTCAACTTCAAAAATGTAAAATATGATATTACATTTGAGGACTTGAGAAATGGAATATTCAAAACAGAAGTGATAATAAAATAAAGTGATGTGGGTGATGAAGGGGATATTTAAAACATCATCAAAATTATTTCAATTCACATAATGATGCAGAATAAGGGTAATTTGAAAGGAAATAAAAATAGGCCACATAGAATATATAATTGTAATGGAATTGGTCATTTATTATTTTCTAAATAATAGTATTAAATATATTAAATAACAATTGGAGGATGATAATCCTTACCAAGTGAAAAGGTTACATAAAAGAAGAAATTTAGTTTAAAGAAATGAGTTTTACTAAGAATGAAAGAAAAATTGACTCATCAATAACTAACACAGATGATTATATTTATTTCATTTCTTATCATCAAGAAATGATAATTATTAAGTAAATAAGATATAACATGAATGAAAAATAAAATATGATATAAAATATTTTCTTGAGTATATTGTATATATTAAAAATAGAAATGGAAAGTATGTAAATGAAAATTAAATGATGGTTATAGAAAACATTAGTGTGGTTGAAATTAAAAATATTTGTTAATGAATTTAATTATTATATATTGAATTTTTAATAATTAGAAAAGTTGGTTTGTGATCCTGAGGTGAAGATAGGTGCAAGGGAATAAGAAATAGAAATGATGCAATAAATATGTATTAATGAAATAATTGATTTGAAAATGAGTAGATAAAATTTATCAAATTCTAGTATATTTTAAGGGGAATTATCTCAAAATTGTGGAATGTGGTATTCAAGAAGGGTATAAAAATATATATGTAATTTTTATGATGTTAAGTTTCTTATTTTACACCATGCATCAGATAAATTTGTGAAATAATTTCATGGGGAAAATAAAAAATATTTATATTATTGCACATCAATGAAATGGAAGAACAAGAAAGATATAACAATGATATCTTGGAAAATGAAGTCTGAAACTGAAGTGTGGTAGCATCAAAACAATTATGGATTGATTAAATATCAAGGTATATGTTTATATTTCAGATTTTATTGCTTGTATTTGGGGATATTTTGACACCGAGACAACTCTTTCTAACAAAATATGTGTTCATAGGAGAACCAACATGATCCAAATTTTAATTTTCATGACCAATGAAGAAGATAGTATCACTGAATGAAATATATGACCAAGAATGTATCAAATTTTTTCACTCAAAAAAGATTTTACTGTTTAATAAAATTTTGTGGAATATGCTGAAAAATGAATATGAGATTAATATATAATTTTCTATACTCATAAGATATGTTTTTTATGATGATAAAGGGAAGAAAACTTATACGGATAATTTCATTAAGACAAATTCTGTTTAGTCCAGAAAAAAAAGTGTTTTTAGAAACTAAAATGTGTTGATAAAGTACATAAATAATTCCTAATTGTGTGGAATAATATGTTGGAATTAGGGAAAAATGTATAGAGTCAAGAAATTTAAATTGATAATTTAAATAAAGTGAGTCCATAAGAAGGTATGTTAGTTCATGAGTTCTATACAGAATTAAGGATATGAAGATTCTTGAGAAAAATGTAAAAGGTGGTGTCAGTGTGACAATTTTTTTAAAATATTCTATAAAAAGCCTCAAATCCAAAGATGAATGTATTAAAAGGATGATCCAAGCAATATAAAATTGGTTTTCATTTTTTATCATAGGTGATGAAATTTATTTCACATAAATAATTAAATCAAGTAGATAATATCTGTAAGAAAGAAGTTGCAATTATTGATAGAAAAATATAAGTTATGGTTGGAAGGAAATGATAGCGTAAGATGGTATGAATCATTTAATCTCAATGAAATGTATTAGAAATAAATAGGTCCTTCCATATTCCATAATATTTTTATTCATTCAAATATAAATAAAATTTAATTGAACTATTTAGTTCTTTACAAACAATACAATTATGTATATTTTTGTCATTATTATCTATAACTACCTTGGAATGGATGTAATATGTTCATCCCATTAGGGAAATAAAATATGAGACGAATCAATGAACTAGGAAATCTAGAAATTTTATACAACTATATAATACTTGATAAAATGATGTTCTATTCTCAAATTCATCACTACTTTTATGGTATCAAGATTATTTATAAATAGAGATTTATAGTTTATGAAAAAATGAAAAAGGGGGGAAATATGAGTCACTACATATGTAATTTGATGAGTTTTTAGACGTTTTAATTATAATAATTACATTCTTAATCATTATTTAGTTTACATAAAATAATAATCTAGGAATGATATCACATGGTTTTATGTTTATGGATAACATTTACAAACATAATATTAACTATTGTTTTCTATAAGGATTATCCAATATAGGTTTATAGTATAATAATTAATGGGTTTTTTCCTAGAAAGGTATTTTTTGTCATATGTGTCTTAAGTTACACATCCAATAATTCACATTTGAATAAAAGAATAAGACAACGATTTTAAATCATGCATATTGGGAAGAAAACCCCCAAACCTACATTTTTCAATGTATTGTTTGTAATGGAGAGAAATATAATCACACATATTGTCACAAAAAGATGCATATTGCAACAAAAAAATAGAGGAGGATAATTTTACGACCATTATATTGAATTGTATTCAATGTCAATTGGGAAAGCAGTTATTAATGGTGATGTAAATATGAGATGGATTTGTTTTACATAAGAGGTGAGTATGATTAATACATTGTATAAAGAAGAGATAAGGTGAGATGTGTTTCAACATTAGACCTCATAGCTACACATATTCAAGTAATCCTTTATATGAGATTACTAAATGTGTTGATCTTCATAGATATATTACATTTACTAAATTTTTCTAAACACTATCATCCAAAAGATTGGAGAACTATGGGTTGTTGTGTATATCATGTATAATTTATTTTAAAAGTAGAATCCAGATGAATAAATGAATTAATAAAGGGATGATTAATTAGTGAGAACATATTAGGATAATTTTAGGTTACTAATATTTGTGTGAACATATAATGGATGAATTTTGGTAGCATGTAAAATGGATTGGACCTGGTTTTAGGAAGCTCAAAAGTTATATGATGGAGTGCATATTTCTGGAGTTTTATCAAGTCATTTTTATACAGATGAATTTTATATTAATTTGGTTAGATCACATGAATAAAATTCATTTTTATGAATTTTATTTACTTTATTACACAGTGGATGATGGTATGACTTTTAACCTGGCCCAAATACTTTAGTGTAAAACTTTTCAGAAGTGTATTAATTGAATGTAAGAATTTAATGTTATGTGACAAGGATATAGAATTTAATCATATGAAATTACAATATGAATTTTTCTTACATCATACATTGGAGATCCTATATGATATAAATGTTATATAAAATTATCAATGTATAACTTTGATAAAAAAATATAGAACATAATTAGTGATTGTATAACATTCTTTTTTCATTGTATAACTTTTATTAGTGATTTAATTTATAATTTACATTATTTTCATGTCATAAAAAATTGGCTAATCTATAATATTATTAGTTTAATGTCAAAAAAAATTATACGAACATTAAGAACTCAAATTTTAATGGGAAATAACACTATAGATTTTTTGGAGTGTGAAAATAAGAAAACACTTAAATCTTTGAGTGATTTAAATAAGTATTCTAAATGAGTTTAAAATTGAAAAAATGATAAGTATCTACATGAAAATTTATTTATGACTTTTTGTAGGATTATATGTTAATTTTTGGTGTATATTTTAAATAATTGAGAAGATCAATGAGTATACTAAACAATAAATAGAAATATTATGGGAGATTATTATGGCTTTTTAAATCCCCATAATCTTGAAACTTTTTAGGATCATACTACCCATATGTTTTTAGATTAATTCGATACATAAAATTTCTTATAGTCTTATGGAATATGTTATCATTCTATAATGATTTGTATACCATCCTAATATAGTATATTGAGAAGAGTATTAAAGACATTATTAACTAAATATATACAATTACCAAGTAAATATGAAATGGTAGTTATAAATTATTATATAATCTATAAGACCCAATAAACCATTTCATTAGGGAGTGATGAATAAGTATAATGTTGAGAGATTATTTTCTTGGGAAGGATTCATATATATTATGTTTTCAAGAGGTAAAATATCTTGATCATTCAAGATACAAAGTTCTCTAAAAAAATATTAATGATTCTAACCGATTTATTATACATCTATTCAAAGAGGTTTATTATATTTATGGACCAATTTGTATAGTTTTCTTTCTGAGTAAGACCATCTCTAGTGGTTTAGAAGTAACCATGAGCAGAATGAGTTCATTCATATTTAGATAAAAAATGTTGTTTTGAATTGATTTTATAACCAATAATTCAAAGAAACAACTACGTTTTTCAGTTCTAATCTATCACATAGATACAGAACATAGTGGGGATCTATATTTATTTGACAAGGATTGTCTATGATAAGAATGATTGTGTTTATAGAGGTTAATTAATGACTGGACCCTCTAGAAAATCATGATAATTGTAACGCCCCGACCCTAGTTTCCTAGAGTCGGTGCATTATTACATAACATTGGCATGATCACAAGAAAGATCAAATCTCGAAAGACCGATTGGTTTAGTAGCCTTGGAAACACTAGATATATTCATAAGTTTTACATTACATCATAAAATCAAAAACTACTACAACAACATAATGTTTCCACAGTCCACACTACAATCCCCTCATAATATCCCTGCAGGTCATTCATAACTTACATCTTCACTTCCTGGGAAAAATAAAACATAGAAAAGGGGTGAGCTCAAATGCCCAGTAAGGATAACAATATAGCGGAAACTTTCATCAATAAGAATAAACATTTAAGGCAATGTATAACTAAAACAAAAGCCTTTTAAACATGAACTTTCAACATGGTATGGCATAAATAAAATGAAATAATGCCATTTACTTATTCACATGGATATTCCACTAATCGAATAATCACATGCAAAAATAAATAACCACTTTCATAATGTTGGAATGCATAATGCCAGACTATCATAACCACATAGCCAAGGCCTCGTGCCAAGACTACAAATAAGATTTTGTCAAGGCCTTGTGCCAAGACACTAGTTTGTCTCATGAGACCTACCGATGCATCGAGGAGCTATAGCGGGCTCCACCCGTCACTTATTAAGTCCAATGCATTCCCATATGAAAAGGTTTAAACATAACATAAACATTCGTATTAAAACTAGCATACGAAATGTCAATACTTTCACAATAAACTATGAATGGTATAAAAATAGCACATCCACAGTCAAACATATCACAAAACCTTCAATACAATATAGAAGTTTTGTATCATAATAAATCAACTTCAAATAATCTTAAAATCCATCAAAGGATGTTGACATAGATGAAATCAAAATTCTTTTTAAAGAAATATCTCCTTTTATTTTGAAATCATTTAAGATCCATATAAAATAAAACATTTTCTTTGAAAATATTCTTATAAGCTTGTAAGGAAATCTTTGAAGATTTTATAACGGCGTAAAATAACCGCACCCGCCGTATAAGTTTAAAAAAAAACATTCTTACCTCAATTCTGTCGAAAAGGTTAAAAAGGACCTTGTTTTGAAAACGACGGAAAGATTCCTTTATAAACCTCTTATAAAAAGTCAAAAAAAGGTATAAATGACTTTAACCCATATTCTTGTAAATAGTAAAAATGTTTTGAAATACATTTTTAAGAAACATGGATGTGGATGATAAAGAGATCCCAGTAGATTATTACATATAAACAACCTCGGATAATGAAGAGATTGTGAAATAACCCTTACCTTGTACTTTTCCTTGGTTGGGGTAGGTTAACCTCCTGTATAATGGTGAAATAGTTGTTATTAAATTATACAAGAATCATATATATTAATATGATATCATATATGATCTTTTAACATTGATTTGTTAATAATATCTTAGAATTATCGTCGTTTCGGGAGTTAACTTACTCATTTTCTTTTATATGTTTTGTTACATAAGCCATGGTTGTTGTATCTTATTCATATCCAGAATGATATACAGTCCTTAAACATCATTTTTAAATCATCAAATGATAATTATACTTGAATGGATACGATGGAGAATGAATCTCATCGCGTTCGTGGAGACGGTAGTCCGTACGTACGCACGAGCGACAATATCATTCTTTTGATATTAAAATAATATATAAATGAATGGTATATCATATATACAGAATCATTAACATGTTATATTTATTATTTACATGAGTTACACATCATTATTATACCCATCCAAATAATATTATATTGAATAACAATTACACCAAGACGTGGAGACGGTAAGCCGTACGTACGCACGTATGGTGACATGTTATTCAAAGGGTGGATAGAATAATGAATATGGTTGTACCATACTTATAATAACATCACAGTATATGTGAGATACTGGAGTTATTATTTTAGAATGGTAAGAACAAAGGAAGAAGAAGTGGAAGAAGAAATGAACTTAGAAAAGGGTGGTGAAATCATTACCTCTTCTTCGGGTTCTTCCTTTTGATTTGATCAAAAGGGCTCCTTAGGTTGGCTTTCTGATCAAACTAAGGCCTCTAGGTTGTAGTGAGGGATTTTGGGAGATTATTTGGGCAGAGTTTGGCCGAACCAAAAGGCTTTGAAGGTGTGAAGAAATGAGAAGGAGGAGTTCCCTTTTATAAGAGGGGTGAGGGGCACCTTTGGAAAAGCTAGAAATATTAATTTATAATAAATTCATATTCGGTTTCTAAAGGCTCCAAAGTTGACTATTCAAAGGATGATGTGGGGATAGGTCGAAAACAACTCATCCAATAGAATTTAGATAGGTTTGGGTACTTATATTAACCTTATCTTTAAGTATTAACTCTAAGTTAATTAGTTTCACTTTTACAATGTCTCTTTGTATTTTTATATATTATGGTTAATAAACTTACTATATACATCCAAGCGACCCCCAAGTGGTCCATTAATGAGGAAACTATCATAATATAAGTCTCTTGGCCGAACCTTAGATTTTTAGGAATTTAATATCAATTAATAATATAATATTTGTTTTAAGAACTCTTTTATGTCAATTTTGACACTATTCAATAGTTGATTTTTGTGAAACTCCTAAAAGATTTATTACTTCTAACAAAGTCAATTAAATCAATACTAATATATCATAGTATCATAGAAAATTAGTTTAATTCATTAAAAGTTTCATATTATAATTATTTTTGTATTTATAAAATCAATTATTTTAATTTTTCACTATTTTAGTAATTACTGCATCATCATTGTGTCATAAATAAAATACATTATTTAATGTCTAAAAATTATAAATAAAATATCATTATGTAGGAAAGCTTTTTATCTTTCTAATGAATATTTATAATCGAAAATCCAACATGTATAACCCTATGTAAAAATTGTTCTTCTAAAAGATGTAAGCTTATGCCATTTTTATTTTTATTTTAACTTTATTAATATAAAGTGTCCCTACCACATACAAGTGGCTCCAAGGGGTCCCCAAATTGACCAAAGGATGCCCATGGTCGGGTATGTGTCCACCAATAAGGTTAGGACACGTTTTAGGGTAATTTTTTATTATTATAATATTATTTTTTTAACCCTTATTTACCGGATTTACCCTTTAACCATGGTAAATAAAATATTTACCACAGTAACTATTCAAAATGTCTAAAAATAAAAGTTACCTATTTACACAATTTGAACATCCTGATTCCAAATATGGAATCCATTTTCCTAAATTCAAAACACAGAAGTGGCAGAAATTAATTTAAAATTAATTCCCGCTGTCAAAACAAAAAGCGTGTTTTTAAGAGATAATAACTATCAAAAGATTGACACTTGTTTATGTTCGGTTTAATTATAAAATTATGTCCAATGATAAACATTAAATTGAATGGTAAAAATATATTCTAAATATACTTTAAAACCACTCAAATTTATAATTTATCACTATTAATTATTTTGATTAAAAAAGTTGTTTTTAATTAAAATTTAGAAATTTTCACTATTCATCAAAATATGAAAGTTATCCGAAATGTACCAAAATTTCACCCTAGGCTAATTTTGATATTCCGAATCCAAAAATGAAGTCCATTTTGAAATATAGAATATATATGATTTCAAAAAGTAGGTATTACTATTCACAACGGCTAGTTTAATTAGTTGTGGTGTGTGTTAGAACTCGAGGTTGCGTACAACACACGCTATCGCATTATTCGAAGGGAAACATACCGTAGAAGCTTGGGGTGTTACATTCTCCCCTCCTTCAAATAATTGCGTCCTCGCAATTTCTAGGGTATTACTGCATAAAAAGACTCGGGTGGTTCTTCATCATAAGTTCCTCGGGTTCCCACGTTGCCTCTTCCATTTTATGATTTCTCCACAAAACTTTTACCAGACGCGTCGTCCGGTTTCTCAGTACTTGTTCTCTTGTATCAAGAATCCTGACGGGCTCTTCGCAATAAGACAGATCGGGTTCCAGTTCTAATTCCTCATAGGTGAGTACATGCGTTGGGTCAGGCATGTATTTTCTCAACAGAGATACGTGGAACACATCGTGAACTTTGGAGAGACTTGGCGGCATTGCCAATCGGTAAGCTACAGCCCCAATTCGTTCTAGAATTTCGAAAGGTCCGATGTACCTGGGACTCAATTTACCTTTCTTACCAAAACGTATGACTCCCTTCCACGGAGATACCTTTAGGAAAACATGATCACCGACTTGAAATTCCAAATCCTTCCTTCGATTATCGGCATAGCTCTTCTGCCTACTTTGAGCTGCTTTGATGTGATTTTGGATTACCTTCACCTTTTCCACCGTTTCCTCCACCAGTTCTGGGCCTACAAGTTTTCTTTCACCAACGTCATCCCAACAGGTTGGTGTACGACATCTCTTTCTGTATAACGCTTCATATGGTGCCATTTGTATACTCGAATGGAAGCTATTGTTATAGGAAAATTCTACCAGAGGTAAATATTGATCCCACATACCCTGAAAATCAAGTGAGCAAGATCTCAACATGTCTTCTAAGGTCTGAATAGTCCGTTCTGATTGTCCGTCTGTCTGAGGGTGGTAAGCAGTGCTCAAATGAAGTTCAGTATCCAGGGATTTCTGAAGACTTTTCCAAAATCTTGAAGTAAAACGGGGATCACGATCAGAAACAATCGATAGGGGAACTCCATGAAGTCTCACAACTTCATTAATGTATAGTCTTGCTAGACGTTCCAGGGGTAGATCTTCTCTTATAGCAAGAAAATGTGCTGACTTGGTAAGACGATCAACAATAACCCATATTGCATCGTTCCTTCTAGGAGTCTTTGGTAGCCCCATGACAAAGTCCATCGTAATATTGTCCCATTTCCACTCCGGTATGGGAAGAGGTTGCATGACTCCTCCAGGCTGTTGCCTTCCAGCTTTCACTTGTTGACAAACCATACACCTTGACACAAAATCAGCAATCTCCCTCTTCATGTTGTCCCACCAAAAATGTTCCTTCAAATCTCTATACATTTTGGTGCTCCCAGGGTGTATAGAGAAATTGGAACTATGAGCATCATCCAGCAATTCCCTTTTTAGATCAGGTATATTGGGAACACAAAGTCTCTTCCCGAATTTCAAAATTCCATCTTCATACACAAAGTCTCTCAATCTCCCATCATTCACAGCTTTAATCTTCTTTTGGAATTCGTCATCATCGGTCTGAGAACTCTTAATCCTTTCTAGTAAAGATGGTTTGGCAACCATTTGAAAAAGCATTGATGTTTCACCTTCCCTGGTTATTCCCATGTCCATTTTCACTAGATCCATGAAAATTGGATCCCTTTCAATTCTCATATTGTTCAAAACTCCATGGTCTTTTCTACTCAAAGCATCTTCCACCTTGTTTGCCTTCCCCGGGTGGTAGTGTATCGTACAATCATAATCCTTGAGTAATTCAAGCCATCTCCTTTGCCTCATGTTGAGTTCTTTTTGTGAGAAAATATACTTCAAACTCTTGTGATCAGTATAAATCTCACATTTTTCACCATAGAGGTAGTGCCTCCATATCTTCAAAGAAAAGATCACAGCTGCTAACTCAAGATCATGAGTAGGATAGTTTTGTTCATGAATTTTCAATTGTCGTGATGCATAGGCAATAACTCTATCATTCTGCATAAGGACACAGCCAAGTCCTTTCTTTGATGCATCACTATAAATAACGAACCCATCATTCCCCGATGGTAGAGTCAATATAGGAGCATTGACTAATCTTCTCTTCAGTTATTCGAAACATTCTTCACACTCTTTTGTCCAAACAAATTTAACCCCTTTACGTGTGAGCTTCGTTAATGGGTTAGCCAATCGGGCAAAATTCTGGACGAAACGTCGATAATAACCTGCCAAGCCAATAAAACTACGTACCTCAGTTATACTCGTAGGTGCTGGCCATTCTTGGATTGCCTTGGTCTTAGAAGGATAAACCGAGATTCCATCTTTAGAGACAATATGGCCAAGAAAAGAAATCTCCTGAAGCCAGAATTCACACTTGCTAAACTTTCCATATAATTCATGCCTCCTCAGAGTCTTCAAGATAATGCGCAAGTGATTTTCATGATCTTCGTAGGTTTTGGAGTATACCAAGATATCATCAATAAATAACACCACAAATTCATCGAGATACTCCTTGAAAACTCTATTCATCAGATCCATGAATACAGAGGGTGCATTAGTCAATCCAAACGGCATTACAGTAAACTCGTAATGCCCGTACCTGGTTCGAAATGCTGTCTTCGGAATGTCTTCCTTCTTTACACACAACTGATGGTATCCAGATCGAAGGTCAATCTTTGAAAAGTATTGAGCTCCATGCAGTTGGTCAAATAAATCATCAATACGAGGTAGGGGATACTTGTTCTTTATCGTTATAGCATTGATCTCCCTGTAGTCGATACATAACCTCATAGATCCATCTTTCTTTTTAACAAAAAGAACAGGGGCTCCCCATGGAGAAACACTAGGGCGAATAAATCCCTTATTACTCAATTCCTCTAGTTGTTTCTTTAGTTCGACTAACTCTACAGTGGCCATTCTATAAGGGGTCTTCGATATAGGCCTTGATCCAGGAATCAAATCAATAGAAAACTCAACTTCTCGTTCTGGAGGATGTCCAGGTAAATCTTCCGGAAATACATCTACAAATTCTTTCACAACAGGTACATCCTTTATTTGAACATTCCTTTCCTCACCGACAGTTATTTCATTCTCTTCCTCCCCAATAATTGAATTAAGTTGAGCTACTGGGGGTGGGTCTAAATAAGAATTAGGTGGTGACGATTCTGCTCTAAAAATAAGGTGTTCCTTATCATTATCATCAAGAATCGTAACCTCTTTCTTCTTACAATAAATCTTCGCATCATAGTCCGAAAGCCAGTCCATACCGAGGATTATATCAAACTCAATCATAGGTATGACGATGAAATCAGCAGATAAAGAAAATTTATGTGCTCTAATGGGGACTGATTCACAAAACTTTGTTGCAACGATACTTCCCTTAGGAGTTTTAACTGACAACTCCCTTATTAAATCAAATTGGAAATATCTAATTTTCTTAGCAAACTGGGAAGATATGAAACAATGCGATGATCCAGAATCAAATAATGCATTTGCTAAACTTGAGGAAACCATTAAATTACCTGCCACCACGTCTTTCGGAGTTTCTACCTCAGCAGTAGTGATAGCATAAGCCTGGCCTTGATCCCTTGGCCTTTTCTGAGGTAAGTTCTCCTGACGCTTAGGACATGCATTTGCATAATTCCCCATCTCCCTGCAATTGTAGCACTGAACGTTGGTAGCTTCCTTCTTCCCCTTGCAATCATGAGCTTGGTGGCCTTTTTCACCACACTTGTAACAGACTCCCATTCCCTTCAGGCAAGCACCGGGGTGTTTCTTCCCGCACTTACCACAAGATGGATATTCAACCTTTCCCTTCTTCCCCTTATTTCCATTCCCAGATTGATCAGCAGGTCTCTTCTTCTCTTGCTTTGCTTTAAAGTCATAAGACTTAGAGAATTCCTTTTCGGTCTTGATAGCACATGAGACAATGTCTTCGTACGATGAAAAGGATTGTGAGACTAATGCTCGACGGAGAAATAGTTTTAACCCATCAAAGAAACGATCAATCTTACTTCTTGGGTTGCGAATATAATCTCCAGCATACCTCGCTAACCTTGTAAAGTTAGCCTCATACTTTGTGACATTCTCATCCTCCTTTTGTCTCAGACTCAGAAATTGCCTTTCCATATCTGCTCGATGGTCGCGAGGAAAGTATTTTTCTAAAAACAGATCTTTGAACTCCCTCCATTCCATGTTTGATACTTCATCATCTTCCTTCATGTTTTGAATCAATGACCACCATTGATCAGCATCTCCAGTGAGGCGGTAAACTGCCATGGTAACTTTTTCCCTTTCACTACTCCCCAAAGCCTGAAATATTTTCTCTAGGGAAAATATCCATTGCTCAGCTACTAAGGGATTTGTACTTCCATTGAACGTTGGTGGTTGTTGTCTCATGAATCGATCTAACATTGATCCTCCACGCTGCGGATCAGGGTGCTCCATACGGGTAAGGTTATTATTCATAACCTGAGTAAGTTGTCCCAGTACGGTGATTAGCTGATCAGCACCAGTTGCATCACCAGCCCCACTATAATTATCTTGAGCAGGAGGGCAATCCCTACATGGAGTGCGTGCATTGATACGGTTTCCATTTCTTCCACTAGGCGCCATTTCTAAACAATGGCATAAACTAGATCAGTTTATGAATCAAAATACATAATCCCATACTTATAAAACACTTAACATAAATTGAACTATCTATGGATATAATCCATAATCATAAATATGTTTTCTTTGAGGAAGTATATACTCATAAACCCTTCATAATGATTTGTAAAGAAAGTGAGAGTTATCCTAAGCATATCCCCCGGGAGTGTCGTAACCAAGAGTGCAGCAAGGCCCGTTGTCGTGCACCAGTTCCCGTTCGAGTCTAGCTCAAAGCGGTGTTTTCGGGTTTTACCCCTAGGTACATCTGTGCCAGAGCCGCCTCTACCTGCTCGTATCCAGACAGGGATGTATTGCTCGCAAAACTCACAAAGTCTCTACAATACCAAAATTCTAGGAAGTTCTTCTATACTAATCCTCAAAGTTCATCTTAGGTCTACGTGCTCTAATCAGAGTTTATCTAAATCTAGCTTCCAAGGTTTGTACTAAACTTCCTCTGATACCAACTGTAACGCCCCGACCCTAGTTTCCTAGAGTCGGTGCATTATTACATAACATTGGCATGATCACAAGAAAGATCAAATCTCGAAAGACCGATTGGTTTAGTAGCCTTGGAAACACTAGATATATTCATAAGTTTTACATTACATCATAAAATCAAAAACTACTACAACAACATAATGTTTCCACAGTCCACACTACAATCCCCTCATAATATCCCTGCAGGTCATTCATAACTTACATCTTCACTTCCTGGGAAAAATAAAACATAGAAAAGGGGTGAGCTCAAATGCCCAGTAAGGATAACAATATAGCGGAAACTTTCATCAATAAGAATAAACATTTAAGGCAATGTATAACTAAAACAAAAGCGTTTTAAACATGAACTTTCAACATGGTATGGCATAAATAAAATGAAATAATGCCATTTACTTATTCACATGGATATTCCACTAATCGAATAATCACATGCAAAAATAAATAACCACTTTCATAATGTTGGAATGCATAATGCCAGACTATCATAACCACATAGCCAAGGCCTCGTGCCAAGACTACAAATAAGATTTTGTCAAGGCCTTGTGCCAAGACACTAGTTTGTCTCATGAGACCTACCGATGCATCGAGGAGCTATAGCGGGCTCCACCCGTCACTTATTAAGTCCAATGCATTCCCATATGAAAAGGTTTAAACATAACATAAACATTCGTATTAAAACTAGCATACGAAATGTCAATACTTTCACAATAAACTATGAATGGTATAAAAATAGCACATCCACAGTCAAACATATCACAAAACCTTCAATACAATATAGAAGTTTTGTATCATAATAAATCAACTTCAAATAATCTTAAAATCCATCAAAGGATGTTGACATAGATGAAATCAAAATTCTTTTTAAAGAAATATCTCCTTTTATTTTGAAATCATTTAAGATCCATATAAAATAAAACATTTTCTTTGAAAATATTCTTATAAGCTTGTAAGGAAAGCTTTGAAGATTTTATAACGGCGTAAAATAACCGCACCCGCCGTATAAGTTTAAAAAAAAACATTCTTACCTCAATTCTGTCGAAAAGGTTAAAAAGGACCTTGTTTTGAAAACGACGGAAAGATTCCTTTATAAACCTCTTATAAAAAGTCAAAAAAAGGTATAAATGACTTTAACCCATATTCTTGTAAATAGTAAAAATGTTTTGAAATACATTTTTAAGAAACATGGATGTGGATGATAAAGAGATCCCAGTAGATTATTACATATAAACAACCTCGGATAATGAAGAGATTGTGAAATAACCCTTACCTTGTACTTTTCCTTGGTTGGGGTAGGTTAACCTCCTGTATAATGGTGAAATAGTTGTTATTAAATTATACAAGAATCATATATATTAATATGATATCATATATGATCTTTTAACATTGATTTGTTAATAATATCTTAGAATTATCGTCGTTTCGGGAGTTAACTTACTCATTTTCTTTTATATGTTTTGTTACATAAGCCATGGTTGTTGTATCTTATTCATATCCAGAATGATATACAGTCCTTAAACATCATTTTTAAATCATCAAATGATAATTATACTTGAATGGATACGATGGAGAATGAATCTCATCGCGTTCGTGGAGACGGTAGTCCGTACGTACGCACGAGCGACAATATCATTCTTTTGATATTAAAATAATATATAAATGAATGGTATATCATATATAAAGAATCATTAACATGTTATATTTATTATTTACATGAGTTACACATCATTATTATACCCATCCAAATAATATTATATTGAATAACAATTACACCACGACGTGGAGACGGTAAGCCGTACGTACGCACGTATGGTGACATGTTATTCAAAGGGTGGATAGAATACTGAATATGGTTGTACCATACTTATAATAACATCACAGTATATGTGAGATACTGGAGTTATTATTTTAGAATGGTAAGAACAAAGGAAGAAGAAGTGGAAGAAGAAATGAACTTAGAAAAGGGTGGTGAAATCATTACCTCTTCTTCGGGTTCTTCCTTTTGATTTGATCAAAAGGGCTCCTTAGGTTGGCTTTCTGATCAAACTAAGGCCTCTAGGTTGTAGTGAGGGATTTTGGGAGATTATTTGGGCAGAGTTTGGCCGAACCAAAAGGCTTTGAAGGTGTGAAGAAATGAGAAGGAGGAGTTCTCTTTTATAAGAGGGGTGAGGGGCACCTTTGGAAAAGCTAGAAATATTAATTTATAATAAATTCATATTCGGTTTCTAAAGGCTCCAAAGTTGACTATTCAAAGGATGATGTGGGGATAGGTCGAAAACAACTCATCAAATATAATTTAGACAGGTTTGGGTACTTATATTAACCTTATCTTTAAGTATTAACTCTAAGTTAATTAGTTTCACTTTTACAATGTCTCTTTGTATTTTTATATATTATGGTTAATAAACTTACTATATACATCCAAGAGACCACCAAGTGGTCCATTAATGAGGAACCTATAATAATATAAGTCTCTTGGACGAAACTTAGATTTTTAGGAATTTAATATCAATTAATAATATAATATTTGTTTTAAGAACTCTTTTATGTCAATTTTGACACTATTCAATAGTTGATTTTTGTGAAACTCCTAACAGATTGATTACTTCGAACAAAGTCAATTAAATCAATCCTAATATATCATAGTATCATAGAAAATTAGTTTAATTCATTAAAAGTTTCATATTATAATTATTTTGGTATTTATAAGATCAATTATTTTAATTTTTCACTATTTTAGTAATTACTGCATCATCATTGTGTCATAAATAAAATACATTATTTAATGTCTAAAAATTATAAATAAAATATCATTATGTAGGAAATCTTTTTAGCTTTCTAATGAATATTTATAATCTAAAATCCAACATGTATAACCCTATGTAAAAATTGTTCTTCTAAAAGATGTAAGCTTATGCCATTTTTATTTTTATTTTAACTTTATTAATATAAAGTGTCCCTACCACATACAAGTGGCTCCAAGGGGTCCCCAAATTGACCAAAGGATGACCATGGTCGGGTATGTGTCCACCAATAAGGTTAGGACACGTTTTAGGGTAATTTTTTATTATTATAATATTATTTTTTTAACCCTTATTTACCGGATTTACCCTTTAACCATGGTAAATAAAATATTTACCACAGTAACTATTCAAAATGTCTAAAAATAAAAGTTACCTATTTACACAATTTGAACATCCTGATTCCAAATATGGAATCCATTTTCCTAAATTCAAAACACAGAAGTGGCAGAAATTAATTTAAAATTAATTCCCGCTGTCAAAACAAAAAGCGTGTTTTTAAGAGATAATAACTATCAAAAGATTGACACTTGTTTATGTTCGGTTTAATTGTAAAATTATGTCCAATGATAAACATTAAATTGAATGGTAAAAATATATTCTAAATATACTTTAAAACCACTCAAATTCATAATTTATCACTATTAATTATTTTGATTAAAAAAGTTGTTTTTAATTAAAATTTAGAAATTTTCACTATTCATCAAAATATGAAAGTTATCCGAAATGTACCAAAATTTCACCCTAGGCTAATTTTGATATTCCGAATCCAAAAATGAAGTCCATTTTGAAATATAGAATATATATGATTTCAAAAAGTAGGTATTACTATTCACAACGGCTAGTTTAATTAGTTGTGGTGTGTGTTAGAACTCGAGGTTGCGTACAACACACGCTATCGCATTATTCGAAGGGAAACGTACCGTAGAAGCTTGGGGTGTTACAATAATGAGTAGTTCTTAAACCTTTTTAATCCATTCATGTATTTTCATTATTCTAATATACATGCATGAGTTTGTAACTAGAATAATTATTTGGGGGTGGATAGAGACCATAAAAAATCACAATGTTTTGGTTAAAAATGAATATGAAATAAAATAAAAAGAGATCATTGGTTCACCCCTCCTCTCCCAGTGATCCATTTATAACTGAGAACATTAATATTGGTATAAATAAAACATTATTAGATTGTTAGATATGATTGAATTATAACACATATGTTAATAAAAATTGAAAATAAAATGTGATGTTATTTAATCTTCAAAAGGTAATCACTACTTCACATAATTAATTCGTTCATAGAAAAGAATGTAGTAAAATTTATTATGACCCAGAGCTATAAAATGTGATATAGAAATTTTATAGAGGTAATTTGTGAATGGAATAAATGATATAATTAACAAGAAGAATTAGTTAGAATGGGTAGAGGTGAGGTCCTTTTATACATGAATTTGAGTGTAATATAATAAATGTATCATTCATTAATTGCAATAAAATGTCAATTTAATATTCAAAGTGGTCGATAAATGGAATAAAATCCTGGCTAGAACATACTACATGGATTATAAAGTATGAAAAAAATTCATAAATAATATTAATTTATTATAGGTTCAATGATTATATTTTACTTCTTATTATTTCAATGTTAATTAATAGATATTAAATATTTTTTTAAAATTTTGAATATATGATTTATAAAACATTATTCATTTCTATTAATGGTTTTTCACAACTTTAGTATAACCATTACCAATATATAATTGACATATTTACAAACTCTATATATATAATTTCCATATATTTTTCATATTTCACTGTTCTATTTAAATATATAACCCTACATACTTCTCTTAAGAGTCATCATATTTCTCCTAATATACATTTTTTCTCAAACTATCATCAATGGTATTATCCTCATTAGATAACTTGATAAAGAATATTTCAATCTTACATAATTTGTATTTATATTTGTTTTTTATAATTTTTTAATTTCCCAAATTATATTTCATTTATATATATTATATGTATTAATATTTAATTCATTGTAATATTATTCCTTAAGGAAATAAGGAATCAATCATTTTAGTTTAGTGTTCCATGAATTAAAAGCTATACAACAGATGGAATTTCTGAAAGAAAATTTCAAACTAAAAATATTTGGAATTAAATTACCCTATTAAAAAATTTCATGATTGAAATTTCAAGAATCAAAAGAAAATAAATAATGAGACATTATCCATATTATATCTTTTAATTCCCATGTATCTTCCTCAAATTTATGATTCCACCAGTAGTCTTTATCCAAGTGTATGGTCTTCATTCAAAAAACATGATTAATAATATTCATGTTCCTCATTGGTGTTTCTAATTAGATATAACATGTTTAAATTAGATAACCACTAGATTTATGAAATATGATTTTTCTTGTATATAATTCATTAATAGTGATAAATGAAACACATTGATCTCTTATTATATATTTAGTAGAAACACCAAATAATACACTACAATCCACAAGTGATCAAGAATCCTAAAAGGTCTAATATATCTATGTCTAAAAATTTTAGTCATCCCACATATTATAACCCTATTTATGGTGATTTTCAGAATATTTTATTTTATTCAACCTCAAACTCCATATCTCATTAACAATTATTAGTATTTTTATATTTTTGACATTACAGTAGATTGGTATTCTAATTAATATAAATAATTTTCTCTTACATTTCATGATTATAATTTTTTTCCCAAATTATTGTTCTCTCAAAATTAATCCTATTATATTGAATATAGGTATCCAGTTCCATATATAACTGAATTGTTCCATCGTAATTTTAAAGAATAAATCATTTTTGTAGAAAATGACACAAGTGTAAAATATTGATCCCGACCTCCTTGTAAATCCACCTTGAAGGAACACATAATATATTCTAGAGATTTAATATACCTAGTAGATGGATGATTATTTTCTCAAAGATAATCCTTTCTAAAACTAAGAATTATATCAAATACATGATGATGACTCCATAAAAACATCCTGCAGAATCTCATATCTTGACCACATAAAAAGAAAAGTAAAACACCATGAACTCTTTCTAATTTAATTTTATATATACTGGGAATTTTAACATTTATTAAATGTAGTTTAATAACATAGATATGTAATGATTGTTTATGGTGTTTAACCACAACCAAAATGTAATTCCTTTATTTAGAGCTATTTGGAAGAACTAAAATGAAATCCATGGTAATGTACCACCATTTTTTCTAGGGGTATGTATAATATCTCTATCATTCCATTATAATTTTATGGGTAGGGAATTATTTTTTAGAAATTCAAGAATCATGATGTATACTTTACAATCTCCCTCTTTGTATTTACCCACTAAAAATCATCATTTTTATCATTATAAATATATATATTTTCTAAATGAATAATGAATGATAATTTTTATGATATGTCAAAAATGAGACATGAATTAATTTCCCAAAATTTATAATACCATACTTTTCAATGATTAAATATGGAATACTTTCCATTTCATATATATATCTATTTTTTATGACCCATCCCCTGGGGCAGGTGCCGTGACTACCCCAATCCCACCTTTCATAGGCTAAGGGTTGGGGACTTGCACCAAAGGTGTAAATCCCTAAAACTGGGAAGGAATTGCCTTTAAAAACTATATACACACTGAAGAGAGTAAGATAGATGAAAAACACTAAGTAAAACTGTATACAAAAGGAGTGCTAAAAAGTATGTGGCCCGGAAATATAAGACCAACTGTAAAGTACAAGGAAAGTGAAATCAAGTACAACTGAAGAAAGGTAAATGGCTACTGGATCGTCCATTGGGGAGTCCTACCAGAAGGGAAGGATAGAAAGCCTCCACAGAACTCCATGTATGTCCATCTCCTTCGTGTGGTCCACCTCTGATTACCGTCTAGTCCTGTCCACTCAGCCTCGGTCAGTGATGTCTGTTGTCTGCATCCAACAGAATGAGGTGAGGGCAAAGCCCGTGCAGGGGTGAGTATAATGATACTCAGTAGGGACCCCAAGAACCTCATGGTCTCACCAAAATCCAACAATGATAAACCAGAAGATTGAAATAAACATATAACCACACTCAGGTATATGCCCATACATATACCTAAGTTATCAAGTAATATGTCTCAATCATGAGGTAAACTCAAAAGTTACTGACTCTACTCAACCAGGTTTTTTATTCACATTTTTTAATCCACATCTGTTGGAGAACTCCTCCTCTATCGAGTACAGTGGGCATGCCACCACAACTAGGCGCTTCCCACTAACCTTGTACTACTGATTTACTCCTCCTGTCGAGTACTGTGGGTCTGCCGCGTTCACACAGAGGCACTCCCCACAGTGGGTTGACCTCCAACTATCATGTTCTCCCCCTAATAGCCTGCAGAAGTACTCCTCCTATCGACTACCACATGTCTTCTGCCAACTACCAGGCGCTCCTCAATCATGGGTCTACCGCCAACTACTAAGAGCTCCCCACTGGGCTAGTCGAATAACTCTGAGTCGAATCGGTCAAGCATTTATTAGGTCATAGCCAGAAATTAGGTCTCCGTACATTGTTCACTCGTCTCCGATAGGGTCTGCTCCATGAGTTATAGGTCAATAATCCAACTGTGATGAAGTCCAACGTAGAAATATCTCAATGGTCCGCCTTGTCATAGGGGTCTCAATGCAACCAAAGGTTTGTAAATCGGACGCCCGATCTGTGATTTATATGTTTTTAGTCCCATTGGCCTAGTTTGATTCGTGTATGATCCAACCTAACTGTATCTCAACATTACCCTTAACTCTAGTGGGGTATAATCAAAGGGCCGTCATGCTCCAAGAAAACCAACGTCATTGACGGTTTATCAAACGGTCATCCAAAGCCAAATATGTGTCCAAAGGAAGTAATGGATATTAATGGGCCTGGGCTCGGTCCGACCCAGTCTGACCAATTCGGCCCAACCTAGATTGGGCAGACCCAGATTGAAATATTGGGTCGGACTCGGCCTATCGGGCGGGCTAGCTTGTTAGGTTTGGCCTGGTCCGTTGGGCCCGGCCTAGCGGACTGCGAGGGCGGTTCGTCTCGGAGTTCGCCACGTAGGGGGCTCGGCTCGGGCATGTGGGCAAGCCGTGGGTAGGCCAGCGGGGCACACGGGAGTCCACTGGTAGGGAAATCAGGGTGCGGGCAGGCCGCGTGGGGTGCCTGGGAGGCCTCTCTCGGTGTGGGCAGGCTAGTAGGGCACCGAGCAGGCCACACGGAGCACGGGCAGGCCGGGAAAGCCGTTCGGGGCGCGGGCGGGCCGCGCGAGGCACCTGGCAGGTGACACGGGGCGCCTGGAAGGCTGTGCGCAGGCCGGCGGGAGGTCACGGGTTGGTGGGTCGATGGCTGGGTGGCTTCCAGGTAGGCCAGTTTGGCGCGGCTCGGGCCGGCGTGGGCCGACGGTGTTTGTCCAGGAGAACGGGTGCACCGCGGGGGCGGTACAGTTCGTAGAGGCCGTGGGTAGTGCGACCTTTTTTGTCACTGCCTTTGATTCCCCAATGTTGTAACGTCACCATATCGAATAACGCCACATGAATGAAGATCGACGGAGGATGTCAGGCCATGTTAGGTTGGCCCGTATCCTCTATGTTTATGGTGGTATTAATTGGTTCATCATGAAAAGAAGATGAACAAAAATTATTTACAAACTTTGCATCCATTCCCTTAATTTTAAGTTCTGAAACATAATTGAAATAACACTGAAAAACAAACTCCTACCTTTGTTTGCCGGGTGCCGATGTTTATGTTGTGAAAAGAAGATGAAGTCGCCTGTCGATCGTCGCGTCCGCCACACACACCTAATTCTGAGCTGTGTTGGTTCTAGAAGAAACTCCACATCGGTAGGATCTGAGGAAGGAAGTTGAAAAAGAATCATCATCACCATTCTTCGTTGGAGGAACACGTTCTGCGTTTTTCGTTCTTCGTTGGGAGAATTCTCTCTTCTCTCAACAATCCTCCTTCCCAAATTCCAAAAAAAAATAATAGATGAATGAGTTCTTCTATTATTTTGTTGGCACATAAATTCCAATGTGGAGAATTAATTACATGGATCCACCTCATTAATTCTTGAGAGTTGTCACAAAATTAAATGCTAGGGAAGCTGAAAAGGCTCCCATAAATTTATCTAGAGCTTAAGAGTTTTATCCACATTATTGTGGAGTTTAAGGGGTTAAGAGCCTGGGTGGTCCCCACCACATTAATTCCCAAATGGGAGGTTGAGTTCGTGTCGGCCCCACCACCATATCCTCTCATTGTAGGTTAAGGTGTGGTGGTCCCACTGCCAACCTCCATGAGGAGGTTGTAAATTCCACACACCAAATGACAGATCAAATAAAATAATGTGTCGGGCACTTTATTTTATTATATTTTTTTAGAAAACCCAAAAATTAACTTTTATTATCGACCAGCTGTCGTCGTGGTGAAAGTCTTCTTAAGCGAATATTGTCACTAAGAGTTCAACGGTGCCCTCATATTTCAAATCTGAGCATCGGTTCAATAGTTATAAAAACCTGCTCATACATTTACTGAACGTACCCGAACAAAACATCAGAAATTGATTCCGAGTACACCGGGCCTTGGAATCATGTGCCGTAAATTTTCACAGACTCATAACATTCACATATATTTAAGAAAAAAATTTCACATTATTTTGGGGTCTTTAAATTCTCCCCACCTCAGGGATTCATGTCCCCATAGGCTGTAACTCGAACTACGGGAACAAATGGGGTTGCGGAGAATGCATCTGAGCCTCTTGCTGACATGTGCTCTCCGGGAGGTTCCTCTAATTCCAACGAACGTGGACCAGAGGTATCTACTGCCCACGTAGGACCCACTCATGTCGATCCTCAATCTCCATTGTAACCTTCATAAAATCTTCCCCATCGTCGACATCCATCTCTCCATGGTCGATGATGTGGGAAGGGTCATCCACATATCTCCTCAACTGAGATACATGGATGATGCCATGAAATCGGTTCAACTAAGGTGGAAGATCCAGGCAGTAAGCCACCTCTCCTACTCTGCTGAGGACCTAGAAAGGTTTGAGGAATCTCAGAGATAACTTGTCGCCTCGGAAAAATCTCCGTAGACCACGTCGTGGTGATACCTGTAGAAAGACGTGGTCACAATCCTCGAACTACAGAGGCCTATGTCTCCTGTCAGCATGTGACTTCTGCCTACTATTTTTAGTCTTCATCTGCCCCTGGATGATCTGCACCTTCTCTGTGGTAACCTGTACCATCTCTGGTCCCACCAGTGCTGACTCCACAGGGTCTGTCCTGCACGAGGGTGATCTGCAAGGTCTCCTGTATAAAGCCTTGAATGGTGACGTCCTTATGGTGGAGTGATATCTGTTGTAGTAGAAAAATATACCAACGGTAAGTGATCCTCCCAACTGCGACCGAAGTCGAGGACACAGCCATGTAGCATGTCCTTGAGGGTCTGAATGGTCTGCTCAGTCTGACCATCTGTCTGAGGATGGAAGGCGACGCTATGACAAAGCTGCGTTGCGAAAGCCTCTTGAAACCCGTTCCATAGGTGAGAAGTTAATTGTGTGTCATGATTGGAGACAATTGTCTAAGTTATACCATGTAAAAAAAACAATTTCTTGCACATAGAGGCATCCCATGATCTCTACTAAACCCTACTCTCTGATCTGTATGAAGTGGGCCGACTTGGTCAGTCGGTCGATGATCACCCAAATCGAGTCATGACCCCTGGATGTACGTGGATGACCCGTCACGAAGTCCACGGATATCCCATACCACATCCATTCTGGGACCCCTAAAGGATGAACCAAGCCTGCTGGTACCTAGTGCTCTACCTTCACTTGCTTATAAGTGAGGCATCGAGAGACAAACTCCACTACCGTCTTCTTGATACCTGGCCACCAGTGCTGCCATTGAAGGTCCTCATACATTTTCTCCACTCTTGGATTTACCTCTAGAGGGAAAGTGTTGAACTCCCTCAACACTTCCTCCTCAAGTGCCACCGGTACCAAGGTAAGTCCTCTGAAAAGTATGGCGTGCTCCCCACCATCCGAAAATCCATCAGGTGCCTGGCATGTGGATATATGAGAATTTTTTGTCTTTCAGTCAGCGTCCACATGTTGTGCATCCCTTACTCACTGAGGAAGTGAGGTGTGACTATAAGATACTATAGAAAGGATGCTATGTCCTTATCCACAATTGATATCTGTAAGGCAGCCAGCTGCTATGTCACCTTTCCTAACAGTTGTATACCATATCTCCTACTGAGTGCATCAAGAAACAACGTTCCCTTTCACGTTAGTATAGACTATCTCAAACTCATAGAACTAGAGAAACTTAATCCATCACCACTGTCTTAGGTTTAGGTCCTTCTGAGAGAAGATATACTTGAGACTCTTGTGATCAGAGTACATAGTAAAATGTTCTCCACTAAGATAGTGTTGCCACAAATTCAAGGAGAAGAACAATATTGCTAACTCCAGGTCATGGGTAGCTTAGTTCTGATCATGTTGTCTCCACTTCCAAGAACCATGTGTGATCACAGCTCGCTCCTGCATCAGGACACACCCGATTCAGGTCCCTAATGTGTCGCAGTAAACTATGTACCCTACACCTTCCTATGGAAGCCTCAAGATAGGGGCACTAGTCGTCCCCTGCCTCATCTCATGAAAGATCTGTTGGCATCTCTCCAGCCACACGAAGGGTTGCCCCTTCTTCGTCAAGGCTAATAGTAGTGATGAAACTCTGGAGAAGTCTATAACGAATCTCCAGTAGTAACCAGTCAACCCCAAGAAACTCTACACTTCTGTCACACTCCTGGGTGGCTCCCAGGAAAGTATCGCATCAATCATCGCTAGATCCACATCAAATCCGGCCTCCGAGATGACATGTCCCAAATATTAATCCTCTCGGATCTAGAACTAGCAATTCAAGAGTTTACCATAAATCTGGTTCTCTTGGAGTGTATTCATTACTACTTGCAAATGGTAGGCATGCTCCTCCTCATTAGTCGAGTAGATCAAAATGTCATCGATGAAGACTACGACAAAGCGATCGTGGTACAACTATAAGATCCCATTCATGAGTCCCATGAATACAGCTTGAGCATTGGTTACATTGAAAGGAATAACAAAGAACTCATAGTGGCCGTACCGATATCTAAATATCATCTTCTATACATCCTCGTCTCGAATTCTGAGCTGGTGATAGACTGATATGAAGTCTATCTTAGAGAACCACCGTGCTCCCTTCAGCTGATCAAAGAGGTCATCAATCCTTGGGAGTGAGTACTTGTTCTTCACGGTCACATGGTTCAAGTGACGGTAGTCTACACAAATCCTCAAGCTACCATCTGCTTTCGTGGAGAATAGAATCGAGGCTGCCCAGGGAGAAACACTGGGCTAGATGAATCCCATTCCCTTCAATTCCTCCTGCTGTACCCACAACTCACGAAGCTCAGCGGGAGCCATCCGATATGCTGGAGTAGATATTGGTGCCATCATAGAGTACAAGTCAATGTTGAAGTCCACCTCTCTGCGAGGAGGTACTCCTGGAATATCCTCAGGGAAAACATCTATGTACTGGTCCACCACTACAGGATAGCTCGGACTCCCAACATCAACTGTTCTGAGGGCAAGGAAGGCCAACTGATGAGTGATATGTTTCAGCCACCTCCGAGTAAGTCCGTCTTGTGTTGTAAAGGCTCCCTTCTCGCCGGAGAAGGTGAAGCTGGTCCTATCAGTGTGGAGACACCGCACATTGTGCCTAATACTGTTGATCTAAGCATGTACTATAGAGAACCAGTTCATTCGAAATATTACGTCGTAAGGCCTCGACAATGCTACGGGGAGATCCCAGCCAAAGATCTCACCACCTTCAGTAAGCTCGCACTGCTGGAACCAGTGAGTAATCGTCGAGTCTTCTCCTGTATGATTTCTCTAGCTGTAAGGATCGTGCCAACGACTTCATTGGAATCTCTGAGCTCTGAATGAGGGAAGTGGAAATAAAAGAGTGACTGATACCTATGCCTAAAAGAACTGAAACTATGGTGGAGTAGACACAGATCGTACCTCGAGTCATCTCTGGAGCACCATGACCGTAATCCTCATCTGCCTAGAGCTGATCTCTCCCCTGTCCACCTACTCCATATGGTCAGGGTGGACCTCCTGGCGGTGGTGGCGGTAACACCTCAAATCGTCGCCCACCACCTGATGCACGACCCAGTCCTCTTCCACATCCGCCTGCTCCCTGTGGACCGCCTCGATCGAATCTCTATCTCTACATGGGCAGTACTTCGACCATCTGTTGATCATCCGAACTACGGGTCAAATAGTCACGAGCCATGTGACCATGCCCGACGCATGAGTAACACTGACCGCTCCTGGCATGTTTGGCTCTATCTACACTCTGGGTGCCCTGAAAAACCAATTTCGAGTCGCGTGGATGTCCACCTATAGGTCTGGTCCTCTTGGACCTCTGAAATATCTATCTAATTCCAGCTGAAGAAGACTCCCATGCATGTCGACTAGTGGTGGGTCTCGCTGCTGGATATTTCTCAGCAAGTAAACTCTTCACTAAGAGGGCTCACTCCAACACCTCTGTCTACGTCGGGATGCTGAGGGAGATCATCGAAGCTCTGATCTCTCGAATGAGTCCCTGATCATAGTTATAGGCCCTGAAGAATGGGTCCCGTACAAAATCAGTGGAGTAGCATGAGAGGTCGGTGAACCTCGTTGAGTACTGAGCTACTGTCGTCATGCCTTGCTGCAGATGAAGTAGCTCCTGCATATGCATGACGTGGGTCTGCCCCCAACTACCAAGAGCTCCTCCATCATGGTTCTTCCGCAAAATACTAGGCCCTCCCCACTAGGCTTGTCGAATCTGTCCGAATCGAATCGCTCAACCAGTCATCAGGTCTCTATATGCTACTAGGACACCGTACTCCGTTCACTCGTATTTGGGAAGAACTGCTCCATGAGATACTGTTTGATACTCCAACATTCACAAAGTACCGCAAAGAAGTATCTTAAAGGTCCTCCTAGTCACAGGAGTCTCAATGAAATAGACGGCACGCCAATCGGATGCCCGATCCTTGAGTAATAAGCTTTTTAGTCACATGAGTCTGGTTGGATTCGTGTACGATCCAACCTGACCGTATCATAACATTATCATGAACTTCGGTGGGGTATACTCAAAAGAACCGTTGTACTCCACGAAAACCAGTTCCACTGATGGTTCATCAAATGGTCGTCCAGTGCCAATGACATGGCCAAAGGATGTAACAGTCAGAAATGGGCCTGGGCCCGGTCAGACCGACTCGGCCCAACCCAGACTGGGTTGACCCTTTTTGACATGTTGGGTCTGGCCCAGCCCATCGGGTGCGCCATCCTGTTAGGTTTGGCCCGGTCCGCTAGGTCCGGCCGAGCGGACTGCGAGGGCGGTTCATCCCGAAGGTTGTAACGTAGGTGGCTCAGATCCGGCGCATGGGCAGGCTAGAGGGGTGTGAAAGTGGCTGCGGCAGGCTGCATGGGGTAGGGGAAAACAACACGGGGCGCTGTGTAGGCCACGCAGTGCGCGAGAATGCTGAAAGAGCACCAGGAAGGCCGCACGGGGCACTAGGAAGGCCGCGCGGGGCGTCGGGCCGACCACGCGGGGTGATGGGCCGGCCACGCGGGGCGTCGGACCGGCCGCAGGAAGGCAGGTTGACGGCCGGGGGGTGGCCGGGCAGGCAAGTTCGGCTCAGCTCAGGCTGGCACGGGCCGGCGGTGTTCGACCAAGAGAACAGGTGCATCATGGGGGAGGCGCGGTTCATGGAGTCCACGGGTAGCGCGACTGTTGTCGTCGCCACCCTGGTCATCCCAACATTGTTACGTCACCATATTGAAGAAATCCACAAGAAGGAAGATCGACGGAGGTTGTCGGGCAATGTTAGGTTGTCCTGTATCCTCCACCTTTTTGGTGGTATCAATTGGTTCATTAAGAAAATAAGATGAAAAAAAATTATTTTCAAACTCCACATCGATTCCCTTCACTCTATGATGAGAAAAATAATTGAAATAACACTCAGAAACAAACCCCTACATTTCTTTTCTGGGCATCGACGTTGAATTCGCTGAAAAAAGACGAAGTCACCCATTGTTCATCTCGTCCTCCATGCACTCCTAATTCTGAGCTGCATCGGCTCTGGAAGATTCTCCACTTCAGTAGGATCTAAGGAAGGAATTCGAAGAAGAATCGTCGCTGGCATTCTTCTTTGAACGAATGCGTTCATTGTTCTTCATTATTCATTGGTATAATTCTCTCTTCTCTCAAAAATCCTCCTTCCCAAATGGAAAAAAAATAATAATAGAAGAATGAGTTTGTCTGTTATTTTGTTGGAACACCAATTCAAAAGTAGATAATTAATTTCATGGCTCCACCTCATTAAATGTTGAGAGCTTTCACAAACATAAATGCTACAGAAGGCGAAGAGGCTCCCCTAAATTATTGTTGAGCTTAAGAGTTTTCTCCACTTCATTGGGGAATTTAAGGGGTTAAGAGCTCGGGTGGTCCCCACCACATTAATCACTTCATGGGAGGTTCAGTTTGGGTGGGCCCCACCACCATAACCTCTCATGGGAGGTTAAGGTCTGGTGGTCCCACCTCCAACCTCCACCCACTGAACGGCGGCTCAAATAAAATAAAGTGTAGGGCACTTTATTTATTATTTTTTTAAAAACCCCAAAAATTATCTTTTATTATCGACTAAATATCATCGAGGTGAAAGTATTTTTAAGAGAATACCGGTGTTGCGAGTTCAACGATGACCTCTGATTTCAATTTTGAGCAACGGTTCAAAAGTTATAAAAACCCGCTTGTACTTTTTTTGAATGTACCCGAACAAAACGTCAGAAATTGCTTCCGGGCACACCAGGCCTCGGAATCAAGCGTTGTAAATTTTTGCAGATTCGTAAAATTTTCATGTATTTAAGAAACAAAATTCCAAGAAATTTCCATGTCTTTACACTGTTTTTTGGCACAAATATATTTAGTGTTTGTCATTGATTTTTATTAATGTAAATTAACCCCGAGTTTTGATGTTAATGAAGGTAGTGGATAAAAGGTAATTATTTTAGGATTTTTATCTATACATTAAATCTATAAGAGTTTTAGCATGGGGATAAATCAATTTGAGTCAAAAAATTATATGCCACAGAACAATTGGATAATTGGGAAGGAATTTTCATGTAATTAATCTTTATCAAAAATCAAAATCTACAACAGAAATGTGTAAAACCAAATATCATTGTCCTTGGATTTTAGTTGGAGGCTCTATGATGGATGTGAGAATATTTCAATGGGATATGTGTAGCAAAGAAATAATAATTTTTAATATCATCAGGGTTTTATAAGGACCAATTCATAGAGGATAGGATGTGCCATGTTTTTTTATGGAGAAACTCCCATGGAATTAAATCATTTTGTGATGTAGATAGTGTGCGTGGTGGATTTTCAAAACTGTTGGAAAATTTAAGATTCCTAGATCATGGATAAAATGACTTGTTTTAGATCTATTGAATAAAATATAAAAATATCATAACCACCCCTAAAAAGTTGGAGTATTTGATTTAAGTAGAGTGGATGGTTTTATTTCTACCAATCCTATTGGAGAATACACGATAGTGTAAAGGGTCCTTTAGTAGTTTGTTCTATAATCCATCAATGTATAATAGATCATGGAATGATTTTGGGTCGTTCATTTAGGATCCATTTAAGGTAGGAAAATAGACATAGTTATTATAATTCACACCATAGAGAATATATCCAAAAATGTATAATTTCATTAAATAAATTTTTTTTACTATATAAGACTAAATTGTGGGAGATATCTGTATGGAGGAGTATATGCTATAGTTTTTGTGGACACTCCACTATCATTAATTTTTTAGTAAAACTTGATTTTTTAAGAGATGTTCTGTTAGATATTGGATGCCATTAATGAAAAATAAAGTTTCATTAATAAACCCATTCAAGTGGTGTTATCACATGGAATGGTCATAAGAAGATAGTGGAAAAACTACTTGATTATATCCCTTGAATTAGGTAAAAGTATTTTAATTATTAATAAATGCACATAGTAGTTATGAATAAATTACATACGGAGAATGTTCTCAACCGATTTGTAGACACTCATATAGAAGGAATGGAGAGTATTTGTTTCTAATATTTATTATAATATGAAGGTGATAATGAAAGAGGATATTCTAGAAACATTATCTTACAAGAACGTCATCCAGTTGCACTGAAGAGGGGAACTAAACCTTGTGCATTTCTCATTCATATATTTTGATGAAGAATGATATCATTAAAAGATCAATGAGTTCATCATTTGATGAGAGGTAATGGTCTTTTATCATTTTTCTAAATAGTGATTGTGGAGAATCAATTTGACCATATTATTTTTTATCCAAATAGAATTAGAGTGATTTATTATATCTGGTGTATAGGTGTATCAAATTGAATTGTTCCAAGGACTATCTTAGTTAGTGTGACCCAATTAAAATTCTATAAATTAATTTTCTACTTAATACCCATTATATATAAATTAATATATATAAATATATGGATCTTTCATTGAGAGAACAAGATCATTTTTAAGGGGTTATGGTTTTAACCAAAAAAAACATTATTACCACCCCCACTCAGTGTAATATCCTGGATAAGTGAATAAAATTGGTATAAATTATTGGTTATAGAGTGATTCATTCTATCTCTTTAATGAATGAAAACAATACTCACTATTTATCACACTAGCATGCCAAATTTTAAATGAAAATTTTTAACATTAAGGATGAACAGGGTAAACACAAATTCTAGTCATTAGGGATAAAATTATCTTTGAATCCATTCATGGTATATCAATGAACATGGAATGTAGGTGTTTATCCTAAATATAACACAATGAAATGGATACAGATTCAAAAGAAATCAATAAATCATGGAAAGCATTGATAACCAATTTTACCCCATGTTAATGTTTCTAAAATCATCCAATTATATTGGAATGAAATCTGTCATATTATTAACACTATTCTAACGTATTATAGGAAATGATCCATCTTCTTTAGAATAACTATTATGAATTGTTGATGAGACCAACTGAAATATTAGATGTATTTAATGACTAAATAAATGATCGGGTTGAAAATATGTGAGCCGTTGGTGAAAATAATGAATATGGTAAAATTTTGAAAATATTTTTGAGGATAATACATCAATAATTCATTGTTATGTTATTTGTACCCGATGAAAATAATTTTAAAGAATAATTTTTAAAAATATTTGTTTTCACACTATTCATAAATGAGAAATGATGATAATGAAGACACAATGGACGATATGTCACATATGATTTCATTAAATGTTCTGATGAAACATTCTATTATAGATTATTTATATGTTGATGTGGTTTATGGGGAAATTATTTTCATTTCCTCTAATCACTAGTGGGAAAATAGAATGATAAATGGAAATATTTATTTTTCTTACTTCCAATTTGGTGTGGAAGTACATCATGAAAATAATGGCTTTAAGAATTAATGGGATGTTGTTGATACAAAATCTGTGAAGAAACCGTATAAGGGTGAAAACATTTTAGAGAACCAAAATGAAAATTTTCAAATTGTAAAATATTTTATTTCTTGCAGATGAAAGTTCAAACAAGATTAATTTAGAGGATGTTGAGGATTGAAGGGACCTTGATGAGGATTCCTTAGTCGTTATTATATACAAAAATCAATTCAATGATAATGATGTTGGGAAAAATTAATTTTAGGATAAAGTCAATCCTAAGGATGAACTCAGGGAA
The DNA here is from genome assembly GCA_963277665.1 of Viscum album. NCBI lineage: Eukaryota > Viridiplantae > Streptophyta > Magnoliopsida > Santalales > Viscaceae > Viscum > Viscum album. The sequence goes on along the minus strand of OY728143.1, from coordinate 897,983,208 downwards.
TCACTTGAAGAATATATAAAATTTAAGGTTAAAACCAAGAAGTACAATTAAATTTATCCTGATGAAAGTCATTATATATAATAAGTAGAGGAAGAAAAATAAAAATTGAATGTAGAGATTGAAAAAATAATATTTAAAATTCTTTCTAACCCATAAAAGGATGAGGAGTTCAAATCAATGTGTATGAGTATCATAAAATAATTGGTGTCTTAACTAATATAGTAAAATAAATGGTTAAATAAGATGAATAACTAATAAAATAAATCAATTATGAGTGATCAAAATGTGAGGATCCCAAAAGATGCCTTAAACCTCATAGAGTATCAGGTATCTCAAGGTCTCTAAACCCATCTAGAGTTATAATAGTAATTAGAGTGACTAATAAGTGTGTTTTCCCATACCAATATTGTAGTGATTTTGAAAAAAATTTAGCACTTTTATATATAATGATCAAAAGGTGGAGATATCCATGCCTCTAGACATCATGAATCCATTACCTAATGGAATGTGGATTTGATAGAGGTTTAAAATGATATTGGACAAGAGGAATATGTTAGAAAGATGACAAAAACATTTATATGTTATTTCTGTGAAAATTGTGAAAACATTTTGTATGTGTGATCCATTAGAAAGATTCTTTTTATTGAGAAACAACACTAACAATAATAAAAAAAATCCCATCATTTTGTTATTATTAATAAGGATATGGATTTTAGTGTGTCTGATTTGGGAACAAAGAATATTATTGAGCCTCAAGGGTTCAATGGGAAGTATCCAAACTGATTATGAAATGATGAATGGAGAAATTGGGAACCCTGATGAAAACTATAAAAATAGAAAATAGATTCACAGAATTGTATGATGTAGGGGAAATTATCTTACCAGGACTACAATAGATGAGTAAATCATTAATGGAACAACCTAACCCATATGTCTTGGAGGGGAACATGTATCAGGGAACATGGAATAGATTGTGTGAAAGGGGTATTCCAAGATTTAAGGCTTCAATTTAGAGATAAGATTTTGACATTCCCCTCATTTAGACCCAATCATATTATTTTTTGTAACAACGATGTAAAAGAGGTATCGAGTGTATAAAATTGATGTGAAATCATTATTCTTGAAATTATTCCGTGATTAATAATTATATATTATTTAATTAGGGCAATTATAATTTATGTATATTAAATAATGGTGTGTTAGTTGAAAAAATCATAAAATGGGATAAAACAGACACTAAGTGTATCAAGTTAAGAACCATTTCAATTTCGGTTAACTATTTATTTGGGACCTAATATAGATGACTAATTAGGTTATGAAGGTTTAATGGGTGTTTGGGGAATGTTCGAATTTTGGAACTCTATCTGGTGGAGAAAAAAATTACACCACTTGATTACTATAAACTCTGCACCCCAGGTTGCATGGTCAATCCTAACTATGTGGGGCTGGACATGGGAGCAATAATGGATCATGGTTTTCCTAACCATATTCTAGGGGCCACACATGCATGTAGGATGTATTTAGTTTTTGGGAGAGATGAATCACATGGATGGTTCTTGTTTTCCCTTACCAATCGTCCAAACCATGCATGTTCCCCCTATATGCAGTCTCATAGGCGTGGTTGGTTCACAGATTCTCCAACCAGAAGCCCAAAACATGAACCCCTAAAAATATTTTGTAAATTTAAAGAACTACCCTAATTGAATTAATATCCTAACCCCGTAATTATTCTATATAAAATTACTTAATCCACTATTATACATGTCAGATATCCCTTACACCCTCATCCATAGTTTTTTATCTAGGTTCATCATCTTTTGTCTAGTCAAAACTCCATTGGTATCATTGGATTCCTCTTGGTAAGCTCCTTGATCGTTTATCTAGAATTGTTTTTCTTATTTCCCTTGATGATTCTATTTATATGAAGGCTCATATGTTATATTTTTTAGGGTGTTGATCCTTTAATTATATTTCATTCATTCCAGGACAAACTAATGGATGATATAGGATGAGGAGAGTTATACGAGCTTAAGTTATATGTTCAACAACTCATCCCTCATGTCTCACTATTTTATAAACTACCATCATTGTTCACATGTCAATTTCCTCGGGCGTGGACTATTAAATTCATATTCATTAATTATAATCATTATAATTGTATTATTAGACTCTTTTGATTTGTATTCATCGTCATTAAATGTTACATTCTCAATGCTTACCACCACAACTAGGGTGTTTTTCTTTAATTTTTCAATAATTGGTTGTTATAGATATATGTGCCACCATTTAGGTTTTCTTTGACGTGGTATTCCTAAAGGAATGTGTTACAAAAAAAGAATGATCTTTTGTTAAATATTAAATTTTATATTACTTTACCCATTTAATGTATGCACTTCAATTTAATAAAGCAATCTTAAATGGAAATGTAATATATATTTTATATCTGACTTAGCCTAATTAAAATCAATTGAATGACTTGGTTTAATATCTACATCACACCTTTCAATTCTTATGGAAGGTATTGGGTTGAACCTGATAATTGATTAGGTAGTCAAAGAACTAAATATATGGATGTCCTATACAATTGTTCACACTAAGGAATAGAAATGGGTTGAACCAAATGAATTACTAAACCACAAGACTATTACATGACCTAATTTATATAATGAATCAAGTATATGTGCCTATTTAATATAGACATTGTCATCTGTATACGAGTTGTTTTGATTGAGCTAGACTTCAATTCTTTATGGAATTCCTTGTGCACTTGTGGACACTATTTGATTTAGGGAATCAAGTTACCAAGGGAGATAACAACCATAGAACATGATCGTTTTTTACTAGTGGATTCTAGGTATGGAATCATAGGATCCATCCATTATTATTCACATATTAGGTTAGCTTGGATACACTCTTTGGATCCATCATGAAATATTAGGACATGTGGTTCCATGAATACACCCATTGGGCCCAGTCATTGCTTGTCGCATTTTTCATTAGATGAGATCCTTGGCCATAGATAGACACATATTATAGTGGAATTCCTTGAGAATTTCCCCATGTATTATATGCAGAACCCTTATATCTAGGCTATATATTAATACTGAGTTGGATTGACCCCTGAGGTCATGGATTCCTTGGTTATTACCTTGTATCCTATTCATTATTATTATTACTACACAATTCCTTGTTATACCTTGCAGCCTTTGTTCGAACAATCACGAAGAGATATTAGTGCGGTTATGTGTCATGTGACTTATTTAAATAAATTAAACATAATTAATTAATTAAATGATTACATGTTTAGAGATATATCTAACTGAGGCTAATGAACGTGATCAGGTATTTATGATACCAAGTTTTTTTACATTTCATATATATATTCCCCCACACTAGTAGTTTTTTTAAAAAAATTGGATAGTATAGATTCCACTACTGGTGGTCTAATGAGATTTTTATCAAACCCTACCTAGGCCAACATTAGTATCATATATGATTATAATTATTTAGGTGTTGACAATGAGAATCATCTCACTTTGGACATTTTATATTACTTAATTTCATTAGGATAAGGCTTGGTAGTGGATGAATGAGTGAGAGCCTGGGATTATTGGATAGTTTTGAACTTCCATTAGTATATATTGTATTGTACTAATTCATACTATTTGATATCCATGTTTTCCTAATTTATATAAATAGAAAATGCATTATCACATGTTTTTGTATATTATTCAATTTTCAGAATTGAGCATTACTATATGTATCTTTGATGTTAATATATACTTCTACTATGTTAGGTTGCTGGACTAATTTCTAGAGTTTAATTATATACAGTTCCATATGATCTTTTGTGATTATAATATTTGCATGTTTTATTACATATCCACTATGATAAACTCTAATAATGTGGGAATAATCTCCCTTATAATTCTCCCTAGTCCATTATTTCTTTTTGGAATCCTCTTGAGTTTGGAGATATGTTCTTGAGGATATTTGGAAAATTGGGATTGGAAAACCATTGAGTGGAGCCCAGGTCTAGGATTTCAGAATGTGGAATCCATGTGATTCATTTCTTACATTAATATTTTGAAATTTTTTTCAAGAGATTGAGAACTCTATGAAATTTGGTGTTAAGTTGTTCATTGGTGTAGCTAATCAATATTTTGTTTAAATGAAGGGTTACCTAAAATAAGAAATTTTTTTCCCCTTTTTCTTATAAATGTTGATATCCTTTCACCATTGGGTGAAGCACATTTTTATGATGATGATTATTATTATTATGATTGAGGATTTGTTTTTCATTGAACTGATGAGATGAGGGCTGGGTATCATCAATCATGCATCACTATAGGTACCTATAATTCCTAAGTTGTGAATCTTCCAAGCCGTATTGGTGTATTTCAATGCTTTCATTTCTTGATATCCCCATGATTGTTGAGTGGTCCATGTTATAAATATTGCCGTTATTATCATTTTTTATTATTTATTGATTACATGTTTCAATGAATGAGGTGTATGGGACCTCATGGGTTTTAATGAGTATTTTACTGAGTCAATCATTCTTTTATGACTCAAATATTCTGTGAAAAATAGTAGACTGGGCTAACCAAAAATTAAATGCATCTGTATTTCTGTGATAAGGTTTATGGTCCCCAATTCACGTGGAATGTCATTACATTTTAATCAAATCATAATATTTCAATATATGAAAATGAAAACAAAAAAGTGAATCTTGATGTATAAAATAAAATTGTAACTACTAAATGAAGAGGAAATGAATTTTTTCCCCTTAATTCCCGGAACTCTTTCAATTTAAACATGATCACTTACCAATACCTGGCCTTCTAATAGGGTAGTTGGGGGTAGTGAATTGGGTAGTGAGCCCTTATTTATATGTTCTTATTGTGAAAGTGATCCTATCTTCATAGAAAATCTAGATCTAAGGTGTGTTATTGGCATTTGTAGGGCAATGACACTATATCATACTTGTGTCGTGCTCCATGAGGTTAGTGACGACCACTCTCTATATGTGGGGGACCCTATGTCACCAATTTTAATACTATGAGTGATATTAGTAGAAAAACCTATTCTACCTACTTTGGTCACTAATTATCATCTTTTTGAGGTTTTATTATATCTAATACAGTCCATGTTGGATGCTCCACAACCTACACCTATGATGGATGATCTGACAAGTGAGTTCCATCGACAACATCATCCTAACAACTTATGAGATAGTGGTTCCCATGATGTTGATTCTTGGATAGATGAAACCCTATCTATCTTGGATCATCGAAAAATTAGTATATTGTGAAGATTAATCCTTTTTACAATCTTTCTATGTTGTTCAGCCAAGCCCTGGTGGGATGCAATTACAAAGGATGGTCTTTACTAGGGAACAGGCTGGACTGATTTTCAGAATACCTCTTATGATCACATATTTACATAGACACTATGAGCTTACTAAGCTAGAGAGTTCATGAATCTAGTACATGTTCCTATGTTATTCATGCAGTATTCAACTCGTTTGAAAGAGTTACATCGCTTTATACTAATTCTAGTTGGTGATGATCTATCGCGCATGAGACACATTGAGGATGGGATCTAGTATTCTATATGTACTCAGGATAATTTATTTTTCCTACCCACCTTATAACACCTTGATATTTTTTTAAATTATTTTATTCAAATTATGTTAACCATTACAATTATTTTCATCAAACATAACACTAAAAATATATTATTTTATATTATATCACTATGTTTGGCTTATGTTATAAACCCCTCAAATTTAATCTTGCAATGACAACAACATAAATTTTAGTTTTCACAACATATAACACTAAGTTTATCTTTGGTTACATGCAATAATGAATTCTCTCAATGTCTTGCGTAACATTCTTGACCATGTTTTACAGAAACAATAATATTTTATTAAAATATTTTTATTTAATCAAATAAGATATAACCTTGTAGTTAAATTAGTCGTTATGAACAATATTAATTATTTTATTAAAATATATTTTTAAAAAATATATATGATGATTTCATAGGTTATCAATTAATTAGAAATGAATATAAAAACCAATTGAATATTAAGAAAATTGTTAATATTTTAATGGTCACAAAGTTATTTAACCATAATATATTCTAATAATTACAGTTACTGAGTAATATTAATTAAATATATATGATATTTATTCAATCAAATATATTTTTTATTAATCCAATTTATTGTATAGGCATAAGATGAAAGCATACCTAATATTAAACATAAAAATTTATGTTTATTATAAAGGTGGTTTTAATCCCATTTAATGGAGAAACCATTTTAAATCCAATTTTTGGAAATTTAATAGATTTAATATGTCAATATAAAAATTATATTTGTATGAAAAACATAAAAATTTGGTTAGGATAATTTTATTTTTATTTTTAGGTAAGGTTTTATTTTTTAATGAATACTTAATGATATTAGAGTTTAACTCAGAACTGCATTTTCATCTAATTTATTTTGAGGGATGAATTATTTTTAAGATTTTTTCAAAGTATAAATATATATTATTTTTATAAATTAATCCAATTTAGTTCATTATATCCAATTTTACATTTCAATTGGATAAAAAACATACCAATCATTTGACCATTTTTTTACTTTAAAAACCTGTAGTGTCACCCCATCTGCGGGATTAATTTTAAATTAATTTATGTGACTCCTATTATGGGGATTTTGAATAATTGATTCCATATCATTAGTAATGATAACATATATCTTATAAAAAGGTTAACATAGTTTTTTACCTAATTTTTTTATGGAAGAAATTGAAATTAATTACATCAGTTAAGGTAAAATTTTGATTTACTAAGAACTAAACATTAAAAATAGGACCCAATAAACCTATAAACTTGTCAAAAACCAATAATTTATCCATTATTAATAAATTAAACATCCATTTTAGAGTTTTTTTTTCTTTTTTAGGTAAAAATGTGGGTATAACTATCCTGTTTTAAAAAATGTCAACCTTTTCATTTCACTTCCCTATAAAATGCCAAAAACTATCCCTCTTAATCCCACCTATCAAACCACATAAGTTTAGAAAATATATGACCAATAAAATTCCCAACATCCCTAATTTACACCTTTAATCCTCATAGGGGTAATAAGTCTTTCATGGAATCCTTTTGGCACAAACCCAAAGGAGTTAACCAATTAAGAGGCAACACCTTCCCTAAAGCTCCTTTCTTTTATTATCCTTCTCCACCAGTCCACTATATTTATTCTAGGATTTTATAATAACAATAGAATCATAAATATATTATGATTTTTTATACTATGTTTTTTACCTATACTTACACACACCATCGTTTAATGGGAAAAGAACATTATGTTTATGTGTATGGTGAACTTCCGCCTAAAAAAAGACAATTGTTCATTTTAACATACAACCATGAATGGAGAAATTTATGATGAAAAATATGTATAAATATTATATTTTATTTATTATGTATTTATTATTATTTAATTATATTTCAAAATATATTATTATACTTTTAATTTGGCCTTAATATAATGCTTTGGTTTCAGGAAGTATGGACTACCACCCCCTCAAAGTGATGTGATTCATTCACAAACTACATAGAATGTATTAAGGATGAGTTTATAGAAATTATATGATATAGATAAAATTTTAATTAAACCATAATAATATTATCTAAATAAAAAAATATATTTCATTTTCTTTCTTTCTTTTAATATGACAACAAAAACAGAAACAATGTCCATGCGTACACACGACTTACTGTCTCAATAAACTGTGTATTACATTTCATACATCTATATAATATAAATTATTATAAAAAAATATAATGGATATAAATTATATTTATATAATTTTATACAATCTTTAATTGGGATATAATTATAATGTCCAATGATATGATAAATTTAGACATATTCGATAAACAAAGTGAATATTATCCGAAGTGAATCCTTAACATAGAATGGTTTACAAGAGGGTAGTATAAAATCACAATAATGCCATATATGGTATTATATATATGAATATGGTTCTTTAAAAGATTTATAAAATATTTATATTTATTATATAGGTGGTTTGAATAAGTATGATGAGATTCAAGACACAGGGGAAGGGTATTTCATCTAACTTTTTATTTTTATCAGATACATGACATGTTTTCTATTATTTATTTTTGTTTGGTGTATGTAATACCCATGAATGTATTATATGTATGTTATATATAAATTAATTTGTATTAAAATATCCATTTTATGATCATTGTTTCATGGGAATTAATTTTCAAATGCTACCAAATCGGTGAAATAGATTTTTCCCAACATTTTTTCTTCGAGACTCATGTATGTTATGCACCTAAATTTTTATTCAAGGTGTATATACATAAATTTTACATGTTATATAATGATTTTATTTATTTTAATGATATTTTATGTTTCATTTAATTTCACATATTTACATGGAGATTATGATCCCACATTACCTAGTTAAATGAGTTCATTGAGACAATCTCCTCCCATTTCAAGATTGTTTATGTTTATTCATCCATTGATGAAATATTAAGATAAATATCTCAAAAAAAAAACTCATTAATTTTATTATCCTACAGTTATTAGTTATTTATTAATACATTGAAATCATTTCATCCACTCTTTATATCATAAAATAGTTAAGAAAGTGTTTTTAAAAAAGACTAACTTTACCCTCTCTTTGATCAGAAATCTATGTACATTCCAAACCATGATTTAAAAAAAGTTATTCCATAAATATTGCACCATTATATTTTAATAAATAAAATAAATTATTACACTTTTATCATTTTATAAACCTCTTCAAAGTAATCTTCTTTTCACTTTCCGAATAAGGCATTTTTCTATCCATTTTATATAAAAATGTCATGTTTCTTTTACTCATTCAACATGTACAGATTTAGCCTCCCTAATTTAGTTGAAGTTTCCTTTTCATTTTTAAATGTTACTTTTTTTAATAAAATGTTTTAAATTGTGATTTTAATGGAAATTTGTATTCAAAATTTTTTTAACCATCTTTTATAAGTCTTGAAGGAAATTTTTGTCAAACGTTTTTCTAGCCTTATTTATATGTTTTCAAAGTATTTTCAAAGAATTGATTTTTAGAAACATTTCAAGCGCCTTCCATATGATTTCATGATAAATGTTTTTCTAAAACATTTTCAATAATTCTATATATTATTTCAAATTGTTTTCATATAATATTTTTAAAATTTTTGGAATCTTATTTTTTATGTTTTCTGAGGAAAAGGTTTTTAAAATTATTTCAATTAATCTTTTTATGTTCTAAAGGTTTTTTTAATGAACATTATTTTAAAATTGTTTTATGTATTAAAAATAAAATTTCAAATATTAAATGATATTTTCCTCAAGAAACCTTTTTGTAATATATTCTTAAATTATTTTCCATATAAGGTTACATCTATTGATGTTAATTAACACCTTCTAGGAATTTATCTAAAGGATCCATTCATATTATTTATTTTAATTGGTTATGATTACTATCATTGTATTTAGGAAACACATTTCTCTTTATTGTGTTATAATATTATTATATCTTTTTCTCTTTCAAGGGTTATGTTTGTGATGAAAATATTATAAAACCTATATTTTTTTAATTGTTATGGTATGATTACATATTTAGAATACCCATTTAATTTTAGGGGTTATGAAATTATTTTTTTTGATATTGTGGATCATGTCTGTATGATCTCACTATGATATGGGTGGGACCTATATCCCCCTCCAATGTTTTGGGAAAAGATTTATTTCTTATGATACAGAATTTGATTTTCCAGGGAAAGAAACATGAATACTAATATGGTAATGGGAGTTAACCATGGCTACCATGATGGTATTAGGAGTGTAATCATGCTACTAAATGACCATGGGATTGAACCATGACAAACAATATTGTATGGGGATTTAACCCATACAACCATGATTTTCTTGGCAATGATGAGTTGGATACTTTGGTAAACATATAACATTCTTATCTGTCATCCAAAATTCAATGTTTTATTCTTATGATATACTTTCATAACATATGATATTAATTATATTATGATCCATGTATTATTAGTTTTCATTCCTTATTATCATCTGTAATATGATGGTTATGATATTAAAATTTTATGTTCATGTTCTGTACCCTTTGTTCATGTTATGAAAACACATTTTTTTATTCACACTTATTGAGAATATGAGTTCACTCATTCTTATGTTTCCTTTACCTAGGTAATGAAGAATGGTTTTAGGTAGAATTACTAAAGGTGGATATATTTATGGGATAATTTGAATATCAATCACTAGGATTGATGATATTGTTTCCATGTTTCCAAATACACTAATGTATTATTGTCCCCGAGCAAGTATTATTTTAATGTACTGAATAATCAACTAAAATGGCGCAATTTCCATTTGTGTTAAGCCTAGTTTGATACAATGGGTTTAAAAGGGGCGGATTATTCAATAATTTGAAATATGTATGTGAAGGAATTATTAAAATACATAGGTAAATTTATAAGGATATGTCTAGGGATTTCTATAAAGATAAGTATAAGTATAAATCAATGGGTAAGAAAATGTAATTTAATTTTGGTAACATATAGAGTGAGTGGTTTCTAGGAAATATATACCTCTATGGATACTACATGTGGATGGGGATCTTGCATAGATGTACATAGGGGTAAAAACGTCGACAAAATTTCTTGGGCTTGACTTTGGGTAATTTGATACACAACAACAAGCCTTACTGTACACTTGATTTCACACTCTTGGGGTATATGCTTTGTCATTTCAAAAACACTTAACAAACCATCATGATAGATATAAATATATTTTGGTAATTAATAACTTAGGATTAGCCAAGGGTAACACAGATTAAGGATGGTTTCATAAATTATAAATAGTTTTAGTAATTCTTTTCATGATTTTTTGGTTTTTTATTATTACAAGTAATTCTCAGATTATGCTTTTGGTTGTTGTAAATGGAGGGAACTAGAAGGAATTGGATTAATGTTGAATGTGATGGATGATTTTATGATGATCCTTCAAGTGTGATAATCAATAGAGTAAAAGATATTGTGTTCATACATAATTAGTTTTCCTGGAATTTGATTAAAAACTTATACCATAGCCAACTATTGGACTCACCAAGGAAGAGAAATATAGAGATCACTAAGACGTTAGGTAATAGTTATAATGGAGGAACAAATATTCGGTTTCATTTGTGTTAATAATGTTTAAATAATCACCTAATTGAATGTCTTATAATAACAATAAGAGGTTTTGAATTTGTAATATAAGGACAATAAAGAAAGTGATTGTAGGATAAAAATGAAGAGTTTGGTTAACAGAATGGATGAGAACATTGGCCTCCCTAAGGCATCAATGAATTTTATGTAAAAAAAGTGTGGAATAAATATTAATTTTTAAACTCAATGTTCCAAGAAGAAATCCCCTGAATAGGTTCAACAATGTGGAATAAGTAACGGTTACAATGCAGATGATGAGGAGACTAAAAATGAAATGTGAAAGGAAAACGGAATCATGTAATTGGATGAGGTGTCCTTAATAATGACATATGGATGAAGTAGAATAATAAAAGATTTTATGTATTTGGATTAATGTTGAATGTTATATGAAAGGTGAAATATATAAGGATTGGTCATTATATTTTTTCACTATGGATTTACAAGATAATGTTGAATTGTTCTAACAGAATAAAAAAGTGAAATAGTGGCAAGGTTATGTCCACTAAAAACACATTATTGATAGAAAGATACAAGTTAATATGTTCCTTATGTTATGATAATTTTTTATGGATAATGATATATGGGATATGAATTAGTAAATTGGATGGTACTTATTACCATGGAACAAATTAAGGACTTTTTTTCAAGTAGTTAATGCTATTAGGGATAAAGATTATAATTTCAAATATTTATGGAGTAAATCCATGTAATCTATGGAATAAAGAATCCTGCATTTTTTTTTCTAAATGTGTTTATTATAATTTTGGTTGTTACCATGTTCCATGAGAAATTACAATTAGATTATTCACATGTTTTGAATGTAACAACCAAGAGATTTTTTATAATATATAGAGGATTAATGTTAATCTGACTTCATGAATCCTTTTCTAACGTTTTGGGTTTTTATCTTTGAGAAGGGTTATAAGGTTAACCACTGATGAATATTTTAAGTTAAAATATAGAGGAAGTATTTATACACTGATTTTCTATTGAAAACCATTGATAAAATGTTATTTATTGATTAACATTGCTTCACGGTTCCCATAATATTTTGGAAATTATATTTGTATTGTTTTAGATAAAGAAATATTTTTTTGAGAATATCAATCAATTCTAGAAAGTCTTAGGGACTTGAAATCATGATTGAAGGACGGTAAGGGTTTCATTACTACAAGTAGCCAACGTGATGTCCTAGTATATATATAATTATTTTTTTATGAATAACTATTTAACCTAAAATTTAAGAGTTACATTTATTTTTAGAGATTAATGTGTTGACCATATTTATTTTTATGTATATTTAAAAATAATTAGTTATAATTTTCATTCTTTTGTGGGCCTTAATATCTGATAAAATTTTATTTTATCACTTTAGGCGTCAATGTTAATTTCAAAATGTTAATTAAACAAGGTATTAGATGAATTAGAAATTTAAAAAAGAACAAATAATGAATCAAATTTTGATTACTCGAATATATCAAGTAAGTATGATTCCTTATATACTTAGTCAATAAAATTATTACTCAACATTAAATAATTATCAAATGAAAATTTGTTGTCCTAATACTTTAATTGGTTTGATCTGATGGAATTTAAATCATTACAAATTTATAAATTTTAGGCCCTAAACATTTATTTGTTCATTCAATTATATATGATTGATGACCATAATAACTACCTATAAATATTTCTATTTTTCCTCCATGTCCAATTTTCATTCTCAACCAATGTTCTCCTATATTTAAAGCCAATTATATCATCCTTTGGGTAAATGTTATGGTTTCAAAATCCACTTTTTAAGGGATGTTTTAGAATAAATTTATATGATGTGGTTTTTAATAAATGAAAAATTAAACTATCAAACATTTGATAATCGATATTAATTTTGGGAGTAAAATTCATTTTACGGTGCGTAGAATATAACACCCTGAAATTTTATGAATTATTTTTTTGGAATTAATTTAACATTTGCGATATTAACCATTTCACATTACATTAAAAATATTTTATTTTATATTAAATAACTATGTTTGGATTAAATAATATTAAACAACAATTAAATCTTGCACCAAATGAAAATTTAATTTTTTCTTTCTCTATACAGGACACTGAGGAGAGCTTGAGTTACATACAACAATGACATTCCTTGATGGCTTGCATAACTTGAAAGACCTAATTTTACCAAACATATATACATAATTATATTATTATTATTTATTATATTAATATATAACATAGTAGATAAATTATCAGTTATGAAAAATATTAACTAATTTATGAAAATATATGGTTTACAAAAATATAATATGGATTTATAGGTTATCAATTAATTAGAAATGAATATGAAAACTCATTAAATATAAGGGAAAATACTATAATTTTTATGGTCCCAAATAAGTTTAATCCTATTAAATTAAATTAATTACAATTAAAGAGTAAAACTAATTTAATATATATGTTATCTATTCAATCAAATATTTTTTGTATTCATTCAATAGATTGGATATACATAATTTATGAACCAGCCTAATATTATGCCTAAAACCTTTATTTTTTATAGTGTTAGGTTTAATTCCATTTAACTGACAACTCATTTTAAATATTATATTAGGAACTTTTATAGATTTAATAGGTCAAAATACACTTTATATTTGGAAGAGAAACATAAAAAGTATTTTTGGATAATTTCTTGGTATTTTTTGTAAAGTTTCATTTTTTAAATAATAGTTAAAAATAAAAGATATAATTTCAAAAATTATCTTTCATATAATTTATTTAGATGATTAAATAATATACTAAATTAGTTTCAAAGTTTAATTATATAATATTTTTATCAATTAATCTCTTTAATGTAATTTCAACTAATTTCACATTGATATTTGTAACCCCACAGCCCTAGTTACCCAGAGTTGGGACATTATTACATAACATTGGCATGATCAATGGGATCAAATCCTGAATGACCAACTAGTTTAGTAGCCTTGGAAGTAATAGATACATGCATAAGTATTACATTACACCCCGAAATAAAAACAAGAACAACATTTTTTCTTTATTTACAGCATTCATATCCATTAGTCCACCCTTACAGGTCAACCATAAAATACTTCTTCACATCTTGGGAAAAATAAAACATAGAAAGGGGTGATCTTAGATTCTTAGTAAGGAAAACAATATAGAAGAAACATCACAAATAAACATAAAATTTTAAGGTAACGTATAAAACTAAAAAAAGACATTTATACATAATGTTATGTATAATATAGAAATTATAAATCAAATACATCCATTTACTTATTCAAATGGATATTATAATAATCAAACAATAACATGTAATATCAATAGCTAATTTCCTAATGAAGGAATGCATAATTTCAGACATTATAACCACGTAGTTGATGCCTCATGCCAAGACTAAAAATAATATTTTCTCAAGTTCGTGTGCCAAGACACTCGTTTGTCTCATGAGACCTACTAATTCATCAAGGAGCTATTGCGGGCTCCACCCATCACTTACAATGTTCAATACATTCATTATATGAAAAGTTTTAAACATAACATAAACATTCGCATTAAAACTAGCATATGAAATATTTATACATTAACAATAAACCATGTATGGCATTAAAAAAACATATCAATAGTAAAACATATCACCAAACCATCAATACAATATGGAAAATTTTAATCTTATTAAATCAACTTAAAACAAGTATAAAATCCATTAAAGGATGTCCACATAGATGAAATAAAAACTATTTGAGAGAAATATCTCTTTCTATTTTGAAATCAGTTAAAAGTCATGTAACTATAAAAGAAAAAATTTATTTTGAAACTATTCTTATAAGCTTGTAAGAGAAGATTCAATGGTGGTATAATGGTGGAGAATAACCGAACCCACCATATAAGTTAAAAAAACATTCATACCTTAATTTGTCGAAAAGGTAATAAAGTACATTATTTGGAAAACAACGGAATGATTCCTTTCAAACCATTTTATAAAAAGACAAACACGGGTATAAATGACTTCAACATATAGTATAGTAAATAGTAAAAATGATTTGAAATTCATTTTTAAGAAATGCAGATGTGGATGATAAAGAGGTCCCAATAGACCCTTATATAAAAACAACCTCAGATAATAAAGTGATTGTGAAATTAACTATTACCATGTAATTTTCCATGGTTGAGGGTACATTAAACTCCTGTATAATAATTTAATAATTTATATTAAATTATAAAAGAACCAAATATATAAATATGATAACATATATGATCTTCTAATATGGCTTTGTTAATAATATTTTATTAGTATCATTGTTTCGGTTGTTAACTGATTCATTATCCTTTATATGATTTGTTACGTAAGTCATGTTTGTTTTGGATTGTATGTATTTGATTCATATCTAGAATGATATAATGTTCTTAAATATTATTTTTTATAATAAAATGAAAATTATTCTTGGATGGTTATGATGTGGAATGAATCTCATCGCGTTCGTGGAGACGGTAATCCGTACATACGCACGAATGCTACTTCTATTCTAATTTTTTATTTTAAAAAGAATGTAGACCAAATGATACATAGGTATATTAGTATTCTAGTAAAATATAATATTTTATATACATTACATAAGTTCATTAACACCATCATTTATATGTTCCATGTATGGTATGAACAATTCATATCACTTTAAGGGGGAGGTAGTCCGCACTTCCACAAATGAAATTGTCGTATATATACAACATGAAGAGAATATAGGTATGCTATAAAATAAAATTATAAAAGATTATAGATAAAATAAATGTAATATTTAATCATTGTTCCATCATAATGACCACCATAAGAGGTTTTAGTAGAGGATTGAACAATCATCATTTCATGAGGCTATAGCTCGCTGTCCACATAAACATTATGTTATATACCCATTAGATTGAAGTGTGTGTAAGTGTAGTTAAAATTATTATCATAAAAACAACCTAGTATATTGAGGATACTGGTGTTGTTATAAAGGAAATAAATAAAGAGATTTTAAGGGGTTGGAGAAGTAAAAGAAAATAAAAGAACTTAAGAGGAGATGTTACCTTTAAAATGAGTAACTCCCTTTGGTTTGAACCATAAGGCTTCCTTGAAGTTAATTCTGACTAATATAAGGCTTCTAAAAAGAATTGAGTGATTTAGGGAGATTAATGGGGTAGAGGATAGATGATCCACGTCGATTGAGAGGTGTGAGAAATGGGTTAGAGATGTGGGCTTTTTAAAAGGGGGGAGGGGCTCTTTAAGAATGTTTGAAAATATTATTTCATTATATAATGATTTTAGGTTTCTAAAGGTCCAAAACTAATTAAAGTTGATAATAATATGACTCATGTTTGAATTAAAATCATCAAATATAAATTGTATAGGTTTGGGTTATTTTTTAAATTTTTATAATCTCATTTATTTAAATCATTCTTTAATGAGGTAAACACTGTATCATTATTGTGTCATATATAATATTATTTATTAGAAGTCTAAAAATTATAATAAAAATTCACTAATATAGGGAATATTTTTATATTTTAAATTAATATTTATAGTCGACAATATAACCTATATAACCCCTAGTGAAATGTATTTTACTAAAATATATGTGTTTAGGCCATTTTTGTCATTACTTTAAATTAATTAATATAAAGTGTCATTATCACATTGAAGTGGCTCCATGGGGTCCCAAAATCTACCCAAGGATGCCCATGGTCAGAAATCTATCAACCAAGAGAAATATGACACATTCTATGGTAATTTAATATTATTATAATAATATTTGATTACCCTTATTTACCAAATTTACCCTTTAACCATTGTAAATAAAATATTTACTGAAGTAATATTCATAATGTCTAAAAATAGAAGTTACCTATTTAAAAAATAAGGACCTCCTGATTCCAAATATGGAATAAAATTTTCCAAATTCAAAAAAAATTGCAGAAATTAATTTAAAATTAATTTATATTATCAAAACAAAAAACATGTTTTTATGAAATAATAAGTATCAAAAGATTGACACTTTTTATGTCCAATTTAAATGTGAAATTATATCCAATGACCGATATAATATTAAATGATAAAAATATAATCTTCTGATACTTTTTAACCACTCAAATTAGTAATTTAACACTATAAATTATTTTTATTAAAAATGTTTTTTTAATTAAAATTTAGTATTTTTTACTATTCAAAAAAAAAGGAATGTTCTCAGAAATGTACCAACAATTCACCCTAAGCTAATTTGGATATTCTGAATCAAAAAATGATGTCCATTGGGAAAAATAAAATTTCTAAAAAATCAAAATTTTGGTATTACTATTCCAAACGGTTAGTTTGATTGGTCGTGGTGTGATCTCGAGGTTGCATACAACAAATGATAATACATTATTCAAAGGGAAACATACCATGGAAGCTTCGGTTATTACATTCATCCCTACTTCAAATAATTTTGTCCTATAAATTTCTATAATATTACTATATAAAAATATTCATGTGGTTCTTCATCATTAGTTCCATGGGTTCCCACGTTGCCTCTTCCATCTTATGGTTTCTCCATAGAACTTTCCCCAGACGAGTAATCTAGAATCTCAAAAATTGTTCTATGGTATCATGAATTTTGATAGGCTCTTCAGAATAAGACATATCAGGTTCCAGTTATATTTCTTCATAGGTGAGTACATGTGTTGGGTCTAGCATGTATTTTTTTCAATAGTGATATGTGGAACAAATCATGAACATTGGAGAGACTTGGCATCATTGCTAGACGATAAGATATAACTCCAATTCGTTCTATAATTTTGAATGTTATATGTACCGAGGACATAATTTTCCATTATTACCAAATAATATAACACCCTACCATGGAGATAGTTTCATAAAACATGATCTCCTACTTGAAATTTCAAATCACTCCTTCGGTTACCGTCATAGCTCTTTTTCCTACTTTGAGCTACTTTGATGTGGGTTTTCATAACCATATCCTTTTCCATTGCTTCCCCAACATGTTCCGGGCTTAGGAGTTTTCTTTCACCAACATCATCTAAACAAGTTTATGTGCAACATATTTTTCCATATAACGCTTCATATGGTGCCATCTGAATAATTGAATGGAATCTATTTTTATAATAAAATTCTACCATAGGTAAATATTGATCTCAAAAAACTTGAAAGTCATGTGAGAAATATCTCAACATGTCTTCTAATGTTTGAATAGTCCATTCTGATAGTCCATCAATTTAAGGGTTGTAGGAAGTGCACAAATGAAGTTCAATATCCAAGGATTTCTGAAGACATTTACTTAATCATGATGTAAAACGGGGATCATGATCATAAACAATATATAGGGGTACTCCATGAAGTCTTAAAACAACATTAATATATAGTCATTCTAGATGATTAAGAGTTAAATCATCTCTTATTGTAATAAAATGAGTTGACATGGTAAGACAATCAACAATTACCCATAGAGTATCATTCCTTCTAGGAGTCTTTGGTAGACCCATGAAAATGTCTATCATAATATCATCCAATTTCCACTTAGGTATGGGAATAGTTTGCAAGACTCCTCTTAGATGTAGTCTTCCAGCTTTCAATTGTTGATAAACCATACATCTTGACACATAATCAGCAATACCTCTCTTCATATTGTCCCACCAAAATGTTCCATCAAATATCTATACATCTTTGTTCTACTAGGGTGTATAGAGAAATTGGGGCTAAGAGCATCATCCAACAATTACTTTTTAGATCAGGTATTCTAGGAACACAAAGTCTCCACTCAAATTTCAAAATCCTATCTTTATATATGAAGATGATTAGTCTCCCATAAATCACAACATAATTTTATTTTAAACTCCTCATCATCAGTATGAGAATTGTTTTCCATTTCTAGTAAAGATGGTTTATCTACAATTTGAAAAAGTATTGATGTTATACCTTCCATGATTATTCTCATAACCATATTTACTATATACATTAACATATTATCATTTTCAACTCTCATCATGTTCAAAACTCCCTAATCCTTTATTCTCAAAGAATATTCCACATCATTTTCCTTCCACGGGTGTTAGTGTATTGTGAAATAATAATCCTTGAGTAGTTTGAGCAATCTTCTTTGCCTCATGGTGAGTTCTTTTTGTAAGAAAATATACTTCAAACTCTTGTGATCAGTATAAATCACACATTTTTCACCATAGAGATAGTGTCTCCATATCTTATGATCAAATATTGTAGCTGCTAACTCTTGATCATGAGTGGTATGGGTTTTCCATGAATTCTTAGCTGTCGGGATGCATTGGAAATAACATTATAATTGTTCATAAGGACAAAACCATGTCCTTTATTTGAATCATGACTATAAATAACAATCCCATTATTCCCTGATGGTAGAGTCAATATAAGATCATTGACTAATTTTTTCTTCAGTTCTTGAAAAAATTATTTACGCTGTGAAAAAAAATTTACATCGTTGCATGTGAGCTTGAATAATGGGTTATCCAATGAGGCTAAATTCTGGATGAAGCACTGAAACGATCCTTCTAAATCAATAAAACCATGTACCTCAGTTATACTCGCCGTTGCTAGCCATTCTGGGATTTCCTTGGTCATTCAAGGATCAGTAGAGATTCCATCCATAGAAACAACATGGCCAAGAAGAGAAATCTCTTGACACCAGAATTCCCAATCTAAACTTCCCATATAATTCATTTCATTATAGGGTTTTCATAATAGTACACAAGTGACTTTCAAGATCTTCATATCTTTTTGAGTAAACCATAATATCATCAATAATTACCACTACAAAGTCATTAATATATTCCATGACAACACTATTCATTAGACTATGAAAACATAGGGTGCATTAGTCATTTTAAAAGGCATTAATATTCAATTGTAATGCTAGTACCAGGTTTGAAATACTATCTGTGGAATGTCTTCCTTATTCCTACACAACTGATGATATCCATATCGAAGGACAATATTTATAAAATATTGAGCTCCATGAAGTTGATCAAATAAATCATCAATGTAAGGTAGGGGAAACTAGTTATTTATTGTTATAGCATGGATCTTAAAGTATTCAATGTACATACTTATAGATCCAACTTTCTTCTTAACAGAAAGAATAGGGGATCCCCAAGGAGAAATAATAGGTAAAATAAATCCTTTCTTACTAAACGCCACTAGTTGTTTCTTTAGATCCAATAATTCCATAGTTTCCATTCTATATGGGATCTTCGATATGGGAGTTTAACTAAGAATTAAATCAAGGGAAAACTCAATTTCTCATTTTGGAGGATGTCCAGGTCAATCCTCTGGAAAAACATCAATATATTTCTTGTACAATAGTTATGTCCCCTATTTGAGCATTCCTTTCCTCGCCCATAGTTATTTCACTCTCTTCCTCCCTAATAATTGAATTTAGTTGAGCTATATGGGGTGGATATAGATAAGAATCAGATGGTGATGTTTCTTCTATAAGGATAAGGTATATCTTATCATCCTCAAAAATTGTATTCTCCTTCTTCTTACAATAAATTTTTGCATCATGGTTCCAAATCCAATCTATACCGAGGATTATATCAAATTAAATCATGGGTTTGATGATGAGATCAATGGATAAAGAACTTTTATATTCCCTAATGGGGACTGATTCACAAAACATTATAGCAATGATACTTTATTATGTGTTTTGACTGATAAATCCCTTGTTAAATAAAATTGGAAATATTTAATGTTTTTTAGCAAACATGGATGATATGAAACTATGTGATGATCTGTAATCAAATAAAGCATTGGCTAAACTTGAGGAAACCATTAAATTACATCCGACCACATATTTCAGGGCATCAACCTTTGCAGTAATGATTGCATAAGCTTTTCCATTCTCCTTTTCACATCTATGAGGTATTTTTCCTAGAGCATAGAACATTAATTTGAATAAAGCCCCCGTTTTTACAATTGCAACATTCATCATTGAAAAATTCTTTCATTCCCTTGTAATCATGAGCTTGGTGGTCTTTTTCACCACACATGTAACAAACTCACATTCCCTTCAAGAAAGTACCAGTGTGTTTCTTCCAACATTTACCACATAATGGATATTAAAATTTTCCCTTCATCAACTTATTTCCATTTCCAGAGTGTTCAACAGATCTCTTCTTATCTTTCTCTTCTTTAAAGTTGTCATACATAGAGAATTACTTTTTTTCTTAATATCACGTGAGACATTATCTTCATATGATGAGAAGGATTATGAGACTAATTCCTAATGGAGAAATGGTTTCATCCCATCAAATAATCGATCAATATTACACCTTGGGTTATGTATATAATTTTCAGCATGCCTAACTATCCTTGTGAAATTAGCCTCCTACTTTTCGACATTCTCATCCTCCTTTTTCCTTAGACTTAGAAATTGCATTCCCATATCCACTCGATGGTCACAAGGAAATTATTTTTATAAAAAATATCTTTAATCTCCCCATATTCCATATTTTATACTTATTCAACATCGTTTGTGTTTTGAATTAATGACGACCATTTATCTGCATCTCCCATGGGGCAACAAACTGTCATGAAAACTTTTATCATTCACTACTCCCCAAAGCATGAAAAAGTTTCTCAATGTAACTTATCCACTTCTCAGCTATAGATGGATTTTTAGTCCCATTAAATGCTTGTGGTTGTTGCCTCATGAATTGGTCTATCATTGATCCTCCGTGTTGTGGATCAGGATGCTCCAAATGGGTAAGGTTATTATTCATAACCTGAATGAGATGTCCCAGTATGGTGATAAGCAGATCAACACCTATTGCATCACCAGCTCCACTATAATTATTTTTAGTAGGATGTAAATCCCTACATGGATTACTTGCATTGATATAGTTCACATTCCTTCAACTAGTCCCCATTTCAAAACAATGTCATACACTAGATTAGTTTATGAATAAAAATACATAATTACAATCATGTAAAACACTTAAAATAAATTGAATAGTTTTTGGATAAAATCTATAGTCATAAAAATGTTTTCTTTGAGGATTTATATGTTAGTAAATCCTTCATAATAGTTTCTAAAGAAAAAAAGTGAATTATCCTATGAAAATATCGTGGGAGTGTCATAACCAAGAGTGTAGAAAGACCCATTGTCGTGTACGAGAAATCTCACATCAAGCCAAAAACTCCTTGTCGGAGTTTTCAATCCACAGTACATCTGTGCCATATCTGCCTCTACTAGCTCATATCTAGAAAGGGATTTATTTCTTGGAAAACACAAATAATTTCTACATTACCTAAATTATATGAAGTTTCTCTATATTAATCATCAAAGTCTATCTTAGGGTATTGTTCCCTAATCATATTTTTTCAAAATGATGCTTCCAAGGTTAGTACTAAACTTCCTCTGATACCAACTATAATTCCCTGACCCCAGTTACCCATATTCAGTTCATTATTAAATAATATTTTCATGTTCATGAGGGAACAAATCATGAATGACTGATCGGTTTAGTAGCTTTGTAAGTATTAGATACATGCATAAGTTTTGAATTACATCCTGAAATAAAAATGACAAAAACACTTTGTCTCTATTGAACACATTCATATCCCTTAGCCTATCCCTATAGGTCAACTATTAAATTCCTTTTCACTTCTTCGGAAAAATAAAACATAGAAAGGGGTGAGTTCAGATGATCAGTAAGGAAAAGAATATAATGGAAACTACATAAATAAGCAAAAAATTTATGGCAATGTATAAAACTAAAAAAAATCCTTTTAAACTTATACTTCATCATAATATGTCAAAGATAAATAAAATAATTTCATTTACTTATTCACATGGATATTCTACTAGTATTATAGTCACATGTAATATCAATATCTAATATCATAATGATGGAATGCATAATGACGGACATCATAACCACATAATCAAGGCCTCTTCCAAGACTACACATAAGATTTTTTCAAGGCCTTGTTCCAAGTAACTAGTGTGTGTAATGAGACCTACTGATTCATCGAGGAGCTATAGAAGGCTCCACCCATCACTTACTAAGTCCAATGCATTCCTCAAATGAAAAGGATGAAGAATAACATAAAAATTCATATTAAAACTATCATATGAAATGTTAATTCATTAAACCTAAAACAATAATGGTATAAAAATAACACATCCACGGTCAAACATATCAAAAATCCTATAATACAATATAGAATATTTGTATCCTAATCAATCAACTTCAAACATGTATAAAATCTATTGAAGGATTTTGACAAAGATGAAATCAAAACTACTTCAGAGAAATATCTCATTATATTTTGAAATCATTTAGAAGACATGTAATTATAAAAGATAACATTTATTTTGAAAATATTCTTATAATGTTATAAGGGAAGCTTCAAAGGTGTAATAATGGTGGGTAATAACAGCACCCGACTTATAAGTTTAAAAATAATTCTTACCGTAATTTGTTAAAAAGGACATAAATTAACTTGTTTGGAAAATGATGGAATGATTTCTTTCAAACAATTTTTTAAAAAGTCACACAAGTGTAAAAATGAATTTAACAAATATTCTTTTTTTTAAAATGTGATGCCTTGGTCAAAAATGAAGAAAGCATAAATGTTATTAAAAAATAAATATTACAAGAGTCTTAAAGATGAGATCATATTAAAATCTTTTTCTGGAAAGAACAGATGAGCAATGGGAAGTTATTTGAACCAAGTAATGTCCTGATTAACTCCCATGTTGGCCAGACCAATTGAAACTGCATTTGCTTCTCGATAAACATATTTTATGATATTATTATGATGGATAAGCAAATGGGATAATTCCATCAAGTGGGTAGTAATCAGCCAATTATGGTGTATTATTCCATTCCAAATTGCTTGAATGATAGTCGTTCAGTCACTTTTGATCCAATGGTTATTCCAACCAAAGGATTTGGCAGAGGTAATAGAATAAATCCAGCCCAACACCTTAGCTTCGAGGGAGGTGGAAATTCCACCTTTACCCATAAAGCATCCAAGGATCTTTCCGTGGTAATTTCTGAAGACAACACCACACCATGTAGGTACCGGATTTCCCTTGAAGTCACCATAGATATTGATCTTGATCCATCCTAGTAGGGGGGATCTCCAGAACACCTACAGTGTACGATGTGGCTGGAAAAAATTGCATTTAATCTTGAGATGCCTCAGGATCACAAAGTCACGCATGGTGTTTTGGAAAATTCCTTTTTGAATCGAGGCTTCTTCTTGTATGGAAATGAGAATCCTCATCCGACCTGCATTTTGATTGAATGAGTAATTATTATGAATTATAGCATTCCAATAATACCAAATAACATGGTGGAACTCACCAACCGCAACATGAAAGAGTTTCCTGATATGTTGAGAGCCATCAATTTCTGCACCTTATTTAAGTTTATCTTTTATAGAATTAATCTTCAACCATATTCAGTAAAAAATGTCAAGAGTATAGTTCTAGAGTGAAGAAGTAGTAGTTCAAGAGATAAAGGGGTGGTTAGCATCTTCCCTGTGTTGATAAAATATTTTGCATTCAGAGCAGAGATGGATGCCAAAACATTGGAGGCAAATTTCCATGGGAAATCTATTGTGAGAAAGATTCCATATGAGGTTGAATTGTGATGGTTTTATCCATGTTTTGTTGAAGTTTTTTACCCAAATATAATCATTTTCTATGTTACAAAAATAATTGTTGAAGAAATTTTTTGTGTTGAGCATACCATTGTGAACTGGTTATCAAGTTAAGAAATCATTGGCATGAGAGAAAGAGTAGTTTTCAATAACATTTAGAATAATGTCAGGAAGATGATCAAATTGAGAGTTTAAAATGTCTATGATAGAGATGTTGGTATTATTAGGGGTTTGATTACGAGGCATCATGGAAATTAAAGGTAGGCTAATCCGTTTATCCAACCAAAATTTCATGGAGGAGTCTCTGGAGACCATCCATCTAGTGTTATGCATAATATTAGTGAAGGTGTTTTTTATAGAAGGCCAGATAGATGTGTTAATGAAGTTCAAATTTCCAGTTTTAAGTTTGTTAAGAATCCTATTTTTTAGAAAGGAGATATCTTCAGAGGTATTGTGAAAAAGGATCCACGTGAGTCTTTATTGAAGGGATTCATTAAAGTACATGATATTTTTAATACCAATACCACTATTTTCGATGGGTTTACAACAAGTTGACCAGGGCACAGTTACATGTTTTCTTTGTAGAGAGCTACTAGTCCAGATGAAGTTATTTATAGTTGTGTTCATTTTTTTAATGAGTCCAACCGGCCATTTATAGGCCATCATTGAATAATAAATCTTGGATACAATAGTGGATTTGACGTGGAAAGTCATTCCTATGATAGAGAGAGTTTTACCTTTCCAAGAAGATAGCTGATTTAGAACTTGGTCAAAAATAGTCATAAAGTGACAATATTTGGGTCTACCCTGAAAAATGGGAACACCAATATAGATGACAGGAAGCGTATTTTCTTTCAGAGACAGGTCACTGAGAATGTTATATTTTTGGTCAGGAGGGAAATTATTCCCAAAGAAGGTGCAAGATTTTTTTCCAGCTAATGGTTTGACCAGAAACCTCTTCATTGTGTGAGAGAACATTTTTTAGGTTAAGAATTTTTCTTTTATCCCCATTAAAGAAAAAGGATGATTTCATCAGTGTAAAAGAGATGAGTAGGAGCGTTCACATTCTTAGAGTCCTGAATGAGATTTATTTTGTTCTGGTTCACCAGCCTATTGATCAGACAACCGAGGTTGTCTTCTTCTATCGAGAGGAGAATGGCAGAAAGGGGTCACCTTGCCTAACTCCTTTTGTTCACTTAAAATATCATTTAGGTGCTCCGTTGACTATGTTGGAGATAGACACCGAGATGAAGAGGGTTCTGATTACAGTTATAAAAAATGTGCTAAAACCATAACCATGAAGGACTTTGATGCTAAAAGTCCATTCCATGGTGTCAAAAGCTTTTTTGATGTCATGATTAATCACTATATTGCCTCCCCTATTAGTTTTATTCAAATTATTGACACACTCAAAGGTGGGGAAATTTTTGTCTTGAATGGATATTCCGTTTATAAAACCAAATTGGTTCCACGAGACAATTTTGTTCATGAGAGTGGAAAGTCTGTTGGAAATGATTTTTGTGATGACTTTAAAAAGTTTGTAGATAAGAGCAATGGGTTTAAAACAATAAATCAGAGAGGTATTATCTAATTTCGATATCAAGGTGATAAAATGGGAATTTAGGGTGTGAGGGAGAACCCCATTGGTGAAGATGATTTTTACAATTTTACAAACCTAAATCTGAATCACATCCCAGTAATTCTAGAAAAAACAATTGTTGAAGCCATCAGAGCCAGAGGAACTATCAGGATTCAGAATAAAGACAGTTTATTTGATTTCATGATCCATCGGGGTTTTAATAAGGAAGGAGTTGTCCTCATAATTGATCTCAAGGGAAATGACCTCGGGTATGAGTTTTTTGTTTATATTAGGAACATCGAAAATGGTTTCATTGTTGGAGACGATATGATGAGCGATGTCATCCTCATTGACAAGGAGCATGTCTCTATCCATTAAAAGAGTTAACGACATGTAGGCCTTCCTGATTCATTGAAGATAATTGTAATATTTAGTATTTCTATCACCGTATGTTAAAATTTTTTCTTTTAACATGTGTTTTCTCATATTTTCTTTGTATGTGACAAGGGAATTAAGTTTCAACACAATGTTTAGTTCCTGAGTAGGATCAGTGTTGAGATCATAGGTGGTGTTTATGTTTTAAAGATCATTGATATCTTTCTCATGAGTCATGATGTCATTATTTATTTGATTTTCTTTTGAGATGCACCATATTTTTAGAGTCTAGTTTAGATTTTTTAATTTGAGGCTACATTCAAGGACATCATTGTTACAAGACATTGAGGACCAAAAGTTTTGAATGATATGAGAGAACTCCTCATCAATGAACCAAGCATTGTTAAATCTAAAAGGCATATAGGGTTTCATTTATTGGGTGAATTCATTTACTAGGATGGGATGATAATCAGAGTTCAGTCTATGAAGATTAAGATTAGAGATTGTGTACCAATTATCTAAATCAAGGACATTCATGAAGGCTCTGTCCAGCTTAGAGGAAACTACTTTGTTGTAGTTACTTCTGTACAAAGTTTGTTTTGCATGAGTGAGATTTATTTCTATGAGCTTGTTGTCATCTATTGAGGTTTTAAATTATCTTGTGGAAATAGAATCATTAGAGGGTCCAATTTTATCACCGGAGTTGAGAATGGAATTAAAATCACCCATAATAAACCAGGGTGCATTAATATTTGTGCCAAGATAAGAGAGGTAATTACAAAGTGTTATTATTTATTGGTATCTATTCTTATCATAATAAAATGAGCAGAAAATCTATGTTTCATCAATATTCAAATTTCAAGTAAGAATCTGATTAGAGATATTGTAGACACTAGTATTTTGTAAAGATAAATGTGTGAAAATCCATAAAGATTCTGCATTAAGGTTATTAGTGATTGCACCATTCAAAACATAATTTTTTTGACATAAGTAAGAGTATATATAGGCAAATCATATTTTTGGCTCCACAATAGCAAATAAAATAAGATGATGAGTGTCAATAATTTTTTTTTACACAATAATGTTGTCAAAATTTAGAATTCCCAGAAAATTCCAAAAAAGTATCTTCATTAATGTTTATTTTTGGGGTTAGAACCCCCTATTTTATTTTTTCCAGAGCCATTATTTCTTGAAGATATTCTATCTTTTTTATTATAATATTTCCGTTCTTTATCATTACTGGAGTTTGTGGTATTCTTCATAGCAGGTTTTGGTATCAGGTTACTCATAGTATCTACAGTCAGGAAGAGAGCTATACCTGGAACCTGGGAAGTTGCTACATGCTGTTTCTAGATGCTATCCAGGTCTGGAAAACACTAAATTTTCTCCACAAAAATATTCATAACCTACATGGGCATAGTTTCATGTGTTGATAATTTTCTATTGAGATCAACCAGTTCAGGTTCCATGACATCAGTTTTATAGGGATTATTTAGAGTCACAACACATCTAGAAATGGAAGGGTTTCTTATAGTGTTATAGTGCGATAGGAAAATATAATATGGTTCATCATTTTTCATTTAGATTTAATTATTTAGGCTTAGAGAGGTGCCTTTGATAGTAGGTTGAATTGCCTAATATTTAAGGTTTGGAGTTGTGGGTTTCAGGTTAAAAGACAACATGGAATCAATATTAACACCAGACCCATCAGAAGATGAATGTGTAAAAGTAAAGAAGAATGTAGCAAGTTCTTCTTCCAACCTAAGTTTCTCGACTGCTATCTGTTTGGTGTAGTTTTTGGTGTTTTGGGTTTGTGTAGGAGTGTGTATTGTGGGTGGATTTCCCTTAAAAGGGTTGACAAGTTCCCGTTTTTTTGTGATAGTTTCAGTCATTGGATTAGTATTGGATTATGTTTTTACTAGAGTGTTGTTTTGGGGGGAAAATTGTTTGCCATATTTTGATGTGTGTCCAGTGGAAGTCAGATTTTTAGGGAAAATAGAAGATGTGACTTGAATGTGAGGAGAGTATACATTATCTATTTTATTGCTTTATTCAATCTTTAACTATGAGATTTCAGTGGCATTTATAGGATGTAGATTCTGGATCTGTCCAGTACTTGAATCCAGGGTGTGTTTCACCATATTTTGAATTGAAAAAATTTCAAGGCAATCATCCTTATAGAGAGGTTCAAAATATGTGTTTCAAGTACTGTATTTCACTTGTTCAGGTGCAAAATCCCTCTTACCTTGATTTTGATTTGAATGATGGATGAGGATGGGCCTTGAGGTTTGACCAGATTTTTCCTTTTCATTCTATATCCTTACGGTATCTAACACTAGATTTTCTAGTTCTTCCAAAATGCTTTGGTCATTAATAGAGGTGTCTTCCTCTTCTGCAACATATGCCCTATTCATAAATGTGGTTCCCTCTTTGTGTGTTATACTGTGTTTTTTGACCAAGATTTCATCTTTCTTTTTGGGGGGTTCTCACATCTCCATCAGGGGAGATTTATCTTTTTTTATTTCTCCAAATTTCCTTCCAATAATTCTCAATTGGCTAGATTACATGCCTTCTAATCACCCTAAAATTATAGATTTTGTGACTAATAATTTTATAAAGGTCACGAAATGGAGGTTTATTCTCTTATTCAATTCAGATTTCTATTTTGAATTCATTCAAAGTGAAGTATATTGTGTTAGGGAGTTTTGAATCTAAATTAATTTCCCCCATAATTCATGAAAAGAGACCTAGGATAGTATTTAATGTTTTGTGATCAATTTTTAGAGGGGTCCCTATGCATGAAAAAATGTCATTTAAATTTTTTTTGGGGGCCAACCGAACCAATTAAGTCCATGAAGTTTAACCCAAACCCAAGCCATTGTGTTTCTGTATGTGTGAGGATTAAAAGTAGAGTCCCAATAAAAAATTATAAGCAGTTTCAGATTTAGATTAAGGTTTCTAATTTTCCAAATCACCTCAAAGTATTCTTGTGATTTTAAGAGTATGTTAAAGTAGCATTTTCCTATTGGAATCTTTTTTCAATTAAAAACATTACAATAATGAGCAATATGCATATGAAAATCAGAAATAGGCCAAGGATGATCACCTTTAAGGTAGGAGACATGGACCATGGAGGTGAATTTGCACATTTGTGTGCGTTGATGAAGAGAATCCAGATCCTCTTCCACCAAGAACCGACTATCATCAAGTCACTTGACAAGAGTATGCTTTTTAAAAAAAGTTTTGCTTGGAACAGATCTCTTCAATGCATCTAGAAACGAGATCCCTTGGGATCTACCAAAGAAAATATGGATTCATGTATAGAAGTAGACACTCCATTTTCATGATTCTGTTGTGAAATTTCATACGAAATACTCCCTTGATGAGCATACATGTATCTGTCCTTTCTTTGGTAGATCCCAAGGGATCTTGTTTCTAGATGTGCTGAAGAGCTCTGATCCAAGCATATACATTATGAGGAATCCAACTCTTGTCAATTGACTTGGTGATGGTGGGTTCTTGGTGGAATTAGATCCGGATTCTATTCATCAATGCACACAAATTTGCAAACTCCCTAGCATGGGCCGCATCTCCTACCTTATAGGTGATCATCCTTGGCCTCTTTCTGATTTTCATATGTGTATTGATCATTATTGGAATTTTTTGAACTAGAAACTGATTCCAATAGGAAATAGAAACATTCACATACTTTTAAAATCACAAGAAGGCTTAGAGAATATTTGGAAAATTGGAAACCTTAATCTAAAGCTGGGACTGATTAGAATTTCTGATTGGGACTCTAGTTTTAATCCGCAGACATACAGAAACACAATGGCACATGTTTGGGTTAATCTTCATGGGCTTAATTGGTTATTTGGATCCCAAAAATATTAAATGACATAGTTTCATGCATAGGGACCCCTCTAAAAACTGATCACAGAACATTAACTACTGACCTATGGGTCTTTGTAAGATTTGTGGTGGAAATTAATTTAGATTCAATACTCCCTAACACAATCAACTTCACTGAGAATGAATACAAAACAGAAATCCAAATTTATTATGAGAGGAAACATCCATTTTGTGACCTTTGTAAAATTATTGGTCAAAAAACCTCTAATTGAAGGGTGATTAGAGGGCAAATAATCCATACAATTGAGATTTATTGGAAGTAAAATAGGATAAATAAAGAAGATAATGCTTCCATGATGGAGATACCTGAACCCCCCAAAAAGAAAGCTGAAATCTGGTTCAAAAAACATAGTATAACACACATAGGGGGAACCTTGGGTATAAACTAGGCAGATGTTGTAGAAGAAGAAGACACCTCTATAAATGACCAAAGCATTTAGGAAGAACTAGAAAATATAGTGTTAGACATTGTAAGGATATACGATGAGAAGGAAAAATCTAGTCAAACCTCAAGGCCCATCCTCATCAAACATGGAGATCATAATATGGGTAAGAGGGTTATGTAACCTGAACAAGTGAACTACAATACTTGAAACACATATTCTGCACATCTACATAAGGATGATCGCCTTGAAATTTTTTGAATTTAAAATATGGTGAAACACACCCTGGATTTGAGTACTGGACCGATACAGAATCCACATCTTGTAAATTCCACCGAAATATCAGAGTTAAATATTGAAATCAGCAATAAAACAGAATATGTAAACACTCCTCACATTCATGGAACTTCTTCTATTTTCTCTAAAAATCAGACTTCCACTAGACACACATCAGAATCTAGAATACTACTTGAAACCCATAATGACACTCTGGTCATAACACAGTCCACTACTAATCAAATGAATTAAACTATCACAATAAAATGGGAACCTGTAAACCCTTTTAAGGGAACTCCACCCTTGTCAAAAAACTCCTACACAAACCAAAAACACCCACAACTAAAACAAAAAGATAGTAGTCGAGCAACACGGGGTGGAAGAAGAACTTTCTACATGCATCTCTACTATTTCACATTCCTCTTCTGATGGGCCTGGTGTTAATATTGTTTCCATGTTGTCCTGTAAAATGAAACCCAAAACTCCAAACCTTAAGGATTCATCAATTCAACCTACTAAAAAAGGAACCTTTCTAAACCTAAATAATGAAATCCAAATGAAAATGATGAACCCGCTTCTATTTTCCCACCACACTCTAACACTATAAGCAACCCTATAATTTATGGATGTGTTGAGACTCTAAATAAACCCTGTAATACTGATTTAATGGAACCTGAACTAGATGATCTAAATAGAAAATTATCATCACAGGAAGCTAAGCCCATGTATTTTATGAATGTTTCTGTGGAGAAAATGCAGTGCAGTCCAGACCTGGATAGCATCAAGAAACAACATGCAGCAACTTCCCAGGCGCCAGGTATAGCTCACTCCATGCCCATCAAGGGAATATTCCGTATGAAAATTCACAACATAATAATGAATATATAGTTTCTACTTATTTCAAGGAGTCTCAAAATGATGGTATTTGAACCTCATATTCTTGATGAAGCCCACCATGTATGTGCGATCGAGGGTTTTTGGCAGAGGAGCCAGGAGTGCTCGGGGGTTCTTGTGAGAGAAGGTTTCCCATATCTCCTCCCGTAGAAAAACAACCTAACCAATAGTCTTTTAAATAATAATAATGTTTTGAAATAAATTATTAAGAAACACAGCTGAGGATGATAAAGAGGTCCCAATATACACTTATATAAAAACAACCTCGGATGATAAAGAGATTTTGAAATTAACCCTTCCTTGTAATTTTCCTTGGTCGAGGGTACGTTAACCTCCTTTATAATAGTTAAATAATTTTTATTAAATTATAAAATAACCACATACATAAATATGATATCATATGTGATCTTATAATATTTCTTTGTTAATAATATTTTAGTAGTATCTTGATTTTGGGTGTTAACTGATTTGTTTTCCTTTATATATTTTGTTACGTAAGTCATGATTGTTATGGATGGGATGTATTTGATTCAAATCAAAAATAATATATTATTATTAAATATTATTTTTAATAATGAACTAAAAAGTATTCTTGAATGTTTACGATGGTGAATGAGTCTTATCATGTTCATGGAGACGGTAATTCGTACGTACGCACAAACGCTACATACATTTCATTTTATTATATTAGAAGGAAAGTAGACCAAATGATACATACATATATTAGTATTCCAGTATAATATAATATATTATTTAGGATATATATTTTCATTAACACCATATTTTATATGTTCCATGTATGGTATGCACGAGTCATATCACTTTGAGGGGGTGGTAGTCCGCATTTCCTCAAATAAAATTATCATATATATACAACACGAAAAGAATAAATGTATGATATAAAATATAATTACATAATATTATTGTTAAAATAAATATCATAAATATCCTATATAATTATAGTGACATCATAATGGCCACCATAAGAGGTGGTAATAGAAGATTGAACATTCATCGTTTCGTGAGTCCGTAGTTCGCCTTCCACAGAAACTTTCTATTCTATTACCATTAGATGGAGCTGTGTGTAAATTTAGTACAAATATTTCTCATAAAAACAACCTAGTATATTGAGGATACTGGTGATGTTATAAAAGATAGTAATAAAGAGATTTTAGGGGGTTGGAGAAGTAAAATAAAAGAAAAAAACACAAGATGATACAATGCATTTAAATCGGGTAACTCCCTTTGGATTGAAACAAAGGTCTTCCTGGAAGTTCCTTCTACCTATGGTATGGATTCTAAGAGGAATAAAGGGATTTAAAGAGATTGATTTGGCATATTTTGGATGACTCTATTGGCTTGAGAGGTGTGAGAAATGGGTTATAGGTGAGGGGTTTTTTATAAGTGGGAGAGAGGCTCTTTTGGAATGTTTTAAATTATTATTTTATTATATAACAATTTTCAGTTTCTAAAAGTCCATAACTCATTAAAGTCAAAGATAAGATGACTCATGTTCTAAATAAAATCATCCAATAAAAACTGGACAATGTTTGGATATAGTTTTAGTTTTTTATAATATCATTTATTTAAATCATTCTTTAATGATGTAAAACAAGCATCAATATTGTTTCATAAATAATTTTATTTATTTGATGTATAGAAATTATTAAAAAACTACCATGATGTAGGAAATTTTTATCTTTAAAATTAATATTTATAGTCGAAAATATAAATTATATATCCCCTTGTAAAAATTATTTTACTAAAATATACATGTTTATGTCATTTTTGTCTTTACTTTAAATTAATTAATATATAGCGCCATTATCACTCTCAAGTGGCACCATGGGCTCCACAAATTGACCAAAGGATGTCCAGGGTCATCTATGTATCAACCAATAAGAATAGGACACATGTTAAGGTAATTTAATATTATTATTATAATATTTTTTATCCTTATTTATAAGATTTACCATTTAACCATGATAAATAAAATATTTTCTAAAGTAAATATTCAAAATGTCTAAAAATAAAAGTTACCTATTTATACAATTTGGGCCTCCTGATTCCAAATATGGAATCTAGTTTTCCAAATTCAAAACACAGAAATAGAAGATATTAATTTAAAATTAATTCTTCTTGTCAAAACAAAAACAGTGTTTCTAAGAAATAATAACTATCAAAAGATTGACACCTATTCATGTCTAGTTTAAATGTGAAATTACAACCAATTACCGAAATTATATTAAATGATAAAAATATAATATAAATATATTTTAAAACTTCTCAAATTTATAATTTATCAATATAAATTATTTCGATTAAAAATTTTATTTTCAATCAAAATTTAGTATTATTCACAATTCATCAAAAATTGAATGTTTTCAGAAGAGTACAAAAAATTCCTCCTAAGCTAATTTTGACATTCTGAATCCAAAAATGAAGTCCATTTTGAAATCTAAAATTTATAAAATTTAAAAAATGGGTAATACTATTTATAATAACTAGTTTGATTGGTCTTGTTGTGTTAGAATCTCGATGACGCGTACAACGCAAGTTATTGAATTATTCACAGGGAAACGTACGGTGGAAGATTGGGGTGCTACAAAATTTTATATAAAAACTTAGAAAACCTTTGATCAGTTTTTACTTTAAAACCCACAAGTGTTGTCCTGTTATTGGGAATAATTTTAATTTAATTTCAACCAATAATGTGATAATAATTTTTAAAAAGAGATTCCATATTTGGAATAAGAATAATTTATAATTTTTAATAAGATAAACTTATTGTTTTACCAAAATTATTTGGGAAATTAATTAAATTTAATTACAACAATTGAGGTAAAATTATGCTCAACTAAGGGCTAAAGCAAAAAATTTAAGACCAAAAACAACATGGAAGATTTTCTAACACTATTTTTTTGTCCATTAATTGGACATTATCCACCTATTATTGAGCTTATTTGGTTTGGTGTGAATTGTTTTAGGTAAAAACATTGGAAAACCTAATTTGTTTTCAAAAAATCAAAGTGTGTCCTTTCCCTTCCCCAAAAAATGCCACCACCTCTACCTCTTCCTCACATATGTCAAACCACATAGTTTCGTCCAATATCAACCCAATCCACTTTACAAAATCCTTCCCTTCATCATTTAATCTTTACTTTGGGAATAAAGTATTTCATTGATGCCTTTTGGCCCAAACCAAAAAAAGTTAACCGATTACGAGGGAACGGAATCTATCATGCTCCTTCCATTAATTTTTCTTCTCCATCAATACAAACACATTATTCCCTGATTATATAAATAAATCATTATAATTAATATACAATGTTTTTTTCTTCTAATTTTATGAATTACACTTACACAAACCTCCATCTAATGGGTAATGAACATACTGTTTATGTGTACAACAAACTTTCACCATAGAAAACGTGGATAGTTTAAGATTTATTATCACATCTCATGGTGGAAATTAGGATGGAATATATATATACATATATATATAATATTTATTATTTATTTAATCTTCTAAAATTATTTTACTACAAATACCTATAAAATTTCTATTTTGTGTCTATATGATAATTTTGTTTGAGGAAGTTTGGACTTACGCGTCCTCAAAGTGATATGATTCATTCACACACAAACTGAAATGTATTACGGATGGTTTTAGTGAAATTATATGATATATATAAAAATAGAATGGTACGTAAATGATTTTATATACATATATTCATATATATCATTTTCATTCTTTCTTCCAATATGACAATAAATACCAAAACTATGTTCATTCATACTTATGGATTACCGGGTCCAAGAATGGTGTATTCCATTTCATAATTAAATATTATATAAATTATTATAATAAAAATATACTATATATACATGATACATATATAATATTTTAAATTTTATAATCCTGAAATAATTTTAAGGACTAATGATATAACACATTAAGACATACATGAAGAACAAAGTGAATTGAATTTAAAGTGAAAACATAACGTATGATAGTTAAAAATAGGGTAATATATGGTTGTAATAAAAAACATATGGTAATATATTTTAGAATATGGTTCTATAATATATTTACAATAAATTTATATTTTTATATAGGAGGTTTGAACATGTACAGTGAGAGTTAAGGAACAAGCTAAGGGGATTTCATCTCACTTTATATTTCTGTGAGAGTCATGCTATACTTTCCACTCATTCATTATTTCGTGGTGTATGTACTTAAAAATATTGTATTCTATGAATATTTTACCTAAATTTATGGGTATTAAAATATATACTTTATGATATTTCTTTTCTAAGTATTACATTTTAAAAATTACTAAATCAGAGAAATAGTTTTGTCTCAATTTTCCTTCTTTGAGACTCATGTTTTGTTAGGCACCTAAAATATATTTCGATGTGTATAAATTTATGTTTTATATAATATATCTTTTATTTATTTATTTTACTTATGTTATTTGTTTCATGTAATTTCATTTCTTTACATGTAGTGTATGATCCCAAGTTATCATGTTTTAAGAGTTCAATAATACAATATCATCAATTTTTAGGATTGTTTGTTTTTATGCTTCCATTGACTAAATATTATGATCCATATCTCAAAAACATTCATAAATTTTATTATCCCATGGTTATTAATTATTTATTTTTATATTGGTTCCATTTATTCCACTCATTGTTATATAATATAGTTAAGAAAGTGTTTTCAATAAAGTCGGACATTATCCTCTCTTCAGTCATGAATCAATGTTCCTCCAATAACATATTTTATATAGAGGGTTTAAAATAATATGGTAACATTAAAATTTAAATTTAAAAATAATTTTTTACACTTTTCCCTTTAACCAATATCTTCAATGGAATATTCTTTTCTATTTCAAAACAATTAATTTTTCTAACATTTTTACCAGGGAAAAGGAATTTTCTTTTTACCTTGTACGACATGTACAGATTTTCCTAACTTCATATCTTTGAAACATCCATTAAATTAATAAGAGGATAATATTTTAAGAATTTTTTGTAAAATTTTTTTTTCAAGGGAAATTGATTTGAAATGTTTTCAACCATATTTTATATTTTTTTCATGGAATTTTTTTAAATGTTTTCAATCCCTATTTATATGTTTTAAATGTACCTTTAATGAAATGGTTTTCAAGACATTTACAAGATAATTTCAAATGTTTTAATTTAATATTTTTTTGAAACATTTTTAATGTTTATTTATAGGATTTAATTGTGCTTTCAATGAAATTTTGTTTAAAAGGTTTTGATTATTATTTTATATGTTTTCAATGAAAATGTTTTTCAAAATGGTTTCATGTATTCATTGTAATTTTCAAGGTATTTTATAATAATAAATTATATTGAAATGATTTTATGTATTAAAATACCTTTTCAAAAGAGGAAATGCTATTTTTTTCATGAAACACCATTAAAATATATTTCATAATTAATTTCAATCGAAGATGACATCTGTTGATGTTACACATTCCCTTCTTGGAAATGATCTAATAGTTCCATTAATATTATTTCTATGAATGGGTTATTTTTTAATGTCATGGAATTTATGAAAATAATTTCACTTTCCTGGGTTATATGTTTTTGAAATCTTTTTATCTTTCATGGGTAATGATTTTTTATAAAATAATTATGAAACATATGTTTTTTCATAGGTTATGATATGATTACAAGATTATTATACCCATTTCATTACATGGGTTAGGATATGATTATTTAGGATCTTGTGGAACATGTTTTTATGATTTCATTATGATATGGGTGAAACTTTTATATCACACCAATTCATTGGGTAATGTTTTATGTCTCATTAAATAGACTAAGATGGTCTTTGAAATAAACCTTGACTAATAATATAGACAACAAAGTGATCCATTACAATGAAGATGGTATGAGGAGTGAAATAATGCTATTAAGATGGCCATGGGAGTGATCCATGACAAAAAATATAGTATTGGGAGTGAACCCATACTACCCAAATGATCTTGGAATTAATGCCTTTGATACTATAGGAATCATATTATATTCTTATGTGTCCTTCACAATTCCATGTTTTATATCTATATTATGCTTTCTAACATATGGTCATAATTATATTTTTATTAATGTCTATTGAATTTATAATGGTTATTGTGATCTCTAATACATAGGTTATGGTCTTAGAAAATTATGCTCAAGTTTCGTACCATTTTTTCATGTTATGCATGAAAAGTTCCTTTATTTACCCTTACTGAGCATATAATCTCACCCCTTATTATGTTTCCTTTTCCTTGGTTATGAATAGTGGTTTTAGTTATTAGAACTAAAGGTGTTGATATTAATGGGAGATGATGAAAATATTTCACCAAGATATATGATTTTGATTCCATGTTTCCAATTACATTAATCTTTCGTGGTCCTCAGGAATATATTTTTGTGATGTATAAGATTTTCTTCTAAAATGGTGTAATATCCATGAATGTTAATAATGGGTCGTTATACACCTTTATTGAGATAGTTCATAAATCTCTTACCACTAATAAAAACCAAAGGGGTGATTGAATTGGGAATAAAGGAACCATGCCGAGGTAGGCCTGCAATTCTTCTGGTAGTAGACAACGTTCCCTCAATGTTTCATAACAAAAATGTGCTTGCCAGAGTACACGTCCCAGTAGCTCTGTAGTATTCCATTAGTGTGGAAAAGGGGGGAATCTATATCTTTGTTCGATAGAGATCCGATAGAGTTCCATGATTGCATCCAAAAGGAGTACATTCATAGGTTCTATTGTATTGATCCATATAATTATAGTGGGAGAAACTTTTCACCATATACACCTTTCAGGGAATTATATTTTAAACCGTGTCATGAGGGGAGTCAGAGTAGCACCGTCAGAACTGGTCAATAAAGATGTTATGGCCAAGGTAAGTAGACTTTTGATCAGAATTTCCAATAGTGTGGTCATACACAGGGTATTATAGTTATATCAAAGGGTCATGGATCTTGCTAGATGCATTCATTAAATTGATATCAGAGTATAGAACCTTCCGCAATATGAGGTATTATTCAAGTATCCTCCATTATAGTATCATCTTTATTTGATACAGGTTCTTCATACTCCTTAATCTAATTATCTATCATGGAATGTTTCAGGATGAAAATTCAGTATTACTATGGTTCGATGGCCCTGGATACATCATTGGGTCTATGGTATGAGGGAATATGCCAATGCAGCAACTTCCCACATAGGGTATGAAGTTATAACTTCTTATGGGACCTATTTTTACTCATGATTATCAGATTTTATGTCATTATTGGGATGGACTGGTTGGTTCCATATTAATCATTGTAGAGTGGTATCACCACAAGGTTCCATTTAAATAACTAGAGGGTATCTCTTTTCCATATAAGGTTTGTTGGGATGTTCAGGAAGGTATTTTTGGACCATATAATCATGGGAAAGGTAGAGTTACTACCCATGTTTCTAGTCTCATCAAGGATGAGTAGGGTGTACACCTTGATGATTTTTCTATAATATTAGAACTTTTCATGGATGCATTTTATAATGATTTTTATTGCTTACCACCTAATATATAGGTAGTGTTTATGATAGATCTCATTCAAAAATCCACACCAGTGTCCATTACCCCATATAGAAGGGAACTTACCGAGCTCTAGGAGCTTAAGATATAGTTGGAGGACATAAATCAAAAAGGATTTATATGTCCCAATACATCTTTTTGGGGTTCTCCCATTCTTTTCACCAAGAAGCAAGATAATACCCTCAGGCTATGTGTGGATCATAGATGGTTGAATCAGCTTACAATTAATAATCTGTATCCACTGCCTCAAATAGATGATCTCATTGACCAACTTCAAGGAGATATGGCATTCTCTAATACCAAACTATGATTGTGTTATGATCACGTGTGAGACCTTAAGACAATCCTTGTAAAAATATTCATTTTAGGTGTGGTCTATAGGAGTAACATGATATATTTTTCACTAATATAAATCAACTATCCATTTTAATGGATTTTTTGAGGAGGATTTTCCATCCTTATCTGGAATCTATTATCATGGTCTTTTTGGATGACATATTATCGTTTTATCGAAATCATAGCGACTATGTAAAGGAAATTGATATCATATTGAATAAAATAATATATCATCACATTTACGAAATTATTGATAAGTTCCCCTTCTATAAATACTATGTTCTCTTTTTGATTCATATAATCTCAGAATCTAGAGTATCTGTTGACCTAGATAAGGTGAGGGATATGAATTTATACGAGAATCCCATGACTTTTTTGATATATGGTGTTTATGGGGGGATGGATGGTTATTACAGTCATTTAATATAGGACTTATCACAAATTTCATCATTTATTAATGATTTACAAGGAAGAGTGTTCTGATCCTATGGTCAGAAGCATGCGAGAAATCCTTTCATGAGCTGAATGATAGGCTTGTCTCAGAACCTATTCGGATTCTTCCATTGGATGGATGATGATATATAGTGTTCTATGTTGCATCAATAATCAACATGGGAACTATGTTAATGTATGGGGAATGTTTCATTATATACAAGTCTCATAATTTGAGTCCTCTTGGGAAATATTACATGACACACTACCTCAATCTATCGATAATTTTCCATGCCATACATTGTAGGAGACACTATCTGATGGGTGAGGTCTTTGTAGTCTATAAGGACCATAAAAGATTCAAATATATCATTAAAAAAATTTAATTGAATCTAAAATATATAGTATTTTGTTGAATATATTCATTTATTTGATTTTTATCTTGCCTATATTCCAGGTAAGGGAAATTCAATAGTTGATACACTGAGTAGGAAAACATAAGAACATGTCATACATGATGTTAGTGAAGAATTGAATTTTATATATCTCTTTTCTAATATACATTTGGTGTATCATGATAGTCACAATAAATCTTATCTATCATGATTAATAGTTACCAATTCACTCCATTAGAAGGTAAAGAGTAATCATATTTCAATTCTAGAAGGCATTTTTCTCCAATAGAGTATTTTTAGTGAATACTCGATGATAGATTGTTCTATTATCATAGATGACATCATATGTGTACATGTGTGTATTTTGGTTTCTATAGATATGATATAGGAATTTATTTGATTGTCATATGATTCTCTGTTTGAATTTAATCCAAGAATCTCAAAAATGTTCTGAGATATGAGACACCGTTATTAGAAACCTGGATGAAAAGGCAAATAACAGGCTTTATAATTAGTTGTTAAATCTATTAGTAAGTGAAGGTGGAGGAATAGGGACTTGATGGATTGTGACATTCTCTTAAAATTCTAGAAAGTATATGGTAATATGTTTCAATGTATTTTTTAATCATTTTAACTAGGTCTCCACAAGGTATAGGCATTTTGTGGGTTGTTCTGAATCTACTAAGGAATGTATCACACTTCTTTCCAAATAGAGAGACATTCTTAGTTTATGATATGGGTAGATTATATGCCCATCAGATTATATTCATACACATAGTCCTTCACACAATCATATCATATATGTATTATTTTTTACATCATGGTTTTAGAAGGGGTTGTAGATGTTCATAGGTACATAGGTGATTATGAGAACACGCTTTTCCCCACAGACAGATTTTGAGTCAGAACTAATGAAAAAACTATTTGATGACGTGCTCCAAGATTACATCATTGTTTTTTTATTTTCTACAGATAATCATAACCCTCTCTTCGATTTCACACAGAATAATAGATTTCATGAGAACATTCATATGGCTACCTAAGAGGCCTTTTCTGGTAGGTCA
The DNA here is from genome assembly GCA_963277665.1 of Viscum album. Taxonomy (NCBI): domain Eukaryota; kingdom Viridiplantae; phylum Streptophyta; class Magnoliopsida; order Santalales; family Viscaceae; genus Viscum; species Viscum album. The sequence goes on along the minus strand of OY728143.1, from coordinate 897,940,933 downwards.
TGGAATTCACACCTATGATAGATAGAGATAAAAGAAGCTATCCTATTTGTTCATTATCTCATGAATGATACTTAGGAGTATGTTCATTTGATCAAGAAGTGTATGTACAATTATTAGTCTAGATTGAAATATTATGTTGATTTCCATTGAAGACCTCTAGAGTTTGAGGTTTCAGATCATGTTTTCATGTGGGTATTACCCATGAATGGGCATAGGTAGATACATAGGCAAGGTATGGTGTAACCTCATTAAGTTGGAATAGTTTCCTACCAATTATTTTTACTTCAGAGCTACCATGTCATGCATTATGTCTTAAAAATTTCATCTTCTTTTGATTATAATTCCGACCCATCTCATATTATGATCTTGTAGAGGTTTAGTTAGATGATTAATCATTGTTTTAGGAGTATATTATATTCAACATTGTTTGGATCATGGTTCCTCTCCAAGGAAGGTATTTCAATTCATTATGGGTATTATGGAAGTACTACCATGTATATGATGAAAAATGGGAGTGGGAGGCCAACCTACATGCCTAGTGGCCTAGGTAGTTCATAGATGATATTTTTATACCCATAGAAGGTGAACTTGAGGATAAGTTTCTTTTTGGGATAAAATAGTTGGAGCCCCATTTTATCATTGGTATATATCCTTTTAAATTTGATTTAATTTATTATTTTGGGCCAAATATGGATTCTTAATGAGCTCATAATGGTTTCAACGCTGTTTGGTGCCTGATTGAAGCACAAAACCTCGACTGGTGAAGAATATAACTAGACCACATAGTTAGTATAATACATGAACCCATCCCACATGATCCCTCCAAAAAATGGGGCTGAAAAAAATGAGAGATAAGGGTGAATGCTTTTCCCTAATAATAAACTAGGGCCTACATACCTGTGTGGGTTCTCTATAGTTTTTATTTTACAATAATTTCATAGTTGTCACATGATTTCCCTAACTGTGAAACCTAATCATGTGGGTTCCCTCTTGAGGAAATTCCATGCACATGGTTGGCGCATGTTTTGGCCAGCTGTGTGGCCAAACCTTTCACCCCCAACATGCTTGTGTAAAACGAAAAAAACCATTAATGACTTAATATCTCACCCCATCCTTCATTATTCTATATCTAGCAGAGGAAGCCCACATTTTTCTCATGTTGGAGATATTTTTTACCAAATAGATTGTCTTTTATCATGGTTCTTCATCCAATGTCTAATCGAATCTCCGTTGGTCTCTTTGGATTCCTCAGGGTATGATATTCAGTCATTTAGCATGATTTTTTGTTCTTATTTACCTCAATTATTCCATTTTGATGTAGGATTATATACCCTAGTTTTCTATATGTTGATCAATTCATCCGTTTTCATCTGATACAGAAAAAACTAAATGTTGATACCTGATGAGTTGACATTTAAAATCTTACGGTAGGTGGTCTATGACTCATCACTCAATTCTCATTTTTTATAATATGTTTCTATTGTGCGTGTGATGATTTCACCTTACATCCCCTATAAAATTCATATTCCATTCTTATATTTATAAGAATAGTATTTTAATAATCTATTAATATATGTTCTTCATCATTACTAGAAACTTCCTTAGCACATACCACCCTATGTAGGTTGTTTTCATTAATTATGGAATAAATGGTTTTTATAACTATCTACGCCACTATTTTTGGTCATTTAACTTGTCTTTCCTAAAGGAATGTGATAATTAATTAAATGAATTTCTAAGAGCTATTTCATTTTCATACCACATTACATTTCTATGGTAAGTGATTCAATATTATAAATAATTCTTAAATGAGAATTGAAATTATTTTACATATATGACTTAGATAGATTAAATTTAATTGAAAGGAATATTCTAACATCTATATCACACCATTCTATGTTTATGAATTTCAGTAGAATGAACCTAATAATTGATTTTGTGTTGAAAGAACTAAATGGTGGCTTGTTCTATTTGCCTTGTCTTATTTTCCTTGTCACTCTATAAAAAGCTGGAAGATGGTGGTTTCTTGGTCTATGCTGATCTAGAATCCCGGTAGCAAAGGGAAAAACTATGCAAGTACTCAGTCCTTGGCCGAGTTTCATACAACACAGGGGATATACCCTGGCCTATATTCGAGCTAAGAACCGAATTACTCACTACTGGAGCTTTTGAAAATGGAAGATGGTTCCCTTTGGTAAAGGCTACTATCACATCCTCTTCAGCTCTCAAGGTGTTATTGATCAGGTATGGAAGCTTGGTAATATGAAGATTCAGCCTGGATTTCTTATAATATTGGATTGGGATCCTACCTTTAACCCACGAACACACAAAAATTATATGGCACATGTATGGGTTAGAATTCATGGGCTCAATTGGTTTTATTGGCATCTGAAGATTTTAAATGAAAATGCTTCTGGGATAGGATCCCTTATGAAAATTGATCATAGAACATTGAATGGGGATCTAGGCCTATATGATAGAGTTATGGTTGAGGTAAACTTAGCTAGAGAATTACCATCTAACATAGGATTTAATGCCCCTGATCATAGATTGGAGCTCAACATTGAGTATGAAAAGAAGCCACCCTTTTGTGAAGTGTGAAAACTGATTGGGCACAACTTTGCTAATTGTAGTTTATTTAGGAAACAAATGGAACCTCCAATTTATAATGATTGTCAAGAGGTAAGCATTCTAAAAAAGGGAATAATGTCACAGATAAATCTGAGCCCCCCCAAAAAAGCAAGATATCTGCGTTAAAAAATCCAATGACCTTCCCTCCCTAGAAGAAAAATATTGGGGTGGTTTGGTTGCGGAAGAAGAGGCCTTACAAAAAAATCAGTACCTTCAGTTCTCAAGGAGAATACTGATGCTTCTAACAATTCACAAGGTAAGAATGTAAACACTGCAGATCCAGGTAACTCTGTGCATTTCTGTTATTACGTTAAATTTGTTACTACTGTTTCTGAAGTTCCTATAATAGAGACTCAATCTGCTAATCTTGCCTCTCCTAGAATTACTACTTCTCAAAATTCATCTCACACACTTGATTATGCCTCCATATTTCAGGTAGAATCTATTTCTGTCAACAAAGATGTGATTAATACTCTGGTTGACATGTAGATTTTTGCTCTATTGCAGAATTATTATGATAATTCTACTCCAGTATTTGTTGAAAATACTGTAAGTCCTATTAATGAATCTGTCACACATGCTACTAATGTTGATCCTGCTTATATTCATTTGTCACACAACATGTCACACACGCCACTGCCTGTTACTTTTTTATATACTGAAACTATCCAAACACCTGCTTCCTGTTCGGTTAACAGGATGGTTCCCAACCCTCCATTTGACAAACATGATTCTATTTTTAATTCTTGTTCTGTATTGGATCCTTTGAAACCTGCAAAATCTGAAAGTGTCCAAACTGAGACTGGGACTCATTCTCATCTTGATCAACCTTTTTCTCATGATGTTGTATTAGAGATCATCCAGACAAGTCCTATTCTACCTCCTGTCTACTCAAAAATTTCCCCTTCTGATCCGCCTAACCCACTTCGTTTCTCACCAGATAACAAGATTACTCTAGTTAGATATGAGAAACAACTCCCAATTGAACATGCCCCTATTCATGGTGCTGAAAAAAATCACACACTGTACAGTACTGATTCTATGAGTACTCCAGTTTCTGCTCCTAATCCAAATGCAGATCTGAACTCTGATACCTCTCGAAGTTCTGAAACTTATGAGGGTCAACAAAAATCTACTTCTTCCTCAATGGTTACGAGATCCCAAAATAATAAGGGATTTGGTAAATCTAAAAAAAATAAGGGTTCTAACCCAAAACGCAAATAGAAATGAATATCCTTTATTGGAACTGTCAAGGTGTGGCTAACAATGAAACCTCCACAACACTTAGGTGGTTTTTAAACACTCATAAACTGAAACTCATTTACATTGCTAAACCTAAAGTCAATTTTAAAATGAACTTCATGAGATTTGGCTCTATCAATTAGAGTTTTCTAGGTTCTTGTAAAAACGGTCCTCAAATTGACTCTAGGTGGATCTTTTTCCTTAATACTTTTAAAAATATCAACATTTTTAGAATTTTTGAACAGTAACATACCTATGACTTCTTGTGGAATGGTCATTATATCATTTTCACTATGGTTTATTCCAAGAATAGATATCAGGATAAGAGATTTTTATGGCATGACCTCCTTGATATGGCTAAAAACATTCAAGAATCTTGGGTTTTTTTTGGGAGACTTCAATGCCTTTCTTACCCCTTCTGAAAAATTGGACCCTCACACCTTTCTATATCCTCCAAGGAATTTAAATATACTATTGAAGATTATAACCTTTTTTTAAATCACTCTTATTGGCACAAAATACACTTGGTACATGAAACATTACAATAAAAACGTATCTAGTAAACTTGAAAGGGCTATTGTCAACATGAAGGCTCTTGATAACTGGGAAAAAATTCTCAGTGTAACTCTTCCTAGACTCAACTCTAGTCATCATCCTATCCTTTTTAGCATTTTTATGAATGATCAAAAGCCTTTCCTTCCTTTCAAATTTAACAATTCTTGGTCTATGAATCCTGATTGTGTCACTTTTATCTATAACACCTCGAACTCTATGAAACACCATTAAGATTCATTTGCTTGTTTACACAAAATTAAAATTCTCAAGAAGGATCTTAAATGATGGTGTAAAAATAAAAATTCTCAAATAGATCATGATATCTCCTATCTTGAAGATGAACTCAGTCGTATCCAAACTCATAACACTAATTCATATTTTAATATGGATCCTCAAATGGAACCTAATATCTCTTCTAAACTTAATTCCTTACTCACATTAAAGGACAATATTTTGTAAAAAAATGTTTAGGACTAAATGGCTTACAGATGGTGATCACAATACCATATTCTATAATTGTCTTCAAATAATTAGAAAGTCCAATCATCCTCTTACTATGCTCATTCATAATGACTTGATCATTGATTCTGAAGAAGCCATTATGGATCATGTTACCTCGTACTTTTATAACATTTTTAATGGTCCTGATATAAATATTGATCTTAAACCTGATATTATTCCTTTAATGGTGGATTAAAGATACAATGAGTCTCTTTTAAGCACTCCACTTGATCATGAAATTAAAGACACTGTCTTTGGTCTAAATATAGACAGTGCTCCTGGTACAGATGGATTCTATAATGGTTTTTTTTCAAAAACATTGGGATATAATACACAATGATGTTTGTAACCTTGTTAAGATCTTCTTCACTCATGGATCTCTACCTCATGGAATAAATGCTCAATTTTTAACCTTAATACATATGGTAGATAATGCTTCTAAGATCCATCAATTCAGACCAATTTCTTTGATTAACACAATCTATAAAATCATCACCAAAAATATTAAAAATAGACTTGATCCTATCTGAAATAGAATCGTCTCTTGGAACCAATTTGGTTTTATTAATGGAAGGACCATCCAAGACTTTATTTGTCTTGCTTCTGAATGTTCCAATAGTTTAAATAAAAACACAAGTGGGGGTTTTGTGGCCATCAAACCGGATATCTGAAAGGATTTTGACACCATAGACTGGAATTTTATTTTCAAAGTCCTAAAAAACTTTTGCTTTAATGATTCCTTCAATGGTATAATTAAGACTCTATTTCGCTCAGCTTATATATCTATCCTGATTAATGGTTCCCCTAGAGGTTTCTTTAATTTATCTAAAGGTGTCAGGCAGGGTGACCTTCTTTCTGCCATCCTTTTCGTTATTGCTGAGGATTACCTAAGAAGACTTACTAACAATATGGTTGATCAAAATATTCTTAAACCTATTCAAGTTTCCAGAAATTTGAATGACCCTGCCCACCTTTTATATGCTGATGATATTAATTTATTCATAAAATAGGATCAGAAAACTCTTTATGTTCTCAAGCAATCTATTTCTCACTACGAAGAAATATCAGGTCAAGCAATTTCTTGGAACAAATCATATATCTTTTTTGGAAATAATTTTCCTATAAGAAGGAAATATAGTATCACCACTTATCTGGGTATTAAAGAGGATCTTTTACCTTTCACTTATTTGGGTATTCCAATATTTTGGGGTCGGCCAAAAGTAACCAATTTTGCTAACATCATTGATCAAATAACAAATCAACTCTCTACCTAGAAAGGGAAATCCCTCTCCATGGCTGGGAGAATTTGTTTGGTTAAATCGAACATTGTTTAAAAAATGGTCTATTCCCTTATGGTATATAAATGACCCGTCGACATTTTTAGAAAAAATAATACATATATTAAATACATCATTTGGTATGGGAGAATTTTTGAAAAGAATCTTGTTACAATACCTTGGAAATCATGCTGTAAACCCATTGCTAATGGTGGAATTGGAATTTAAAATTTAAAGTTGTTCAATGATTCTCTTCAGGCCCACCTTACTTGGAGTATTATTAATTCCACTTCTAAAGCTACTGAATTTTTGAACCATGTATTCCTCTTTACTCTTTTAAAAAGGTAATTTTAATTTCATCAACTCATCCATCTGGCCATCTATCTGGGACTCATATCACAAGATCATGCAAAATTATAGATAGATAGTTAGTGCTGATTATTCCATAAATATTTGGTGTGAAAAATGGTGTGGGAACCCTCTAATATAATTGTTACCATCTAGTAATCTTCCTGTAGATACTAATCAGACTAAAAGGAGGTATTACAATCTCATCAACATGATCTCCCTAATAATATTGCACAAATTATTGATAATCATTTATTTTCTTCTAATAGTGATGTCCTTGATTGGGAACCTTCTACAAATTTAATTATAGATTCTAAAAACTATTATAAGCATAATTTCTCTGAAAATGAATCTAGTTTTCTATGGGGGAATCATTTTAACAAACCCTGGATTAAACCTTCTAGGCTCACCTTTATTTGGTGCATTACCCATAATAGATTACCAACAGAAACTGGTCAGAAAAATTTTGGTGTTCAACTCTGTTCTAAATGTCGCCTATGTAATCAGAATAGGGAGGATGCCAATCATATTTTTCTATCTTGTGCGACGGACTCTGCCCTATGGAATTATATTTTTGAATTATTTAATTGCAGACAGTTCTTTACTGACTCAACTTTCTTGTTATTAAAAAATTTCACTGGACATGAAGTTTCTCTACAGGTTAAAAATATTTTTCTTGCAGTAGTGGTGGAACTCCTTCATGAGATCTGGTACGTTAGAAATGATCTCATTCACAATATTCACTCTCTCAATCTTAATACAGGGAAATCCCAGATTCTTTTTGCGATTCATGAAGCTGCCTCAATTCAAAAAGACTGTTGCAACAATTCGGTTGGTGACTTTGAGATCCTTCATCATCTCCGTGTTCCTGGCATCTACCCAAATCCCAAACGCTTCTTTGAAGTGTTCTGGAAATCACCAATGCCAGGATGGATCAATGTGAACGTTGATGGTGCTTCCAAAGGCAACACAGGCCCTGCCAGTTGTGGTGCTATCTTCAGAGACTCAGCTGGCCAATGTCAGGGCTGCTTCTATGTTGGATGTGGTCACTCTTCATCTCTAGAGGTGGAAATGATTAGGGTCATTCATGCTGTTGATTTTGCGCTTCAAAGAGGTTGGAGAAAGCTATGGATTGAAAGTGATTCAACCACTATCATTCATGATATCTGGAATGGCAACATTTATCTGGCCTGGACACTTACCACTCATTGGATGAATTGTATGAACTTTCTCCATGGGATTGATTACATAGCTACTCATGCCTACCGTGAAGCGAATGTCGTTGTGGATGCTCTTTCCAACAAAGGAGTTCATCAGAGAATGACTTGGCAGGACTCTATTCCTTATGATTTACTATATATTTTTGATAGAGATTGTAAAAAATTCCGATCCTTTCGCCTCTTTTAATCCTTTTTTGTTTATAAATAAATTGTGCTTTGGTCTTTGACCAAAGCATTACCTTTTAAAAAAACATAACATTGGAATGATCACAAGTGATCAAAATCCCAAAAGGCTGATCAATTTAGTTTCCTTGTATGTACTAGATACATTCATAAGTTTTAAATGAAATTATAAACTAAAAAAACAACCACAGTTTCTCCATTGACAACATTCTTCTATTAGACTATCCCTACAGGTCATTCATAATATACTTCTTCGCAATAAGACTAATAACCAAGAATAATAATAATAATATGGAGAAAACATTCAAGAATAATAATAATCATTTAAGGAAATTTATAAGACTAATTTCCAAGAATTTTAACATTAAAGATCATCATAATATGGCAATGATAAATCAAATAATTCCATTACTTATTCACTTGGATATTCTACTAGTCGAATAATCTCATGTAATATCAATAGCCAATTTCATAATGTTGGAATGCATAATGCTAGATTTAATAACCACATAGTCAAATCCTTTTGACAATAATACTAATAATAATTTGTTAGGGCCTTATTCCAAGACACTAGTTTTTCTCATGAGACCTACCGATGCATCAAGGAGCTATAGTAGACTCCAACCGTCACATACTAAGTCCAATGCATTCCTCATATGAAAGTTATTAAACATTACATAAACATTCATATAAAAATTAGAATATGAAATGGAAATAATATATATATAAACCATTAATGGTGTAAAAATAACACATCCACAATCAAACATATCACAGAACCTTCAATACAATATAGAATATTTGTATCATAATAAATCAATTTCAAACAAGATTAAAATCCATCAATGGATGTTGACATAGATGAAATAAAAACTTTTTGTAGAGAAATATGTCTATCTATTTTGAAATCATTTAAAAGTTATTCAATAATAATAGAAAATATTTATTTTAAAAATATTTTAATAATCATGTATGGGAAGCTTCGACGATGTCATAATGGTGGAATATAACCTCACCCGCCGTATATGTTAAAAAATACATTCTAACCATAATTTTGTCAAGAAGGTTATAAAGTACCTTGTCTGGAAAACGATGGAAAGATTCCTTTCAAAAAAAATTTAGTCAAATAAAGGTATAAATGACTTTAAACTATGGTATAGTAAATTATAAAAATATTTTGAATTACATTTTTAAGAAAACATGGATGTGGATGATAAAGAGGTCCCAGTAGATACTTATGTATTAACAAACTTATACAAGTAAAGAGATTAAAAAATTAACCCTTAGCTTGTACATTTACATAGTAGATGGTATGTTAACCTCTTATATAATAGTTAAAATCCTGTTGTCAAATTATACATGAACTATATACCTAAATATGATATCATATGTGATCCTATAATATATCTTTGCTAATAATATTTCAATAGTATCATCATTTCGGATGTTAAGTGATTCATTTTCCATTATATACATGGTTATGTAAGCCATGTTTGTTATGGATATGATGTATTTGATTCATATAAAAGATGATATAATGTTCATAAAAATTATTTTTAATCATAAAATTAAAATGTTTCATGATTTATTGTGACGGGGAATGAACCATATCGCGTTCATGGAGACGGTAATTTGTACGTACGCTCAAGCGACAATATCATTATATTGATGGTGAAATAGTATGTAATTGGATGATATATCATATATATAGAATCATTAACATGTTATATTTATTATTTACATATGTTATACTCATTATTATTCTCATCCAAATAATGAAGTGTTTTAATAACAAACTACACCAGGACGTGGAGACGATAAGCCGTACGTACGCACTTATGGTGACTTTGTCATTTATAAGATGGATAGAATCACAAATATGGTTGTACCATATTTATAAACACATCATTTTATTTAGAAGTTACTGGAGTTATTATTTTGGAATATAAACAAAAAAGAAAGATGAAGTGGAAGAAGAAAAGAACATAAAAGAGGGTGGTGAAATTATTACGTCTTCTTCGAGTGTTTCCTTTTGAGTTGATCAAACAGGATCTATAGGTTGTATTTTTGAAAAATTTAATGCCTCTAGGTTGAAGGTAGGATATTTTAAAGGTTATTTGGGTAGGTGTTGTCCGAGAAAAATGGCTTTGAAGGTGTGAAATTAAGAGAAGGGGAAGTACCCTTTTATAAAATAGGTGAGAGTCACTTTAGAAAAAGATTGAAATATTATTTTATAATAAAATTATTTTCGGCTTTTAATGGATAAAAATTGATTTATTTCAAGTATAAGGTAGTTATGGGTCAAAAAACTCTCATCCAGTAGATTCTCGATAGGTTTAGGTCACTATATTAACCTTATCTTTTATATTTAACTCTTAGTTTAATTGTTTGTCATTTACCACATCTCTCTGTATTTTTATATTATGTGGTTAATAAACTTACTATAACAAGCCAAGAAAACCCCATTTGGTTCATTATTAATATATATAACATTATATAATTCCTTTGGCTGAGCCATTGATTTTCAAGAATTTTAAATCAATTAATAATATAGTATTTTTTTTACAATCTCAATTATGTCAATTTTGACACCATTTAGTATTTCATTTTTTTAAAGCAATAAAAACTTTATCACTTAGAATAAAATTTATTTAATAAACCCTAATAGGTCAAATTATCCTATAAAATTAGAGTAATTCATCAGAAGTTTCAATTTACATTTATTTGGATATTTAAAATATCAATTATTTTAATATTTCATTATTAAGGTAATTACTACATCATAATTGTGTCATAAATAAATTAAATTATTTTATGTATAAAAATTATAAATAAAATAAAATTATGTAATAATCTTTTTTAGCATTCTAATTTATATTTATAGTCGAATTTATATTGTGTGTAACTCAATATTAAAAATGGTTTAGTTATTAAACATTGAATTTAACTCTTTTAACTATTCTTTAAATAAAATAATAATAAATGCCCTAATCTAATCCAGGTCAACCAAAAAGGATCAAATTATATTCCTAAGGTTGTTTTGGATGAATGGCACATATCCAATAGAATTATTACATGTGTTAGGGTAATTAGAGTATCATTTTTACCATTAATTACACTATTTAATTTTAACCGTGGTAAATAAAATTCAAATGTTACTAATAACTAAAAATTATTTTCATCTTATTGATTCAAAATTTACTTATTGATTTTCACCGGGTCAATCATATTTTTTAAATTCAACTCACAGAAGTGGTAAAATTAATTTTTTTTTCAAATTTTCAAATGCTCCAAGAAGGTGTGTAAAAGACGGTTAAAACTTCAATAAAATTGTATATATTTAAACTTATTATAAAAGGACTACAATGAATTAAATTGAACATATATAGGTATTATTTATTTATTTTTACCTAAATTTAATTAATATTAAATAACTAATCACTTAAATAAAAAACCAGTTTTAAATAAGAATGCAGCATTTTTCACTATTCATCAAAAATTTATAGATTTCAGAAAAATATAAAAAAAATCACCCTATGGTAATTTTGATGTTACAAATTAAAAATTTAAGTCCATTTTGAAAAATAAAATTTAAAAAATTTAAAAAATTGGGTATTACTATTCCTAACGACTAGGCCGTGATGTGTTTAAACTCAAAGTTGCGTAAAACGCAAGCTACTTAATTTTTCAAAGTGAAACCTACCATGGAATGATTGGGGTGTTACATTATCCCATACTGAATGTAATTTAGTCATCGAAATTTATAGAATATTACTGAATAAAAAGATTCAGGTGGTTCTTCATCATAACTTTCTCGGAATCCCATGTTACCTCTTCCATCTTATGGTTTCTCTATATAACATTTACCAAACTAGTCGTATAGTTTCTCAGCACTTGTTCTTGGGTATCTAGATTATTGACTGGCTCTTCATGATAAGACAGATCGGGTTCCAGTTCTATTTCTTCATAGGTGAGTACATGCATTGGGTCAGACATATATTTTCACAAGAGTGATACGTAGAACACATCATGAACTTTGGAGAGACTTGGAGGCATTTCCAAACAATAAACCACAACTCCAATTCATTCTATAATTTCGAAAGGTTTGATGTACTTGGGACTCAATTTACCCTTCTTACTGAATCGTATAACACCCTTCCAAGTAGATACCTTCAAGAAAACATGATCTCTAAGTTGAAATTCTATATCCTTCCTCAGATTATCGACACAGATCATTTGCCTACTTTGATCTACTTTGATGTGGGTTTGGATAATCTTCCCCTTTTACATTGTTTCCTCAACATGTTCTGGGCCTATGAGTTTTCTTTCACCAACATCATCCCAGCAAGTTGGTGTCCGAAATCTCTTTCTGTATAACACTTCATATGGTTCCATCTGAATACATTAATGGAGGATATTATTATAGGAAAATTCTACCAGAGGTAAATATTGATCCCACATACCATGAATGTAAAGTGAGAAAAATCTCATCAAGTCTTCAAAGGTTTGAATAGTCCATTCTGATTGTACATCGGTTTGAGGGTGGTAGGCAGTGCTCAAATATAGTTTAGTATCCAGGGAAATTCTAAAGAATTTTCAAGAATCATGATGTAAAATGGGGACCATGATTAGAAACAATCAATAGGGGTACTCCATGAAGTCTTACAACATCATTAATATATAGTCTTTCCATAATTTCAAGTGGTAAGTCTTCTCTTATAGAAATAAAATGTTTTGACTTGGTAAGAAGATCAACAGGGACCCATATTTCATTATTCATTCTGGGAGTCTTTTGTAGCTCCATGACAAAGTCCATCGTAATATTATCCCACTTCAACTCAGGTATGGGAAAAGGTTTCATGACTTCTCCAGGCTGTTTCCTTCCAGCTTTCACTTGTTGAAAAACAATACATCTTGACACAAAATCAGCAATACCCCTCTTCATGTTGTCCCACAAAAAAAATGTCCCTTAAAATCTCTATACATCTCGGTGCTCTTAAGGTGTATAGAGAAATTGGTGCTATGAGCATCATCCCACAATTCCCGTTTATATCAGGTATATCAGGGATACAAAGTCACTTCCCAACTTTCAAAATTCCATCTTCATATATGAAGTCACTCAATCCTCCATCATTTACAGCTTTAATATTCTTTTGAAACTCATCAACATTAGTCTGAAATTTTTTTATCCTTTCTAGTAAATATGGTTTGGAAACCATTTGGAAAAGTATTTATGTTTCACCTTCCATGGTTATTCCCATATCCATCTTTACTACAACCATGAAAATAAGATTCCTTTAAACTCTCATCTTGTTAAAAAAAATCCATGATCCTTTCTACTCAAAGAATCTTCCTCCTTATTTTCCTTCCCTAGGTGGTAGTGTATTGAGGAATAATAATTCTTGAGTAGTTCAAGCCATCTCATTTCCCTCATATTGAGTTATTTTTGTGAGAAACTATACTTTAAACTCTTGTGATGTATATAAATCTCACATTTTTCACCATAGAGATAGTGTCTCCATATCATCATAGAAAATATTACAGCTACTAACTCAAGATCTGGAGTGGGATAGTTTTTCTCATTAATTTTTGTTGTCATGATGCATAGGTAATAACTCTCTCTTACTGCATAAGGACACCACCAAGTCCTTTATTTGAAGCATCAATATAAATAACAAACCCATTGTTCCCTGATGGTAGATTCAAGATAGGAGCTTTGACTAATCTTATCTTCTGTTTATCAAAACATTATTCACACTCTTTTGTCCAAAAAAATTTAACCCCTTTACATGTATGCTTGGTTAATGGGTCAGACAACCAGGAAATACTCGGGACGAAACGTCTATAATAACATGTTAAACCAATAAAACTACGTACCTTAGTTATAATCGTTGGTGCTGGACATTCTTGGATTACTTTGGGCTTTAAATGATCAATATAGATTCCAGCCATAGAGACAATATTTCCAAGAATAAAAATATCTTGATGCTAGAATTCACATTTTCTAAACTTCCCATATCATTCATTTCTTCAGAGGGTTTGTAGAATAGTGCGCAAGTAATTTTCATGATCTTTGTAGCATTTTATGTTTTCCAAGATATCATAAATAAATACCACTACAAAGTCATCAATATATTCCTTTAAAACTATATTCATTAAGTCCATGAAGGAAGAGGGTGAATTAGTGAATCCAAAAGGCATTACTTTAAACAAGTAATGCCTGTACCAAGTTCAAAATGTCGTTTTCATAATTTTTTCCTTCTTCACACAAAAATAATGATATTAATATTGAAGGTCAATATTTGAAATATATTGATCTCCATGATGTTGGTTGAATAAATCATCAATGCAAGGTAGGGGATACTAGTTCATTATTATTATAGCATTGATCTCCCGGTAGTCAAGGCACAACCTCATAGACCCATCTTTCTATTTAACAAAAAGTATAGGGGATCCCCAAGGAGAAACACTAGGGAAAATAAATACCTTATCACTCAATTCCTCTATTTTTTTCTATAGTTCCACTAATCCTACAGTGTTAATTCTATAAGGGGTCTTCGATATGGGCCTTGAATTAGAAATTAAATCAATGGAAAACTCAATTTATTATTCTAGAGGATGTCAAGGTAAATACTCAAGAAAAATATCAACATATTCTTGCAAAATAGTTGTAGAAACTTGGTTTATGTCCCTGTTAGCGTTTGGAATATTCCAACAAATAATTATAGAGCTTGGCACGAAGACGGCGTGCGATTCTGATGCCCAGTGTGCCCGAAATTAATTTTATAAAAATATTAAGTATTGTTATACTATGAACATGGAGGGGGCGTGTTATCTCCTAAACGGTATCCCAGAATAGAAATCTGAGGGCACAGTTGCGTCCGGAGTGTGCCGCTTACCCTAGGCGGGGTGTAAACTGTGTGGGCACGGGCCTGCTGTGAGAAAAGCCACCAGGGGCATTTTCGTAAATAAATGGAAAAGTTTATTTCTGAGTGTCGACTAGGATAATATATGAACGGAGTCTCATATCTGAATTTTGAGCATGTCGTTGCATTCAGAACAACGCATTTACCCTAGGGGTGACCTAATTTTCCTCGCACCGATAGGTCTGGACATAGGTGATAATTTAATTGTTTATGTTTATTAAATGATTGATAAAAATAAATCATGCCCTATTCCCCCATCTCCCTCCTCCCACAGTAGAAAACCTCCCTCCTACTTCCTCCGATTCTTCAACAAATCGAGCTGCCGATGACCGTTTTCAGCGTCGATCGTCAGTGGATCGAGCTTGATGGCGTCGCGGGCGTCGTTCTGCACCCGAAGCTTCGGTGATCCACCAACAGGTATGAATTATGAGTTTTGAAATCCCATATCCCAATTGGGTTGGGTTTTCTCCATTTTCAGCCTTCATATGTTTTGATCCGGTCCTAGGTGGCACACAAATGCCTTCATAAGCGTGTTTGGACACCCGGGGTGCCCCCAGTGGACCTCAGAAGGTCTACCAGCACGGCTCCGTCGCGGCGGGCCGCATAAGTCAACCAGGACCGCTGCACCAAAGCGATCATGCCTTCAATCACCGGTGAACCCCACGGGGGGGGGGGGGGGGGGGGGTCTGCCGAACGCGCGCGCCGCTCCACGGCACGGTCGGTCGGGTCGGCCGGTCCATCCTTCTTCTGGTACACAAGGGTTTTAAAACTGCCGTAACATGCTCCCTGGATATCAGAATAACGTGCCGTCTTTGGTGATGCAACCTTAGGCATGAGGAAAAACCTTCCTTGTGTGTTCAGGGGTTTCAATGTTTGTGATCGTGGCTTGGGTGCTAGAAACGTCGAATAAAATAATGATATTTAATTATTATGTGACTTCGGGCTGTTGTATATTCTTCTTGGAGCGTCTGATTGACGTGTCGTCAGTGGCGTTGAGACCCTAATGGTACGATATAATTTTCTTTAAGGTTTTAGGGTGTTTTAACCGAGAATATGTTGTGGGCTTGATGAAGCCAGGTTTTTTGATTTTTCGAAGAAACGCTACATTTCTGTCGTGTGTCCATTTTGGACGATCGAGTAGTCAATCCCATGTGTTTTTTTCAAGGAGATCACAATGGTGCGATCTTCTTGTCGAGTTTCAGGAGCGTGGTGTGGCCCCCACCCAGATTGGTTTCAGTGAATAGTACCATTTTCACCAGGTGTCTGTTTGGGACGATCGAGTAGTAGATCCCGTGTGTTTTTTCGAGGGGATCACAGTGGTACGATCTACATGATGAGATTCACGATCGTAGTGTGGGACCCACATGGGATAGCTACGGTGAATAGTGAATTTTTCACCAGTTGTCCGTTTCAAGTGGGTAAATATCATATCTTGCATTTGTTTCACGTGGATCTCGATGGTTGCCATGGTATCGGCCTTGGAGGTGCGTGGTGTGGCATTGTGGCGGGTCGCTCGGGTTAGCGATGTTTGGACCAGCAGTGGTTTAGGGTACTCCCTTGGTTCATTCTTATGAGGGTTCGTGTGGCATCACAACCTTATTATAGGTTTGTGATCCTCTCAATGGGATTTTTAATCTATTACAGTTGTGGTATCCCTCTGGTAGGCCCGGAGTAGGATCTCCTAGCATCGTTTCCTTAGATTAGGTTCTTGGTATCACTGTGACCGCTTATCCACGGGTGGCGATCCCCTATCTAGCAGGTTAACCCCATAGGGTTTATGGAATCATCATGAATATGATCCCCTATGCAGTGGGATGTGCTCAGTAGGTTTGCAGAGTATGGGGTATATGATCCCCTACTCAGCATGAGGATTATAGTAGGGTTTCAGTGTCGTTGGTTATACGATACCCTACTCAGCGTGTGGTTTCGGTAGGGTTGGTGCATCTTGGTTCTATCCTCTACATCGTGAGTTGTACCAGATAGGGTTTTGGTATCATTGTGACCTTTGTGACATGGGTGATGATCCTCTATCTGAGTGACGTGTTTCTAACGAGCGCTATATCGGGTCGTGTTATCCCCCAACAGATCCTAAGAGTGATCCCCTATCTGTGAGATCTATGAATGTCGGATCGGGTTGTGTTATCCCCCAGCAGGCCCTGGGAGTGATCCTCTATTTGTCTGATCATCATATACAAGTGTGGGTTCTGGTATCCCCTAACGGACCTTAGGAGCAATCCCATATCCGAGGAGTTTGGTGTTTATGTTGTTTCAGAGAGGTTTCCCCAATGACGATATCCAACGAGTGTGATCTCTCAGGTGAGCGTATGAGCCTGTTGTGTGGGAACCGATAGAGTGTATCTCTTTAATGAGTGTCATCTGGGATGACAGTGATCGTGGAGTGTTCTCTCATTTTTGTGAACCATTGCTGGTGATGAGGTCGGTACCTCATGTGGCTTGGTGCCTGAGATGAGTATATCTTGATGTTTCTGGTATTCATAAGCATGTATATCTGAGCAGATGTCCATGGTATATGTTTGGGCATATACCTGAGCGTATTTTCAAGGTGTATGTATGAGAAACACCTGGATTGAGCTGACTAGTTGTGTTTAGCCGAGGATGGTCACGAGATTGAGTTCCTCTCTCATCTGGGATCCCTCTGGCTGGAATGAGCTGACTGTTGCCTTTCAGTTTCACTCTTTTTTTGTTTTTGTTTTTGGGGTTCTTACTGAGTATTGTTATACCCACTCATGCATGGGATTTTCCCACACATGTATGTGTATTGTGAAAACCATGTTCCTTTCAACGGAGTCTGAGGAGGACCCGGACCAGGCGGGACTGAGTGAGCGGGACTGACCGTGGAGTCATACCGGAGCAATACCGAGGAGATTTCTGGTGGTTCTTTGGGAAGTGTACACCTTCTTCTGAGCAGGTTGGATTCTTATATAGTTTTATTTTGTTGGGCCTTATTTTTTCATTTTTGCACTGTTTTTGCACTTTTGTTTGGGATAGATGTATGCATTTATTTATTTTCTATTTTTATATATCTCTGCAATGTTTCATGGAGGTGTATGTATGTGAGTGTGTACAGGTACCTTAGGCTAATTCCTCTCATGTTTGTGATAGCCTACTCATCTCTAGTCTCCATCCCCTGGCCTATTAGAGGCGGGATTGGGGAGTCGCAGATCGATCCCTATTCGGTCGGGTCGTGACAGAGTGGTATCCGAGGAGGTTACACCTTTGGGATCTCAGAGCGAAGTTGTTCTAGCTGTGAGCTTGGTTTTGGTTGCATAGTGGTAGTGTCAGGATGTTTCGAGTTCGGATTTCAGGTTGGGGACTCCAGTGTTGGTGCGGCGACTGACAGATCCATTCACTAGGATGATTAAAAGCTTCCTTTCGAGTCGGGAAATTCGTACACTAGTCATGGGGAAATAAATCTACATGCATGATATAGGGCTGGGTTTTGTGTTTTTTTCCATTTCCATTTTGAGTCAGCTCTCCAGATATACTCTTTGATCGTGAAGCATCCTGATTTTATTTCATGATGCCACCATGACGATAGCCAGTGAGGGTTCTGCAGTGGCATGGTGGTGACGATCTTCCCCTTGTAGAAGTTGTAGACCAGGGTGTAGGTTCTGAGGCTGGACCCCCAGGTGGTCCGCCAGTTGAGCCACCACCTGTCGAGTAGCTGGTTGTGCTGGTAGAGCAGGATGAGGTTGCGCGTGGGATGACTGCACTGCACAAGTTTATGAGGTAGCGACCTCTGAGGTTCCGGGGGGATCCAGACCCTCAGGTAGCTGATGACTGGCTTGAGGCAGTCACCTGAGTTTTTTTCATGCTGAGGACCCCTCCAAATCAGATGGTGGTCCTAGTGGCAAGCCTTCTGCATGGTTCGGCAGAAAGATGGAGGAGCCTATTGAAACAGTCCCACGATGAGGTAATGCTCACATGGGTAGAGTTTTAGCGGCTTTTCAGGCGAAGAGTTCTATCTGGTGACGCTGAGGTCAGTGTGGATTCAAGAGCTTTAGCAGCTTCGGCATGAGGGCATGATCGTGTCACAGTACATAGCGAGGTTTATAGACGTGTCACGCTACTCCCTAAATATGGTTTGAGACCCATTATTTAGGGCTCGAACCTTCAAGCAGGGCCTACATAGAGACATCTGGGAAGGTGTGGTTTCCTTGTGTCTGCCCACCTATGTTGGAATGATGGAGTGAGCCTTGGTGGTGGAGATCGTTCTGGCTGAGCCGATTCAACCTGTCAGTGTTGGTCATGTGGCAGCTGAGACGTCGAAAACTAGTAGCTGATGGCAGACACAAGGGTCTGGATGTGGCCGACGTTTCAGGTGGCAACCCTAGGATGGAGGATATCAGGATAAGGGCTCACAGGGCTCGCATGCCAGTTTTGGTCAGCCGCAGGAGAGGCAGTGTTACGCTTGCGATCGTAGGGGACATATTTTTAGAGATTTTCCGACCTGTCATGCAGCTGAGAGTGAGCCAGTAGATATGCCACCTTGGCAGTGACAACATCTTGAACATGGAGGTCTGCAGGGTAGCAGACGTGTTGATGGAGATGGTGCGGGAGTGGGAGGTGGTAGGAAGTATCAAATGCCACCACCACCACCCCCATGTGGTCCACACCGAGCTTAGGAAGCTGGAGGGTGAGGGCGAGGACAACTATGTGCCCTAGAGGCAGTTGACCCAGAGGATCTACAGATGGATAGAGGTACACCTTGTGTCCTTTCTACTTTCTGCAGTAGTTTTGATAGACATTGTTTAGCGGTACTCTTCTCTTTCCATTGCATCCTTAATTTTTGTTCAGGGCATTGGTAAGACCATGTGTGGGTGTTGTTCAGTGTGATTCAAATGCCTAGAGAAGAGGGATCCTTCCCCCTTCAAGACACGTTTTTGTGACTCGATTAAAACCACACAGGTGAGTCAGTGTCGCCGAAAGAGGATAGTGTTGAGGTGTGGTGGATGATTCCCTCTGACTTATGTGTTCGAGAAGGGGTGTGTGCTGGCGAAATTGCTGGCACGGGAGACCTATTTGAGAGTCCAGTTACTTTCCTTGACCCTATGGATTTTCGGGGATGAAAATTTCTAAGGTGGGGAGGATGTAGAGACTTGGGTTATGGCCCTGTCATCCTTTGGAATATTTCTATGAATAAATCCAGATCTAGGCACGAAGACGGCGAGCGATTCAGAGGCCTGATGTGCCCAGAATTGATTTTATAAAAATATTAATTATTTTTGTACTATGAATCTTGCGGGGGTGTGTTATCACCTATACGGTAGCTTAGAACGGGAATTTGAGGGCACAGTTGTGTCCAAAGTGTGTCATTTACCCTAGGAAGGCTATAAACTGTGCGGGCACGACCTGCTATTAGAAAAGCCACCAGGGACATTTTCGTTAATAAATGGAAAAGTCTATTTCTGAGCATTGGTTCTGATATCTTCTTAACGGAGTCTCGGATCGGAAAACCGAGCATTCCATTGTGTTCATAATTGCACATTTACCTTAGGGGCGACATAATTTTCCCCGCACCTGGAGGTCTAGAATGGGGTGATAATTTAATTATTTAAGTTAATTAAATGATTGATAAAAATCAATCAAGCCCTATTCCCCCATCTCCCTTTTCCCGCAAGCGAAGTCCTCCCCTCTATTCCTCCGATTCTTCACCAAATCGAGCCATGGTTAACCATTTTTAGTGCCAATCATCATCGGCTAAAGCTTTAGGGCGTCGCGGGCGTCGTTCTGCACCTGATGCTTCGGCGATTCGCCAACAGGTAGGCGTTTTGTGTTTTGAAATCCCAGATCCCAAATGGTTTGGTTTATCTCTATTTTGAGCCTACAAATGCATAGATCTGTCCTGGGGGTGCGTAGATTCCTTCAAAAGTGTGTTTGGACTCCCAGGGTGCCCCCGACAGACCTCAGAAGGTCGGCCGACGCGGCTCCAGCGCGGCGGCGCCGAGGCAGCCGACGACGGTGGGCCACGGGAATCAACCTGGGAATGGTGCACCGCGGAGGTCCGCCATTAAATCACTAGTGACCCCCACAGGGTGGGTCTTCCGTGCGCATGCCGCGGCGGCACAGTCTGCCAGCCGTAGCAGCCGGCGGCGGCCGGGTCGGCCGGTGCGGGTCGGTCTGGCCTTCTTCTGGTACACTGGGGTTTTAAAACCCCCATAACTTGCTCCCTTTAGATCAGAATCGTGTGACATCTACGGAGACACAACTCTGGCGAAGAGGTGAACCCTACAATTTGGGTTTGGGGGTTTCAAAGTTTGGGATCATGGCCAGGGTTCTAGAAACGTCGAATAAAATAATGATATTTTATTATTATTCGACTTTAGGTCGTTGTATCTTCTACCCGGAGCATCCGATTGATGTACCGTCATTGGAATTGAGACCGTAATGTTATAATAGACATTCTTTTATGGATTTATGGTGCTCTGATGTAGAACAGGGTGTGGGCCCTATGAGGCTGGGTTTTTGCATTTTCATAGAAACACAACTTTTCCACAAGGTGTCTGTTTAGGACAATTTACTAGTTGATCCCATGTGTTTTTTGAGAGGATTGCAATGGTGCGATCTGCTTGTCGAGTTTTGGGATCGTGGTGTAGGCCCCACTCGGGATGGCTTCGGTGAATAGTACCTTTTTCACCGGGTCTCCGTTTGGGACGATCGGGTAGTCGATCTCGTGTGTTTTTTCGAGGGGATTGTAATGGTATCATCTGTTCAATTTTATTTGGGATCATAGTGTGGGTCCTACATGGGATAGCTATGCTGAATAGTTTCCTTTTCACCAGTTTTCCATTTCGGGTGAGTAAACAACCTATCCTGTGTTTTTTTCACGTGGATTGCGATGGTTGCCATGGTATCAGCCGTGCAGGTGCGCATTGCGGCATTGTGGTGGGTTGCTCGGGTTAGTGACGATTGGACCAGTAGTGGTTGAGGGTACTCCCTTGGATCATTCCTATGAGGGTGCACATGGAATCACAACCGTAGTATAGGTTTGTGACCCTATCGATAGGATGTTTAATCTTTTAGAGTTGTGGCATCCCTCTAGTGGACCCGAAGCAGGATCCTCTAGCATCTTTTCCCTAGATCGTCATCTTGGTATCACTGTGACCGCTTATCCACGGGAGGCGATCCCCTATCTAGTAGGTTAACTCTGTAGGGTTTTTGGAATCATTGGGTATATGATCCCCTATATAGTGGGTCGTGCTCAGTAGGGTTGTGGCATTGTCGGTATACAATCCCCTACACAACATGAGGATTATAGTATGGTTGCGGTATTGTTGGTTATACGATCCACTACTCAGCGTGTGGTTTCGGTAGGGTTGGTGCATCTTCGGTTTGATCCCCTAAATCACAAGTTAAACCAGATAGGGTTTTTGTATCATCGTGACCGTCATTACATGGGTGACGATCCTCTATCAGAGTGATGTGTCTCTGACGAGAGCCAGATCGAGTTGTGGTATCCTCCGGCAGATACTGGGAGTGATCCTCTATCTGTGAGATCAACGACTGCCAAATTGGGTTTTGGTTTCCCCCAGCGGACCCTGGGAGTGATCCCCTATCTGTGATATCTTTGTATACCGGTGTGGGTTCTGGTATCCCCTAGAAGACCCTAGGATAAATTCCTTATCCGAGGAGTTTTGTGTTTATGTTGTTTCGGCGAGGTTTCCTTAGTGACGATATCCGACGTGCGGGATCTCTCGGGTGAGCGTATGAGATGTTTGTGTGGGAACTGATGGAGTGTATCTATTGGATGAGTTTTATCTGGGATGATAGTTATCATGAGTGTGCACTCTTGGTTGTGAAATTTTTTTTGGGATGAGGTTGGTACCTCATGTGGCTTGGTGTGTGAGTAGATTATATCTAGATGTTTTTGGTATATGCAAGAACTTATATCTGAGCAAATGTTCATGGTATATGTTTGTGTGTATACCTGAGTGGATTTTCAAGGAGTATGTATGGGCATACACCTAGATTGATATGACGAGTTCCGTTTAGATAAGGATGGTCATGAGATGGAGTTCCTCTCTCGTATGGGTTCCCTCTGGCTGGGATGAGCAGACTGTTTCCTTTCAGTTGCTCTTTTTTTGTTTTGGTTTTTTGGGGTGCCTACTAAATATTGTTATACTCACCCCTACCCGGTATTTTCCCACACATGATTGTGTCTTGTGCAGACCACATGCCTTTCGACGGAGTCCTAGGAGGACCCAGAGCAGGTGGAGCTGAGTGAGTGGGACTGACCTTGGAGTCTTAAAGGAGCTGTGCTGAGGAGCTTTCTGATGGTGCTTTTGGCAGAGTACCCCTTCTTGTGAGCAGGTTGGACACCTTTGTAGTTTTCTTTTGGTGGGCCATATTTTTCCCTTTTTGTACTGTTGTTGTACTCTGGTTTGGGATAGATGTATGCATGAATTTTTTCAGTTTTTATATATCTATGCAATGTTTCATGGAGGTGTATGTGGGTGTGTGTGTACAGGTACCTTTGGCTAATGCCTCTAATGTGTGTGATTGCCTACTCGGTGCTAGTCGCCAGCCCCTGGCCTATTGAAGGCGGGATTGGGTAGTTGCATCTCGAGCACCGTTCGGTCGGGTCGTGATAGAAGGTATGTCATCTATTCAAACATTCTTTTCCTCACCCACAATTATTTCATTCTCTTCCACCATAATAATTTAATTTAGGAGAGCTACTTGTGGTGGATCTATATAAGAATGAGGTGGTGACGTTTCTACTCTAAAGATAAGGTACTCCTTATCCTCATCAAAAAACTGTAATATCCTACATCTTACAATAAATTTTCTCATCATGGTCCGAAAGCCAATATATTCCGAGAATTATATCAAATTAAATCATGTGTATGACGTTGAGATTAGAAGATAATGAACATTTATATGCCATAATGGGAACCAATTCACCAAACATTATTTTGATGATACTTCCCTTAGGAGGTTTTAATAATAAGTCCCTTGTTAAGTCAAATTTAAAATGTAACAACCCGAGATTTTATGAGAAATATTATTACTTTGATATCTTGTGTGGTACGCTACACCGATATTAGCTTGTACTATACGCAACACCATATTAGCTTGCAATATACGCAGAAAAATTCCTGACTAGTGTTACACACTATTTGAAGTTCGTTTTGTGGAAATTATTCTACGCAACATTAAGTATGGATTTTGTTTAATGTATAAATGAATTAAGTTTTGATTATGTTATACGCAACACCAAACAGATATTTCACTTCACGTAGCCCTGACTTGGCTTGCTTTACATGCAATCAAGACCTTCTTCGATAGCGTGTGTATTACGCAATACCAAGTTTCACTAAACGAGATATTATTATAATATTATTATGAACTAGCCGATATGAATAATAATAACCACTTTTTGAAATTTAATCTTTCAAAATGGACTTCATTTTTGGATTTGGAATATCGAAATTATCTTAGGGTGAAATTTTGGTGTTTTTCTGAAAACATTCAATTTTTGATTAATAGTGAAAACACTGGGTTACTATTTAAAAACCGAATTTTTATTTAAATAATTATTTATTTTATTTAACATTATTTTAGGTAAAAATTGATACATAATACCAATATAAGTTCAATATAATTCATTGGAGTCATTTTATATTTATTTTAGATATATAAAAATTTTATTGAACTTTTCACCGTCTTTTACCCACCTCTAAGGAGAATTTACAAATTTACATAAAACATAATTTTACCACTTCTGTGAATGGAATTTGAAAAATCCGAGAGACACGGTTGATGTTAGTAAGTAAAATGTGGTTCAACGAGATAAAAATACTTTTTGGTGAATAGTAACTTTTTACTTTTTTTACCACGGTTAAATGTAAATAGGGTAATTAAGGGTAAAAATTATATTATTATTACCCTAAAACATGTCCTAATTCTATTGGATAAGTTTAATTCAACCAAAAACAACCTTAGGTATTAAATATGTCCATTTATGCCCACTGGGATAAGATTAGGACATTTATTATTAATTTATTTAAAAAAGGGTTAAAATAGTTAAAATCAATGTTTAATAACTAAATCATTTCTAATATAGGGTAATAAATTAGATAAATTCAACTATAAATATTCATTATAAAGCTGAAAATATTTCCTACATAATTGTGTTTTATTTATAATTTTTAGACATTAAATAATTTAATTTATTTATGACACAATGATGATGCAGTAATTATCTTATTAATGAAATATTGACGTAATTGATGTTATAAATATCCAAATAAATGTAATTTGAGACTTTTTATGAATTACAATAATTTTATAGATTAATATGAAATTTTAGTATTTATTTAGTTAAATTTTTCAAACTAATCATTCTGTAAGGATTTTCACAAAAAATCAATTACCAAATAGTGTCAAAATTGACATAAAATAATTTTTAATACCAATATTATATTATTAATTGTTATTTTATTCCTAAAAATCTAAGGTTCGGCCAAATGACTTAGATAAGGTTATATATATTAATAATAAACAACCTGGGGTTTTTTTGGCTTGTTATTGTAATTTTATTAACCTTATAGTGTAAGTAAATAAGAAGACACGTTAAAAGAAAAATTATTTAACTTAAAGTTAAATATAAATGATAAGGTTAAAATAGTAACCTAAAGTTGTCCAAATTATATTGGATGAGAGGAGTTCGACCCATCCCCACCTTATCTTCGGAATAAATCAATTTGGAGCTATTAAAAACTGAATATGACTTTATAATAAAATAATATTTGGAGTTTTTTTCAAAGGTTCCCCTCTCCTCCCTTATAAAAGGACACCTCCTCCCTCTCTTCCACACACCACTTTGAGCCTTCATGCTCGGCCAAAACCTCCCAAATTATCTTATCTACTTCCCTAGAAACATTCTAGATGTACTGGTATTCTTCAAAGACCAATTTTAGTTCCCTAAGAGTAGGTCTCAAAGAGGCGCTTCAAAGAAGAGGTAATGTCCGTTACCGATTCTTTCAACTTTATTTCTTCTTCTACTTCTTCTTCTTTAGTTGTTTCATTATGAAGTAATAACATCAGTATCACTCATATAATTATATGTTATTATATGTATGAAAAAAACCTATTTCACCATTTATCCATCCTACGGAATATGAAATCACCGCGCGTGCGTACGTACGGAATACCGTCTCCACGCCGTGGTGTAATCTATTTTCCACCACCACCTTTCTTGGATGGGTATAATGGTGTAAATAATGACTATATATGATTATTGTAAAGTGATATTGATTCGGAAATAGAATACATACACTCCAATCCAATTCCACAATCATGGGAATGATATCATTGCTCATGCGTACGTACTGACTACCGTCTCCACGAACGCGATGGGATTCATTTTCCATGATTAACCATTCAAGAATGATTATAAAGTATATATAATTAATAATAATGAAATATATGACATAATAACGCTACAAGATTTATGTATATATATATGTATGTCATCTATTTAATTTCATTCAATTAAACAAGGAAACGAAAACAGCGTTCATGCGTACATACAGCCTACCGTCTCCATGAACAGTGTATTTCATTTCTTTTATCGATCTATAATATATATGTATATGATGAAAATATATTATATATAAATCATGTTTTACATTCTGGAATTATGTAAATTGGGATATAAGTATTAATATCAATAACGAAAAGTCGAAACACATACGATAAATGAAACGATTTTACCCAAAACGTTACATTAACATGAATTTACAAAAGAACGGGTATTATAAAGTCATAAATGAACCATATATGATATCATAACAATGAAGATGATTATGTAATAATTCAATGACATTATTTAAATCATTATACAGGAGATTTAGATATGAACGAAGAATATCAGACCTAAGGTAAGGGATAATTATTCCAATCTCGTTCTAATCCGAGATTGTTTATTCGTAAGTATTTACTGGGGTTATGGTTCTCATCCATGTCTTCTCAAATTGTTTTAATAAAATGTTTAATATTATTCCTTGTATTTTTAAATTCATTTTTACCCCTTTTTGACTTTTACCTCAAGGTACGGAAGGAATCCTTCTTTTACGATGTACTTTTTTACTTTTCTGGAAAAAGTACGAGAAGAATGTTTTTTAACTTATACGACATGAACTAATTTTTACGGTTTTATAAAGCCTTATTTTCATGAAGCTTCCTCCATAATATTTCATGAATAATTTCAACAAAATACATTTCTTTTAAAATTGCATGACATTTTGTGAAAAGAAAATGATTTTGAAGAAGAATGGTTATTTTCCTCAAGAATTCATTTCAAGTGTTTTATCAAAACCATTTTTCATCTAAGATGAAATTATTTCATATGTGTATGTTTCGAGTATCATGTATCAATTATTTACATGGTTTCACATTCCTTATTATGAAATGATATACATTTCTTTTATATGTATTATGTGATGATGAGATGATGTTTATGAAACCCATTTTATTCGTTGGGTTATTATGAATGATGAATGTTTATTTTGTGGCAAAAGTAAGAATGATTTCATTATGAGATGGGTGGGACCTAAATCTCCCTCCAATTAATTGGGTAAAGATTTATATCTCATGAGATAGAAATGGCTAGAATGGTAAGTTAATCCAGTTCAGTGTTACAGGACTGAAACGAGGAGTGAACTCGATTCAGAAAGGGAATTTGTCCACTAAGATGGTCATGGAAGTAATGCCTTGGATACTATGGAATTCATAACAAGTGATGAATGGTTGCCACAATTACATGATTTATTCCAATGATAATTTTTCATGATTAATTTTTCTTCGTGATCTATGCCTTACTTACTGCCATGTTTTATGTCATTGCTCAAGATTTTGATGTTTATATTTTATGCTCATGTTGTTTTTTCATTCAAATGTCTAAATATTGTTTTATGATCTCTATGGTTTCCCCTACTGAGCATTTGATCTCACCATTTATTTTTTTTCTTTTCCCCAGGATTTAAAGAAAGGTTTTAGGTAAGAAAACAAATGGGGAAGATCATTAATGGAGATGTTGAAGATCTTTCACCACGATTAGAAGATTATATTCCGAGTTTCCAAAGGCACTAAACTATTACAATCCTTGTGTGTCTGTTTTTTGTTATGTAGTAAGTATTCCTCAAAAGTAATGTAATGTCCATGTATGTCAAGCTTCGGGTCTCTACAGTTGGTATTAGAGGGACGGTTTAGTCAAAATTTGGAAACTAGGATGTGAAAATGTTAGTGAGATCCCTAGAGATATTTCTAAGGTATGTCTAGGGATATCCCTAAGGATAAGTATATGTATAAGATATAGTCCTAGAACTATGGTAACAATCTTAGAATTTAACCTAAGATGTTAGATATTGATGGCACTCCCCATTTACTTTGTTGTTTTCCCTAGCATGATTTTTTCCTCTCAAACTATTCTTTTTGGGTTTTTAAAAATGGCTGGAAACAAGAAGATTCACGATAATGGAGGATATGACAGACAATTGAATGATATTCTTCACGAGCAACCAAATGAAACGGGATTTGTAAGTCCAAACATTGTTATTATGCCTAATCAGAAATCTCATAATATGATCAAAAATCCCAACATAGGTAAGATTCCCGACTCAGATAATAATAGAAAGATGGAGTTTCATGATGATCATAGAGGAAAAAAAGTTCAATTTCCCTCACGTAAATCATGTGGGAAGAGGCTTCGAGGAGATTGTTTCAAAGGAACTAGAAGATGCTTTGTGTGTGGAAAAGAAGGACACGAAGCTTGTAAGTTCAAAGGAAAAGGTTCAGTTAACACTGTGAAAAAGGATAATGGTATTTCTACGACATCAACAATGATTAGATGTTTTAAATGTGGAATGTATGGGCATTATTCAAACTAATGCCCTAAGGGGAAATCTCATGAAGAGAATCAAAATGGTCATATGGGTAGTATTTATGTGGATGATGATGAGGAGACTACAAATGATATTTGAGATGAAAGCAGTGTTGAAGCTCAGTCAGTTGTTTAAGAAGGCAGTGGAATGATTGTATGTTTATCAATAGTTATGTTGTATAGTTAACGGTACTATGGAATAAAGAATAATCTAAGGATTGTTACACTATTGTTTTTCCTATTGTATTTGAAATTATTTGTTGAATGGTACCGATAACCATGAAAGATTATTCAGATATTTTGGGAAGTAAGATGATATGCGGATAAGGAGAAAATAATATGTTTGATAGTAATCATGAGATCATGACTAAAATAAGGACAAAGTGATATCATGGTTTGAGTATATAGAAATTTTGGGATTTTGGTATGTGGAAAGAGTTAACTTTTGACAGCATTCATGTTTTCACTAAGGTTAAATGGGTATTCAATTTTTAAGAGAATACACGATTAAGGTATTCACATGATTGGAATGTGATCAACAATATATATCGGGGATAAATGATGGTATTTACATGCTCGGTAGATGACATTTCTAGTAATTGTTTTCTTTATAATATAAGCTTAGACAGAAGTATTTTGGATAAACCAAAAGATTTGAAATCGATTATGTTGAACATAAGTTAGTTTAAGTCTAGAACTTTTTTTTTGATATTATCGATGGAATGTCATAATGATGTAATTTTAGAAAAAGGACAACCTGCAGGATGGGTGACAACCCGTCGCGTCGGACAAGGCTGTGGGAATCGAACCCACAACCGAAGTGCGACTGACCTTTATTGCATACCACTTGCCTACAAGAATTCTCTGGTTAGTAGAAACTAGTTTTATTTTATTAAGCGGTTTGATATATGATGTATAAGTTCATATTTGGAATCGTATATGATTAACCTCACCATAGATGGACTTATGTATATTTGATAACTTTTGTTAACATTTTGTTTGAAACAGATGTAATGGCCCATCATTCTATCACATGATCTCTTAGTGCTTCACTAATAACAAATTCAACTTCATTTGTTTAATAGATGAAGTGGAAATTGTTCAAAGCATGAACAACATTGAGATTGTACCAAAATCAAGCAAGTATTTCTTCTAATTCAAAATTTTCAACTTTTGGGAAATGATTTTGAAGACCAAAAATGTTGTCCTAGTTCTCTTATATCCGACGAATCATATGGTACCTTATATCATCACAAATCTATGGCTTTATGATTGTTGGCTATTTCATAGCCATGTTCTCTACCACTCTCTATCAGAACATGATGGTTAGATTTCTCTTCCATATCCATATTTTCACCTATGTTCTCTTATGTGGAAACCCAGTGATGAGTTAATCTAGGTAACCGTTACATTTCAAACTTTCCTTTTTAAAATGAAGTTTTAGTATTCTTTTTTTTACGATGTGGGTTTCTATGAAAAAAACTTTCAAGTAGTAAACCATTTACAACCCCGATGAATTTCGAGGGCGAAATTCATTTTAAGGGGGGTAGAATGTAACAACCCGAGATTTTATGATTAATAATATTACTTTGATATCTTGTGTAATATTCTACACCAAGATTAGGTTTTACTATAGGAAAAACCATAATATCTTGCAGTATAAGAGACACTTTTCTTGGCTAGTGTTACACACTATTTGAAGTTCGTTTTGTTGAAATTATTCTACGCAACATTAAGTATAGCTTTTGTTTAATTTATAAATGAAATATGTTTTGATTATGTTATACGCAACACCAAAAGGATATTTCACTACACGCATCCCCGACTTGGCTTGCATTACATGCAATCAAGACCTTCTTTGATAGCATGTGTAGTACGTAATACCACGTTTCACTAAATGAGATATTATTATAATATTATTACGAACTAGCCATTATGAATAGTAATACCCACTTTTTGAAATTTTATCTTTCAAAATGGACTTCATTTTTGGATTTGGAATATCGAAATTATCTTAGGGTGAAATTTTAGTATTTTTCTGAAAACATTCAATTTTTGATGAATAGTGAAAAAACTGGGTTACTATTTAAAAACCGACTTTTTATTTAAATAATTATTTATTTTATTTAACTTTATTTTAGGTATAAATTGATACATAATACCAATATAAGTACAATGTAATTCATTGGATTCATTTTATAAAAATTTTAGATATATAAAAATTTTATTGAAATTTTCACCGTCTTTTACCCACCTCCTAGGAGAATTTGCAAATTTACATAAAAATTAATGTTACTGCTTCTGTGAATGGAATTTCTAAAATTCTATAGACACAGCTGATGCTAGTAAGTAAAATGTGGTTCAATGAGATAAAAATAATTAATGGTGAATAGTAACTTTTACTTTTTTTACCATAGTTAAAAGTAAATAGGGTAATTAAGGGTAAAAATGATATTATTATTACCCTAACACATGTCTTAATTCTATTGGATAAGTTTAATTTGACAAAACAAATCATTAGGAATAAAATATGACCATTTAGGCCTACTTGGATTAGATTAGGACATTTATTATTAATTTATTTAAAGAAGGGTAAAAATAGTTAAAATCAAAGTTTAATAACTAAATCATTTTTAATATTGGGTTATACATAAGATAAATTCAACTATAAATATTAATTAGAATATTAAAAATATTTCCTAAATAATAGTTTTTTATTTAAAATTTTTAGACATTAAATAATTTAATTTATTTATGACACAATGATGATGCAGTAATTATCTAATTAATGAAATATTGACATAATTGATGTTATAAATACCCAAATAAATCTAATTTGAGACTTTTTATGAATTCCAATAATTTTATAGGTTAATATGACATGTTATTATGGATTTAGTTAACTTTTTTCGAACTAATCATTATGTTAGGAGTTTGACAAAAAATCAATTATTGAATAGTGTCAAAATTGACATAAAATAATATTTAAAACAAATATTATATTATTAATTGTTATTATATTCCTAAATAACTATGGATCAGCAAAATGACTTATATAAGGTTATATATATTAATAATAAACAACTTGGGGTTCTTTTGGCTTGTTATAGAATATTTATTAACCTTATAGTGTAAGAAAACAAGATGACACGGTAAAAGAAAAATTATTTAACTTAAAGTTAAATCTAAATGATAAGGTTAAAATATTAACCAAAACTTGTCCAAATTATATTGGATGAGATTATTTCTACCCCTACCTACCTTATCTTTTAAATAAATCAATATGGATCTATTAAAAACCGAATATGACATTATAATAGAAAAATATTTTGAGTTTTTCCAAAGGTGCCCCTCTCCTCCCTTATAAAAGGACACCTCCTCCCTCTATTCCTCACACAACATTGAGCCTTCTTGCTCGTAAAACCCCTCCCAAATTCTCTTCTCCACTTCCCTAGAAACGTCCTAGTGGTCCTGGTATTCTTCAAAGGTCAATTTTAGTGCTATAAGAGGAGGTCTCAAAGAGGCACTTCAAAGAAGAGGTAATGTCCGTTACCGATTCTTTCAACATTATTTTTTCTTCTACTTATTATTCTTTAGTTGTTTCATTATGAAGTAATAACATAAGTATCACTCATATACGGATATGTTATTATAAGTTTGAAACAAACCTATTTCACCATCTATCCATCCTATGGAAAACGAAATCACTGCGCGTGCGTACGTACGGAATACCGTCTCCACGCCGTGGTGTAATCTATTTTCCACCACCACCTTACTTGGATGGGTATAATGGTGTAAATAATGACTATATATGATTATTGTAAAGTGATATTGATTCTGAAATAGTATACATACACTCCAATACAATTCCACGATCATGGGAATGATATCATCGCTTGTGCGTACGTACGGACTACAGTCTCGACAAACGTGATGAGATTCATTTTCCATGATTAACCATTCAAAAATTATTATAAAGTATATATAATGAATAATAATGAAATATATGACATAATAATGCTACTGTATTTATGATTATATATATTTATGTCATCTATTTAATTTCATTCAATTAAATAAGGAAACGAAAACAGCGTTCATGCGTACGTACGACCTACCGTTTCCCTGAATGGTGTATTTCATTCCTTTTATCGATCTATAATATATATATATATATATGATGAAAATATATTATATATAAATCATGTTTTACATTCCTGAATTATGTAAATCAGTATATAAGTAATAATATCAAGAACGATAAGTCGAAACACATACGATAAATGAAACAATTTTACCCAAAACGCTACATTAACATGAATTTACAAAAGAACAGGTAATATAAAGTCATAAATGAACCATATATGATATCATAACAATGAATATGATTATTTAATAATTAAATGACATTATTTATATCATTATACAGGAGGTTCGGATACGTATGAAGCATATCAGACCTAAGGTAAGGGATAACTTTTCCAATCTCGTTCTTATCTGAGATTGTTTATTCGTAAGTATTTACTGGGGTTATGGTTCTAATCCATGTCCATGTTTTCTCAAAAAAATTTCATAAAATGTTTAATATTCTTCCTTGTATGTTTAAAGTAATTTTTACCCCTTTTTGACTTTTACCACAAGATACGGAAGGAATATTTAATTTACTATGTACTTTTTGACTTTTCCAGTAAAAGTACAAGAAGAATGTTTTTTTAACATATACGACACAGATGGATGTTTACGGTTTTATAAAACCTTATCTTAATGAAGCTTCATCCAAAATATTTCATGACTATTTTCAAAAAAATCCTTTTCTTTTAAAATTGCATGACATTTTGTGAAAGGAAAATGATTTTGAAGATGAAAGGATATTTTCCTCAAGAATTCATTTCAAGTGTTTTATCAAAACCATTTTTCATCTAAGATGACATTATTTCATATGTGTATGTTTCAAGTATCATGTCTCTATGATTTACATGGTTTCACCTTCCCTATTATGAAATGATATCCATTTCTTTTATATGGATTATGTGATGATGGGATGATGTTTATGAAACCCATTTTATTTGTTGGGTTATTATGAATGATGAATGTTTATTTTGTGGCACAAGTAAGAATGATTTCATTATGAGATGGGTGGTACCAATATCTACCTCCAATGAATTGGGTAATGATTTATATCTCATGAGATAGACATGGCTGGAATGGTAAGTTAATCTAGTTCAGTGTTACAGTACTGAAACGAGGAGTAAACTCGATTCAGAAAGGGACTTTTTCCACTAAGATGGTCTTGGAAGCAATGCCTTGGATACTATAGAAATCATAACAAGTGTTGAATGGTTTCCACAATTACATGTTTTATTCCCATGATAATTTTTCATTATTAATGTTTCTTCATGATCTATGCCTTACGTACTGCCTTAATTTATGTCATTGATCAAGATTTTGATGTTTAGATTTTATGCTCATGTTTTTTTTCATTCAAATGTCTAAGGATTGTTTTATGTTCTCTATGCTTACCCTTACTGAGTATTTAAGCTCACCATTTATATGTTTTCTTTTCCCTAGGATTTAAAGATAGGGTTTAGGTAAGAAAAAAAGGGGAAGATCATTAATGGTTATGTTGAGGATCTTTCACCACGATTAGAAGATTATATTCTGAGTTTTCAAAGACACTAAACTATTACGATCCTTGTGTGTCTGTTTTTTATTATGTATTAAGTATTCTTCAAAAGTAATGTAATGTCCATGTACATCAAGCATCAGGTCTCTACATAAAATTTCTAATTTTTTTAGCAAACTGGGAAGATATGAAGAAATGCGATAATCCAAAATCAAATAAAGCGTTGGAAAAACATGAGGAAACCATTAAATTACCTTCCACCTTGTCTTTTGGAGCATCAAACTCAGTAGTAGTGATTGGATATGCTTGGCCTTGCTCCATTGGCCTTTAATAAGGTAATTTCTATTGGCACATAGGACATTCATTTGCATAATGTCCTTTTTTCTTCAATTGTAGCATTTATCATTGAAAACCTCTTTCATTCCCTAGAAATCATGAGCATTGTGGCCTATTTCATCACACTTAAAATTGACTCACATTCCCTTCAGGCATGTTCTAGGGTGTTTCTTCCCACATTTACCACAAGATGGATATTTAACCTTTCCCTTCTTTCCCTTATTTCTATTTCCAGAGTGATCTGTAGATCTCTTCTTCTCTTTATTTTCTTTGAAGTCATAAGACTTAGAGAATTCCATTTCTATCTGGATAGCATGAGATACAGTATCTTTGTACAATGTGAAAGATTGTGAGACTAATTCCTGATAAATAAATGGTTTTAACCCATCAAATAATTGATCAATATTAATCCTTGGGTTATGTATATAATCTGCAGCATGTATGGATAACCTTGTATTGTTAAACTCATACTTTGAAACATTCTCATCCTCATTTTTCCACAGACTTAGAAATTGAACTTCTATATCCACTCGATGGTCACAAGGAAAATATTTTTCTATGAAAATATCCTTAAACTCTTTCCATTCCATGTTTGATACTTTTTCATCTTCCATTGTGTTTTTGGATTAATGACCACCATTGATCTGCATCTCTTGTGAGGTGATAAACTTCCATGACAACATTTTCCCTTTAACAACTCACCAATGCATGAAATATTTTCTCTAAGGAACTCGTCCATTGCTCATATACTAATGGATTTTTACTCCCATTTAATTTTTGTGGTTTTTTCCTCATGATTTGGTCTAACTTTGATCCTCCACATTGGGGATTAGGGTGCTCAATACATGCAATGTTATTATTAATAACCTAAGTGAGTTGTCCCAGTATGGTGATAAGTCAATCAGCACCAGGTGCACCACCTTCTCCACTATAATTATCTTGAGTAAGATGGAAATCCCAACATGGATTACGTGCATTGATACAATTTACACTCCTACCACTGGGCACCATTTATATACAATGGCATACACTAGATTAGTTTATAAATCGGAATACATAATTCCAAACTTTTAAACACTAAACATAAATTGAACAACTTATATATATAATCCATAATAATAAAAGAAAATATTTTAAGAGTTAAATACAATTATATCCTTCATAATGGTTTGTAATGAAATCGTGATTTATCTTAAGCATATCCTCTGGGAGTGTTGTAACCAAGAGTGATGAAAAGCCCGTTATTGTGTACTAGGATTCATCGGGTCAAGACTTAAACACTCTTTCGGAGTATTTACTCTTAGGTACAACTATTCTAGAGCCGCCTCTACCTACTCATATCCGGATAGGGATGTATTGCTTGGAAAATACGCAAAATCTCTACGTAACCAAAATTTTAGGGAGTTCTTCTATACAAATCCTCAAATTCTATCTTAGGGTAATGTGATCTAATCAGAGTTTATCAAAATATAGTTTATATGGTTTGTAATTAACATCATCTGATAAAAACTATAATTCCCCGACCCCAGTTACCCAATGTCGGTGTATTATTATATAACATTGGCATGATCAAAGGGGTTCAAAATCCCAAAAGACTGATTAGTTTAGTAGCCTTGAAAGAACCTGATACATTCATAAGTTTTACATTACATTATAAAATGAAAAAAACAAAAACATTATCTCTATAGACCACACTCATCCTTTAGACTATCCCTATACATCAGTCATAATATACTACTTTTCATCCTGGAAAAAATAAAACATAGAAAGCGATGAGCTCAAATGCTCAGTAAGGATAACAATATAGCGGGAACTTTCAAGAATAAGTATAAACATTTAATGCAATGTATAAGACTAAAACAAAATAATTTTAAACATAAAATTCATCATAATATGGAAAATATAAATCAAATATTATATCTACTTATTAACATGGATATTCTACAAGTAAATTAATCACATATAATATCAATAGAAAAATTCATAATGTTGGAATGCATAATGCCAGACTCCATAACCACATAGTCAAGGGCTTGTTCTAAGACTACAAATAAGATTTTTTCAATGCCTTGTCCTCAGACACTATCTGTCTCATGAGACCTACCGACGCATCGAGGAGCTATAGTGGGCTCCACCCGTCAATTAATAAGTCCAATTCATTCCTCATATGAAAAAGTTCAAACATAACATAAACATTCGTATAAAAACCAGCATATAAAAGGTCATTAATTTATGCATAAAATATGAATGGTTTAAAAATAACACATCCATAGTCAAAAATATCACAAAACCATCAATACAATAGGGATTATTTATATCATAATAAATGAACATCAATAAATCATAAAATCTATCAAAGGATATTGACCTAGATGAAATCAAAACATTTTGAAGAGAAATATGTCTTTCTATTTTGAAATAATTTAAAAGACATATAATTATAAAAAAAACATTAATTTTGAAAATTTTTATATATGATTTTCTGTGAAGCTTCGAAGATGTTATAAAGGTAAAAAATAGCCGCACCTGCTGTATAAGTTAAAAAAAGACAATCTTACCTTAATTTTGTCAAGAAATTCATAAAGTGGCTTATTTGGAAAACAACGAAAAGATTCCTTTCAAAACATATATTGTCAAATTAAGATATAAATGACTTTAACCCATAGTCTAGTAAATTTTAAAAATGTTTTCAATTGAATTTTTAAGCAAACATAGATGTGGATTATAAATAGGTCCTCGTAGATACTTCTGTAATAACAAAATCAGATAAGTGAAGAGATTATAGAATTAACCCTTACCTTGTAAATTTCATTATTCGATGGAATTTTAACCTCCTATATAATACTTAAAACATTTTTATTAAATTATATAAGAACTATATTCATTAATATGATATCAAATATGATCCTATAACATTTCTTTGTTAATAATATTTCAGTAGTATCAACATTTCAGGTGTTAATTGATTCGATTGCTTTTATTGTATTGGTTACGTAAGCCATGTTTGTTATGTATATGATGTATTTTATTCCTATAAAGAATTATATTATGTTCATAAACAATATTTTTAATCATAAAATGAAAATTATTCTTGAATTATTATGATAGGAAATGAATCTCATCGCGTTCCGCGAGATGGTAATCCGAACGTACGAATGACTGAAAATATCAATATCTTGATGGTGAAATCGTATGTAATTGGGTGTTATATCATATATACAGAATAATTAACATGTTAAATTTATTATTTACATTAATTATAATCATTATTATACCCATACAAATAATGAAGTGTTTGAGTAACAAACTACAGCACGACGTGCGTACGGTAAGCCGTACGTACGCACGTATGGTGACTTTGTTATTTATAAGATAGATAGAATAATTAATATGGTTGTAACATATTTATAATAACATAAAAGTATGTATAAGGTACTTGATTTATTATTTTGGTATGGAAAAAACAATGAAATGGTAAGTGGAAGAAGAAAAGAACTTGACAGAGGGTGGTGAAATTATTACCTCTTCTCCGGGTGTTTCCTATTAAGATGATCAAAAGGGATCCATAGGTTGTAATTTTGATAAAAGTAAGGCCTCTAGGTTTAAGGGAGTATTTTTTGGAGAATATTTGGGAAGGGTTTGGATGCGAAAAATGGCATTGGAGTTGTGAAATTAAGAGAATAAAAAGTACCCTTTTATAAGAGAAGTGAGGGTCACTTTAGGAAAATCATGAAAAAGTATTTTATAATAAAATAATTTTCAGTTTATAATGGCACAAAAATTATTTATTTAGAGTATAAGGTTGGTATGGGCCTAAAAAACGTCAACAAATAGGTTTAATATAGGTTTAGAGCACCATATTAATATTATCTTTTGGATTTAACTCATGGTCAAATAGTTTTACATTTACCATGTCTCTTTGTATTTTTATATGATATGGTTAATAAACATAGTAAAACAATCCAAGATAACCCCAAATGAATCCATATTAATATATATAACCTTATATAGGTATTTTGGTAGATCCTCAGAATTTTAGGAATATTATATCAATTAATAATATAGTATTTTATTTAAATACTCAATTATGTCAATTTTTACACTATTTAGTATTTGATTTTTATGAAAGCCATAGAATCATTATAACATTGAATAAAACTTATTTAATCAACATTAACATGTCATATTATCCTGTAAAAATAGTTTAATTCATCATAAGTCTCAATTTACATTTATTTGGATATTTATAATATCAATTATTTTAATATTTCATTATTAAGGTAATTACTGCATCATCATTGTGTCATAACTAAATTAAATTATTTAATGTCCAAAAATTATAAATAAAATACCATTATGTAGGAAATTATTTTATCTTTCTAATGAGTATTTATATTAGAATTTATATTGTGTTTAACCCTATATTAAAAAAATTTAGTTATTAAACTTGGAATTTACCTCTTTTAACTCTTCTTCAAATAAGATAATAATAAATGTACTAATCTAATCCAAGAACACCAAAGAGGATCATATATTATTCCTAATAATTTTATTGGTCGTATTAAAATTCTCTAGTATAATTAGGTCATGTGTTAGGGTAAATATAATATCAATTTTACCCTTAATTACTCTATTTACTTTTAACTGTGGTAAATAAAAGTCAATATTTACTTCTCACTAAAAATTATTATCATCTTATTGAACCACATTTTACATACTGATGTAAACCATTTCTCTCGGAATGTTGAAATTCAACTCATTGAAATGGTAAAATTAATATTTATGCAAATTTGTAAATGATTCTAGAAGATGGGTAAAAGACGGTAAAAAGCTCAATAAAATTTTATATATCTAAAGTTATTATAAAATGAATCCAATTAATTACATTGAATATATATAGGTAATATGTATCTATTTTTACCTAAAATAAATTAAAATAAAATAACTAATTACTTAAATAAAAAGTCAGTTTTAAACAATAATGTAGTGTTTTTCACTATTCATCAAAAATTTAATGTTTTCATAAAAATATCAAAAATTCACCCTAAACTAATTATGATATTCTAAATTCAAAAATGAAGTCCATTTTGAAAAATAAAATTTAAAAAATTTCAAAATGTGGGTATTATTATTCATAATGGCTAGTTTGATTGGTCGTGGTGTGTTAAAACTCCAAGTTGCATACCACGCAAGCTACTGCATTATTCAAAGAGAAACATACAATTGGAATATTGGGGTGTTATAGTTCAGACTTGATATAGATTTTCATTCTTGAAGGAATTCCTTGAGAATTCATGAACTCCATTCCGATTTAGGGATGCCAATATCAAAGGGAGATACCCACCTTGGAACTTGATCATTGTATTAAGTGGATTCTATATATGGAACCATAGTATCCCTCAAGTATCATTCAGATATTTTGATGTCCATGATACACTTCTTAGATTCAACATGACACCTTAGGACATTTTATACCATTGATACACACATTTGGACTAGTCATTTCTTGTACCGTTTTACATTCGATGAGATCATTGGGTTTGGTTAGGCACATATTTTAGTTTAATGCCTTGTTCGTTTTCTGTTGTATTACATGTAGACCCCTTATTTACAAGATCCATATTATTAATAAGTTGGATAAACCCCCCAAGTTAAATGATTCCTTGTTTATTACCTAGGGTCCAATTCATTATTATCATAATTTTGGATGGATTTTAGTACCTTAGATAATTTTTTATAATTATAATGTCGTGATGTTAGTGCTAATTATACCTCATGTGACTAATTTAGATAATATGAAAATAATGAATTAAATAAATAAATAAATGTTCACAGATATATCAAGAAGAGGATGAAACAGGGACACATTATTTATGTTACTGTACTACTTTACATTTCACACACACACACACACACACACATATATATATATTCTTGAAGACTATTAGTATATATTTCATTGATTTTATAGTATAGACACCAGTGGTGGTGGCATAATGCGACTTATATCACAACTTATTTGGGAAACTTTTCAATCACATGTAGATTATATGTATATAGGTGTTGACCAGTGGAAGCATCCCTATTAGGACACTTAATTTTTGTTTCATATATTACTTATTACTTTTTCTATAGTCTAATAATGAGATAATAGTCTCCCCTTGTACATTCCATATATCCTCACTAAATGTAGAACGGCTCTGGAATTCGAGGTGATGCACTTGAGTCTGTGTTCTAACCGGGCTCAGGGAACCTTTGAGTGGAACCTGGGCATGGCACGTCATTCCAATATCATGGTATACATTGTTAGATATGTAACAAAATAATATTAGTTTTGTTATAGGAAGGGATGAAAAAATCCAAATAAATAAGGATAATTTAAATTGGATTATGGTGATCATATATGTTAATGACTTTATCACTGGATGTTTAGATAAAAACGAATGAAATAATTTTTTATAACTAATGAGTGTGAATTTGAGTCATCCCTAATTAATAACTATCTGTTTTCATTTTATTTAGGTTACTCAATGTATGGGATGTTTATCCCTCAAAATAAATATTCTAAATAGGTGTTGATGTGGTTTTATATGGATGATTCTAATTAAATTCCTACTCTGACGGAAAGAGGGATGAAATTTTTAAAAATCATAAAGGATCAGATATTAAAATGACTATATACTGAAATATCATATCTAGTTTACTATTATTGTTATCCAATTGACTAGAAATTTTTTCCACTTTTAAATCATCCCATTATTATTGTTTCCCAAATTATTTTCACAGGAATATTATGAGTCAAATACTTCAATACATCCAAAAATTTGTTGATTTTGGGCTATATTTTTAAAACAATTAATAGAATTAAATAGTGAGATATAAAAATGTGGATGGGTAGGTTTGGATGATGAAAAAAATATACTTCTAGAGGTGTATTTTGTCTGGGAATATCATTCATCTTCAAAAAAGGTAAAAATAAAGACTACATATCATTATGAAATGAAAAGGTGGAGTATATAGAAGTGAATCAAGACTACAATCAATTGATATAGATGAGAGAATAGCTTTAGTCAAATGGCATTAACATGTTATCTCTTATCCAAATTATGTGTGATGAATTTCCAACCATTAATGGGTTATATTATTAAAGAAGAGGTAAAACTTGTACGAGGAAGGGAAGAGAGGATATGAAAGAAGCTGAAGGAGGGGGAAGGGATGAAACATAGAGAAGTATGGGGGTGGAAATAGTGAAGGCCAAGAGAATACCCATTGAAACTGTTCAAATCCAAAATATTAAGGGACCTGAGGCTGGTGAAATAAGTAAAACTGACATCTTGAGAAGCCATAGAAGTATGAAAATAAACAACATTATTTCCCTAATTCCAGAAAAGGATAACCTAAGTGCGGGATCTGATCAAACCTCTATATCTACTAATAAGATAAGTAATTGTCCATGGAGGTGTCCA
Organism: Viscum album; assembly: GCA_963277665.1. NCBI lineage: Eukaryota > Viridiplantae > Streptophyta > Magnoliopsida > Santalales > Viscaceae > Viscum > Viscum album. Next base: position 897,898,719 of record OY728143.1, on the reverse strand, counting down.
AGTCGTGGGAATGGAGATATGGAGTGTTGAAGAGTTCGTTTACACCACATAAGGATCAATATTTTCCACATTACACATACAAATACATGAGAGTAGTGCACGAGCTTCAGCATGAAAGGGATCCCTACTACCAATGTGAGACAAGAATTCAAGGGTGATAGATTCATTTGGGTCCCATGCTACCCCACTTTCCCACATGATTCTAGAGTTTCATAATGCATCATTATTATTTTTATGGCCTATAACATGATGAAAATACAAAACCCACTGACCTTTCTTTCCACCAGTGCCTGATGTATGAGTTACTCTCCCCACCATGGGTTGACCAAGAGATGGGTATCCCACTAGATATGAATAAGGTGAAATAGATTAATAAATATGTCTTTATATATTAAAACAAGAGATGTCTAATAGAATCTAATACCTCCATGGAGTGTTTTATTCTACACCAGACTAATGGTATAGGATCCCACTATAATGATCAGCTAATGCGGCTACTATTCGTGGACATTGAATCCTGATCCCAAAATCCAATGAAATGGAAAAATGGTCCCTAAATGATACTTTTCTTTTAGATTAGATAAGGAATAATGATATGTCCAAATTTTATTATCTTAATCACTCCCAATTAAAAGAGGATAAGTGGTCTCCCCCATTGGATTCTTACATTAGAAGAATTGTGATCCCATTCGGAATCCAATATATTAGATGTTATCATCTTTTGGGTGTGCCTGGTTCCATAATCAGCAAGTGAGGAAGTATTACCTAGCTATAATCTCTACGCTACATAGGATCTCCCTCTAGATTTCAGCATCATTTACATCCATTAACACTCTTCAGTAGTCCTTAGTTGAGAAATCCCCTATTGAAGAAGCAGTAAACACACACAAAACTGGCATGGAGTTGAACTCAATTTGTTCAAAGGTTCTATATTGATTAGTACCATACACATCATGGATGATGCTTGAGTACATACTACCTTTTTTTATGGTCATTTTTATAGTTGGATAGATAGTAAAACCCAGCATTAAGCCGAATAATGTTATCCAACCCCCCATAAACGTCTCACTATCACACACCTTGCCCTTAGGCTATTTGATGTATTATTAATGCTATATGTATATATAACATAATTCAATGAATATATATTTTATATTATAAATATTTTAGTTTTCATAATTCAACATATCATTAATTTATAAATGACATTTATTTTTATACAAATAAACTAAAATTGTATTTTCAATTTTTATTAAATTTCAATAATGTTGTTTATTTTAATGATTTAATGTATTTTTGATATAAATAATATTTTAACAAAATATTATTGTTAAATAAATTTTCTTAAATATAAATTATCATATAATTTTTATAAATTGAAATGTAATTTGTATATTGGTGGGAAACTGTTTTTGTCAAAAAAACCATGCATTTCTCAACAATAGTTTATTAATATTATAAAAGTGAAAATAGAAAAAATAAGAAAATTATTTTAATAAATTGAGTATTATTTAAAAAATATTTATGTTGAAATTATCCAATAAATATTTCATCATGATTTTCTAAGAAATGTGAATTTTCTGGAAATAATTAAGTTCCCTATAATAATATTGTGTGTATTATTACATCATAATGACCGAATAGTGATGTAATAAATACTATAATGGGTATCCATGACAAAAAAATATGTTTTATACTTAATATAAAGTAATTTTTTGTTTATTTTGTTAATTTTATATATCTTTTATTAATCCTACAAAACCTATAAAAAATTTATATTTTTAAAATTATATATTTAAGAGTACGACACACATCAACATCACCAATGATAATATTTTATTAAAATCAGATAATGTACTTGTAAAATAATGAAACCAATCCTATTTGAAAGAATCCATGGGAAAATAATGGGAAGGCATGTGGTTTTTGTTATTTTATTATATAGATTCCATAACCCAGGTTTGAGAATCTATAAATAATTCCCCACTCATTTTTTCTATTTAAAAATATAATCATTGATTTATCTTCACTAAATATAAATGAATAATTCCTTTAATTTATTTTCTAGTCACTAGATTCCACCTATGGTTCCCACAATCTCTCTATAATCTCCTCCCAAGAATTTGGAACCACACTCTCATTGAAAGTGATCCTGTCTTTTTTCTCTTTATTCAAGTATCTCCTTTTTCTGATGTATTTTTTCATCATTTCATAATGTTGGTATATGTTCTTTTATAAACCCATTTATGTAAACAAATTTCTATATGATGAGGTACTTTTTTTAACTCATTAATTTCTTCCATGATTATTCATATGCCCCCTGTTTCCTGCCAAATGTTCACCGTGATTTTCATTAGAAAACAATTTTTTAGTGAATACCTGTAATAATTTCCATCCAATGGGTTTCACCATTATATACATATAAAAAATTATTATGGAATTAAATGTATGTATTACATACTCCTTGATTTTGTACTAAAATATGATGAAGAATGAATCCATGTTTTATGATTTATGTGGCAGACTTAAGCATGAGAATAAAATGAGAGTGATGGGTGTGCCAAAAACAATTTCGTTCCCCAATGCGTTGGGTAATATTTAGTCTCATGAGACTTCATTTAGTGATAGAGAGTAAATATAATTATTTTATTGGACTTTTCTACCACTATTTCTCGGATTTTATCCTTGTCCTATGTTAATGATGCATTATTTTATGTTATTTACACATTTCCCATATTGTATTTATGTTATCATTTTATATCATGCCTCACTATTCGTGTTTATGTTTCTCACTCCTTTCATGCCCAATTTATATACCTATTTTATTAAATTTATAACATTCATTATGTTATTCCATGTTTATTTCCATACTTAGAATTATATACCACTACATTTTTATGTATGTCCCCATGCCATCCCATACAGTTTAATGTATTAGCATGATAAGTATGTATTCAAAAAAGATGATGTATTTATTATTTTATGTTATTATGTAATGTACTTAATTCCAAAATTCACGAGACTTATCAATCATATAGATTGTATTATGTGTAATTTTTTGTAATAAAACATGATATGAAGTTTAATAATGACCATGGGTTTTATAGTTGGTTTCAAAGTATAATATTAGTTATTTTTGTGATTAGTATTATAAAAATCTAGAGAATGAATTAGTAATAAGTTTAATTATAAGTAAATTTCCCTAAATCTGGGTAATTATACAGTAAATGGGTTTTCAAGAAAATATAACCCTATTTTTATACTACAAGTTGGTGTGGATATATCACAAATGTACATCAGGGTAAAACCCAAAACCACTACATTAGGCTAAAATCTACTAGGAACTAGTTCACAATATCAAGCCTTGCCACACACGAGGTTTGACACTCCCTAGGGATATTCTTTATTAAATTCATAAGATTAGTATGACCCATTATTATTTAATATAAAAACTCTCATAATAATGTATGTTATGAAACTGATCAAGGATAACATTGATTAAATCCTATAAATTCATAAGTTAAGGAAATGAATGTAAATTATACATTAACTATTTAATGTAATTTGATTCCCATTTATGTGTATAATACATTAAAAATACTCATCACTAATTTTCCTTTTATTATTGGAAATTGCCAAAAATTGGAGTAATTGAGTAAACATCCAATGTGATGGGAAATGTGATGACTTACCTAATGATATGACCAACCAATGTGGGAAGGAATCATAGACATTATGGTGATAGTATCTCAGTTGAATTAGGTTTTGAATAAAATCATAGATCCAGAGGAGTTCCCAAAACACCCTAATTAAGATAAATTTATAATTGAGACATTTTTATAGAGGTATCTGATTTAAATGGATCTTTTGACCCCTTAATCATTGAATAAAAGACCAAATATATTGAGAATATATTCCACATTATTCAATGTTCTATGAAAAAGAAGGTTATACTAGCTATTTATCACATGTTGGACAAAGCTAATCAGGGGTATATATTGATCAAAAATGTGAATATTAAGGAAAATATTAAAGTTATGGGGTGAATGAAATTCTAGAAAATGATTTATGATAAATATTTTCATCGCATTATCTGATTTATAATGGAAATGGATTTTCATTCCCTCATAGAAAATGACAACGAATCTATTAAGGAGTATGTGGAAATAATTAAAATACTTGCATGATACACCAATATATTTTTTATTTCTAAATTAATGGACGAATGCTTCTTTTTTGTACAAAAACCTTGTCTAAAGAATCCATAGTGATCCAAGACATTGATAGATGTGATGAAATTATCTGATTTGTACTCAATGTCGAAATGGATATTGACGAATCTCAACTATATCATAGGGATAAAAATAGAAAAGTGGAGTTTAATTATAGTAGTCAAATGGGAATAATTTATTGATTTTAAGAACTTTTAACATCCCACATGTAAATGTTATGGAAAGAAACACCCCATAAATTCCCTAAGGGGGGCAGGGATATGGTTTAGGTGTTGGATTGAAGAGAACTATGATAGAGATTAATAAAATAAAAAATCCACTAATTTGATGATGGACAAGAATCCTCAGGTAAACCCTAAATATGTTGTTTATTTCATTAACTGTAAGTATCTAGTTAACTTATCAAACCAATGAACTAATCCAAGGGTTATTGAAGACAATGAACGACCTCAAATGTAGAAAGGGTGAGATATTTCCATCACAACTAGTGAGGTGGATCGTAATAATAAAGTGGTGAAATTGGGACTAGTAATTATTTCAAGAATAGAAAATATAATTCTGATTCTAGTTCTATGAATTACTTTATATCATGTTTTTATTGTAAAACTATTAAAACAGCACTTGAAATCATGGAAGTAAATCTTTCAATGATTATGGAAAATGGGAGAATTATAGCATCATAATTATTTATCTCCTCCACAGTCAAAATTTATTGGTTGAACATCTCAATGAACATTGTGATACTCTTTTTAGAGGAAGTTGATGTTATAATTGGCTTGGATTTTATTTTCTTGTATATAGTCTATATTAATTTCTGCGAGAAGGAAATCACTCCTCATATAGAGAAACTTCATTTGATTCAATAAAAGTGCAATGAGGTGGATGAAACTTCTTTATAACCAAAATCTCAAGAATTTATATTATTTACAAATAAGAATGATTATCATTCACAAATAAATTATTTAGTTCAAATATCATCCTTCAAGAATTTCCCACTTTGATGGAATATGAAGAATTTTTTCCTATGGATTTTTATGGTCTTACTCATAACAGAGATGTCTAATTTTCAATTGAACATATACCTAGGGATTTTCCTTTATCCAAGACTCCATATAGAGTGGAAATTTTGGAAATTTACGATCTAAAGAAAAAACTAAAATATAATCTTGATAAATGTTTCATACACCTTGTTAAATTTCTATAGGGTTCACGAGTTCTTTTTGCAAAGAAGAAATATAGTTCAATGCTCCTTTACATTAATTATCATGATATGAAAATTTTCATGATAAATAACCAGTATCCTCTACCACATATTGATGAATTTTCCAACCAACTAGATGGCATAAAATACTTCTCCATGGTGGATTTGTGGATGGGATATTACTATGATAGGGTGAAAAAAAGAGGATATCCCCAATAATATTTATTCATACAAGTTTAAAGCACTATTATTTCATAATAACTCTATATAGAATTATTGATGATCCAAAAATAATAAAGGACTTGGTGAATAGAGACTTTAGGGATTACCTTGAAAATTTTGTTGTAGTATTTATCGATGATATTATGATACACACCAATGGTGAGAGGGAGAAGGAGGAGCATTTGAGAATTAGGATAAATGCCTTATTATAATAAAATATTTATAAAAAATAAAACAATTTTTGGTTCTGGTTGAAGGATTTCTCATTATTATGGAATATCGTAAAAATAAATTTGATATATATAGACCCTTCAAAATTAGAAATAATTGAAATATAAATGAGACCAAAAACTATGAGATATATCCATAGTTTCATTTCATTTGATGCATACTACCATCAATTAGTGAGAAGTTTATCTCTATTTTACAATGTTATATCCAATATAATATATAAGGTTGTGAAGTTTTATTAGAAATATAAATGCATAGAGAATATAATAGTGTTAAAAAAATAGGCTTATCACTACTGTTGTACTCACACTACCCACAAATGGATAAATTTTATATTTATATAGCAATAATTATAAGATGGGAATATTTTGTGAGTTAAAGTATAATGTCAAAGGTGTAGCCTAATCCTTAAACAAATAAAAATTTCATGAACAGATCTACCCAACTTGTGTTTTAGAGTGTGCAGTAGTAATCATTGCTTTGAAAATATGATGACATTATCTCATTGGGATGAAGTGACAAATATATATGGATAAAATAATCAAAATTTATATATTCACCAAAAAAGAGATAAATATGCACCAATGAATATTGTTAGAGTGATGAATGACTATTATTTCTCAATCCAATACTATCTTAGAAATGAAAATAGTGTTTCATATTCTCTAAGTTGGAAGGATAAATCTATTTTTTCATTGATGAGAATATAGAGGTATCTGATAATCTCAGTCTAGAGGAGGATAGAAATGGGAATATAAAGGAATTAACATCATAAATCCATTCAAAATGACTTCTCAACCATCTCTATTTGAAATGATAAATGATTCTCCAAGAGATGATGTGTGAATTTTGAAAATGTGGATGTTATAATAAAAGGTAAATCCAATGAGTTCAATGTTAATGATGGAGTTGTCAGATTTGGGACATGCATATGTGTACCATCAAATCATAAGTTAAAGAAGGTTATGTTTGAATATGCACACAATTCTACATTCTTCATCCTATAAGGAAGGAAAAAATGTGTTGGGATATTCAAGATAACTATTAGTGGTAAAAAATGAAAAAGTGGATCATAGAATATACATCAAGATATCATTTATTATAAAGTGAAGGGTGAAAGGAAAAAATTCTAGTGGATGATAAATCAAATAATCATACCAACATGAAAATGTGAAAACACCACTAGGGACTTTTTCATTGGTCTTCCAAATATATCAAGTGGAAATAATTATATATGCATCCTGGTGGGTTTTCTAATGAATACTGGTCACTCAATTTAAATTCGAGGGGACTTTTTAGTTTATCATGTTACAAGGATGTACATTAGAGAAGTGGTGAGTATTCATGGAACACCACTATCAATTGTTTATAATAGTGATATTAGATTTGCCCCTATGTTATAGAGGAATCTCCAATATGATCATAATACATAGATTTACATCATCACGGATTAGAAAACTCTAATTAATGGCCAATATGAGAATACTATTAAAAAACCATAGGACACATTGAGAGCATGCTTGATTGATATTGAAGGAGGAAGGGATCAACATATTCCTCTGGTTTATTTCTCATACAAGAAAAATTACCACTCAAGAATCCAAATGGTTCTTCTTGAATCCATTTACGGGAATTCTTTAAGATAACCTGCATGATGGGATGAGATTGGGGAACACAAACATCTAGGTCATGAAATGGTTGAGGAAATGGTGTAAAATTACAATACCATTCAACATCATCTCAAGAATAATCATAGTCGATAAAAGATCAATGTTAACAATATTTGATAAGACATATATCTTGATGTTGGGATCATGGTATTACATAGAATATCTCACTAGAAAAATGACATGAAAATTGGAAAGAGGGGAATTATTTTTCTAAGATACATCAACCCCTTTCAGACCCTTGATTTCATTGAATAAGTGGCCTATCAAATAACAATACCACCTAACTTATCTCAAGAACATGATATATTATATGTACCCATATCAAAGAAGTACATTCCAAACTCCTCACATGTACTCAATCCATAGGTGGTACTTTTAGAGAATGACCATTTGTAAAACCCGAACCTTCTTTTTCAGGTATGTTTTCCTTTTCTGGCCGTTTTTGAGAAAAAGAGGAGAATTTGGAAATTTTATAAGTACACGCCGTGTTATTTACAAGTACACGCCATGTACATTTCCTCTGCTCGAGGCCGTGTGCTGGCAGTGTACGGGCCAATCACATAGGGTGTAGTGATGAGGTGGAGTCCGATTAATACGGCATACGGAAAAGGTGAGTACACTCCATGTACTCAAAAAGTACATGTCATGTACTTTTCTTTTTATTTCATTAATCAGACTAGGGTCATGCCTAATCCATGTTTTCATATTCTTCTAGGACTAATTACGTCCAGAGCGACCTAGAGGTTTGATTCTTCTCCGATCCACTGATCCTTCACCAGTTGTCTGAATCGAACGTCGTTAGGTGCAATAGAATCACAACAGTGAGTTCTCGGTTGTTTATTGGCCATGTTTTCTGATTCCTCCTCTTGTGAGAGTTATCTGAGGTTGAAAGTTGTAGACGTTTTTGCAGATTCACTCCTTTATAGGCCAATTCATTGGCCGAGGTTCAAGAATATCAATCTCCTAGGATTAAGGTTGGTGGTTTGTTGCCCTACATTGAATGTCCTTGAGTTTTTGGTGTAAAAGTGTCGGATACACATGTATCGGGTATCTCGAGTTAGGGTTTTGATCTAGTATCGTTATCTCCATTAGATTTTGTGTATGCTTGAGGTTATTAGATGGTTAATAATTCCTTGTTAGCATGTTTGAGGATCACCCCATGGGTGTTCCCCATGTTTTGGTTGTTGATTTCCATTGGCATGGTTTGCCTACGAGGCAACCCTATTGCACATTGATATTATGCATGTTGACTTTATTGCATGTATTGCATACTGTTTATATGCTTCTGGATTCATTTTAGTTATTAGACAAGTAGTTGCTAAACTTACTTTGGCTGCTAATAGTCGATTACCCAGGACTAAACTGCTCAGGGCTGAGTGAACCTGGTGTGGTAGACTAAAGGGGGAATTGATGATTAGGGCTTACGTAGAGAGTCTGTTACAATTAGTATCGATCACAGGACCGACGAGAACGGGACTTTGTGCTTCCTCAGAGTGTCCTTAGTTACGTAGCGAGACTATATGGGGAATTAGATGTAAGTGCTTCCTCAGAGAGTTTATATCTTCCGTTGCAAGAACACCTGGGAATTGACGGTGAGAGCTTCCCAGAGTGTCTTTGCCTTTGTACGTCAACTTGACTAGAGGGGTTTGCTAGTAGGAGCCACCTAGAGAGACAATGTTTTATTTGTTGGTTGGTTGGGATGAGTCCACCAAGCCAAATAACAATCTTGGGTTTGTACTGCTTGCTGTTTATGTAAACTACTGAGTTACCTGTTGTGATTACTTGCTTTCCTAGGGAGTAGAGAGCTTTTGTTAGGTTCCATGTTTGATAGCTAAATGATTGTACTGAACTAATAAATATATGTGAATGGATTTTGGTTGGATTTCTTACTTTACTGTACATCTGCTTCTCTACTTCATTTATTTCCTTTACTTTTTCTATATTACTCACTGACAGTAGGGCATGGATCTCGTTGTGATTTCCTACAAGGATTAGTCTCACACCCTTTTTGGGTCCTGATTTTTGGTCGAAACAATTTATATGGTTGCAGGTGTGGACAGAGATTGTGGCCCTTCTACTTCGGGTACCTGATTTCTGGTTGGAGATGGAGAGCATATGACCGAGGTTAGGCTTGCGATGCTATGGGAGTTGCTGTGTACTTTCGTACTTTGTTTTCAGTTGTATATTAACACGTTGTTGTGTTTTCTTCTTTCTATTCATACTTGTACCTGCAGCATAATTATCATTATCATTATATGTTCATTGCTTCTGTTGTTTAGTTTCAGTGTTTGTATGATGTTTACTACTTCCGCTATTGACTGTTTTTTCTTGCCTTGTATACCTTACCAAACGAGGGAATAGTTTCCCCAATATCTTTTCAAAGCCCTCGCTACTAGTCAGCAGCCTCTGGCATTTGGGGAGATGCGCTTGAGGTCATGTGGTGAATCGGGTACGAGGCACCAGTGGAGGGCTCCGGATTCCGGTCGTTTCAAAGTGGTATCGAAGGTGTTATTTCCTTTTTCTATTGAATTCTTGTTTAGAAACATTAGACAGGGAGAGGAAGGAATAGGTAAATGGTAAATAGCTACGCTTGGGAATTTTAGAACCTGTGTACAGGGAAAAATCCAGATTACCTCGAAAATTGAAATTTTTTAGTTTTGCAAATGTTACATTTTAATTGATTTCACCGTTGGGTGATGCACTTGTTTTGTGTTGTTAATGTTTATATGATTGTGGGTCTATTTTGTTGCAACCTGATGAGATGAGGGTATTCCATCTCATGCATCATATAGGTACATGTTAGAAGATCACATGACATGCATTTTTCCAGGCCATCTCGCTTGCACTAGAGATTGAATGCTGTTGTGATAGGATTTGTGATAGACAATGCATGCTGTTGTGATAACTGCTGTGATAGAGTACCTTCTATGTTGATAGGGTATCGTTGTTTGGAGATTTATTATCACGGACACCAAACATTAATCTTAGAAGTGTTATGGGCCCTCAAGGATCATAATTCGGTGGGTCGTGAGTTCATATAACGTGGATTTTTCTATGCATCCTTATGATGCCAAGCTTTGATTCGCAGGGAGTATGGGCCCCCACGGATCGGAATTTGGAACCATAACCCTCGTTTTATGTGTTTTTTGGGCTCCGGTGCAGTTATGATACTAATTTTCGGAAAAACCCAGAATACACGACATGTATTTTATAGATACACACCGTGTAGTTTTTGGACTTGTCACAGACCGTGTGGACAGGGACACGGAGCTGTAAATGGTTTTCAAGAACACGTCGTGTACGGAAGGTACACGCCGTGTAGAGGTTAACTAGGAGCCCGGCCATGTAACTAACAACACGGGACAACTAATGCATGTTTAGTACATGTCGTGTTCGGTATGCACACGCCATGTATCCTTTCCCAGGTACCCGGCCGTGTCTTGAAAAACACGGGTCAGTGTTATCTTCTCTTATACACATAGTGTTTGTTCGGAACACGCCATGTAAGGATCAGTCGAGTACCCAGCCATGTCATAAACAACACAGGCCAAGGTTTCCCTTCAAGTGCACACCGTGACTCTTAGGAACATGCCGCGTAGTGTCGACCGTGTGTCAGGCCGTATCGCTAACAACATAGGCTATGCAAGGCATGTTCAGTACACACTGTGTCTGCCTAAAAAATGACATGTATTCTTCGGCTGGGATAGTCTGTGTGACTTAGTCGTGTAAGAGTAACCGGGTAGGGAAAAGAAAAGGTCCAGTACATGTAATGTAGTTTAAGAACACGCCGTGTAGCCGGGTAGTTCACACAGCCAGGTATGGCCAATTTACATGCCCTGTGTAAACTTTTAAGAAACACGCAGAATAGTGGTACTACACGCCGTGTAGTCATATTTTTCCAAGATTTAATATTTTTTTCCCTCCCGATCCATTTTAATCTCCTATGTTGCAAATGTGTTCATCTTTAATGAAGGTGTTTTTGGTCTTTCAATGCTATGGCACCGATACGTCCTCCTGTTGCACGCCAGGAACCAGGCAGTGAACGTACGCCTGATATGACCGATCTGGGACTGCCAGTAGTTCCGCCCATCATTTCAGACATGGAACCTACAGTTATTCCAAACAATGGATCCGACACTAATTTCAGAGAGGGTTTGATGAGATTTATGCAGACCTTCCAGGGAGATCAGCATCCTGCCCCGACTATGGCAGAGCTGACGCGGGTCTTCCAACAGCAGCATTCTCCCACTTTCGCAGGGGATGGAGGACCTCAGGCTGCAGAGTCATGGATAGAAGCCATGCTGTCCATCTTCGAGCATCTTGAGATGCCTCCAGAGAGGAGGGTGAAGCTCGCGATGTACATGCTATGAGATTCCACCAAGAGATGGTGGGACGTAGTCTCTCAGATGGGGCGCCAGCAGGCTATGGAATGGGATGAGTTTCAGCATACGTTTTACGACTACTTCTACCCAGTGATGCTGAGGGCTGACAGAGCTAGGGAGTTCATGAGCATATAGCATGGTACTCTCTCAGTTATGGCATATTCCTCCTGCTTCATTGAGTTACAACGATTCACTCCCGTCTTGGGGAATGAAGAGCCATTTCTAGTGAGGAATTTTGAAAAAGGCCTCAGACCTTATATCAGATCATAGGTGAATGTCTTTCAGTTAACTTCTATTACTCTGATAATCAACCAGGCACTCATCAAGGAATGTAAACTGAGGGAGACTAGAGCTGTGGACTAGGGAGATACAACATCCATGGCTGATTCCCTCTAGACGGACAGTAGGAAGAGCCACCGAGAGTCTACCCGAGGTGACCCGAGGAAGAGAGGTATTTCATCTGGTAGACAAGATGTCCCTTCTGGAACCCAACTGGTGTGTTATCAGTGTGGGAGGAGCAGGAATAAGAAGACCCAGTGCCTGAGGGACCTAGTGGAGTTTCGATCCTGCTGCAAGATGAATCACCTGTAGCGTTTCTGCAATGGTCCACTTCTAGCGGCTAGTGAAGGAGGATCAGTTTCGACCCTGCGTATAGGAGTAGGATTACCAGCTCTGCAGCAGACTATGGGCTGTAGTTCTTCAGGATGTTCTGGTCAGGTTAGAGGCCATGGATGCAGTGGTTAGGCTTAGGGAGGAACAGCTCAGGGTTTTCAGGCTGCTACATAGGGCTGCTGTACATGCCAAACTTTTACTGTAGAGCAGATTCATCAGGAGTAGGATCTGGAACCCTCTACAGTTCGAGGTACGATCTTAGTAGCCTCAGTTTTATCTTCAGCCCTTTTTGATAATAGTGCTTCACATAGCTTTATCTCTGTTGCTGTCATGGAAAGCCTTGAGCTCTGTGTCTTTTCATCTGATGACATGTTGACTCTCGACACGCCCTTGGGAACGAGGAAATCTAGCATACGTCAGTGCAAGGAGTTCCCTCTTGAGGTTGCAGGGTACCGTTTCTTATGGTACCTCTATGTCCTGGAGATGATGAGCTATAACTTCATTCTCTGTATGGACTGGTTTGTTCCCTTCTAGGCAGTCGTCGATTACTATCGCCGTAGGGTGAGTTTCATGTCACTAGAGGGTGAATCTTTCCTTCATAAGGGCGAGTGGGATGTTTAGGTGAGTCGAGCCGGACTCGAGCATCATAGGCTAGGAGGAGTTATGGCCCAGATTTCTAGTCTTTATCTGGATGACAAGGGGACTTCACAGATAGATTTTCCTCTAGTGGTTGATCAATTTCTAGATGTCCTTCCAGAAGACTTTTCAGGTTTTCCTCCGAAGCGTGAGGTAGACTTCTCGGTTGAGCTCGTGCCAGGAGGAGCACCAGTGTCCATTCCTCCTTATAGGATGTCTACACCTGAGTTGTAGGAGCTCAAGAAGCAGTTGAAGGAGTTACAAGAAAAGGGTTTCATCATACCCAGTACTTCTCCTTGGGGTTCGCATGTCCTGTTCGTGAAGAACGCAGACGGTACCCTTAGGCTTTGCATGGATTATCGAAAGATGAACCAGTTGACAGTCAAGAACTGATATCCCGTACTGAGGATTGATGATCTCTTCGATCATCTTCAAGGAGCTTTTGTGTTCCTGAAGATCGATTTGAGGTCCGGTTATCATCAGTTGCACGTTAGACCTTCAAATATATCTCTGACAGCCTTTAGAAGCATGTATGGCCTCTACGAGTATACGGTTATGCCTTTCGGTCTTATGAACACACTAGCAGTTGTCATGGAACTGATGAACCATGTTTTCCATCCTTACTTGGATTCCTTCATCGTGGTCTTCGTGGATGATATCTTGGTGTACTCTCACACTCGACACGACCATGCAGCCCATCTTGAGATCGTATTGAGTACACAGAGGGAGCATCAGCATTATTCTAAAATCTCAAAGTGCCACTTTTGGATGGATGGGATTCACATCTTGGGTCATGTCATATCAGAGATAGGATTATCAGTAGACCCATAGAAGGTGAGAGCAGTAGTTACCTGGGAACAGCCGAAGAAAGTCTTTGAGGTACAAAGCTTCTTGGGGCTGGCTGGTTACTACAGATGGTTTATACAAGACTTCTCACGCCTAGCAGCACCGCTGACAGGATTGACTAAGAAGGGGGTGATGTTTTTTTTGGTCAGAAGTTTGTGACTTAGCCTTCTAGGAGTTGAAGGGAGATTGACTTCAGCACCGATCATAGTTTTTTCGGAGACGGGCAAGAGTTATGCAGTTTTCTATGATGCATCTCGCATCGGTCTTGGAGTAGTGCTTATGCAGGAGGATCGAGTGGTTGTGTATGGATCTCGACAGCTGGTTCCTCATGAGAGGAATTATCCTACACATGACCTGGAGTTGTCCACAGTCGTTCATGATTTATGTTGTTGGAGAAACTACCTTTTGGGAGAACATTTTGTGGTATACACTGACCAAAAGAGTCTCAAGTACATCTTCACACAGCGTGACCTGAATCTGAGACATCAGAGGTGGGTTGAGTATCTCCAGTCCATCAATTTCGATCTTTCCAATACGCCTGGGAAAGGAAACACAGTGGATGATGCACTGAGCAGGAGAACTCATATACAGGCAGTTCAGAAGGCCACCAGTGTGTGGAAACTGATGGCTATGTTCTCAGAGATGCATTTGGAGGTTCACGATAGGGAGGGGAAGAATTTCCTCTCTTATATGGCTATTACCTCTACAATTCGGTACTGAGTTAGAATGAGGTAGCTAGAAGATTTCGAAGGACTAGTACTACGGGAAAGCGTGTCAGGAGAGGACCCTCTTCTCAGGTGGACCATTGGCGAGGATGGTATCTTGCGTTTCCAAGAATGCGTATGGGTGCCAGTAGATATACACAAAGAGCTGATGCGAGACTTCCATTCCTCTGTTTGGATAGTTCATCATGGCATCACCAAGATGTACCTTGATTTACACCGCCAGCACTGGTGGCAATGTAACACCCGAGACATTTATGTTATATAAATCATCAAAGGAAGCTTTTTCTACACAACACTTGCTTGGCTTGCTTTACACGCAATCGCGACCTTCCTCGATAGCTTGCGTCGTACGCAATACCGAGTTTCACTAAACAACAATATGCTATTAAAACTAGCCGTTATGAATAGTAATAACCACTTTTTGAAATTTTATAAATTTTATTTTTCAAATTGGACTTCATTTTTGGACTCAGAATATCGAAATTAGCCTAGGGTGAAATTTTTGGTATTTTTCTGAAAACTTTCAATCTTTGATGAATAGTGAAACCACTAAGTGGTAGGTTACAAACTGAATTTTGCATAAAACTTAATTTTACCACTTTTGTGAATGGAATTTCAAAAATCCGACAGACACGGTTGATATCAGTAAGTAAAATGTGGTTCAATGTGATAAAAATAATTTTTTGGTGAATAGTAACTTTTTACTTTTTTTACCGCGGTTAATAGTAAATAGGGTAACTAAGGGTAAATATGATATTAATATTACCGTAACACATGTACTAATTCTATTGGACAAGTTTAATTCGACCAAAAACAAACTTAGGAATAAAATATGACCATTTAGGCCCACTTGGATTAGATTAGGACATTTATTATTAATTTATTTAAAGAAGGGTTAAAATAGTTAAAATCAAAGTTTAATAAGTAAATCATTTTTAATATGGGGTTATACATAAGATAAATTCGACTATGAAAATTCATTAGAAAGCTAAAAATATTTCCTACATAATGTAATTTTATTTTTAATTTTTAGACATTAAATAATTTAATTTATTTATGACACAATGATGATGCAGTAATTATCTTATTAATGAAATATTGACATAATTGATGTTATAAACACCAAAACAAATGTAATTTGAGACTTTTTATGAATTACACAAATTTTATAGGTTACTATGATATATTAGTGTTGATTTAATCAACTTGGTTCGAACATATAATTCTGTTATGACTTTCACAAAAATCATATATCAAATAGTGTCAAAATTGACAAAAAATAGTTTTTAAATAAAATATTATATTATTAATTGTTATTTTATTCCTAAAAATCTAAGGTTCGGCCAAATGACTTAGATAAGGATATATATATTAATAATAAACAATTTGGGGTTCGTTTGGCATGTTATAGTAAGTGTATTAACCATATAGTGAAAGAAAACAAAAAGACATGGTAAAAGTTAAATTATTTAACTTAGAGTTAAATCTAATTGATAAGGTTAAAATAATACCCTAAACTTGTCTAAATCCTATTGGTTGATAGGATTTAGACCATTCCCCACTTTAGCTTCGAAATAAGACCCTTTGGAACCATTATAAACCGATTTTGACTTTAATATAAAATAATATTTTGAGATATTCCTAAGGTGCCCCTCTCCTCCCTTATAAAAGGGCACCTCCTCCCCCTCCTCCTCACACCAATTTGAGCACTCAAGCTCGGCCAACCCATGCCATTTTCTCCTCTCCACTTCCCTATAATAATCTTAGAGGTCCTGGTCTTCTTCAAAGACCAATTTTAGTTCCCTAAGTGGAGGATTCAAAGAGGCGTTCTAAAGAAGAGGTAATATCCATTACCGATCTTTTCAATTTATTTCTTCTTCAACTTCTTCTTCTTTAGTTGTTTCATGATAAAGTAATAACATAAGTATTACTTACATACTTATATGTTATTATAAATATGAAACAACCCTAATTCACCTTCTATCCATCCTACGGAAAAATGAAATCACCGCGCGTGCGTACGTACGGAATACCGTCTCCACGCCGTGGTGTAATCTATTTTCCACCATCACTTTACAAGGATGGGTATAATGGCGTAATGAGTAACTATTTATGATTATTATAAAGTAATATTGATACTGAAATAATATATATATACTCCAATACAGTTCCACGATCATAGGAACGATATCATCACTCATGCGTACGTACGGAATACCGTCTCCACGATGTGATGCGACTCGTTCTACATGATAATAATTACATAGTAATTATATAAATTGAATGAATAAATATGATATATGTTACACTAATACCATTCTGGATATAAGGTATATATAACCTTAAAAGAAGAATAAGAATGTATTCGGCAAAACACGCATGAGAACAAAAGGCAATAAAGACCCGAGTAACAAGTAACAATGAAATATTACTATCAAGAAGCTAAGAATATGACCATATATGATATCATATCAATATGTATGATTCTTGAATAAGTAAATAACATTATTTAAACCATTATACAGGAGCTTCGGACACGTACAAAGAAAATTGGACCTAAGGTAAGGGAAATATCACAATCTCATTTTTATCCGAGATTGTTTATTCGTAAGTATTTACTGGGGTGTATTTTATCATCCACATCCATGTTTCATCAATATGTAATATTATTTCCATCCACCTACAATTTTTTAAATCCATTTTTACCCTTCAGTGAATTTTTAGAAATATCTATGAAAGGAATCTTGTGTCATACGAGGTACTTTTTGACTTTTCCGACAAAAGTACGAAGAATGTTTTTTTTAACTTATACAAAATTATTTCCAAGAAGCTTCCTTTACAAGTTTTCAAGTTTATTTTTAATCAACTTCTTTTATTTTAAAGTTGTATGACATGTTATGAAAGGAAAAATGTTTTTGAAGAAGAAAGGATATTTTCCTCAAGAATGGAGTTCAAGTGTTTTATCAAAATTATTTTCCATCTAAGATAATAAAGGGTTCTGTTCTTATCCCTATTATTACATTGATTTGATCATGTTGTGATGGAATTATTTTTATGAATTCCTTTATCTTATATGAATTGATTTTTGATGTCATGATGTTTCAAGAATCCCATTTTTTGTTACATGTGTTATGCGATGATGTATGATTATGTGGCACACATAAGAAAGGATTCATTATAAGATGGGTGGGACCTATATCTCCCTCCAATGCTTTGGGTAAAGATTTTATATCTCATGAGATAGACATGGCTGGAACGGTAGGTTATACCGGTTCAGTGAAACAGGACTGGAACGAGGGTGACTCGGTTCAGAAAGGGACTTTGTCCACTAAGATAATCTTGGCAATGAGTCATGACTAACAAGAAATGATTTTCCATGATTATGTATGCATGCCACAAAGTTTCAAGTTTTATGTTATGATTATGGGGATCTCATTTTCACTTCTATGATTTGTTCCATGTTAAGATATTATGATCTCTTTTGTGGGTTATGATTTTCAAAAAGATATGATATGATTTTTATTTCCACTATTTTCCCTTGCTGAGCATTTGAGCTCAACCTTTTATGTTTTCTTTTCCCCAGGTCAGGAAGATGGATATTAAGTAGAATATGATAAAAGGGACCCTAGATATGATGAAATAAATGGGAGACACTGTAGAAGATTTATGAACCAGTTGTTTATGTTTCCCAGTTTCTAAAGACACTATACCTATACGGTCCTTTGTGGTTTTGTCATATGTTGTAATAAGTGTGCTTCAATTTTGAAGTATTAACAATGTATGTAAAGTATGGGTCGTTATAGGCAAGGAATGAAATGAGATGTGGATGGTTTTGTCATGAGATGTTCCACATGTCAGTAAGTGAAGGTGGAGCACCATCGACCAACAAGGATTTTATAGCAGATACCCATTCCAGAGTGGAAGTGGAATAATGTCACGTTGGACTTCGTGACAGGGTTACCGAGATCGTCGAGAGGAAATGATGTGGTGTGGGTTATCGTTGACAGGCTTACGAAGTTTGCTCACTTCTTACCGATAAAAGAGACCTTCAGTGTCGACGAGCATGGATGGTTGTACATCCGTGATATTGTGCGCTTGCATGAGGTTCCGAGTACTATCGTTTCAGATAGGGAAGTCCGCTTTACTTCTCATTTCTGGCAAGGGCTACAGAAATCTTTGGGTACACATGTGCTCTTGAGTACAGCTTATCATCCTCAGACAGATGGTAAGTCAGAGCGCACGATCTAGGTGCTTGAGGATATGCTCTAAGCTTGAATTCTAGACATTGGTGGTTCTTGGGAAAATCATATACCTCTCGTGGAGTTTTCCTATAACAACAGTTTCCAGGAAACTATTTAGAAGGCACCTTACGAGGATTTGGACGGTAGGACATGCCCATCACCATTGTATTGGTTGGAGGCAGGAGAGGTAGCTTTGCTGGGACCTCATCTCATCTAGGAGACCTCAGAGAAGATAAAGTTGATTCAGAAGAGGATGGCTACTGCACAGTATCATCAGAAATCTTATGCTGACCAGCAGAGGCGACCTCTGCAGTTCGGGGTCGAAGACCCGATTTTCCTACGTGTTACCCCGTGGTTAGGACATAAGAGGATCAGAAGATAGGGTAAGCTTTCACCGAGATACGTCGGGCCGTTCAAGGTTCTGTATAGAGTCAGGCTGGTTGCTTATAGGTTGTAGTTACCTCACAGATACCAGGCTATGCACAACGTCTTCCATGTTTCTCAGCTTCGATGCTATTCCTTAGACCCGTATCATGTTTTTCAACCCGAGGAGGTTGAGCTTGAGTAGGATGCATCATTCGAGGAGCATCCTATTAGGATTTTTGATCGTAGCACAAAAGTTATCTGTGGCTGGTCTGTTCCTCTGGTATGGGTGCTATGGAAGCACGACCATGTGCAGGACGCGACTTGGGAGATAGAGTCTGATATGCGATCACAGTGGCCAGAGTTCTTCGGGGTTTCTTCTTTTCCACCTTTCTAGGGAAATTCGGGGATGAATTTATTTAAGGAGGGATGTTTGTAAGAACCTGAACCTTCTTTTCAGGTATTTTTTCCTTTTTTGGCCGTTTTTGAGAAAATAAGGAGAATCTGGAAATTTTGTAAGTACACATCGTGTACTTTTCCTCCACTCGAGGTCATGTGTTGGCCGTGTCCGGGCCAGTCACACGGGGTGTAGCGATGAGGTGGAGTCTCATTAATACGGCGTACAGAAAAAGTGAGTACACATCGTGTACTCAATAAGTACACGCTGTGTACTTTTATTTTTATTTCATTAATCGGATCGGGGTCGCGCCTAATCCCAGTTTTCATATTCTTCTCCGCCTATTTACGTTCAGAGCGACCTAGAGGGTCAATTCTACTCTGATCCACCGATCCTTCACCGGTTGTCCGAATCAAACATCATCGGGTGCAATAGAATTGCAGTGGTGGGTTATCGGTTCTTCTTTGGCCATGATTCCTGATTCCTCCTCTTGTGGGAGTTATCTGAGGTTGAACATTTTAGACGTTTTTGCAGATTTACCCCATTCTAGGCCGATTCAAAGGCTGAGGTTCAAGAATATCAATCTCCTAGGATTGAGGTAGGTGGTTTGTTTCCCTACGTTGAATGTCCATGAGTTTTTGGTGTAAAAGTGCCGGATACCCATGTATAAGGTATCTCGGGTTAGGGTTCTGATCATGTATCATTATATACCTTAGATTTCTTGTATTCTTGAGGATATTATATGGTTAATAATTTCTTGTTAGCATGTTTTAGGATCACCCCATTGATGTTCTCCTTGTTTTGGCAATTGATTTCTGTTTGGCACGGTTTTCCTACGAAGCAACCCTATTGCACATTGGTAGTATGCATGTTTACTTGATTGCATGTATTCCCTGCTATTTATGTGAATGTTGATGAATTGTAGCTATTATCCAAGTAGTGGTTGAACTTACTTAAGCTTCTAACAGTCGATTACGCACGACTAAACTGCTAAGGGATGAGTGAACCTGGTGTGGTATACTAAAGGGGGAATTGATGATTGGGGCTTCCCTAGAGAGTCTGTTATAATTAGTATCGATCACAGGACTGATGAGAATGGGACTTTGTGCTTCCTCAGAGTGTCCTTAGTTACGTAGCGAGACTGTAGGGGGAATTAGACGTAAGTGCTTCCTCATAGAGTCTATATCATTCATTGCAAGACTACAGGGGAATTGACGGTGAGAGCTTCCCAGAGTGTTTGTGGCTTTTTACGTCTACTTAACTAGAGGGGTTTGCTAGTAGGATCCACCGAGAGAGTTAGTGCTTTATTTGTTGGTTGGTTGTGACGATTCCACCAAGCCAAAGAACAAGCTTGGGTTTGTACTGCTTATTGTTTAGGTAGACTACTGAGTTACATGTTGTGATTAATTTGTTGCCTTGGCAGTATAGAGCAATTGCTAGGTTCCATGGTTGATTGCTAAATTATTATACTGAACAAATAAATAAATGTGAATGGAGTTTAGTAGGATTGATTACTTTAGTGTACATCTGCTTCTCTACTACATTTATTTCCTTTAATTTTTCTATATTACTCACTGACAGAAGGGCACAGATCTCATGGTGTTTGCCTACTGGGATTAGTCTCACACCCTGTTTGGTTCCTGCTTTTCGTCCTAAATAGGTTATATGGTTGCAGGTGTGGACATGGATTGTGGCCCTTCTACTTTGGGTACATGATTGCTGGTTGGAGATGGAGAGCATAGGACTAAGCATAGGCTTGCGATGCTTCTGGAGATGATGTTTACTTTAATACTTTGTTTTCAGTGTTATTTCAGCACGTTGTTGTGTTTGCTGCTTTACTTTGATACTTGTACCTACTGCATCATTATCATTATCATTATATGTTCATTGTTTCCGCAGTTTAGTTTCAGTGTTTTTATGCTGTTTACTGCTTCCGCTATTGACTGTTGTTTTCTTCCCTTGTATACCATACCAAATGAGGGCACAGTTTCCCCAATAACTTACCAAGGCCCTCGCTGTTAGTCGGCAGCCTCTGGCGTTTGAGAAAATGTGCTTGGGGTCATGTGGCGAACTGGGTATGGGGAACCAGTGGAAGGGCTCCAGATTCGGGTCGTTACAGATTTCCTACGAGAAGAAGCCAGTGATGATCTTAGACCATATAGACAAAATTGAACAGAATAATATAATTCCCATGTTCAAAGTGTTATGGAGAAACCACATGTATAAAGAAGAAATTTTGGAACTATAGTAAGTAATGAAAAACAACTTCCATTATCTTTA
This sequence comes from Viscum album, assembly GCA_963277665.1. Classification (NCBI taxonomy): domain Eukaryota; kingdom Viridiplantae; phylum Streptophyta; class Magnoliopsida; order Santalales; family Viscaceae; genus Viscum; species Viscum album. The sequence goes on along the minus strand of OY728143.1, from coordinate 897,876,681 downwards.
TTAATATGTGAAATGAAAATTTTGAGGGGTAATTTATAAATGGAGGAATATCGTAATGACCACATGTGTTATAAATAAAATTACCCTTTGATTTAATTAAATGCATTATTATGTAATATGGTTATAGAAAACACATACAATTATTTGGTTTTATTATATCATATCTTATTTTAAATACCTTCATTCATTATACCCATTGATAATATATCCACTTAATAGTGAACTTATGATTAGTATAAATGATGGGTTTTAAAAAATCCAATTATCACAGAAAAAATAAGTGATGGACTCAACTAGTTGGATGATACCCTATGAATCCAATTTATCCAAACATATGAGAGAGAATTCGTCTATGAATTTTAACCTAGATGAAGCCCAATATTAGATCCAATAACTCTATCTTGATTTAAACAAAATATGGGAGATGTTCAAGATCATCGAGCTCACGAACCAAAACCGGTATGCCAATCCACCCTATGAATGTCTAAGTATCGCGAACCTTACACCTTTAGAATTTTCTACTTTATTAATGGTACATGTATCAAAACAATAAAAATAAGGATATTTATATTATATTTTCAAAATAATAATGTTCATATTTTCTTCTAATCATTACATCATAAATTATTTTTATTTTTATGCAATAAAACACAAATTAAAATTTTAATTATTATTCAAATTCAATAAAGATTTTTATTTTTATGAATTAAATTTTTTTTAAATAAATAATATTTTAATCAATTTTTATAACTAAATATTTTTTATTAAATATAAATAATAATATAATTTTTAGGGATTCAAATGGAATTTATTTAAGGGTTAGAAAACTGTTTTGATAAAAAAACCCACATTTCTCAATAAATGAAAATTATTATATTAAATTTCGAAAAACAAATTATTAATAAAAATTATATTAATAAAATAAATGTTATTTTTGGATTCATAAAATCAAAATTATAAAATGGTGAATATTTCATAATTTTTTAAAAAAACAATGATTTTGGGAAAAAAATGAATTCCGTATAAATATATGTTATATATTATAAAATCATTATGACCCAAAAGTGATGTAATAAATAAAATATCTCGTATCCATAAACATATATATGTTTTTTATTTTAAAATAATGATATTTTATGATTATTTTATAAGTTTTAGGAAGACCTTATGAATCCTCAAAAACCTATAATATATTTTATGTTTTTAAAATCATTTCATTAAGATAATGACTCACATTCGTGTCACCAAGGGTAATATTTTAATATGTTCATATCATATCCTTATAAAATAATAAAAAACACCCCAATTTTTTATAAACAATTCGAAATTACCATGGATAGGATTTTGTGTTTAGTTATTTTCTTATAGAGAGTCAAAAACATATGTTTGAGAAATGCTAAAGAATCCCCCACTCATTTCCTATTCAAAAGCACCCAAGTTCCCATTTCTCTTCACTAAAAATTATTATAACCATCCTTACCCATCCCAAAACTGTATAGAGTCCTCCAATGGTTCACCAAATCTCTCAATAATCTCTTCACAAGTATTTGGATTGACACTCTCAAGGTAAGGGATTTTCTCATTCTTCGCTTTATACAAGTATTTATTTTATCTTATATATTTTTTCTACATTTCATAATATAGGGATATGTTCTTCCATATATGAAATAATGTCCATTTCATTTTTAAATAATGATATACCCCTTTATATATCATAAATACCTCTCATGATTATTTATTCTCCCTTGTTATGCTGACAAAATTTTATTATGATTTCCCATGACAAACAATTATGTAGTGAATACCTGTAACCATTTCCTATCAAGGGTGTCAAACATTATGAACATACAGTTATTTATTGGGGAATTACATGTGTTTATTACACAATACTTTATCATTTAATAAATTATAATGGTGAATGAATACTTGAGGTATGATATCGGTGGCACACATAAGCCTGATAATGTAATGAAAGTGACAGGTGCACCCAAAATTATATAGAGCTCCAATGCATTGGATAATGTTTTGTCTCATGATACATCATATTAGGATAGAGAGTTACCCTGATTCTATTATGGGAACTTTTTCTGCATGATATCATGGTATTTATCCTTTACACATGTTTTTTATCTGGTGTTGTAATTTGTTGCCCCATTTCCCATATTTCCTTTGTGTTATCATTCTATATCATTCCTTATTGTTCATGTTTATGATTCTCAATAATTTTATGACCCATTTATATAAATATTTTATAACTTGTATTACATTACTCATGATATTCCGCATTTATTCCATTTCTAGGCTTTATAGCACACCCATTTCTTATATATGGCTCCGTGTCATCCAATGTAGTTCTATGTAAGAGCATGTTAATGTAGTTTTTAATAAATATGATCTATTTCCTATTTTATTTTTTATTTAATGTTCCTAATTCCAAAAGGAACTGTAATTATCGATATTTTAGGTTTTATGTTGTGTACTTTTATGAAATAAAAAATTAAATAAAGTGTAATAAAAAGTACAGTTGTTATAATAGCATTTTTGATCACACCACAATCGATCTGTTACAGTGAAATTTTTATTCTTTCAGAGAAGTTGATCTTGGGATTTGATTACATTAATATGAATTAAATAGTCTTAAATCACTATATAGTAGTGGTTTTGATACATTTCGTTATCCCATGATGATATATTAAGAACAAGATGACTTTATACCTTTAATTAGATCATTGTAATTTAATTATTTACAACTGCACAAAGTTGTTCAAGATATGTACATAGGAAGATAGATTTATAGGTGAATCTTTATAAAGTCATAGAAAATTATTGTAGAGTATTCATTATAGGAAAATAAAAAAATAAAATGTGACAAATAATGATGATTTTATAATATAATTATCTCACTATAAGGTTATCAGGTTTTGTAGAAGAGACACACTCAACATGGTGAATTTAATCATATGTATCTTAGAATGAATAAGGGTCTCATAAAAAGATCAATGAATTTCTATTTTAATTTGAGGTAGTGATCATTTGTAATTTCTAGGAATAATGAGTTCAAATGGTCTATTAGATCACAAAATTTTTTTAATTTAAATATAATTTGTGAACTCTTGAATTTATGGTTCATAAGTACATCATATTTTTATTATACATAAAATATATCTATTAAGGTGAAAAAGGTAAAAAATATGGATCTGATTTATTTTTTTGATTTAACTTATAGATCATGTAACTAATAGAATTAGTTATTCCTTAAATTTAGAAAATATGGAAAAAAATTTGTGGTTAGGGTTTCAATCAGCAATACCCCGATTCACACTAACCAAGGTAATCTTATTAATAAGTGACCAACATAGATTTGTCTTTGATCATCATATGGATATATAGTAAAGAGACCATTTTGTAAATTTAAGAGTTATCCCTTCCATTACAATTTTCAATGATGTCCTTACTAAAATAATTACTATTAGGTATCTTTGAATCCTTAAAATTTGTAAGTCATCAATATCCATTTCACATAGATTATCAAAAACCTTTTTTTTCTTCCCTGATTATTAATGTTTTAAGAAATCATAATCATTTATTAACTGAAAGCATTTTTTATGTTTAGGATCTACTATTATATATATGAATTTTTTTAATGAGATATAATTCTCAAAAAAGCTAAATTTCCCACTCAAAATATTTGTCAATTATATTTATTTATAATATATTTAAAAAAAAACAACATAAAATAATAGTAAAAACTATCATTTTATCGCAACAACACAAAAAATTAAATATGTGGTATAAATATACTATAAAAAATAAAAAAAAACAATGATTCAATATTAAAATACAAATAACATAATTATATTTTTAAATTTTAGTATCATGATTTCCTAGAATTATTTCTAATTAAAACAAAACAATACATATAAAATAATTTATTTCGTAAAAAACTAATTTTAGTATCTTTCATAATAATTGAGTGACTGAGTACTAAATTTAAAAAGGAGGTTTTTATTGGATGTATAATAATTCTCTAACCAATTGAATATTAACTGACAACTATAAATAATATGTTAAAATTTAAATAGTAATCAAATCGATGATAATTGTAATATACCTCAGACATAATATTTAATATATGTAAAAATAATTATTAGACTCATATAAACTGATTTCTCAAATTAAGTCACACAAATAAAAAATGACTATAGAAATTAATACATGTTGTTTAAACTTTTTTTGTAAATAAATAATTTTATAATAAAATTTATATATTATAATAAACTAATTTCAAAATTTTTTTTATTAAAATTTATATTAAAATTTATTAACAATCATCAGATAACTATGAAATAATAAAAAATTGAAATGTAATAACTCAAAGATAAGTAAATAAAATTTACAATAGATATTTTTTTATATATGAATTTTATGATCTTATTTAAATATTAAGTATTTAAAATATCCAATACAAATTTCATGAATGGAAATAATTTTTTGTAATCATCACATCTAAATTATATTTAGGTGATTTTTTATTATTTGTCAAAAAATTTAATTTTATGGTGAATATTAAATAATTATTGTTTAATGAATATCCTAACTCATATACCATCCTCATAATATAAATATAAAAAAAATTAATTATACATTATTCTCAACATAAAATACATTTAATGAGGAAAATAATCCATTTAATAATAATATAATTAATTTAAAAACATATAAATCTTTTTTAATCCAAATTTATATTTTATTCTTCTAGAAAACTATATATGATTATTTACATTGTATAAAATATTTCAAAGTTTTATTTCAATTTTTGTTTAGGTAAAATTAAAAAATGGCATTAAATTTTTAATTCTAAAATAATGACTGTATTAACATTCATTAGTATTTATAGTTATTGGGATAAATATAAAATGAACACTTTATTCTTAAATTCCCATGTATATATAAACATCTATCCACCACCCCTTCATCATCACATCAAAAAATATTTAAGTTACAAAATATGTTCACATATAACTTTATATAGTCTTGTAATTACTACTTTAATCCCATTATGATAACCCCCCCCGCCACACACAAAATTCCATGCTCAACCAAATGGAGGCGACTCATGGTGTGGGGGAAGGATTTGAAGACCAAGGTGTCCATTTATATTATATTAATACCCATAATATAAATTACATAATAAATATATAACTTTCTTAAAAAATATTTAATATAAATTTTTTATCTTAAAACACTTTTAAATATTTTTATTTACCTCATATTTTATAAAACTGACTCAAGAAGAATTAATTCACCCATGGTGGTTTTTTATTACATGATTGAACAAATATGTTCTATTTTTCATGTTTCCATTCATATATATTCACATAATTTTATATAATGATTTATTATAACATAATATCAAATAATATCATTTATATGGTTCATTAAGGATAAAACAGAAAATTTCATCTTCAGCCTTTTAAAATAAGCATACTGAAGAAGATTCTAAAAATTTATAAATATATACAGATCAATTGAAATTCATTACTTCTATAATGATTAGGAACATATAACATGAAACATATGCATCTTATGTAACCATGTTACATTTTATTTTCCCCATTACCTATATCTTATGTTTTTTTAACTATGAACTAAACTATATATAACAGGTCGACATAAAAAATGTGAAGATTATAATTGAATAAAAAATGATAATAAATTAATTGTACGAATAAAATAAAAACGATTATTTCTTTATTAATAAAGTTAATAAATAAAAATTGATTAAATATGTGGTCAGTTGTATACCCAAAAAATTCAAGAGTTGATATATGTATTCTTGGACTCTCTTTCTCATTCTTGAGGTTATATTATTTGTTATTCTTTAACTCTCTCTCACTCTCTAACACTTTATATATTACATTTATATTATTTATATTGTTAGTATATATCATTCCGTAATATATAAAATCATATTTTATCATTATTTTATTGAGACATTAATGTCTATCGTAATAACATTCTTATTATTTGTTCAAATTAAACTTGAAAAGGGGACAATTTTCTTTATTCATCTTTTTTCTATTCAACAATAAAAAAGTGTATTTTATTTATATGATTTAGAAAAAAATACCTATTTTAACATAAAAATCTTATTTTATTATTATTATTATTATTTCATTATTCCCATATCAATTATAAAGAATAGTTTTCACTATTCTAAAAAGTCTGAAAAAATGAGTTTCATTTTATGACTTTTTATTCATAATTTCTATCAAAATTTCATTGAAATTGGAACAATTTTATATAAAAAATATACTTTGATTGATAACAATTTTTCATGATTTCATGGTCCCTTGTATTCCTAGAAATTTATATGAGACCTCGATGAAAAAGTTTTTTGGATTTGTCGTGTTATACATTTCCTCCACATGTGTTTATTTAATGTTTATTATTTTTTAAAATTCATATCGATTTGGGACACATATGTATGATAAATTATTATATAACATGTGGACTTATAATTATGTTTCTCCTCAATATATTAGGAAAAAACTTATATCTTCTGAGATCATGATGTCTTCGAAAAATATTCTCAATCTTGTCAATAATGTTATGTTTTTTCCAGGTGTGATTAGCCACATCAACAATGATATTATTTTTAAATTGTGAGACTTGATCCATGATTACAATAACATTATTTTTATTTTTTATAATATTTTATGATTCTCATGGTGTTTTTTTCTCTTGTTAAATTCTTTCTTGTGATTTTTACTATCAATTTTTTAGGTTTTCCAATTATTTTTTTATTTTACTCTTTTGATACCTCATCCCAATATGATCTAATTTTATTCCCATTATAGGAATTATGGATTTACACATATATTATATATGTCTCTATTTTTGGAGTTGGTTCCCTAAAACCAAATTATGTGTACCTTATGAAAACATTTATACTTTTATTAAAAATTTTACAAACTCGTTATCAAGAAATTATTTTTCTTTTCTGCAACACAATATTGATAATGTAATAAGAGTACCTATCATAATGAAAGGTTATAGAAGTTCCCCTATATGATGATAATGGAAAAGCGCAACAAATGTATTCATAAAAATATCTTGCTTCACTAGATGAAATCACTTTAGGGACACTAGTGATACATTCTATCAGGGGTGGAGACTCATAAGACATTGAGGAACTTTATCTTGGTTTATTCCCCTGGTAATATCCTATGTAGGATTTATTATAATAATATCCACTTGTAGTAAATCCACATATACATGTGTTATTGGTTGTTCTTGTCTACAGATATTTCTATTGATCCATTGAAATTATTTTTATTATTAATGAGTATTATAAGTTTCAAAATTTGATTTATTTATGATAACGATGATGACATAAGTTCATTGTGGGGTAGGATATATTGGGGGTGTCGTGAATAATATTTCATTAATGAATAACATGAGAAAAAAATTGTCCCATATTTTCTTTACTATAAGTAGATATATTATTCTCTTTGATGGGAATGATATTGAAAAAATACATTTCCATATTATTCTATTGGGATTTTCAATATTGGAAATTCAATGAAATATAAACAGAGATCATAGGTTGATGGCACTAGTATATAACACTTTTTATTGTAGATATCATGAAACTATTAATATAATACACAGTACGTTTCTCTAAGATTTATTATCTCTTTTGAAATTAACTACTTTCTCTATTGGTGCCATGTCATGTTTCTAGATGATAACCATAGACATTAGGATGCTACGCAAAATTCCACTGATAAAGTAGCATATAGGGTCACAAAATAAGTATATTTTGAATATAATTTAAATAATCATATTATTCAATATGTAAACTAAATACTACTTCCTCACATTGTTTATTCGTTATTCATATTTTCTTGTACAAATATATTTCATCACCAATTATTCGAGAGAATATATTGCGGTAAAAATATTTGATAAAAAGTAATTTTCAATTTAGTGAATATAATATATATTTATTAACTATGGTATAATGTAGTGATATTTATATATTAAGAAAATAGTAATTATTCAAGGCCAAATACATATAATGTAGGAATGATAAACCATGTTTAATTGTTTTGTGAGAAATAATATATTTATTTATATGTTGAATATTATTTGAATAAATACTATTTATGTTAATTAATTATTTTATCACATGACAAGAAATAATAATAGAATTATTATTATTATATACCTAGTTTTATTCATGTATTACTAAAATAATAAAGGTGAATTTACAAATATTATTTTCTAACCCAAGTAGTATATAAACCTAATTATATTATTTTCATAATAGAGGCATTTCATTTTGTGTTATGCATATTGATATTAGGAGAGAATTCTCTCAAATCCCTAGAGATCTCCCTCCCCAATAATTCACTCTAGAATGGAGAGCGATCCTACTCCACCACCAGTCCTCTATTAGTAGAGATTAAATAGATCCCCTCCATGAATATGTTTTTGAGGCAATAGATGGAAAATAACACTTGTGTTGTCGTAGGGGTCACATAATTATTTATAATTATTTAACATTTATTTATTTATTTGTGAATTTTCACCCGTATTCAATTCCATTTAAATCATTAATTTATTTGAAATGTGAGGAATTATTTATTTCTCTTCATTTATAACAAATATAATAAAATTAATTAATTTTAAGGGAAAAATATATTCAGTGATCTCAGTCGGAGGAGCTAATGATTCTTAACTAACAAAATAAGAGTACATGTTGTGAATCCTATATATACATGTCATTCACCCTTATTTAATTTACCAGGAATTAATTTTGAATTAATTAATGTTGTGTGAAATTATTTCATGTGGTGGATTTAATTACACATCATGTGTTGACAATGCTATCATGGAATTCAGTCTTTCATAGTACATTTCGTGCAACTTTCATACAAAATGTGTAGTCCTTTAGACATAGATGGGCCGTGTTTCTTCATACACATCCTAAATGACTTGTAAACATGTTAATTGGACACCACATACCATGTATACCAAACACACACTATGTATTCCAATAGTAATAGTGGCATGATATCATTCAAAGTCCCTAGTCAGGTGCCATGGATAGAAGGATAGGAAAATAAATAACATATAGTTTTAATGTACACTATGTGCACTTTCACTAAATTACACAAAATTAATAATTAATTTTTTATATTTTTAAAACATTATAAACATGTTTTCCAAGTGGTTATTATTTTGACTTCACAATCCTTTTTACTAGTTTTATATATATAAATTTATAATTAGTTTCTACATAATGGTCATATCTTTATATCATGTTTAAGTCATACTATAGTTACAAGTCTACATGCATTGAATTATAAAACGCTATGTAAATATCATGTATTATATATTTGTTGGGACCAAGTTGAATGGAGAAGGAAGTTTGAAGAGTTAGCCTTTACAGAGTGTTGTATTTTGTTGTCAAAGAAGAAAAATCAATTCACTTTGTAAAAGGACCAAAAACCCAACGATGCTTTGCTGATTTGTATTTCAAAAATATCATAAGTTAGGAGAACTTGTGATTCAATCCTTATAAAGGAAAGGGGGGGAAATGTTGATGCCAATAATATAAAGTTTTTATTGGAAGTAGTGATGCTGCTGGAAGATTGGGAAGTTTCTGTACTTCCCATTGTAACTCCGACAATTCTAGATCTGGTCTTTCAAAAGATAAATATCACGATAGTGGAATTCATGATAAATGTAGAAGAATGGTTATGGGAAGCAGTGAAGAGAGAAAAATGAAAAAGCAATGGACAATCTAGGGTAGTAGAAAAGCACAGGTTAAGGTGGCGTCGTTTTCCAGTGTTTGCAAAATTTTAGGGCCTGAAAATCAGAAATATGAAGATGTGTTTTTGGAAATGGATGGAGCATGCAAGATAGAATATGGTATAGATTTTTTCAGGCAAGGTATGATTCAAGGTCAGAACATCGAAAAATGACAAAGGCATGGAGTGCACAAAAATTTAGGCATGTTGCGTGCAAAAGTAATGTGGTGGACGCAATATATGCGGGTTGCACGAAATATTTTCGGGATGGTTGAAATTTTAGCGGGATGCATGGAAAATTTAAGCACATGTGAAATAGTAGAGGGATTCACAAAAAATGAATAGGATGCGCAAAAAGTTGAGTGGTGTACGAAATAGAGGAATGAAGTTTTCGCGCAAAAGGTGTTTTGAGATCAGAAGTTCAAAAATTGGCAAAGGCATGAGGTGCGCGAAATATTAGAGCATTGCACGAAATGTGAAGTTGCGTAAAAGATTTTTTATGCGCATGAAGGGGGTTTTACACGCAGATTTTTGGTTTTCGGGCCAGGTCAAAAAAATGCATATAAATATGAGAGTAACCCTTATCATTAGTTAATGCTCAACACTTAAATGAAATCCCATGCTCTGGGCACATAAATTATATACTATGTGAGTTGTGGGAAAAGAAGAAGTTTGCGCGAAAAGAGGTTAACTGCCCGAAAAATTGATAAGTTTCATGAAAAAAGGGAAAAAGTTGCATGAAATAAGAATGTTGCACGAAAAAGTTTATCGTTCCAAAAGGTAATTTTTACACAAAAGACACTTGAATTGCTTTCAAGATATCCTAAAAGATACACTAAAAATTTAGGGTCATTGTACATATTCAGTTGTGTGGACGAAAGTTCTTACCAGCTTGTAGGTAAGAAAGTGAAGACCTGTACTTCAGAGAATACATCTGTTCAATTGTAAAAAAGCACTAAAATTCTGTAATTCCCTCTTTGTGCTAAAAGGATGAACATGCACTTTAGGATTGTTTTCCAAGTGCTACACGAGTGTAAGGGTATATCCTACTCATTGTATTCCACATCAAAGGATTGTTTTCTAGTGGATTGTGTGGTACTGGGTTATTTCTATACCATTCCAAGGACGTAGCTACTATTTTTGAGTAGTGAACCTTGTAAATATTGTGTTCCTGTGGTTGTGTGTGTTCAGCAGAGATGGAAATATTTAACAGGAGGCGAAGGTAGTTTCAATTTGAAGGGAACATAAAAAAGAAAAAGATATCACTGATTCACCCCCTCCCCCTCTCAGTGATACTTGGATACTGACTGGTAACATCAATATGAATATTTACTTGATGGTACACATTATGAAATTATTTTATATGTCATATATGACATGTGACATAAGAGTAAACTATAGATGAGTATAACGCACAATGGGTAGTTCTGAGGAGTACTCACTGTGTTAATTCCAAGGTAATTATTTCTGTACATAAATAATTTTAAACCAATATATTTAATGTTTTCAAAATTATGATGGATGATAATCTCAAGAAAATTTAGATAAAAATTATGATAAATTGAACAACTAATTAAAGAATATGTTAAATTCCTTAGTGTGTGATTTATCATAAACAATAAAGATTGGAATTGAATGATAATTCCATTATATGTTTATTTCGTGGCATTAATGTATATGATCATGATCCCAGACATGAAATTTTTTTGTGATTAATTTCATTTAATTTTTTATTAAATTAAAATTTTGTAATTCATGCCATGCATTCTCTGAATATGTAATGGCATTCTTTAGCATGGTTTCTTCTATTTATACACTTAACCAAACCTATGTTTATCCTCACCGTCATGTGAGGAGATGAATACGTAATGGATATATCTTCCATTCCAATGGATGATGTTCATGTTTAGAGATAAAGAGAACCCAATCCAAGATAGATACATAAGTGGGTGGGTGTAAATATACAACATGAAAAATAAATGATTTAAGGTGTTTTTATACTAGGTATATTATTAGTTTATCATCTGCTAGATAAATGAACAATTAGTAAAATCGCATGATCATGTCACTTAATATTTTTTCATGTTTTTTGGATATTTCATTATTGATGTATTTTCCTAATCATATGAATTAATAAACTAAAATTTATTTAATATTGAACTAAAATATAATAACTTGTGTCAAAAAATTATCTACGATATAGTTAATCACTTATGTAAATAAGGATATTTATTGTTTCATTATATCATCCAAGGCCAATGATATTGGGAATCAGTATGAGTACATGGATGAATATAGAATGAAATTTCACCTTTGGTATGACTATCAATAGAATGTGAGACAAGATATATGCAAGATCTATAATTATCTAATTAAAAAATTCATAGAGATTCGAAGGAAAAATGGTCCTCATAATGTCAACATTATTCACTACATTGAATTTGTAGATATATTAGGTATTAAATTTTATTCTGAGTTAAGCACATATATCATACATTCCTAAAAACACAAGTGAATTTGATGTTTTACTATTAATTATAACACGAGAAGCAATGAAAAGATTCTTTCAGATAATCATACATTGAATCTCAAAGTATGTAAGGACATAGGGCATCACAAACTTAAGACCATTATAGTGACTATGAAAAGGAAGAATATGGGAATATGGCCCAAGAATCATAGCATGTCTAAATATCCCAAGCTCTGTCCTTCTAAGAATAGGAAAATATATAAGTAGATAAAGGTAAAGGATATGGTATGTTTTCTCATGTGGAATGTAAGGCCACTAGAAGTGGAACACAACCTAGAAAAATAGGAATCTAAAGGGGCATTCGTTATCGACTGAAATCATTCAATATATTAAAATTTGGTATTAGATTCATATTTTGGTGCTCACATGTGTATCAAAATACAGTAACCTTGTAGGTATTGAAATACATATATAAGAGCGGTGGATTTGAGATTATTTAATTGTCTAATGTTATATTGTCTAGCAATTAGAGACTACCAGCTTTAATTTTCATTATGAATGATCTTGGATTTGGGAGATTTGTATTAAAAAATAAATATAATAGAGAACATTATTTCATTATCCTTCCTATATACAAATCATTTTATATTGAAATTTTGTAATAAAATGATATTATTTTATTAAGACAACACATTTTATTGTATGGATTGTTTAAATAATGGTCTTTATGTATTAAACTATAAAACTATTTTATTGTAAATATATAAGTAATCATGTTCACATGACTCATATAACACCCATATACGAAATCACTATCTTTTCCATATAAAAGAGTTGAATTTGAAATATATATATAATAGGGTTCTTGAGAATATTTTGAGAATAAACCACTTGAATGATTTCTTGGATGTTAATAAGAAAAAATATGAACAAACCACCATTTGGTGGATATGTTGAAATGTCAAAATATCATTTAGGATTGGTACACACTGATTTGTGTGGACCATTTACACTAAATGATAGATGTGGGTAATCCTACATAATAATATTTTCCTAATGACTTGAGTAAATAAGGATATGTCTATTAATGAGGTACATGTCTGAGTCCTTTGTGGAATTCAATGAATTTAATAATTAATTAGTGAATTAATATTAAATGAAGATATAAATTCTTCTATTAGATTGAGTCGGTGAGTACCATAACATGATATTATCAAAATTCTATAACATTTTGGGATTATATGTCAACTTAGTCCACCATAAACACCACATTGGAATGGTCATAGTAAAAGGAGGAACCATACCTTGCTATACATAGTAAGGTCGACGATTTAAAATGCATATATTCTATTATCCTTTTGTGAATATGCATTAAAATCTAAGAAATATACATTAAACTGATTACATACTAAGTCATCAAACATAATTCCAATAAATTTATGGAGTTCAAGAAAACATATCCTGTCACTTACATATTTATTAGGATATAAAGAATTTGTTAAGGCCTTCACATGAAAAATACCAAGTCCCCAATGCACAATTTGTATCATTATATGGTAGCCTAAGGAAAAAGGGATACTCCCTATAAAATCCCTTAGTAAGGGTAGTTAGTTTCAACAAAAAAGAAATTTTTCTTGAGAGGGATCACATCCTAAAAAAGAAAAGTTGTAGACAGATTGAATTTGGTGAAGCTGCTGCTCATGATATACAAGATATGGTATAAAAATATATTCCATAGGATCCAATAGAAAATGTATGTCCTAAAACCTAATAACTATGTTAAATAACAAGAGTGGTAAGAGAACCAGAGAGATATGGTTTTTAATTCATCAAAGATAGTAAATAATTATTGGTAGACAATGATGAAACTCTAAACTATAAAGAGGAAATAGAGGGATCTGAATCTGCAAGATAGAAACAATCCATGAATTATTAAATGTATTCCATTTATCATTAACAAATTTGGGTTCCAGTTGATGCACTAAATGATGTAAATTCTTTATGGGGGAAATGGTTATTCAAGAGAAACCTAGACATGAACGGTAATGTAAATACCAATAAGGAATGGTAAGTGGATAAATGGTTTAAAAAAATACTTAAATTGAATATAATGTATCATCCTCACAAATTTATCTGATTAAATCCATCATGATTATAATTTATATATAATCGCACCCTAAATATGAAATTTTGTAGATGAATGTCAAAATTGATTACCAAAATGGGAACTTTTCACAATTTTTCTACATGAAACAACCAACTAGGTTTGTGACTACATGTGATACCAAAATGTCACGACCCGTCCTCAGGGACCAAGCCGTGACTACCCCAAGTCTACCTTCCATAGGCCAGGGGATGGTGACTAGCACCAAAGGTTAAAATCCTGATAATAAGGGAAGACATAGCCTTTATGAAACGTAGACACACACAACCAGAGTACCAGCAGAAGAAAACACTAAGCAAACACTATATCAAAAAAGATGTGCTAGAAAGTAAAGGGGACAGAAATACAAGCCCAACAGTAAAGTACAAGGAACAGACAAAATAACAAGATGGTGTCAAGCTCCTCCAGGATCGTCCACCAGAGTTCCTACCTGAAGGGTAGGTATAGATGGCCACCTCAGCTCTCCACATCCGTCTGTCACCACCGCGTACCATCTTGTTGTGAAGTCCACCTTCGGGTACTTTCTCGTCCTAAAGTCCACCTCCAGGTACCTTCCATCTCTACAATCCTCAACCATTATCAGCGATGTTCGTCGTCTGCATCCAACACAATGAGGTGTGGGCATAGCCCGTGCAGGGGTGAGTATAATGATACTCAGTTGGGACCCCGAGACCCTCAATGTCTCACTAAAACCAACAAGGATAAACCACAAAGGAAGATCTCAATAGATAACGTTTACTTAGGTATATACCCATTCATATACCTAAGTTATCAAGTAACCCATCTCAATCATGAGGTAAATAGAAAGGTCACTGACTCAGCTCAAACCAGGATTTTTACTATCGAAACCACAACTTCTGGAGAAACTCCTCCTCTATCGAGTACATTGGACCTATCATGACTCCGAGGTGGAACTCACTAACCTTATACTGCTAAGGTACACCTCCTATCAAGTACTACATGTCTGCTGCAAAATCCCGAGTGCTCCGTCCGCTGAGGGTCTGCCGCCAAATACTGGGTGATCTCCCTAATAGACTACAGAGGTACTCCTTCTGTTGAGTACTATGGGTCTTCATCCAACTACCAGGTGCTCCCTCCTCCGTGTGTCTGCCTCCAAATACTCGGTGCTCCGTCCACTAGGCTAATTGAATCCCTACGAGTCGAATCGGTCAAGCAGTCGTCATGTCTATAGCTACTCGGTCTCCGCACTCCGTACGCTCGTCTCCGGAAGGGTATGATCCAAGATCTTCTGGTCGTTACTTCCATGTGTCATGAAGTCTCACATATAAGTATAAAAAAGGACCTCCTCATCATAGGGGTCTCAACTCAACAGATGGCACGTCAATCGGACGCCCGGTCTGTGAGTCAATTGCATTTCCGTTCTAGGGGCCCAGTTGGATTTTGGGTACAATCCAACCCAACCATACTCCAACTACGTCCAAACCTTAGGTAAATTATTCCAAAAGAACCATCTTATCAATAGGAATCAAATAAAGTCGATGACACATCAATCGAACGTCCGGAGATCAAGTTATAAGCATTTCCACTCCGAGGGCCCGGTTGGTTTTGAGTTCGAACCAACCTGTCCATACCCAAAAATTGCCGAATCCTTGCGTGTAATATTCCAAAACGACCTTCTCGATCCAAGGAATCCTACGCAACTAACGGTGCTTGTATCGAAGGTCCGTAGCTCAAGATATTCCCATTTAAACGAAAATGGTCCGAAAATAGGGGGTCTGGGCCCAGTCCGACCTGACCCAACACCCTCGGGGTCGGCCCGAACCAGGTCGACCCAACCTGGGTTTGGGTCCGGCCCAGTAGGGAGTGGCCCGGCCCGGCTGGCACAACGCGGCACGGTGCTGGCGGCCCGGCCCCGGCCAGTGTGGCTGGCTGACCAGGAAGGGTGGTGGCGCATAGTGGGCCCCCCTAACCGCTGATTGAGGGGGTTACTCCCCCCCGGTTCTTCGAAATGGCCGGCCATGTTGGCCGACCCATGGGTAACCGCAGGACCCCTCGGGTACCGCCTCTTGATGACAATAGGGGCCGGCACAGCTGGCCGCCCTTCCTGATCCACCGCGGCCTTAGGTCGTGGCTTTGTTCAACTGGCACGGCGCGAAGGCGCCTCGCCCTACCGCCGTGGTCCACCCAGGCCGCACCCCCTGTAGCTCCGGCGTGGCGTGACGGTACCGCGCCCCTCTACCGTGGCCCGCCCAGTGTGCGGATCTGGTAGATCTGGCGCGGCGTGACGGTGCCGCGCCCTTCAGCCGCGACCCATTCCGGCCGCAATCCGGCTCTACTCCATGCGGCACAATGGTGTCACGCCCTTGCGGTGACCTGACAATCATGTGATGTCGATCCGCTCGTGGTTGGCCCGACGCCGGCAGGTTCTTTGCAGTCCGCCTCCATCATCCACATACAACAAACGAGAGGGGAAGGGTCAGACCGTGTTCGTGCGTTCCGAGCCCTTCCTCGTCAGGATGGTATCATGCGGCCAAAAGAAACTCAAGAATTGAAGAACGATTATGAACGATATTAAAATTTGAACAAAACAACTCCTACCTCGTAAAATGGCGTTAAACGATGGCGAGTCGTAGAAGATGGGCGTCGCGGAAGACATGCATGATTCTTTCAACGTTGGGAAGGAAGGAGCCGAGGGTGGCATCATCATTCTTTGTTCTTCATTCTTCATTGGAGGAAGTGTAAAACTCTCTATGTGTTGGGCATCGTGCTTCACTGCTAGCATTCCGCTGCTTGAAAAAAGTTGTCCAGAACTCCTTCGCCTAACCTCCCTTATATAGGAGTGGGCGGGTTATTCATTGGAACGCAAGTCATAAATGGAGTATTTATGATATAGGGCTCCACCCAATTCATCCGCTGTGGTGGCGCATTAAAATGGGGAGGAAGTCAAAAAAGGGGTTATTGGCCCAGGTGGTCCCAAATAAGAATATCCTCTAGGGGGAGGATATTTCCTGGCAGGCCGCACCTTTAATTAACAACAAAAAGGAAGGGGGGTTAATGTTTGGGTGGTCCCCTCATTAAAAAGGGAGGTTTCATCCTCCTCAGTTAATAGGGGGATTTAAACCTAGAGGCTCTCCCTTATAAATGACGGGGAGTCAAGGAGTTATGATTCCCCCCATTAATGGGAGGCCTCGTGTGGTTTCCACCACAAACAACCTCACATGGGAGGTTGGATCTCAGTGGGACCCACCACTATAACCTCTCATGGGTGGTTAGGGTGTGGCGGTCCCACCACCAACTCCCAAGTGGATATTCTAAACACTATATCCGCACGACATGTGTTTAACAAAATAAAATAAATTGTTCACTTATTTTATTTTATTAACCCATGTAAAACCCCAAAAACTATCTTTCATACCCAATCATCTGTTGTCGAGGTGAAAGTCTTCTTAAGAGAAAACCTGCACTGCGAGTTCAATGGTGCCCTCATATTTTAATTCCGAGCACCGGTTCAAAAGATAGAAATACCTGTTTGTTCGTTTACTGAACGTACCCAAGCTAAACATTAGAAATTGATTCCGGGCACCCAGGCCTCGGAATAAAGTGCCGTCAGAAGCCACAAACTCATAAAATTCCAAAGAAATTAAGAAAAAAAAATCTATGAAATTTCCAGGTCTTTATATTACTCCCACCTCAGGGATTAACTTCCCTGTAAAGCTACAACACAAACTAGGTAAACTAAAGGAGGTACTGAGCACGCATCTGAGCCTCCCGCTCCCATGTGCTCTCCTAGAGGTTCTCGTGCTACCAACGAAGCGCAAAAGAGGAATAGAACGCCCTCTTCAGACCCACTCTTTTCAATCCTCAACCTCTACTAAAAACCTGTGAAGGTCTCCCCATCATTGATGTCCAGCTCCCCATGGTCGATGGTGACAGATAGGTCGTGCACACGTCTCCTCAGCTGAGATATGGGGATGACGTCGTGCACCCTGTGCATCATACTCAGTAAGGACCTCGAGAACCTCAAAATCTCACTAAAACCAACAGGTATACACCACAACGAAAGATCTCAACAGATAACCTTTACTTAGGTATATGCCCATACATATACCTATGTTATAAGTAACTAATCTCAATCATGAGGTGAACACAAAGGTCATTGACTCAGCTCAGACCAGGATTTTCATTATCAAAACCACAACTGTTGGAAAAACTCATACCCTATCGAGTACAGTGTCCATGTCACAACTCTGAGGTTCTACTCACTAACCTTTTACTGCTGAGGTACTCCTCCTGTCGAGTACCGCTGGTCCACTGCCAAATATCGGGCGCTCCGTCCGCGGAGGGTCAGCAGCCAAATATTGGGCGCTCTCCCTAATAGCCTAAAGAGGTACTCCTCCTGTAAAGTACCGCGGGTCTGCTGGAAACTACCAGGCACTCCGTCCGCCATGAGTCTGCCTCTAAATAGCAGGCGCTCCGTCCACTGGGCTAACCAAATCACTACGAGTCGAATCGGTCAAGCCGTCATCAGGTCTACAGATACTCCGTCTCCACACTCCGTACGCTCATCTCCGATAGGGTCCACTCCACATGATACTGGTCGTTACTTCCAAGTGTCATGAAGTCTCATGTAGACGTATCACAATGTACGACCTCATCATAGGGGTCTCAACTCAACAGACAGTGCGTCAATCAGACGCCCGATCTGTGAGTTATTAGCATTTCTGTTCCAGTGGCCCGGTTGGATTTTGGGTACAATTCAACCTAACCATACTCCAACTGAATCCAAAACTCAGTTTAATTATTCCAAAAGTACCGCCTCATCAAGAGGAATCTAATAAAGTTGATGACACATCAATCGGACGTCCAGAGCTCAAGTTATAAGTGTTTCCGCTCTGAGGTCTCGGTTTGTTTCGAGTTCGAACCAACATGGACATACCCAAACATCACCAAAACCTTATGTGTAATATACTGAAATGACCTTCTTGATCCATGGAATCCTAAAAATCTGACGGTGTGTCGATCGGAGGTCCGTAGCTTAAGATATGTCCGTTTACCCGAAAACGGTCCGAAAATAGGGGGTCTGGGCCCGGCCCACCACCCCTGGGTCGGCCCAAACCGGGTCGACCCGACCTTGGTTCGGGTCCGGCACGGCTGGCGCGGTTCTGTCCGGCCGGCGTGGCCCAACTAGCATGGCTTGCCGACCAGGCGGGGTGGTGGCACCTAGTGGGGCTCGCCCTAGTCGCTGATTGTGGGCGTGGGGGGGAGGGTTACACCCCACGGGTTCATTAAAACAGCCGACCGTGTTAGTGGGACCTTGGGACACCAAGGGACCACTCGGGTCCTGCCTCTCGATGGCACCGGTGGCCGGCACAGCCGTCCGCCCTTCTGGATCTACCGCGGCTTTGTTCAACCGGCGACACCCCCCTCGGCCGCGGCCCGCCCCGGCCGCGGCTCCTGTAGCTCCAGTGCAGGGCGACGGCGTTGTGTCCCTCCGCCGCGGCCCATTCAGGCCGTGGTCCGGCTCTACTCCCTGTGGCATGGCGGTGTCGTGCCCTTACGGAGACCTGGCAATCATGCGCCGATGATCCGCTCATGGACGACCCGATTCCGACCCGTTCTTCGTAGTCCGCCTCCATCATCCACAAACAACAAACGAGAGGGGAAGGGTCAGACCGTGTTCGTGCAGTCCTAGCCCTTTCTCATCAAGATGGTATCATGCAGCCAACCGAAACTCAATAATTTAATAACGATGATGAACGGTATTAGATCATGAACATAACAACCCCTACCTCGTAAAATGGCGTTAAACGATGGTGAGTTGCGGCAGACAGGCGTCATAGAAGACATGCGTCATTTCGTCAATGTTGGGAAGGAAGGAGATGAGGGTGGCGTCGGCGTTCTTCATTCTTCGTTCTTCATTGGAGGAAGAGGAAAACTCTCCATGTGATGGGCGCCGTGCTTCGCTGCTACCATTCCGCCGCTAGAAAAAGCCATCCAGAACTCCTTCCCCTAACCTCCTTTATATAGGAGTGGGGTGGTTTTTCGTTGGCACGCAAGTCATAAATGGAGGATTTATGACAGAGAGCTCTACCCAATTAATCTACTATGGTGGCACATTAAAATGGGGGGGAATTCAAAAATGGGGTTATTGGCCCGGGTGGTCCCACAGAAGAATATCCTCTAAAGGGAAGATATTTCCTGGTAGTCCCCACCATTAATTAACCACAAAAAGGAAGGGGGGGGGGGGTTAATGCTTGGGTGGTACCCTCATTAAAAAGGGAGGTTTCATCCTCCACAATTAAGAGGGGGATTTAAACCCAAAGTATCTCTATCATAAATGAGGGGGAGTCAAGGAGTTATGATTCCCCTCCCATTAATGGGAGTCCTCGTGTGGTTTCCACCAAAAACAACCTCAATGGAAGGTTGGATCTAAGTGGCCCCCACCACCATAACCTCTCATGGGGGGATAGGGTGTGGCAGTCCCACCACCAGCTCCTATGTGGAGCTTCTAACCACTTTATCTGCATGACATGTGTTTAATAAAATAAAATAAATTGTTCACTTATTTTATTTTATTAACCCACGTAAAACCCCAAAAACTAACTTCCATACCCGATCATCTACCGTCAAGGTGAAAGTCTTCTTAAGCGAAAACCCGCACTGCGATTTCAACGGTGCCCTCAGATTTCAATTCCGAGCACCAGTTCAAAATATAGAAAAACCCATTCATTTGTTTACTGAACGTACCCGATCTAATCATCAGAAATTAATTCAGGGTACACCGGGCCTCAGAATCAAGTGCCGTCAGAAGACGCAAACTCATAAAATTCCAAATAAATTATGAAAAAAATTTCCTTCACATTTATGGGTCATTACACAAAAGGATATTACAGGTTTATAGATCCATTTATGGATTTAATCTAAAATCTATTTCATAGAAAATATGATTTGATAAAGATATAACATAATTTTTTTTCATTAAAAATTAATGTGATGTATGTGTTTAATAGAGGTTATTAGGGAATAATACCATTATTTAGTAATATATGATGTCTATATATTACATATTAGAAATTAAATACTAGTTATATTATCTATTATTTACTGTTTAAACAAATATTTCTCTATGATGGACATATGTTAAGTAGAGTATATTTTAAGGATCAAGGTCACCTGTGATAGTTTCAAGTGCCTTCTAAGTCTAGGTTTAAGTACATATATTTACTATATATTAAGTATATTTTCTATGGAAAAATCCAAGAGGGTATTAGTTCCAATGTCACATGGAATTTATATTTCTGTGAAAATATATCCTCATACAGCAGAAGAGAATGAGATAATGAGTAAAATCCCATATTCATAAGTTACTTGATAAATCATGAATTTCATTATTTGTACTAGACTTGATGTTGCTTATGTATAATTCATGTTAAGAATATATCATGATGGTCTAGGGGAACATCATTGTTATTAGGATAAGTCGATCCTTAAGTATCTGAGAATAAATATGGATATTATCTTTTTGTACGAAGGAGATGAGGATATAGTCATTAGTGCATACACTGATTCTAGTTTTCATACAGATCAAAATGATTGGTTATTATAGTCAGGATATGTTAGCTATCTCAAATGAGAAGTTGTGATTCAGATGAGTTTAGAGAATCCAATTTTCACTGATTCTATAGTGGACTCTGAGTATATAGCTATAGAAAATGTTTCTAATTAAGAAATTTGGATACAAAATACTTTCGATGATCATGATGTGGTACATAATAGTAATTACCACACCATATTTTATTTTGGTAACACTATAGTGTTGTATCATTCAAAAGATACAAGGTAATAGTAGTTGAAAACTCACACACTCTATAATTATCACATCTTGTGGGATTTTTCTCAAATGGTCCAAGTTTCCATAATAAATCTACCTCTATAAGAAAACGAGGTAATCCCCTTTACTAGAATCATATATCAAGAGTAGTAAGAGTATAATGTGAGAGCTAGTGGGACAAAGGTTTTTAGTAGTTGGATTTAATGCATCTGAGAATCTATTGGAGTTATCTACCTAGAAAAAACTTCTATATACATTATGATTACATTTATTATAGGTTTTTAATCTTAATAAACTCATATTACATCATGATTTCTCTTCTACATAACATAGTATGTGATAATGTCCTAAGAGTAACTGTCACCCCACATAGTCGTAGTAGTTCCCCACTATGATGAGAACCTATATTTTCCCTAAAATTAATCCTGAAAATAAATTCAATATACATATGAAATAATTTGAGGGACACACGTGATATAGGTTTTGGGGGGTGGAGACTTATAGGACATTGAGGTACTTTCTAATGGTGTATGCCCTTGGTAATTTCTTGTGTATGAATTATGAGAACGAGGCCCACTAGTTAGACACCAAAATTTAAATTTTTCATTGTATTTTCCTTTATTTGGAAATTTCTATTGATATTTAGAATTTATTAATATTATTAATGTGTATTATATGTTTTTTACATTTATGTATTGAAAAAAATAAGGTTCACATATATTCACAAAGATATTTGATACCCTGGGTGCACCAAGATTAATATTTCAATAAAGAATAATATGATTAAGGATTTTTCACCTATATTGTTATTAATAATTTTATATTTCTGGACCTTTGATGGAATTATATTGCTAAAATAAACACATTTCCATTGTGTTCTATATGAAAAAAAAATTCTAAATAGTTAGATAAAGAGGCATCAAGCTCCTCGGTTGATAAAACCAGAATGAAACTTTCTTTACTAGATATTTCGAAATAAAGGTATTATATTAAATAGTAATAATCCATATGAGGAATTATGTTTTTGTGGCACTAATGCTGTTCTCTATGGCTTCCTTGGTGTGTTTCAAGATGCTAACTTTATACCTTAGGCAACATCACCGAATGCTAATGGGAAATTGGCCAAGAGTATCACACACTATGTGTATTTAGAATTTCAGTTAACTAATAATATTATTTAGAAGTATGAATAAATATTATTACCACACATGGTTTAAAAATTATTCATATATTCCTAAACTCATATTATCTATCACCATTTATTTGAAAAAATATACTTTTAGCAGAATATTTAATAAATATTAATATTCTATTACTAAATATAATATAATATTTAATTATTTATTAAAGAAATATTAATTTTTAAATTCTATATAAATATAATGGAGTAATGGAAGACCAATTTTAATTCTCTCTTGATAAATAATATATATAATTTAATTCACGATTTTAGAACATGCAAATAAATAATAATATTATAATTATCATTATAGGCCTAGGGTTCTACAAGGATTATAAAAATAGTAAGGGCACATGTGAAATTATAATTTTCTAACACAAGTTGTAAAAAATTAATTACTTTTTAATACATACAATTCATTTTTGTTGTGCATACTAAGATCTGGATAGAATCCTCTCAATTCCCTGGAAATTTCCATGTCCTTTATCAATCTCATTAATGCATATATATCCTCCCAATCTAAAACTCTCACGTAAAGGTAGATTCAAGAGATCCATTCCTTTAAATGAATCTTGGTGTGATCAAAGATGGATAAATCAAGTGTCGGGATCTTCTGCTTATGAAAAATGAGATTCCTACAACCACATTTGGATGTTCTTGTAACATGTGTAGACCACTTCTGGGGAGAACCTATTCTTGATTCCCAAAACTAAATTACAATACGACATGTATACCTAGTTATATCCATTAACATGGTATTAATTTCTTAGAACATAATTATTTAATTACATAAATTAATTATATGAAATATGTAACAATCCTCCAATTTGGTTCTATAATTTTTCTACATTCTATATTATTTGATTCAATTATATTGATCATGATGTTTATTGGTATGTAAATATAAAATTAATCAGTGATCCTCACAGTAATATGGGTTGGAATTATCCATATGACACCTTTATAGGACTCAAAACCATCCCTAAGATATATAATGCATTGACTATAGTTCTGTTATATTTTTTGAAGATTATAATGTTTTTAAAAATATCAAATATATCATTTAAACATCTTTTAATCTGTAAAAAAATTCTTAATGAAAAATTACCATTTTGTTTCTATTAGTGTTGAATGTATATTAAAATTAAAAATGATGAAATATTATATAAATCTATTGTGGGATGTTATAGTCCATATTAAAAAATGGATTATCATTTTTTGGATTATGATAGTGAATCTAATAGGTTATACTACCCAAATAATCTGGATTATTTTCTATAAATCAATATTAAAGGATTTACATTCAATTTAAATGTTATGTGTATTAAAATTATTTGACTCACATGCTCCTACTAATTCATGTATGATCATGCATAAATATTTTCTTATGAATGGAAAAACAATTGAGGAATCATTTCAAAAACCAATGTGATAAGAAATTTTAGGTCCACTAGGATAGATTATCTAAGAGGTGTGGTGAATGAGGGTATGACAGATTAAAACCACTTCTTCTTTGATATTGTTTTATTGTTCAACAGAACTCTCTTCTACCTCCTTCCTATTGGAGAGTGTGAACCAAAATTAAAGCATGCACAATACATATCAATTTTATTTGTTTTACCCTCATAGGGCTACGTCCAAGGAGAATTCAGTGACGATGTGATAATGTACCAAATCCACTATAAGAACACTACTGTTTACATGTTCGAAGAAGACTCACTGTCCCTCCTGGTTTACAACCATTCACAATTTGAGAACTCACTAATCTCTCAATTTATGTGATCTATTGACTTCTTCAAACGATACAGTAACAGTTTGAAGACTCATAGGTATATTAATTATCTCTAATGAGTTCATAATTCACTATATGTAGATGCTCTATTGATGTCCAAATTTCATCCACTGAGGAATACCTCTTTTCCACTCATCACTGGGAAAAAACCATTGAAATTACCCTCACAATACTCCCTACTTTGTGAAGATCCAATTTTCTCAATGGTCAAACAAGCCATTGTGAAGTACCATATTTTTCACAAAGAATACACCATCGCAGAGCATAGGCCATCACAGACATCATGCCATCACAAAGAGACTTCCTTCACAAAGCACATTGAGCAAATGACAAACACACCTATTTTGCGAAGATATATTTGCCATTGTAATGGTCCAACCATCCATGAAGAACACCACCACCACAAAACACTTTTGTGATTCGAGAGCTACAAAATTTCTTGAAAAACTCTCTTCGCTTCTCAAGGGGGTTGAGGCCTATTTATAGGCATTTCCACTAACTCATGAACCTTCCCCACAAAGTCAGCACCATGTCAAATCAAATCGCAAAGCTCTGATATTCACGCTGAAATTTTCCCTATATCACAAAGTACCACAACATTTTTCGGATCCTATAGATCGATATAATCATAGATAATTCCTTCAATTACTTTCAGTCGATGTCACAATTCTCCCTCACAATACACATCAACTCTACTATTCACGAAGCGTGTTGTAATTGCAGAGCTTACCATGGAACGTTTCCCAGTATCTGTAAAATCCACTTCATTAAACCCATCTTCATGAAACTTATGACATTTCTTTATTCTGATGAGGTCTTCATGGTAATCCACATTTAATGATGCTCACAAAATCCCAAATTTTTTACCCCAAAAATATGGTAAACACTAGAAAACAACACAACCTTGTATATGTCCTTTTATACTACCTCTAGTCCTTAGATTCATTTGTCGTGGTTATTTTTCAACATTGATTGTCAACAACATCTCTAGAACACGAAAATTCAACATGAAATAATTTCTTTGTCAACATATACATCCAATAGAAAATTGCTACAATGTTACCTTTAGGGATGTTTTCCTAATAATAAATACAATGATTTCATGAATGAGACACCAAATATTATTGTTGTAGTTAAAAATATCCTAATGTTACTTAAATAGATAAATAATGATATAAATTATAACATGAACCGTGTGGAGTAATCGATGCTCCAAAGAAGTATCATGTTGTATTTTAGTTATTTACTAATTGATGGTATCACTCTTTTCATTGATCCTTCTATCCATTAATTGTGGATCAATGGAAAACAATCTTGAAAATATATTTTCCATGATTTGATACCCGATGTAACAAAATTTGATCATTGAAATTTATTACATAACGAGTCAAGGTGATCAATAATAGAAAATAATGAATAGTATAAATGACAAGTATCAAATTCACTCAATGTGATTGGATGAATTCTATTTTTTTTCAAAAAACACTTTCCATACTCACTTTCAAGTAAAATATATATGTAATTTCATAGGTGTATTTAATGGTAGGATGAATTAATTTGATTATACGAATAAAATTTCACATGTATTATAAGGTAATTCTATATCTCTTACATTAACCCTAGAAGAATACATAAACAATTCATTAGTATAATAAAGAGAAGTCCTCATTTTATTTTTCAAGATATCAATAACAACGATGAAATAATACATTACTTACCAACACTAGGATTTACCTATGAACCAATGTTTTATTATTTATTTGATCTATTTTTATCTTATTGATTCCTACTTGATTAAATTTATTTCTAGGTATTTTTCTTGGGTTGATCCCTAATATGGGCCATAAATGGGGTATTTATCATTTTTAGAGAGGTTAATAGATGGAAAAGGAGTTTTAGTTCAAGGGTTGGAAAGAAATTGTATCCAAAATGGTTACGTAATGTCCACCTACTAATTGGAGAGGGATATTATCTAGTTTTTTGTATGTGGGTAGTGGGGAGTTCTTATAGGAATTCCACAGTGAAGCTGGTGGGAGACAATAAGATAACCTATGGAAAAACTATTGGGGCCTTCATTATTCATGAATTATATCCCAATGGATGTGACTTCCAGTATACTAGTCATTATTCTATGCACTATTGGCTAGCTGGTGATATATTTGGGGATGAGAAATGACAAGGATGTATCATTATTCCATCAAAATTAATCTTTGATTTATTTTTAAAACACCTCCCTCTATTTTTATTCAAAATTTAACACCTCGGGGGATCTAGAGTGATGAATTTTGGTCCTCCAACATTGATGCTTCATTATTCAAAGTTTCATTAGGATTATGAGTTTCTCATAGTAAGTGTATCCAATATCTATCAATGAATTTTATTCTCATTAATGTTCCTTATTCCCCATGGGTTTTGATATCTTGAGTGGTTGATGTAATTTGATTTTTATTTTGGAATTATGAATCAAGGAACTCTTATTCATCATTCCATCCGTTGACTTTTTATTGGGGGATCCCTAATTGGATGAGTATTGATCTTGATTTTAGGTAACTAGTTTTATAAGAAAATTATTATCAATTAAATCCTAATGATCAATAATTTTGAAATGAATTTATAATTGATTTAGAACACTTAATTTTGGAATATTGGAAATAGTTTATAAATAGAATGGTTTCTGTATGTTGATCCTTTTGGTAATGTATTTTAAAACAATATAATGATATGATGAAAATGTTTATGATGTAAAATATTGACATGATGAATGTCATTGGTAGAGAACCTTGAGAAATTACAGAATTAAATGTTTTTAAATTCAATTTAAATGTGTTGTTTTGAATGATATAAATAATGAGGAAAAAACATTTGTTTTCTATTTTTAAAATTTGATGGAATATTTATGAAACTTGAACTTGGTGTTGAAGAATTGACTGATTTTTTAAATGGTTTGATAATGATTACAATTAATTAAATCATCTAGTAAGGTAGTTTTCCTTATAGAACATGGGATCCATAGTATTTATGTTAGAATAACACATTACAAGCATGAATTAGCTCTAACTAGATGGGGTTTAATGATGAAAATAATTATAAATATACTTTAACAAAG
Source organism: Viscum album (assembly GCA_963277665.1). Lineage (NCBI taxonomy): Eukaryota > Viridiplantae > Streptophyta > Magnoliopsida > Santalales > Viscaceae > Viscum > Viscum album. Next base: position 897,848,356 of record OY728143.1, on the reverse strand, counting down.
AAAGTGTACTAATTATGAATTTTTCTTATTCACTATTTTCATGAGACCTAAGAATGTGCACACACGAGGAGTTATACTTCACTAAGATGAGTGAAAATCCGTTTAGCAACCTATACCTTGGTCTCTTAAGCATGTCCTTGTGATTAATAATGGATAATTTTAATAATTTAAGAATACCAATGGTATGAAATGATTTACTCATGTATTTTTATATTTAAGTTCGTATTAATTCCTATTTTGACGGTTTTTAAATTAATAGCTATTTTACACTAGCCATTGAATTTTCAAAAATCATGTTTTGATAAGAATGACGAAGAGACTCCCAAGACATGTTTTATTTGAAATTAAAAAAATATTATTTCAATTTATTTGTATTTCTTATCCAATACATGGTGAGATCCTATTAGAATTTTTTTATCCCACCCTATTTCTTAGTTTGGTTGTTTACATAATTGATTATACTAGGTCTAATAAATGTAAAGGGACCACTTCATGGATGTGGAAGTTATTAATTTGAATGACCTTGGAATCCACCCATGATTTATGGAGAATATGATCAATTTTTTTAATATAGATTATCAGATATTTTATTTTATGGTGAATGGGATCACATTAGTTGATATACCATTTTGGTCTTCTACCTATCTTAATATGGCACATAACTTATGAGTAATGTTTTCAATACTGAATATTTATTATTTATTATCCAATATTTTTTCATGATGTGTTATTAATGTGGCTAAATATTTCCCTCATTATTTCATTTGACGACCTAGCTCTATTATCCATTCCATGGGGATCAGAAAAACTATTTGTATCATTTAAAGATTGATTCGAGAATTTTTTTAGATAAATTATCTATGTTTGTTTATGAAAACACATCATCAAAAGAGAAAATTTCATTTTTGATATAAGTATGATTTTTTGGATGTCTTAGTGAATATGTGACAAGATTTAAATACATAATGTGTATGTTATGAGGGAGTTTATAGATATAAATCATTGTAACTATCCTTATGTTATTATGGAATTCTGGGGAAACGACTCTTTTAGGAGATATTTGATCTAATAATATAATTTTTACAATGTTTTTAACTGAAATTTGTGTTTCCCTGTTGATTTATTATTACTTGAGTGGATGATCTTGCATCTATTTATTGACATTTATATTATTAGTTTTTGATTTTGTGTAGTAAGATGACCCCATGATGTTGTTTGAACATATATCAAGAGGAATATTATGATAAACCAACTAATATTTACCGTTTAGTTCATCAGAACATTGTAGAGGTTATTGGGCATGTGGTCCATACTCTGTTCTAGGTAGTTGCACCTGTTCCTGTTTTGGATTCAGCAATTATACCTCGACGAGGAAGTTACATAGATCTTTTCCGAGTGTGATGACACCAAATATAGTAACCCACAGTTGATGTATTACATTATTACATTAGCATAATGATTTCAAGAATAACATACTAAATGTTCAAATAGTTTAGTATTCATTTTAAACTAGATACATATATGATTATCATATTCCATTTCAATACACAAATTACAACATAATTTTTTTGAAGAATAACTTTACTCCCTCTAAAATTTATTTTCATATAAATAATACTATACTTTATGGATTTCAGGGGAAGGAAAAAAATTAATGGTTAACTAAAACTCTTATTATGTTTTATGTAAAATTCAAGCCATAAAAAATAAATAAGTATAATAATTGAAAGGTAGATAAAAAAATTCAATTAATTTTTAAAAAAGCTAACTAGAATAATCAACATGGACTGTTGAATAACTGAAAGCTCATTAAATTTAACCAATAAAAATATTATCATAAATGGATATGGAATAGTATCATAGAAAGGTAAATAAATGAAAACACATTCATTTAATCAGTAAATTGAAAACAAAATGCATCTGAAGAAAACATCGTTGAAAATATCTCCATGAAAATAATAACTAAAAATTTTATCAGGGAAATGATTAATTATTAGAAATCATTTTTTTATGAATATGATACCTCCACCCTCAAGACCTTTTACAATACAGTTTAAAATTATTGGTATAATCCGATTTAATGAAAGCTAACTGATTTGCCTAAGGAGAATACAGATGCATTGATGGACCATAAAATTACATGCCCCCACAGTTACTACTTGTCCAAAGATTTCATCATATATCAAATAGTCTATATAATTCATGAATAGTGTTACTAATCATCAAAAATCAATATTTTTTAATAAACCCATATTTATCAGTATTTCGCTAGTTAATCAAATAACTTTTTATGTAAACAATATATGTAAAAATGGTATATATTTTAAGAAATATTCATATACATGATTCAAAGAATATGGAAATTTTTGAATTGATACCTCAACCATCATGAATAAATATGTATTCATGATAAATAAATAATGGTCAATTATCTTGTCTACATTAAAGTGAATAGATTAATATTAACAAATATGTTACAATGAAATGGAATTTGATAAAAATCACTTACAATGATAATAGTGCTGAAATGATAATTCATCCAAAAATACATTATGTTTTTAAAATGTAAATACACATAAAAAATGTCAATATTTAAAATATGTTATTCCAAATTAATTATACAGATAATTTTTTAATGTAAAAGTAAAATTAACAAGTAATATAACTCAATAACACGAAATTGAGTTATGAAATTGTTTACATATTGGTAACATTAAAACTTAATACCATTGGAATAAATTATTCAAATTAAGACAAAAAAATACATTCTAGTGTGAAATATTAATTATATTATATATAATAGGGGAATTATTTTCACCATATAATAGAAATTTGGGGAATAACAGTACAATATGCTTCAATGAAGAGTAATTCAGACAAAGACCCTTACTTCAAACATCCTTTTGGTTAAACAGAGTTTGTACTCATGTATAATGTTTTTAAGAGTGTTATTAATTTATACCAAAACAATATTAATATTTTTAATATAAAATATTATACCATTAAATTTTTTTTATCACTCATTGGTTATTAATCAATCATTATTTTCATTTTCATGTGTTAATCTCCTTATTTTATCATCCATGTTTTTCAAGATGGTTTTAGTTCTTGTGCACAACATATATACTGAACATCTATTTAATTATATTAAATATATAAATATAATATTTACTTAGTAGATATATTTTTATAATCATTCATTAAGGTTGTACATGGAAAATTAATTGAATTACATCATGAAGATGGTAGGTCATACATATGCTCGAGGGACGATATCATTCAATTAATGAGTGAATGTAGAATAAAATGGTTGATATTTTAATTTTTTAAAAACATATATTTTCATATATAAAACATATATTTATTAAATTTATCCTTTTATACTTTACATGTAAAAATTATTTAATAAATAAATCACATTGCTTCCCAAGGTGGTAGTCCCCATATACACAAATGATGTTATTAATTTTTAAACACCATAGAACTTTAGAAGGTATATCTAAAATTATTAATACATAAGTATAATAATATCATACTTATTACAAATATATATATAAATATAAATATATTTATATTAACTCAATTATTGTATAAAATCTATATATTTCTTGATGAAAAAAAAATAAATCAGTTCACAAGGTGGTAATACATTGTACACATGATCAGAGATTTCATTTCCTATATGATAAAGGATGAGATGGATAAATATTATTCCATTTACATAATAACATATAAGTATATGGTAGATATTTGTATAATTAAATTTAATATTATATGATATAATTGAATTTGGAAAAAGAAGAAAAAAATGAAATGGATTTGTTATGAAAATTACCTTCTTTAAGAGAAACCTCCATTGGATATCCTCTTATGGCCCCTTGATCTCATATTTTGGGAATACCCAAAGCACTAAAATGAAACTAAAAATTTTGTGGAGGCATTTTTTCTGTGTATGGTCATGAAAAATGGATGTATGGGTGTGAATAAGTAAGGGGATGTATTTCCCGTTTTTATGTGCGGAAAATGGAACCCTTTTTAAAATTACATTGATAATCTGAAATAGAATCCAAAATTAAACAGTAATTTTCATTCCAAAAGCATCCAAAAAAATATTTATGATTGATTTTGAGATATTATACGGTATAAATATTTCTATAAAACATGTTTTTTACAAGACCAGGGTTCATTTTAATCCTTTATCCATTATGTTTAACCACCGATAAACCCAATATTACCTTGACTATGGTTAAAAAAATTAAATGTTTTACTATTTTTTATTTTCTAAAATTAATTTTCCATAAATATATTATAATAATTATTAATACTAAAAATTTTAAATACATTTTTATAATTCATTTCAATAAAGTGGGAAATTTTAATTTAATGTTCACCCCATAAACACGATGAGAAAGTGCGTTTTCAAAGAGATGATGTCCAGAAGTATACTGGGTTTTTATATAATAATTCATCAAAAAAATATTCAAATAATGTAAATTGGAATAGAATATTTATAAATGAACTAATATTACATCAAATAAATTTATAATGTAATTTAACTTTATTAGTTATTTAAATGAAAGTGTTGTATTCAATAAAAAGAATTATTTTGTCAATATTAATCGAAAAATGATGCCTTACATCAAAATATCAAAAACTCACCATAAGATATTTTTATTTGAAAAAATAAAAAAATTAAGATAATTTTATAAAATCAGTATTGTAAAAGGGGTAATTATTAATTATAATTTTTGTGTGATATGTGTGACAAAACCTTCTTTCATAAGAAATTCAATTTTTTTGGAAAATATTTATTATTTATTTTAATTTACTATTTTTATTATTTTAAAAAATAGATAATCATACTTTTTATAATTTAGTTAGTAATATTAATTCCATATAATGTTACATCTAATTTATACTATTAAACTATATAATTGTTCATTTAGACTTAGGGTTTCATGTTTATTAGGGTATCAATGTGATTAAATTTAAAGAAATATATTTCATAGGTTGTTTAAATTCGATGTTTTTTGTCAAATAAGATATTAAATGAAATTTTCTTCTTTCTGAATTCTGGGGTGTGAATTTATCCCATTCTTTTATAAATTTATTCCTAACATTTCGTTCTTCTACACATAAATAAAGGGATTAATATCGGAGATTTAATTTATTCAAAAATCACAACGTATAAAAGGTTAATAAAACATCCACTTGGTAAGAGAGAAAGGGAAATATGAAGGTCATATGGAATAAGACATAATATTTTATCTATTTACTATGACATTGGTGGAATATGAAGATATGTACATAGAAGAAAATTGTAAAAAAATATATAGTGATAATTGACATTGATCACAAGAAAATGAATGATTATTGAATAGTTAAGGACATAAAAACCATAAATATGTGTTGATTTAAAATAACATTTGATTCATTAGATATGAAGTTAATAGGATAATTTTTTTAAGGCCATTTTCTTAAATTTAAGGTATTATTTTACTACATCTGAATATAAGGAAAAACATACTAGAAACATTTCAATTCCATATGCACATTATCATCCTTTGGTTGTAGATAGATTTATATGAAATTTATTATTTTATCAAATAAATAAATATCCAAATATAATTTTTTATTCCTAAAGCATTAAAAGTCACATTTAATCAATATTAATATCCATGAAATAGTGAAAAGTAGTTTCCAATTTATCTAACTATTTTCAAAAACCAAATGGTTATTACATTTTATCCAATATAATACTTTAATATCTAAACATCAACATAAACACCACTGGTTTGTCCATAATATTTATTCATAAAATATTTTTTGAAAACACAAATTAAATACTAACCATAACACCACCTAGGATACTAGTAAAAGTTGAACCTTATCATTTGTAATTTTTTTGTTCAAGCCCTTCAACCGTATTGGACTCAAATGGATTTCACTTAGTATAGGGGTTACCCATTTTCTAAAACTATCTTAACATTATACCTATAAGATTCCAAAATTGTAATGAGTCAAAGTTAATACAAAATTAATGATATGATAAACTATAATGGTTACCGATATCATGAATCTTAAGTCCAATAAATAAAATATTCAAATTTCTTATTCCCCAAAAATTGTTTTATATACTAAACAAGTAGGATATATTCCTATAAATATTTCCCAAAATATAATTAATCCATGTAAAATTCCCACACATAAATCTTATAAAGGTGTCCTTATGAATTATAACATATGATCAATCATAAAATCATAACCACATGATGGTATAAATAAATCATCAGATAACAAAAATATATATAAACTTCTAAAATATAACATTGTTCTTAGATTATTGAAAAGTCTTCAAAAAATATCATTGAAAAAAAAATATTAATAAATTTCAATTATTGATTATAAATACATAAAAAATAATCCATTTATTTCAACATAGGTCCTTACTTATTATACAGATTAAAATTTGAAGAGGGAATGGAATCAAAAAAATCCCAAGTTCCCCACTTTTAAGAAAATTATTTATAAATTTCTCCATAGGAAGAAATCTATTTCCATACATTATACTCATCATTTTTACTTAGAAAATAATTATTTTCCGCTCATTTTCAACAAATAAGTTTTTTCTCATTTCATATAAAAGCATTATAGGGTTTCTTTTTCCAAAATAGTGACATGATTTAAATAGTCTATCCATGTTCTCCACCACTTGTACTCTTAGAGGACTTCATCCTAATTTTATTTTGTTAGTTCAAGAGTGAATTTTGGATTATGATATTAATCATATTTTGGGATAACTGGTTAGGAATAATCAAAATATATTTCACTACAATCAATATCCTATTCAGTTTCTCAAAGACACCACATTTTACATGAAATATAGTATTAACTATATTTATTCAGCTTTAAGATATTTACTAAAAATAGAAGTCATATTGTGAGAAACAATAATCGTAGTTGAAAAACTACTGATGTAGTAGATTATTATAACTTTCGTTTACATCATCTTTCATTTTCATTCAATTTTTATTATCAAAATAGTGTATTTGGTTTAATAATTTCCTACTATTGTTTTCAAATATTTTGTTGATTAAATTGTAATTTTTTGTTTAAATATATATTTTATGAATAATTTTTTTAAATTTTGAATAATTTTAATTTCAATAATAAATTCTATTTAACATTCATTTCTTGTTTTTTTTTAATTATTATTTTTTATTTTAATTCCTTTATATTGTCTAAAATTAATTTCTTTTTTCTTTTCTTATCATTTTAATTTTTATATTAATTCATTAATAAAAATAATTTATTTAATAAATAAATAAATATCACTATTATTTTTGAATAATTAAATAATTTAAAAAATATTAACAATTGTAATCATTTTTAATAACCAATAAATTGTAATTTTAGTTTAATTATTTTATTTCATTAATTCTTTTGATTAATTAATTTGTAATTTAATTTAATGAAAGAAAATTTTAATGAATTTTATTACTTTAAATTAAATTTTATATAACAATATTTAATATGTATAAATTATTTATTTAATATTTTGAAATTCAAATTATTTAAAAAAAAATTAAATTTCAATTAAATATTTATTTTATTTGTTATTTTATCTAATTGATTAATTTTTTTCGCAAGTATCACCATTGTAATTTTCTCACAACCAACCTTATCCCTTTATTTTCCATTTTCCTCCCATTGACAAAGGACTCAATGGTGAGTGCATACTCAATGTTCATGATTTACTGCGGACTCAGGAGTCACCACCGTTTCTCTATTTTTCTCACCACTATAGAAGCTTGTGGTGACTCTAGTTTCTCATAGCCAGACCCTTTCACTCTTTATACATTTCAAAAAATCTAACTCACCAATGGTGATTCCTATCTCATAAATGTATTATTTTCTCATTAGCAACTCATATCACCCTAGAAACACTCCTTTAGTGGTTATTCAACACCTAACCATTTCCTACTACCCACTTCTTCCATAGATTTTCCACTACCACACCTCTCTGGAGATGACACTTTTCTCACCATCTGGCCATTGATCCCCCCCACCAATAGTGATATAGGGATTCAACATGAACACATATATTCTATTCTTATTCAAACATCACATCACCATCACTCTAGAAACACAAGATCAAAACTAGAGGCAATAAAATAAAAAATAAACAGACTAGAAAACTCGAACCAATAGAAATCACAAGAAAATAATACAACCATATTAGATATTGAATAACAAATGAAGAAGAATATTTTTATATATTCAAATACCAAATCAAAAACTAGATCTGAAGATCTCCATCAGGAAACTAAATCCACACTCAGCCACCAAAGAAGAATAATATTCCATCGGTTATTTAGAACCATTGTTCACACCTCACACCATCACAATATAGAACTACTTTGGCCATGGACCACCTTAACCACTGAAGAAGAACAACAAATCAAAACCGGCCACCATGTGGAAGTACCCAAAGGCTACTGGATCTGACGAATCATTCTATTATCATCCTAGTAGACGTCTCCCAAGTCACAAGCCACACCTTATAGAGGCATGAACCCTCCTCTTGTAGAATCCCCATCCCCAAAACTTTAAAATCCAAACTCATCCTCCTTCCTCCATCACGACAAGTCCCTGTGAGAGCCTGACACCCACCCATTCTCCTCTGCTCGTGATACCCCCTCCCCCTTTACTTACCTTTTTTATTTTTAAATATATTATATAATATAATACATAATATAAAATATACTATTTAATTATATATAATAAAATATAGTATAGTAATAATAATAACAATAATAAATATTAATAATATTATGTATATTCAAATTTGTAAATATGTTTTTTCGATGTAAATAAATTAAAAAATAAATAAAAATTATTAATATAAGTATATATATATATATTACTAATAATATTAATAATAGTAATTGGTTTCTTAATAAATATATTTATAGGTATTATTTTTCCTGTAAATAGTTTTTTTAATATAAATATAATATCTATTTTAATATAGTAATAATTTTTTCAAATATAATCCAGTTTCTTTTATTTTTTTCGTCTTGTTTATTTTCTATTTCAAGGGTATCGTGCTTCATGGAATGTGAATTTGTTTTTCTTTGGATTTTGCCTTGGTGACCAATGAGAATAAATTAGTAAACTCAATTCACCATGCGGGGGCCCGATAAGTGATCCATGAAGAAGTGAAAAAGACATGAAATAATGGTGAGAAGGATCTATAGGAAATACGAGAATATGAGATAAATATATCACATATTATAGACCCTTTACATTTCACTAATTTGAGAACCATCCATCGAGAAGGGGGAAGTGGAGACTTCACCATCATGTTGGATGCAATAAATAATTTCAGATATCCACTTCTAGCCTACTACCACTCTAATATATCAGGAGTTGGAGATCAGATCCACAAATATCACCACTTCAAGATTCATAGGGCATGAGATTTGGATATATCTTTCCATTCACCATCACTATATACAGTTCATAGATAATGACAATTTAGTGTACCTAAATATTGATATGGGAGGGAGAATACTTTTCTATTTTATCTATTTTGATTCATGTTAGTTCGATATGAACTTTTTTGTTTTAATTTGTATTTATATGTTGATTCCAACTACGAAATTCGAATAATATCCCTTGGGGAATATAGTTTCTAGTTAGATATAATTTTCCCATTGTCCATGCATTAATTTATTATTGAATTGTCTCCCTCTCTTTTACACATGAAATTATCATTTTTATTTACAGTACATCAACAATTAGTGAAAACTGATCTTGAATGGGTTTACATTCAATTGTTTTTAATATGATGATTTGACTGAAATATAAATAAAGTTCAATATTGAAAGGAACACTAATTTCCACTGATAATTCAAACTCAGTGATTTATGATTTTTTATCACTTGGTGATATTATGATTTTTTTCACTTGATAAACTATAAGAGTAAATCAATCTTAAGTTAACTATAATTTTTTTTGTTATCTTCTTATAATAAGATAGTGTTATTTCAATTTAATTGGACGGACAAGGGAAACCATTATTGAAGTCATCAAGTCGATTTCCCCTTTCATGACATATAATTGTTCCAAATGTTCCTATCTTTTACGTCACTTTTATTCTTGTCTTCACCCACTCACATTTTTAAACACTAACCATTTAATTCACATCACTATTTCATCACCTACATCCATTTTATTTTTTTCTCTTTTTTTGTTTTTTTTTCTAGCGTTTTAGTTATCTAAGTACAAACTGTCCTTCCCAATGGTTCGACACCCATTCCCATGTACTAGTGTAGGTTAGGAGTAGGATTTATTAATTTAAACATGTGTTTACACATGGCAATGGTCATAAACGTTTGGTGTAGTTTCAATGGAAGTCTCATGCAACAAATTATTAGAAATAAAACAAAATAAGAAATCACATATAAATAATAGAAAATTTATAAAAATTTAAAAAAACTTTGAAAATTCAAAATTTATTAACAAATTAGATATAAAAAATGTTTTAAAAACCATAAATATAAAATACCATTAAAATATGTCAAATAAATTAATCCAGAAAATTTAAAAAAAATCTTGAACATATTGTTGTATGAAAAACAAGGCCAATGTCTGAGACCATAAAACATGTTATTATTTTGATTTATAAATATCTCAAAGTCAAGAAAATAAATAAATTAAAATAGATGTTAATAGAGTAGTTGTGAATCAAAACATAAATAACACTCCACCTGTAAAGGAGAACCCACCTGGTAATGAAAGGGAAGAGATACACTATTTGATAGAGTTCTTATTGCCCGAAGTTTCTTGTAATCCTTCTTGTATTATGCTCTTATCTAGATACTGAAATTATGAAATCGAAATTTAAATGTTGTATCAACTTCTAAATATTATTGTAATTCCTTTGGAATACTCCCTTGACATCAATAAGGATTTCTATCATAGTTTATAACAGCTTCCACTAGGGGACATAAGTGAGAAAGAAATAAAAGCGAGTGTTCCCTTTTTGTGACTATGTAAATTACATATATTGATTCCAATAGTTATAGAATAAACATTTTGTCACTTGGGAACATGTATATCATGAATTCACCATGAAATTATATCATATGATAATGAAATTTGATATTTGGAACAAGATCACTAGTTTTCTACAAGATGAGAGGGAGTTATCTCATGAATCTTGGGGGATGATTTTTGATATTAATTAGATAGTGTCCCAACAAATTTTGCACTCCAAAATTTCCCAAGGACATACTTTACAATAGCCTCACCCCATACCACAAAAATTTCGAGTACTAATATGCTAGAGGGTATTTTAGTAATAGGATAGTTGAGGAGCTCAAACAGATAAATAACATTATAAGACAAAGTTCCCAACACAAATTAATTAGATATATAACCATAGTGAGAAAAGAATCAAATAATACTCCAAAATTTAAATACCAAGATTCTAGGTTAATAAACGAAAATACCCACTACATCATTAGGGTGTAATTCAACCACCAATTTATGGTTAGACAGTGACATACGTGTTGTTGAAATTTTTACATGCAAGTCCTACCTCTTGTGATTTACAATTTTGTTGTCTATGGTCCTAGAATAAAACCAAGGGAAGAAAAATTTTAAAATACATATAATCCGCGGTATATGAACCAACTGAACCTGTCTTGGACGGATCAAGGATCTATTGAGCCTATTTTCCCTCCTTATTTCCAGTAGCATCCACAGAAACCGTTCTAACCCGAACCCCATCATATGGATGGATCGTCCAATTATGAAGATGAACTGAGGGATATGTTCCAATAGATTATAGGAGCATTTCAAGAAAATAAGATTAAATATTATTTTCATAAATTCTAAATGTAATAAATAATGAGAAAACTTATAATTAAAATGGGGTATTTTGTTAGGGATATTGGTAGTAGAGATAAGGGAAATCTCACATGTACTACTGAATCCAACCTAATATTAAATGTAATGGTTGTGACCACCTAATGTTGTCTCCAAAAACACAAAAATCCTCTGAATGAACCCCACATTTCTGAAAATTAAATCTTACATGAATTTTAAAATTACAATATGGAAAATTGTGAAACTAGGAAATTAGACAACATCATTGGAATCTTTCTAGTCTCTGTTTACTAGAAAAAAACCCAAAAGAAATTGGCTCAAAAAATAAATGAAATAAAAACCTTGAATATGATGTTTACAGTTTCCCCGGAATTATAAAAATATTTCACCCTATAATCCATTTTCCAAAATGGACAACGATGTAAATAAATGATTCCATGTTTCTTAAATTCTTCAATATTGTTTAAAAGATTATAAATTAACAAATAATTCCTTAAATCCCTATAAGGACCGTCATACTAAAAAAATCTAATGATAATATTCTCTAAAAAATACCTTTGAAGAGTATGCCACCTATAGTTATATAGAGAAGAATAATGCTCTATTGTAGAATAGGATACCTCCTATGGTACAAGATGCAAGGAGCCTTGTCATCCCATTTTCATTTGGGGACTAATGTCATTAGTTAAATTGTAGATGTTATTAAGGAGATATAATTAACATTATTCCATTTTCATTATTCCAACACTTGGTATTAATAGTTAGCTAACCCACCACTATTGTGGTATAGCTTGCTAATCGATCCACAAATTACCAAGTGGGAAGGGTTGATGATTTTTATGTGGGAGTAGGTGGACTCTCATTGACAATTTCCTTATGATTCAAGATATGGAGTGTGACTATGAGGTACTTCTAATCCTTGGTAGCACTATCCAAGATACAAGGGGGAGTTGTCTTATATTTATCAAATGGTAATTTAATATTCTACATGGGTGAAAAAATAATGATTTTGTTGTTTTAATGAAAATTAAAGAACCCAAGCACCCAAAAAATCCCATAGATGAAATTTTAGGAGATGAACAATCTGTTGATAAAGTGGAAGAAGAATTTCTAAGAAGGCTAGAGAAGATTAATGGTGAACCTAATATCCTTATTGTTACTTGAATCCCGAGTAGGTCATTTAAGGATATAGATCATATTGATGAGTTTGAGGGGGAGCTTCTATAAAATCTAGATAAATTTTCATTGGAATACATTCTGGCCCCAAAATATGAGAATAAAAGGTACATAAATACAAAATAAGGGAAATAAATGGTACATAAATACAAAAAAAAATCTGAATCATCACAAGACTTCTCTTGGTCCAACGCTCTCCTACCCTAATATCAATCTAGTACCCGTAGAATGGAACATTCCCTTATAGACACCTACAACAATAAAATCAGTTTGGGGCCAAAACATGGCCAAAATAGGGTGAGAGAAATAAATCTCACTATTCAACCACCCAAGGTCAGTGCCAAACTATCTATGGATATATGTAACTAAAATATACAACAAAGGAAGAAATAAGCTTAGAATTACTCAAAATAAAACAATACTACATGCATAAGTATTAATTTACATTCATCTCATGTTCTTTAATTAATTCAATAATATTAAAATATATACGTTTCAGGATCCATCGTATGCCCTTAAATGACCTATACAATGTAAGAACTATAGATACCTTATCAGGTAATCTAAACAAGTGAGGTGATGACTGAATCCAAGCTTGTGAATTAGCTAGGTAGATGAGTCATGAGTTATTCCATTTCAATATTTAATTTAACACATCCCCTGAAGGCATAGCGAAAACCCCACCCACAAGCATAACTAATCCTTTCCTAGAGGCATAACAAAATCATTTCCCGCAGGTATAACAATCAATAAAATGTCTTCAAAACCCTGTATATATTCATTTTAGCAAGTTCAAGGGTCAAAACCTAGTATATAAGCATTGTAGAATGTATCAGGGCCATGATTGGTGTATAATAATTTTAGCATGTTTCAGGGAAAATACCAGTGTATAAGTATTTCGGCAAAATAGAAAACACAATTAAATTACACTATTACATGGATAACATAATAAAAACTTATTTAAGAATCACACATAATAATAAATTAGTGAATTAAACTATCACAAGGCATAAAAATTATACTCAAATTGGAAATTCATATAACCAACCAAATATGAAATCTAATAATTACAAGTCTTAAATAATTATACAGACATGGGTAGTTAATATATAATATGAAAAGATGTGAATTAAACTATCAAAAGGCTTAAGCAGTTATCATCTCACGTGGGAAAAATATAATAAAAAATAACATTTTAAACAAACCTAAAAATGGAAACAAGTTATTTCCCATAGGCATCCTAGGATAAATAGTTAAACTACAGTTTTCCGAGGGAATCACACCCAGGGGGTGGTCCTTAATTAAACCAAACAAGCTCAAACATGCGTAAATTAATTTAACCCATGACCTAATCATCATTATAAAATAAAAAGTTTCAATTTCCATTCAAGGATACACCCTAAACATTGGTGGATGACACTATTTCACATATAAACAACTCGACATTGATGGAAAAGAAGCAGACAACCTACCATGTACTCATACGACTCTTCTAGTCCAACATCAGGCTTTGATTCGCCCACGAATAAAGTCGAAATAAAAAATAGGAAAAACGATAAACCTTTCACAACATTATTGAATAGAAAAATGAATAAGTAAGGATAAATATGGATCTATAACACACCAACAGGAATCCAATTGATATAATAGTTTTTGAATTAGGAGTTGGATGATGATATGAGTGGAAATTTATCATCTTGATTTCCTACAAACTCTTTTCATCCAAGGGGGTTTGATTCTGTCTATCTGGTAAAACAATGCTATTACCCAACATAATAATTAAAAAATAACATGAATGGTAATTTAGACTACATTCCATGTCCATACAACTCATGGATAGAACATTACATACCCATGTATTAGGATTACATGGCTTGTATCCCTCAAAACATAGCGTGTACAAACATTAGATGGTGTGTAGTACCCAGTAAAGTCATGTAATAAGCCTCTAGCCATCCATGGACCCATTTCCCCCATTTTCATAAATATAACATGAAATGGATAGGTCCATATTTCAAAGACATAACTAGTTTCATAGAAACATCACCCCACAACGAAATTTCTCCCCGAATTTCCCTTACAATGGTGGTGAAGAGAAAAAATATGAAAACAACCCTAACCACTATTATCATACATCGACCTCTATCTCCTATGTCTTTTCCAGCACTTAGTGATGCTGCTATAGCACCCACATCAATGAAACATACCGACCACTGAAAAACTTCGTGATAAGGTCTACAATAAAAATAGGATACTCCATAAAAGATGCATCTACCCACAACTCAACGTTCTCGAGATGAAAGGCATGACAGGGGTCTGCGTGATAGTGGTTTAGATGATATACAAGGAAGAAATCATTCATATCCAAGCGCCTCTAAGGTAACTAAAAAAATAGGAAACTCACTAGAATCTTTCCAAAATTCTGACCGTTTTGATATATCTCAATGAAATATTACCATGTATCCTAATCCTCTTGTACCCCATATTCATTGAAACATGTAAGAAAAATCAATCCCCAACCTTGAACAATAGGGGTCATGTGCGGTGATCAAAAAATATTTTTGACAGGACTACATAGTAGTCACCCACTTCTGAATCACATGAATCAATTCAGTGGTCTCCTTAACATGATTAGGTCCTAGTATAACTTCATATCCTTCCTCCAGCCAACACATGGGTAGTTGGTATGTCCTATCATACAAAGAATCATATGGTAGCATCGGAAAAGTAGAATGAAATCTATCTTTATAGGAAAAATCAACCAAGAGAATGTATCTCTTACAAGAACCCTTGAAATTCAGGACGGATGCTTGAATCAATTCCTCCAGAACCTGAATCGTGAGCTATTACTGGCTATCCATATGGTGTTTGTAATCTGTTCTTAGAAGAACTTGTTTACCCAATGGCCTCTATATCCCTTTAAAGAAATGATAAGTAATCCAAGAGTCCCTATGTAAAAAAATTGATTATGGGACACCATACAGTCATAAGACCACATGAATTTGAAACCATTAATGCCCATCAACACTAAAAATTTCCTTGATCAGTAGGAAGAGATCAACCTTTATTAGTCTATTAATAACTACTCAAATTTAATCATTACCATAAAACCTACACCATTCGAAAAATCAACCATGAACCCCCCCTAAGTTTTCTAGATATGCTTCTAGAATGAGTTTCCTTTAACTGGGAAAACCCAAACATAATAGGGGTCAAAACAGCATCCTCACAACAAAGAACGATTGAACCCCGATTGACATCATCAAATGCGGTCACACAATCTTTCCTCAAAATATATTATATACTTTTACACCACATAAACCGTAAAAATGGAATAGTTTATAAACTGGTATACTATTACTAACCACGATAGCCATGATGGATAACAAGTCAAACCATCACTAGAAGACTTATCTCAGAAACGGCCAACATAGAAGGTTGACATATTGAAATATAACACAACACCTACTCCCAAGGCTCCATATGGATACAATAACCCTGTTCATCGAAGATCATACGTATCCCATGGTGATGCTCCCTTTTCAAGGGATCCCTTGATCAATTCAATGGTCATGGCACAAAAAGAGTATAATTATAATTCATGTTCCACCACACTAGAATCATTAACTATTTTGAACCATTACATCTGAGCCTAAAAGTAAGTTTGAGACAAACTCAGATTCACCAAACTGGTGTCTAATGAACTAATCAAGGTGTTCTATACTCCTCATTACATGTAACACTTTGGTACAAGGACAAAATTCCACATAAGAACACTAACCAAACCTAGAGAGGCATTATCCTAGAATTCACATCATGAATAATTGAAGGAATCAAGAGTCCATTCAAGGAGTTCCTACACAGGAACCCATGTATAGCTTAGGATTAACCAGACCTCATTTAATACAACACATCTAACTAAAAACACAAGAAGAGATCAAGAACTAGCGCAATGACATTCATTTTTAGCGGGATGTGTAACCAATGATCTCTTAGTCCATCTAAGATGACATCAAGAAAGGGTACTTGCTCGTCTATTAAAAAAGAGAAAACTAAGAGAATTTCAAGGATTACTAAAATAAGTAGTTGAAAAACTACTGGTAGACCTCTTGAAATAAACTTGACTTTACTTTACATCACATAACCATTTAAATTACCGCAATGCATTTATTCCGATGCATTTCTGTGATAGCTAATGCTTAACTACTGAGATCTTTCGAATATCATCGGTTCCCAACAAGGGCTATGAACATAGACAACCATAGCCAAGTAGTTCTGCCATGAATTAAACAACAAGTATCAAAACTCACTAGTCTCAAAGGAAACCAATTATAAACGACCATCTCAAAATGGTCCTTGATTGAGATCCTTCTACATGGAAGAATATTTTTAAACGGAACTGATGTGACACTCCCCAACTAAGGGTGTATTATACATTGAGAAGAAGGAATAATTTCTATCAAACATCCTAGTTTAGAACCAACATAAATGCATGATTTTCATTCCAAAAACCATGATCACTTTTTCATATCACTTGGCATGAAAGATAATAATTAAATTGAACCGCATGTCGAAAGACCCCATTTTATAAAAATTTCTCTTGAGCAGTGGGATGATCATGGTTCCAAAAAATTAGGGTCACTCTACTTTAGAGATAACAACGAATAGACATAACAGCTCCAAGCACATCGATTTAACCAAACTTTACCAGTCATTATTAACATTTAACACTTGACTGGTACTGCGTATGTCAACATACACTACCCTTAGTTTACATGAACAAATGAAACATTCTAGGTACTATTCATAGGTTTCACACTCTTTGCATCCTAGTACGAGATGACTCACTCAAGAACCAGCTCTAAAGAACATCATCCATAGAACAATTTAATATGATAACGACGTGTGAAGTCTCCCTTCATGTAAAGAAAGTACGGTTCACAAGAAAGCATATGTGGAGGACAATTCCCTAGGCATGTATAACCTCCTGAACCATGTTTTCCTGAATGATCATTCCCATATCAGGTGTTAATATATAACGATCAACCTTCCGAACAAGGGTGTCCACTTTTAAAACTCAAAAGTCCTACTAGGGACAATGAAATCTGGGTGGTAGAGACATTGGAAATCTCTACCAAAAGCTAGCCCCTTACGAAGCATAAGCATCATAACACTAATAGGTATCCTACTCAAGATCATCTACGTGACACGAGAGAAGGCGTCCTATATGAGATCCTTAACTAAAAAGAAAAGGGATGTATCTTACATGGGATCCAGTAATTAAAAACAACATAGGGATCCTATAATAGGTATCCCTTAAACGATACATAAGAGAGAAATCCTATAAGGGGCTCCAAATATCAACCTTAAATAGAAGGCATCCCATAAGGAATCCTTGGTATCAAGATAATAAATAGAGGAATCCTACTCAGTATCCTCCATGTCAAAACATATGTAGTGGAATTATATAGGGAATCCTCAATAACATATTATTGTGGGACCTCATATGCTAGAAGGGCACATCTTGCAAGGGAGACGTCCTAAAAACATAGTTCATATTACACAACTCATAACTCATCTTATATCACATATCTCAAATTGGATGGTCTGAATAGCTAACTAATCATTCACAAAATGGTATCACTATCATAAGACCACTAAAAAATAAATAGAGGATGGAACCTTACATTTAGATTTAAACACCCTAAAAACACCCATTATGAGTCCTCAGATCGCTCCATGGGTTTCACTATCGCAATCCACGTAGAAAACTACTGATGAGGGACTACTCAAAGGTCCAAAACTGAAAAGATGGAATAAAATAAGAAAATGACCTTAAATGGTGATAGAAATAAGTACACTATATATAGAAACCGCACATGACATATAACCAAATGCACATACAAAGTTTTGTACTCTAGCTGGACTTTGCATGTAAACATCCTCTGTATATAGCGTGTCATCCCGACACACAAGTTTTCCCGTTAAACACTCACATGGGTGTGTAACTCCTCATTCCTTGGTCATGTAAACATCCTAGGTACACAACATGTTAGGCTAACACAAGGTGTGTACTCATGTTTCCCCTCCAAGATAGGTTCTTCAACATGAACAGACTCACAGGGGTTCTATCTAGGTAAAACTACATAGGCTGTACCTAACTCAAACAATGTTTTCTTCTCAGAACCCAAAATCCCATGTTCTCTCACACCTGTTCGAACACATATTCATATACCACATTATGTGTACTCAGAGTACAGAAAATTTAATAAAAAAGAATTTGTTTCCTCTCAAACAGAAGAACACATAGCGTGTGTTTATGAACCCACACGCCATATTGTCTGGGTTTCCAAATAATAAGCCTCTGAAATTTCCCCAGATCCACTATTCTTTAAAATTAAATAAATGATGTTCCATATTTAGACTTGTGGGGGCCCATACTCCCCGTGAATCAATTTTTGGCATCACATATAGCACATAACTACAGAATCTATATCACATGGTCAAAACACGATCCAACAAATTACGATCCATGAGGGACCATACTGCTCAAGGACCAATGTTTTGCATCCATCCAATTAAACCATAACATGTTCTAATACACCAATCACAACAGCATGCATATCTATCAGGGTTCCTATCACAACAACATGCATATCGAGTACAATATCTATCACAACAACATGCAATTAGTAATGGTATATAAATTGAATGGAAAGAATGCATGGCATGTGATTTATAACAAGTTCTTATATGATGCATGAGATGGAATTCCCTCATCTCGATTGGTTGAAACAAAATAAAAACAAAATTATATCAATAATAACAACACAAAACAATTTCATCACCCAATGGTGAAATCAAATAAACTATAATATCTCAAAACCATAAAATTAAAAATTCATTTCAGGCACATTGGATTTTCCCTTAACATGATGTAGCTACGCCCAGTTACAGCTTATTACCAAACTCCATGTCTATAATATAAATGTATAATGTTTCCAAAAAAACAAATCAAACTAGAAAAGAAACCATTTGGAACCACATTTTAGCATCCTAGATCAGGATTCCACTCAACTGGTTCCCTATACATGGTTGGATACATGGACTCAAGCACATTTCATATAATGCAAGAGGTTTGTGACTAGAAACAAGGGTCTATGGAGTGATAGTGGGTAAATAATTCCTCCATTGATAGAGTGTTATAATAAAATCAATAATAATACAATAGAAGGAACAATAAACCTCTTACAACTAAAATAACCAGCAAAAGACTCATCAGATAAATGGTCATGAATTATTCAATAGAAAAGATGAGGCAACATGGCACATGTTCTAGGAAAGAAGAAAAAATATGATACAATGCAGTCAGATAAAAGATACAATACTGAGGTAAAAATATATAAAAGACAACTTAGAAGCATTACAAGCCTAATCTTGGACCCATGCTCTCCTTCTCCAAACAAAAAACAAGTTCTTGTAGAAGGGAAATTCACCTTATTGACACTTGCAAAAATAAAATATCTATGGTTCCAAAAGAATCTCCCAAATAGGGTGTGTGAAATAAATCCCATTAGGCATCCACCCAAGGTCGGTGGCAATCTATCAGTGAATATATGTAACAATAGTGTACAATAAAGGAAGAAGTAAGCTAAGAAGTACTAAAAAGAGAGTAGGCCTACAAGAACATACATTCATTTAGATTACTCTAATGTTAATTAATTAATTCAATTACATTGAATTATATATGTTTTTGTATCCATCATTATCCCATCAATCCCATGTATAATGTAAGAACAATAGATACATCAGAATGATATCTAAACAGGTGAAGTGATGAATGAATGTAGGATTTTTTTGGCATGGAAGAAACATAATGAGTTATTCCATTTCAATATTCAATATGACACCTCACCCATAGGGATGACGAAAACCCAACTCACATCCATAACTAATCCTCACCCATAGGCATAACAAATCCTCGCCCGCAAGCATAAAATTCAATCAATCAAGGTTAAAACCCGGTATATATGTATTTCAGCATGTTTCATGGTCAAACCCCAATATATATGCATTTTATCATGTATCAAGGCCAAACCTAGTGCATATGAATTTCAACATGTTTCAGGTCAAACACCGATGTATAAGCATTTCATCATAACAGACAACACATGTAAATAACACAATTACATGGTTAACATAATAACAACTCATGTGGGTATCATACATAAAAAGAAATAATTAAAATAATCTATCACAAGGATTAAAATTTTTTATCACAAGAGAAATTCATATCACCAAAGAAATATGTAATATAAAAATTACAAGGCTCAAACAATTTTACTCACATGGGAAATTTATATATAATAAGAAATGATGTGAATGAAACTATCAAAAATCTTAGGCAATTTAACATCTCATGTGGGAAACATTCAATTAAGCATTTTTATTTAAAAACCCTAAAAAGAGAAATAAGGGCATGACTATTGGCATGCTAGGACAAACAGCTAACCAATGGTTATCTGATGGAAAAGCACCCATGGGGTGGCCCTTAATAAATCCAAACCAGCTCTAACAAGCTTAAATTAATTTTATCCATGACTTAATCATCATTAAGAGACATCGAGGGTCAATTTACATTCAAGGATACTCCGCAACCGTGGGAGAACAAAACTATGGCACATATAAACAACTCGACATTGAGATAATGTCATGAGACCACCTACATTAAACTTGAACGAATCCCTTTAACCATTGTCAAGATTTACATCGAACTAGAATGGAGTAGATCTACAAAATGAGGAAAAAAACTCAACCTTTGATAACTCAATCACGACACGATATATAGAATAATGACTAAAAATTAATCTTTCACTCACTAATGGGATTCCAACAGATCCAATAGTGTTCAAATTGAGTGTTAGATGATGAAATGAGAGGAAATCTCCCATTCATATTTTCTAGGTGCGCTACTCATCGAAGGGAATTTATTTCTATCTGTTTGAAAAATTGATGCTATTGACCAACATAATAATTAAAAAAATCACATGATGTGTACTTGATACTACATGATTTATCTGTAAACTCCTATCCATACCATTACATGGCCATGTACTGGGGTTACATGATGTGTATCCCTACATAAACAATGTGTATATAAAAGTACAAAACATGTATTCCCTAGTCACATTGTGTAATAGGCATGCAGCTAGCCCTTGACCACCTTTCCGGAATTTTATTAAAAATAAATTTAAAAGAATAAATCCATAAATAATGGAAAAAACTAGGTTCTAATAAGTGTAAAAAAAGATTGAAAGCCCAATGGTCACTTAACCCAATAATAAATAAAGTGGTCTATGAATAATTTATCAGACTACAAAATGACGGTATAATATTTCATATTTCTAGAAGCCCCTGAGAAATTTATTTCGTGGTTTTCCCCAAAATGAGTGTTGTGATTGTGGTCACAAAGGAGAAGAAAGTGAAAATCAAAATATGAGCAGTGAATAAATGGAGGGTTTGTCTAGGTTATTGAAAACCCAATGCTACAATAAGGAAAGATCATTTCTCATACAATTATCAAAACAAATGTTGGAGAGTTTGTTGGGAAATGAGTTTTATTTATTGATGAATATTTAGGATATTACCCTTTATCCATTTCAACTTAGGATCATGTGAAAACCACCATCACTTGTCCATTATGTATATTTTCCTACTGGCGGATACCCTTTGTATTTTGTGTTAATTCATCCACATATCAGAGATGCAAGATGGAAATTTAGTCATATATGATTGTAAGAATAATTTCAGTCTTAATTGATGAATTTTTAATGGTAGAAATTTAATTAAAAATTGTCTTCAAAATATGGATGTTTTTTGGGAACGATGCCAAGAGAAATATCAGTTTCTTAAATGGGAAAAGTGGCAGTTCATGGTTACTATGGGAATTGTGTTGATTAAAATAGTTATTAATTAGGCATTATAGGTTTATAATGACTAGATTGATTTTATCTAAAAGTCCCCCCCTGAAAAATATATGTTGATAATATGTTTCATTAGCCAGGATAGATTCTACAGGATATTTATTAAGGAGTTATCTACTATGACTAGGTCCCTCATAATAAATCACCCATAGACATGTGAGAACTATCTCCAACACATGGAAACCGGATAACTCTCCTCCATATTATACTTTCCTACTTTTTTATTTATATATTATAAATATAGCGACCTGTGCCTTTTATAAAAAACATTTTATGATTTTAATAATAATTAAACATCAGAGTACATGACATGGATCGTTATGTCTAGTGTCTTGGGAGACTAGGTACATAAAACATAAAAAATGTGGCTAAAAACACTTATTTATTTAATCTCCATAATGAACTCCGAAATTCCATTGATCCCTTACATCTGTATAGGGTAACCTGAGGAACACATGAACAAAGGGTTGAGGTGAAAATCCTAGTGAGGGAATGAACATAAGGATACATCTTTAGTACATGAGTTAGAGGCAACACATTTTGATATCCAAAATATGGAACATAAGAAATAATATCATATAGTCATGGTATCATATATACATGGATTCATATAAATGTGACCAAATCATAAAATATTTCTTTAGTATGGGTTAAGGATAACCTCTAATCCCATTTCCCACATTAGTATGGGTCAAGGCTAATCGCCAATCCCATTTCGCATCCCATCTCATGAGACATAACCTTATCCAATGCATTAGAGCGCAATCTGGGAGCACCCATCTCAACATTTACATGAATATTCTTTCCACATATATATTCTTACCACATATACTATCATATATAATCAACCATACATAAACACAATGGTACCAATGGAATGAATTGGGTACCCCATCATGATATAAATCATAACCAATGGGTGTATCATGAAAGTGTACATGTAAGGAAATAAATAGAAAATACATGGATGTTCATACGGTAAAATAGGAATATAACATGGTAAATGGTGTCAAACAGAAGTGAAAACATATGAGAAATGTATTTTAGAAACATTAGAATTAAAACATTTTTGTGAAGTTTTAAGGAAATATTATAGAGCTTTTCAAATAGAAAATATGAAAATAATTTATATAAAACCACAATTTAACCAATAATGTTTTCATAATAAAAGAATGATTTTATATATACAATTATTTTGTACAACATATGATATATTTCTCTTGAAATAGTGTAACCATTTGGGAAGTTACCCTATAATAGGTTTGCTTATCAGAAAGTTCTAAGGAGGGAATCTTTTAAAAACGTATACATTCCCAAAAGAAAGTGACGAAAGGGTTTTGATATAAGAATCTTGTAGAACTAACCTGAATTCAGAAGATTAACATAAATAGGTAAGATAACACCATTTTGAAAGCAATAAAAGGCAACCTGAAAGAACAATGATGGTTCGGGTAGAATTCCTTACTGTTTTATCGGCATGGTTTCACGTGTAACTAAGAGGGATTGATGAGAGAGAAAAGGGGTTTATCATCACTTTTAAATCTAGAGGGATGTATGGGGGATGCGTGAAAACATACCCCATCAATTGATAATACAAAAAAAAATCATAGCATAGAGAACAATCTTGATTAAGAGTGAAAAGGAGATGATCCCTTACCTTAAATCCATTGGTGTTCTCAACTTGTTATTAAATACCTGAATAAACAAATTTAGGCTTATTATTTAATAATTAAAAAACCTCTTATATATTTAATTTTTTTTTATTATAATCCATTTTTAGTTCATTTAAATCATTTTGTATTAGTTATAAGGTTGAATTTCATTGTTCGGGCTCGTTGGTTTACTTGGTTTTAAAAGACCGGTTCACTTATATTCAAGTTTGGATTATAGGTAAAATGAAAGTGGTTTCCCAGAATTGAAGTTTTATTCTTTCGTTCATATATAGGATATTACATGTTTATAATTTAAATTAGTTTACTTAGAGTGAAGTTGAATTATTATATATATAACCTTAGTGATAACTGTATTTGTTAATCCGTGGATTTGATTACAATGAACTTGCTTTGATGTATAAAATAATACCCTTTGTACAAAACGATTACAGAACATAAAATATGATATATTAAATATATAATAATTTGGTTCATCCAAAACACAAATGGTTTCATGACCATAATTTAAGATAATAATAGAAATTGATAAACTGTTGTCCTTGAATGCGGTAAATTGGCACATCTCAGACGGTGCTTTCATTTCAATCAAACAAAAGGGTGGGGAATGGAGAGAAGATAATGAAATATACCATTATCATGAAAACATTCCATTAAATGTATGTTACTGGATTTATCACACTATTATGGTGAAGGGAGGTGAGGAAAGAAACAAAAAACGAAAGAGAGCTTTAAAGAAATGAAATAATTTTAAAGAAGAATTTACCTCTTCAAACATCCTCCTTTGAGAACCTCTTAATGGGAGAGGCTTTGTTATTTTCAATAGGCTAGGAGATTTTGGACGTGAGAGAGGATCTTGGGATTATATTTGGGAAGAATAATGACAAGGCACAAGGCTTTAGTGGAGTGAAGAGAAGAGACAGTGAAAGAGGGTTTTTATAGTGTAGGAGAGGAGGGATTTCATAATATTATAATAATTAATTTATTCTTTCTTCACAAGACAAGGAATAATAATTATTCCCTGACCAATAATAGTAATATTTTCATGTTATCCCGAACCAGTTGGGCTTACATTAGTAGAACATCACTAATGACCCAATAAATCCTTTATTTAGCATTTATTATAAATAATCTTATTTAACCATTAATCAAAAATTCAAGTCATTTAGAAAAATACCAAAAACTCAATGTAACCATTTTTCAATAAGTAGAATCCAAAAATGAACTTCATTTCTCAAAAATAATTTTCTAAATATGATTATATGAATATTTAAATAAAATAATAATTTATTATCAAAACCAGTTTTAAAACGTTTATTAACTTATTCTAAAATATAGGTATATCATACTTCCAACTTGAATGTTATTTTTATACTATAATAGGTTATGTTAGTATTAATTAAGGTATATAACTATTCTTAAGGTTATGTTACTATTCATTAGGGTAGATTACTATTGACCAAAAATTATGTTCTCCTAATTGGACTCCAAATAACTTACTGATTACAACCATGTATACAAGATTTTCAAAATTTCAAACACAAAAGTAAAAAACTTATGTTTAAAGGTAAATTAACACATAGTAGTTCATTATATTGTGTTTTCATGGGATTTAATGATATACTTATGAGAAAGTAATTACCATTGAAAAACATTGGGACATTACATTCTTTCCCCCTTATAAAATTTCACCCCTAAAATTTCGTTTTACATTCTAAGACAAAAATAGGTGTGGGTACTTTTCCTTCATTGCTTCCTCCAGTTCCCATGTTTCCTCTTCGTACATATGGTTTCTCTATAGTACCTTGACTAGATGAGTAGTCTTGTTGCGTAGAACTTTGTCTCTTTGATCCAAGATCTTCACTTGCTGCACCTCATAAGAGAGATCATCCTACAACTGTACCACCTCTGAAGATAGTACATGTGAAGGGTCTGGTATATAATTCCTTAAGATGGATACATGAAATACATCATATACTTTTGAGATGGTAGGTGGAAGTTCATGTTGATAGGCCACAACTCCGACTCGATCAAGGATATCGAAAAGGATGATGTACCTGGGACTTAACTTCATTTTCTTCCAAAAACTCATGATCTTCTTCCATGGGGAAATGCCTAGAAATACAATGTATCCAATATTGAAGTCAAGGTCTCGTCGATGGTTATCTTCATGACTCTTCTATTGACATTAAGATTCCTTGATATGATGCTGAATGGTTTTCAACTTCTCCACCATTTCATCGAATATTTCAGGTCCTAGCAGCTTAGGTTCACCAACTTCATCCCAACACGCTAGTGTTATACACCTTTTCCCATAAAGGGATTCATATGGTTCAATTATGATGCTCGAGTGGAAACAATTTCTGTAGGAGAATTCAACCTGTGGAAGATGTTTGTCCCATCCCACTTTGAATTACATAAAACACACTCTCTACATGTCTTCCAGGGTCTGATTAGATCGCTCAGATTGGCCAACAGTTTGAGGATGATAGGTCATGCTGAAGTTCAGTTCAGTGCTCGGAGAATGCTGGAGACTTTTCCAGAACTTCGAGGTGAATCTCAGATCACAATCAGATACAATAGATAGTTGTAATCCATCCAATATTTCCACTTCTTTGATGTAAATCTATTCAAGTTGATCTAATGAGAATCCCTCTTGAACTACGATAAAGTGATTTGTCTTCATAAGACGGTCCACAACGACCCATATAGCATTGTTTGCTCTATATGTCTTTGGAAGTCCAGTGAAAAAGTCTATGGTAATGTTCTCCCACTTCCATGCTCGTATGGGAAGTGGTTGCATCATCCCTTTATACTTTTGTCTTTGAACCTTCACATGCGGACATAAAAGGAACTTTGATGTATATTCACCAACATCCCTTTTCATATTGTCCCTCCAAAAGTATTCTCAGAGATCTCGATACATCTTTGTGCTTCCTAGGTGGATAGAGAATGTTGAGCTATGCGCTTTACCCAATATGTCCTTATTTATATTTGGAATGGATGGTACACAAAATCGTGACCCAAATCTTACAACTCCTTCCCCAAAATTTTTGAAATTCGATGATTTCCCATTTTTAACAGCTTCCACCCTTTTCTGAATTTCCACATCCCTTCATTGAGTGACCTTTATTTTCTCCAAGAGGGATGGTTGAGAAATAATTTGAGAAAGGATTGAATATGTTCCAACATTAATGATTCACATTTCCACCCTTTTCACATCTAATAATATCATATACTTTTCAATTCTCATCACTGATAAAGATTTTGGATCTTTTCTACATAGAGAATCCACCACCTTGCTTTCTTTACCGGGATGGTAGTGGATTGAGTAGTCATAATCCTTGATGAGATCTATCCACCTTCGCTAGCACATATTTATCTCTTTCTATGTGAATATATATTTGTGACTTTTGTGGTCAGTATATATCTCACATTTTCCCCACAGAGATAATGTCGCAAT
Organism: Viscum album; assembly: GCA_963277665.1. Classification (NCBI taxonomy): domain Eukaryota; kingdom Viridiplantae; phylum Streptophyta; class Magnoliopsida; order Santalales; family Viscaceae; genus Viscum; species Viscum album. Next base: position 897,820,166 of record OY728143.1, on the reverse strand, counting down.
ATTTTCAACCCAAAGATCACAACTACAAACTCCATATCATGCGTAAGATAGTTTTGTTCATTGATTTTCAGCTGCTTTGAGGCATAAGCTATCACATTATCATTTTTCATTAGCACACAGACTAAGCATTACTTGTAAGCATCACTATACACCACAAAGAGTTCTCTACTTAAAGGGAGTGTGAGTACTGGCATAGTAATAAGCCTCTTCTTCACCTCCTTGAAAACGTCTACACATTACTCTATCCAGACAAAATTTACTCCCATCTATGTCAGCATAGTCATTGGGTTTGACAATATTGAAAATTTCTTCATTAATCGTCAATAATACCCAGCTAGACCCAAAAAGCTGCAGATCATCGTTACAGAAGTTGGCCTCAACCACTCATCAACTACCTTCATTATAGAAGGGTCCATAGATATCTCTTTCCTGGTGAAACATTCCCCAATAATGATACTTCCTCCATCCAAAACTCACATTTTCTGTACATTTCATACAAAATCTCCCTTCACAAGTTCTTTAACACATTTTTTAAATTATCCTCATGTTCCTCGTTCCACTTGGATTATATCAGAATATCATCAATAAAGACCACCACAAATTTGTCGATGTAATCTATAAAGAAACTATTCATTAAATCCATGAAAATTTCTTGAGGATTATTGAGTCTGAAGGGAATTACTATGAACTCTTAGTGTCCATACATCATTCAAATGGAAATATTGGGAATATCTTCCTTCCTCACCCTTAATTGGTGATATCCCAACTAATGGTCCACCTTAGAGAAATAACTAGCCCCATGAAGCTAATAGAACATGTCATCTATCTATGGAAGGGGATACATGCTATTTATCATGATTTCATTGAGCTTATGATAATCAATGCAAAGGCACATTGATCCATCCTTCTTCTTCTAGAAGAGGACCGGAGCACCGCACAGTGAAGCACTCAGATGTATAAAACCCTTCCCTATATTCTCATGTAACTGCTTCTTTATCTCTTCCTGCTATATGGTGTCCATTCTGAAAGGTGTCTTTGAGATTGGTAGAGATCCAGGGATAAGTTCAATTGAGAACTCAACCTCCCGGTCAGGAGGAAGACCAGTCAACTCTTCAGGGAATACATCAGTGTAATCCCTCACGATGGGCATGTATTCAATATGATTCTCTCCTTTGTCTCAATCATTTGTTAAAGATATGCATTCTCATAAGGAGAAAATATCCAAACTTTAGATGATGATTCTAAAGGAGATTCATATTCCTCCATACATTTGTAAACAATCAGAGGATTCTTAGCGATGTGAAAAGTGATATCCCATTACCGACAATTGATGTTGGACTATTTCAAAGATAGCCAATCCATGCCCAAAATAGAATCAAACTCCACCAAAGGAAGTATGATTATATTTTCTGGGAGGTTTTTTACACAAATATTAACTGAGGAGGAGTTATAAACCATGGATGCAATAATTTCCTCATTCTCTGTTATCACATATAACATTTCCTCCAAATTTGGAGGTGGTGTTTGAATAGTTATACTAAATATGCAAGATATGAAAGAATGAGTAGAACCAAAATCAAATAGTACATTCACTATTCTTGAATGAATAGCAAGCGTACCGATCACCACATAATTTTCCAGCTCCACCTCAGTAGTAGTGATAGAATAATCCCTTCTTTGTTTCCTTAATGATTGTTGCTGATTGCCTCTGACAACACTCAGCATAGGAAATTGTTCACATAATGCCCAAGCTCCTTGCAGTTTTAACACTGCACTACATGCTGAGTGTTGATATGAACCTTCCTTTATTATTCAACATTATCGGTATTTTTCATATCCCTTTGGTAGTTATTGGCTAGATGACCAAACATTTCACATTTGAAGAAATTATTTGTTCGATTGAGACAGTCAGCAAGATGCTTCTTCCCACAATATTTGAAAAGGGGAAAGTGAGGCTTTTTTCCATCAAGGGATTTGTTTGATGATCCACCCATGATGTTCTCCATTTTTTCTAATTTTCACTAGGCCCATGAGACTAATGAGAGTCTCCAATTTCCATTTCAACCTTGAGGGAACTAAAAACAATCTCTTTATAACTGTCCAAGTCTCTAATTAGCAACACTTTTCGTAGACTTGGCTATATTCTGTTGAAGAAGCAATCCACCTTGATTTCAGTGTTTGTGACAAAGCCAGAGGGTTAACTTGAAAGCCTTGTAAAGTTTTCTTCAAACTCCCTGATGGACTCATATTCCTTCTTCTTGAGTCGGAGGAACTCTCTTTCCATCTTGAGATGAAGGGTTCGAGGAAAATATTTTTTGAAAAAACAACCTCTTGAATTCCTCTCAATCTATAGAATCAATTTTCTCTTGGGACATTGTATTCTAGATCAGTTTCCACCATTGATCATCATCCCCATAAAAACGATAGATTTATAGTACAAAATTATCCTCTTCTGAGCACAGGAGGATAGAGGAAATATTTTCAATGGTTTTAATCCATTGTTCTACATGGAGGGGTTCAGAAGACCCGCTAAACATGGGAGGCATTTTCCGCATGAAGGATTCTACGGAAACATGCTCTTTACATGGATGAGTAGGACGTTCCACCAGATTCATGTTATTCTTCATAACTCGATCTAGATGAGCAAGTACTTCCATGAAGTTTTGAGTACCCGCTTCCATCACATCAGGCATATAATTAGGGAAATGATCACATTGCCTATCACATTGGTTATTGGAAGGTGTTCTTATATTTTCCTCCAATAACTATGAAAATGATTGTATAATTAGAGGTCTTGAATACTTAGCTATTGATCATAAAAAAGGAAACTCTGAAAATAAAACTCTGTACTTATAAAGAAGAGGTATATCCTAAATTGTGATTCCTTAGGCTTAACTCTAGTTTATCCTCAATATATTTCTTAACTTATATTAATATGGCCTTTTTTTTGTCCCTTACCAATGGTTTATACTAAGCTCATGAATCTACCAAAGCATATCCCCTGGGATTGTCATAACCAAGAGTGCATCAAGGCCCGTTTTCGTGCACCAGTTCCCATTAAAGTATATATCAATGTGGTGTTTTCGGATTTTACACCATGATACGTCTATTTCAGAGCCACCTCTACCTACTCGTATCCATACACGGATGTATTATCTTGATAAACCACTTACTCAATACTCAACAATATTCAGGAATGTTATATTATACTTAGTCTCATCCTTAAGGTTACCACTATGACGCTCTATTCCTAATCTACAAAAATAAATACACCATCCTCTGAAACCAACTATAGCGACCCAAACCTTTTTCATATGACATTTCATGATTTAAGCATAATTAATCATCAGATTACTATCCAGGGAACATTATGTCTAGTGTCTTGGAAAAGTAGGTACATAAAACAAGAAACATGTGGCTAAAAAACAATTCTTCATTTAATCTCCATAATGAACTCATAACATCCTTTGCACCCTTACATCGGCATAGGGTACCCTATAGAACACATGAACTGTCACGCCCCGTCCTCGGTGCCCATGCCGTGACTAACCCATGCCCACCTTCCATAGGCAAGAGGCTAGCGACTATCACCAATGGCGAATCACTGATAAAAAGGGAAGGTATTGCCTTTAAACCAGTAACACACACTGTCTGAACACAAGAATTATAATCAATAATTACTAATATAGAAAATAAATTTGTGATAAAAGTAATTGGGAAAGTATACAAACTCAACTGAACGACAAGTACATATAAAACTAAATAGGGAAAACAACTCATGCATCGTCCACCGGAAATCCTACCAAAAGGGAAGGAACAAATCTCGAACAACATGTCCATGATGTATGTCCCATCTTGTCCAGCTCCATGCATCCTCCGGTCCATCTGCCTCAGACTCGATCACTACTGACCATCATCTGCACAAAACACAACACGGTGTGGGAAAAGCTCGTGTAGGGGTGAGTATAACAATACTCAGTAGGGGATCCTGAGACCCCTGAAGGTCTCCCAGAATCCACCAAGGAGAAACCATAGTAGTATGATACAATCACGAAGTATCATCCATCCCTACTCAGGTATATCCCCTTCCATATACCTAAGTTACCAATCACATTCCGGGTCCAACACTCTAGCCCAAGAACATCCCATTCCACAAAGGAAGTAAAGTCAATCATCTCAATGATAACAATTGAAAGACAAGACTCAGTGCACACAGGTATACAACTCATGAAGAAGAGTAGAGATGATTAGATGTAGCCTCTAAATCATCTCCTCTGTCGAACCCACATAGGATCCTGGAACAGTATCAGCATTGTCGAACCCACTGAGGATCCCGATACAGAAGTCTTCACTGTCAAACCCATTGAGGATCCCGGTATAGAAGTCATCAATGTCAAACCCACTGAGGATCTTGGTAAAATATCTTCGTTGGTGAACCCATGGAGGATCCTGGTACATTAGTAGGTCCACGTAGGATCCTATCATCTCAGTCACAGCCAGCCGTAGGGTTCCCGCACACATCACGCTCGATTTCGGGAGGGTCTACTCCTAATGCCATGTATCGATACATCAACTACCATGAAGACTCAAGTTGGTGCATCCCATAGTTCTAGCACATAATAAGGATCCCAACATGACATATGGCGTGTCAACCAGATGCTCGGTCTGTGATTTATTGGCATTTATGTTCCAGGGGGCCGGTTGGTTTTTAGGTTCAAAACATCCCGACTGTACCCCAACATTGTTGAAACCTCATGTGGGGTATTCCAAAATAACTGTCATGCTCTAAGCCTTCTGTCGCCGAAGAAAATTTGTCGTTCAAACACTCGTAGCCCAAAATATGGGTGGAAAGGTGAAAACTGGACATAGCGTGTCTGGGTCTGGTCTGACCCAGTCAGAGCGACCCAGCTCGACCCAGTCCGGACCGGGGTCTTACCTGGTCCGAGAGTACAACCCGGTCTGAGGAAGCGTCCTGGCTCGAGGGGGCAGGCTGGCCCATGGGTGGCCCGCGTGGCCAGGTTGGCGACGCCGTAGGAGGGGGGAGGGGGTGGGTTCCACACTCAACCAGCTTCCGAAAGAACTGGCGTTAAGTGCCGGTTCAGTGAACCATGAGACTAGAATGGTCCCACCATGTGGAGCACCCGCAGGCAGCCGGCTCAGCCGGCCGCCCCCCTCCGTCTGCCACAGATTTTCACCGCGGTCCCTCTCTGGCGCGACACGATGGCGCTGCGCCCATCCTATCCGACCGTCGTGGCCTTCGTGGCCACAGATTCTTCCTCTAGTGCAGTGCGATGGCACCATGCCCCTCTAGTGCAGTCGGGGTCCGCTTGGCCGCAGCTCGGTTCTCAACGCAGCACGACAGTGTCGCTCCCTTGTGGAGACCCTGCATCATTGCGCCACCTGCTTCTTCGTGGTCCGCCTCCATCGTCAATAAATAAGAACAACCAAAGGGGGTAGGGTCGGTCCTTGTTCGTGCGGTCCGAGACCCCCTCGTCATGGCGATTAAATATTGTATACCATAATCTTGAAATTTGAACAATGAAGAATGAATGTTTATACTCATATATAAAATAACTCAAATCCCCCTACATCTTGTTCGATGATCGTTGATGGAGTCACGGGAAGGCGGTGTCATTTCGTCAATGTTGGAGAAGGAAGAGCTCGGAAAATATGAGTCGAGAGGACGTTTTTGGCATAGTTCGATAGCGGCAGTGCTTCCCTTTCATGCCTCTTTGAGGAAGGAAGAAGTTGGTGTTCATCATTCTTCGGTGGCAGAAGAGACGTTCTTCATGTTCTTCGTGGGAGGAATGAAGTTCTCCCAATTTTATCCAAGGCTCCACCAAAAGAGGGAGCTTCCAACCCAAAATAAAATAATAGTTTGTCTATTATTTTATTATTGACATGAATTCAAAAGAATTCAAAAGATTTCAAAAATTAATTAACTGAAGCCATTAATTAATTTTAAGGTGAATTGGCACCATTATGGGGATGTTCAAGAGTTCCCCATAACATCCTCCTAAGGGAGGTTAGTGTTTGGTGGGCCCCACCTATAACCTCCACATGGAGGTTTTAACCACCAAACAAATAAAAATAAGTTAAACTTATTTTTATTTATTTTTATTTAGAAACCCAAAAAATTATCTTCCATTCTCGTTATAACGCAACTACGCTGAAGGTCCCACTAAGCAATCACCGACGTTGCGAGTTCAACAGTGCCCTTAGAATTCAATTCAGAGAACCAGTTCAAAAGTTATAAAATCCCGTACCTACATTTTCTAAAAGTACCTGAGAAAAACATTAGAAATTTATTTCTGGCACACCGGGCCTCAGAATCAAGTTTCATCAGAAACTACATACTCAGAAAATTCACATGAATTTAAGAAAAAAAAATCACGGATTTTTCAAGTCTTTACATTCTCCCCACCTCAGGGCTTTACATCCCCATAAGCTACAACTCACACTAATGAAAAAATGGGGGTACTGAGCACCCATCTGAGCCTCCCACTCCCATGCGCTCTCCTGGAGGTTTTCGTGCTTCCAGTGAATGCGCACCAGAGGTATCGACCATCCACACATGACCTACTCTTGTTGATCCTCAATCTCCACTGGAACCTCCGTGAATGTTTCCCCATCATCGATGTCCAGCTCCCCATGGTCGATGATGTGAGAAGGGTCATGCAGGTATCTCCTCAGATGAGAAACGTGGAAGATGTCGTGCACCCTATACAACTGAGGTGGAAGAGCCAAGCAGTAAGCCACCTAGCCTACTCTGCTGAGGACCTGGAAAGGTCCGATGAATCAGGGAGATAACTTTCTGCATCAACCAAATCTCCGTAGACCTCATCGAGGTGAGACCCATAGAAAGAGATGGTTTCCATCCTCGAACTCAACTGGTCTCCATATCCAATCAGCATAGAACTTCGGCCTGCTCTGTGTAGTCTTCATCCACTCATGGATGATATGCTCCTTCTCCGTTGTAGACTGCACCATCTATGGTCCCATAAGTTCTGTCACCCCATGATCAATCTAGCATAGAGGCGATCTGTAAGGTCGGCCGTAAAGTGCCTCAAAAGGTTCCATCTTGATGGTGGAGTGGTAGATATTTTTATACGCATACTCTACCAAGGGTAAGTGATCCTACCAGCTGCGACCGAAGTCGAGGAGGATTCACAGAGCATGTCCTCGAAAGTCTGAATGGTCCTCTCAGTCTGACCATCCGTCTTAGGATGGAAGGTGGAGCTTTAGTGAAGATACGTCCTGAAAGCCTCCTACAACCCCTTCCATAGCCGGTAAGTGAAACGAGTATCTCAATCGGAGACGATCATCGATGGAACACCATTAAGTCGTATGATATTCCGCACATAGAGGTGTCCTAGGCTCCCTATTGAACCCGACTCTATGATCGGTAGGAAGTTGTCTGATTTGGTGAGTCAGTTAGTGATCAACCATATAGAGTCGTGTCTTCCGGATGTACGTGGAAGTCCCATCACGAAATCCATGGATATCTTATCCCACTTCTACTCTAGGACCTCTAAGGGATAAACTAATCCTGCTGAAACCTGGTGCTTCTCCTTCACTTGCTGACAAGTGAGGCATCATGAGACAAACTCTGCTACTGCCTTGTTCATACTTGTCCACCAGTGCTGTCATCAGAGGTCATGACACATCTTTCCACTGCTGGATGTACTGATAATGGTGATGTGTTGAACTCTCTCAGCACTTCCTCCTAAAGTGAAACTGGAACCATGGTACGTCCTCTGAAGAGAATTACATACTCTCCACCTTTAGAAAATCCATCTGGTTCCTACCCTCTGGATATTTGAGCACGTCTCATCTCACACTAAACTTCCCCACACTGTGCCTCCCTTATAGAAGAAGTGGACGAGTGACTGTGAGAGACTTTAGAAAGGCTACTCCATCTCTATCCACAAAGGATATTTGCAACGTGGCCAGCTGCTCTGTCACCTCTCCTAGAAGTTGAATGCCTGATCTCCTACTGAGAGAATATGCAACACTATTCCTTTTCCCAAGAGTATAGACTATCTTGAATTCATAGTCCTGGAGGAACTCAAGACAACGCCGCTGTCTGTTGTTCAGGTTCTTCTATGAGAAGATGTACCTGAGACTCTGGTGTTCAGAGTATACTGTAAAATGCTCTCCCATCAGATAGTTCCATCACATATTTAAGGCTAAGACCACTGGTGATAACTCCTCCTCATGGGTAGCGTATTTCTACTCGTGCGGTCTCAACTTCCGAGAACCATAAGCGATCACTGCTCTCTCATGTATCTGGACACACCCAAGTTCGGTCCCTGAGGCAACACAGTATACATCGTACCCTATGCCCTCCTCTGGATTCATCAAGAAGAGGGCACTAGTCAACCTCTACCTCAGCTCATGAATGCTCTGCTGGAATCTCTCTGACCACATGGAGGATTACCCCTTCTTAAAGGATGATAGTAGTGCTGCAAATATAGAGATGTCTGGAACAAATCTCCGATAGTACCTAGAAAGTCCCAGAAAACTCTGTACCTCTATTACACTCCTGGGTGGCTCCAATGAAAGTACCACCTCAATTTTCACAGGATCCACTCCAACTCCAGCCAATGAGACAACATGTCCCAGAAAGTATACCCCTCGGATCTAGAAACGGAACTTCGAGATCTTACCATAAAGCTAGTGCTCCCAGAGTGTGTTTATTACTACCCAAAAATGGTAGGTGTGTTCCTCCTTAGTAGCTGAGTAGATGATAATGTCATCGATAAAGACTACCACAAAGCGATCAAGATATGGCTGAAAGATCCTGTTTATGAGTCCCATGAACACTGTTTTTGCGTTGGTTACACTGAATGGCATCACCAAGAACTCAAGGTGGCCATACCGGCATCTGAAGGCCGTATTCTGCATATCCTCATCCTGTGCTCTGAGCTAGTGGTAGCCCGACTGAAGATCTATCATCAAGAACCAACGTTCTCAAATGATCAAAGAGGTCTTCAATCATTGGGAGTGGGAATTTTTTCTTCACGGTCACCTGATTTAGGCATCTAGAATCAACACAAAGTCGCAAGCTCCCATACCCGTCTTGGCGAACAAAATTGGGGATGCCTAGGGTGAAACACTGGTTCCGATAAATCCCTTCCTCTACAAGTCCTCCAACTGTACCGAAAGATCACGAAGCTCAGCGAGATACATACGATATGATGGATTAGAAATTGGTGTTGTCCCAGGGTATAGGTACATGTAAAAGTCCACCTCTCTTGGAGGAGGTAGTCCTAGAACATAGTCTGGGAAAACATCTACGTACTAATCCACCACAACAGGAAAACTCGGACTCTGCACGTCATCCACTCTGAGAATGAGGCTAGAAAACTAATTTGTGATTGGATGCCCCCTCCTCTAGGTAAGTACATCATGTGCTGCAAAGGCTCACTTCTCACCAGTGAAGGTGTACCTAATCCCATCCTCATGTAAACACTGCACATTCAGCCTAATGCAGTCAATCTAAGCATGAACTGTGGATGACCAGTTCATACCCAAGATGACATCGTAAGGCCTCAACGCCACTACTAGGAGATCACATCCAAAGCTCTCACCTCCTAGAGTAAGCTCACACTATCAGCAGCAGGGCGTAATCGTCGAGTCTGCTCTCGTAGGAGTCTCTAGCCGTAAGGATCGAGCTAATGGCTCCGTCGAAATATTCATAATATGAATGAGGGAAGAGGAAATAAAATAATGACTCATACCTATGTCTATAACTAATTCAGAAAGGGTGGAGTAGACACAGATAAAACCTCGAATCATCTCAGTTGTGTCGTGGTCGTAGGCCTCAACTGCCTAGAACTGAGCCCGCCTCTGTGTGCCAACTCCCTGTGGTCGGGGTGTACTTCTTGGTGGTGGTGGTGGTTGGTTCTTGAAACATCGTCCACCAACTACTGCTCGGCCAGCTCCTCTACCACGTCTGCCTTCTCCCGGCGGACCACCACGGTCGAACCTCTGCCTCTGCCTGGGAGGTTCCTATACTATCTACTGCTCATTTTGATGGAGGGTCGGGCAGTCACGAGCCATGTGACCCTGCCCACCACACGCCTAGCACTGCCTGCTCCTCGTATGGATGGATCTATCTCGTGTGCCCCACAGAACTGAACCTGTATCCTGGGGTCGCCCACCTGATTGCCTGGACTGCTTGGACCTCAGTGAAATCTTTCTACATCTAGCTGCAGAAGACTCTGCTACGTGTTTCCCTGTGGTGGGTCTCGCTGCTGGTGACTGCTCAACAAGAAAACATTCCACAAGAAGCGCTCACTCCAGCACCCCCACCGGCGTCGGGATGATGAGGGAGATCATCAAAGCCCTGATCTCATGCCTGATTCTCTTCTCGGAGGACCGGGTCCCTAAAGAATAGGTCTCGTACCATATCTGTGGAGTAGCGTGAGAGGTCGGTGAACCTCACTGAGTACTAAGATACCATCATGCAACCCTACTGCAGATGCAGTAACTCATGTATCTGCACCACACGAAGGGTGGCTGGAACAAAATCTGACCGGAAGAGTCTCTCAAAGTCTTCGTAGAGTAGTGATGCCATGTCATGAACCTAGAGCATCAGGCCCCACCATTTGACTACTGCTTCATGCAAGAGACTCACAACAAGAATCACCACGAGGTCAGGTGGTGTCCCTACCAATCTAAAAACTCTCACAATACCCTCTAGCCAATCCTCACCTGCCGGTGGGTCCGTCTCTCCCCTGAACCTGGGAGACCTCTAGCACTGGAACTCATGCAACACCGTCAGATGACGTTCAATCTCTGTTGCTGGATATGGTGGTATCGGTGGCCCAGTAGGTCGTGGTACCGCTGGAACCTATACTGTGATGGGGCCCTACACAGAGGCATCGTCGCTCAGTGGGCTACCATGTTATAAAAAACTGAGAACCCTAGCTGGCTGCCTACTTGGGCCTTCCTGAAAAGAAACAGGTGCTCCACAGTCAAAACTATATATCTGGTGAGCTGACACAAAGTAATCCTGAAGAAATGTTTTCAAAGGAAACGCACACGCAATAAGTGTTTTCGCGCACTAAGTCGGAAATCAGAAGTCAGAGTCCTAGTGTATGGATTCATCGGCCGCCGCACCAACACTGGTTTCCCTAAACTGATAACCACACCAGATACTATTAACACTATTCCCATTAAACGAATCAGAGTCCAAGTTATGTGGTAGAACCGAATCCACTGATACCAATTTTTCACGACCCATCCTCGGGGCCCGTGACGTAACTACCCCAATCCTGCCTTCCATAGGCCAGGGGCTGGTGACTAGCACCAAGAGAGATTGCCTGATAAAAAGGGAAGGCATTATCTTTAAACCTGTAACACACATAGTCTGAACACAAGAAGTAGAAGCAACAAGTACCAATATAGTAAACAAAGGTGTGATGAAAGTAAGTGGTCCAGTTTACAAACCCAACTGAACAACATGTACAAGTACAAGTAAAGAGGGAAAATAGCTCCTGGATCTTCCACCGGAAATCCTACCTAAAGGGTAGGTATATATCTCAAACAACTCGTCCCGGATGTACGTCCCGTCTAGTACAACTCCAAGTAGCCTCCAATCCATTTCCCTCAGCCTCGATCATTGCTGACCGTCATCTGCAAAGAACACAACAATGTGCGGGCGAAGCCCGTGCAGGGGTGAGTGCATCAATACTCAGTAGGGGACTCCGAGACCCCCGATGGTCTCCCAGAATCCATTAGTGATAGACTATAGTAGAAAGATAAAATCATGAAGTATCATCCACCCGTACTCAGGTATATGCCTATACATATACCTATGTTACCAATAACAGATCGGCTCCAACACTCGAGCCCAAGCACAACCCATTCAACGAAGGAAGTAAAGTCAATCATCTCAATGATAACAACTGAAAGTCAAGACTCATCTCACACAGGTATAACACTCATGAAGAGGGGTAGAGATGATTAGATGTAGCCTCTGAATCATCTCCTCTGTCGAACCCACATAGGATCCTGGAATTGTATCAGTGTTGTCGAGCCCACGGAGGATCCCAGTACAAAAGTCTTCACTGTTAAACTCATGGTGGATCCCATTACATACGTCATCACTGTCGAACCCATAGAGGATCCTGGTACAATATCATCACTGTCAAACCCACAGAGGATCCTGGTAAAGTATTAGGTCCACGTAGGATCCTATCATCTCAGTTTCAGCCAGCCATAGGGTTCCCACACATAGCACACTCGATTCCAGAAGGGTCCACTCCTCGAGAGAAGTGTTGATACATCAACTATCACAAAGTCACGAGTTGATGTATCTCTTAGTTTTCTCTCATCATAAGGATCCAAACACGACAGACGACATGTTAATCTGACGCCCGGTCTGTGAGTTATTGGCATTTCTGTTCCAGGGGCCCGGTTGTTTTTTAGGTTCAAAACAACCTGAACGTACTCCAATTGTATCCAAAAATCAATTGGGGTATGCCAAAATAACCTTCCTTCTCTAAGCCTTCCGTCGCCGTAGACGGTTCATCGTTCAGATACCCGTAGCCCAAAATTTTGTCGAAAAGGTGAAAACTGGCCATAGCGTGTCTGAGTCCGGTCCGACCCAGTCGAAGTGACCCATCCCGACACGGTACGAGGATGTGGCCTGGCCTGAGGGGGAGGCCCGGCCAAAGGGAGGCCCGACATGAGGGCGGCCCGACACGAGGGCGGTCCGGCCGAGTGCGGCCCAGCCTAGGGCGGCCCGACTGAGGGCAGCCCGGCCAGTAGGCGGGATAGCGTGGCATGGCTGGCCGGCCCGCGTGGCTAGGATATCCATGCTGTGGGTGTGTGTGTGTGTGTGGGGGGGGGGGGGGGGGGGGAGGGGGGGGGGGGGGAGGGTGCCCCCCATCTTCTAAATGAACCGGAGCTAAGCGCATGTTCGGTGAATTGTGGGACCCAAAGGGTCGTGCCTTATGGAGCGCCCGCCTCCCCTGTCTGCCGTGACCTTTGGTTGCAGTTCTTCTCCTACGCAGCAAGACGACACTATGCCCATTCTGTCCAACCACCGTGGCCTTCGTAGCCACGACTTCTTCCTCCAGCATGGTGCGATGACACCACGCCCCTCTGACACCGCCATGGCCCGCTTGGCCGCGGCTTAATTCTCTATGTGGCATGGTGGTGCCGCGCCCTTTTGGAGACCTTGTGGCCTTGCTCCACCAGCTTCATCGCGGTCTACCTCCATAGTCAGAAAATAAGAACAACCAAAGGGGGAGGATCAGGCCATGTTCGTGAGGTCAGAGCCCTTCTCATCATGGCGATAACAATTGGAATACCATAACCTAGAAATTTGAACGATGATGAACGGAGGTTTATACTCATATATAAATTAACTCAAATACCCCTACCTCATGTTTGGTTATTGTTGATGGAGTCACGGGAAATCAGATTCATTTGTTCAATGTCAGAGAAGGAAGAACTCGGAGAAGATGAGTCGAGATGACATCGTTGGCGTACTTCGGGGGTGGCAGTGATTACCTTTCTTTCCCCATTGAGGAAGGAAGAATATGGCATTCGTCGTTCTTCGGTGGCGGAAGAGACGTTCTTTGTGTTCTTCGTGGAAAGAATGATGTTCTCCCAAGATTCTCCAAGGCTCTGGCAAAGAAGAGAGTTTCCAACCCAAAATAAAATAATAGCTTTGTCTATTATTTTTTTGTTTACATGAATTTAAAAAAATCCAAATGAATTAAAAATTTAATTAATTGAAGCTGTTAATTAATTTTTAGGTGAATTGTCACCATTATGTAGAAGTTCAAGAGTTCCCCCGTTTATGGGAAGTTCAAGGGGTTTTAAGGGGGGTTATAGGAGGTAAAGGGCTCAGGTGGGTCCGACCTAATAACATCCTCAAAATGGAGGTTAGGGTGTGGTGGTCCCCACCTCAAACCTCCACTTGGAGGTTTTAACCACTAAACAAATAAAAATAAGTTACACTTATTTTTATTTATTTTTATTTAGAAACCCAAAAAATTAACTTCCATTCTTGTTAGAATGCAACTGTGGGGAAGGTCTCACTATGAAATCTCTGACACTACGAGTTCAACAGTGCCCCCATATTTCAATTCCAAGCACCAGTTCAAAAGTTATAAAATCTTGTACGTACGATTACTAAACGTACACGAAAAAACATTAGAAATTGATTCCGGGCACACATTGGAATCAAGATCCGTCAGACACTATGGACTCATAAAATTCCCATGAATTTAAGAAAAAAAATTCCACAGAATTTCTGGGTTTTTACATGAACAAAGGGATGAGTTGAAAATCCCAGTAAGGGAATGAACATAATGATATATCTTAAGCACATGATTTAGGAGTCATGACATATTGATATCCAAAACATGGAACATAAGTAGTAAAATCATATAATCATGTGATCATATAAACATGGAATCATATAAATGTGGTAGAATCATAAAACATTTCATTAGTATGGGTTATGGATAACCACCAATCCTATTTCCCATTTCAGTATGGGTCATGGCTAACCGCTAATCCCGTTTCACATTGCATCTCATGAGACATAACCTTACACAATGCATTGGAGTACTATCTAGGTGAAAACATCTCAAAATTTTCATGTATATTCTTGCCACATAAATATTCATACCCCATATAAAATCACACATAATCAACTATTCATAAACACAAGGGTACCCATGGAATGAATTGGGTACCACAATCATGAAATAAATCATAACCAATGGGTGTATCTTGAAAATGTCCATATAAGAAAATAATTAGAAAATAAAAGGAAGATCATTGGGTAATATAGCTATATAACATGTTATGCGGGGTCAAATATAAGTGACAACATATGAGATATGTCTTTTAGAAACATTATCATCAAAGCCTTTTTGTGCGGTTTTAGATAAAATACTATAGAGGTTTTCAAATAAAAAAGAGGAAAATAATTTATATAAAACCAGAGATTAAATGATATTTTTTTCGTAATAAAATAATGATTTTATAAATACAAATATGTCTTACAATAGAGGATATAGGGCTCCTGAAATTGGGTAACCATTCGGGAAGATCCCCTAAAATAATTTTGCTCATCGGAAAGTTCTACAGAGGGAATCTTTTAAAAAACATGTATATCTCCAAAAGAATGTGATGAAAGGGTATTGATATAAGAATTTTCTAATAATAACCATAATTGAGAATATTCAAATAAATAGATAATTTAAAATCATTTTGAAATCAAGATAATCCAACCCGATAGAACAAAAGAAGGTTCGGGTAGAATTCGTTACGGTTTTATCGGCTTGGTGTCGGGTGTAACTAAGAGGGATTGATAAGAAAGAAAAGGGATTTTTCATCACTTATAAATCAAGGGAGAAGTATGTAAGAGGTGAAAAAACATACCCCATCACTTGGTATTACAAAAAAAAAGGAATATCATAGAGAAAAATCTTGATTAAGAGTGAAAAGGAGAGGATCCCTTACCTTAAATCCTTTGGTGTTCTCCAATTGTTATTAAAGACCTAAATATAAAAAATTAGGCTTATAAATTAATAAGTCCATAACCTCTTCTATATGTAATTTATTTATTATAACCCCTTTTTCGTTCATTCATAGTCTTTTTGGTTAGTTATAAGGTTCAATTTCATTGTTCGGGCTCAGTTGTTTACATGGCTTTAAAAGATTGGTTCACTTATATTCATGTTTGTATTTTATGTAAGATGAAAGTGGTTTTCCAGAATAGAATTTATATTATTTAGTTTGCATCCATTATATTACATGGTTTTAATTTTATTTAGGTTAATTAGAGTGAAGTCAAATTATTATTTATATAACCTTGTTGATAACCATTTTTGTTAATCGGTGGATTTGATTACAAAGAACATGTTTTTCTTTATAACTTAATACCATTTGTACAAAAGGATTACAGAACCAAAAATAGGATATAGTACATAAATAATAATCTATTTCAACCATAACACAAATGTTTTCTTGACAATAATTAAAGATAATTATAGAAATTGATATACTGTTGTCCTTGAATGTGCTAAATTCGCACATCTCATACGGGGCTTTCATTTATTTCAAACAAAATGGTGGGGAAAAGAGAGAAGATAATTAAATATACCATTAGCATGAAAACATTACATTATATTTTATGTTACTAGATTTATCATACTATTACGGTTAAGTTAGGGGAGGAATGAAACAAAAAAGAAAGAGAACATAAAAGAAATGAAAGAATTGGAAAGAGGAATTTACCTCTTGAAACATCCTCCATTGAGAACCTCTAAAAGGGAGAGGTTTTGGTATTTTGAAGAGGATAGGAGATTTTGGACGTGGGTGTGGATCTTGGGGAGAGATTTGGGTAGAATAATGGAAAGGCACAATGCTTTAGAGGAGTGAAGAGAAGTGGGAGTGAAGGGGGATTTTTATAGTGGAGGAGAGGAGGGATTTCATAATATTATAATCATTAACTTATTATTTCTTCACAAGGAATGGAATAGTAAGTATTAAATGAAAAAGAAAAGTAATTCTATCATATGATTTTGAACCAAGTTGGATTAATCAGCATAACATCATCAATGACTCAATAAATCCCTTATTTAGCTGTTATTGTAAATTATCATATTTTACTATTCATAAAAAATCCAAGTATTTCAGAAAAATCCCAAAAATTCACCCTAACCATTTTTCAACGTGTAGAATCCAAATATTAAGTAAATGTTTTAGAAATAATTTTCTAAATATGATTATTTTAATATCTAATTAAACTAATAATTTATTATCAAAACCAGTTTTAAAACATTCATTAACATATTATAAAATATAGGTATATCATACTTCAAACTAGAATATTATTTTTATATTATCATATGTGATATTAATATTCATTAGGGTATATCACTATTCATAAGGGTATGTAAATATTCATTAGGGTAGGTTACTATTCACAGTAAATTATGTTTTCCTTATCAGACTCCAAATAACTTACTGATTACGACCGTGTATGTAGGATTTTCGAAATTCCAAACACATAAGTGACAAAATTATGTTGAAAGGTAACTTAGCACTTCATAGTTTATTATATTGTGTATTAATGTGATTTTATGAAATAATTATGAGAAAGTAATTTCCATAGAAAAACATTAGGTCCTTACAATAAATACCATCTGTTTATTTCTCTATTTTAAAATTATATTTTGATGTATGTGTGTCTTTTTGTTAGTTCTTTATATGTTCATTTTTTTTGGATTTCTAATCTACAAAAATAGTGAACTATTTCATGGGGATAGATTAATCTATTGAAACCCAACACAACCCAGATATATTGAGAATCATCGTGGTCAAATTCATTTCTCCATTATTCTGAGGTGATCATGAATGTGATTTGGGGTGTGCGTGAGGGCATAGTTGTAGTGGATCAGTTTAATTATTAATTTCCCTTCATCATTTTCACATGTTCTATTAACTCACTTTATTGACTAGTTATGTGTGGTTTCTTGATTCTAGATCATTTTACAATCACTCATTTTATGAAGAAATTAAATGATTTAGTTGTTTGATATGGATATTTTTTCACCATGGAAGGGTGTTTTGGTGTTGGATGTAATTTTGTGCACATGTTCCAAATTTTTTGGGGAAGAGAGGTGTGTGATCCGAGCGATCGGTTATGCATTGAGTGATTTTATAATTTATGATTCCATAGATATATATATATATATATGATTATTATTTGAGGTAGGATTTACCATTGATTGGACCTATTCTTCCTGAAATAATTTTGTTTTTTTTTTCATTTTTCATTTTTTTGGTTTTTTTAATTTCCTCTTCCTCTTTTAATTCTAGGTTTCCTCTCCAATGTAGTTTCTTCAATACATTCACTACTGTTTTAGTTTAGTGCATTAAAAATATTAAAAACAATAACATATCTTTATAAATATCACATAGACATTAAGTAAAGATTAAATGAGACAGACCTTATGGTTAGCCACTCATCTATATCATATGTATTAAAAATGAAAACATGTCCATATGTAATAGAAAAACACTCTTTTAGACCATATAATCATTTATAGTATTTTTCAATCATGAAACAATATTTTTAAACTATGAAACCATACTTTTAATGCAGGTCATTAAATTTTATCATATATTCAAATCCTTTACTGTGTTTGGTAATGAAAATGTGAATTTCCCAAATTATATACCATAGGGAATTCAATGAAGGTGTACATTAAGGAATGTTATCATGCACCAAATGAATATCAATTCAATCCCAAAGCACCATTTTTAGAGTTATTACAGATTGGTACATATATTCTAGAACCATGTCCACTTGTAGTATCTTGATATGGATTTATTATAAGGAAATCCCATATAATCACTTCCTTACACAAACATTTGGTTGTTATTCTATACACATCTTGAAACTCTACCATAGAGTAATGATCCCTATTATATTCTTTCCAAAATCTAGTTCCCATGGATTGTACAAAACATCATATGATTGAAACTATAACAACCCTGACACAAGTAACCTAAAGCCAATGTCTTTCTTTATAACATTTTCAGAAGATACAATTAATTTCATCCTTAATTATTTAATTATGTATTTGTCTTGGTAAACTGAATACATATATAATTCTAATATTACTTCCGAATAAAAAAAATTGACATTATTTTTTCAATACCAAAATTATCCCCTCTAACATATCTATTCATTTTAATAAAAATACTCATCATTGATTTATAGGGATGGAGAAATGAATGTTGATATCAAATTTATAGTAATATTAAAGTAAAATTGAAGATATCATGAATTAGTTAGAATAATTTTGGAATGGTAAATAACTGAACACACATTAAATTTTGTTAATTTGACTTACACAATCAACACTTAATGTTATATAAATAGTACCACAATTAACACAATCAATAACAGGTCTATTATAAATCGATAAGGAATAATCATTATAGAAAAGTAAATAACTAAAAACACATTCCACATTATCAGAAAACAAAGAATCAAATGAATCCATAGATAATATATTTGATCAAATCACATAGATAATAATAAATTAATTCAAAAATAATGAAATGATTAGTTATTGGACATCATGTTTTCACACAAATTATACCACTACCATTATGTCCTTCAAAAAGATGGTTCAATTTTTTTTAAACTTGTTTAATTTCAGCTAATAAATTCACCTTATGAGGTTTGAAATACAAGAAGGGGATATATAATTACGGTCCATGCCTATCACCACTTGCCCAAAGCATTCCTTTCTAATTTTAAATAAAACCTAAGTTTAAATAGTTTAGAAAACAACATCAAGATTACTATGATTTTTTAAAAAGTCAAAAATTTGTAAAAATTTCATTATAAATCATTTATAAACTTTAAAGAACATGTTTGAAAACTTTTTTTGAAAACTTTTTTTTTGGTGAAAAATGATATTCGATTAGAGATAGAAATGAAGTGAGATTTAAAAAAAAATATTCCAAATCACTATCACTAGAAAAGAGTGTAAAATTGAAATTATAATTTTAACACGCCATTATTAACCTAGTTAGAATAAAATTAATTTTTTTTATTAGTCAATGATCAAATAATTTAATTAATGGAAATTAATGTATAAAAAGTACTGATTAGAATGATATAGGTAAATAAGATGTTAGAATGATCATAATGTTGATTTTAGAATTAATGAATTAATAAATTAGTTATAAAAAATTTAATTCCACGTGGAACCGATTAAACTAAAACATAATCTAGTAAAAATTAATTATAAACAAAATCTTATAATATCAAAGGGAAATGGAGAAGTAAAATAACCCAATTTAATGAAATTGAGTTTTAAAATTATTTTCCACTTGTTAAATTTCATGTTAAAATTCCCTAGAAGAAATAATTTAAATTAAAAAAATAAAATATCATGAAGTATAAATTATTCATGAAATTAAAATGAAAAAGTGATAGCTTATACAATATATTAAATAATGTATGTTAATAACATTAAAATATTCCCCAATGAAGCGAAATTGAGATGAATTCCCTTACCTCAAACTTCATTACGGATTAGGATGATTTATCCTCATATATATGGTTTTAGTCATGTAATTATCTTATAATAAATCTATATTAATAATTATATTATCATATATTATCACCATATAACATTTTAATTCCATTATTTTTTAATATATCATTATTTGCTTTGTTTCGGGTATTAATTTCCATGTTTTATCATGTGTGTTTATTCATGAATGTTCCAATAAATGTTCATATTATATATATAAAACATATAAATAATTATATTAAATGTCAAAATATGATATTTAATATTTATATATTTATTAATATTTATTCTGGAATGATAGACATGGAAAATGAATCACATCTCTTTTTAAAGATGGTAGTTTGTATGAACGCACAAGACACAATACCACCCCGTTAACAAGAAAAAAGGTAAGGATGTGAGTGATATTTTAATTTAATAGAATCAATATCATTTAATATATAAAAAATATAATCATTATTTTTACCCTCATTACATTTATTATAATGAGTAACTAATAAATTAATAATATCTCTCCATGAGGCAATAGTCCGTCATACACACAAACGATATTATCACATTTAAAATGGAATTGAAGGTATGAATTTATATGTGATATTATAACTGTATAATTATTATTATAATAATAATAATATTATTATATATATATAATCCATAATTATTATCAATCGAGATATGATTTTATGGAAAATAAGTTGAATCGATTCGTGAGGTAGTATTTTTCCATACACATGATTAATGATTTAATATACGATTAGATTGAGGAAGAGATGAATATATATTCTTCCATAATCATAATAATATATCAATATATGGAATATATATTTGTTATTATATTGGATTTTTTGTGAAATAATTTAATTTTGAAAAATAATAACTAAATCTAAATATATCAGTTAAGACTATTACCATCTCCAATAGAAACCTATGTTGGATCTCATCCTAAGGAACCTTGGATTGGTATTTTAGGAAGTAGAAGATGGAAATTTGTTTATATGGATGTTTCTGATGGATTTTGTTAGGGTTTTTTAATTACAAAATTATTTAGGTGTGTGAATATGGTATTAGAGACAATTCTCTTTCATATGTGGGGAAACAGATCCCTTGTGGGAATTAATTGAATTTTTTTCAAAAGAATCAAAATTCATAAAGTAATTCTTCGGGGAAATGATTCAAAAAATATCATGTAAGGTTATGAGATAGCATAATATTGAAATATTTGCATCCTACATTTCATTATAAGATTTTAGGTTATTTAAAACCTTATCTTCTCATTTTAACCCTTGGTAAACCCATTTTACATTAACATCTGTAAAATGTTTTTACAATTTTTACTATTATTTATGGTAAAAAATTAATTTTGACATTATATATTAGATCAATTATTATTTTTACAAATATTGAATCCTTTTTTCATTATTTCATAAAATTTATTGGCTAACATAATTCTAAAATTAAATCTACACACATAACGAGAATGTGATTTTTAATGAGACAATGTTCAAAATTGTACAATGTTTGCATATGAAAATTCAATATTAAAATGATTCCATGGACCTAAATTAGATAAATAAATATATAAATGAACTTATTTTTCTTTATACCAAATTTAAAAAGAAATTTCAATTTTCTAATAATTTAAACTAAATGGATGTTTTCAATTAAAAGGCAGTATTTTTCATTATTCAATAAAAAATGAAACAGTGCTAAGAAATCCAAAAAATTTACCCTTATATAATATTGATATGACGATTTAAAAAATGAATTTAATTGTATCAAATATATTTTATATATGATTTAAACAATTACTTTTTCATTATCTTTATAAATCGTGATAGAACTGTCTCTTAAAAAATCCATATTTTACAAAAAAATAATATATTTTTTATTTTAAATGATTCCAATTTTTTTATAATAAAAAAAGAAACATAATTTTAATAATTTATCTTTTACTATCTATCCCTACCAATTTTATATCTAGGTTATAATGGTATACTAAATTACATTTCATTTATACTCAGGGATGAACGTTCCTTATGAAATATAATATATTAAATTTAAAAAAATATATTTTCTGGACTGTTTAAACTCTGTGATGTATAGAACATATTATATCAAAGAAAATTTTATTATAATATAATTTTATGTTATTAAATATAAATTTTATTTATCTAAAATATCCATCCTTTTTGGGTACCAATAAACATCATGATGAGAATGATTTTCATATAAATGGTTGAGAAACACAATGAGTTTTGGGATATTCCCGATTACATTAAGGTTAAATTATTCATCATTAAACATGAGGGTCCTACAAAAATTTGGTGATATTTCTTCGTTTTGGAATGTAAAAATGTGGGATTTTGGTGTAAGGAAATTATGTTTATTTTCATGGATATTTGATATATTAAATCTATGGTGTTTTCAATGTTGATAGGGTCACTTAACATCCAGTAAGGTGACCATACTACGACTAGTAGGCTAATCATTTTTCTGAGGTAATTTAATTCCCACTTGAAGTGGGATCAAATTAGAATCTTAAATCATGACGGTTTGATATGGTTGTTATATAAGATAGCTAATAATATGTTTTCTTATAAAAGAAAGCATCATATGGCGATGTTTTAGATAATGCATTGATGGATGAACATGATCTTACTAGGTGAATTGGTTTAATGGGGTTTCTGTATACTACCAGTGATAGCTCTAGTAGCCCATTTAAGGAGAATATGAAGTAGTATGATTCTCTTGGTGGAGATTCTAGTTGTGTATGTCAATAATATAAATCATCTAAATCACTTATAGCATTTGGAAAAGGGAAATTAATCTTCATTAAATTAGAAGAGTTGGTAACATGAATCATACATTCATTAAAGTGGAAAATATATTAGCTCTTATAGATGTTTATTACACATACATAGGATCTTCTATGTTTTTACTACTATAAATAGTGACACATACTAATTAGTACCAATAGGATCAATGGAATTTATAGATTCCTTAAAAAAAATTCCAAGAATTGACATTAGGAACGTACCTTATTCACATTGTGGATGAGTCTCTAAGGAAAATTTACTTGGGTCTTATGATGTCGAGTGGTAGTATTACAATTAATAAGTATTTTTTCAAATATTTTTTTTCTATTGGTTCATCTCATTCCTTTATGTCAACCTGAATTTTGGAACTATTGATTCTTCATATGGAACACTTTCACTATGTAATGAAAATTGATATACCTCTCGATATGTGGAAACAGAAGGATATCAGATTCCCTATTGATATTTCATTTATAATATGAAATAATTTTTTTAGGATTTGTGGTTCAGGATATTGGACTTTTGATTTTCATTTTCAATATGGATTGGATTATCACTTATAATGATCACATCAAATTTTAACTTTGAAGGTATCCTTCCATGCCCTTGATGATGTGTGTCGTGTCTTTTTGGGTGAATGGGACATGAGGTCAAGTTAAGTTAGAAATACTCTTCTAGAGTTGGTTATGGTGATTTCCATGATTCCTTTGGAATTGTACTAAGTAAATTTTGGTGTCATTTTTCACAATTTTTATATGTTTTTACCAAGGAGTTCCCATCAAATGTTTTCGGTTTCCCATAGGTGAGGGTGGTGAAGTTTTCTGTTTAATTATTACCTGAGACCTAGCCTTGCTCATTTACCTCTTACCATATTGAACTCGTTTAAGGGAATGAGTAAATGACTCATTTAAATGACATTTTGTACAAGGGATTTAGTTAACCTAGTGTTTTTTCCTTTGGTAGTGGAAATTCTTTTTTCATATGAGGATAATGAAACAATTTATATATATATAGATTATCAAAAATCACAATTAGGTCATGGGATAAAATAGATATTAGTTACCTCATATTGTTGTTTTTTTACCAACATAATGGTGTGATGTGGTTTACAAATGACGATCATTGGTATAGTTATCACCGAAATTTGATCAAGGAGTTTCATATCAATAACTCCACTTTCCAGACTAGTTATGTACATTATGACTTTTATTTTAGGTATTTTTGGATGACCACATTTCCTACCTTTATTATAATGATTATGAATAGTACTTCCCTACAATAATAAAATAATTTATTCATGGTATTTATTGATTACATCTTGGATTACTCTACATCCAATGAGAATTGTGTGTTTTACATGATATTAGTTTGGTAAATCATGAAAAATCCCATAACTTGTTATAGGCTTCATAAATTAAAAATATTGATTTATTAGGTGATTTTATGGGGGAACATAGTTTCTAAATATGGTAATTTAGTTGATCTAAAAATGGTAGTTTTTTATGACATTGGAGGAGAAACATAATTCCTTTGATATTCTGATCTTTATAGCCATGGTAGGATATTATTGTCTTTTTATGAAGATTAATTAATGGGAGTACCTCCATTAACCTATCCAATATGGAAGTGAGAAAAATTAAAATGGGATCCAAATTTTATAGATACTTTTTATGAGTTTAAGCATCGTTTTCATCTCCTATAATGAATCCTACAATGGATTGACTGTTATATGTGGTCTTTTATGATGCATTAAGTATTGGTTTAGAATGTAGAATCATACAGGGTGATCACATCATGGATTATAATTCTCTACAGATTTTACCCATGAGAATAACTATCACACTCATGATCTGAAACATAAATATGTGATTCATGTTATTCCATGTTAGTGGAATTCCCTTATTGGACAATGTTTGACCATCTACTTCAATCAAAAATTTATAATTTTTTAAAAAATATTAAACTTTAATAGAGGTGATGTTTGGAGTATTTAAAATCTTTTTACATTGCCAATTCGTACACCCATGATAATATAAATGTAGATGATGATGATTATAGTTGAAAACATTCATCATAGATTTGGAATCAGTTTTCTAAGATGTGTAATATGACGGAATTATTTTCTTATTTCCATATGGGAGTCCACGAGGATGATACAATGTTTTGTTGGCCTATTATAGTTTTTCCATCCTTTTTATTTTTCTATGAATAATAACATTATGGTAATTTCAAATAAATTATGGACTATTTATAAGTTTAAGAGACCATTTGTGAATTTATTATATCATTCGAGGCACTATTATTCTTCAGGAACAGGTTTATCATTCTATTAACTTTTAGTAAATCTATGATTATGGACTATCATCATACCCAATGGGAGGTATACACTAACACCCAGAATATTTTTTTAGTTAAATCGGGATTCATTTCATGTTTTAGGTTATGAAATGAATTTTTTTTAATTTATTTTATTATTTTTATACTAATTAGAAAATTATACTTAAGAATCATAAACATTTATCCCCACTTCAAGAATATTATATATAAACATAGATGTGTGAAGATATATCGAAGGACTTTGTGGTTGGGTTTCTATGTAACCCTTGAGTAAATAATGGGATTTGGGTGGTGATGTACTGATTGACCATATAAACTTACTTTATTCTCATTCATGATATGACCATTGTTCAGGAAATGGGAATTAAGTATGTGTATGAGATCATTAGATTTCATGGTGTTCTATCTCCATGGTTTCAAAAAGGGATCCCCAGTTCACTTCTCATTTTTGGAGGTTCCCCCAAGAGCTATTATGATCCCGTGTAATGTTGAGAATAACATTCCATCCTAAAACTAATGGTTAAAAAAATGGGCTATATAGATTCTGAATAACATGCTAAAATCCAATTTCATTGTCTTCAGATAATATTGGAATTTCCACTTGAGGATGATTTCATTTTCCAATAACAATTGTTACTAATCATCTAACCCGATGGAATACTTTGAGGAATTTTATGGATGATAGTGTAAATTCCCAATATATTGGTTAGAGACTATTAATATTCAATTAACTGACCTAGTTTGGTCAAATATATGATGATAATTATTTATTCTATTCATCATATAATGGTAACAACATAGAGCCGATGAAAGTATTATATTGATAAAAATTGGTTCCCTTAGAGTTATTGATCATTTTCCTAGTATTTTTTTGAGTCACACCAAGCTTCGGTAAACATCCACATGGAAGGAAGGGGATATTTTCACCTTGATATGTGGGAAAATTTGAGAATGTGCACCGGATTGGAAAGGTGGAATACCACATCCCATTTCCCCCATAATTGACATTAATCCATAAATTGTTTCATGTGTGAATGATTATTATGTTTCTTTTAGACCTGCCTCATATTTAGAGTTGGGGGGAACATTATTTGGAACAAGATGTGATCATTGTCGGGAAATATCTTCAGATTATGGATTCTCATATAAACATTTTTTTATAATGTTAAAACCATTGTTTCACATTTTATGGAAACATGGTTGTAATTACCATGATACATTGGAGTGTGAGGTTTTTTTTATGGAGAAATAGAATCACATATTTTCTATACAGTTTTGGTGGTAGTCTTTGTAAAGACCCTTAAATTCCAAGGAAATTTTTTTCTTAATTTTTTTGGAATTTTTCAAGAACGTAGTTTCTGACGGCGCCTAATTCCGAGACCCGGTGTGCCCGGAATAAATTTCCGAACATTGGCTCAGCTACGTTCAGTGAACGGACAAGCGGGTTTTTCTAACTTTTGAACCGGTGCCCGGAATCTAATTATGAGGGCACCGATGAAATCACAGCGCCGATATTCGCTTAGAAACACCTCTTTCGGAGTTGCGTTTGCTCGGGTGTGGTTTTTAAATTCTCGGGCTTAAGGTTAAGAAATAAAATAATTTTTTCGACAACTTTTTTTTTATTTCACTTAAGCCACTTGGAAGCCACTTGAAGCCACTTAAAAGCGGATTAAACTGAGTCGAACCAGATAGGGTACTATCCAGAAATATCCTACCCTCTTGGTAGGATATTTGTGAGGTGGGGCCTGCATGAGCCCCGCCGTTTCTTTCCGCTAAATAACGCATCCGCGAAAACCCGTCATTATGAAAGTCAACTGACGCGTTTTCTTTAATTCTTAACAGACCATTTAATTGGGCGGTTTATTTTTTAAATTAAATGAGCTGTTTCTTTCATTGAATTAATTCTAATAATTAATGGTTCATTTCTTATCTTTTGAAATTCAAATGTTTAGTTTTGTAAATAAAATAAGGCTTAAGCTTATTTTATTTTGGGTTGAAACTTGTGGCGTGGAGAGGATTTGGAGGAAAGTGTTCTTCATCGGCGAAGAACGCGAAGAATGCGAAGAATGCGAAGAACGCTGAACCTGTAGAGATCGACGATCCGAAGCCTTGTACCGCGACGCCAACGAATCTCCCTTCGCGACGCTTCTTCCGCGACGATCCAACCCAGCGACAGCCTTCGATCGACAACAACAAGGTAGGGGGTTGCGCTTCTTTTTATTTTCTTTTTTGATTTCAACAACATGGATTTAATTATTATTAATTAAATCCGTATGTTCTTGGTCCTCGGAGATCGTCGACGCGACGCCCTTCCGCGGTGTGACGATCACCTCCTTCCGCGACGGTGAATTCCGCGATGACCTCGCATCCGACAGCGACGGCGAGGTAGGGATTTATTTTGGGAATTACCCCCCCCCTTTTTTTATATTCCCGTAATTTTTTCTTTAAAAAGTTAAAGAATTGGTTTTGTGAACAATTTTAAAATTATTAAAATTGTTGTTTCCGTTCATATAAGGAACCCGTTTTTATGAAACAATTTTATTTCATTAAAAATTGTTTCAGATATGCATTCATTTGTTGAACTTTAATTTCTCCCGTTGTTTATATCTAACGCGGAGGGTGCGGGCCAAACGAACATGGCCCGACAACCCTCCGCCTTTCTTCGTTCTTGTGCGGATTTGACGGGCGACGACGGAACGTGCCGCAACGAATGTTTGATGATCCCATAGTGAAGAACGAGTCCCGGGAGGAGCAACGGCGCAGACGGGAAGAAAAACGGGCCACTGGAGCGACTCCGGCGGCGGCGCCCGGCGCGCCGCCGGATGAGACCGCCGCGACACCGGCCGCGGCGGCGCTCGCGGGACGCGGCTGCAGCCGCGTCCGGCACCAGGAGACACCCCGCGGGTGTCCCGCGGGGGCGGCGGCACCCCCCCGCGTCACCCAGGATGCGGCTTCAGCCGCGCCTGGTTGGCTGGCCGACACCCCGCGGGTGTCGCGGGGGTGTCACGTGGGGCGGCGTCTCCCCCCGCGTCGGGCCGCTCGGTCAAGCCAGACCGGTCCGACCGGGTCGGACCGGGTCGGACCGGGTTCGGCCGACCAAGGGGGGGGGGGGGGGGTCGGGCCGGCTCGGCCCGGGCCCGGACCCCCCGTCTTCGGACGGTTTTCGTTCAAATGCTCGTATCTTGGGCTACGGGCCTCCAAACGATTCGCCGTCAGCAGCAACGCGATCCTTGGATCGAGACTGTCATTTCGGTATACTATACTCAAGGTGCACCTTCATTTTCGGGAGCCTACGTGGTTAAAACTCCATAGTTAAGCGTGCTTGGCCTAGAGTAGTGATCAGGATGGGTGACCTCCAGGGAAGTTTCCCAAGGTGGGTGTGAGACGGAAAGGCCAATAAATAACAGACCGGGCGTCCGATTGACGCGCCATCTATTTTGTTGAATTCCTCTAAGTGAGACGGATCTTTTGGCTTACTCCACTTGAGGTTTGGATGCCGATGGAGTGCGGTCGGGTTGGATCGCACCGAAATCCAACCGGGCCCCTGGAACGAAAAAGCCAATAACTCTCAGCCCGGGCGTCCGATTGACGCGCCGTCTGTTGCGTTGAGTTCCTGTTGATGATACGGAACTGTTGGCATCCTTCACCGAGATTTGGATGCAGTTGGATAGTGGCCGGGTTGGATCGCACCGAAATCCGACCGGGCCCCTGGAACGGAAAAGCTGATACCTTTCTGACAGAACGTTCGTTGACGAACCGTCAGCGGCGTTGGTGATCTCGTTGAGAAACGATCCCTATGAGTATACCCTATGAGTGTTCGGGGTATAGTTGAGTTACGGCCGGATTGGTTCTCACACGAAACCAACCGGGCCCCTGGGACGAAAAGGCTAATAACTCACAGACCGGGCGTCTTATTGACGCGCCGTCTGTTGCGTTGAGACCCCAATGACGAGGTGGTTCTTTGAGGTACTTCTTTGCGGGACTTTGTGATACTTGGAGTATCGACTAGTAGCTCGTGGAGCGGACCCTCCCGGAGACAAGCGTGCGGAGTATGGAGACCGTGTAGCCGGCTGAGACCTGACGACTGCTTGACCGACTCGACTTGGAGTGAGTCGACTAGCCCAGTGGACGGAGCGCCCGGTATTTGGCGGCAGACCCATGGCAGACGGAGCGCCTGGTAGTTGGCAGTAGACTCGCGGTACTCAACTGGAGGAGTACCTCTGTAGGCTATTTGGGTGAGTGCCCGGTATTTGGCGACAGACCCTCAGCGGAAGGAGCGCCCGATAGTTGGCCACAGACCCACTGTACTCGACAGGAGGAGTACCTCAGCAGTCTTAGGTTAGTGAGAAGTACCTCGGAGTCGTGACAGGACCACTGTACACTCCAGAGACGGAGCTCTTCAGTAGTTACGATATCGATAATCAAAATCCTGGTTTGAGCTGAGACTTTTGACCTTTGTGTTTGCCTCATGATTAAGATGGGTCACTTGATAACTTAGGTATATGTATGGGCATATACCTAGGTAGTGGTTATCCATTGATTTCACAGTCCTTGTGTTTCCTCATGATTGAGATGGGTTACTTGATAACTTAGGTATATGTATGGGCATATATCTAAGTAGAGGTTATCTGTTGAGATTTTCTTGTGGTTATCCTTGTTGGTTTAGTGAGACCTTGAGGGTCTCGGGGTCCCTACTGAGTATCGTTATACTCACCCCTGCACGGGCTATGCCCGCACCTCGTTGTGTTGGTTGCAGACGACGGGCAGTGCTGATGGAGGCCGACTGTTCGAGGACTGGACGGTACCTGGAGGTGGACTACACGACGAGTCAGTACCCGGAGCTGGACTACACGATGAGTCGGTACCCAGAGGTGGACTACACGCCGAGTCTGTACCCGGAGGTGGACTACAGGACGAGACGACTCAAAGAGGAGGTTGACAGACGAGAGCATGGAGGAGGCTATCTGTACCTACCCTTCAGGTAGGATCCGAGGTGGATGACCAGGAGCTGCACTATCTGTACCTACCCTTTAGGTAGGACCTGAGGAGGATGACCCAGGAGCTGCTTCCCTCTTCCAGCTGTTTGTCTGTTTGCTGTTGTACCTTGTTCAGTTGTAGTTGTACTTTCTTTTTGGTTTGTATTTCTGGCCCATTTACTTTTCAGCTTTTCTTTTGTACTTAGTGTTTTGTTTCCTCTTGTACTCTATGGTGCTTGTTTTCTTTTATAAAGGCAATTCCTTCCCAGTTATCGGGATTTTACGCCTTTGGTGCTAGTCGCCAGCCCCTGGCCTATGGAAGGCGGGCTTGGGGTAGTCACGGCACGGGCC
Source organism: Viscum album (assembly GCA_963277665.1). Lineage (NCBI taxonomy): Eukaryota > Viridiplantae > Streptophyta > Magnoliopsida > Santalales > Viscaceae > Viscum > Viscum album. The sequence continues at coordinate 897,789,590 of OY728143.1, read as the reverse complement.
CCGAGGACGGGTCGTGACAAATTGGTATCAGAGGAGTTCGGTTCTACCGCAGGACTTATAACTCTGATGTTTATTTCTGTGAAGCAATAGTGTTAAGAGTACCGAGTGTGGTTTTCAGTTCAGGGAGTCCAGTGTTGGTGCGGGCAACCGACGTATCCATACACCAGGACCCTGAAAACTGATTTCCGACTTTGTGCACAAAAAACACTGATTGCGTGTGTGTTTCCAGATGTTTTTTTTATATCATCTCAAACCATGTCAGCTCACCAGGTATAATCGTTTGACCGTTTTAAGTTGTTTCTTTAAGGATGCCTCCCCGTGGACGACCAGCTAGAGCCCCGAGAGTGGTACGTACTGACAGCCCGCCGAGCGATGAGGCCTCAGTAAAGGGCCATATCCCAGTTGACGCACCAGCGGAGGCACCAACGGTACTACCATACGTTGGGCCACCGATGCCACCAACCCCAGCAGTAGGCGATGCCCACTACTTGAGTGCGCTGCACGAGTTCCAGCGCTAGAGGCCACCTAGGTTATGGGGAGAGACGGACCCGCAGGCGGCTGAGGATTGGCTGGAGGCTGTGGTGGGAGTCTTCAGGCTAGTGGGGACGCCGGCAGACTTCATGGTGATCTTTTCTGCCAGCCTTCTTCAGGCAGCAACAGGAAGGTGGTGGAGCCACTTGTTCCAGTTTTGCGATGGGATGGCCTTCACATGGAGTGACTTCGAGACCTCCTTCAGGGTGGAGTTTGTGCCAGTAGCTCTACACCCTGAGCGTGTACAGGAGCTTCTTCCTTTTCCGCAGGATTTTCGATCAGTTTCCGAGTCATCTGTGGGCAGTAGACAGATGATGCAGAGGTCCAGGAGGACCAGACCAGCAGTTGGGCGATCTCGGGTTTTAGGACCGGTGGTGCGGGGCACCCGGAGTGGGAACAGAGCTAGCCGTGCAAGGAGCAGGTTGTGTTACTCATGCCGCGGAAAGGGTCACCTGGCACGTGACTGTCCGACTCCTCGATCCGCAGGCTTTGGGGGAGCCACCGAGGTAGAAGCAGCGGCGAGTGCTTGAGCAACAGCCGAGCAGTGGACAAGGCAGAGAGCTCCGGGAGCAGGTGGACATGAGTGGAACTAGTGGATGTGTCCCTTGTACTCTAGTTCCATTTTTCTGTTGTATTCGTGTCTTTGTACTATGAGCTGCAATAATAAAAAGACACTTATCCTTGTTTTCCTTCCTGTCTTTTTTATACTGAGTGGTCCTGGTTAAGACTGTTGACTTGACCCTCACATTCGAGATTCCTACTGGAGGACACCCAGTGACCTCACACTGATGCCGACAGTGTGACACGACCCTTGGAGGTGAGAGTGACAGTTGGATCTCTTAGTAGTTACGTCGAGGCCTTACGACGTCATCCATGGCATGAATGCATCCTTCATGTCAGGATTGACTGTATTAGGCAACGAATGTGTTTCATCCAGGGGATGAGACCAGATTTCTCTTATCGGCAAAGAAGAAATCATAGCAGCTCTTGTGAGACTAAAGGAGGTGCAGTTCATCCAGGAGCGGATGAAGACTGCACAGTGTAGTAAGAAACAAGGAACCAGTGCCAGTCTTAGAGACTCGGGCGTGTTAAATGTTTCAAGAAGAGGTAGCTTTAAATAGAGATGAGTCTGCGAAGCGGCAGACGTGGAGGCAGAGCTAGGAGAGCAACATGAGGTGGTGTACATCATAACATGCTACAACCACCCGCCTCAGTTATTCCCGCCTGGCTCAGGGAGCTGGAGGGCAGAGGAAGAGTGCAGCTGCATGCGGTCAAGGAGTGTGACCCAATGGCTCTAGAAATGTTTCAAGGGACAGTCTGTGTCCACTATTAGCTGCTGTAGTAACAGACGTCGATATGAATCATACCTCACTTTCACAAATCTTGTTCCAGACCTAGAGTTTCCGGTAAGCCGTGGACTTGACCCTCACGTCTGGAGATACCTTGGGAGGAGACTCGATAATCACACTTACGCCGATGGTGTGGTCAGACCCTCGAGGCGAGAGTTATGGTTGGAATCTCTTGGTGGCAGCGTCGAGGCCTTATGACGTTAGTTTGAGTATGGAATGACCAATAATTGTTCATACTCAAATTGACGGTTTTAGGCAAACATCGGGATGGGTTTTCCTTGGTCGGCGGAAAAGGAAACCCCAGGCAGTGCAGGGTAACTCTTGCACAGGAGGGTGTGACCGATCACTCTTGAGTCGGTCAACCTTACCCTCGTAGCAGCAGTCGTTTTGAGTTTCAGTTCTAATAGAAATGGAGACCTCTGGACTTCGAGGATGACGACCATGTCTTCTTACGGGTCTCACCTCGACAAGGTTTACGGAGATGTGGCCAAGGAGGAAAGTTATCTCCATAGTTCAACAGACCTTTCCAGGTCCTCAGCTGGGTAGGCGATATGGTTTATCGCTTGGCCCATCCACTTCAGTTGCACTAGGTGCACGACGTTTTCCACGTATCCCAACTGAGGGGATACGTGCTCGACCCCTTTGCTTATCATCGACCATGAGGAGCTGGACGGTGGCGATGAGTGTCTTCTACGGAGGTTCCTGGGGGGATCGAGGATCGACAGGAGCAGATCCTAGGAGGACGGTCGATTCCTCTTTGCACTTTCTTTGGCAGCACGGGAACCTCCAGGTGAGCACATGGGAGCGGAAGGCTCAGATGCATGCTCAGTACCGCTTTGTTTCCCTAAGTTGGTGGTGAAGCTTTACGGGGACGTAAAGCCCTATGGTGGGAGTAATGTAAAGACCCGTAAATTCCAAGGAATTTTTTTTTCTTAATTTTCTTTGGAATTTTACAAGAACGCAGTTTCTGACGGCGCCTAATTCTGAGACCCGGTGTGCCCGGAATAAATTTCTGAACTTTGGCTTGGGTACGTTCAGTGAACGGACGAGCGGATTTTTATAACTTTTGAACAGGTGCCCGAAATCGAATTCTGAGGGCACCGATGAAATCGCAGCGCCGGTATTCGCTTATAAATGCCTCTTCTAGAGTTGCGTTTGCTCGGGTGTGGTTTTTAAATTCTCGGGCTTAAGGTTAAGAAATAAAATATTTTTTTCGACAACTTTTTTTTATTTCACTTAAGCCACTTGAAGCCACTTAAAAGCGGCTTAAACTGAGTTGAACCGGATAGGGTACTATCGAGAAATATCCTACCCTCTTTGTAGGATATTTGTGAGGTGGGTCCTGCACGAGCCCCGCCATTTCTTTCCGCTAAGTAACGCATCCGCGAAAACCCGTCGTTATGAAAGTCAACTGACGCGTTTTCTTAAATTCTTAACAGACCATTTAATTGGGCGGTTTATTTTGTAAATTAAATGAGCTGTTTCTTTCGTTGAATTAATTCTACGAATTAATAGTTCGTTTCTTATCTTTTGAAATTCAAATGTTTAGTTGTGTAAATAAAATAAGGCTTAAGCTTATTTTATTTTGGGTTGAAACTTGTGGCGTGGAGAGGATTTGGAGGAAAGCGTTCTTCTTCGGCGAAGAACACGAAGAACGCGAAGAACGCAAAGAACGCCGAACCTACGGAGATCGACGACGCGAAGCCTTGTACCGCGACACCAACGGATCTCCCTTCGTGACGCTTCTTCCGCGACGATCCAACCCAGCGACAGCCTTCGATCGACAACAACAAGGTAGGGGGTTGCGCTTATTTTTATTTTCTTTTTGGATTTCAACAACAACATGAATTTAATTATTATTAATTAAATCCGTATGTTCTTGGTCCTCGGAGATAGTCGATGTGACGCCCTTCCGCGGTGTGACGATCACCTCCTTCCGCGACGGTCAATTCCACGATGACCTCGCATCCGACAGCGACGGCGAGGTACGGATTTATTTTGGGGATTACCCCCCCTTTTTTTATATTCCCATAATTGTTTCTTTAAAAAGTTAAAGAACTGGTTTTGTGAACAATTTTAAAATTATTAAAATTGTTGTTTCCGTTCAAAAAAGGAACCCGTTTTTATGAAACAATTTTATTTCATTAAAAATTGTTTCAGATATGCGTTCATGTGTTGAACTTTAATTTCTCCCATTGTTTATATCTAACGCGGAGGGTGCGGGCCAAACGAACACGGCCCGACAACCCTCCGCCGTTCTTAGTTCTTGTGCGGATTTGACGGGCGACGACGGAACGTGCCGCAACGAATGTTTGATGATCCCGCAGTGAAGAACGAGTCCCGAGAGGAGCAACGGCGCAGACGGGAAGAAAAACGGGCCACTGGAGCGACTCCGGCGGCCCGCAGAAGCCGGCGGCGGTGCCCGGCGCGCCGCCGGACGAGACCACCGCGGCACCGGCCGCGGCGGCGGCGCTCGCGGGACGCGGCTGAAGCCGCGCCCGACGCCAGGAGACACCCCTCGGGTGTCCCGCGGGTGTCACGCGGGGGCGGCGGCACCCCCCCGCGTCACCCGGGACGCGGCTTCAGCCGCGTCTGGTGGGCTGGCCGACACCCCGCGGGTGTCGCGGGGGTGTCACGTGGGGCGGCGACTCCCCCCGCGTCGGGCCGCTCGGCAGCTCGGTCAAGCCAGACCTGTCCGACCGGGTCGGACCGGGTTTGGCCGACCTAGGGGGGGGGGGGGGTCGGGCCGGCTCGGCCCAGGCCCCGACCCCCCCATCTTCAGACGGTTTTCGTTCAAATGCCCGTATCTTGGGCTATGGGCCTCCAAACGATTCGTCGTCAGCGGCAACACGATCCTTGGATCGAGACAGTCGTTTCGGTGTACTATACTCTAGGTGCACCTTCCTTTTCGGGAGTCTACATGGTTAAAACTCCATAGTTAAGCGTGCTTGGCCTAGAATAGTGATCAGGATGGGTGACCTCCTGGGAAGTTTCCCAGGGTGGGTGTGAGACGGAAAGGCCAATAAATAACAGACCGGGCGTTCGATTGACGCTCCGTCTGTTTTGTTGAATTCCTCTAAGTGAGACAGATCTTTTGGCTTACTCCGCTCGAGGTTTGGATGCCGACGGAGTGCGGTCGGGTTGGATCGCACCGAAATCCAACCGGGCCCCTGGAACGAAAAAGCCAATAACTCTCAGCCCGGGCGTCCGATTGACGCACCGTCTATTGCGTTGAGTTCCTGTTGATGATACGGAACTTTTGGCATCCTTCACCGAGATTTGGATGCAGTTGGATAGTGGCCGGGTTGGATCGCACCGAAATCCAACCGGGCCCCTGGAACGGAAAAGATGATACCTTTCTGACAGAACGTTCGTTGACGAACCGTCAGCGGCGTTGGCGATCTCGTTGAGAAATGGTCCCTATGAGTATACCCTATGAGTGTTCGGGGTATAGTAGAGTTACGGCCGGATTGGTTCGCACACAAAACCAACCGGGCCCCTAGGACGAAAAGGCTAATAACTCACAGACCGGGTGTCTGATTGACGCGCCGCCTGTTGCGTTGAGAACCCTATGACGAGGTGGTCCTTTGAGATACTTCTTTGTGGGACTTTGTGATACTTGGAGTATCGACCAATAGCTCATGGAGCGGACCCTCCCGGAGACGAGCGTGCAGAGTACGGAGACCGTGTAGCCGGCTGAGACCTGACGACTGCTTGACCGAATCGACTTGGAGTGAGTCGACTAGCCCAGTGGGCGGAGCACCCTGTATTTGGCGGCAGACCCATGGCAGATGGAGCGCCTGGTAGTTGGCAGCAGACTCGCGGTACTCGACTGGAGGAGTACCTCTATAGGCTATTTGGGTGAGCGCCCGGTATTTGGCGACAGACCCTCAGCGGACGGAGCGCCCGGTAGTTGGCCGCAGACCTGCGGTACTCGACATGAGGAGTACCTCAGCAGTTTTAGGTTAGTGAGCAGTACCTCAGAGTCATGACAGGACCACTGTACACTCCAGAGACGGAGCTCTTCAGCAGTTACGGTATCGATAATGAAAATCCTGGTTTGAACTGAGACTTTTGACCTTTGTGTTTGCCTCATGATTGAGATGGGTCACTTGATAACTTAGGTATATGTGTGGGCATATACTTGGGTAGTGGTTATCCGTTGATTTCACAATCCTTGTGTTTCCTCATGATTGAGATGGGTTACTTGATAACTTTGGTATATGTATGGGCATATATCTAAGTAGAGGTTATCTGTTGAGATCTTCTTGTGGTTATCCTTGTTGGTTTAGTGAGACCTTGAGGGTCTCGGGGTCCCTACTGAGTATCGTTATACTCACCCCTGCACGGGCTATGCCTGCACCTCGTTGTGTTGGTTGCAGACGACGGGCAGTGCTGACGGAGGCCGAGTGTTCGAGGACTGGACGGTACCCGGAGGTGGACTACACGACGAGTCGGTATCCGGAGGTGGACTACACGACGAGTCGGTACCCGGAGGTGGACTACACGACGAGTCCGTACCCGGAGGTGGACTACGCGACGAGATGACTCACAGAGGAGGTTGACGGACGAGAGCGTGGAGGAGGCTATTTGTACCTACCCTTCAGGTAGGATCCGAGGTGGATGACCAAGAGCTGTACTATCTGTACCTACCCTTCAGGTGGGACCCGAGGAGGACGACCCAGGAGTTGCTTCCCTCTTCCAGCTGTTTGTCTTTTTGCTGTTGTACCTTGTTCAGTTGTAGTTGTACTTTCTTTTGGGTTTGTATTTCTGGCCCATTTACTTTTCAGCTTTTCTTTTGTACTTAGTGTTTTGTTTCCTCTTGTACTATGTGGTGCTTGTTTTCTTTTATAAAGGCAATGCCTTCCTAGTTATCGGGATTTTACGCCTTTGGTGCTAGTCGCCAGCCCCTGGCCTATGGAAGGCGGGCTTGGGGTAGTCACGGCACGGGCCCCGAGGACGGGTCGTGACAGTCTTACCCAAGGAAAATCATTTATGTTGGGGAGAATTAAGAGAACCCAATTCCAATTTTTAGGTACAAACCTTGGATTCCTTTAACTTTTCCTCATTAAACCATTGATCTCCTATTGTATTATTTAATAATGATTTAATATATTTATTCTTGTTCTTATTATGATGTTTTGATCCTTGAGAGGGTTCAAGAATTATATTTTGATACTTTTTAGAGAGGTTGAGGGGTGTTCTAGTGGTTTATTCCGAGGGGGGACAAGAGCATGTATCCAAAATTGATATATGTGGTCCCCTTGTTATTATGTGTGGTATAATGGGTAGCTAGTGGGCGGAATCTGTTGGGGAGTTCTTATAGGACCACCACTATTCAATTAGTGGGAGCCCAAAACATCTGGCAGAGGGGCTGGTGGGACATACATTCTACATGGCCCCCTCATCCAACTCTTCTAGAATATTGTAAAATCATCCAAGGAAAACCATTTATCCTGTGGTAGGAATTGGCTAGCTGGTGACATAAATGGGGTTTTGAAACTATAGGTAAATATTTTAATTTTATTTCATTTAGTAACATTTTTAATTTAATATCACCTCCCTTAATATTCAATCAACCCTAAAAACCCCTATGGCTCTATAGAGATGAATTTGGATCTTCCAAACATTATTCTGTAGGGATCCTAGTGTCATTTGATTCATTAAATCTGTCTTGGTAAGTGTATATTATATGTATCAATTAATTCCATTATCCCTCATATTCCTTCTCCACTAATGGATGTGATATTTTGATTTTTTGATCATTTTTTGTTTTTATTTGGAAATTTTAATTCTATAATCCCTTCATGATCGTTTTAGCCTTCGACTCTCCATTTTTGGTTCCTAATGTAGGTAATTTTTGATGATGTTTTGAGGTATATTTTTAATAATGAAATTCTTATAAATTCAAACATTTTATGACTTTTCGTTTTGAAAATAATTTCTTATTTATTTTTAATTATTGAATTTAAATTTTTGATAATAATTTAAAATTGATGTGGTTTTTGTGTGTCTTAAACCTTTTTTCATATGGATTTTTATGAAAATAGTTATTTTCCAAAAATTGATTTTAATTAAAATAGAGATTTAATTAAATATGTTGATGATGATCCTTGAGAAATTAGGTCATGATATTATTTTATAAATTTAATTAAAATGTGTTTCTTTGAATTATATATGTTTTTATGAGAATCCATTAGACATTGGTTTTGGAAATGAGATTCCATGTTTCAAAATCTAGAACACGACGATGATGAAATGATTCATTATTTTGAGTGATTTGATAATTATTTATTTGAATGATATCCCTTGTATAATGGTTTCCTTTATTGTAGATAATATCCTTGGTAGTTTGGTGTGAAGAACAAATGCATGGAATTTATTTTATCTACAATAAAATGGTTTTATGATGATAGATGTACTAAAACGACTTATAGGTGGGAAATTTTTCCTTTCCGCTTATATCCGAATAATTCCAGGCGTGATAATTAAAAATTTCTACATACTTGGAATCATACTTTACTAATATGTGTGAGAATCACAATAACAACATCTCCCAAAGTATTTTAACCATGGTTCTATGACAAAGAATTCATTATTTAAACAATTTAAGCAACCAATTTTTTGAAATGTTTTACCCTTGTCTATTTTTTATATAAATTCTTATCCATTCTTATTTTTATGAAGATACATCATTATACGAGTTTTAATCTTTCCATCAAGTATTTTAAAAAGAATTTTTTGATATAAACTATACAAATATTGCAATAATTTTTTTTATTTTAAATGGAGTATATTTTTTTATTTGATATGGATTTCTTATGGACTAAATGATAACATCCTTCGATGATTTCTTACTCACATAAAAATTTTTCTTACTGGAATTTGCCTATATTATTATCCTTGGTATATGTAATGTAAATTAACCACTTGGAGGCAGTGTATGTTCTTGATTAGTGGGACATTTAGTGTTGGAGGTGACCGATATAGCATGTGAACCACTAATTTAATAGAGATTTTGCGATATTGGATTTAATGGTGAAAGGATGAACTCCATTGATGTTCCATTTTCAGACTTTTATCTTTCTTCATGTTGCAATTCCATCTTAGGGATTGTTGAAAATATAGAATAATAATTTTTTATTATCTTCTAATTTTACATGATGAATTATTCATGTGGGAAATAATTCCATGTTGATTACATGTGATTCCCTAGTGCTAGTTGAAATCCCCTATATATTAAAAATGATCTACAGGTCATGTCATGATTAATAGAGAAACCGTTTTTTGGGTAACCTTATTAGTTCATGAGATAATATGATGTTAATATATGTTGGAGATGAGGAGTAGTGAATCAAATTGACCTATGGTACTATAAAAAATAAAATAAGAATATAGTTTCACTATTGGGGTTTAATTGATTAACCCAATGGTATTTATAAGATCGAATTTCCCACATGTCAAATTAATTGGAAGAATTAAATTGAAAAATACCTCAATAGAACTAGGAAATGATACATGTATGAAAAATAAGGTTATAACAATAATGAATGTAAAAGGGACATGAATAAGAGAATAAATATGATAGATGAAAAGAGGGTTCTTCTCAATCACCCCCATGGGAACAATATTTCAACTATAAGTTGTGTAGACACTATATTACTTAATACACTAATCCAAGGGTCATTGACGATATTCAATGATCAAAACCTCTCATGATATGTAAAGTGGATGACATTATCTTTTGACTACCATATATATGGAACTTGAAAACAATTCCATGATAGGTACACTTGTAATTAATTATAGAATATATATATTTTCCTATTTTATTCTAGTTATATAAATTTGATCATATCATATATATTCTCCAAAAATACTCAAACACATACACGATACATGGAAGGTATGTTATTTTAGAAATCACCATTTGGTGAAATCCACGAATAGATAGTATATAATTATTTATAAATTAACTTTTGTGGAAAGATTCTTATGAAAAATATAGTTTCATTCCCATTTAATGAATTCAATTTTATGATAGGAATTGAATAGTTTTACTTATATAGATCCAATATCAATATCAAGGAGAGGGAAATAACATTCCATATCACTAACCCTCCTCCAATAATATTAAAGTGAATAGATATTTATGGTTATCCATTGACACTCTTTCTAATGAATTGGTATTATTTTACTTAGAAGAACGAATATATAGCTTAAATGATTCTTGAACGTAGACAAATTTCAATCAACGACGTTCCAATTATATGTGAATATACTAATATATTTTGAGATGAGTTGAATTTTCATACAATCGATTGAGAGGATTATTAATCTATGAAAATTAAACCTATAGAATTACTCTTATAAATGACTCCATGTAAAATGGTCCCAATAAACCAGATATAGACGCAATAATAAGATGATTTAGGAAAAAAAATTTATAAATCGTATTTATATTATACATGGATCCTTATTTATTTTTTAATGTGAAATGATTATTAAATGTGTTTACCAATTTATTATTATGTTATTAACAAAATCATGAAAACAAAAAGGAATATTATACCATTGATTGATGACATATTTGATCAATAACATGGCGATGATTACTTTGTTAAGGATGAACTTTGACTAGAATGTCATCAATTTATTTTGAAAATTAAGGACATTACTAAGGATAAATTATATATATGATATATTCTATGTGTGTTCCTAGTCATGATATTCAAACTCTCTAATTCTCTGGTAGTCTTCATACACATCATGAGTTGGATCATTAATGATTTCTAAGAAAATAGTTTTATAGTCCTTATAGATAATATTATTGTATATTTGAAAAGAAAAATTGAACGAAAAAAATAATGCATTTTGTTGTATACATTATGATAGGGGAATTTGTATGCAAAAAATTATAAATGTGAACTCTAGATATAGAGTGTAATATTTAGTCGGAATATTTTTCTTTAAAAGAAACATCTATTGTCTGAGCAAACACTGTGATGGTTAACGAATGTCCTTGAAGAAAAATAATGCTATAGATCCACAGTTTCATTAAATTATATAGATATTATCAATAGTTTGTGAAACATTTATCATTATTTTCAAACTCGATAACCAAAATAAATGGGAATAATTATTTTTTTAATGGTGAATGTGAATTGAGACTCAAAGAGATAACTAAAAGGGAAATAAGAACACCAATATTTACATTACACTCGGGTGGGATGTACTGAAGATATATTGTTATAAAAAATATAATGCCTTGGGGTATTTCTCTTATAAAAAGGATAAAATTATAAATTATTTCTGAATACAATTAATGAAAAAATCACAATTAGATAACTCGTGATCTAGAGTTCTCTGTGGTAATACATTCCATGAGGATTTGGGGAAAATATCCTGATAAATAAACGTATTTCACATATATAGATCATCAATGTATTATTTATATATTTAAATAAATGTAGTTGAACATATTCCAAATAAGGTAGTTAGAGCTGATGAAATGATAAAAATGATCAATCTATTCAAAAACTCAATTATAAAACAATGTTAAAGATAAATTTAGTAGAAATAATCCCACAACCCAGTAATTTGTAATGATTTAAAGGAATTCAATCTTCTTATAATTTCAAAGGATTATAATTTGATTAAAAAATTAAGCAATGAAAACCTACGTTTCTTAAATGATTTATTAATAATATTTCTTTGTGAAGATGAATGTGGATGAATGAGACTATGCTATGATGAAAATATAGTGGATGAAATAACAGATGGGAACATCCTTGAGTTCAATAATTATAGGATAGATTTTTATGATTTTAAGAATGAATATGTGAACCAGTAGATAAAGGGAAGAATATGTTTCAATTAGATTATACCCATAGCTCAACATTATATATCAACCATGGAAGAAGAAATATTCATTGGTATTTGCGAGATTTTTTATGATGGGAAAATAAAAAGAATTATATTGCAGAATATTTATCAATGTGTTTCAAATTATAAATAGGTAATGGAAAATAGAAAAGGTTCTACGGGTTAATATAACTATTATACATACTAACACGATAAGAGGAAAATAAGGCCTTGAGCTTTTTCATGGGTCTACCAATGGAAATTAAGGGAAAAAATTCCATATGAGTTATGAAGGACCATATTATTAATATTACTAACTTAAAATCCATTATAGTAGATGGATCACTCAATAAATATTACAAGGTAAAAATTAGAGATGTTGTGAGGCTATTTGGAACACCTTTAATAATTGTATATGAAAGAGATATTTTGACTCTCTCAATTATAATTAGAATTCTTAAGAAGGTATTCTACATAGAGATAAAATTCAATATGAAATATCACCCATTGGTAGATGTGCAATTTCAATGGTCCATTTAAACTCTATGGTACATGATTCTATAAATCTATAAAGACATTAAAGGTGGATTAGATCAAAATCTTCTTTTGATCGATTACTTGTTAATTGTTCAATTATACATATGTATTCATATAGATCTATTTGATGACTCTATGAGAAGTAATATTGAAATAAAAAATTCAAGGTTGATATTAGAGAAAGGAACCTAATGAGATTGGGTTTTGTAAAATATAATACTAAGAAGATATAATCCATTTATAAAAACACTTGATAGACATGATGTTAAATGAAGATCTATACTGAAAATCATCAGATAAACTTTTAGTTTATGGTTGAATATAATAGATTCATCCTAATATAGTTATGGAAGAGAGTATTTTGGTTTGTTTGGAAGTAAAATATAATCCAAATGTATATATTCCATATTAATATTAATGATTGTGATAGAACTATTCCCTATCAACATTACCTTCCAAAAAACCTGCCTCAAGTTCATGATATGTTCTTTATAAAAACCCTTTGAAATTAAATTACAGTCCCATCACATGAAATAAATCCAGAGTTCGTGAAATTGAAGCATAATCTCTCTAATAAGAAATAGACTATGGAAATCATAGATCCTAAATATATTTTTTTACAAATCAAGATCACTCATCTTGTGAAAATATTATAGAAAATTATAATAATAATGAGGAGGAATAATTTAAAATAGATTATCTAATAAAACAAATGAATGCTCATATATTTTGAACTTAATATTTGATTTGTTATGTAAGTGATTAAATGAATAATGGAGTAAGAGTGTAATAAACTAGACTAATCAAATACTTTTAATTGCACAACCTCAGAATATATACATCATATTAATGTATACTATATAATAAGAAATAAATGCATTGGAAGATGGGATTTCAAATAAAGGCGTTAATGGTAATGATTTTCATTGGGTTGATCATGTTCTAGATGATCTCCTTCCTTTTTTCAGGAAGGATTGCTGTAAATATTCTTCTTTCAGACTTGTGTATGTTTTTTTTGCAAATAAAGGGATCTTGCTTTTCTAAAACAAAAAATAAATGTATTTTATCAACATAAATCCTTAAATACAATGTAAATATATACTCTATAAAATTAGAAATGTATTAATATATAAATAAGTTGTGTATATATAGATTATAAATTTCCATGTGTCATAGTTTCCAAAAATTATCATAAACAATGGAAATAAAATAAATTGAAAACATATTATTATATAGATTAATGTTTTTTAAAAGTGAAATATTTTATAACTATAAATCATTATTTAATGGATATTGAATAAATTAAGTGTAATTAATAGAAAGTATAATAATTTTCTGATGACCGAAAAAACCACTTAATGTTTGAAAGAGTAACTGACTAATTAAATATTAATCAAACAGAGGAGGTATGTAAATTTCTAAAAACATTATTGCATAAAATTATTAAAAAATATTGCAATTATATAAAAAACATATAAAATAATATATCTTAAGTAATTAATAACTTCAAATTCTAATAAGGTTCTCTTTAACATAATTTGTTAAAGATTTTTTTTAAAATATACATATTAGAATCACATAATTTGGAAAAAAAATATTATGATTAAAATATGTTATATAATTGATAATAAATAATATAATAATGAATAAAAATTAAGAAATTGAATAGTAATAATATTGAAAGAAACAAATTTAATTTACTTTAGTTAAAAAAATTATATATTTTATGCTTTTAAATATATAAAAAATTTATAAAAAATTTCATCTTAATTTTTTTAGATGAAATTTATTTTTTAACTCATAATAATGTTATTATCTTATTGTGAATTGTTATATATTTCTTTAAAATGTTTATTTTCTAGGAATAGTTAATAAATATGGTTTTTTGTGAATACCAAAACATTTTACACATTATCATTATATATATCACTAGAAAAATTACATTACATTTTTATTGAATTAAAATAAATTTATTATGTAAAATAATTCATTTTAAATTATATTATGTAATTTCCAATCATTTAATTAAATATTCAAAAGCTATGATATATTTTATTCGATTAAAAAATAATATTGGATTACTTACATGGCATAAAATATCACAAAGATAAATTGCATTATGTTTTATGCTAAAATTTAAAATAATAACATATTTATTATTAATAAACTAAAAATTCTCATAAAAATAAATATTATAAATTTTATTTTTACAAAATAATAAAATAATTAATGTATTATTTAAATATACACCTTCACCTTGTATATATAAAAAACACTCAATCATCCCAATCTCCTCAAATTAAAAACTATTCCCATAATAAATATCTGACCAAATACCTCTATAAACTCCACTATAAGCATCCTAATTCCATTAGTGTTATCAAAAATGCATTAGCTTATGGTTCTATACCCAATTCCATATAGGATACGTAAGGTGCACAATAATGGTTTCAAAACCCACTGTTCCATTTGAATTATCCTTTTACCCATTCTATGATATAAGAAAATAATATAATTTAATTTTAAAATATTGTATTTAATATACCATTATGCATTAATAAATATTTATTATTTATTGTTTTACCTCCTCTTTTTTCAAAATCTCTAAAAAATAATAATTCACCTATATTAGTTTTAACTACCAAAGTGAAGGATAATGGTTTATTTTTCACTTATTAATCTTATTAATATTTTGAAAAAATAACTAATGGATAAATATTATACAGTAATTAAATAATTTCATTAATATATTTCTAGAAGGATAAAAAAGTCTAGGTAATTATTACATTAATTTTAAATAGATGTAATAATTATTAACTACAATAAATCACACCAAGGAACATTCTCAGAATTCGTAACTATCTAAAAATATATTATACTATAAAAATTTTATAATGATATGAATCATATAAATAAACATATAAATAAATTATATAAAAATTTTATTATGAATTTTACACCTACCAAAGCACCAAGGAGGTTTCGAAACAACGAACAAAATAATATCAAAATGCTCGACATTATCAATATTAAATTAATTTATAAAGGATAAATGATAATAAAATAAATAATAAAAAATATGATAAAAAATTCTTAATAATTTAATTAATAAACAAGACTTTACTATTCCTGATCTTATTTTTTCATTCGAAGCCATATATGACACGAGGAAAATGGTCCTTCCAACTATTTCATATTCTCAAGGATATGTTCTATTTCACTTTCTGACTATCTATCTCGCTTCCAAATTCTCCATTTATTTTTATTCATTCAATGTTCTTTATATATTTATTTTTGATTTATACTATCTAAATTTTTATTTTTGTAATGGGGATATGTTTGTATCTCTAATTCCATTTTTTTTATTTTCCTAAAATAAAACACAATAATATAAATAGTTATCATTTTTCATCACTTTTATGATCCTATTTTAAAAATAATGTTTTATTTCTGTATAAAATACTTATTTTAACATAATAAACTGGGTTATTTGTGTTTTTTTTGAAGATAATATTATCCTATACATTTTTGGTATTTTCCCACTATTATAAATGTTTGGTAAAAACATTTTCTCTTATAAATTCTTCTTAAAATTTTATTTTATTTTTTATATCCCATTGAGATATATTTTAATAAAAAATAATGATTTTATTTATAAATAATTTCTAATATTTCGTAATTCATTTTTTAAATCATATATTACATGATACCTTGATGAATAAATATTTACGGATTTATTGTACTGCCCATTTATACCTCTATGGATTATTTCATGTTTAGGAATTTTTATATTCTTTTCTATGTTGTAGAAATATAAATTATATACTATGATTATATAGGTGTTCCAAATATTATAATAACCCCCAAAAAATTGGTTAATGAATTATATCTCAAGAGATCATTATTGTAAGGCTATATGGAGTTAGTAGTATACACAATGTTTTGTGTATATTAGGTGTAGTTATTCTTATACGTAATGTCATGATGTCTAAGAAGTGATCAATGAAATATTTATATGCAGAAAATACTCATGATTTTCTAAATTTTTTGATTCTAATATCATTATTTTTGAAAAGGAACTATTATATGGTACATTTTATAACACTTTTCATTTAGGTTACAAAGTAATGATGCTTGACTTTTTTGATATCACAACCCATGGAAAATATATTTATTCATTTTTAGTACGATTTATAGCTCAATCCTTATTTAATATATGTCTCCTGGATATCCCATGTACTATTAACATTATTATTATCTTTATGATAAATTCGGGAAGATTGAAATAAAATATTACATTGTTCATTTAAAAGTGTTGTGTTTTATTCCATATTTCCTAAGGAAGATGGACCTCCAGATTTATCAAAGTTTTTTAAAGTAATTTATGTTTAAAATAATTTAATATTTTTTGTACAAATAACATGTCATTATATATATTATGCTCTAATTATCAGTATATATATATCCCACATCTATGAATATAGATAAGTCCAATAAAATTTCAATTCAAAAAACACCACTGATATCTTTAGATCATGTGTCATGTAATTTTTCTCATATACATTTATCTAATGAGAGGCATAAGATATAAACGTATCATATTAAAAAATAAACACCCCATTACCTTCCTTATGAAATGCTAAAATTCAACTTTTTCTTAATATTTATGAGTTTTATATCTCCATTTAGTTGAGGTTTCTTAGGGATGGAATTTGGATTTTTTGAATCATTTCAAGGGATGAACTATTTCAAAAATCATCTATGAAACACCATGCATCATCTAATTATTTGGATAGTGTTTATCAAATGGATAAAGAATTACTTTAAAAAACATACATGTAATCAATGTTACCAACATAGTTTACGATATTTTTTATAATTTCATGTTCTTTTTATCCAAGGGTAATCTATTTGCTTCCCCATTCCAAAACCTACATCTAAGACACCCATCCTAGTCCCTCCTTCTTTATCTACTCCCTTTTAAGGAACTATTTGTCTTTTATGGTGTTTTCATCATTAAATTGAATGTTAAGATCCTCCCCTTCATATTTAATTTGGTTATATCTATATTTCTATGATAATATATCACCATAGTGCCCATGGTTCCAAATATTTGTAGATTTTTTTAAATCGGTGGTTTTGTTTTCTAAGGGATGTGAACAATCTCATGGGACATAAACAACTAATGTTCATCATAATCAGTTTAGTTATGTTAGTTGAGATAGGTGATTCCATTACATTTCCTTATATCTATGAGTTCAATGGATTTAATATTTTATAAATATTATTATGAGTTATAAAAATAATGTATATGGTATTTAAAATCATGTTTTAATGGTTTAATCTACGTTTTGGGGGATTCCTTTGAAGAAAATGGGAGAATTTCAAGGGTTATTATATCTTTTTTTTGAAATGGTTTTTAATGCATCCTATTTGTTTGATAAAATGATAGTGATGGATATCACCAAGATAAATAATTTTTCATGATGTTTTGTGACATGTTTGACTTATAAGTTGGATGTTTTATTAATTTAAGATGGGTTCTTATTTTGAAAAGGTTTTTCATTTTATTTATTGATTTTTTAGATTATTTTTTGATTTCCTATCATGATAACTTGTCATTGGTTTTTATTTCCATTGGGATGACACATGGATTGCCAATGTGTTTAGAATAAAATTTAGAATTGTATGATTCAATGTTTAAATGAAATGAAAAATTTGTAACCCTTTGATAAAGTTATTTTATTGATCAAATTTTACACACTTGTTGATCCCCATTATTAACCATTGTTTTACTATTATGAATTTGTTAATGTTTTAATGAATATTGATTCATGATTTGTTTTTGATAAGATTGATCATTATTTAAGGGGTTTTTTAGAGGTTGGAATGAAATGGTTTTTTAATTTTATTTACTTTGGGATATTTGAATGTCATGTTATTTACATTGTAAAAATAGTTTCCCACCTCTTTTAGTTATTCCAGGTGGAACCACACACTACTATGTGGGTTATAGATTGTAATTTTCCTTACTATTTTGGAGTTACATACTTTCTACTAGCCCCCAATTTATGTTATATCTTGTTTAGGGGATATATCACTCGTCAGTCTTGTTGAGAGTGACTTCGGTGAGGTGTTTTTAGTATTATCTAAAGATTGTTGCTTCAACATGGGTACATCGAGTATTTTCCAATTAGTATTTATTATTTCTCATTATTAAATGAATTTTATGTTATACCTTTATATTGGTTATTATAATGTGACATTTCTTATTTATTGTATTCATATTAGTTTTATTCTTTGATCATACTTTGGGTTTATCCTTACTTATTGAAATAATAATCAAATTATATATTATTCTCAGCCTTATAGTCCATTCAATTATTTGATATTCTATTTCATTTTTTTATTTTTATAGATGACTTATGAGTATGTGTAATATTTCAATGGAAAATGGGTGAATGTTTTTCCCAATGGATTATAATTTATTAAATGTATATGACTTGTTTTTTTAATTCATAAATTGTTTTTTCAAAAGTAATGGCTTATATTTAAAATGGATGTTTTTTCATGGGATTTAAAATTCCATATTTTAAAAGTAAGTTCTTAAGTGATTCTTCCCATTATACAGTTTATATTAAATGAAAACTTATTTTTTATTTTATCTTCAAAATAGTGTGTCTATTTTATTTAATAAAAAGAAGGAAATTGACCCATGGTGGCCTCTTATTGGTTATTAGATCATGACCTACATACTCATATTGGGGGTTATGTTTCCTTCAGGTCTTGTACATATTTCTTAGTTTTGAGATATTGATACGTGTTACTAATGTTCCCCTTTGGGAAGAGGTAAATGTTTTGTTTGAAGAAGCGAGTTGAGAGTCCCATGGTGATGGTGGGGTTTATCCCGTGGGTACGTTCTATAATTTTTTGTTATGTGGTGTATCCAACCCCTGAATTTTATTTTAGGTTTATTTCCTTCCAATATTAATAACGATCATTATATAAAATTATGTTTCTTCTGGGAAAATGTTTTCAAAAATAAATGATCAATACTTATATTAATTCCTTTTTTATTGTATTTTTTTCTTATATGTACTCATTTATTAGGTGTGGGTTTCCAATTCTTGGAGGTCTCTTTCTAGGCTCTTGATTGAAATACAATATTTTTTAGGGTGAAATCATTCCCTATATGGTCATTGTGATACCCCAACACTTTATTGTAGCCTAGTTTTATTAGGAATTCATCTTAGAATTTATGGAGAGGATAACTGGTTGTTGGTTCAAGTGGAACCCTAATGAATTTTGTTAGATTCCTTGATGTTCCAATGTATATCACAAAAACTTATACACTACATGGTAGTGCTAGTATTTTTTTAGTGAGAAACCATATCTTAATTTCATTATAGTGCCCTTAAATTTTTTTATTGTAGATAATCTTGACTCCCCTCCATGTTATATTAGTTGACATGTTATAATTTCAAGATAATTTTTTCAAAAAGTAATAATAATATCAATTTAATGGAATAAAACTATGAATATATATTATATTAGTCAATTCAGGATATTCTCCAATCACATCTATCAATTATGGATCCAACTATATAATCTCTCATATTATTACAGGGCCTAATATTGATTATTTTTAGAGTGAAAATTTACACGTCATGAAATTGTCATATTGTTTCCCCTTTTCATGATGTTTTTAGCACAATACTCAAATATCCTTCATATTTATCCTTTTTAAAGAAATATGATAATTCTATCTATAAATACTAGGAAAAATCCATCATGTAAATCTATATGGTCTATATTTATCAAATTATAAAAGTTTGTTGGGGGGTTTGTAAGGACAAAAGTAATCCCAATGAATTGATAGTGTAAATATATTCTATAATGATTTTCATGGATTGATCCACCATTCTCACCCATATCTAATGATATACTAATTAGAGGAACACATTTAAGAAATGTTTTCCCCAAGAATTGGAAGAAACATGTTATCAGAATAAGGTAGAAGATAATTGTTCTATATATTAATATTATTAATACTAGGATATTCAATGTAAAAACACATTGATCTGTAAATATATTAAAAAATGAGGATTGTTTTATAACAGGATGAATAATTTAGGTATATAAAACCCAGTCCTATATTATCTTATCATTTCTTCTTAAATTACTACAATATAACAAATAAATTCTATATGCACTCTTTAATAAAGGAATAACTTCAGGTATAGATTATGTTGAAACCTCAACATCCTGATCGAGTAGAATATTATGGATCTATTAAATATATTTTGACATATGGTTGTGTATTAAATATATATACTAGTGTAAATGAATATTCTAATGTAGGTTTTTTTTAATTATGAACATTAGTTTTTAAGTTAAATTTTTTGCATACGATGATTAAAATAACTATTTCAATGTTATTTTTAAAAAAAATTACATATGAAATTCAACTAAATAAAAATTTAGGAAATGTTTCAAAGACATTTTCCATGAAATAATGATGTTGAAAACAACATTCCATGACATTATTTTGGTTCAACAAATGTGGAAACCAAAAAAATATACTAATCCTCATATAAAATTCCATATCGGTTGTTAATAAAATGAACAAGGAAAATTTCCTTATACATAATTTTTGGGGAAAAAGGGTGTTGAAATATCTATAGTCATGTTTACACATCAATATTTTATCAATTTACATTGAATTTTTTTCAAATATTTTAAATTTATAGTTCAAAAAACCTGAAATTTTTTCTAAATACAAAATGTATAAAATATTAGTATATAACAGAAAATGAATATATAAATACACATTTTTTAACATTATTTAAAAGGAAAAAAACATGATAATTCTAAAATACATCATAACTAAGAAATATTTTTTAATAAAACTTCAATGATAGTTAATGTCTTCATTGATATATGAATCAAAATAATTCCTAATATCTAATAACAATAAATATTTTAAGATAGAAAATAAAACATTCTTATATAAAACCTACAATAATTAATATAAACAACCTTATCACATTTAGTCGTTGCCCCTTCTGGGATTATCTCAAACATGAATTTTAATAATTAATAACCACATTGCACCAGGTCTTATTACTGATGAAACTGATGTTTTGAAACACTAACATGAAAATAAAAACAAATATATTTATCATTATATGGGAAAGAAAATTATTTTTTGCATTAAATAAGATTACCATTAATTTCAGGCTTAGTTTTTTTGGATTTTGAGTTATCATGTTATCAACTTTAACCTGTCTCCATGACATTTATTTTGATATATAAAATAAAAAACATTTATAAAAAATAATAATCATAAATAAATATCTTAGAAAAAATAATAAAATATAACTTTTTATCAATTCTATAAAAGTTTTACATACTCCACATAATAACGATAAAAACCATTATACTATTAATTAATATGGGAAAAATATATATAACTTCCAACGACTACTTGAATATAAAAGTTTTAAAATTAATGATGTTATAAGGAATGTTTTTTAAAATTATATTAGCCTCTTTTCCCATTAATGAATGGAAAAAACCATAAACCAATATCCAAACATTATAATCTTTCACATATATATATATATAACAGTTGTATCATCATCCAGATTTATCATTGGTGGTGAAATGTATTCTAGATACATTAAACTATAGACATAAGTGATCACAATTTGAATGAAACGTGTGTACGTATAGCTAATAAAAAAATTAATAAATTACATCACTTAAATTCAAATTTATTTAATGAAATAAAATATAAATAATAAATTTAGTTACATAGTGAAATTAACATAGTTATGGTGATGTAATTAAAAATAAAAAGAAATGTAATGACTTTTTTTGAATATTCTCATGGAATTTGGTCTTCCATTTTGATCAGATTTCAATGGATTCTAATAATTAAAATGAATGGAAAAAGATATCTGGTATAATCATTTTATCCCAATATATATCATATATGTCTTTGTAATTTTTATTTCATGGTCATTTTATTTATTTTTTACTAATTATTTTGATTTTAAATTCACCAATAAAAATTAAATATAAGAATCAAATTATGTATTTTTTATCAAATGTAAATTATATTTAAAAAATGCTTAAACTATGTGTAAGAAAAAAAACTAGTTAGAATTTGTAAAATATGACCCATAAAATCTCTGTCTCTAGTATCCTCCACTATAAGTACTGACACTAGAGCATTTGGATGAATAATGTCATGTATCGATATTATTACATAGATAAAACCTATAGGTGGATGATGTATAAAACACACTATAACATGTAAAACTCCATACACTACAATATATAAATGTGGATCTTAAATATACGACACACAATATAAGGTTCGATCCAAATTACTAGTTGTAGGATCTACATAACCAAGTTATATAGGACGTGATAGTCTCAACATTTTCTCAAACACATCCTACAAATATAATTTAATTTTTTTACTCATAGAGTATTCTAGATATTTGTGTTCATCTTTTAATGAAACTATTTATTTATCCAAGGATTCCATACCTTTTTGACCAAAAAATTTCCTAATACTAACACCCAAATAATATTTAAATGTTTTCAGGATGTTTTGGTGTTCATAAATCTGTAGCTAGAATTTCCATCTTACCGATAGGGATAAAATTCTTCTTGCATTTCAATCCCTTATGTTCTTCAAAAAATTATAAACTAAAATTTAATATTAGTGTTATTAAGATAAATAATAGAAACTTTAAAGGATTATTAAAATTAATTACATATAAATTTGACTGATACATATTTAGATCAATCTTTAGTTTATTTTGTTTTCTTTTCTGTAACAATCAATTGAATTTTTCCATGTGATTTTGGGGGATATGGAGAATCAAACTGGACCTCTTCATAACCACTAATATATTTATCTATTAATTAATTAGGCATTTATATAATCATTTTATCCTACACTAACATATCCCCTCTGTTTGATAACATATGATGATATACATTCTACAACAAAATCAAATGGTAATATATCAGGGAGGATTGTTAAATATATATAAAATAAAAAGTAATACGGTAATATTTAATTAATTTTACAATATATAATTATTTTCATACCATAAAATATTCAACATATAATATGGAGACATATATCCCATCTCTTTGTATATAAAACACCCATACATGAGGAATGGGATTTTAATTTATAACATAGCAATAACAGACTATTTTATCATTTCTGTTTTAAAATATCTCCATCGAACCACCACTAAAGATAGAAATATTTTCTTAAATAATTTCCTTTCATGAAAGTATAATATCATATATAATTTAATAAATTATATATTAGTCATATATATAACGTCCCACTATTTATAACATAAAGCTTGATTATATTACACAAAATTGAGGATCTTCAAGGTTTACTGTCTTGGAAAGCAGGAACATAATACATGAAAACAACATAAAACATTATTATTAAACACTTGAAAGTATTATACTTAAGTTCATCATAGTTTCATTACTGCATCTCATAACCTGGGGACATGAATCAAAAGAACGGGTGAGCAGAAGGCCCAGTAACAGAAACAAGAGAAACATTTTACATGTGAACTTGAGATAATTCAATAAGGTCATGAAAAGAACTTTAAGGCATGTGAAAGAAATCATGAGTTATATCATAATAAAAATAACGTTTTTCTTAACATGAAGATGTGGCTACAACATTTAATATAGAAAATCATTTCTGTTTCACCAAGGTCCATCCTCAAGGTGTCATTAATATTACCAAAGATATTCACCAAGGCGTCGTTAAAAATGTTCATCTCTAGAGATTAAGTATTTACCCAATTCATTGGAGCGCTATCAGGGAGCACCCTTAATTTGTCTTTATCTTCATATGAGACGCATATATCATCATCAACATTTCATAAATAACCCATATACCATAGAATAAATGGGTTTCATTTCATAATCATAACCTTTTAAAAACAGCTTTTAAGACATGATCATTATGTCACTTTAAATCCACGGAAAAAGAAAGCGGGTCTCATATATATAAATCACAGAATTTAAAATATAAAATATGGATATATAGGTGAACACCCATTTAGAAGAAAGCTCTTTAGGTATTCACTTAATTAAATAAAATAATTTTTAGAAAAATAGAGAGACATTTTGAGACGAAAATTCTGCAGCTTAACGACTATGTTACAGGGTTTTCGAAAACATTAAAAGAGAGGGGACATGGGTCAACCACTCATAAATGATCCAAAACAGTATAGGGACAGAATATAATTGATATAAGAATATGTTAATTAAATTTTAAAGACATACCATATGAAATGAAAAACATGGAAGGAAGACAAAAATAAGGTTTCTCTTATGAAAATTCGGCAGCCTAACGACGTCACTTAAAGCTTCCAGAAAAAATGAATGGACAAGATCAAATAGGGTCTCTTATCATATGAACATAAATTATCTGTAATATAGATATAGATATAATACTACAACATAATAAAAAGGAACTTGAAAGACTTTACATGAAAGTAGAACATGAAAATTAAAAGGGTGAAACAATCCCTTAAATAATCGGCAGCCTAACAGCGCCACTTAAACATTATTAAAACGAATTGATAATAGAAAGAGAGAGTATCTAATCATATTAAAATGAAAAGGACAGTAGTATGAATATAAAATAACATCCCCAACATCAGAACATAGAGCATAAAATAAATGACAAAAAGAGAGAGTACTCGGAAATAAAGAGTGATGTAGGATCCCTTACCTTAAAACCTAACTCTTAAAACTCAATGGTTTGGAACATTAGGGCTTGGGGCACCTTGGGAGGACTCATTGGGAGGTAATGAGACCAGAAATTCGTTGGGTAAGAGTTGGAAGTGAAAAATAAAGTAGGAAAGGGTCGGTATTTATAGGGAAGGTGAGGTGATTCTTTTTTTTAATAATTTCAAGGGAGACCTCACTAGTGGTTTTCTCAAAACCATGGGCTCTCCCATGGTATTTTACATGGAGTTTGGCCACATGGGACCCCCCAATACAATAATTCGTCACCTTTGGTTGGCCAAACCTTAAAATAGATCATGAAATCATCATGACACAGTTATGATGTCATTAAAATTACCGAAACCCTAAAACTGCATTTTTACTATTCACTGAAAATTCATCTTTCTCAGAAAAATACCAAAATCTCACCTTAATCAAATATCGATGCTCTGATTACAAATATGAACTCCATTTTATAAAAATATTTTTCTAAATATTTTTAATTTAATTTTTAAATAAATACACTATTCACCGAAAATTAATTTTTTTCAGAGAAATCCTCAAAAATTACCATAAAATAATATCGATTCTCTGAGTTCAAAAATAAAGTCCACTTTATAAAACTAAATTTATAAATATATTTAATTTCATTTTTAATTAAAAAACATTATTCACCCGAAAAAACTAATACTTGACTAATAATTTATGAAACTGTTATTTACCCATTTTATTGAATCACATTACTTAATCAAGGTGTCTAAATAAAATTAAAACTTTATTTAAGTGAGATTACTAATCCATTTGGTCACATTACTAATCCTAAGAGTAAAATCACTATTCATAATTTCCTATTCATCAAAAATTAGTTGATCTTATTAGAATCTAAATTCTTTACTGAACACTTTTGCAGAAGACCATTTTTTGAAAATCATTACACATCATTAATTATTTAAGGTTTACATAAATATTTTAAAATATCCTTTTTTTCAAAATTCATCAATAAAATACATCCTAATATTATTCGGACATTTGAAATTTCATAAACTTCACTAAATTAAGAAATCTCAATTTATTCATCCCAAAGGATTACACAAAGAATCTACAGTCTCTTCACATAGCCCTTTATAACACCAGAATATAACCTAAGTGTAAGGTGTGCTATGGTGAGAGAATCTTAGGGAGGCTCAGATAACATTTCCCTAGTTGTAATCTCTACTAACTTGAACTTCTCTCATAGGTGTTTCCGTTAAAGCTTGACCCACTGGAGTTCGGCTTGGGCTTGGTCCAAAGTGAAGACCAATGATGTCACCTCCTTCCCAAGCTCTGATAAGTGGGATTCATAAGGTTTGAGTCTACCGGATGAAGCCATCGAATCCTCTTTCTACATTAACCATTAACATCACTATTAAATCGTTAAGAGTATGTTAATAAACTATTCAAAATGTTTGGGTCGTTACATTCTTCCCCCCTTAATAAATTTCATCCCCGAAATATTATACTTGAGGCCTAGTCGAAAAGGTGAGGGTACTTTTGCTTAATTATTTCTTCAGGCTCCCATGTCTCTTTTTCATACTTGTGATTCCTCCACAACACTTTCACAAGGTGGGTAGTCTTGTTTCGTAGAAAATTGTTTCTACGGTCTAAGATCTCCACTGGCTGATCCTCATAAGAGAGTTCATGTTCCAGTTGTACCACCTCTGGGTTCAGTACTTGCGAAGGGTTGGGTATGTACTTTCTCAAGAGAGATACATGGAAGAAATCAAGAACTTGAGCTAGGTTCGGTGGAAGTTCTAGATGATAGGCCACTGCTCATATGCGATCAAGGATTTCATAGGGTCCAATGTACCTGGGATGAGCTTCCCTTTCTTCCCAAACCGTCAAACTCTCTTCCATGGAGAAATTTGAACGAAGACTTTGTCGCCAACACCAAACTCCAAGTTCCTTCGACGGTTGTCAGCATAGCTCTTCTACCGACTCTTAGTAGCCTTTTTGTGTTGTTGGATGTCATGAACCTGTTCTTTCATCTCTTACACAAGATCAGGCCCATGAAGCTTTCTCTCACCAGTTTCATCCGAACAAGTAGGAGTTCTACATCGCTTTCAATACAAGGCTTTATATGGTGTCATCTGAATACTTGAATGGAAGCTGTTGTTATAGGAGAACTCAACTAATGGGACGTGTTGATCCCATCCAACTTTAAATTCCATTGAGCGTAATCTCAGCATGTCTTCGAGTGTCTAAATAGTCCTTTCAGATTTTCCATCATTTTGAGGATGATAGGTCATACTAAAATTCAATTCGGTATTCTGAGCATGTTGAAGACTTCTTGAGAATTTTGATGTGAATCTTGGATCACGAGAAAACACGATGGACAGTGGTACCACATGTAGCCTTACCACTTCCTTTATGTATATCATGGCAAGTTGATCTAGAGAGAAATCTTCCCGAATAGAGATAAAATGGGCGGTCTTGGTTTAGACGGTCCACAGTATCCCATATTGCATTGTTTTCATTTTGATGTTTTTGGGAGACCAGTTACAAAGTCCATAGTGATATTATCCCACTTCCATACTGGTATGGGTGGCGGTTGTAATACCCCCTTAGAAAGTTGTCGTTCTACCATTACTTGTTGACACACTAAGCACCTTGTAGTGTAATCAGCAATCTCCCTCTTCATGATATCCCACAAATAATGATCACGAAGGACTCTGTAAATTTTAGTGCTTCCTGGATGTATAGAGAAAGTAGAGCAATGAGCTTCATCCATCGATTCTTTCTCTATCTTCAGAATATATTTAACACATAGTCTTGTACGAAATTTCAATACACCTTCTTGATCAATGTTGAAATCAGGGAACATCCCATCCTTTACAACCTCAAACTTATCTTGCAGCAATGGATTTTATTTTTGAGCCTTCTTGATCTTCTCTAGTAATGAAGGTTGATAAATAATTTGGGATAGATTTGATGATGTCCCTTCCCTTACAATTCCCATGTCATATTTTACCAGATCTTTAATAAAGGGATCTCCTAGGATCCTCATTGTTGCTAGAACAACAAGATCATTCCTACTTAACGCATCCACGAATTTGTTTGCTCTTCCATGGTGATAATTAATTGAACAATCATAGTCTTTATTAAGATCCAACCATCTCCTTTGTCTCATGTTCAATTCTTTCTACGTGAAAATTTACTTTTAACTCTGGTGGTCGATGTATATATCACATTTCTCCCCATAAAGATAGTGCCTCTATATCTTTAGAGGAAAAATAACTGCGACTTTCTCTAGATCATGCGTAGGATAATTCTGCTAATGAATCTTCAATTGTCGAGATGCATAAGCAATTACATTGTCATTTTTCATGAGGACGCACCCATGCCCTTTCAGAGTTGCATCGCTAAAAATAACGAATCCTTCTCTGATAGAGGGTAGTGTTAACACAGGTGCAGTAACCAATCTCTTCTCCAGATCTTGGAAACCTTCCTCGCATTCCTTTGTCCAGATAAACATAACCCCTTTTCGAGTCAAATTGGTTAGTGTATTAGAAAGCAGTGAAATTGTTTTCACAAACCTCCTATAATATCCCTCTAGACCAAGGAATCTACGAATCTCAGTTACAGTTGTGGATTGAGGCCACTCCTCCAAAACCATTGTCTTTGTAGGGTCAACTGAGATTCCTTCATTGATTACGATGTGTCCCAAGAAAGCCACTTGTTGTAACCAAAACACACACTTTCTGAACTTTCCAAGGAGCCTCTCCTTCCGTAAAGTTTTCAAAATAACGCTCAGATGATCTTCATGCTCCTCAAGATTTTTTGAATATATCAAAATATCATTAATAAAAACTACAAAAAATTTATCAAGGTAGTCCTTAACGACTCTATTCATCAAATCCATGAAAATAGTAGGAGCATTAGTCAAGCCGAAGGGCATAATAGTAAACTCATAATGCCCATATCATGATCGGAATGCAGTCTTTGGAATATCATCCTTCTTCACCCTCAGTTGATGATAACCAGATCCAAGGTCAACATTGGAGAAGAATTGAGCCACACAAAGTTGGTCAAATAAATCATCAATTCTTGGAAGAGGGTATCTGTTATTCACTGTGATCCCGTTCAGTTATCTATACTCAATGCAAAGCCGCATTGATCCATCCTTGTTTTTCACAATGAGAACTATTGCTTCTCAAGGAGACACACTCGGTCGGATAAACCCATTCTCCAAAAAGTATTGGAGTTGTTTATTTAACTCTTCTAGCTCCACATTTTTTATTCTATACGGGGTCTTTGATATCGGTTGAGATCTAGGTACGAGTTCAATGGAGAACTCTACCTCTCTTTCTGCGGGAGGTCTAGGTAACTCCTCGGGAAATACATCCAAGTATTCTTGAACAATCAGAACATATTCTATCTATATACTCCCTTTTCCTTTTTCATCATCACCGATTAACTCCATAAATAATGCTATAGGATGTGCTTCTAGATAGGGATCAGTTCAGGGTATCTCTCCTTGGAAGATAATTGTAGGTCGTTCATTCAAGAATACTGAGATTTCCTTACTTATGCATTTGATCTTAGAATTATACTTTGAGAGCCAGTACTTCCCCAGTATAACGTCGAGTTCCAACATGGGAATGACTTCTAGATTTGCGATAAGATTGTGCTCACTAAAGTAAACACTAGAGTCTATAAACACTGTTGATGCACGGATAATCCCACTTGGAGTCTTGACTGACAACTCTACCTCAATCAGTTCAGGGATTGATTCTATATTCTTTGCAAACAAGGAGGAAATAAAGGAATGCGTAGAACCAGAATCAAAAAAAGTAGTTGATAGTTTTGAGAGGACAACAAGAGTACCTTCTACCACGTCATTCGGAGCTTCAACATCAGTTGTTGTAATAGAAAAAGCATGAACATTCTCCCTTGTACTTTTCTAAGGTTGATGGTGATTCCCCTCCACTGGCCTTGGATTTGGCAGTGATTAGAAAAGTGCCAAAGATGTCCACACATGAAGCATTGGACTACGGATAGGTCCAGAATAATATTTCCTCTATTGTTAGTGTTGGGGAGTTTAGGCTTCACCTCACTAAGACAATTCCAAGAAATATGGCCTCCTCTTCCACACTTGTAGAACATTCCACTTCCGATCAAGCAGTGCCCCAAATGCTTCATCCCACATTTTTTGCATGTGGTAAGTTTCATTTTCTTCCCACCTCTTCTCTGATAAAAAATCTTCCCTAAACTGGGCTCCAACGATCTCTTCATGTCATTTGATTTATGAGACCACTGTGTCTCACCAAACTCTAGCTCGACTTTCATTGCACTCCGCACAATCTCTTCATAGATATCGTAGTCCCGGTTGGCTAGATTCTTCCACAAATAAGGTTTCAGTCCACCGAAAAATCTGTCAACCTTCCCACTTGGATCCATGACAATGCTAGAGGTATATCGTGAAAGTTTGGTGATGTTTATCTCATAGCTTCCGACAGATTCGTTCTCCTTCTGCTTCAGCTCGAGAAACCCTTTCTCCATTCTCGTTCACATGGAATGAGGGAAATACTTATTAAAAAATATTCCCCGGAACTCTTCCCACTCCATAGCTTCCATCTCTCCTCTAGGCTTCGTGTTTTGACCAGTGACCGCCACTGATTAGCTTCTCCCTCTAGGCGGTAAACAACAAGGGTGACTTTTTCTTGTTCCGAACAAAGGAGTTCAAAAAATGTCTTTTCAATGGAGCTTATCCATTATTCCGCAACCAATGGGTTAGTAGATCCACTGAATATTGGTGGTCGTTGATGCATGAAGGACTCAATAGAGTTTTGTTCCCTTCGTGGTGAGATCGGCCTCTCAACTTGATTCAAGTTATTACTCATAATTTGAGTCAGTTGGTTCATCATTCACATGAATGTTTCCATTCTGGCTTCCATCGGAGGGTCGTTAGCACATGGTGCATTGCGGTCAATATCTGCACGGTTCCTCCTATTTCCCGCCATATTATAAAATAATAAAACCTTAGTGAGAAACCTATTTCAGTTATGAATGTTTTAACTAATACTTCATGCTTAGACAATTAAATTTCTCTATAATTTCTTTCATAATGATTCATAAAAATCTTGTGATTATCTAAACATATCCCATCGGAGTGTCGTAACCAAGAGTGCAACATGGCCCGTTATCGTTCACCAGTTCACGTTTGAGTCTAGCTCAAAGCAGTGTTTTTGGGGTTTAACCCTATGTACATATGTGCCAGAGCTACCTCTACCTACTCATATCTAGAAAGAGATGTATTTGTTTGATAAACCACTTACTCAATACTTACCAAAATACCGGGAACTATTCCTATATTTCAACATTTCTATAGTGTTCTTCCTAAAGTTTTTATATCTTAGTTTCACAAATAACTAAACCATCCTTTGATACCAACTACAATATCCTGATTTTTATAACATAAACTTTCATTACATTACTCAAAACTAAGGATGTTTAAGGATTAGTGTCTTGGAAACCAGGAACATAATACATGAAAACAACATAAAAAATTATTCTTAAACACTTGAAAGGATTCTCCTTAAGTTCATTCTAGGTTCATTACTGCGTCTCATAACCTGGGGACATACATCAAAAGAAAGGGTGAGCAGAAGGCCCAGTGAGAGAAACAAGAGAAACATTTTACATGTGAACTTGAGATATTTCAATAAGGTCAGGAAAATAACTTTAAGGCATGTGAAAGAAATCATGAGGCATATCATAATAAAAATAACATTTTTTATAACTTGAAGATGTGGCACCAACATTTAACATAGACAATCATTTCCGTTTCACCAAGGTACATCCCCAAGGTGTCATTAAAATTACCAAGGTTATTCACCAAGACGTCGTTAAAAATGGTCATCTATAAAGATTAAGTCTTTACCCAATGAATTGGAGCGCTATTAGGGAGCAAAATTAATTTGTCTTTATCATCATGTGAGCCACATAAATCATCATCAAAATTTCATAAATAACCCATATATCATATAATAAATGGGTTTCATTTAATAATCATAACCTTTTAAAAACTGCTTTTTAAATATGATCATTATGTCAATTTAAACCCACAGAAAAGGAAATCTGGTGTCATATATGTAAATCATAGAATTTAAAATAGAAAATCATGATATATAGGTGAAAACACCTTTATAATAAAGATATTTTAGTATTCATTTAATAAAATAAAATAATTTTTGGAAAAAGAGAGAGAAATTTTGAGACGAAAATTCTACAGCATAACGGCTCTGTTACAGGGTTTTAGAAAACATTGAAAGGAGAAGGGACATGGGTAACCCACTCATAAATGATAAAAAAACAGTATAGGGACATAATATAATGGATATAAGAACATGGTAATGAAATTTGAATGATATACCATATTAAATGAAAAACACAGAAGGAAGAAATAAATAAGATTTCTCTTATGAACATTCGGCAGCCTAACGACGTCACATAAAGCTTCCAAAAAAAAAATGAATTGACGAGATAAAATAGGGTCTCTAATAATATGAACATAAAAGATAAGTATGATAGATATAGAGATAATACCACAATATAATAAAAAGGAACTTTAAAGACTTGACATTAAAGTAGAACTTGAAAATTAGAAGGGTGAAAGAATCCCTTAAAAATTCGGCAGCCTAACAGCGCCACTTAAACATTATTAAAAGGAATTGATGAGAGAAAGAGAGGGTATCTCATCATATCAACACGAAAATGAAAGTAGGATGAATATAAGAGAACATCCCCAACATAAGAACGTGGATCATAAAAGAAATGACATAAAGAGAGAGTACTTGGAAGGAAAGAGAGAGGTAGGATCCCTTACCTTAAAACGTAACTCTTAAAACTCAAAGGTTTGGACCTTAAGGGCCTGGCGGAACCTTGGGAGGACTCATTGGGAGGTAATGAGACCAGAGATTCATTGGGGAAGAGTTTGGAGTTAAAAATAAAGGAGGAAAGGGTGGTTATTTATAGGGAAGGTGAGGTGATACTTTAATAATTTCAAGGGACACCTCACAAGTGGTTTTCTCAAAACCATGGGCTCTCCCATGGTATTTCCCATGGAGTTAGGCCACATGGGGACCCCAATACAATAATTAATCTCCTTTGGTCGGCCTACCCTTAAAATATCTCATGACATCATCATGACATAGTTGTGATGTCATTAAACATACCGAAACCCTAAAACTGTTTTTTTACTATTCACTGATAATTCTTCTTTCTTAGAAAAATCCCAAAATTTTACCTTAAACAAATATCGATGCTCTGATTAAAAATATGTACTACATGTTATAAAAATAATTTTTTAAATATTTTTAATTTAATTTTTAAATAAATAAACTATTCACAGAAAATTTATTTTTTTCAGAAAAATCCCCAAAAATTACCATAACATAATATCGATTATCTGAGTTCAAAAATAAATTCTATTTTAAAAAAATAATTTTCTAAATAATTTTAATTTAATTTTTAATTTAAAAACACTATTCACTCGAAAAAACTAATACTTGACTAATAATTTATGAAACTGTTATTTACCCATTTTATTGAATCGCATTACTTAATCAAGGTGTCTAAATTATATTGAAACTTTCTTTATGTAAGATTACTAATCCATTTGGTCACATTACTATTCCTAAGCCTAAAATCACTATTCATAATTTACTATTCATAAAAAAATTATGTTGATCTTATTAGACTCCAAATTCCTTACTGAACACTTTTGCAGGAGACCATTTTTGGAAATTAATTACAAATAATTAATTATTTATGTTTTACATAAATATTTTAAAATATCATTTTTTTCAAAATTCATCAATAAAATACATCCTAAAATTATCCAGACATTTGAAATTTCACAAAATTCACTAAAGGAAGAAATTAAAATTTATTCATCCCAAAGGATGACACAAAGTAGCTACGGTCTTGTCACATAGCTCCTTATAACACCAGCATATGACCTAAGTGTAAGGTGTGCTATGGTGATAGAATCTGAGGGAGGCTCAGATAATATTGGCCTAGTAGTAATCTCCACTAACTTGAACTTCTCTCGTAGGCATTTCCGTTCAAGCTTGACTCACTGGAGTTTAGCTTGGGCTTTGTCCAAAGAGAAGCCCAACGATGCCACCTCCTTCCCAAGTTCTGATAAGTGGGCTTCATAAGGTTCGAGTCTACCGGATGAATCCATCGACTCCTCATTTTTCATTAACCATTAACATCTCTATTAAATCGTTAAGTGTAAGTTAATATACTATTTCAAAAGCTTGGGTCATTATAATATAAAATATATAATATTAAAATACCACGTTAAAAAGAAAAATGATAATTTTTACCTTTACCGACTCCCACATATTCTATTTCATCGTCCCATTGACAAACATTTAATAAGGATATAAAATATTAATCCTTTAATGTCTTTTCATGGTAATATAAGATATAATCTATATTACATTTTGGCCATTTTGGTTTTTATAATCATGAAAATTAATAGGTATCCTCTACTCCACATGGGAAATAGAATGTTTCAGAAAATGAGTAATCGAAAATAAATAAAACACAATAAATATTGATATTTGGTGAAGAAGAATAATGATCTCTCTTATGTGCTTCACTAGTACTATTCAAAATAATTTTATTAAATAAAATGTTCAGTTCCTTTGAATAATTTAATTATTAAATATTGAAGAATTTGAAAAAGTAGACATATAATTTGTTAAATTTTAATCTTCATTTATTTCATTAATTTAAAAAGAATAATTAAATGTTATTCTATGTACCTACATATAATTAAATAATTTAATATTTAAATATATTGAATTAAAGAATATATATGTAAAAAATAGTTTCACAGATGTGTATGTTTTATGGAAATCAATTATTTTTTCATTATTTATAAAAAATATGTTACTTAAACTACTAAATATAAACATTAACACTAAAATAACTGAAATTGTCAAAATTTAAAATTTATTTATCATAGTTACAAAAAATTATTTTTGAATGAATAAATTTAACATAGTATATTGATGTTACTTGAATCTTTAAATAAATTTTATTAACCCTAACTGTTGAATATAATATTTAACACAAAAGTAATATATATTTTCAATATATATATAATTAATCATTAAAATCAAATATATAGGGGTTTACATGTGTAAATTTAAAAAAAATTAAAAAATAAATATTTTCCTGAATAATTAGCAGAGTAATTTAGTATTTTTTTCATATACCTTTAGCACACTCATTTTTTATAGTATGGAATATGTCAGTATTATAGAAAGTTTTATTAGTCATAAATGGTGTAAAAAATGAAGAATACTTACATAAATCCATCAAATCACTATCATCCTTATCACCCAAATGATTTTTTTTCTAATGAAAAATGATATACCATTGATTATTACATTTTTCAATAACATAATTTTTTTTTCAAGTGTCTCCATGATAAATGGTTCCACTTTTCAACAAACAATTTTCAAATCGATGAGTGTAAATCCATATAATAATGATTAAACCACTTTTACTATCAATATTTTTTCACTTAAACAATATTATTCTAAATTTAGTAATATAAATTTCCCATGAGTCCTCAGGAACTCCAAAATATATCATTAGTGCATAAATTGTTTATATATTTTTTCACTCGAAAAATGCAGAGCA
Source organism: Viscum album (assembly GCA_963277665.1). Taxonomy (NCBI): domain Eukaryota; kingdom Viridiplantae; phylum Streptophyta; class Magnoliopsida; order Santalales; family Viscaceae; genus Viscum; species Viscum album. The sequence continues at coordinate 897,753,813 of OY728143.1, read as the reverse complement.
TTAGCGATGAGCATTACCCCACTATTTTTAATAGTACTATTATAATTCATATTTATCTATAAAAATTTTATCCATTAATATAGAAGCTATATCATGTGATCACATTAAGAAAAATTCACAATTCTATCAATTTTAATGTTTTTGGTTGAGATAAACTTTTTAACTTTGTTTTTAAACTATGAAACAATTGTGTGTTTATGCTCAATCAAAAAAAACATTTCATTTGTTTTAAGATATTAAAATTTTAGTTCAGAAACAAATGATGATTTATATGGTAAATCCTCATCAATTAAATTAAAAACATATAAATATTCCAAAATCAAATTTCCACCTAAAATGAACATTACCTTTAAGCCATTCGTCTCTATACCTTAACTATTAACAGTCAAATTTGAAGATATAGGTATACAAATATTATACACATCAAAATAATAAACATTATAGAACTAAATAACCACTTATAATATATATATATTAACAATATAGAACTCTATTCGATGTGTATTTATAACATATCCCTTTTAAAAAATTATTTAACATTCAATAGGACATATCAATCATAAATAAAGAAGGATATATATTCTTATCTCACAGAACAAACGATTCACTTGATGAACTATTATATATATATATATATTCGTAGGGAAATACATTCATATTCTATAATGTATGATAGATCCTTCATTATCCAACATATCAAAAAATTAGGTCAATGAATTTTTATACAAATTAATTTGGAAAAATAAAATAACCCAATGGTAGTATTTCTAAAATGTATAAGGATGTTACAAAACATTGTGACTAGAAATAGTTGTTGCAGTAATACTTGATAATCATAATATTTTATACCTATTAATTAAAAAACCTTCAATGGTTCCAAATTCATCACATTTGAATAATATCCAACTTATACATTAATATCATATAAGTAATGACAAGAATTTATCTTATCACTCTTTCTTAATGTGTGATAAAATAGAGGTAAATATGTTTTGTTTCCTTTCTTAGATAGAGATAACTCGAAAAATTTTATAATTAATATCAATTGAGATATTTTATGAAATAAATACTTTTTTATTTTCCTTATATATCTATAATGTTTCCAATGAAATTGTTACATATGTTTTTCTCAACATTCATAACGTCATTATTATGTTTTATCTATAAAAAGAATTAATAAGGTAGTTCAAATAAGATAGAATATTTCTTCTAAATATTTTTTTGATGAATGATACATCATTTCTTTTTTAATGTTAAATAAATATTTCAAACCTTGTGATAATATTAATTAGAATACAATTTTTTTGGGGGAATTATATTATTGGAAAATGTAAAATTCTTTTTTAAATCAATAATAAACATGATAAATTTTATTATATCATGGATTTCTAATGCACTCATTCCTTCTTCCAATTTTTTACTCATAATGTGATGTATGTTATCCATCATTTGTATATGATGTACATCCCTCAACACTGAATCCAAATATATTTCTTTGTGAATGAATGTCATTTAGAGTTTACAATATAATAAAATGAATAATACAATATTATTTATTGTATAAATAAAAAATTATAACACAATTACCTCACAAGAAGCATAAAATCATCAATAAATAATAAATGGTGCACATCAATATCATTTCATAGTTGTTTTGGTCTAGAAATCATCATGGTCCTCAGAACATATTTTTCATGATATATATATGTGGGGAAAAGTTATAAACTAAAAACAAAATAGGCCATGAAATATGTTTCATTTTAATTATCTAGTATGGATTAATTCTATAGGGTCATGGTCCTATTCAATGATTTATAAATACACCTCAAAAACATGGAAATATTTTTCAAATATGTTCCACTATGTTAAATTAGTATGGGTAAAGCATGTGAATTTTTATTCCCCAACCCTATTTGGAATAATAATTTAATTTTATCATAATTGGAATATGGAATCACATTTCATTAAGAAAATACCTCTTTAAAACGTTCATGAAATTTAGTGAAACTTTTATACTTCACCTATTTCATTCTTTCACATTAACTATTCTCAGAACTACTTATGACACTATAAATTTTGTGCAACTAAGGAATTAATTTTTCTCATATTATTCATACAATCATTCAAATTTTTTTATTTTTATCATTTTAATGCCAACATCAAAAATTACTTCTTCATTATGGTCCTATCTCTTATGCTTAATATTTTCATTAACTTTTTATATTGATTTTTTTTCACCATGTTAAATCTAATATGTACAAGTATGGATAAAACAAAATCAAATTAGATGATCTAGGGGTTATTTGGAAATTATCTTTTTTCTTATTCAAAGGAGTTTCTAATGGACATACAATTAGATCTTTTTTTGATGATTTAGTTTATAAATTTCCAATGAATAATGAACTCCCTTTTCATATTCATCAATGGTTATTTATAAATTTACCCAATTATAGTCCATTAAATACTTAAAATCATTATACAAAAGGAAAATATAATGAAACATATAAATATTTAAGAAAAAATTAAATAATTTTTTTTAATGTAAATAATTATAATCAAATAATCAATTATTGATAATTATTTAATCATTAAAAACAATTATACATAATGATAAAAACATATAATTGAATAATTTATATAAAATTGAATTATCATATAATAAAATAGAAAATTTTAACATGCATAAATTTTTACCTAATAATTTTTTATAGTAAATATTTAAATTAAAAAAAGGTAAAAAAACTAACAATCAGAAGTAATATTATCTTCAAAAATTTTTTAAAATGAAAAATTTTAGAAAAAAATTGATTTCAACCACAATAAAATATAACAATAAAAAATTTATAAAAAAAAATCCTATAAATACAAAATTTTACTTAAAAAATTAATAATCATAAAAAATTGATAATGTTAAACAAATTTTACAAAAAAAAACATTAATTCATTATAAAATGTATAAAACAAATGAATAGATCATCCAAATTTATAACTAAAAGATAATTATTTTATCTTCAAATATATAAAATTACTTCTAAATAGTAGATTTTTTAATGATAAATAGATCCTACATTCTAATGAACTCACTTGATGTCAGTTTCAATGTCGAAAACACATCAAGATTGATTTTTTTTCAAAAACTAAGAAAAAAAGAAACAAAAATATTGATATTTGGTTGCAGGTTGACTAAAATAGGGATTCCCAGAACTGAATAATTTAGAGGATCATGAAATATGGATAAATTATGGAAGTGCAAGGATAAAATAAAATGAATAGACATTGATAATTAAATAAATAAAAATATTTATCATAATTAAAGGTTGTCACATGACATCAAACGTCTAGATAATAGTGGATTCAAATGAAAAAAAATATGGGTTTCAAGATGACGATGTTTATTTAAAAAACATGTAACATGTGTTTAATTAAAAATTTGACATTAATGGTTAATTATTATTCTTAATATATTTCTATAAAAATATTAAAAACCTTTCATGTGATCTCTTAGTCACATTGTATTCCAAAAAAGAGAGAATGCCTAGATTTTTTTTAATTATTTTACAAAAAATTAAAATATATAATATGTATAGAATTAGGCTGAAATCATCCCAAAAATTGGTGTCTTTCATAAGAATACAATATCTAAAAATTTTGGTATGGAAAAAGTAATTTTAGAAAAAATATTATTTCATGAAGGATTAGGTTGAACAAGAATCAACTAAAATATTTTAAATTTAAGAATTGATAATAAAAAATCACTCCGTTTGATTATCATATTAGTAATTTTATATAACCAGAATAGAGAGGATTATTTATAAACATTAAATAATTAGTAATATATTAGTAATAAATTTAGTGAATATAAAAAACCAATAAATTTTTTTTAAAGCCTATTACAAATTCATTTCAACTTATAAAACATTATTTTCAACTTATAAAAATTTTAGTTATTGTAGGACGCATTACCTTTTATCCTCTTATCTCTTCATAACAAATAAGAAAAAATAATTAATCCATACTATTAAAATAACTAAAAAAACCCAAGAATAAAAAACATTGATATTATACTATTATATTATATTTTCCGTTGAAACCCTAAATAAATCACACCGGTAAAAATTATTATAATAATTCCTTTTTTATTCGAAACATAATTGGATTATTTTAAAACTCTATTAAAATTTTCTCAATAATTTGATCAAATTAATAATTTTAAATACATTCCATATATAATATTTTTATTCATTACATGAGGAATGGAAACATGAGAAAAGAGTTTCCTCATAAGATTATTAAGGAGTAAAACATTAGTTATATCATTATAATCAACATATTTTATCATGAATAAGATGACGAAGGGGTAATCATAAAATTAATATTTATATATCATAATATAATCAAAAAAACAAACACAAAGTGAAAAAGAACCATAAAACTAAGAATATAGAGTATTATAAATCCATATCATATTAGAATAATACATAACATATATATTAGTAGAAAATAATAAATATTTTTCAAGGTTTACCACTAATAAATTAATATCATATTGGACTAGGATAACCTCTTATTACCTTTAAAAAAAGTGTTGGACTTACCTCATGTGTCCCATTACATAGTAATATATTTATATTTAAACCCTTACCACAAGAATTATAGGGATATATAATTGTAATACCACTCACCCTATAATGATATATACAGTTTTTATTTTCCACATTAACATAAAATAATCCACCAAAAAGTAAAATAATCAACCAATTTAAAAAATATAGTTTACATTAATTTTTTACAGGACCTCAAAGGAGGACGTCACACTTGGATGCATCAAGTAAAATCATTGCTGGTCTATTTAAGGCTAAATGATGGTAATGCTATCCGAGAGATACAATATTATGTTTCTTTGTCCAACTGGTTTCATGGTGCTTTGATGTACACATGATCGATGGTTGTGGATCATGTAAAATCCTCTATCAGGGATGTTTTTTCATTTATACTTTGGAAATGTTCTGGGTTTACTCGGGTCTAATATTCACTGTTTTTTATGTTTACCCTTAGGCATTGTGAAAATTTATCATATCTACTATTCCTTTGGATTGTTCCTTCAAAATTATAATTATTTCATTATATTATATCGATTGGGTCACATTATTACTGATTACACTAGTTATATAATGTAGTTTCATCATCTTGATATTTAAAAAAATTACGTCCATGAATTTTTATTTTTGTTGATTTTCTATCAGTGAAATTTGTAGTACAGTGTTATAGGGACACCTTCTAGTTTAATAATTGTGATGTGCTGGAAAATTCAGGTTATAGGAATGCGGGTGATTCTTTAGTGTCTTGTTACAATTATCTAGTGGCGGAGACACAATATAATGGAATCCCTAATCTCATATTAATAAAATCATTTATCTGATTATTTATATAGTTTATTTGGTAAATTGTTTCCACTAGGGCGTTGGGCTCATGTATTTATTTAATATTATATTTATAGGCATTCTTATTGTATAAATTTTGTTTTTTGCCTCCCAATGTTCTACATGGTGATGTTCATTAGTGTATTTCAATAGGTTTTCTAGTGTAGGGTGATTTTGTATTGATGGATGAGAGAAAACTACAGTTTATTGAAGCTATCATGATAGTGATAGTGAATAGTCCATTCAAATATCATGAAATCATGTACACTACTGTAATATAAGGAACTTATGGTAGGGATTTTTCTTTATTAGTGACACCAAATATGCCACTTTATTTTTTTGAGATTTTAACTACGAAATTGTTTTTAGTGTAATAATATTTTGGTTATTATATTTTATGTTAGATTTTTGAAATTTTTTTGTAACTATTAACCCACATTCAATATTCAAACTAATATGACAAAATTTGTTTTGGATTGATTGGGAAATTATATTGAATGTGTATACAAATTCACTAATTGAATTTTATACATTTATAATAACTTATCCGAAGAGGGACTAGAAGAAAATACCATTACCTTAAATCAATATTTCGATGTATATGATATATTCCAATCTTAATCACCTATTCCATGATGTTTTTATATTAGTAATTTTTTTTATAAATCAATTATTTCCAGTTTTTATATATATTGAACCCAAGATTAATTCTTCAGTGGATTTGTAAAAGGTTAATTTTTTGAAAATATGTTATCAGTTTGTTGTAATTATAGATTTATATGTAATAGAGGATATGATGGGTGATGATTTTATTAATTTATTTAATGTTTAGTTATGGTTCCAAACCAAACATAATTGTAAGATGAGTATGAAAGGATAATAGAGGCACATGAATCATATGGAATCATTGGTGAGGGTAAATGTCTTCATGACTTGTGTTTGGTAGTTTACATTTTATATAATGTTAGATGGGTGTGTCATAATGGTAAATAGTTTTGGATGTGAGTTTTTATAATGGTAAGCTGATATGCGTTGTGTAATGGTATGAAAAGAATAACAATTTAAAGAAAAGATGAGATGCACTGTTTAAATATATGTTAAGAGGCACTATATAATGTTTTGTTGAGATTTAAAATACACTTTTCAGTATAATAATATAGGAGTGTATGTGTACCTGATGAGTTCTAATGGTTGTTCAATGTTAGTTCCTTTCATGCGTAAAATTATGTCATAGATTTTATGGAATCCTAAGGGTAGTTCCCAACTCACATTGGGGTAATCCATGAATCCTACATTTCACATAAGGGTATAATGTTTGTCCCATTCCTATGTAATGGTAGATGATGTCTTATTATTCATCAACATAAATTTAATCATGGACAGTGGATGAGCCTGTAAGGGGCACCGCTGCGAGAGCTCTCCCCCATCTCCACCACCACCCTCATCCCGCTCAGGCTCCTTTCCCCTTGGTTTTGCTGTTCACGATGATGACCTCTTTGGCTCGGCCTTCTCGACGATGCACTTTATTTTCCTGCTTCTTGGATCAACTCAACTCTTTGTATAGGGTTTCACGGTGGTACAACTGTTCTGAGGCCGAGTCCTGGTTTCTGTGGGTTGAGGGAGCTGCTTCTTCTGTGGATGTGTGCAATAGGTGGTGAAGTGTGTTCCATACGGGCTTGATAGATGGCAGCGATGGGATCTGGATCTTGTTCTCTGCTGGGCTCTCGTCTCGGTTGGATTTTTGGTTCTGGACCATCGACGGTGGTGTCGAAGGTTGATGGTGATGCTCTCTCGGGCATTGGTGGATGCAGATGATCTTTTTCCAATGGTCGAGATGCTGATGGTGGTCTGTGGGTGCTTCAGCTCCGATGCTTGATGTTGGTCCTACTGTGAATGGTGTGTGGCTCCGACCACGACTCCAATGTCTTCCGCATGGTGGCACATGGGGATCCAGCGATTGGAGGGGATGTTGGATTTGTCATGTTTCTCGAGGTTGTGTGGCTCAAGTTGATCACGTGGTTTGGTATGATTTTGAATTTTGAATTCTGATCGTGTTATAGATTTTGGATTTGGGATATCACTGGACCCACGGTTTTGAAGGTAGCGGTTTGGTTATGTGGTTACCGGTTATCCTAAACCGGCTTTATGAAAATAAAAAAGGATTTCCAGTATCTATGTAATGGTACACAATATTATATTTTTAAAACCCTATTACCTTCAACCCTGCAGTGTTTTAAAAATATGTGTAAGGGATTACACCATATAAGCTGATGACTATGGTGTATAAGAATATACGATTATGTATCATTTATGAAGCTGAAAGAAATAGTTTTCAAAAACCCTAGATTTAAGTAATTTAGTATATAATTTGATTGAAATGATTTTATGGTCTTATATTCACTCAAAATAAACTATCACATCCTATGAGAAAGTATAATTTCTCCATGGAGATAATATATATTCCAAAAATATAATAAGATATTATTTTTTGTTATTTTACTTTTTAGAATTTTCTAAGCTACGACGAAGAAGATATTCCATAAACCATGGGTGGTTCTAATGGTTATTAGAGTACTATACAATCGAATATGAACTATACAATAGGGGTTTGTTGGATACATCATGTATATAATTTCTATGTCTTATTATCCATGCGTGAATATAGAATAAATTTTTTGATAACCCCTAACTATCTAAAAAGTAATGTAATATGTGTTGTTATTCTTTAATGAACGATAAATAACATTTGATGAAATCTTTATGATTATGGTACATAAAAAGTAAAAAAACGAATACTATTATAATATGGGATTCACATTCTGTCTTCTATAATTATAGACATAGAAATATTAATTCGAAGATGAATAATGTCATAAGAATTTATATCCATTATTATATAACAGTATGATGCTGTTTTGACATAAAATATAAGAATAATTCAAGAGAAATTGATGAATCTTATAGAGGGAGTGACGTCACATGTTATATTTGCTATATCATAGAAGAAGATATGTATGACAAGGTATAAAACTCAATAGAAGAAAACGATATGATACATTTCATTGAGATATCCCTAAATGCATACCATATTAATGATCTAGTTTTTATAGGAAGGAGAAGGTTTTGTTCCTAAAGAGGGGTTGTCGGTATGATGTATTTTCATTAATAAAGAGCTATAAAATGTTGATGAAGGTGGTTTATATGCATTTAATAATGAGAAGATGTTATATATATATATATATATTATTAAATGTAAATAAATAATGGGATTAATATAAGTGTTTTCATGGGAGGTAAAGAAGCATCATTGAGGTAGTTCACCAGACCATTTATTCATACCGAAGAATGAAATACATTAATGTGAAGCCACATATAGTACCTAAATTTCCATTAAAAATGGTTTGTATTTTTTACATAAAAAATTATCAATTAAAAGAATGTTTTTGGGAGTGAACATTTTTATGAAATATGGCATCCAAACACCATTAAAGGGAGTGAAATTTGGAATAACAGATACTTACCCTAAATCTTTTTAAAAATGACTTCCATATTAATTTATGTGTAAGGAATAGTGATAATTCACGATCCTTGTATGTATCCCAATGAGGGAGAAATAATTAAACAGTCTTTTCAATATTTACATTACGCTTGAACACAAATAATGATCATGAAACCATATGATGATAAAATTAATGAGAAGAAAACAGTTACCCTCAATGTTGAGAGGTCAAGACCCTTTTGGGAGGGTGATAAATTTATGGTTCATGTGTTTCAATTGTAAAAATATTACATAACTTAATTCAACACTTCTCATGTTTTTCTTAATATATGTCTCTTGAATGATTGTAACAAGTGGAAATAGAGTGATATGTTCATTTTTGTATTTTTTATTAGTCTGGATTGATTATAAATGTTATCAAATAAGTCATATACAATGAATTATCCTTTATTTAATGATATACATTTATATGAATTGAAATTTGAGTTAATAAAATCCACTGAAATTTATTTCTAAGTTATATATGTCTGAATTGTTTTTTGAGTAGACATACTATTATCCATGAGGTTGATCAAAGAAAAATTTTAATCGATGCTTTGGTTAAATATGTATTAAAGGAGTCTCTCATGGGAAACATTCATTGATATATGAATCATTTCCAATCACATATATGTGTGTGTGGTTGAAATAGGAATAATTTTTTGGTAATGATGAAATTCCAATTTAGATGATCTTCAGGATAAAATGAATGAATAATTACATTAATGTGGAATCATCTAAGAAGTTGTGTTATCAAACCATGGAAAAAATTTACTGCTCATAATTATAATTCTAACCCTAAATTGGAGAAATTATTTATATTTCATATTCTCTCATAGAGATACAATGTAAAATTGATTTTGGAAATGGAATTGAAACAAAATGGACTTTCTTTTCCAAGGAATACTCTTGTAATAAAAACAAGGAATTATGATGTATCTGGCATGGAGTATACTACTCAATGATTAAATATTCTCCTTTTAAAATAAGAGACTAATAGATGAGTAGGTTGTATTAAATTTCATCATTAATAATTATTTAATTAAAATTAATGAGTTAAAAAATGATCATAAATAGATTATTAAAGATATTATAAAACAAATGGCCGTAGAAAATGTATTAAAATAATGTGATATTTTAACGTTAATAAAATATGATGACAAAAACTATATTTAATTATTATTGGATAAAATTTTATGATGTAGTGTACAAAAATAACATGAATATATGATAAGATAAAATAATTTATTGAGAGGATGAACACCTCTATAGAGAATTTGTAAATACCTCTAAAATAAATTTCATTTTTTGTACTAATGAAGAATAACCAGGACCTGAAATCAGGATGTAATAGTTTATTCCAAAAAAATCATGAATTATGGATCCATGAAATATTAATGTAATAAATTTATTTTACTATGGATTATATGTGAACAACATTAGTATATTTTTAAAATAAAAATTACCCAAATATGTTATAAAAACTATAATAGTGAAAATATTTCATTCAAGGAAATACCAAATGAGGTATGATTCGTTTGGAAAATTCTTCCCTATTCTACACATGGTCATATAGTAAGGTATATTAATTGATAAAGTATATGGAATTATAATTATGTCTTCTAAGGACATCCAACTCCTATTACATAAAATGATATTTCATATCCTATAATAAGGCCTGCTAAACAGGGAAAATAGTTTCAATGATTTAAGGGGTGAATTGAGCGTCAAAATAGGAAGTATTAAGCACTGAGATCTGAGGACCCAAAAATCTATCTTGGAGGTAATGGAGAAAAACCTTGAAGAAATAACAAGATTTTTATCTAGATGTGATGAATGTGGAATGGAATGTGCAGTTGACTCCCCCAAGGATATTATATTCTAAGATGGAAATCTTGTCCCTCAAGGAAGAGGTCTTCCAATGTATCTCTACACAAACTAAAAATAAAAAAATATGTGAATTATATGGGGTAAAAATACATAGGTGTGATCTATTAGTGATATAATATAAGAATCTACTAGTTCGAGTGTGATCAATTATATAATTGTGGAAAATCCCAATAAAATGAAGGATAAAAATGATTAAATCCACAAAAAGAAGTGTGTATGAATTATATATCAAAGGAGACACATTGTAAGGATCTTATGTTTTTTGGATACATTCCATGATGATGAAAATGATTAGATTATTGCACTCCTTTTCCAAAATAAGAAAAATGGAAAAGGAAATATGTAATATGATGTGTTAGTTTATCATGAATAGTCTTATTCCTTTACTTGATGAACATCAACATACCACTATTCTTGTTTTCTGTATAATTTCTAACTATTTTTGAATATATGAATAATTAAGGGGGAGATATAATTCATAGGGATATTTTTCTTAAAGGTATCTTTAATTATTCTGAAAAGAGAAACACAAATAGAATGAGGTTATTCCAAATATTGTCAAGTAAAACATGTGTTCGCATTTTTTATAGCAATAGCTGATACAGAAAATTGTTTCAAGACACTATTTCTTAGAGGGAATTTTGAAAAACATAAATAAATATTAACCAATATAAAAAGTTTCAATATCATATATATATATATATATATAAATAAATGTTTTTGATTTAAAATTACATTATTTCTTCAAATTGAACTATTCTTGTGAAATGTGGTGCCAAATACTAGTCAGGTGGTATGAATTACATCATCATGTGGTATTCTAATCACAAATATGTAATTTAATATTACGTACTAATATAATAGTGTGATGTGATAATGATAATACGTTTAATTTTAATAGTGTAATGAAAAAATATTTTATTTATTTTTAGTGTTTGTGAGTAACATGGAAAACTGTGTTTTTTTCAATTAAAACACTTAATTACGACCTCAAACATTAAATTTTCTCCTGGAGGATTTATTGAAATATCAATTTATTGGTTTTAAATTTCAATATTGAATCTATTTTTAATGTTAAAGTAGTATATGATGTTTGAATGTGTACAATTTGGTTTCATATGATTTTTATAATCATATTTTGTTGTTTAAAAATAATGAAGTTGTCTTGAAATATGCAGAGAAAATATCCGCAGGTGGAAAAGATATCCCTCTGGGGGGTTGATCTTTCCTGTAATATCTTCCTATAGAAAGGTTAAGATTATGAAAATGTTCCCTTAGATTCATAGGAATAGAAAGAAAAACATATAGCTTGTTTTAAAGGAGTTATATTGAAACACGACTTTTTTATTCCAAAGTAGAGGTTGACATAGGGAATAACCATCATGCATTAATGAAGATTATAGTATGAAATTCAAAATTCTAGTGGAGTATAGGATAATATATTAACCCCATATATTTTATTTACAAAAAGGGGGATAAGGAAAATGGATATGGGGAGGGTAAATAATTTCTTTTTTCAAGTGGATATTGTATATTGTTATCTAAATTTAAGTGGTAATTATTAAATAAAAAATGATACCAATAGTGGATATTTTGACAAGTGTATTTTTTGAAAATATGAGTTTAGTTGTGTGGTATTATAGAGTTATATATTATAGAGGATATGTTTGGTGATGATTTCCATAAGTATTCTAAGGGTAATATATAGGTTCAACCCCTACACAATTATATGTTGGGTCATTAATGGTATGTTTAGGTACATACATTATATGGAAGTTCCCATAAGGATAAGCACCATCATGCATTATATAATGGTTTCATGTTCATTACATAAGGGTAATTAAGAATAGTGTAAAGTTAAATAGGTTAGGTAGTGAGTTTGTGTAACGCTAAGATGATATGTGATGCATAAAGGTTAAAGGAGATGATTTTTCTAAAGGTGAGACACGATGCACTTTGTAAATGAATGTCCAGATGTGATGTGTAGGGTAAAATGAGATATCAAATACCCATATACAGGTAATTTTATAGTCGCGTAAGGGTAAATTGTGAGTCTTAAACATTTGTAAGGGTAGGGACTTGATTTTTCAAGGGTAAGAAATATATCCTAAGGCCACATAAGGTTATTATCATGCAACTATAAGGGTATACCAAAGATCTTGATGTTCAAGTAAGGGTTACTTTGATTTTTCCAGGAATGAAAAATAGTAGAAAGTTAAAAAAGGTAAAACCATATTACCCACAAACCAGTAGTGAGATAAACCAACGTATAGGGGATTACACCACATAAGTTTATGGTTATGACATAGAAAAATATACCGTGAAACATATTTTGTATGTTTTAAATATAGATAGTTGTCACATGACAAAGAGTCATGTACTTACTCTTGTAAGTTGTTAAAAAATAGTTTATGGTGATAGTTTCATCATAAAAAATTATCCACAACATAAGAGAATAGAGGACTGCATTGTGGAGCTACAGGATATTCCATAAAGGTATGTGGATATTTCTTTTGGTGTTATTATATTTCATAGATGTCTACAGAAAAAAGAAGAAACTACACTAGATGCTGTTTTTGGTCCAAAATATGAAGATATTTCTTCATTATGGAATATTCTCTATGCTACATGGGCTTATTGGTTCCACCTAGAGGAAATGAAAAAGCTATAGTATCAATTTTTTAATATAGAATAAGACCTCAGGAGACCCTTTTTTATTAAAAATGATATGAAATAATGTAATTATTATTAAATGTTGGGTCTCCCACATCATATGAATGCTTTAGGATCATTTGAAATGTTATTTTAAAAATTTAGAAACATGATCATTCTAGGTGCATATTCAGTCTACCATATTTAATTATATGGAAATACCTAGTAACTGAGGCATAAAGGAATATAAAGTTGTATTATTAATGATATAACAATATTCATGAAGATGTAGGTTGAAATATATAGATAATTCAAGATACATTTGTTACAATTAAAGTGGTAATTACATCACATGTTGTAACGAACCGAACTTTTGAATAATGCTTGTTTCCTAAATTTTTGTGTTATTTCATTTTATACTCCACAAAACTATATCCTTTAATTAATGAAGTGATTATAATTAAATGAGACAATTGGGTTTCAACTATTATCTGACTGTAGGTCAATATGACTATTGGAAACTAAACTCTTTATGTTATAATTATTGTTTATAAATACAAGTGATCTTAGTTACTACAGAAAGAAGAGTTGCTGACCACATCCAGTAGACTCGGGCCATACGAAGCCCATATGTTAGAGCATGAGAAGGAGGTGGATTTATTAGGCATTACTATGGACCATGCCAAATAATAACTCCAACATGCGAAGCATGAATGGAATCTCCTATGAAAGAAGTTAAATCAAAGATAAATCACCACTCGAGAAATGTTTTTTGAGCCGCTGCATGATTCTATCACCATGGCACACCTTACACTTAGGCCCTATGCAGGTGTTATAAGGGGCTATGTAACGAGGCCTTAGATACTTTTTTTAATCCCTTGGTATAAATAAAATTTATATTTTTTAATATGGTAAAACGTGTGATTTTCAAATGTTCAAATATTTATAGGATGAATATTAATGATAAATTTTTTAAAAATGGAAATATAAAAATATTCATGTAAACTATAAATAATTAATAGTGTGAAATGATTTTCAAAAAATGGTCTTCTATAGTTTTGATCATTAAAAGATTTAGAGTCTAACAAGATCAACATTTTTTTTTGTGAATAGTAAAGTATGAATAGAATCATACCCTTATGAATAGTAATGAATATTGAATCAGTCAAATAAATATAAACTTCACCCATGAATGTATAAATACAATTTATACATCTTAAAAGTGAAAAAATGATCATAGTATATGTTTTGTTATTTTGGTAGGTCATATATATTTTATTTATAATTTCATAATTAAAATAATAAATTAAAATGCAAAATTATTTTCACAAATTTTAATCATAAATTGTTACTTTATTTTCTTATTGTTATATGACATTTTTATAGGACCTTGATTACTTTTTCAAGGTGTTATAAAATAAGTTATTGTTTTAGAGGTTTATTGTATAAATAATGATTTTATTTAAAAATTAAATTAAAAATATTTAGAAAATTATTTTCATAAAATGAAGTTCATTTTTTAATTTAGAGCATCAATATTAGTTTAGGGTAAATTTTTCGGAATTTTCTGAAACAATATAATTTTTGGTGAATTGTAAAAATTCAGTTTTGAGTTTTGGGTATTTAATGATATCATTGATGACATAATAATGGTGTAATAAATCTAGTAGACTTTTTAATAGTAATATATCTTATGATTTTCACAATATTCTAATACCATGGGGAAATAGCATGGGCAATCCCATGGCATTGCAAATACAACATATGAGTTGTCCTTTTGAAATTAATTAAATATTCCCTCACCTTTCCTATAAATACCAAGCTATTACCTCATTAATTTCTTTCCGAAATCTTCCTCAATGATGTTCTAATCTTTTTACCTCCCAAAGAGTCCTTCCAAGGTTCCCTCAATCCCCCAAGGTCCCAACCATCAATATTTCGATGTTACTCTTCAAGGTAAGGGAGCCTTCCACCATTCTTTTTTAGTAATGATTACCTTTAAGTTATGTCTTCGAGTTTCCATCTTATTATGTGTTGGAATGTGATTATATATTATGGTTACATTCCATTTCATGTCTAAATAATAATATACTTTTTTTCTCTCGTCAATTTATTTTCTAAATGTTTACGTGACGCTGTTAGGCTGCCGAATTTTCTTAAAAAAAATCACATCTTCTCTTTCCTTTGGAGTTTCATTTTCATATGCTATTTCATTAAAATATCCATAATATGATCTAATTTCTTTTTATTATGTACCTATATTTTATTATGAGTTATTATTTTAGTTGGTTACACTAGTACCCTCTATTTTCAATGTTTTCTAAAACCATGTTATATAGACATTATGTTGTAGAATTTTTGTCTAAAAATCACTCTCTTTTTCTCTAGAAAGTTTCTTGTATTATTTATGTGAATAGACAAATATATTTCTATATACAAGGGTATTAATTAATACATAAAATTAATCTATATGATTCTAGAATTTTCATACATATAGCCATCACTCCCATTCTATGGTTTATAAATGACATAACAATCAAAATTTTAAGAACTTTTCAAATGTCACAATTTTGAAGTGAAACCCATTAATTTTACTCTCTATGGGTTATTTATGAAAGGTTTTATTATGATCTATTTATCTCACATGAATATAAAGACATATTATGGTTGTGCCCTTATAGCGCTTCAATACATTGGGTAATGAATTTAATCTCTAAAGATGAAAGGTTTCATGAAACCATGGTGAATAACCATGGAAATTTTTATGAAACCATGGGGATGCTCCTCAGTGATATGTCCATGAATGTAACACCCCAAGATTCCACAATACGCTTCTCTTTGAATAATACAATAGCATGTGTTATACGCAACTTCGAGTTTTAACACACCACAACCAATCAAACTAACAGTTATGAATAGTAAAACCCACTTTTTAGAATTTTATAAATATTATCTTTAAAAATGGCCTTCATTTTTGGATTTGGAATATCTATATTGGCATAGATTTTATTATTTGTATTGTTTGAGAAACTGTAAATTTTTTATGAATAGTGAAAAACACGGGGTTATAGTTATAAACCGAGTTTTTATTTAAATAATTATATATTTTATTTAATTTTTTTAGGTCAAAAGTGATACATAATACTTATATATGTTCTATCTAATTCAATGGAGTTAGTATATAACAATTTTCTATTTATAAAAATTTTATTTAACTTTTTACCGTCTTTTACCCACCTACTACGTGCATTTGAAAAATTTACATAAAACATAATTTTACCGCTTCTGTGAGTTGAATTTCAAAAATATGAGAGACATTGTTGATATGAGTAAGTAAATTGTGGTTTAATAATATGAAAATAATTTTTTCCGAATAGTAACATTTTACTTTTTCTTACCACGGTTAAAAGTATGTTGGGTAATTAAGGGTAAAAATGATATTTTTATTACCCTAACAAATGTTCTAATTCTATTGGATATGTATAATTAGACCAAAAACATATTTGGGAATAAAATATGAACCTCTTTAGTCTACGTGTATTAGATTAGGACATTTATTATTATTTAAATCAAAGAAGAGTTAAAAGTGTTAAATTCAATGTTTAAAAACTAAACTATTTTTAATATAGTGTTAAAAATAAGATAAATTAGACTATAAATATTCATTATAAAGGTAATAAGATTTCATACATAATTGTATTTTATTTATATTTTTTAGACATTAAATAATTTAATTTATTTATGAAACAATAATGATGCAGTATTTACCTAATTAATGAAATATTAAAATAATTGATATTATAAATATCCAAATAAATGTAATTTGAGAATTTTAATGAAACCAACTAATTTTATATGTTTCTATTACTTTTTTGAGATGGTAGATGAATTTATATTGAAGTAATAATTCTGTTATGAATTTAGCAAAAACCAAATACTAAATAGTGTCAAAATTGACATAAAAAAGTTCTTAAAAGAAATATTATATTAATAATTAATATTCTATTCCTAAAAATTTAAGGATCGGAAAAAAGAATTATATAATGATAGGTGTATCATTAATGAACCACTTGGGGTTCTATTGTAAGTATATAGTATTTTTATTAACCATAAAATATAAAACTACAAAGAGACATGGTAAATGTCAACCATTATAACTAAGAGTTAAATCTAAAAGATAAAGTTAATATAGTGATCCATACATGTCTAAAACCAATTGGTTGAGTGTTGTTTGACCCATACCCACCTTATACTTTAAATAATTCATTTTGGAGCCATTATAAACCGAAAATGATTTTACTATAAATTAATATTTCTAGATTTTCCTAATGATACCCTCACCCCTCTTATAAAAGGGCACCCCTTCACCTAATTCACACCTTCAAATCCATTTTATTCGGCCATACCATGCCCAGATACCCTTTCAACTGTCTTGACTTCATCCTAGAAGCCATCCTTTAGTCAAAAAGCCATCTTATGGAGCCCTTTTGATCAAATCAAAAGAAATAACCCAAAAAAAGGAAAATATTTCATCACCTCTTTCAAGTTCCTTTCTTCTTCCACTTCATCTTTATTTGTTGTTTCAATTATAAAATAATAACTCAATTATATGAAATATACTATGATGTTATTATAAATATAGTACAACTATGTTCATTATTCCAACCATCCTTTGAATGACATGTCACAAAACGTGCGTATGTATGGCGTACCGTCTCCACGTCGTGGTGTAATTGTTATTCAATACTTTTTTATTTAGATGGGTATAATAGTTATTTTTAATTGATTTAATTAATAAATATAACATGATATTGATTCAGTATATATGATATACCATCCAGTTATATATTATTTTAATATCAAAAGAATGATATTGTTGCTTTTGCGTACGTATGGATTACCATCTCCATGGAGGCAATGAGATTCATTCCCCATCGTATCCATTCAAGACTAATTTTAATTAGATTATTAAGAATAATGTTTAAAGACTTAATATAATTATGAATATGAATATGATACATCTTATCAATAACAAACATTAATTACATAACAAATCATATAAAAGAAAATGAATCAATTAACACCCGAAACGACAAAAATACAAAGATATTATTAACAAAAAAATATTAAAAGATCATATATGATATCTTATTAATGTATAGGATTATTATATAATTTAATAACAATTATTTCACCATTATACAGGAGGTTAACCTACCCTCAACTAAGGAAAAGTTCAGGGTGAGGGTTAATGTCACAATCTCTTTATTATCCGAGATGTTTATACGTAATTATCTACTAGGACCCATTTATCACCCACATCCATGTTTCTTAAAAATGTATTTGAAAACATTTTTACTATTTCCTAGAAAATGGTGTAAATTCATTTATACCCTTATTTCACCTTATATGTTTTGAAATGAATCTTTCCTTCATTTTCCAAACAACGTACAATATGACCTTTTTGAAAAAATTAAGGTATGAATGCTTTTTAACTTATATGGTGGGTGAGGGTATTTTTTCCATTATAACATAGGTGAAACGTCCCTTACAAGATTATAATAATATATACAAAATAATATTTTTCTTAATTTATTTCGAAATAGAAATTGTTATTTCTCTAAAAAAGTTTTTATTTCATCTATATCAACATCCTTTGATGGATTTTAAGCTTATTTAAAGTTGATTTATTTTGATAAAAAACATCCATATTGTATTGAAGGTTTTGTGATATGTTTGACCATGGATGTATTATTTTTAAACCATTCATGGTTTATGGATAAATTATTGACATTTCATATGCAAGTTTTAATAAAAAAATTTATGTTATGTTTAAACCTTTTCATATGAGGAATGCATCAGACTTACTATATGACGGGTGGATCTCGCTATAGCTCCTCGATGAATCGGTAGGTTTCATGAGACAAACTAATATCTTGTCATAAGGCCTTGACAAAATCATATTTTTAGTCTTGGCACAAGGCCCTAAATATGTGGTTATGAAAGTCTGGCATTTTTCGTTCAATTATTATGACAGTGGATATTGATATTGCATGCGATTATTCAACTAGTAGAATATATATGTCAGTAAGTAAATGGAATTATTTTGATTTTATCTTTTCCATATTATGCTGATGTTCATGTTTAAAAGGATTTTGTTTTAGTCTGATACATTGCATTAAATGTTAATTCTTATTTTTTCATGTTTCTGCTGTATTGGTATCCTTACTGAGTATCTGAGCGCACCCATTTCTATGTTTTATTTTTTCCAGGATGTGATGAAGTATTTTATGACTGACCTTTAGGGATAGTCTATGGGATCTCAGTATTTTCTGTGGAAACAATGTTGTTGTATATTTCCATTTTTATGATGTAATGTAAACCATATGAATGTATCTAGTACTTCCAAGGCTACTAAACTAATCGGTCTTTCGAGACTTGATCTTTTGTGATCATGCCAATGATACGTAATAATGCACCGACCCTGGTTTACTAGGGTTGGGGCATTACTGTTGTTATCAGAGAATGTTTAGTACAAACCATGGAATCTATATTGAGATAAACTCTGATTAGAGCACATTACCCTAAGATTGACTTTGAAGTTTAGTATATAAGAACTTCCTAGATTTTTGGTATTGTAAATATTTTGTGAGTTTTCCAAAAATACATCCATGTCTGGATGCAAGTAGGTAGAGGCGGATCTGGCACATATGTACCTTGGGGTAAGACCTGAAAACACCGCTTTGAGCTAGACATGAACGGGAACTGGTGCACGAAAACGGGCCTTGCTGCACTCTGGGTTACGACACAGTCCGGGGATATGCTTAGAATAATTCTCATTTTTTTCAAACCATTATGAATGGTTTAGGAGTATATACTTTCTCAATGAAAACATTTTTACGATTATAGATTATGTCCATAACATATTCAATTTATGTTAAGTTTTATACAAGTTTGGATTTATGTATTGAGATTTATAAACTAATCTAGTTTATTCCATTATTTGGAAATGTAACCTTGTGGAAGGAATGGAAACCATATCAATGAACTCACCCCATGTAGGGATTTTCCTCCTACTCAAGATAATTATAGTGGAGCTGATGATGCAACTGGAGCTGATCATCTAATCACCATACTCGGACAACTCACTCAGGTTATGAATAATCAACTGACTCGTATGGAGAACCATGATCTACAGCATGGAGGATCAACGATAGATCACTTCATGAGGCAAAAAACAACAACATTCAATGTGGGTAAAAATCCACTAGTAGCTGAGAAATGGATAAATTCATTAGAGAAAATATTCCATGCCTTGGGGAGTAGCGAAAGGGAAAAAATTTTCATTGCAGTTTACCACCCCAGTAGATATGCTAATCAATGGTGGTCATTGATTCAAAACACAAAGGAAAATGATGACGTATCAAATAAGGAGTTTAAAGATATTTTCTTAGAAAAATATTTTCCTCATGACCATCATGTGGATATGGAAAGACAATTTCTGAGGCTGAGGCAAAAGGAGAAAGAGAATGTCGCAATGTATGAAGATAACTTTACAAGGTTAGCGTGTAATTCTAAAATTAAATATATAACACAAGAAGTAATTTTGGTTATTTATTTTATGGGTTGTAACCATTTCTCTGTCAAGAATGAGTCTCACAATCCTTCTCGTTGTATGGAGATATTGTTTCATGTGCTATCAAGATAGAAAACAAATTCTCTAAGTCTTATAAATTTAAAACAAAGAAAGAGAAGAAGAGATCTACTAAAAACTCTAGAAATGGAAATACGGGAAAGAAGGAAAATTTTGAATAATCATCCTGTAGTAAATGTGGGAAGAAACACCGTAGTACATGCTTGATGGGAATGTGAGTCTGTTACAAATGTGGTGAAAAAGGACACCAAGCTCGTGATTTCAAGGGGAAGAAAGAGGCTGTCAATGTTGAATGCTACAATTGTAGAGAACGGAGGAATTATGTGAATGAATTCCCTAAGCATTAGGGGAACATAACTCATAAAATACCAGGGGATCAAGGCCACGTTTATGCTATAACTTCTGCTGAGGTTGAAGCTCCGAATAATTGGGTGGAAGGTAATTTAATGGTTTCTCAAGTTTAGAAAATGCTTTATTTTATTATGAACTATCACATTGCTTCATATCGTCCCAGTTTTCTATGAAAATTAGATATTTCCAATTTGATTTAATAATTATGTTGTCTGTCAAAACCCGTAAGGGAAGTATCATTGCAATAATGTTTTCTGAATCAATTCTCACTAAGTCATATAAACGTTATTTATCTGCTGATCTCAGCGTTATACCCATTATTTAATATGATATATTCCTCGGTATGGATAGGATTTCAGACTATGATGTGAAGATTTATTGTAAGAAGAAGTAGGTTACCATTTGTGATAATGATAAATAGTACCTTATCTTTAGTGCAAAAATATCACACCGTAATTCTAATCTAGATCAACTCCCAGAAGCTCAAATAAATTCAATTATTAGAGAGGAAGAGAATGAAATAACTATGGATGTGGAAAGGAATTTTCAAATAGAGGATGTACGTATTGTTCAATAATGTGTTGATGTGTTTCCAGAGGATTCACATGGAAATCCTCCAGAACAATAAATTGAGTTTTCCATTGACTTAATTCATCGTTCAAGGCCCATATTGAAGACCCCTTATAGAATGACCACTGTAGAATTTATGTAACTAATGAAACAACTAGAGGAATTGAGTAAAAAGGATGCATTCTCCATGTGTTTCTCCATGGGGATCCCCTGTTCTTTTTGTTATGAAAAAATATGGATCTATGACGTTGTGCATTGACTATTGGGAGATCAATTCTATAACAAATAAAGAACAAGTATACCCTACCTCACATTGATTTTTTATTTGACCAACTTCATGGAGTCCAATACTTTTTAATGATTGACCTTCGATTTGGATATCATCAGTTATGTGTGAAGAAAGAATACATTATGAAAACAGAATTTCGAACTAGGTACGAGCATTACGAGTTTATAGTAATGCCTTTTGGATTGACTAATTCACCCTCTATCTTCATGGATTTAATGAATAGAGTTTTCAAGGAATATCTTGATGACTTGTTAGTGAAATTTTTTGATTATATCATTGTATAATCCAAAATCTATGAAGATCATGAAAATCACTTGTGCATTATCTTGATGACTCATAGAAGACATGAATTTTATGGGAAGTTTAAAAAGTGTGAATTCTGGCTTCAAGGGGTTTCTTTCCTTGGCCAAATCATCTCTATGGATGGAATTTTTGTTGATCCTTATATGATAAGATCAATACATGAATGGCCAACACCGAAGGGTATAATTGAGGTACACTGTTTTATTGGTTTAAGAGGTTATTATTGACGTTTCGTCCAGAATTATCCCTAGTTGGATAACTCATTGAAAAATCTCACACTAAAAGGGGATAAATTTGTTTGGATAGAAGACTGTGAAGAATGTTTTGGATAAATTAATAGAAGATTTTTCAATGCTCATATATTGACTCTACCAATGGGGAACTATGGGTTTGTTATTTATTGTGATGCTTCAATGAAATGACTTGTTTGTGTCCTTATGCAGAATGATATGGTTATTTCCTATGCATCACGACATCTAAAAATTCATGAGAAAAACTATCATACTCATGATCTTGAGTTAGTAGTTGTAATATTTTTTTGATGATTTGGAGACACTATCTCTATTGTGAAAAATTTGAGCTATATACCGATCACAAGAGTTTGATGTATATTTTTCCACAGAATGAACTCAACATAACCCAATGGAGATAGATTTAACTACTCAAGGATTATGATGGAACTATACACTACCACTCGGGGAAGGAAAATAAGGTGGAAGATGCTTTGAGCAGAAAATATCATGGTGTTTTGAAAATGATGAGAGTTTAAAGGGATTTTATTTTCATGGATCTAGTAAAGATGGATATGGAAATAACCAAGAAATGTGAAACATAATTGATTTTTTCAAATGGTTTCCACACCATCTTCATTGGAAAGGATAAAAAATTCTCAAGCTGATGATGAAGAGTTTTAAAAGAAGATTGTAGCTCTGAATGATGACAGATTGAGTGACTTTGTGTATGATGCTGTAATTTTGAAACATGGGAGGAGACATTGTGTTCCCAATATACCATATCTAAAAATGGAATTTTTGGATGATTCTCATAGTTTTGATTTCTATATATATTCTGGTAGCACTATGATGTATAGAGATTTGAAGAAACATTTTTTTTGGGACAACATGATGAGGGAGATTTCTGAGTTTTTGTCAAGATGTATGGTTTTTCATCAAGTGAAAGCTGGAAGGCAACATCCTGGAGGAGTTATGAATCCCCTTCCCATACCTGAGTGTAAATGGGATGATATCACGATGGACTTTGTCATGGGGCTACCAATTAATCCTAGAAGAATGATGCAATATGTGTCATTTTTGATCATCTTACCAAGTCAGCACATTTTCTTCCTATAAGAGAATATTTACTACTTGAACGTCTAGAAGGAATATGTATTAATGAAGATGTGAGACTTCTTTGAGTACACCTATCGATTTTTTCTGATCGTTATCCACATTTTACATTATGATTTTGGAAAAGATGTCAGAAATTCCTAGATACTGAACATCGTTTGAGCACTGCCTACCACCCCTAAACTGATGGACAATCAGAACGGACTATTCAAACTATAGAATACATGTTGAGATCATGATCACAAGACATTCAAGGTATGTGGGATTAATATTTACCTTTGGTAGAATTTTCCTATAACAATAGCTTCCATTCAAGTATTCAGATGGCGCCATATGAAGAGTTATACGGAATGAGATGTCACACACCAACCTGTTGGGATGATGTTGGTGAATGAAAACTCATAGGCCCAAAACTTGTGGAAGAAACGATGGGAAATGTGAAGGTAATCCAGACCCACATTAAAGCAGATCAAAGTAGGTAGAAGATCTATGTCAATAACCGAATGAAAGAATTGGAAATTCAGGTAGGAGATCATGTTTTCTTGAAGGTATCTCCATGGAAGGGTGTTATACGTTTTGGTAAGATGCGTAAATTGAGTCCCAGGTACATCAGACCTTTTGAAATCCTTTAACGAATTGGGATTGTAGCTTACCGTTTGGAAATTCCGCCAAGTCTCTCCAAAGATCATGATGTGTTCCACGTATCACTGTTGAGAAAATACACGCCTGACCCAACACATGTACTCACCTATGAGGAATTAGAACGTGAACCCGATCTGTCTTATTGAGAAGAGCCTATCATGGTACTTGATACAAGAGAACAAGTTCTGAGAAACTGGATGACTCATTCGGTAAAATTTCTATGGAAAAACCGTAAGATGGAAGAGGTAACGTGGGAACCCGAGGAACTCAAGATGAAGAACCACTCAAGTCGTTTTATGTAGTAATATTCTAGAAATTTTGAGGACGAAATTATTTGAAGGAGGCGATAATGTAACACCCCAAGCTTCCATGGTACGTTTCTCTTTGAATAATACAATAGCGTGTGTTGTATGCAACATCGAGTTCTAAAACACCACAACCAATCAAACTAATGGTTGTGAATAGTAAACCAGACATTTTAAAAATTTTAAAAAATTCTTTCAAAATGGACTTAATTTTTCGATTCGGAATATCGAAATTGGCATAGGGTATATTTTTTGGTGTTTTTCTCAATACTTTCAATTTTTGATGAATAGTGAAAGCACTGAGTTATAGTTTAAAATAGAATTTTTTAAATTATTATTTATTTTATTTAAAAAATTTAGGTCATAATATATACATTATACCTATATAAGTTAAATTTAATTCATTGGATAATGTTTATAATAATTTTAGATATAAAAATTTCATATTGAACATTTTACCGTCTTTTACCCACCTCTTAAGAGCATTTGCAAATTTACATGAAACATAATTTTACCACTTTTGTGAGTTGAATTTAAAAAATCCATGTGACACAGTTGATATCAGTAAGTAAAATGTGGTTCAATAAGATGAAAATAATTTTTGGTGAATAGTAACTTATTACTTTTATTTACTACAGTTAAAAGTAAATAGGGTAATTAAGGGTAACATGATATTATTATTACCCTTAAACATGTCATAATTCTATTAGATAAGTATAATTCGGCCAAAAATAACCTTATGAATAAAATATAAACCTCTATGGTCCACATGGATTAGATTATGACATTTATTATTATTTAATTAAAGAAGAGTTAAAGGTGTCAAATTCAATGTTTAATATCTAAACCATTCTTAATATAGGTTTACAGATAAGATAAATTCGACTATGAATATTCATTAGAAATATAAAAATATTTCCTACATAATGGTATTTTATTTTTAACTTTATGACATTAAATATTTTTATTTATTTATTACACATTGATGATGCTGTAATTAGCTAATTAATGAAATATTAAAATAATTGATATTATAAATATTCAAATAAATGTAATTTGAGACTTTTTATGAATTCCACTAATTTTATAGGATAATATTACTTGTTAGGTTTGGTTTGATGAATTTTCTTCTAATTAATAATTCTGTTATGAGTTTAGAAAAAACAAAATACCAAATAGTTTCAAAATTGACATAAAAGAGATTTTAAAACAAATATTATCTTATTAATTGATATTATATTCCTAAAAGTATAAGGATCAGCCAAAAGACTTATAAAATTATTGGTGTATCATTAATGAACTACTTGGGATTATCTTGGAAGTATATTGTATGTTTATTAACCATATAATATAAAAATTCAAATAGACATGGTAAATGTCAAACTATTTTACTAAGAGTTAAATCTAAAATATAATGTTAATATAGTGACACAAACCTGTATAAACCCTATTAATTGAGTGGAGTTCGACCCATACCCACCTTATCCTTTAAATAATTCATTTTGGATCCATTAGAATCCGAAAATGATTTTATTATAAAATAATATTTATTGCTTTTCCTAAGGTTCCCCTCACTCCTCTTATAATAGGGCACTCCCCCTTCTCTCTAATTCACAACTTAAAAGCCATTTGGCCTGGAAACACCCTGCCCAAATACCTTTTAAACTATCCTTCCTTCATTATAAAGGCCTTCCTTTAGTCATAAATCCATCCTAAGATCCCTTTTTATCAAATCAAAAGGAAGAACCCGAAGTAGAGGTAAATATTCCATCACCTCATTCAAGTTTCTTTCTTCATCCACTTCCTATTTCTTTGTCGTTTCCATTATAAAATTATAAATACAGTATCTTATATATAATTTGATGTTATTATTAATATGGTATGACCATGTTTATTTTTTATCCATCCTTGGAATGACATGTCACCATACGTGCGTACGTACAGCTTACCATCCCCACGTCGTGGTGTAATTGTTATTCAATACATTATTATTTATATTGGTATAATAATGATTTTTAATTTATTTAAATATTAAATATAACATTATAAATACCCTTTATATATGATATACCATCCAATTATATATTATTTTAATATTAAAAGAATAATATTGTCGATCATGCGTACGTACGGGTTACCGTCTCCACGAAAATAATGAGATTCATTCCCCATCGTATCAATTAAATACTAATTTTCATTAGATGATTAAAAATAATGTTTAATGACTTAATATCATTCTCAATATGAATAATATATGTCCTATTCATAGCAAACATTAACTCCATAAAAAAGAATATATGGGAAAATGAATCAGTTAACACCCGAAACGACGATAATACTAAGATATTATTAAAAAATCAATGTTCAAAGATCATAAATGATATGATATTAATGTATATGATTCTTGTATAATTTAATAACAATTATTTCACCATTATATAGGATGTTAAACTACCCTTTAACATGGAAAATTAAAAGATAAGGGTTAATTTCACAATCTCTTTATTATCCGAGGTTGTTTATACATAATTATCTACTATGGCCTCTTTATCATTCACATCCTTGTTTCTTAAAACTTTATTTCAAAACATTTTTACTATTTACTTGATAATGATGAAAATTCATTTATACACTTATTTGACCTTATATGTTTTGAAATGAATCTCTCCATCATTTTCCAAACAAGGTACTTTATAACCTTTTCGACAAAATTATGGTAAGAAAGTTTTTTAACTTATACAGCATGTGCAGATATTTTGCACCATTATATCATCATCAAATATTCCCTTAGAATCTTCTAATAATAATTTCAAAATATTATTTTTCTTAAATTATTTCAAAATAGAAAGATATATTTCTCTAAAAATGTTTTGATTTCATCTATATCAACATCCTTTGATGGATTTTAAGCTTATTTGAAGTATATTTATTATGATACAAAACATCCATATTGTATTCAACGTTTTGGGATATGTTTTACTATGGATGTGTTATTTTTACACCATTCATGGCTTATGGATAAAGTATTTACATTTCGTATGCAAGTTTAAATACAGCTGTTTATGTTATGTCTAAACCTTTTCATATAACAAAGGCATTGGACTTAGTATGTGATGGGTGGAGCCCGCTATAGCTCCTCAATGCATAGGTAGGTCTCATGAGACAAACTATTGTCTTGGTACAAGGATTTGACAAAATATTATTTGTAGTCTTGGCACATGGCCTTGACTATGTGGTTTTGAATGTCTGGAATTATGCATTCCATCATTATAAAAGTTCCTATTGTTATTGCATGTGATTATTCGACTAGTAGAATATCCATGTGAGTAAGTAAATCGCATTATTTTGATTTTATATTTCCCATATTATGCTGAATTTCAAGTTTAAAAGTCTTTTTTTATTCATATACATTTCCTTAAATGTTTATGCTTATTTATGAAATTTTCAGCTATATTTTTATCCTTACAGTTCATCTGAGCTCACCCCTTTATATGTTTTATATTTCACAGGATGTGAAGAATAATATTATGAATGACCTGCAGGGATAGTCTATTGGATCTCAGTGTTGTCTATGGAAACATTTTTTTTGTAGATTTCCATTTTATGATGTAATGTAAACCTTATGAATGTATCTAGTAATTTTAAGGATACTAAACTAATCGGTCTTTTGAGACTTGATCTTTTGTGATCATGCCAATGACACATAATAATTCACCGACTCTGGGTAACTGGGGTCGGGGCTTTATAATTAATGTCTAAATTAAATGTTTTATCCACATATTTATGTGATGGTTCAAGTTATTTTCATTATGAAATTCCTCTACTTCTACTTCTCATGTCTTTATGTTTTTTATCAAGTACTTATTGATATCACAAGTAAACCGATTCCCCCGTTTTCCTTACTGGGCTATCTTCTCACCCTTTCCGTTGATGAATATCTCTTGGTTATAAGATGCATAAATTGTTCATAGGATGAACTTTTCATGAATCTTTTCAAGGGGATTTAAAAGTGTCTTTTATGTTTTCGTTTTTTAATGTTCCTGATTTCTAAGACAATAGTCTTAATAGATCCATTGTTTGTAAAATATAATGAAATGTTATGAAATAAAAAAGGTGGGATTTCATAGTTTGTTTCAAAGGATTGTTTATTTATTTATAGAAATTTGGCATTGAATAATTTAGGATGAACCCTATAGATAATATTAAATATAAGAATACTTCTTGGTATTTTAGTGAGTATTTATTATGTGGTTTATAGAGAAAATACATCCCTGTCAAGATACGAGTAGGTAGAGGTGACATTGGTACAGATGTACCTAGGGGTGAAAACTATGACGATGAGTTTCAGGCTTGATCTAGGGTATCTTGGTACATAACAATGGTCCTTGCTTCACTCTTGGACATGACACTCCCAGGGGATGTGTGTGGTTAATAATAATCTTTTTATGAATCATTATGAAGGATTTATAGAGATATGTTATTGTTTAAAACATGAAGTTTTAAGATAAAAAATACTTTATAATTAAACGATTCATAAAAGAAATAATATTATCACTAAGGTTTTATTCTTTTTGAAAATAGGGGGTCAATAACAGGAACCATGAAAATGGTGACCGAAATTGACCATGCATTGACTGCCCTCCATTGGAATCTAGAATGGAAGGTTTCTTGCGATTGATGAACCAACTGACTCATGTTATGGGAAATAAATTGAATCCAGCTGAGAGACGGATCTCACCGTGATGAGAACAAATGTCTATTGAATCCTATTTGCATCAATGGATACTAATCACCAGTGGATCTACCAACCCATTAACTGTTGAATATTGGATCATCTCTATTGAGAATATATTTTATGTGCTCCGTTGTTCTGATTAAGAGAAGGTTACCTTGGCTGTTTATCACATAGTGAGAGAAGCTGATCAGTGGTGGGAACTGATTTAAAACACAAGGACAAGAGTGGAAGTAGATGCTATGGAGTGCGAAGAGGTCATAGGGATATTCTTCAACAAGTATTTCCCTCGTTCAATGTTAATAAGAACAGATAAAGAGTTTCTCATGCAGAATTTGAAGTAAAATGAATCTGGGAGAAGGTATGAGGTGAACTTCACAAGACATTCCTGATATACCACTAGCTTGGTCATGGATCCAAATGGTATGGTTGATTAATTCTTTGATGGACTGAGACCTCATCTATGGATGAATCTAGCCAACCGATACTATGATAACTATAAAGAGATTGTGCAGAGTGTTATGTAAGTTGAACTGCAGTATGGGGAGGCGCAGTGGTATTATTAATCAAATGACAAGAAATGATCGACGGAGCCAATCATAGGGAGGATATTCTATCAGGGAAGAGGATTCATGGAAGTACAACATCCCATGTGTAATAAATATGGGAATAATCATTCAAGAAACTACCTACTCGGGAGAGGGAAGTGCTACAAGTATGGAAGAGATGGCCACATTGAGCGGAATTTTCATAGTGAGGTAAAGCCACAACATAACAACACAAATGACAAGGGGAAGATGGTGCAGGACCTACCTAATGTCCAATGCTATAATTGTGGACAACTTGGGCACTTTCCCAATCACTGTCAAAATCTAAGGGTAGTGGAGGGGAATCACCATCGACCTCAACAACGTCCATGAGAAAATGTTTATACATTTGAAATCACTACATCCAATGTTGAAGCACCCAATAATGTGGTTTCAGGTACTCTTATTGTTCTCTCAAATCTAGAAAGTAAATTGTTTGATTCTTGTTCTATGCATTTCTTTATTTCCTCCATGTTTGCAAAGAATTTAGAATCAACCCATGATTTTCTAAAACTAAACTTATCTGTCAAGACTCCTAGTAGGATTATCCTATAATCATCAGTGTTTAGAATCTCTAGTATTTTCTTTAGTGAGAAAAATCATATCACAAATCTGGTAGTCATTCCCATGCTAGAATTTGATGTTATTCTTGGGATGGACTGGCTCTAAAAGTATAATTCTAAGAACCAATATAGAAGCAAGGAAATATCAGTAGCATTGAATGAAAAACCTAAAGTTATCTTACAAGGAGAGATATATCAACCTGATAATTGTCTATAATAACCTTATATATCATTCTTTATAGAGTTGATCAATGAATAAGATGAAGGAAATGAGAGTTTGAGGATAGAAAATGTCCCCGCCTTCCAAGAATACGTTGAAGTATTTACTGAGGAGTTACTCAGGCCTCCCTCATAAAGAGAGGTAGAGTTATCCATGGAACTCGTACATGGATATCATCTGATATCAAAGAAACCATATAGGATGTAAAATGTAGTTCTATAAGAATTAAATAAACAACTCCAAGATCATTTGGAGAATGAGATTATCCAACTGAGTGTTCCTCCATTTGGAGAACCAGCTCTCTTTGTAATGAAGAAGGATTGATTAGTGCATTTATGCATTGATTATAGAGAACTTAACGAAGTCACAGTAAATTACAAATACCTTCTTCCGAGAATTGATGACTTATTTGACCATATTCATGGGGATCAATTCATCACTAATATTGATTTTCGATCTCGTTATCATCAATTGTGGTTGAAGAAAAAAGATATTCCGAAAACTTCCTTCTTATCATGATATGGGCATTATGATTTCGTTTTTATGCCCTTCAGACTGACAAATTCTCCTAATATTTTTATTGATTTGATGAATATAGTCTTTAAGGACTACAATGATAACTTTGTGGTAGTTTTTTTGATGATATTATAATATATTCCAAATTTTGTGAGAATCATGGGGATCATCTAAGGGTTATTTTTCAAACTCTATAGAAGGAGTGGATTTTTGGGAAGTACCACAAATGTGAATTCTGGTTACACATATTTTTCATTCTTGGGGCACATTGTTACCAATGAAGGAATGACCATTGACCCTATGAAGTCAAAAGATATAGAGGAGTGGCGTCATCGTACATTAATAACTGAGATTCATATTTTTTTGGAATTGCGGGATGTTATAAGAGGTTTGTGAAAAAAAATTCACAACTTTCTAATCTGTTAACCCATTTAACTCAAAAGGTGTTATGTTTATCTAAACAAAGGCATGTGAAGAATGTTTCAAATGTCTGAAGATGATATTGGTTACTGAACCTGTGTTTACACTACCCTCTAGTTGATAAGGATTAGTTATTTTGAGCGATGCATCCCAAAAAGGGCTTGGGTTCGTCCTCATGAAAAATGAAAAAATAATTGCTTATGCATCTCGAATGTTGATGACTCCTGAGAATAACTATCCTACGCATGATCTAGAGTTGTATGTGGTCGTTTTTTTCTATAAAGATATAGAGGCACTATCTTTATTGTGAGAAATGGGATATATGAACATACCACCAAAGTTTGAAGTATATTTTCACAAAAAAGGAATTGAACATGAGACATAGGAGATGGTTGGAACTTCTCAAAGACTGTGATTTTTTAATTCATTTTCATCCCGAAAGAGAAAACAAAGTCACTAATTCATTATGCAGGAAACAAACAGTTATTCTTTCCATGATGAGGATTCATGTAAATCCATTGATCTATGACCTAGTAAAGATTGACGTGTGAATTATAGGGGAAGGGACATTATCAACCCTAATCCAAATGATTTCTCAAATGTGGTTAGAAAAGAATATCTAGAAATCTCAGAAAGATTATCCTTCATAACTGAAGAAGTCTGAGGCTGTGAAGGATGGGAATTTCCTTGAGTTCAATATTGATAAAGAAGGTGTAATGAAATTTCATACAGGACTATATGTTTTTTCTATTCCAGAAATAAAGAAGGAACTGATGGATGAAGATCATAGCTCTACATTCTCTATATATCTAGGAAGTGTGAAAATGTATAAGGACCTTCATAGTCATTATTGGTGGGATAATATGAAATGGGAGATTGATGACTACACTTCAAGGTGCCTAGTATGTCTGCTAGTGAAGGTAGAGTGACAAATAACTAAAGGGGTATTACAACCACTACCCATACCATCATGGAAGTGGGACTATATAACCATGGACTTTATCATTGGTCTCCTGAGAAATTCCAAAGGACATAATGAGACATGGGTCTTTGTTGACCATCTCAGCAAGACTGCCCATTTATCTCTATTCGGGAAGATATCTCTCTTGATCAACCTTCCGGGATTTACGTGATGGAAGTGGTAAGGATGCATGGAGTTCCACTTTATATCAAATCTAATCTTGATCCAAGGATTACATAAATATTTTGGAGAAGTCATCAACATTCTCTAAGCACTGAATTGAATTTCATTACATCCTATAACTCCCAAATTAATGTCCAATTTGAAAGGACAATTCAAACACTCAGGGATATGCTGAGAAATTGCTCAATGGAATTTAAATGTGGATAGGATCAGCATCAACCTTTAGTTGATTTCTCTTATAACAATAGAATCCATTCGTCCATTCAAATGGATCCATATGAGGATCTATATGGTAAGCGGCGTAGAAATCCTACTAGATGGAATGAACCTGGTGAGAGAAAGATTATTGGGCCTGATCTTATGCAAGAGATGATAGAAAAGGTCCATGAAATCTAGAAACACATTAAGGATTCTCAAATTCGATAAAAGATCTATGCCGACAACCATCAAAGCAACATGGAGTTTGATGTTGGTGACAAAAGTTTTCTTCTAATTTCACCTTTGAAGAGATTAACAAGGTTTTGGAAGAAATGGATGCTCTTTCCTAGGTTCATTGGCCGCTATGAAATCCTCGATCGTGTAGGAGAAGTGGCCTATCATCTTGAAGTTACTCAAAATATAGCATAGGTTCATAATGTCATCCAGATATCCCTCTTGAGGATGTACATACCTGACCCTTTACATGTACAAAATCTAGAGGTGGTACAATTGGAACATGACCTCTCTTATGAGGATAAGCTAATGGGGATCTTGGATCGTGGAGGCAAGTTACTACACAACAAGACTATCCACCTTGTTATGGTGTTGTGGAGGAACCAAAAATATGAAGAAGCTACATGGGAACTAGAGGATTCTATGAGGCAGATGAACCCACATCTTTTCTTTTCTTAGGGTACAACTTAACATTTCAGGGATGAAATTTCTTAAGCGGAAAGAATGTAACAACCCAAACATTTGAATAATGTTTGTTTCCAAATTTTGTGTGTTATTTCATTTTATACTCAAAGATACTATATCCATTATTTAATTATGGTAGTATAATTAGATGAGACCGTTGGGTATAGATTATTATATGAACGTTGGACAATATGACCATTGGAAACTAAACAATTTACATTAAAATTATTTTTTATAAATACAAGTGATCTTGGTTAATAAAGAAAGAAGAGTCGAAGGCATCATCCAGTAGACTCAGGCCATATGAAGCCCATCTATCAGAGCTTGGGAAGGAGGTGGATTTAGTGGGATTCACTCTGGACCAAGACTAAGAGGAACTCCAACATATGATGTTTTAACAGAATCTTTTAAGGGATAAGTTCAAGAAAATAGAAATCGCTACTTGGACAATTTTGTCTGAGCCGCTACAAGATTCTATCACCATAGCACACCTTACACTTATTTACTACATAGGTGTCGTAAGGGGCAATGTAATGAGGCCTTAGATACATTTTTTAATCCCTTTTTAGAAATAAAAATGGTATTTCTTATTATGGTAAAATTTGTGTTTTTTAAATGTCCGGATAAAAATATGATGAACAATATTGAAGAATTTTGTAAAAAGGATATTTTAAAATATTTATTTAAATATTAAATAATTAATAATGTTAAATTATTTAAAAAATGGTCTTCTATAGTTATGATCAGTATGAAATTTAGATTCTAATAAGATAAACTTGTTTTTTTTTTGTGAATAATAAATTCTGAATAGTAACATACCCTTATGAATAGTAATGTATAGTAAATTGGCAAAAAATATAGAAACATCACCCATGAATGTATAAATACAATTTAGACACCTTAAAAGTGAAAAAAGATCATAATATAAGTTTTGTTATTTTTGTTGGTCATAAATATTTAATTTGAAGTTTTATAATTAATTTAATAATATAAAATGAAAAAGGTTTTTCATAAAATTTAATCATAAATTCTTACTTCATAGTCTTATGGTAATACAATAATTTTATCGGACCTTGATTACTTTTTCAAGGTGTTACAAAACAAGTTATAGTTTCAGAGTTATTTTTTAATAAATAATTATTTAATTTAAAAATAAATTTAAAAATATTTAGATAATTATTTTCGTAAAATGGAGTCCATTTTTGAATTCAAAGAATCATTTTTATGTTAGGGAAAATTTCTGGGATTTTTCTGAAATAGATGAATTTTCGGTGAATAGTAAAAATTCAGTTTTGAGTTTCAGTTGTTTAATGATATCATTGATGATATTATCATGATGCAACAAATCTGGTCTAGTTTTTAATAATAAGACAGATATGAGGGGTCCCAAGGGTCCTATACCGTTGGAAAATACCATGGGCATGCCCATGGTTTTGCAAATACCACCAATGAGGTGTCCCTTGAAAATTAATTTAATATTCCCTCACTTTTTTAGGTAAATACCAAGTCATTACCTATTTAATTTTATTACAAAATCCTCCTCAACATATTTTTAGTTTTTTTACCTCCCTAGGAGTCATCCCAAGGATCCCTCAAGCCCCCCATGTTCCCAACATTCAATCTTTCAAGGTTACTCTTCTAGGTAAGGGAACCTTTTACCCTCTTTTTTTAGTAATGATTTCATTTAAGTTATGTCTTCTATTTTCCATATTTTTATGTGAGGGTAAGTTCTTACATATTTTTATTATGGTACATTTTATTTCCATGTGATGAGAGAAAAGTTTTTTTCATCAATTTATTTTTTGAATGTTTAAGTGACGCTGTTAGGCTGCCGAATTTTCGTAAAAGAAATTTCATAATCTCTTTTCATTCGAGTTTAATTTTAAAATGTTATTTCTTTAAAATATCTATAACATTGTATTATTTCTTTTTATTAAATACACATAATTTATTATGAGTTTTTTACGAGTGGGTGACTCTTTTCCCCTCTCTTTTCAGCATTATCTAAACCCATGTTATATTGTCGTGATGCTGCAGAATTTTCGTCAAAAAATATCTCTATTTTTCTCCAGCAATTATCTTGTATAATTTATATGAATACCTTAATCTATTATTATTTCAAAGTTTATTCATTAATACATATAATTGATCTATTTTATTTTTTAATTTACATATATATAACCCTCACTCCCTTTTATGGGTTATAAATGACATAACGATCTAGATTTTAAGAATTTCTAAAACATCTAGATTTTGAAGTGAAACCCAACAATTATACTCTCTATGGGTTATTTATGAAATGTTAGATTATAATCTATGAGGATCAAATGAATATAAATACATATTAAGGATGTTCCTTGATAATTATCCAATTCATTGGGTGAAGAATTTAATCTCTAGAGATGAGAAGTTTCATGATACCATGGGGAATAAACTTGGTAATTGTTATGGCACCTTGGGGATGAACCTTGGTGATATGTTCAATAATGTCTAAATTAAATGTTTTATCCACACATTATTGTTATGGTTACAATTATTTTAATTATGAAATGCATATACTTTCAATGCTCATGTCTTTATGTTTTTTATTGTGTTCTTATTGATATCACAGGTATACCAATTTCCTTGATTTCCTTACTGGCCCTTCTGAAGACGCTTTCCATTGATGTATCTATCCAGGTTATGAGATGTAGTAATTTTTCATATGATGATATTTTCAAAAAATCATTTCTATGGGGATTTAAAAGAGTGTTTTAAGTTTTTATGTTTTAATGTTCCTAATTTCCAAGACACTAGACTTTAAAGATCCTCTGTTTGTAACATGTAATGAAAACTTATGAAATAAAAAGGATGGATAACATACATGTGATATTTATTATAATAGAGAAGAATAACTATGTCTCATGATTTACATCTTGATAGAATAAATTGTGTGGATTCATTCATAAAGATATATTTGAATGTAGAGGAAATTGAATATCTAGTTTTTAGAGGAATATAATGGTTTTATTCTAGACGAGGGGCTAAAATTAGAATGGATTGGAATTATTGAAGGTATATAAAATGTAAAAGAAGGTTTTTGATGTACCTACTAAAAATAAAAGTTATTAAATATATTTTGGAATGAAAATGAATAAGGTTATGAATCAAGGTGTTTTGACAATTGGTGAATTAGAATCCAAGATGGAAATAAAGAGATAATACATTCATACCTGATGATGGAATCCATACAATAGTTATAGGAGAAGGGTCTAATATGTACCAAAAATGTGAAGGTGATACTTCCCACTAGAATGGATCAAATGAAGAAACATTTGATACATTTACCCTTAGGAAGCAATTATCCATCCCTAAAACTTATTAGGTAGTGAGACTAGGTATAAGAGTTACATATCCCAACCCTTTGAAATTAGTGAGATTCCTAAAAAATTTGGTCGACATATAATTGATAATACATTATCCATGGACATATCTCGGTGAGGGTGAACCTTGAGAATAATTAGTCTATATTTACATTATTAATTTACCATAAAAAATCCCTAAACCATAAGAATATTTTGTTAATGATAATAATAAAGTTACCCTAAGGGTTGAATGGTCAAGAACCTTTTTTGAAAGATATAATATTATGATTCAAGTGTTATAATTAATAAAGAAATATTATTTTATGATAAACACCCTTTATCAGGGTAATCACTTTCAATGTCCCTTTAATAAGTCTAAAAACATATATAGTGGATAGTAAAGGCTCATCTCTATCATCATATATTAATGGTTATCATTGTTTCATATTTGTTTTAGGTATAATGTATTTGATACTAATTAATTGTTATTAATTAATATATATATAAAATATTGAAGGTATTAAAATTTTTATTTCATGAAAAATATATAATCCCATGTTCATTAGTTTTAGTGTATTGTTTTTGTTTTTTAGAAGAATATTCCCAACATGCATATTTCATGTTACTTTTTAAATAATAATTTATTTCTTTATAATGATTTTTAATTTGAGTGTATCCATTATAAATCCATATTTAAATAATTAATTACATCTGAATACAATATATTAACCATATTTTTGGAACTCATCGATAAAAAAATAATCAATTTTTATAGAATCATTACTATGATTGGTTTAACTGAAATAAATTAGAATATATAATACAAATTATTGGGTAATATTAAAGATATATTATTAGAATATCATTATTAAAAAATTATAATAACATAAATAATATTTTTTTGGAGAGGATTCTACTATTTAATATGATTTTATATGATAATTAAATATTAAATATACAGGTAACTATCTAATAACTTTGATGAAATTACTCATTTTATTAATGATATTTTTCATAATTAAGGTTTAGTACTCTGTCATCAGAAAATATGATCTCAAAAGTGAAAAAAATAATTTAAGTATTTAATTTGGGAATGTATTCAAAGGGATAGAAAACATAATGGGTTGGTTGAAATTAGTATAGGATGGGTTATATTATATATAAGTTTGAGTAGTAAATTTACAATTTCTCATTCATTAATAGTTATGTAATGTGTTTTTAACATAAAACAACTCCCATAATATAAAGAAGGTTGGATAAGATCCCTTATATTATTAAATAATTTTATATATAATTTATAATTCAATTTTACCTAATATTTTATTTTTCTATTTTTAATATTTATCGATTTAATTAATTATTCATTTTAGCAACGTATTATTTCACCAAAAAGAAAAATGCCCTTTTTTCTAATTTAGATTCCATAAAAAATATATAATCCCTTTTATATGAAATAACTAATATTTATGATAATTTTATCTTTTAAATAAAAATGATTAATACATTAGAAATATAATTTTTTGTTAATAAGAACAAATTCTCTTGTGAAAAATAATTATATTTTAATTATTATTATTCATTACATATTTAACGTATAATAAATATTTTTTATACAATTTTAATATATGATTTTAAAGAAATAAATATTCTCAAAAAGTTGATTATATTTTGACAACCACAATTTTAATATACCTATTAACATAATTTAATGACAATATTTTCAATGACTATATATCCAATGACTATAAACTAGTTATTATAGTAATTTTTTTAGAAAAATTATGGCTTGATTTGGTCACCCAACTTCTAAATCCTAAATATTTACTAACAGATGTATAAGATACAATGTATATATTAGGTGTAATGAACAGACATCAAATAAAATATGAAGGTAATTATAAGAAGATCTATAAATGTATACCTAAGAAAATAACAAATTGAATTGTTTCACTCCAAATAATCCATCCTTTTGCGATGAGAAGTCCATAATCATGTGTGTTTGATTGACTTTGAATGTACGTATTCTACCAAACCCATCATTGTGATGAATCATGTATGAATGAATTAGATAATAATACTCAAAAATCTATAAGGCATCAGAAACAAGCATATGAAGCCAAACAAGAATTGTCATCCCATATGCACTATATGAAAAAATTTCCAAAGACATTCTTATTAAATAAAACATCCAATAAAGGGAGAACCAAGAAAACGAAAAGGGGCTTAACGAACATCCAGGTTGATGTTCACCCACATTTGGAGGAAAAAAAGACCAAACATACATTAGAACACTGAAAAACACAAAAAAACGAATCTCTCGCAAAATATAAGTTTGATATAGCTATCTACAAGAACATGTAGCCACAAAGATGAATCAAAATGAAAATAAGAAATAACTACACTCCCATTTGAATAGTATGTATCAATAGTGTTTTTAAAAATATCATATAAAAAATGAAATGATCTAGATAACCATCACAGTAAAAGCATCAAATCAAATGGATAACAATCAGAACATTGATGCTAAAGAAAATAAATTCATAAAGAATGAAACAATGAAAAATCTTTTCCATGGGATATCAATGACGTTGAAATCTAGATTTTTCTTAAATTCCACCACCACTTCAATTAAAATTTTATTTATAATTTGACTATACACCTCAAAATAAATTTCATCTTTTTTATATTTATATATTTGAATTGTATCATAATACTCAATCCAATAGTCTAGTTCCCTCTAAAAATTGAAATTGTCCAAAATATTATTAGAATAACTAACAGTGGGGTATTCATCATTATCACTTTTTTTGTCATCCAAAATGACTTCATCAGAGGATTCATTCAATTATTTAGCAACCAAATTCTACTGGAGAGTAATTATTTATTATTCTTAGTGGATTATAAGGAACTAGTGAAAATAGTTCTCTCATGGTTAGAATAATCTATATGTTTTCTACTCTTATTGGTATTCAGAGTGATGAATCATCTCGAATTAAATAATGATTTATTTAATTTTTTAACACATTATTTAAATAAATAAACCTTTTTCTAAAATGAATCCTCATAATCATCATGTAAATAATCATAAAAATATGATTTTTACCCTTTTATTATTTATTCAAGTGTTGAATAACCTTTTTGGTCTCAACCTCAAATAGATTATACTTTTTAATATTATTCCTATTCTCATTGTTAGACTGAGAAATGTGAATGTCCTCTATGAATATTGGGAGATTACTAGAAGAGTGGTTATTATTAGAAAAACTATAAATATTTTAGTTAACATCTTTATCAAAACTATTTCCATGATGACCAAAGAAAGAAACATCCCTCCTTTTTTCTCTTTTTTCAATCCATATTAAAGTTAATTATGTAGAAGGGATGTTTTATGAGGAATATTATCACATTATTTTGGGGAATTTAATATTTTAAAACAATATTGGGAGTAATTTGTGAAATTTCTGAAGGAAAATTCTTGTAAAAATCATGAGTCATATTTATGAATCCAAATATGAGATGGAAATATTTTTGACACACCAAATTCTACAAAAATTATTGCGATTTAAGGTCGAGAAAGGTTCTTAGTTGTAGTATCTAATTTTAGGGGATGAACAATTAAATATGAAATCAAAAAAGGGAAACATGTTTAAAATATTTAATAAAAAACTTGGGAATCGAAGAAAAATAGGTACAATGGGAGGCTTAGAATCAATGAAAATAATATGGGGACCATTTCAAAATCATCATGAAAAATCCACCAAAGGAATATGAACCTCTCATCCAAATCCTATAGTAATTATTTTCAATTATAAATAAGAAACTTATATT
Organism: Viscum album; assembly: GCA_963277665.1. Lineage (NCBI taxonomy): Eukaryota > Viridiplantae > Streptophyta > Magnoliopsida > Santalales > Viscaceae > Viscum > Viscum album. The sequence goes on along the minus strand of OY728143.1, from coordinate 897,712,602 downwards.
AAAATATTTCAAAACACAGACATGAAAATTAAAAAAATATAATATTTTATATGGTCTTTTGAAGATGATGAGTTAGGGAATTCATTTTATAAAAATTTAATATTTCAAAAAATGAATATCAAAAGAATGCAATTGTACCTCTTTCAATTAATTCAATATCATTGAATGACCCATGTAACAGAATTTCATCTGATAGATGTGTGCCAATGTCCCTAAATAAGCATAATCCTTTAGATTTTCAAACCCAAAAATGAAATCTGTAAAAGATAAATGTTCATTTTAATTTGTTTTCTCTTCACAAGGGAGTGTGTTCTTTATCACCATGCCCATATTCTCTAATGGTATATAATGGTTATATTTCCCATTTTAATGTATATATATTTCCTTACATAATTCTATAAATATAATTCATCAAGTCTTCAAATTTCCTCATCCATATGTTTATTATATTTCAAAACTTTTCATTCTGTATATATCATTGAAGGTATTTTTTTAGGGGAAATTAAGATAATTACTATTTATAAGTTGTTAAATGTTCATTTCTAAATGTTATTATTAATTTTAGAATTTTAAATACATTTTTTCATTAATATAATTTCTAATTTATTAAATTTTATTTAATTAAAATATTAATCCTTATTGAAATAATTAATCTATCATTTTATATCATTATTTTTTTAAAATTATGCTATTCATCCAATGATATTTATTGATAGGAATTTCCCAATAATAATATTGGGTTTTATATAATTTTATCATTTTGAGTATTTCAAATTAAACTATTAGAGTTATCTTTCGATTCCTTTATATGGGGTAATTGAAACCTCATGTGAAGAAATATCATGTGGATTTAATTTCTCTATACATGATAGGTATTCATTAATGAGATATAACGTTGATTAATGTAATAAAATTTGGGGACATATTTGAAAAATAATAATATATGTGATATCTACATGATAATTCATATATATATATAATATAATTTAATTATGCAAATAATACAGTGAAATGATAAATTAATACTTTTGAGAGTGTGTAAATATAAAATATAAAATCAAAATCAAAGAGGAATAAAAAAAATATTTAAAAAATCTATTAGTTATCTAATGTTTAAGGTAAGAAGAATATGATATATTGGGATTGAAGGAGTCAATAATATATATTAGCTAAAATGTTTAAGAAAAAATATTCTATAAGATATAAGGTTATGGAAAATAAAAATCCATGCACCTCATGAAATTAAATCTATATAGATCCAAAAAAAATTTGATGAAATAAAAATATGAAGATATATGGTTAACATATTCACATAAATTATTCGAATTCCTACAATCTCAATGGGATATTTAAAAGATAATGTATGGTCTTAGATTCATTGAAGATACATGTTTAAACCCATGAGACCCATAATGTAAAATATTATCCCTGATATAATAGTATTTAATGACAATCAAAAACCTTTGAGATAAAAATTTCATCATAAAATTATTTTTGATAAACGATGATAGAAAATATCTATAGAAAAGAAGAGGATATTGGATCTAAGATTGTGATATCTCATTATAAGAAGTGCCATAAAATATATCTTATAAATATAATGCTATTTTTTTGAAATGATATAATAACAGTTTCTTACTCCCTATGAATTTTCATGAAAATCATAGGAAGGAAAAATATATTATAAAATAATAATCATATAGTCACTAAATTAATGGGATCACATGTTTTCAAAAATTTCATAAATAATTAATAAATAGAAGAGGATAAAAAAATATTTCTGAAAAAATTAATAAAATTTTATGATCAAATAGGGAATAAAATTGATGATAAATATATTCAAATTTGGATCATACGATCTTATATATATTTTTAAAAATTTAGGGTTTTGCCTAAAAATTTATTGATATTTTAAAAACATAAAATAATTTTTGTATGGTAATAAGATATTGAAAATGAAATATAGTCATGTATCAATGGGGATATGACAAAAAATATAGAATATATTTATGAAAGACACATTTTATGGAATGAGGAAAGAAAAAATGATATATAATTACAATAACCAAGGTTTAAATAATTTACTCACTCACTATGACACATATAATTTTTTAGATAATTTTTCATTGATATTCTATATTATAAATCAAGTGTATAGATATATGTTTGAGCTATAAATTTTCTAGTTGAAAAGTTATTTTATAGTTATCTAAGAACCACACTCTTGAATTTGATGAAAAATTGCATAAATTAATTATTAGAATTGATACGAACTCATTTAACTAATTATTATAATTCATAATTATAATATCATTTATAAATATGAAGTTTATTATATACCCATGTCCTTTTTGTTTAAAGAATTATGGATTTTGAAAAACCATAACTATTTATAAACTCATAACTATCTCATCCAATGGATGTTTTTTCCATTACAACTAAAATTTCATATTCAATATTAAGTATTCAACATGTCCAGAATAATTTTCCACTCATAATTATCTTAGACAGATATCAGTCGTATTACTCTTCATTATGATATGGATAAATAGAAACATAATAATTGGTGTCCTTATAGTAAGGTTCAACTTATAGTGGCATAAATAATGGAATAATCAAGGCAAGATAAATATAGACAAAATAAATTATAATAACATATACCACAACAATATGTCTAAGAAATATATCCATATGTACCATAAACATAAAAATAATAACAATGGATTTATTAAATAATTACAAAATTAAGGAATATATAATGTTAAAAATCATAATCATAATTCTGAGGCCACATTCCATGAAATTTTACATAAATATTTATAGAATATATCAAATAAAAAAACATTTTTGTATAAAGAGACCTACAAATGCATTAAGAAGAAAAATAATTCAAGGATCTAAACATCATTAAATATGTTTATTGCATTTATAAAATTAAAGGAATGAATAAAAAATATAATATTTTTTATTAATCAATAATTATCCATATTGAAATAAAAAGTATACATATTACCAATATTTTCCCAGTTAACCAATGTCATGAATTTCATGGTCAACAATATTCAATTTTTTATATTGTTCCCATTATATGGACTAATGGATATAAAATTATGTTAATAATTTAATTTATATTTAATACATCAATGAGATTATCAAACCTGTAAAATAAGGAGAAAAATAAATTCAATAGAGACAAGTATGATGATAGATAACATAACCATTAAAAATGTGAGGTATGGACTATAAATTTATAATGGTGTAAATAAAATGACAAATTTATCTAAAATTAAGGATATAATAATAGGTAAAAAAATTTGACAAAAAATAATTCAGAATTCCATGGAAAATAAATATATTTTATAAAAACTATCTTAAGATGTTTTCATAAGCAATTAGAATAAGTTAGGTAGATGGTATAATGAAATGATATACCTAGAAAAACAGTGATTCATTAAAGGATGTTGATGTAGTTTAAAAACACATTTATAAAATGATATGTCACCTAACACTTTTAAAGGATACCATATAAAAATATATCATGTGTTTTATAAAATTGATACCCCGTGTTCAATGCTTCATAATGAAAGATGTGAAATATCGAAAAATAACTCCCTAGGGAATTTTAAATTATGTTTGAAGTTAAGACCACTTATTATTCGCTAATAATAGTTATTGTGAACACTCATAGTAGCCATTTTAGTTTTATTACCTTGAGTTGGATTTTTTCCAAATCCTATATCAACTTCTTGTACCCATACAATGATTTATTTTCTAAAAAGAACTCAATTATTAACTTACCATATTTTTTATATATAAACATATATTTATATTCATTCCATGGGATTACATAAATGTATAAATGTATATATCATATAATATAATTCATCCATTAAAATAAATAATGTAAAAGATAATAAATATAGAATGGGATACAATAATATGTATAAGTTGAATAATATATCATTATTAATTATTATAAAATGATAGAATTTACTACAAGGACTCGATAATTAACATCATATATTATTGTAAATTCATATTGATTAGAATTATTACATTCTAAAATATCATTTCATTTTAGAATTTTAGGTAATTATATCATAACACATACATGGAAAACCAAAAGTATAAAAAGTGGTACTACTAGAAAAATATCTATTTTTTATAACAAAAATATTTTTAATAAAATAGGAATTCATTTCATGAAAAATCACCACAAAATTAATATTGGATTCTTCTTTTCTATTACCCATCAATAAACCATGTATTTTTTTTAAAACATACTACAAGAAAAGAAAACTCATTATATGACATAAAAAGAATGAAATAAACTATTATTTCATGAATACTTATAAACATTTGTAATCATTTTCACAAAGACATACATCACACCAATAATGTATCATATACTTATTTTGTAAAAACCATAGATTTCCATAAAATGTATAAAATATAAATAAAAAAATAATGGTAAATTAAATAATTACTAACTTAGTGTTCTAATCCTCAGGTCTTCCATTTTATTTTGAACCGTCAAGTTTACCTTACAGTGTAAACCTCACAACTACCTTATGATGTTACCCTCATGACTATATTATGGTGTAACCATTTTTGTTACAAATAGAGTAACCATTATGGTCAAAATATATCATAAATATAACTAATGAATTAGAGGGAGATACATTTCTCATACATCATCATAAAAAATTCCCATGAATAAGAACATAATCATAAAACATGAATACATACATCCAAAAAACATCCATTTAGGAAAATCAGTTATTTTAGGGGTATACATCACACATAAAATGGAAAACATTATCATTTTAAATAACCATGAAATTTTTTATAGAAGTATTCATGAAAAATAGGCTTCATGAAAATGGGATATGACACTCATTCTGTATAAGATAAGAAAAAAAACTTTTGGTATATTTTAAAAAAGATACATTAATGATAATTTTAATGTAATGTCTCTTACCTCTAGTTCTTCTTACATCAAACATGTTCAAACATCCTTTATAACATTTTACTCAGTGTAATTAATATATTATAGAACCATATTCATATTTATAATACCTTATATTATCTTATTATAACATCCTTCCACCCATATATTAATAGTTTATTTTATTTTCATTGTTTCGGATTTATTTATTTCATGGATTCTGTGGTTGGTTCATTATTGATTTTCTTATCAAATTTAATAAAACACTAGAATTGGAAATAAATATTATTAATTTCAATCCATAATTTAAAAAGATTCCATATATCATTTAGTATTTATATCACGATGTTTCATTAGAGAAATTTTTAATGAAATTGATTTAACTTGATTTCATTGTTTTTTACATTCATCACGAACTTATATTATCTCATTTAATATAATGTTTAAATATTGGTTCTATAAAATTATATAACTAATAATCTATATAATAAAATCTTAAGAAACCATACTAATGGTTTTATGACTAGCCTTTAAGGCGGTAACATAAAATGATGTCTCATTATCCAAGATGAGGGAAGGTCATCACATCATAAAAAATGTTTTCAATATTTAGAATAAGAGGAGAAGTGGAGAGGATTGAGAAATAATAATCCATTAGAAAATAAAAAACATGTTTTTCTAAGACAATAGAGTTATCATATCACTTGGATGAGGGTAGGTGAAGATAAAATAATAAAATAAAAGGAAAATAAAGGAAAATAAAAGAAAACGAAATAGGATTTTACCTCCTGAACATATTCTTCTTGAGAACCTCTTTAACACCCTTGGTTCTGGCCTTTTAGTTAGACAAAAAGTTGTTGGGCGTGGGTAATAGGCATAGAATGATAATTGGGTAGAAATGATACCATTTACATGGATTTGAGGTGTGATGATATTATGTGGTGAGGGGTGGTATTTATTGTGGCGTAGATGGATGTTTTTAGATTATTATATCCATTAGTTTATTATTTTCACTTGCGACTATGAATATTTTTGATTCACAATAATAAATACATTAACTAGTACATGTGATTTTGAACAAATGGTGACTAATTCATCCATACATTACAAATGAACAAATAATACTTGTATTTGTCTTAGACCTTAAATTACAATATTTTAATAATCACCAAAAATTCAACCATTATTAGTATGTTTCAAAAAAGTAACCATAGTAAATTTTATATGCTTGAAATTCCAAAATGGACACTATTTTTTAAAAATAATTTCATATATACACGAATTTTTTCAATTAAAATCATCATTTATTTAAAAAAATATAAAATTTAAATTTTTAACAGATTTTATGACACTTTACAAAATCAATTAATTTCTAATAAAATTATTTTATAATGATAAAACAACAAAATAATAATTTATTATTAAATTTTGTGAAAATATATTTTCTTTTAATTAATTATATTAATTATAAAAAAGTAATTAAATATTTATGACTTACGAAAATTCTAAAACATAATTTATAATTTTTTTGAAATATTTACTTAAAAAATTATATAAATATATCATATTATCACTTATAAGACACGTCAATGTTCATTATACTCTCATAGTTGAAGATACTATTCTGTTAGTATAGATTTGTTAATATCTATAAATACCACTTATTTCATTATTCATTTATAATTAATTTGACAATTTAATTCCAGAATGACTAAAAAACTATTTTTTATTACCTGGGTTGTTAAATTATCCACACCTTCATGATATTTCATCCTCACAATTTATATTTACATATGAAACAAGTAAGGATCTATTCCAACATTTTATTTTCATATTTTTTTATTTCTTCTTCAACCATGTGGTTTTTACCGAAAATCATATCTCGGTTAATTACATATACTACAATACAGTATCTCTATAATCATGAATTTGAATTGGATTTTCCTCATATTAATGGTTTTATTCCGGTTTAACTAATTCTTGGTTGAAAATAAGAAATTAATCTGGACCATAATTTCTTGACATTGAAATATGATATACATTGTTTACCTGTGATAAACTTAGTGGTAAGGATACAAGTTAGGAAACTAATCCATGTTTCTCTAATATTTCATAAACTTCACTGAACCAAGGTCATATATTTCCTTTCCTCCAAAAATTCTTAACAATTTTCCATGGAGATATTTTATAGAAAACACAATCACCTTCCTTGAAAAAAATTCAGTCCTCCTGTTATCTGCATTACATTTCTACCTACTCTAAGATATCCTAAAATGTTGATAATAACCATCATGTTAACATCCAATTACTCTACTAATTACATTCCCATCAACTTCCTTTCTTTGAGATCATCCCAAATTGATAGAGTTCAACCCAACTTCCCATATAATGTATCAAAATATTCCATCGATATAATCGAATGAAAACTATTATTATATAAAAAATATACAAAAGAATGATGTTGGTACCAACCTCAATGGAAATCCATTGAATAATCTCTAAGAATATCATCCAATGTTTTATGTGTTCTCTCTTTCTATCCATCAAACTGAGGATGAAAAGTAGAGAGTATATTTAGTTAACTTCCTAATGACTTATGCAGGCCCTTCCGTAAGTTGTCTGTGAACCTGGAATCACAGTAAGATATAGTAAAGAGGAAAAAACCATGAAACCTGTCAATATCATTGAGGTATAAATGAGAACATTGATGTAATGATAGAGTATCATTAAAATGTAGAAAAATGTAGATTTAATCACTTGATCAATAATAACTGAAATAAAATAGTTTCCATGATATATATTTGGTAGCCCCACCATGAAATCCAAAGATATATTTTCCCATTTCCACTATATAACATGAAAATACTGATGCATCCCATTTTCTAGTTTTCACTCTATTTTTACATATTTACAGATCACACATTTCATGGTAAAATTTGAAATTTCTATTTTCATTCCATCACCTCAGTAATACACTTGAATATATTTATGTATCTTAGTATATCCTAGATGAATTAAAAATTGAGAACTACGATCTTCAAATGAGAATTATTTCTTTATTTGGGAATTTTAAGGAACACATAATATCTTCAAAAATATCAAAACATAATCTATATCAACATTTAATTCATGAAATTTACATTTCTGAACCAATTCTACCATTTTTTGTAACTCAAGATCTTCATTCTTCTCTTGATTAAATTTATCTGAGATATGCGACAACATTTACACCAGAAACATACCCGTGGAATTTCCAAGACCAGAAAATTATAAGAAAATATTCATCAAATCATTAATCAATGGGTAATGTTACAAATGTGGCATGGTTAATGTAGACTAATTTTTTCAACTCAAGGCACCCCACACATTGTTTTTTCCAAGATGGTAATTGACAGTGTAATCATAATCCTTTATTATTTCCAACCCTATTCTATGCCTCTTGTTCAATTCCTTCTGAGTAAATATATACATAAAAATTTTATGGTCATTATTTATTTAACATTTGGATCCATAGAATTGATTCCTGAAAATTATTATCGTGAAAACTGTACAATTTAATTCAAAATCATGTGTGGGATAATTTATCTCATGATGCTTTAGATTTCTTGAAGAACAAGTAGTTAACTTATCATTATATACTTGAAAAAATAATACCCTTCAATGAAAAATCATAAAATATAACAAAATCTGCATTTTCATATGGTAGATCCCTAACTAGAGATTTCAAATATGATATTTTTTAGTTCTTGAAAACAATATTTGCAATCTTCTTTCCTAATAAATTTAAAACATGTTTTGTTAACTTGGTTAGTGTACTAGATAACCATGAAATGTTTTTAACAAACCATTGGTAATGTTATACTAATACTAGAATACTATCAATATCTATAATAGTTTTTGTTCATTTCCTCAAATCAACAACTTTTGTATTGGTGGAATCAACTATTATGCCATCATTATTTACAATGTTCCCAATGAATGAAATCTGTTACAATGAAAAATCAGCTTTTCTAAATTTTCCATGTAATATATTTTATTTTATAGATTGGAAAAGAATCCTTAACTGATATTCATTATCCAAATGTTCTTTTGAAAATACCAAAACATCAATAATAAAAATATCAGAAAATTTATCCAAATATTAACATGAGATTCTATTCATAATAACCATAAATATAGTTAGGGAATTTTTCAAGCCAAAGGAAAAAAAGAAACTCATAATTCCCATATATAGTACATAAATCTATTTTTATAATTTCTTCCACCTTCATTTTTAGCTAATGGTACCCATATCTCAAGTTAATCATGGAAAAATACTGATATCCTGGGAGCTGATCAAACAAGACACTGATATGATGTAATGGATACTTGTTTATAAAAATAATTTAATCCAAATCTCTATAATAAATGTAATGTCTCAGAGAAACATCAATGTTTATAACCAACAAAAAGGAGAACCCCATGGTGAAGTTCTAGGAGAAATGAAACCTCTGTTAAGAAACTAATAAAACTTTTTCTAAAATTATAAAATATCTTCTTGATCTATTTGATAAGAGTGTTTTGAAAAATTTTCTGAATCAAGAACTAATTCAATAGTAAATTAATCTTTCAGATCAGTTATAACACTATGAAACTCATCAAGAAAAAAGTCTAGGTAATCATTTAACCCTGGAAAATCATAAATTTTAAAATTTTCCTTATTTTCTAAAATATAGGAAATATAACTTTCATTCTTATATTTTAGCAGTTTCTCGTCTTCTAGAAATGTTATTTGTGGTATTTGTTCATTCATATATTCAAATTCAAACGCATTATAAAAAACCAGTTATTTATCACTACAATCAATCAGAGAATGATAAAAATAAATACATTCCATACCCAAAATAACATCATAAAATACTATGTGAAAAACAAAAAGGATTGTAGGTAATGTATTTCCACAGACAACAACATTAAAATTCCTATAATGTTGTTTTACCTTAATATTTCTCCCATGAGTATTTACCATATGTTCATATTTAAGTTCTATATGTGAAATTCCTAATTTACAAGAACATTTTATTAGAAATAATAGAATATATGGATCATTTAAAAAATTTAGAAAAATATGAGTGAATAAAAAATGTACCAGATACCACATCATTGGATGACCCAATATCTACTGATGTAGTCGTAATGGATTTCACTCCACATTTATAATTATAGTATGGATTCTTCCAATAATTGATATCATTATTTGGGTAGGTAATCGAATAATCCCCCATCAATATGATTTTAAAACACATTGCATTTTCCTTGTTAGATTTAGTATTAAGATAATTTCTTTCTATATTAGTCCATATGTCCAAACAAGCCACATCAAAAACACTTCGCGATATTTAAAAGTTACTCCCCAAGAAGATTTTTCCACACTTTTAAAATACAAGAAATGAGAATTTCAAACCTTTAATCTTATTTAATTTATTCATACACTTTTCATTTTCTCTAGATCATTTTTTCATCTTGTTTTCAATGTATACATGATCATCAAAAAACTCAATTTCTACCCTCCATCCACATCTAAAAATATTCTCAAAACATTTGAATTCTTGTGAGGCCTATTCCCTTCTTTATCTTGGAATCAATCATGAGTTAAAATGATTGACTTTACTATAAAGATCATGAATAAGATTTGGATCATAACCTTCTAATCGAGTGAAATTTTCATACATACATGAACACTAAATCTTTATCACTTTTCTTCCATTCTAGGAATTTATTTTCAATTCTGTGTCGAATCACCTTAGTAAAATATTTTTCAAAGAACATATTATTAAATTAAACACATTACATGGAATAAATCTCTTCAGTATCCCTAAAATTATTAACCATTTACCTCCATTAGTTGGATTCACCATCAAAAGGATAAATATAAATACTATATTTTTTATTATTTAAAAACCCCATGACATCAAATATCTTTTAGGTGCATTAATCCACCATTCAGCCACAACTGGGTCAGATGGTGCATTGGAAGCATGTTGGTGTTGCCTCAAAAAATGTTCCACTATTTACACTTTCCTTTGTGTTAGTTATGGTTGTTCTAATAGATGGATTCAAACTCTATTTATAGCATTCTTCTACTGTGCCATTGTGGTTAGATAATTCTCACTTCCAATTCCCACCATTCTGGGTTACATATTTAGAAATATATCATCCTTACTTTGTACTTTAGTTTCCCCATTTCATCATAAGAAAACTATTATGAATAGAAATATCATATATGAAACAATATTGTAATAATTAAATGCTATATCATTTATACAAAACCGTAAGGTAGATTTAATTTATGTTATTATACTAACATCATCCAAACCACTAATGTTATATAAACCATTCTATGATACCATCCATAAGGACCTGATATTTAACATTAAATAATATAGTCAATTCATATAGAAGACACTAATTACATTCCAAAATGACTTTTCAGTTTAGAGTTTTATATAATTAAGTCATATGACATACAAGACATCCCAAAATTATTTAAACTAGTACTAATAAAATAGTATCAATATTTTACACAATACAAATATGTTAAATAAAACATGAAATCATTTCATGAAAAATATTTTGATATTAATCCAGGATTTATATTTCTTATTACCATTAATTAAACCCTATGAAATCCAATTTAAAATTTGGTACGAGAAAAAAATATATGTAAGGGACATAAAAAATAAGAAAAAAGACATTATTTCATGAATACTTATAAACATATTTAATCATTTTCTAAAATACATACCTCTCACCGATAAAGTATAATATACTTAGTTTATAAAAATAATTTATTTCTATAAAACATAAAACATAAAAAACAAAAAAGGTAACCTATGGGATTAATTTAAAATGATTGTGACCCTTATGGATACAATATAATTTGTAACGCTTATAGATACCTTATAATGCAACTCTCAATGATTCTTTATGAGGTATCACCGAAGACTACCATATGGTGTAACCATCACTGTTACAATTGGATTAACCATAATGGCCAACCTCATCCTAAACACACATAATGAATTTGAGGGAGATATATGTCCCACCCTTCATCATAAAAAATGACCCAGAACTAGAACTAAATCATAAAACATGAATACTTTCATCATATAAACATTCATTCAAAAAATCAAATATTTTAATAGAATAAAACTCACATACAATGGAAAGTATATTCTTTTTAAATAACCATTATATTTTATAATGGTGTCTTAAAAAAATAAAGATTCATTAATATGGGATAATCCACTCATGTCGTATATGTTATAAAAAAATTTCTTTTTGAATTTTAAAAAAAGAGACATTAATTTCGATTTTAATGGAAATTATCATACTTGATATTAATCATACAAAAAAATTGGTAAAAAATATTTTATAAACCATTAAATAGTTTCATTAATATATTATAAAACCATATTTATATTTATAATTCATTATATTAGCTTATAATAAGTTCTTTCCACCCATTTATTGATAATACATTGTTATTATCATTATCTCATGTGCATTTATCTCATGGTTTCCATGGTTGGTTCATTATAGATGTTCGTATAGAATGGAATAAAAAATTCAGAAGTGGAATGACATGGTATTAATATTTCTAAATAATTTTAAATGATCCAGAATATTATTTTTTTTGATATAAGGTTAATTCATTAGCTAAAACAGTAATGAAAATTAATTTTTTTATTTTTGTGGGTTTTTACGATCATCGTGAAATTATTTCATCTTATTAAATATCATGTTTAAATATTGGTTCCATAACATTATATAAACTATAATATGTAAAATAAAATCTAAATTTACAATATAAATCGGTTTTTGACCAGCATCAAAGGAGGTAATGAAAAATGAAGACACATCGTCGATGATGGCAGTAAATCGACACATCATTGATGATGTTTTCTCTCTTTAGAATAAGATAAGAATATAAGAGGTTTTAGGATGGATATTAAATTAATAGAATAAATTTATAGTATATTTATGATATTGGTGTTATTATATTACTTGTATTAGGGGAGGTGAGGAGCGAATAAGAAAATAATGAAAAATGAAATGAAAATAAAAGACGAATTAACCTCGTAAACTTTTTGTCCTTGGGAACCTCCCTAAGGCCTTTGGTTTTGGCCATTTGGTAAAACCAAAAAAGCTTCGATGTGGGGAATATGCTAGTATGGAAATTTGTGTATAAAATAAATAAGATATAAAAATTTATGGGTTGATAAGAATACTTCATATTTATAGTGGAGGAGAGGGGTGTTTTTATATTTTCTTATTATTTACATTATTATTCAGGCTGATGACTATGAAAAGTTTTAATTCTCAATAATATAAAAAGTAACTTAAGAATTTTAGTTTTAACCAACGGTTCTCATATCGTCAATACATCAACCATGGAAAAATAATTCATGTATTTACCTTTTACTGTATATTATCATATTTCTCTATCCATCAAAATATAAACTTTTAATATAAATCCCAAAAAATCACTCCATCTATTTTTTGATGTTTTTAATTAAAATTTGGAATATATTTTTTGAAAATAATTATCTAAATATGATAAAATTAATTTTTTATTAAAATCAGCATTTATTAAAAAATACTAATATTAGATTTACATATAATTTTATGAAACATTGAAAATTTAGTTAATGATTCATAAAATTGTCTTATAATCATAAGAAAAAAAATTAATAATTTATGAATCTATTTTAGGAAAATATATTTTCTATTAAATCTTTATAATAACAAGAAAAAAATATCAATAAATAATTATGAATTACAAAAACACCAACACTTAATTTATAATTTTTATAAATCATATTTAATTATTAAATAATATAAATATATAATATATTCATATATAATACTCATTAATTTTTTTATACTATAATATATAATGTTATTATTTTATTACTATAGATGGTTTAATTTCTATAAATACAAATCAATTCATTGTACATTTATAATTAATTTTACTATTTAATTTGTGAATTAATAAACTATTTTTATGTAAATTTGATGTTACATTTACAGTAAGAATTAATAAATGAGTGAATATTCAAAAAAATATTTATTTTTAAAACCATTAATCATTGGATAGAAATTTTAATTTTTTATAATTTTCATTATGTTTGAAAAAAGAATCCACACATGATTTGTTATGAACAATTTATATTGACATTTTTTTAAAGATAAAAAAATTACTTGTATGGAATCATTGCAAATATTCTATCAATTTTTATTAATAAAATGTAAAATTTAATAGGAATATTCCAAATGTGATCACTAAAAATATAATTGTTCATCATTAAACAAAAATAAGGAATATTGAGATTGAAGAATGATATTCTCAACTAAAATAAATGAGAAATGAGGATAATTTTTCTTATAAAAATTATTCTGTTGATATGAGTTGAAAAGAGGGGAAAATATAATTAATATATAAAATATTTAATTTAAAATAGGATAATAAAATATATGGGTTTTAGGTGTTAGTGAAAATATAATTTTCAATGAAGTGAAATGAAACATAAATAATCAAGAAAAATTAAGATTTTTAAATAAAAACATCCTAATATTGTTACATATGAATAAAAAATTATTCATATTTTTATCATGAAATATAAGATTTATTATATTGATTAAATAATTTTTAATGAAATAATCAACTTCAAAGTGAAATAATATACACCCCATAATATAAATACATGCCTCATTCCAGACATGTCTAATTGTTTGATGTCTTAGATGTGATACACCATACTTGAATCCATGATTTCCTGAAAATATATTAACATAATTTATAATAAAAAATATTTTTTAATTATTTTTTATGTATTTTATTTCAATTTTATAAATTTTATATTATTTTTATGACTATTTATGATATTTTTATTTCTTATTTTAAGTAAATATTGATCATGGGTTGTTGAATGTTCAGTCATTCATTCTTAGTTTCAAGGTAAAGGATTTTGTAATTGTTTTTTTACATGTTTTCATCATATTGAAAATTCTTATAAGGGTCTATAATTTTTTATATTTTTATATATTTATTTTGTTACATTATGTAACGTTTGATGTCGATTCACATGGAATTCTTAAATGTCAATTTTTATGAAATTTTATTCCATAAAATTAATTGATATTAGTGAAAAACAATTATAATATAACCTCTCAATAATAATTTTCATCAAAAAAATATCAAATTAATTAATTAGTTTAATTATAATAAAAATACATTACATGGGGTGATAGAAGATGAAATATGTAGTCTCTGGATGTGGTTGTCTACATGTACCCATTGACGACGTTTTCATATTCTAACAAATGGGTGGGGAGGATTAGTGAATTTTTTTTATCAATAAATATTAATACCTATACAACATATATCATATTTATTCAACAAATATATATTTTATGACTTATATGGTAAAGATGTGATGAAAAATTAATTACATCATCCATGAAGTTCATTGTCTTCATGAACCACTTGAAATGTTTCCTTTTTTTAGAAAAGGTACTATTATGGTCGATAATTGGTATCATATTATGATAAAAGAATTTTAATAGATTAATTATAACAAATTTATTATATTTTCATGTGTATAATATATTTGAATGATCTATATGAAAAAATTTATTATGGAAAAAATTAATTAATAGTTCTCACCACACTTCTTGGTAAGGAACCTTTACATTGTGGTTTACACATTTAAAGAGTGATAATAAGATGATTATAAACGATATGGGCTGTGTATAAGAGTGTTTTTATAGGTGAATTAGTATAATTTCATTGAGATAATGTTATAAAATAGTGTGAGGAAGTGAGGGGTGAAGAGATCCCTTTATAAGTTAAGGGGATGCCACTTTTTTAATTACTCCTAACATAATAATAATAATAATGTTTTTAGAAAGGTCATGTAACACCAAGTGTCAAAATATTAAAAATATATCATTTCAATTATTCATAACATAATAAAATTATTTTTTGATATGTTTTAGTCCTATTTTAATCCTTATCCCTAAGTTTAACCTACTCACCAACCACTCTTAACTAGCACTATGGTGATAAAATTTTACTACGGTAACATGATTTTATGAATAAAAATAAAAAAATATAATAAAATGAATATTAGGATTCTCAATATGGAATCATTTTTAGTAGATTCAACTTCTATAGGTAGGTAAAACTATATTCATCCTTACCACACATAATTTGTAACACTCATTTTTAGAGAAAAATATATCTTTAAAAATAAATGGAATTTTTTCCTATTCCATCCCTAGTGACAACCATTTTATGAATATTAATTTATTTATGTTAACATATATCATTAAATTTAATTTATTTCATTAATAAGTAATTATAATGTTAATTTATAAAGATAATCATTTTGTGAAAATATAATACTAGTTGTATGAAAAATAACTCATATTACTATTAAATTAATTTATGTTAATTTATAAAAATATATAATAAATGTTTGAATAATTATTCATGTGTTTAAATTTATAAAAAATTATTTTTAATTAATTTAATTCTATAAAAAATTCATATATCATTTTTCAATAAAACATATTTTATTAATGTTTTTAATACTAAAAAATATTATATTATTACTCCCAATAATTACATAATATTGTAATGAATATTATTAAATTATTAAAAAATATTACTTCCTTAATCATGTCAATTATCTTTATTCATATAATTTCCTTATAAGTGCTATATTTAAATACATAATTCAGAAAAATTGTTTTTCTAAAAGTAATGGTATTTTCCTATATAAAATCAGACCCTTTTAATATTAAAAAAAATATTTATTTGTTCAACAATGTTTCATTTATATATCATTAAATTTATTTAATATTATATTAAAATAATAAATTATTAACATTAGTTTAGATTTGAGTGCATCTCATGTTATCGTACAAGATAGATACATATAAGTAGAATAAATACTGAATATTAGTGTGTTATATTCTCCCCTTCATATAAATTGTGTCCTAGAAATAATAATTTTTCAAAAAAAACATTTACCTTGACATTAGAATAATATTAGTTGTTTTTTATCTTTTCAAGGAATTCATAAGTTACTACTAGGAAATTTATTTTCTATTATAGGCCTAATAATTTTGAATGGGTTTCCAAAATATACCATGATAACTAAGTTATAATACTCAACATATTTATCTTCTTTTGGTAAAATATATGGATTTATTTTCCTTTATATTTAATAGCACATTATTTAATTAATTATTCATTCTTAAAGCATTCAAACTAACTTTTAATGGATTATAATATTTATAGTGTAATGAAAATTTTATCATCCTACCTATAGAAATTTTGATAATAAAATTGTCAGAATGATTTTATATAATACATAATTTTGATCCAAATTCATGTGGAGAAGTAAAATATTAATCTCTAAAACATGAACAATAACAACTATAGGTTCACACAAATCATTCCATTAATTAAATAACCCTAAAAAAATTAAACATGCTTGAAAATATTAGAAACCCAAAAATATTGATGATTTATGATGTTAAATTAAATTTATTCTCAAAAATTATTTTACCTGAATAATCATTAAAAAATTCTTATTATATCCCAAACCCAAATATCATATAAATTTGTACTACTATAAATATATTAATCAACCCCAAAATGACATTAATCACCTTGACTGAAATTCGTATATTATCCTTCATGGAAATTTATACCTTCAAGATTTCTAAAATAATATAATTATTCTCAAATATCTGTCACACAAAATAATATAAAAACATAGGGGTTAGATGAACCTTCATTATATATTCTTATAAATGTATCTCAAAAAATTGTTAATCCCATTAAAATATTTTCCCATAAGACTCCAAAACGGTATCTATACCATTAATGTTAGGATTAAACATAAATATTCTAAATCGTAATGATATTTATAACTCACAAATTATCCTTAAGAGATAACATCCAAATATCTAAATTTTTTAAACCCTTATATAATACCATACATAATGACTTTGGAATAATACTCCAAGGCCTAGTGATGAAAACACATACAATTCTTACATAAATTAATAGAAACTGACGTGACCCAAATGTTAATATTAATAATTAAAACATAATTAATAAATATTTTCCATATTATATACTAATGACCAATAAGGTTTAGAGATGTCTAGAAATATTAGAACCATTACTCTAAAAAACCCACAATGTTATCCCCATATGGGAATTTTCTACATGATGCCTATATTTTACTATTTTTTATTACATCTGTGTCATCTATCACAAAATTCTCTACAAACAATAAACTTCTAGAGATATCATTAATGTTACACTTCATTGTGACTTTTGGAAATCAATCATATAAAGGGTTGATCTCATATTACAAGTAAGGGTTATCCTATGATTGAATATATCATAGAAAATTCATGTCATGATGTATATAGAATAAAACAATGATAATCACATATTATATAATAACTGGTGCTTGAAATATATTCATGCATAACAGAAAAATGTAAATAATCACATGGTAATGAATAACTAATTTCATAACGATGGAATACCTGGGTGAATTCATTTTACTATTATCAATATTCCTCGATCCTAGCAATTTAAAATAAATAGATATTTCATACATTGTATAACCAGATTAATTTATCTCAAGAGACATACTGATGCATATATGGTTATATAATTCAATGTATCACTAATCACTTATCCTAATACATTCAGAATAATATTATAATTAATATACAATTCAAAATCAACGTGCCTTAGTTATCAATAATAATTTTTATTTAAATAATAAGTATATTGATTATCAATATTTTCATAATTTATAAATGGAATAAATTTCTTTGTAATTACTTGAGGATACCAAGACTAAGACTTTACAATCCAGTTATAAAAAACGTTATTTATACAATGGATTTAATACATCTAGAGATGAAACTATTTTTATTTAATAACATTTCCCTAAGATAATATTTGTATCTAAAAAATAATCACAAAATAACATTAATGGATGTTTTAGTGTCCTTTATTATAAATTAAATAATAATTTTTTATGATACTTGTGAAAATTTCTCTATAATCGGACCTTAATAGGCCACCTTCTATAGTTATCACAATTTATACTCATACTCTTAACTTCTGGAATGTAAACATAAGAAAGGGATGAGATCAAACACTCAGTAAGGGAAAAAATAAATTACTTTTTTTAAAGGAAAATATATAAATTACTGATCAAGGAAACCAGAATTACAAAGCCAACCAGGGAATGAGTTCACCCAACAATGATCACCCCAAAATTTCCCAAAATGAGGCAAACGTTGGGCTTTCGAATTAACATCTTTTTTGATAAAAGAAAATTTTCATGCATCGAATCCAGCATCCATGGACCAGATCTTCCTCAGGATGAGGCCATAGGGCTGGGAATCATCATCTTTTATTGAGAGCATGTTCACCACTTCGAGGCAATCAGATTCCACCAGAATATTGGGCCATCATTTTGAACAGGAAAAAGAAGCCCCTGGAGGATGGACGAGGCCTCAGCCCCCATAGGGCTCCATCTGTTAGGCACTACCCTACACTGAGCTTCCACAATCTGTCCAACAATGTTATGAGAAATGAGTCCAATACCAACCCTCGAATGAGCAGAGACAACAGCTTTTGTATTAATCATTATTAAACCCTCAAGGGGAGACCAAACAAGAGCTCCTCGTCGAGTGTGGAACAAAGGATTCCTCTCATCACTATTATTCCAACCATTCATCCTCTCCAAAGCTCTATCAACCCATTAGTGATCAGGGGTCACCTTCCTCTTGAAAATGAATTCATTCTGTCGGGTCCAAACCAACCAAGCAATTGTTCATATCAGCCCCACCACTCTTGGTTCTAGAGAAGACACCCATTTAGAAAGGTTTGGGACCAACCCAATTGAAAGATCAAATAAAATACCAAAATACGGCCTCCAAACCTTCCACACGCCTTCCACCCCCTTACAAGAAATAATTTCATGCAACGGGGATTCCACTTCATGGAGGCACAAAGGAAAAGTGTCATCCTCCGCTGGATGACGCTACACCAGAAAGTAATGGGTTTGAAGAACCCCAGCACAAACCTACCACCAATAGAATTTCACCATAGGGGGAGCGTTGAGGGACCAGAGGCACTTCCATCGATTATTGGAAGAGACCTGGGCCAATCCTTGGACCCTCGTTTTGTAACCTGAACAAACAGAATATATCCCTTGTGGTTCCCCAGTCCATAAAATTTGGTCAATACCCATTCCTGGTGTGAGAGGGATACTCAGGATGAGCTGACGATCCACCTCGTTAAACAAGCAGCAAAGCTTCTCCCGATCCCACTCCTCAATCAAGTCATCGAGCAGGTCACGTACACTTGCATCTTCGGAACTAGGAACAAGTGGTGAGGAAACCTTATGAATGATGCCATATTCTAGCCATGGATCCTTCCAAATGTTAATATTATTCCTATCAGCAATTCTCTACACACAGCCCATATCAATGTGAGATTTTTCTCCCCAAATTCTTCTCCATAGAAAACTCGTTCATGGCCCCAGCTTGGCATGCAAGAAGTCATAGTGAGGGAAGTAGATAGCTCGTATCACCTTTGAGAACATGGAATTTGGGTGGGAAATAAGGTGACATCCATACTTTGCCAAAAGATCCTCATTAAACCATTTGAGATTTCGGAAGATGATGTCGCCACTGATTTTTGAAACACATAGCTTCTCCCAATACATCCAATGGTAATTATGTTTTCCCGCATGGGAGCCCCACCAAAAATTGGCCAACTGGGAGTGGATTTGATCCCCTAGAGTTTCTGGGAATTTAAATAGTGACATCACATAATAATGGATATCTTGGGCCACTGAAATCACGAGAACTTCATTTCCTGCCTTGGAAATCTTCCCACTAGTCCAAAGACAAATCAGATTATCCACCCTATACACAATCACACAAAAAAATTGTTTCTTCGACCTACCCACCAGGGTCGGGAGGCCAAGGTACTTGGGATGCTTAACAACTAGAAAAAAACCCACACATTGAGAACCCATCCAGTATTCAACTATTCATATTCATGACAATAGGAAACCTTCATGCATCACCTCACAAAGAACCCATTTAGGGAAAAAAGTGTTTTGTAAACTTTTCAACCAATATCATAGAAATATATTTCATGAATTAGAAATATTGATACTAAAATTAAGTCACCAAAAAGTATTATAACATAGAGTCATTTATAAATTGATTAATTAAACATAAATCTATAAGATTTACATATTTTATAGTTATGGATGAAAATGGAAGTGAAACATAAAAGAGAATTTATGAAAAAAGTCATAGAATTTTTATAAAAAGAAGGTGTTATGAATCACTTTTGGAAAGATAAAATTTATAAAATTTAAAATAATTAATATTAAAAAAATGTATTTGAAAATAACATTCAATAAAAAATCCATAAAAAATAAATAAATGATTCAAAAATGTGAAGTGAAATTTATTTTAAACCCTTTCCTTTTAAAAGGACTTATCTATTAAGGATCCTTCAAAAGAATTAAAGGTTTCAAATATTTTAAGTGAAATCATATTAAAAAACATTTCATTTTAAAATAATCTTTAAAAATAGATATTATGAATGGTATAAAGTCTATAAAAAAGGAATGTGGAGTCGATGATATAACCATTCATTAGGAAAGTACGTAAAACAGATTATATATTTAGAAACACCCTTATTGGAAACACAAACTGTAAAAAGAGTAAAAAAATCATTTTTAAAAGCATATAAGGGAAATATGACGGTCATCTAAGATATAAAATAATATTACTTCAAAATAAAAAGGAAAACATTTTTATTAAATGGAAATATGGAAAAGGAGGGGAACCCATTATTAAAAAGGCTGCGAATAATTCTAAAAAATGATATACATTTGAGAAATAAATTTGTCAAGGTAATTATTTTAATTACCAATTTCAATTTCTGTAAAGAGAGAACAAATAATATTATCATCATAGAGTATAATAAAAACATACTTCAAAACTATATTAAAAAATAAATCATTATGAATCAATAAAAGATGTTGAGTTTACAAGAACACATTACAGCTTAAGACACATCTTAATAAAAACCCAACAAAAGGTAGAGATTGAAATTGAAAATAAAATACCAAGAATAAAATATAATTAGTGATATTATATGTACAATTGGTTTTATACACACCACTTGATTTATATTATGAGCATATAATAAAATATATCTTAATAAAAAGAAAATTGAAATGACACACCCTTTCTATAATTCAAAACTTCCAATAAATCACTTGAATATCTAGTTCAAGACCCCATAATAATTATCAAAAACTAAAAACCTTATTAATATATATATATATATATACTTTTATAAAATTTATATAATCTTTTACCTACATATATCATAGATAATCATTAATTATATTCAATATCATGTGCATCTAATCTTGATCATTTTGACCTATTTTTTTTAATAGTGGTGATGTTCTTAATTTTTATCCTAATGAAGATAATTTGTAAACCCAAAACTGTATTATAAATCTTTATTTATAATTTTTTTATAATTTTATAATTTCATTCAATCGAATTTTTCCTTATTTTCATTTAATATGAAACTAACAGTGAGATTGTATCAGTGATTTTGAATAAATTAATGTCATATCATAATTAATGATTTTAATATTAATGTTATCATTACAAAAATATCATTTAATTTTCTTTATCATATATTATTATAAATTATTTTCTCATATTTTACAATGATATTATTTTATATAATTAATCAAGTATGTTGTTATACCATCTCAAACATTAGCATACAATAATTAATGTATGATTATGATGTGATCTAGTGGTTAAAAGATTATTCTAGGGGAAAAATGATATTTTTTATCTCATTAAGGTGTTGAATTATATTATAATGGATTTTAGTAAGTGATAAGAAAGTAGATGAAAAATGAAATATGTTACTTCATAGAGGAGTTAGTTTACTCACACACATGGCTATCTTTTATTCATCCACAATGAATGAGATGTAATTAATGAATATTATAATATTTATCTCAATAATCATAGTTGTATTATATATGTAATAATTTTGATCAATTAATTCATTATAATCATCAATGAGAGGTGGTAATGGAAATGGAATTCATCCCTTCTTGTAGGCAGTAGTTCGCTCATACAAAAAAAATAATAATTTCACTTTTATTAATAGAAAATAGATAAAGGTGGTTATACATTCTTATATTAGAATAATGAAATTCAGTATAAAAAAAGTAATTATATTATTATATTGTAATATGAAAATTATATCAGAAAATGTTATGTATAAATGAAAAGAAGATAGAGATTTATTTTTAACTGCCATGAGAACATTGAGATTCCATTAGAGGATTCCATGAAAATTGATGACTTAGGAAAAAAATTGTGCCTAGAAGCTAAAGAAGTGAAACCTAATTATAGTGTAAAAAAATATTCTAGTGTTTTAAGAGGAAACCTAATTTCTGGATTGGATTTCATGGGGTGTAGATATCTCATTTTATAAGTGGTGGGAATGAACTTTTTTTAAATACTGCATCTTAGTATAATAGCGCACATGTGTCATATGTAATGAAAACTCAATAATGTAAAATAATGTATTTATATATGATTTTTTGGATCCAAACCTCATTTAATCAATTAGAAACATTTTTTCTAATTTTTCGGTTAAAAATTGTAACCTTTCTTCCACAGTAAATTGTTTTGATTTTTTTTATATTTTTTATTACTAAAACTATAATGAGCCTTATTAATTAATTGAATAAACATTTTATCAAATATATAATCCATTTTTATAATAAAATTTATTTTTGTAATATGTATTAACTTTCACATTAGTACATGTAATGTGTAAGAACTCATTTTAGAAATAATTTTTTATGCTTATAAGTTATTTACAAGATAAAGTGACTAATATTATTGATTTTCAAGATATCAAATGGATTATAATAAAAAATTATAAATTTTATGAGGCATTAAATTAAATCTAAACCAGAATATTATTAATATAATTTTTAAATAGTTGAAAATAAAAAAATGTTTTTTATTTTAAAATGATTCATAAGTTAATAAAATATTAATAAATATTTTTTGAAATTTATAAAAGTGTATTTAAATGTATAGTTTCACTAAATAACTGAATTATTTATCATGAAAAATATTACATATGTATTTATGTCACACATATATCTTTAGAAAGTATATAATTTTTAATTTTATAGATTTTTAAAACTTTTCACTTAAAAATGAATCATTTTAGGAAAATTGTTAAAATTAATTATATGGAAAATGAAACATGATTTTCTTAAAAAATAAGCTTACTTTCAAAATTCATAATAATTTAATAATAAGTCTATATTTTCAATGAAAATACATCTAATAAAGAAATCATATTTTATTGAAAAAATTCATTTATAAAAGATTATGTGTTCTTAATACAATTTTGTATGCATTTCTATTTGATTACAATAATTTTATATACTCGAAGGTGTATTATTTTTATGTTTCTAATAGTATATATAGTGAAACTCATATTTGTTATAATTTATGTGTTGAGGAATATATAAAAAATATGATTAATTTACAAGGAATATTATTTTGAAATCATGGGGTGTTACATTCCCCCCACATGAATAAATTACATCATCACAATTTTTATTGTCACTTAGTTTTGAAATAACTAAGGGTATCAAAGAGATTTACAGGAATCAAGATATAAATTATAACATGAAATAAAATGACTTAATAAATATATCTTCATCCTTTAGAATAGGAAAGTCTTAATATTTAGAAATTCTTTATTTATTTGAGAAAAACACCCCTAGTGATTAGGTATAAGAACAACTAAAATATAATTAGAATTCCAAAAATATTATAATCATCATAACAATTGTAGAATAACTAATATTTTTTTGAAATGTGATTTCAATTACTCGTTACTTAATATAGCATCTATGTAAATATATAAAATCCTTTTATAAAACACATAAAATTTATCTAAAGAAAGAATTTTTAGAAAATGGTCATAGATTAATCCCATAATCCTTAAAGGATGTTCATACTCCTTAGTAATAATAATAATTCAACACAGAGAATTATTTACTTATAATTAAATATATAATAGTTGGAAAAATATTTACGAAAAAAATTATCTAGAAATGATATGTATAGAAAACATAAGACCCCTACATTATCACTATCCACTTCAATATAATTCATTACATAGGATTTTAACTATCACCAAGGTCTAGGAGGGTGTTATTCTCAATTTTATTTTTAATCCATTGGATTGGTGCACTAGTTTAGAATAGCTCATAGATCCTTAGGAAGGACATAATATCTCCCCATCGTGTTAACCAAAATCTTCCTTTTTCCCTAAGAAGCTTGTTTCTCAATGCCCTATTATTACAATGATAAAATATCTTCTAGTTCTAGGGATATATTATCATACATATAAATTTATAAAAAAAATTAATATAGGATTATAAATTTTATTTTCTCTATCATCATCATCACATGAACATCAACGATGATCCATAATTATTTTATATAGTGTGTTTTGAAGATGAACTAAGTTAATGTTTTTAATCATTATTCAGGATATATTATTTGGCATAAACCAAATATTATGCACTCAATATATTATCCAAGTAGGATTCCCATTGGGTGGATCACTTCATTGTCCATGGATTCAATCTATAACATGGTTCTTGTAGGAATCATCCATTACAATAACTAAAATGATTAAATAATTAGTCCTGAAAAATTAACATCAGAAGATAATTATTATAACATAATTATATGAAAAATTCATCCTCAAAATTCCTTACCCATAGAAATTATTATATTATGTTTTAGTTAAACATAAATGAATCTATTATCAAAATAGATTTTTAGGTTGGTGTATATCCTATACCTTAAGGTAAATCGATAACATATTTAAATATCCAAAATAGATGGTAATGATAATCTGAATAACTAAAGAATTTCCCTTGAAATATTCTTTCATGGTGTATGGTATGAGTCCCACATACCATACAATGGTGTTAATATTGATTTGATACAAAATTATCATTTTTATGGAGATTTATGCCTAGTGATTTTTAATCACAACTTCTTCCACTTTCCAGTATCTTGACATAAATTTAATTACTAGGAGAACCACATAATCTATAATTGACCTTTACATCATGATGTTTTCCTATACATATAATTATCCATAAGAAATAGCCATTATTTTTTCTCTCAATTTCATTATCCCTATTCTCTAAAAAATTGTAATAATGATAAAAATAAGTAACAATTTCTATAATACAAACTGATTCTCCCAAACCCAATCACATTAGTCATGTGCTAAAAACGCATTCCAAAAGCACAAGATTTTATATAAAGTGAGATGATAATATCATTATTTTATATAAATTCTACATGTAAAACATTAAATCTCACAAAAAATTGCACAATACTAAGAATTTAAGGTTTACTTTCATTAATTTTTAGCTTCATAAGATACTTATTTTTATGATACTTGTGATCATTTCTATATATGTTAACTACAATCGAACCCCTTCTGTACTACACATATGTTATCATCATATTAGTAACCTATGAAAATGAAACATAAAAAAAAATTTGAACTCAAATTACTAGTAATAAAAATACTCAAAAAAAGTTCATCAATGGTTGGGTCATAAGTATACGGTAAAATGTAGGCACGGGGGGAAACCATTTTAAAAATAACATTAAACAAAAATAGTGTTCCAATGGACATTATAGAAGTACATATAAACTCAATTGAAGAATAATGTACAATTTAATTTGAGTCTTAGATAATAAAGATGATCTATGGAGTATAATACAAGATATTTGACATAAAAATTTGGCATGTCATTCAAAAAAATAAAAAAAAATTATAGAATAAAATTAAACAATAGTGAAATTATAACATTGTTTTAAAAAATTTCCACACATAATTCTGTGAATAAAATATCACATATTCATTATATTATTAACAATATAAAATTCTTACGCTATATGTTACAAAAAAATGTCCATGCTTCATGTCATGAACAAAAAAATTACCTAATTCATGATATGAATAAACAATTTCCAAGATTTAACCAATCAATTAGAGGGATATACAGGACCCCACCAATTAAAAATACATATATATGTGCCACCTGAAAACAATCAACCCTCACATCATAAAGGACTCATGTAATGAAAAATAGGCTTCGTAAACTTTTCATTTAGTATCTCATTAAAATACATGAGAAATTGTATAAGTCGATAAAAAATTTAAATCAACAAATAAGATTTTTAAAAATGTAATTTAAACATAGATACATAAAACATAACTTCATAGAAGATAAATCTTTTATTTTTAGGGATGGAAATGGAATGAAAACGTAAATTAGTTTTTTATTCCATGTAATAATTTTGTCAAAAAAGAAGAAGTTATGAGTCACATCGGAATGGATAACATTAGAGAAGTTGAAAAAAGATAATTTGAAAGTCAATATATTAATGAAAATGTCACTAATTTAGACCTGAATATGACATAATACATAAAGTTTAAGTGAAAACATTTTTAAACTTTTACATCTAAAAATAATATTGAGTAATGGTGTAGTAAAAATGAAATCATAGTTTAAAAAAGGTGATGTGTAATCATTCTAAAAATATTTATTTTGAAAAGAAATATTTAATAAATGATATTTTAAATGACCTAAATTCAACAAAAAAAAAGAATATGAAATTAAAGATAAACACTTGGATTAAAAGAGGATGGAAAACCTTTTTAATATTTTAAAATACCCTTATTGAAACCCCATATCATTAATAGTGCAAAAAAATAACCTTTATAAAAAGGATAATGTTAATATAAAGTTCACATGATAGAAAAATAATTAAGGTTTCCATATAAAAATGATAATGTTTGTAGGAAATGGAAATATGGAAAATGGGTTGAAACCATCATTATAGAAGATGATAATTTCTCTAAACAATGATATACATTTGAGAAAAAGATTATTAATGGTACATATTCGAATTAGAAATGTCTCCTTACATAGTGAGATAAATAATTATAGTATGATAATATAATATAATAAAACCATACTTTATAAATATATTAAAAAATGAATCATTTTCTCTCCTCAAAGGAAGTTGAGTCATGAAGAACACCTTACATTATAAGAAATATTTTAATAAAAACCACTTGAATGATAGACAGTGAAATTGAAAATAAAATACCAAATATCTAATAAAAATCCCAAACTAATATAGAAAATAGGTATAAAAAATCAATTAAATGAAACTATATTAAAAAAAAATTGTATTAATTAAAAGTAAATTTGAATGAAACCCCACACATTAATCTATAACATATAATAAATATAATTAAGCTTCTATATAATGTAATATCTAAATTAATAACCTATTTAGAAACCATATTATTATTCATAACCCTTTAATAACATCATTTCTTATTATTATCTACATGTATATTTGTTATCTATTTTCAATATTGGGTGTGAGTCATCATGGGAATTTTTAACTAGTTTCATAATAAAAGTGTTATTAATCATTATTATCTCAATGTTAATATTTCCTTGACATGAAAATGTAATTAATTAATTATTTTAATTATTTATAATAATATAATTTCATTTTATAGAATTTTTTTATTCATAATGAAGACATTATTGATGACCATGTTTCTCTGATTTATAACGAATAGACGATTATATCTTAATCAATGCATTAATATTAATTTTACTATTAAAAAAATGTTTTTTTATTATTTTAATCTTCTATTATCTATAATTTTGTTCTCAAAGTCATCAATGACATAATCCCATATCATTATTCATGAAAGATTTTAGATAGAGCCAATAATGAACATACTATAATTTGTGGATGATTATGAAGTGATTTAATTATAGTATAATTATTCTAGATGAATAAGGATTATATTTATATTTTATAATAGTTTTGATCCGAAATGAAATATATTTTTATAAATAATTGAAAATATATTAAACAAGATACATTACTTCATGGAGGAGGTACACTGCCCATACGAACATCTACGATTTTAATTCTTCAACGAATTAGTGGGAATCAAGGTGTATTATACTTTTCCAATTTATAATAAGATAATTTAATTATTTTCAAATTATTAATTAACTCTGTCCGTATAATTTTATATTAGTGGAGGTGGTGAAAAATGGAAGACGTCTATTAAGGGAGGAGGTAGTCCACACACACATGAAGGATTTTTTTTATTTTTCTTAATGTAAAAAGGGGCTAATTGGTTAATGATTATTCCCATAGTGTAATAAAATTCCAAAAACCAAAAAATACCTATTTTATTATATAGGAATGATAAAATTTTATTTTCAATATTAATACAGAAAGGAAAATAGAATAGGGAAGTATTTATACTCACGTTGAGTACTTTTGGCTTCCATATTTGGATTTCATACTATAAGAGGACATAAAACATATACACATATGTAGAATATTAATATATTTATATGGTATTTTTTGGGATGGAAAAATGGAATTATGATGAGAGGAAACTGATAGTTGTTAGTTAGTATGAAGGGGTGTATAGAGGACCATTTTATTATTGCTGATAATGGTGTTTTTATAAAATTTAAATATTAATTTAATGAAAACACATGTTTCACATGAATAGAATAATCATAAATGGAAAATAGTGGATTTGATAATTATTTTTAGGATACAACCCTCAAAAACGTAATTAGAAACACTATTCCTATCAGGTTGGGCCTTTCAAGCTGTTGGTTAAACCTTTTAACCTGGTTTGGATTTTACTATGTTAACTAGTTTCTACCAAATAAATGTATTATTTTCCATTAAATATATAATGGAAATTATTTAATAATTTATACTTATTTAATAAAAATAATAAATAAAGTTTATCAAATAAAAATTTTATGTTTAATTGTGATTCACATTAACCTTACTGCATAGAGTGAAAAAAATATCATTTTATGAAAAACTGTATTTTAAATCTAAAATATTATGTGTAAGATAATATTATCACCATTATTTATTTTAAAAATATATATTAAAAAAATTAAATTGATTCTAAATTAATTAAAGGACATATTTTATCAGAATAAAATTTAATTAACAATAAATATAAAAATAGTATATTTTATTAGAAATTATTACTTATGTGAATAAAATGTTAAACATCTATTTTAAAAATTCATAATATTTAATATAACTATGTTGTTTTAGTAAATAAATAATTAATTAATCCCTGAAATGTGATTATATTTTTTTATATTATACTTATAAATATTTTAATTAATATTACAATTTAGGAAAAACCAAATTTTTCAGTAATCACTTTAAATCATGATTTCACAAAAATACTAAAATAATTATCCTAATAATTGTTTTAGAATATGAATTAAATTATTAAGTTATGTTTACTGAATTAAAATTCTAAAATTTAGAAATTTCGCCTTTAAATAAAATAAATAAATAAATAAAATAACCTTTATTGATAAAATAAAATTTTAAAACTAAAGGGTTCATTGTAATATTTTGTATTAATTTCTATTTTATTAAAATAATTTTATTTTCTAAAGGATATAGTACTATAAAACATTATTAATAATAAATATTAATATATATTTTTAGTTTGGTGTTGGGCATGAAGCAAGCTATAGAAAATATTATAACTTTAGAAAAAAAAATATTCAATATATAAGGGCTTTATAAACCCCTTTAGTTTTCAAGGTGTTTACAACATATATAGTAATGGCTATATAATTAATTAAATAACGTAATTGATATATTATACATACATGATATTAAATCACATGGACATGAAGAATGAAATAATTTCATCTACGACATAGATAATGATAGAGAAAATAACCCTTACAAACAATATGAGGTATGAACTATAAATTCATTATCGTAAAAATAAGACAAAAAATTATTCATAAATTATGGTAATAATTTATATTATAGTTTCTTAAAAATTAAAACATATATTATTTAATCATATCATAACTAACCAAACGGAATCAAATGGTTTTTAAAAATCAACTTTAAGATATTGTCACAAGTCATCCAGAAAAAGTTGGTGGATGATATCATTTAATAATATATGTAATGAAGAATAAAAAAAATTAATGTATATTTATAAATATTATTTTTTATAAAAGTAACTATTAGATAACATATTCTAATTGTATCACATAGTATTATATCAAGAGTTTTATCTTTTGATACTATGAGATTAATTGGTAAAGATGCATGTGAAATATCCTCATCATCACCCCGCAGTAGTATCAAAATAGGTGTCCTTCTGACCCAACATTTTGTGAACACAATGATATCTAGTTAAAACTCAAAAAACCATTTAAATATTTTTTTTCCAATAAATTAATTTTTTCCAAATCCTAGATCAGCTTTTTTTACCCATGTGGGGAAATCATTTCTACTAAAACACACATATTACATTAAAAAATGTAAGGGCATGAATCTTCTTGGATCAACCCATTGTGTGTTTCTAAAAAATGTCGTGCCCAGAGGATGATTGGATGAATTATGGAGTGTTATGGTTTCTAGAATCAATAAGCTAGGAGATTTTACGTCATGAAAAATCTACACTATGTTAATGTATGTTTCACTTCGTGAAATAATTTTTTTAATAATAATTAATAAATTAAAAGGATGATGTGTTTTTAGGAGGAAAACGAACCCTAAGGGTTATATTATGTAAGAGGGTATTAGACATCTTGTAAAAACTGATTTTTGTACATTTTAAACATTTTAATCCATTCAGGTTTTCAAAACACATTCCTTGTACCTCCTCCCCCTCATTCCCGGAGATCTAGAATCCCCCTATTCGATGTTTTGGGTATTCCTTTGTTACGGATCAAACCCTATATTCTCCTTATCGATCCATATTCGATCAAAGGTATGTCAGACATCCAATTTTGTGGATACATCAATCAGTTTCCTCTGATTCCTCTATTCTATGGGATGGTCTTTGATCCCAATGTTTCAAAAGGTGTTTTTTGTTGTTTGTTGGTGTGGTTATGGCACAACATCCTTCAGTGGAAGCATTTCTTGATGGAAATTTGATTCGGATCTACTGTGTTATTATGATATGCTGCGATGAATGTTGAAAACCTTTTTGTTTTAGGGTAAATTTTTCTTCTCTTGTATATATTTTTGAGATCGTAAATTGAGAATTTATTTCCCTATGAATTCCAATTTGATTAACACAATAATTACATGAACCAGATTAACAAATTGGTATTGATCACGTTGTGCTATTGTTGTTTCATACTGTGATAACTGTTTGCCTCTTGTTTTATTAGATAGTGTTATATTTATCATATTCACTTTTTTCATGGATTATCTAGTGTAATTGTTAAATAATATAAAGACTGAAATTAATTGGTAATTAATTTGATAAAAGAATAAAGAGTAATGTTTTATGAATTTAGTGTGGTTCAATCACAATACTTCATGTATATTTAAATGAGTCAACATTAAATATGTTAATGGAACTGAATAGTGATGTGAATCACGTTGATTCATGTTGACAAAATAATTTAAGGAAAATTAAATTAATTGTTTATTTAATTTGTGATAGTTTTCGATATCCTATTTTTAGGTGGCCTATAATTTGAACCTTTAAATAATGAATCGGTTAAATAAATATAAAATAATAATAAATTAATTGGTAATGATAATGCCTATGTTGAGGCCCAAGTATCCCACGTTCTTGTAAAGGCTAAGTGCCTTGTGCTTTGGTACTATGAGAGCATGTTGTGTGTAATGGCTGGATGCCTTATTTTATAGCCAAGATTTCAGTTTCTATGTTTGGTTTGTAATTCTTGTGATGTTATCTGGATAAAATCCTTTTAATATAGAGTGATGAGGGAATGATGTGATACGAGCCTGTGATAGATGTCCCTAGAGGGCTGTTTTGGTATGTGTGGTGAGGATTCCCAGATGTTGTGGTTGCAATAGATGCATGTGATGGTGGTATACATCGATAATTGAAGTGGGTATCATGGAGTACACCATAGATTATAAAACGGGTTGATGATAGGTTGATCTCATGATATGAAAGCTGGATTTTTTATTATATATGTATTTTGGATGATGACCACATTGTTTGTTTATCTATATTCCCTTCCCAAGTGCCAAAGGTAGATGGATGTTCTTGGTTTAATTCATTGTTTTGTAGATTTGGATGTTTTTTATAGTACCTGGTAATATGTAATGTAGTTATGTAAATAAATGAATAAAATTTTAACCCATGAGGTAGTAGATTCCAAGATGAAATTGTTAGTTTATTATTCTGTGAAGTCATGGGGTAAGTTTACATAAGCAAAGAGGGCATGTAACGTTTCTGTGATGCTAATTTAATATAATGTTGAAAATTCTAATGGTTAATGAATTAATTAAAATAATGTGAAATATAAGAAAATGAATAAAATAATTTACTGTATCTAATTAATTGGATGTGTGGTTATATGATATTTGGTATTAGAAGTATTATTTTAGAGTCCAAAAGACCTTAGTGATAGGGAAGTCTGAGACTAGGATATGCCCATAATCTGGTTCTGAGCTATATTATATCATGTATTTTTATTGTTTTTATTTGATACTCCAAACTGTTAGTTTGGGAAACTAACACCCTGGGGATTCTGATCTCTAGGGGTGTTTTACCCATCATCCTGGTGAGAGGATAGATGGATGACTACCCCCTTTGGACCCTCTATCTTTACTTCGTAGTTACATGTTATCATATGAATAGTGGTTGGTTTTCAACATATATGTATATAGAGGGATTTACTAGATTTAGGTTGGTTCACAGACCTGTATTATGGATATAGTTTACTAAGAACTACTATAGGTATAATGTGTATAGGCTATGATGGATGGAGGATCCTTACTCCGTGTATGGTTTTTGACTACAATAGGTATAATACCCGATGTTTGATAAATTTTATATAGGCTGTGGTGGCTCCCATGATCTACCATGTTACTATTTTTTACATTGATGTGGTGGCATGTTTTATGAGGTGGATATTTTGGTTCCTCGTTTAAGAATCACCATGCTATAAATTTTAGAGAGAGATGCACATGACATGTGACATTAGGGTGGAGTGAAAAAACAATTGCTGAAGTGGTAGTGGGTTACATTTGATATTATTTATTATATTATATTCTATATAATATGATTCTTCGTAAGAGTAGTCATGGAGAATTTTGAATCATACTATACATGTTTAGGCGAGGAATTAGTTTCACTTATTCTCCATTATGATTTAGCATGCTTTCTTTATCTATTTCATGAATGGATCTAGGAAGGATCCTTCTAAGTATACTATTATTCATACCCTACACACATATAAACTATTTTTTAGATCATTTTTTCTTGGATGGAGATCTGGATGGTGGCTACTAGCATGTGGGTGTGTGTAAGAGCAGTTTGGGCCTCATTGTCACTTCCATGTTTACCTTTCATTTTTTAATTTCAGTTTTCCTATCAGTTTTAGTAGTTCGTTGATGTCATTTAATTTGTGCATGTGAGTTTTATTTTATATTGGAGTCTGAAGTGGGAATCATAGTTGTATGTCTCATCTATATCTTATCTAGGTGTTACTCAAATAGGGTAAAGACTCCCATCTGCATATTTATTATACTATTAGTGATAGTCACATACTTGGGGGGCTACTGGGGGAAGAGCATGGGTATCAATATCTCTCTTCTCCCATTTTTATCCACATATGGGTTCACTTTTGTGGATGTGTTCATGATAGAATGGTATCGTTTTCTCTGGTTGAGGGATATGATGGATCATAGAGTTAGTCGCATGTTAGGTTGAATGGGATGGTAGGTAAATAGTGTCATTGAAGTTTACCAATCAGTATCAACAAGAGATATTGGCTTAGACACTGGTATTTAGGTCCCCCTGTGATATGATTCATGATCCTTTAAGCTTTTAGTGGCTATTAAATATGGTGATAATGGTTGCTGGGTAGATACCTAATAAAGGATCATTTATCATTTTCATTTGTTCCTATTTTTTATGTTTCTAGACCTTGGTATAGATTAACAGGAAATTAATAAAATAAAAAAATTACGTAATGCTAAATTCATCCATTTTATAGGTTTAGGAGCTGTAATTATTTTTTCTTTTGCAGGAATAGTTCTAGTTTTACATCTTTATCAGGTTCACAGAGAGGATGTTGAGCCGGTAATGACAATAAATCGACATAGAGTGGACGTTGACGATGATGAAACTTAGAGAAGGACACTCTAAGAGTTTCAGTACTAGAGTCTACAAAATTATGATGTCTCAATTTTAGATACAGTCATGGAGTACTAGTCAAATTAGGGAAAGAAAGCCTTTATTTTTATCCATGTTCATATGGAGTACTAGGTATCATAGGTTGTGGTGATGCTACACATGGTAGAGAGGAACTAGTGGGTATTATTCCTCAGATATCATGAGGATTTGTTGGCCTAAAGGGAGGAGTTATAATAACAGTTTCAATCCAAGATTCTTCATTCGAGCACGATGGAAGCTATTCTGTTGGAGCTACTTACCATTCGGAAGTAGAGAACCAATGTTTAAGTTTTTGAGATCTATTTTAGGAACCTTCTATGATATGATTCAGACCTATTTACAAATGTGGGGACCAGGGTGAGAAATTTCGAAGAGGATTTACATCTAGAGATCCAGCACCAGGTCGCCATGTTAATTTTGAACATGTAACTCGAGGTGTTGATAAGAGGATTGGTCATTAATTGGACATTATCCCAAACATGATCATCATGATAGTGGAGTTTTCAAGATTACCCCATGAATTAGATATTTGGTTTGGGATTCCTGTTTATAAGGACAAAAGTGCTTTTGATCAGACCCGTGTATCTCCTATCATTCAATGTATCATCTCTATGATGGTGGATTATATTTAGCCTATTCTAAGGGATCAGAATGATGATTTTATTGTGGAGGCCAAGGTCATCAGTGGTGTTAATGACCAACCTTTCTAAGTAGTCGTCATGTTTTAGTTATTCTGCTTCGAGTTCCTCCGCATAGGCAGTTCCAACTGAGGCAGCAAGAACAAGTATCTCTAGTTTGGAATCCGTAGAGAGTATACGGGGAAGACATAAGAATACACTGAGACCATCCCAGTCCTTACAGAGAAGAAGAATCTCATGTAGGTGGTCTCTAGGATGGTTACAAAGGTCATGGAGCAGTTCATGGTCAGTTTCATGCATTAGCATTACCAGCACGAGGTGATCGAGACATCGTTTGATGGACCCTTTTATTGTTTTCTACTTGGATGTATACCTTGTATAAACCATGAGTGACACAATCATTCATATCAAATTCCGTTTCCGTGACTTGGGACATGAGGAAAAGATTTTTCCTGTTCTAGTGTCATTGACTATGCCATTTTGAGGTAAAGATGACTTATTTAATTTGTGTATAGATTATGAGCTAGTGAAGGGGTAGAACCAATCTTTGTGATATTTCTTATGTTTAGTTATGTAACCATACGACATCATCCTCGACATGGATTAGTTGTATTCAATTTAGGATGCCATGGATTACATTAGGATATAGGTGACGTTATTAAGTGATGATGGAAATTGAAAAGTATTTTTTGGCGAGCGAGACCCTCAGATGGGTCTCAGGAACTATCTATCATTATCATCCATAATGGATTGGCTGATGATGAGTTCATCAGTGATTCACCAGTCAACATTTCCTTCAATCATAAAATATTACCCTAATATCTTCCTAGAGGATTATTTACCATTAACCACTAAAAAATAGACCATTTTTGGGATAAAACAATATCTAGGCATGTCTCTAATCTCGATGTCTCCATATAGGATGGAACCATATGTGTTGCATGAGCTACATATACATCTTGATGGTTTGTTGTGGTGTGGCTTTGTTCAGCTGACTGTGTCACCATGGGGTGCACCAGTTTTGTCCGTATAAAAGTTTGATATCATTTTGCAGTTGTGTATCAATTATCATCACATACACCAAGTTCCCTAAATGAAATGATATCCACTTCCATGGATTTATTATTTTTTAAATCAACTGAATGGTGAATTTTAGATCTTGAATATAAATTTTCATCCAGGATATCATTAGATGTGTGTGAAGGAATTGGATATCCCCACGATTGGATTCTATAGTTTTCATATATATTAAGAGTTTTTTGTGATGTTTTTTGGTGTGATGAATTATCCTAATGTGTTCATGGGGATAATTACCTATTTTTTCCATGAGTTTTAGGATAAGTTACTGGCGATTATCATTAATGACATCCCTTTGTACTTCATGTATGAAGATGAGCATGTAGAGCACCTGCAAGTGATTTTTTGTGTTCTTTGTCATGAAAAGATATTCTAGAAGTTTCTAATGTGTATTATTTGGGAAATTGATGTCTATTTCATGCGGAATTTCATATCAATGTGTGGAGTATTAATGAATATTTTTAATATAGGAGTAGCTGTTTCTTGTGAAGAACCCATGATTTTCGTAGAAGTGAGAATTTTCATTAGACATGAGGGATATTAGTGGAGGTTCATAGACAATTTATCATAGTTTTTGACTCCTATGATAGTGTTTAACAAAAAATTTCAATAATTCTTTTGAATTTATTAGTGTTAGATTAATTTTGAGTATTTAAAGGAGGTGTTAGTCAATTCTCCAGTCCCCTGTATTCAAACAGATGGAGTTTATTTTTACATTTCCTATGATGCTTTGTGACTTGGAATTAGTTTTATTTTGATGAAATAGAGATTAGTATTTACTTATGGGTATTAGTATTTATGTCCCCATGAGCGTAACTATTACACCCATGATATCGTGTTATATTTGACAGTGTTTTCAGTCATGTATTTGATGCATTACCCCATTAGAGGAAATTTTGTGGTCTTCTCGGATAATAAGAGCTTGAGGTATGATTTCTATCAACATGAAATGAACTCGTATAAGTAATATTGGTTTTATTTCATATAAGATCATGACTTAAATATTTCATATATGCCTACAAAGGGGAATTGTGTGGTTGAGGCAATGAGCAGGTTGTCAGCTAGTGATGCAGTTCATGAACATAGTGATTCGTAGAGATTTATGAAATAATATTCAGCATTTCATTTAGGTATGGTAGAAGTTGGGGGGGGGGGGGAGTTGTCTTTTTCAAATTAT
This sequence comes from Viscum album, assembly GCA_963277665.1. Lineage (NCBI taxonomy): Eukaryota > Viridiplantae > Streptophyta > Magnoliopsida > Santalales > Viscaceae > Viscum > Viscum album. The sequence continues at coordinate 897,674,239 of OY728143.1, read as the reverse complement.
GGGGTTGTTATCTCTAGTTATGTAGGTGGGGGAATCGCAGTTAGAGGGTTCATGAGGTGGAGGTTTGGAGAGACCGTGTTATTTGTGGTGAGCCCCCTGATGGTTGTCGTGAGGATGAATAACATTGAGTTTTGTTTCAGAGAAGGCATTTCATTGCATTGGAAATGTGTGAGATAGCTCTCATAGAGTTCTATATTTCACCTTGGTTAGTACATCATAGAATGGAAAGATATATTGAGCTTTGAGAGGATAGTTTTTGTGTCCTGGGTAGAGGCATGCTATTGCAGAGTTTGTGTCCTGTGGTTTGGTCTTCCAAAAGGACAATGTTAGGCACCATGTTCATGGTGGTTTTCTCCATCCATTATATGTTCCTTAGTTGGAGTGGTAAGATATATTAATGGTCCATTTTGTCTGTTTTCCTTGAGATTAGGAGGACATGATGATATATGGGTAGTGATACATTATTTGACAAAATATCACTCTTTTTATAGATCAAGGAGTTGATCATAGTCGAGGTTTGTCGAGGTGGTATCTAGAAGAGGATAGGATATTCCACAGTGTCCAATGGATTATCATTTCGTATAATGATTCCCGTTTTACTTCAAGGGTGTGAAGAAGTCTCCATAGTGATTTTGGTTCTCATCTACTCATTAGCACTGGTTTTCATCCATAGATGTACTGTTAAATAGAGATGACCATCCAATCTCTCAAAGACGTATTTCTCTATTGTGTCAGGGAAATTAGTGGGTTTCGGATGAGGTTTCTTCCCAAGGTATACTTTTATTACAAAAATAGTTTCCACTACACCCTTAGTACGGTGCTGTTTGAAGCCTTGTATGGAAACCCATTCAATTATATGTTATGATAAACTAGGTTTAGATAGTTAATAAATCTTGGGTCGAAACTGGTACAAAATATGATCGTGATGTTTCATTTGATTCATGAGGGGATGAAAGATATGTTGGATCATAAGAAATCATATGTTGATCATCTCAGGATACATATGGAGTATAATTTTTGGGGTCATGTGTTTTTGAAGGTTACTCCCTATTTTGGGAACTGAATTTCTTGTCATGGGAGTAATCTTCCTCCAATATTTTTTTATCCTTTCTAGGAATTATTTCATATTAGAGTCACGGTGTATCAGATTTCACTTATCTCATAGATGATCTAGATAAAATATGTTTTTCATTTATCTTAGAACTATCATTATCATCATGAAAACTCTCACATCATCGATTGGGGTGAGATATATGTTGAAAATTCTGTGACCTTCAAGGATTGGCCTGTCGTGATCTTGGATAGCTAGGATATAATGTTTCATAGGCATGTTATCCAAATGTTTAATTTATTTTGGGGAAATTGTGGTGTGGAGGAGAGTATATGGGAACATTAGATTAAAATAGGAACTCAATAACATTAGTTCTTTATGTTTAGCTCTTCTCTTGTAACTGTTTTCATTTTTGGGGTGCATGCCTTTTCTAGGTTATGGAATGGATTACTATTGTTTCAAATTGTAGATTAATCTCTCTTTTTAGAGGTATCTCTCATAAAATAGTGCTTAGAAGGTATTTTGGGTTGTTTTATGGTTTCACACTATTCATTTGATATGTTTTTTGAGCTCCTATGGTGGAGAGAACCTTGAGAGGTCTCTTGAAGGGTGGTTGTTTAGATGCCCCTTTTTGTTTCCCCTAAGGTTGGTTTGGTATTATCTTGGGAAATAATGTCCTGAGAGGTTTATAAATCAAGGTCTAATATCCATGTGTATTGAGCCATTCCACTTTTCCAAAGAATGCGGTTCTCAAAGGAGGCTTAGAAGAAATATGGAGTGGTTCAGTTGCTAGAAGATGGAAGCCTAGATATTTCACACCATATAAAATTTATAGGATATGAATGTATGTTTCACATCATGTAATAAATCTAGGGGAAAAAAATAAATAAAATAAAAATGTTATATCTTTTTTAGTGATAACCAAACCCATAGGATTATATGATATTAAAGGGGATAACACATTATATAAATCCCAGATGTTATACGTTTTAAATATTTTAATCCAATCATATCGTCAAACCTAATGGAATAGAGGACATTACTCTAATTCTATGTGATCTAACAGCATCCTGTTCGGTATATTAAGGATTCCTTTTTCAAGGATAGATCCCTCTCTTCCCTCCTTCTATATGTAATCGGTCCAAGGTATGTTCTACCTTCGTTATTGCACTTTCTTCAATCTGTTTACTATCATTACACTATTCCATGTGACGAATCTTGATTTATGTGTTTCTTAATGACCTTTTAGGGTTGTTTTTTGGTATAATTGTGGCACTGAATCATTAGGTGGATGCAGTTCTTATAGAAGAGGTGATCAGGATTTGCAGCATTGGTCCATTCTTGTGTGATGAATGTTGTCACTCTTTTGAGGTAGGGGATTCATTTATTATCTTTTATTCATGTGTGTGATCATACATTGAGCATGATCTATCTCCATAGATTCCAAGGGAATTAATCTAATAATTTCTTGAACCAGATTAAGGAATTGGTATCGATTTCTTGTTGATGTTTCTATTTTTTTGTGACAAGGGTTCACCTCTTTTTTCTAGACAGTGTGATATATATGTTGTTCTTGTTATACATGGATTTGTATGTGGAATTGGTAAATAATGTAAATATAGATATTAATTAATAATTAAATGGTTAAAATACAGGCACATTCATGGCATCTAAAAGACCCAGGATCAAATTCGGGCAGGAGATAATTCTCGGTTACTATTAGAGGTTACTGTAAAAGTGAAAGACTATAGAAGCAGTGACACTATAGTGGTAGAGGACTATAGTAGGTAGTATATGGGTGGCTGGACTGTAGCAGGAACTGTAACATCGTGGTATTGTAGCAGCACGGTTCACCATGGGGTCCTCTGGGACAAAAAAAATACGCTTTCAAGCCTTGAATTCAGGCCACTTGGCCTTGGGCCTTTGGGCTATATAATGGGTCTCCCTCTACCCTGAAAAAAGGAGGTATTTTATTTATTAATAAATTGATTCTTCGGCCCCAACCATTAAAAATAATTACTACACGAATTTTTAAATGAATTATCCATCTATGTGTTAATGGAACTGAAGAAAGATTTGAATCGTGTTGAATCTTGTTGATGAAAGAATCTAGTCATGTAAAATTATTTGGTTAATTAATTTGTGATAGCTTTTGATATCTTGTTTCTTAGGATTCCCCTAATTGGAAACCATGAATAATGAATCATTTAATTCATTATGGAATAAGAATTAGTTTTGTGATAATTGATAATACCTATTTCGGGGACTGAGATTCCCACATTCATATAATGGATGATGACCTTATTCATTGGATCCACGAGTGATGATTATGGGTAAAGGCTGGATGCCCTATTTTAGGTCCAAGATCCTAGTTGATAGGTTTCTTTTTAGCTTCTTTTGATGTGCTCTGGATATGAGCATTCTGATTTTGGGAAAGGAGGCATGGATATGATGTGAGCATGTTATGGATGAGCCCGGAAGGATGTATTGGTATGGGGGCTGGGAGTCCAAGATGTTGTGGATGTAGTTGAAGGCTATTATGGAGTGATACCTCGGGATATGCATGTGGGTGTCATGGAGGACACCTAAGATGATCGAATGGGTCGAATCTGTGCTTCTCCAGGGATATAAAATCCAAATTCTTGTTAAAATATGTTATTTTATGGATCTCCAGGTTGTTTTTTATCTTATTTCATTTCCCCACTACATCAGGTATGGGAATGTGTTTCTTTTTATACCTTTTTTGTTATCTTTGGATATTTTCCTAGAGTACATAGTAATATAGAAAATAATGATGTTAATAAATGGACAAATGTTTAACCGAAGGTGATGGAGCTTTATAGGATGAAACATTGAGGTTATAGTTCCAAGAAGACATGGGATTGTCTTCCTATTCCTAGAGGGTATGTCACTCTTTTATGATTATAATGAAATAGAAGGTGTAAAATGATAATGTTAATTAATTATTAATGAATTAATTAACATAAATTGAAACTAATGATAAATAATAAAATTATTTTATCTATCTTATTAACTGTTTGAGTTCTTATAGGATATCTGGTCATCATAGTTGAAGCCGGGAGTTCGAGATATGTCATCTACAGATGATTTTGAAATTGGGTTGTGCCCATAGTCTGGTTGTTAGTTATATTATATCATGTAATTTTTTGTCTTAATATGCCACTATATAATTTCAGTTAGGGAAACAAACTGACAAAGGATTCATACCCATACTAAGTCTTTTCCACAATATCCTTATTGGTGTATAGATGGATGACTACCCCCTTTAGACCCACAATCTTCTCTTGATAGTTAATTGTGCTGGTTTTCATCATGGTTGATTTCACCACATATGTCTATATAAGACATTAACGTATTGTGGTTATTTCAAACCCATGTATTATGGATATAGTTACCCAAGCACTACGTTTGTTATAACTTTTATTGGATGTGATAGCTTGAGGATCCTCACTCTGTATATAGGTTGTTCAATATTAATGTATAATACATAATGTAGGATACACATTATATAGGCAATGGTGGCTCCACGAAACTACCCAGTTACTTTTGGTTATGTGGATGTGGTTATGTGTTGCATGAAGTACAAATTGTGGTGCATCACCCAATTGACATCGGGTTATCCTTTTAAATGGATATGATTAAGATGTGTGATGTTGGTGAAGAGAAAAAAACTAGTGGGGGATTGTTAGTGGGGTACCATTTATATTCATTATTATATTATATTCATTGAATAAAATACATGGTGGGAGTATCCATGGAGATGCTGGAAACATAGTATACCATTTTGGGTGACGAGTTAGTTTCACAGGTTTTTCATTATAATTTGACATGATTTCATATTATTTTTCATGAGAGTCTATAGGGAGTAACCTATTAAGTATACTATTATACTCACCCTATATATACATAAACTAATTATCTTGTCAGTTGGACGAGGTTGGAGATCAGGGTGGTTTCTACCAGCTTATGGGAGCTTACAACAGCTGTTTGGGATTCATGGTCACTCACATCATTTCTTTTATTCTGGTACATGGATTTTTATTTTAATTTATAAATGTTTTTTCATGTAATTACATATTTGAACATCAGTTTTATTTTATGTAGGAGTTTCATTAGTGTTTGATTGGTTTTTGTCTTATCTCTCCCACTTGAATGTGTTTCTCATAGAGGGTAATATCTCCCATCGACATGATTATTATACCCTTGGTTATAATGTCCAACCCAAGGCCTACCGGATGTGGGAATCAAGTGTCACTATCTATCTTCTCTTATTTTCATACCAGGATGAGTAAACATTGTGGGGATGTGGCAATTACAAATAATTATGATGAATAAAAATACTTATATAAATCTAAAGGGATTCAATAATTTATTCAAGATAATATTCAATATTATTATTGAACCTAGAAATGAAATAATTTTAATGATAATAAATATGTTGTGGATAATGAAAATATACACAAGTGAAACGAAATTCCATGTTAAAATATTCAAAATTATTAACAATTATTTTCATAAATAAATTCACAGAATAATGTGACTAGATATTTTTTAAAAACAATGTCAACACGTAACTGGAGACTTATAATAAATAATGTACATGACTTTGGGAAAATTCATTCACATTTAAAGGGGTAAAAACATTTTTCCACATTTTTTTGATGAATTTTTTTTTTTTTCTGATAATGATAAATATATTATTTTAAATTTCTTAAATAGGAATACAATGTTAAGAGAAATTTAACTTCTAGATTAATTCAATAATTTATAATATCATTCTTATTACATAATAAAGAACATTAATATGGAGGAAATTTATTCCTAGCCATAAAGGGGAAATAAAGTCATATTTTATTACAAACATTAATTTATTATGTTTGAGTAACAAAGTGATCTAAAATAGATTGAATAAATAAAAAATGAATTAACAATAATATCATAAAATTTATTGGTTTTAGTAGAGAAATACAATATAATAACCCCTGATGAAAATTGAAACATTAATAATCCCGATAAAAGTGAGATTGTAAAATTAACCCTTATGGATTTTATAAAAATTGTATCAAGTCATATTGCAATAGAGAACATTATATGGAACGTTTTATTGTTATTAAATCATGAATCATGATATAATATATTTCAAATACTAAAATATACACTAAATAATAGAAATATGTTCATATTTTAAAACATGTCCTAAATTGGGATGTTTTTTATGAGAAACCATTATGTTGAATTCATTCTCTCTTGGACATATTTTCACATCTTATATAATAAAATATTATTTATTTATCCTTTTTAATTCCATAATTCATGTTTATTTTAATTTATTTTAATCATTTATATTCATTTATTACATTGTTTTACTTATTTTAAAAAGTCATTGATCATTAGTTATTAGTTGTAAACAATTCATTCTATGATTCAGGGTAAAAATTATGTTAATCAATTTATTTACATGGGATCATCATATAAAAACATCTTATACTGTTTTATACAATTCGTTATATATTTCTATACTTCTATCCTTACATCATGGAACTTATAGTGATGATTCTCATAAGAAGCATAAATATATAATTTTTTTTAAAATTATTTGGATTCCATAAAACAATTGATTTTATTAACGAATAAATATATGTATATAACTACTAAAAACCTTAATCACTTTAAAAATATAATATTAATTCCTTAAATTAACTAAAATTATTATCTATTTATAGTGATGATGGGAAATAGAATAAAATTTTTAGGGAGTTTCTAGTCAACAATTATTTACATGTGATATTTTCATTTAAAAATTAATTGGTGGGAATTTAGACAATGTTTCTTCATTGAGTAATAATAATTATTTCATAAATATAAAAATTCATTCATTAAATAATTATTTTATAACTAACCATGTATGGTGGGGTTGTGAGAATAATGTATGTCAACCTTGGAGGGGGTAGATTGTATGTAATAATGGTGATGTTTCCATAATTTTTGAAATTCTAAGAGGAAGTTAGATAATAGGTATTCCATAAAATAATAAACATTAAGTACAATAATGATACTGATGTTATTATATTGGTATAGGTAGGATATACATCGGGGTGGAAAGAGAAGAAAATAGAAATAATAATTTTATTTAAATTATATCACCTTACTTCATAGGTGGGATCCTTTACTAAGTGGTTAATACCTTATAATAATGGTCCTCTTATGAGACCGTAAGATCTAATATTTGTATATGAGTGTTAGTGATGAATTTCTTAATAGATTTATCAATATAATATAATGATTGTGTGTGCATAAGGGACTGAAGGGCTCCATTTATAAGTGAGAGATGTGACACATTTTTAAATATACTTAACATTAAAATAATTAAAATAACATTCTCAATGTAAATTCTAAAAAGGTGCTCATATTTTAAAATATATTATAATATGTGGAAATAATCAACTCATTCAATAATATATTCTAAATTTCTCGAGATATTATAATCTGTACCCCTTAATTGAAACCCTTCTCCCTCCCTTTTGACCCATATTGTGGTGAAAATTTTAATTATGTTAATCTAATAAAATTATTACAAAATGAATAGAACTCATTAATTTATTTTAATATAATAGTTCAAAATATTGAATCCATTGGATAGTATTAAATTTATATATCTTGTAAAAATCAATATAGGGTGATTAATTTAATTTCGTAAGAAAAAAATAATTGCTCATATAAATTTTTTTTCTTCTAAAAATTAATATTTTTTATAATAAAATTATTTCATTATCAAATTAAATTAATTTAAAATAAATGTATGATTGAATATTCATGTGTTTAAACACAAAAATATTTTTTTAATTAATTTACAGATCTATATTATAAAAATTTATTATTTAAATAAAATATACATTAAAAATATTTTTAAACAAATATTTTATATTTATCAATGAATTATTATATTATTTATCCTTATAAATACCTAATTATTAAATGTATTTTAAAAATTTATAATACTAATATTTTAATTTTATTATTTGATTCATCAAAATTATTTCATGAAAAGTATTACAAAAAAAATTATTCATGTCAATTTTTCTCCAGAATTAATGTTATTTTCACATGTAAATAGAATCCTTTTAGAGTCACATAACTATTTATTTAATCAATTTTGTTTCATTTAACTATCAAGTAATTTATTTAATTGTTTATTATAATAAATAATTTTTTATTTTATATTGTGGTTTAATGATTCCCATGTTATCGTATATTCTTATTTTATTTAAAGGGGAGTATATTCTAAAATATCAGGGATCTACATATGGTCTCCATCACTTTATCTATATATTTTTAAATATTATTAGAGTCATGGGACCTATGTATCATTATTACATTAGTTTAATTTCATTAACTGATATAAAAACAATTAATTGAAGGTTTTATGTGAGTAGAATCATGGGAGAGAAAATAATGAGAGGGATACACGTGTGGGAGAAAAATAAAATTTTTATGTATTTCCAAAAGTATAAGGTAACTATGTTTCATCGTGGAGAAGGGTGTAGAAAATAATATAGAATAAATGGTAGATCCTTATATGGTATATAAACATGTATACTTGAAGCCAAGTGAAGCAACATGTCTTCATTAATTGATAAAAAATATATAAGAGACATCCATGAAAAGAATTAATTGTCAAATATATGTTTCATCAATATGATTTGTAATGGTTGGAGGTTAAACCCTATACATGGATATTCTATCAAAATGATATTACCAACATAGGTAATTGTTCTTGAATTTTCATTAATACAATATTTATCTTTTTGATTGGTTTTCAATTGTTCTGAAATTTTAAATAAATGAAAAGCATAATTTTATGGATAAATAAAAAGATTCATATGTTTTATTTATGTCTATAATTTAATGGGGTTATTCAATTTTATGTAAATTTTTTATTGTAATTTTATTATGTTTTATGTTGTTGATTAATATTATAGATGCTAAATGATTAAAAAATCAAAAAGTGGATATTGAATATTTTATATTATAATGTTATATTTAATATAACTACAAATATATGTTGAGAAAAAATATTAAAGCTATACTAAGTATCACAATAACATATATTTGTGCGTAAATTCTTGATGTAATCCAAATATATTAAAATTATGAGTATATGTCACATGTATTAAATTGGATATATTTAGAGACTTAAAATTCATAATATATATTTTTTATATTACTAAAATACATTGAGTTGAATTTTGGGGGAAATTCATAAGAAACTAAATTTGGAAATTAAAAAAATATGAGTTGAATTGAGATGAATATGTTATAGGTTATGTTAGGGGGAGTAAGGGATAGACTTTTTCGTCCCAAGGAACATGTGCATGGGAGAGAACAAAATGACCCGATGGATAACATATAATAGCCTATTTTTATGGAGAGTTTCACATCGACTTCACGATTTTCATTCAACCCAATTTTAATTGTGGACTATGGTGGTCCCATGAGGATGGGAACTATGTGCATTTTATACTGCAAAAGAGGTGACATAATTTAATTTCCCTAGATGGAAATTTTATGGTTTTAAGTGTTTCTAAAATCGGACCATGTTGGGTACGATGTCCTCGGATGTTATCCAATGGGTTTATTTCTAAATCTATAAACACCCAACAAACCTTTTTTATCCATGACTCATGGAACAAAATATCAATTACACTCTTTGGATTATTTATCCAACAAAACATAATTAATACATTGGTTGAGAGGATGGTAGGACGGTCTCATCACACTGTTTGGGGGGGGGGATTATTTCTTATTCCGGGACTATCTTATAGATTTAAGCGATGTACATATATTTGTCAATCCTTGGTTATTTCTAAATAATATTCCTACAGATTAATCCTAGGATACAAGATCAGTCATAAAATACATGAGGGTCATGAATAATATGCATGTACCTGAGCTTCACTATTATTGTGGATATCCATTTATGGATAGAACCTAAATTCCTTTACAATTTACAAAAACAATTCAAGTTTAAGCCATAAGATGAGGCACTCTGAATTTATCATCATCCAAGGTATATGGGAATTGTTTTTAATGATGGATTCAAATTCATAATAAGGGATTACAATGTATCCTCGTGAGAGGAATTAAATCCCATGTATATCCATGCCACTAAGTTGGACACATAACATTTTATGATTGTGTGACGAGGACCCATCCATGCAGTTTAACATCATGCCTGGAGGACGTCTAGGTGGTTGGTGCATAATCAATATTTGATGCGGGACATACGCCATGGTGGTCTCGGAATTCCAAAGGAGATACAGTCTCCTCAGTGGATATGAATTTTCACGGGACATGGCCTGCAAAACATTAGGGTGATATGTGTAATGATTTTGGTCCTCTAGGATCCTTCCTACATATCCCCATTAGATGGGAATCAATTCCCTCATAGTTTGTTTTGAGTCACAAATTACATATTGGAGGAGGCCCATAATGAGGGAATGATTGGGGGTTAACATTTTAAAAAAGGATCCCCTTTGATCTAGGCACTTATATAGTCATCTTACTTATCCCAGTTTTTGTGGGAATCTGTGTTTTTGTAGTTCAATGCCACAAGTGGATTGTGCAAGTTTTGTGATCATCACTAGCCTCTACTCCTAGGTGATTCATTCTCCGTGTGAGAAACAAGATGATTAAAAAGTTTCAACAATCCACACACATTTCCTTATCTGTTGATGTAAAATGATTGGAATGATAGCGGAAGAGTAAGGGGAGAGAGAAAAACCCCCTTTGATCCAAGGAGATTACTTTAGGAGGGAGGTAATGAAATTGGTTCTGAGAAAGGAGAGGAATGTTCTATCTCATATAATGAAAAAAGAAAAGGTGATTTCCCTTTTATATCACTAAACCTCATCGATGTTAAAGGTTATTGATTAATCATAATTCTTATAATGGAATGTCACATGTCAGTATCCTAGGTTTGGACCCTGTGATACCATGGGAATGTAAACATATGTAAATTATAGGGGTAAGTATAATTGTAATGATAACTCACGTGACATATATTAACGGTGTTATATAAACTCAAAAGGATGTGGTGATGGGCCCGATGGTTCTATCATACATGTCTATAAGATTTGAATGGGGCTTCTTCCTAACCCTATTATACTGGTTAGAAAAAGGAATATGAATGAGGTGATGGAAATGGAAGGAATTGGCCGGTGACGAACGGTGGAACGCCCAAAGGTACCCCATTCCACATACCATTTTTTAATGAAAGAAGGGTCACCCCACACGTAATGGGCCATACCCTCTTGGTCAATAACTTTTCCAAAATTCTAGGTGTTGTGGTGTCTTGGACTCATCGATCAGTCCCACCCATCAGCTCCACATATCACCTCCACTGATCAGCTTCACTGATCAGCTCCACTGATCTGCTTCACATATCAGCTTCACTGATCAGCTTTACATACCATCATCACAAATCAGTTTAACATATCGGTTTCACTAAATTGGTTTCATATATAGATTTCACCAAATCGGTTTCATAGATCAGTTTCACCAAATTGGTTTCACAAAATCCATTTCACAGATATGTTTCACATATCGGTTTCACCAAATCTTTTCCACAGATTGGTTTCCCCAAATCGGCTTCACATATTGGTTTCACCAAATCAGTTTCATTGAATGGTTTCACCAAAACAGTTTCATAGATCCATGCCACCAAATTGGTTTCACAGATCGGTTTCCCCAAATCCATTTCACATATCAGTTTCACTAAATTGGTTTCACAGATCAGTTTCAACAAATCCGTTTCATTGATCGGTTTCACCAAATCAGTTTCACAGATCAATTTTACCAAATAGGTTTCACATATGGGTTTCACCAATTCGGTTTCAGAGATCGGTTTCACCAAATCAGTTTCACAAATTGGTTTCACCAAATCTGTATCACATATCGGTTTCACCAAATCGGTTTCATAGATTGGTTTCACCAAATCAGTTTCACAAATCTGTTTCACTGATGAACATTATAGGATCCTCTTTACCAGATCATATTCACAGGATCATATTCACAAAATTAGCTTCATAGGATTATCTTCTCCCAATCAACTTCATGGGATTAGCTCTACTGATCGTTTTCAACTATCAGTCTCACCAATTGGTCCCAGTGGGGTGTCAATATTTTCCTTCACCAGTTTTTCCTGTAACGCTAATTTTAAGTCTTTTAACCATTTTAATGTTGTTTTAAGATTTTTTGGAACCATAAACAACGTTTTAAATCCCCTAGGATTGGGGAGACCCTTAATGGACCCTTTTTCCTCTCTTAAATGAATTCCTTTAACGCATAACTGTTTTGGCCACCCCTCAAATGAGAATTGTTAAATAGGAAATTAATTCCATCGTGTGTAACTATCTAACTGTGAGGTGAAACCACAACCCCCTTTAAATCCAGTAAAGATCCTCATATCTCATAATGCCAGGATCTCACCTTTTTTATCGCACAAGAATTCTTTTCTTCCCGAATGGTCTCTTTTCCTTCTTCTCATTGGTGCGTTTGGAGTCCCCCTTCCCGAGGCGAGTTTTGCGCCTCTGCTAGAGCCTTTCCTGTTCTTTATTAGAGTCTTTCGAGTTCCTTTCTTGCAAGTCATGCATCCCCCGTTGTTGGTTCCATGAGAAAAACATCGATCATTGATCATTTAAGTAGGGATTTTTTTTTGTCACTCCTTAGTGTGTATCATGCAAGGTGGGTATGTTATTGTTTCTATGGGGATGGATGAAAACAAACCTAAATGAAGATAGTAAACAAAATATTAATGAATGAAGGGGGTGTGATATATGTTTCTGCTGTACTCCTTATCCTTGATTATGGGTTGTGAATTTTACGGGCTTATGCCCGCTGAAAATTGTGGTCATTGGTGGTCTTTTCTTGTGCACTAACGAACCTCTGTTTTTCTGTATATTTATCTGATTGAATGGGTGAAACATGGAATCTAGTTAATCACATAGAATCGGTTGATTAAATAGATTCCCACTGAATAATAATCTTAGTGTGATCACCCCAGTTAACCAAACGGAACGACAGAACTAAATTAATGGCACATTCTAATTTGAAAACTCTCATGCTCTGTTCTGGTGGTGTTGACCGTTGATTCTTGGGAAGTGATGTGGATGGGGATTGGATATTCTTTTGCGGTGGAGTTTTTTTCTTTTGGATTTGAGGCCATGTGGGGCTGTATGGTGGGGCTTGGTTTGGTTCCATTACCTTGAGGGACCTCACGTATCCCTATTGTTGTTGTTACTTTATAAGAGGACCAGGTGTGAATGCTTAATACGATGTTTGGATATTTTCCTTTCCTTGGATTGTGGTTATGACTGTTAGTTTCCCATTAGTGAATAATTTAATTAAATGGAATTACAAGAATATGAAAACATGAATGGGTTCAATGAGGAATTGTTTTCTAAGAATGAGTTGTGACAATGTTGTGGTTGTTATGCTTCTTATGAATGAATAGTATTGAGGGTGCTTGTGTATGGGCTGGTTTTGTAAACCATAGTCTAGGATCAGTGCTTGTTACCTATATATCTAATTGTAGTTATTTTGTTTCTTATTTGCTCCCCACCCATGTTAAGCACTTCTTGTAGAACACCCACATTTCATGGGGGGTATTTTTTCCAACACTCCTATGAGTGTATGGTTATTTGATCCTTTTATTCTCCCTTTCCCGAGTATCCCAAGATCCTTCGAGCAGGCTGTGATAGCCTAAGGTCCATTATAGACCTATATTCTTTAGGTAGGGTATGTGGTGGTGGTTGTCCTAGGTGTCTGTGAACAGGTTGTTTCCCAAGTGTCTTTGGGATGTGGCCCATGTTTCTTCAGCCATAGAAGTAGTTTGTTGGACCTAGGTGTGTGAAGGATGTGTGGTAGTGATAGCCCAGGTTTTTTCAAGAAGGATGTGTGATTGTGGTAGCCCAGGTGTGTGCAGGCATGGGATGGTAGTGGGATTATGGTGAGGAAGGAAGGAGAGGTTTGACAAGTAGGACGTACTCAAGAAACAGTGTGAAAGTGGCGCGGGGTACCCAAATATCAATGTGATATTACTATTACTCTGCTTGACATTCGTTATTTGGGGAGAGCGCCTTCATAAGGTTTGGGTGGATAGTTTCTTTTCTAGGTGATCTGGTTATCTTTTTTTTTCTCACAGGGCATTAGAATGAATCCCCACTTATGCCTGAGAGTTTTTGTTTTTCCCTACTGAGTGTACCTGTATACTCACGCTAGGAATATAAACTACTTCCAGGTTTCCAGTATGACAACATGGATCGTGCGGGACCGTACTAGCTCATACGTTGGGATAGTTGATGTTGCTATTTTTCTTTTTTGGGTACTTTACTTTTGGGTTTTCTTGTACTTCTGTAGAATCTACTCTTAGAAATTCATATGGGAATGGTTTTCTTTTGGATTTAGTTTTACCTTTAGTTTCTGTGATGTTGGGGTTTACTATATTATCTCTCAATATTGTTAAAAATGGATAATGACTTCTATTTTTTGTGTGATTCTATACCATTGGTTCTAGTCACCACTCCGAGACCTATTGATGGCGGGTCTTGAGGGTCATTATCTCTTCGTCAACTGGAAGAAGGATGGGTCTAGAAATCTTTTTCCACTTCTCTCATCTTGGTGAAGGTGGGTGGAGACCGAATGGTGTCAAAGCCGAGGTTGAGAGATAGGGTAGAGCTCGGGGTTAGGAACAGTGAGGATTTCTGGGGATGGTAGGGAAATAATGCTTGGAAATCTTGGTGCATGAAATAGACCAGAAAAGACTGACCAGGACATGTGATTTTAGGTCCCCCCATGATCTGATGCGAGGACTCTGTGCCTAATGAACTACCATGAGAGGCTACACTGATTGCAGGGTAGGGACCCTAGGAAAGGTAAATTCACTATAATGAATTTTGTTCTTGTGTGTCTTGGGCATTTTGTGGATTTAAATTGAATAATAAGTCTAAGAAAAATTTAAAAGCGATCTTCTACACTACCCGGGCTTAGGCATTAATTGTTTACCTTGAAGCAATGGAACCTGGACAACGACCATGAGTAGTGCGGGTGATCGGGGCCTAGGAGGTTTACTTGGCTGATCAGTTGAGGGTTGACCTATAAGAGGAGGAGGGTCAGTGGAAGAGGACGCTTCGTGCCTTTCAGCGACATACCCTTGGAAAATACGATTGTAGTACCTCGGACATAGAGACAGAGAGATGGCTAGGGGAGCTGGTGATATCTTTCCGCTTGATCCGATCACCGGCGGAGTACTGGGTTCATCTAGTAGTAATCTAGATGAGGGGACCAGCCCGTCAATGGTGGACTCTATATCTTGTGGAGATGAGGGAGGATGATGTTTTGTGGACCGACTTCGAGAGGGAATTCCTGGATGAATTCTACTCTTCCACAATCAAGGAAGAGAATAGGATGGAGATACTCTCCCTTCAGTAGGGGAGCATGTCAGTGAGGGAATTGGGGATCAAGTTCATGGATCTACTTTGTTTTTCTCTGGAGATTTTTTTCTGATGATGAGTCTTTTGAAAGACATTTAGAGGAGGCACTCTAACCTTCTCTTCAGTATACTATTACTCCCTTCACCCTACCGGCGTACTCAGAGGTTTAAAAGAAGGATGAAGTGGTATAAAGGATTCACATGCTGGGAGGTGTTCCGTGAGTGGGGAGCCAATGGAGTTCGTCAAAGGAGATGACCGTCAGTAGTGGGCCTCCAGCGTTCAGGCCTTCTATGTTTCGACCACTGGGGTGCAGGCCCCAACAGTTCCGGTTTCAATTCCCCAGTCCTCTTCCTTTCCTCGCTAGCCCAGGACCAAGGTGCTTCATCTGTGGAAGCCGTGGGCACCTTTGGAATTAGTGCCAGGACAGAGTGCAGTACAGTGGGGGTGGGCAGGTTCACCACCCACTACAACAGCCACAGTTTTCAGCCAGACCCTTTCAGTTGTAGCAGTAGGGACAGTGAGCTCCCACTCCTCTGAGAGTAGACGTAGCAGGAGGAGGCCGAACCCATGGTTCTTTTCAAGGACCTCGACTAGGGTGTGGTCAAGGAGGTGTCTGACGACCGAGAGGTAGAGGATCTAGGAATGGGTAGATGTATGCCATAGTGGCAGTAGTTCCAGTAGGTCTGAAAGTTGTTCGAGGTACGATCAACTTGTTTAGAACTCCTACTTGAACCTTATTTGATTCAAGAGCATCAAAATCTTTTGTTACACCCGGTCTAGCTGATGCCTTGAGCCCAGACATAGAGAGACTCTCCATTCACATGGTTCTGAGTATGTCAGTTGGGGGTCATACTAGTCTGTTTGATGTTTGTCAAGGATGTAGATTAATGTTGGGGCCGCATCAGTCTAGTGGGGACCTTCTTCTTCTTCAATTGCTGCCATATGATGTCAACCAAGGCATCAGCAGGCTATTTTCTGTGCATGCTGTTATCCACTACTTCTGGAGAAGATTCATGTTTTCCGATTGGGATGGCCAGCATGTGGCTTTTGTTGGCGAGCATATTTTTCATGTAGAGAGATAGTGTGTGGAGCCTCTTCTTTCTATGGTGGATGAGATTTCAGTTGAATTACTGGATACTAAGATGATGGATATTCTAAGGGTTTTCAGAGAGTTCCTAGACATTTTTTCCGAGGAGGTTGTGACATTACCACCTCGACGTGACGTTGAGTTCGAGATAGACTTACAACCTGGTGCCCATCTGATTTCCATGACTCTTTATCGAATGGAACCTTCTAACCTGTGAGAGTTGCGGATCGAGATTGAAAATCTGATGAAGAAGGCTGTTATCTGATCCATCATTTCCCCATGGGGTGCTCTAGTATTGTTTGCATAGAAGGAAGATAGTGGTCACAGGCTGTGCATAGACTTCTAGAGACTGAATCAAGTAATAGTTGAGAACTGCTACCCACTTTCGAGGATATACTATTACTTTGAATAGCTGAGGGTACCATGCTAGTTCTCTATGATCGATCTATGGTCTGGGTATCACTAGGTAAGGGTTAAAGATAATGATATTCCAATTACTGCTTTTAGGAGCTGGTACATTCACTTTGAGATTGTAGTAATGTCGTTTGGTTTTACGAATGCACCAGCTATGTTCATGGACCTCATGATCTCTATTTTTCGCGAGTTTTTGGACTGGTTAGTCATTGTGTTCATCGATCATATTTTGATCTACTCTAGATTAGAGGAGGAACATACTAAGAACCTCAGGATGGTCTTGTAAATCCTTCGACATAACCAGCTCTATGAGAAATGGACCATGTGTAAGTTCATGACATGAGAAGTGTATTTCCTTGGACACATGGTGTCTCAACAAGGGGTAGTCGTTGATCCACCAAAGGTATAAGCGGTTGTTTCTTGGGAAGCACCTAAGAATGTGACAGAGGATTGCAATTTTATGGGTCCGACAGGCTATTATCGGAGGTTAGTACCTGACTTCTCTCGAGTTGTAGATCCCTTGACACCATTGACCAGAAATGACTAGGACGTCATGTGGAGTGAGCAGTGCTAGGAAACCTTCAATTATCTAAAATTGATGTTGGATAGTGCCCCAGTGTTGTGGTTACCAGAGGAATGGCTGTTGTTTGAGGTATTTTGTGATGATTCTGGACTTGGCCTAGGGTGGGTTTTGATGTAGCAATGGGGAGTGATATCTTATGGGTCTAGGAAGTTACGTCTACATGAGTGTAACTATGCCACCCATGACCAAGGTCTTGCATCATTACTGTTCAAATTGAAGTTGTGGCGGCATTTCCTCATCGGGGAGTAGTTTGTGGTATTGACAGATCACAAGAGTTTGAGGCATATCTTTACCCAGCGGGACATGAACATGAGACAACGAAGGTGGGTGGAGTTTTTCCATGACTACAACATTGAGATCTATTTCACTGAAGGTAAGGGGAACGTTGTGGCTGATTCCTTGAGCAGGAAGTCATGGAGGGATGTTGTTCAGGAATCTGTGGATTCTTGGAAGCCAATGGAGGAGTTGGCTTCCTACACCTGGATGTAAGTAAGTATGGTGGTAGAGGTTGTATGTATCATATGATAGTGTATTAATCTCTATTGTGGTAGTTGGAGGAGTCGTAGTGGTGATTCATATAGTGTCAAGTGATGTGCAATTGGGTTAACCAAGGCAATTCTCAAGAAGGGTGGACAGAGGATGGTTAGAATCAGTAGCTTTTCTGAGGGAAGTTGATTGTCCCAGAGATGATGCATGTGGGAGTTCTTTGTGAGTTTCATAACTCTCTCGTAGTGGTACACCCTGGATTTTCCAAGATGTACTGAGGCCTGAGGGATGATTTTTGGTGGCCAGTGGTGAAACGAGCAGTGGCAGAGTTCATGGAATGGTGCATGGTATGTCGGCATGTGAAGGTTGAAAATCGTGTCCCATGATGATTGTTGTAGCCTTTAGATGTCCTCGAGTGGAATTGGGATGACATATCAATGAATTCCATCACAGGACTACCCAGGGATCAAGGAGGCTGCGATTCTATCTAGTTAGTGGTACACTGGCTGATGAAATCAGCTCACTTTCTAGAGATCAAGGAGTCGAGTGCGGTGGATTCCTTAGAACGAAGATACGTGGATGAGGAGATGTGGTTGCATGGAGTTCTGAGGTCCATAGTATCAGATAGAGATGCATGGTTTACCTCATGAGTATGGAGGGGATTGAAGCATGCTTTTGGCACCCAACTATATCTTAGCACTGCATTCCTCCCCCAAACAGATGGGCAGACAGAGCGAACCATCCATACATTGGAGGATTTTCTACGAGCATGTGTTTGTACTTTAGGGGTGCATGGGAATGACATTATCTATTGGTACATTTTTTCTACAATAACAATAATCACTCTACTATTGGCATGGAACTATTTGAAGCCTTGTACGGGAGGCTTTGTCATTCACCTATGTGCTGGAACGAGGTTGGGGAGGTATGTGTTCTTGGCCCAGAGGTGGTGGAGAAGACAATAGAGAATTTTTAGCTTGTTCATAATAGGATGAAGGCAGATCAAGACCGGAAGAATTCGTATGCCGATCGTAAGAGGAGGCCATTGGATTCTGATGTTGTAGACCATGTATTCATAAATGTTTCCCCTCGACGTGGGCAGAGAAGGTTCGGCAAGGGAAGAAAGCTCTGTCCTAGGTTCATCAGTCCATTTGAAGTGTTGGGGCGAGTCGGTGAGGTGGAATATCAGCTAGCATTGCCACCTCATTTGGAAAGGATCCATGATGTTTTCCACATCTCCTAGCTTCATTGATATATACAGTATGATTCCCATGTCATTGAATGAGGATAATTGGATATAAGGGATGACTCTATGTTTGTGGAGCGACCAGTGAGGATCAAGGATCAAAAAGAGGAAGTGCTTCATGGATGAACCATCTATTTGGTTCATGTGTTGTGGAGGCATGGTGGACACGAGGAGAGTACTTGGGAGCAAGAAGCTCATATGCAAACCAAGTACCAAAAGCTGTTTTGAGTTTCTATTCCAATCCTTCTTTGTTGTTCTATTTTTTTTGACCTGCTGTTATGTAATGCTGACCTTGTTGGTTTATGAGATGTTTTGTTTACTTACCTTGAAATGGTTATGAAATGTATTGATATGTGGGGAAGGGAGGACCTAATCCCTAATCAAGATGCATTAAGGTGGATGCGCTTAAACCTGTGCGGGGGAGTCAGTGCTTCCCAAAGTAGATAGTATCTAGATGTGAAGGAATGAACTCCCCGGTCTATGTGTTGGGAAAATGTGGTCCTTGGGATTCGTATGGTTGTTTGGGGTGGTTTTCCCCAAAAGGTATCTTCTGTTGGGGTTGTTTGGGATACTCTTTTAGTGTTGATGGAGAGTATAATTTTGAGAGGTATCTAATGTAATGGACCAGACCATCCTAGTCAATTACTTTGCCAAAATTCTAAGTGTTGGGGTGTGCTGGACTCATCGATCAGTCCAACCCATCAGCTCCACAGATCAGCTCCACTGATCAGCTTTACTGATCAGCTTCACTGATCATCTCCACAAATCTGTTTCACATATCAGTTTCAATAAATCAGGTTCACAAATCGGTTCCAACAAATCGGTTTCAGAGATCAGTTTCACCAAATCGTTTTCCTAGATCAGTTTCACCAAATCGGTTTCACAAATCAGTTTCACAAAATTGGATTCACATATTGGTTTCACCAACTCGGAATCAGAGATCGGTTTCACCAAATTAGTTTCACAGATCGGTTTCACCAAATCGGTTTCATAGATCAGTTTCATCAAATAGGTTTCACAGATCGGTTTCACCAAATCAGTTTCACAGATCAGTTTCACCAAATCAGTTTCATAGATCGGTTTCACCAAATCGGTTTCATAGATCGGTTTCACCAAATCACTTTCATAGATCTGTTTCAAAAAATATATTTCATAGATCGATTTCACCAAATCGGTTTCACATATCGGTTTCACCAATTCAGTTTCAGATACCATTTTCACCAAATCGGTATGACAGATCGGTTTCACCAAATCGGTTTCACCAAATCGGTTTTGCCGATCAGTTTCACCAAGTCGGTTTCAAGGATCGGTTTCACTGATCTGCTTCATAGTATCAACTTCTCCCAATTAGGTTCATGGGATTAGCTTCTCCTGATCATCTCCACTGATCGGTTTTAACTATCAGCCTCACAGATCGACCACAGTGGGGTGTCTGGATTTTCCTTCCCCTTTTTTTCTCGTAATGCTACTTTTAAGTCTATTAACCTTTTTAATGTGGTTTCAAGTCATTTTTAGCACCCTAAAAAACGTTTTAAATCCTCTAGGAGTGGGAGAACCTTAATGGACCCATTTTCATCTCTTAAATGAAATCCTTTAACGCACAACTATTTGTCCACCCCTCCGATGAGAATTATTAAATAGACATTATTTCCATCGTGTGTAACCATCTAACCTTGAGGTGAAACCAAGATCTACCTTTAAAGACACTCAAGATCCTCATATCCCATAACGCCAAGATCTCACCTTTTTATCACACGATAATTATTTTCTTCCCAGCTGGTCTCTTTTCCTTCCTATCCTTGGTGCTTTTGGTGTTGCCCTTCCCGAGGTGAGTGGTGCACCTGTGTGGAGCCTTTTCATCTCATTCTTAGAGTCTTTCGAGTTCCTCCCCTACAATTCATGCATCCCCAGTTGTTGGAGCCAGGAGAAAAATGTCGATCTTTGACCATTCAAGTAGGTCTTTTCGATCATCTCTCCTTAGTGTGTATCATACGGGGTCGGTATTCTATTTTTTCTGTGGAGATGGATGAAACCAAACCTTAATGAAGATAACAAACAAAATTTTAAAATATTAAGGCGGTGTGATCGATGTTTATATTGTACTCCTTATCCTTGATTATGTGTTGTTAATTTTACGTGCTTATGCCCTCTAAAAATCATGTCCGCTTGTCGTATTTTCTTGTGCAGTAATGAACCTCTGCGTTTTTGGATATTAACGCGATTCAATGGGTGTAACATGGAAATCGGTTAATCATGTAAACTTGATTGATTAAATAGATTCCCAGTGAGTAAGAATCATTGTTTGGTCACCCAGGTTAACCATATGGAAAGAAAAAACTGAATGAATGGAATATTCAAATTTGAAAACTCTCTTGCTCTATTCTACGGGTGTTGATGGTAGATGCTTGGGAAGTGACGTGGAAGGGGATGGGAACCTCTGTTGTGGTGTACTTGTTGGAATTTGGATCTAAGGCCATGTGGGGGCTATATGGTGGGGATTTTTTTGTTTCCAATACATCGACGGATCTCATGAATCTGTTTTGTTGTTGTGACTTTTCAAGAGGACCGTATGTGAATGCTTAATTTGTAGTTGGGATATTTTCCATTCCTTGGCTTGTGGTTGTTCCTATTAGTTTCCCAATAGTGCATAATTTACTTAAATTGAATTACTTTAATATTATAACATGAAAGGGTTCAATGGGGAATTGTTTTCATGGAATGAGTTCTGATAGGGTTGTGGATGTTATGCTTGTTATGAATGAATAGTAATGAGGGTTTTTGTGTATGGGATAGTTTTGGAAACCCTAGGCTGGGATGTGTGCTTGTTACCTATATATATCATTTTAGTTCTTATGTTTCTTATTCACGCGCCACCCATGTTATGCACTTCGTGCAGAACACCCACATTTCATGGGAGAGGTTGTTTTTTCCAACACTTCTATGAGTGGATGGTTATTATCTCCTTTTCTTATCTCTTTCCTAAGTAGCCCACGATCGTTCGTGCAGGCTGTGACAGCCTGAGGTCCATTATATCCATAGATTCTTCTGGTAGGATATGTTGTGGTGGTCGGCATAGGTGTGTGCAGGCATGTTGTTTCCCAAGTGTCTTCGGGATGAGGCCCATTTGTCTCCTTGTGTGGCAGTAGTTTTTTGGACTTAGGTGTGTGAGGGATGTTTGGTTGTTGTAGCCCAGGTGCTTACAGGTGGGATGAGTGATTGTTGTAGCCTAGGTGTGTGTGGGAGGGGGATGGTAGTGGGAATGTAGTGAGGATGGTGGGAGAGGTGTGGCGATTAGGATGTCCTCAATAACCAGTGGGAAAGTGGCGTGGGGTACCCAAATATTAATTTTAAATTACTATTACTTTACTTGACTTGCGTTATTTGTGGAGTGTGCCTTGGTAAGGTTTTGGTGGATAGATTCCTTACATGCTGCTCCGGTTATCTGCTTTTTTCACTAGGCATTTGAATGTCTCCCCACTTGTGCACGAGAGCCTTTGTTTTTCCCTAATGAGTAAACCTTTATACGCACCCTATGTATATAAACTGCTTCCAGTTTTCCAGGAGGACATCAGGGATCATGCGAGACCTTACTAGCTCAGACGTTGGGACAATTGCTGTTTCTGTTTTTCACTTTCAGGTACTTTCCTATAGTGTTTTCTTGTAATTTTGTATAATCTAATTTTTGACAGGCATATGAGAATTGTTTTTTTTTGCTTTACTTTTACCTTACTTTTTGGTTTTTTGGTATTAACTATATTATCTCATGATCTTATTAAAAATAAGGGTAATGACTTCCATTTTTGTGTGTGATTATATACCCTTGGTGCTAGTTGCCACTCCGGGACCTATTGTAGGTGGGTCTCAAGGGTCATTATCTCTCCTTCAACTGACAGAAGGAAGGCTCTGGAAATCAGTTTTCCCTTCTCTCTTCTTGGTGAAGGTAGTTCATGACACCTCAAATAGTTTTCTTCTCTGCGGGGGGGGGGGGGGGGGGGGGGTTGTCCACAAACAGAAGTGGGATGAGAACCTAGATGTGGTCCATTTACTATGGTGGTATGTGACCCCAGGTTCCGTCTGCACAATGTGGTCCAATGTGTTTCTATATACCATCCACGTAGTGGGACACTACGTGATGTAGGTTATAATTCACATATAGATGTGATGTTTGGGTGCTAGACTAAAGAAGAGACATTAATCCTACGGTTCAGGGGGATTTAATATCCTACTGGAAAATGGTTTGTGGTTTTCCATTTAGTTATTTGGACTACAAATTAATATTATGATCTCCTTATGGTTTACCTACAAGAAACAATTCGGAAAGTGCATCATTCCTCTACTGTGTTGTTGAATCTCATAAATATGTTATCTACAAGTCCCTCCCTGTCTACTTAATCAAATATCTCTTCTAATATCCTAATTTTTTTTATTCTCAATACCTTTAATGGATTCATTAATATCCTTTTATAGTGTATCATTGAAACGGGATATATGGGTAACATGTCACCTTTTTTGAAAGCCCATGGGGATGTCTCCTGACCCGCATACGACAAAGGAAATAGAGGCCCCTGAGGTTGCATTTCGTGTCAGCAGAAATCACTCACTCAATTCTGTGAATGAATATTTATCATTCGTAGGACATCGCTGACATCTCTTCAGTTGACAAAAGTTGTGTTCATGGGGATAGAATGTGAGGGATAATTTATCTTCCACTATTCCACCAACAACACCATTCACAGGGGCTGTATATGGAGTAGATTTTTCCAACTCCCTTATTCCAAAAACACGGTTCACGAGAGCCGGATCCAGAATCTCTATTTTGTGAAAAATTTGGTTAGTGGATGCTTTGTGGGGTCGGGGACCATTATGTGGAGTGGAGGTATACGAAGTAAATTCAGTTAATAACACCTCTCCTTTTCTTTTCATAATTTGGATTCTTCGATATTAATATTCAAAACATCAGTGGAACATATATTTTTTTTCTTTTTCAACAATTTTGGAGTATTTTATTTCAATTTGTAATGATATGAGGACATAAAAATGGCCCCATTAGTATTGGTTTTAACTAGGATAATGAAGATGCTATTTTAATGTAGAAAGAATCCATGAATTGAACAAGTTTTCTGTATAGAGGTTGACCCGTATGGGGGCCATGACTGTATGTTGGGGGGCCCAGGTCATTAATCCATTGCCTCTTTTCTTGGTAAAACCTACACTCTTTATTTTCTCTCGCTCTTCTTCTTCCATGAACCATCTTCCTCTATGTATGCCTTCATTTTTATCCAGTCATCTGGAAAACTAAGAACACATCACGGTTTTCTTCATCATTGAACTAAATTTCAAATCCATGGTTATCCCTTTTAGTTTTCGAACTATGAGTTTTGATTTCTGCATAGGGAATGTCAATGCATGACTTTCATATTTTAGAAACTGTTCAGTTCATTGGCCAACACCCCACAGGATAGTGCCTCATTGGTTTCCCCAAACTGTCAGTTTGCGGTCAGTGCCTTCTGCATTCCAATTCTTTTTTTCAGTATGTGGGCCACATTGATTCCATTGACAATATTTGTTGGACTAAGCTTTTTCATGACCTTTGGATGCTAGAATGATAATGAGATCTCTTCTACTCATCTCGATGAATTAAACTAGTCAAAAGGTGGCTATGGTTGTGAATATTAAGGAGAACATTCTTTCTTGCATGACTCATCAAGATGGTATTTTCAGAAATCTCCTTTCATGGGAGCTTATGTCCAATCCAATATATAGTTTGTTTTCATTTTATGGATTTGGTCTCCATGTTTATTATCATTTTACATCAATTTATTGTGAATATCTACCATTCACATTGAGGAAACATAGACGAGTAATCATGTTAATATCTCTCTCATGGGGGAGATCGTAGCTTATTTGAGCTAAGAAGAAACAATTGTTTTAAATGACTCTATGTGGGAATAGATAAATTGAAACAATCATAACATATCATCAGAATCAATAATTTGATATTACACCTCTATTTTAAACCTTTCACGAGTTAACACCATAGGGGTGTGGAGCTCTAAATGGGACCTATAATCTTGAGGTTGCGTCTCTAATGAATGGTCCTAAACTTTTTTAGTGCACCAAAACTACCTAGATGTTCCGAATTAGCTGGAAACTATCGGTTTGTGTCAAGAAGAATGGGTCTCACAGATTTCTGTCTATTCACTAGGTGAAATGCTCCCCCAACTACTCAGCCAATAGTGTTTAAGAACCAACTCCTTGCACTTATCTCATGCTGAAGTGGGAATAAATTGTATGATATTTACTAGGTTGTGGGAATTTCCATTCCTGGTAAAATGTATGATAAATTATTAACTGTCTCCAATACCTAAGAGAATATAGAAAAGGTATCCCCTCTAGTGAGGGATTTATTTATTATGGAAGAGGCATTTCTTGGTCAATATCTCCATGTTTGGTATCTTACATTATTTGAGTACTAGATAGTGTTGTTCTTGAACTTGAATGGAATGTATCCAAGAGTTATTCATAGCCAAAATCATCTAAACCAAAAAACATGGCATATGCCAAGATCATACTGTACTACCCTCAAGTCGGGCCGATACACCACCCGGGGTTAAGAGATTTGGTCAGATGTTTCATCTATGCTCAGACTGGTGGGTTTCTCAACCATGTTTTTTACAGGATGGTTTTTTTCATTCCATGATGTTTATATTGGGGTCATAGAATACACATTAATGAGGGTAGCTATATTATCATAAGTACCACCCATTAACCGAGATATCCCTACACTTTACCATAAAAAAATATTAGTGAAGATACAAGGGGAATGCCTCCTCCTCGCCTTATTGGTGCTTTTCAATCCCTGTATAGACGGGTGGCGGAGCACCTCCCTTATTATGAGTTTATTCATTCTGAAAGGGTTCCTTATTTTCACTTTCATCGAGCTAATCTCAATATCTTCATTATTCCATGTCATTCTCTAAATATTTATGGTTCATTCGAACTATCGGGTGATGTCTCTCAGTTCTCCACTGTGCCCTATGTTGTAACCCATGGAACAGTAAGAGACAACAAGAAGGTCTCCCCATAATAATGATCCTACATATTTTCACTTTGTTATGAAGCCTTGAACACTCTCATAGATAGAGTGGATTTTTTTGAACCTTATATCCCTTATATATTCACAAGAAAATTTGGATTCAGTTAACCAATCTCATATCTCCCCAAAACCCTTGTTATGAGGAAATCTCTTCCCATAATCCTTTTCTAACTGTGGTTGATGTTGATGTGGGTGGATGATAATGTGGAAGTCCTTTTTCTTCTCATAGTGGCTTCAACATACCAGTAATCATAATATGATAAGCTTGGTTGGCTTGTTACCCTGATAAGGGATTGTAAATCCTAGTTCATCGAGTTTATAATCCATTAACTGTCTTCTATTCCATCACACATGTGTTTGTTTCACCATCTCTCCACATTTATGTCATACGAAGGCATTCCATTCACACCCTAACACATTCACTGGGGGCTTCGTTTGCTCATCCTATCCATATAGACAGTGACCCAGACCCCATACCATTAACTAATATGTTCCATGGTCCTATTTATGCTATCACGAGTGGGACGTCGCAATGAATTCTTGAAGTCATTATCAGTCCCCAACCCGTAGTTCCATAGACCAAACCATCTAGGGGTTGAAACAATCCTCCTACTTGGGTGAATCCACTCAGGGTGCTCTCATCTATTGTGATGATTCTTCCTAACTATATTCCCATTGAAGTGGAGGGTCAATGCCAAAATTATGATGCAAATTAAAGTCATCAAATTTTGTGGATACATGCATGGCATCAAATCTATAAACCATCCAAAAAAACTTCGATGGAATATTTTTATAATGTGGGAGACATCTTTTGATGACTATTCACTGAGTTGGGTTTGAGTGGAATTAACTATCGACAACTACATCTCCTTGAGTGCCAATTTTTCATATCTTGAAAAGATATCACTACTTGTGAATGAAACCTTACCATGTTAAAATCTTTACACCACCAAAAGAAGACCATTATAGATGTTATAGACAAGTTACACTATCTGGAGGCCATGGAAACTGATTATCATGATCAAGTGATTACCCAAACAAATGAACTGTTGGAGTGTGATGCTCAAATGACTATGATGAAGAAACAACTGGCATTGTTAAGTGACAACTGTGAGGATGTAAAACAAAAAAGGCGAGACTTTAGGGCTTTCATGAGATGAGTACATCCAGCGGTTGAAGGTGACGATGAGGGGATGAAAACATTGGAGTTCTCCCTTGAAAAACCATATCAAGGGATCATTAATCTACTAGGAAGACCATTTTAGGGTTTATTGTAACCTATTTGGTCACCATGTACTACCTTTGTTTTGACGTTGGGGGAGACTCCAGATTTTGGGTGTTACCCCATTCTCATTTCATTTTATGGAGTATAAACATTTTAATCCCACATTAATCTCCATCGTATTTTTCTACAGTTTTAATGAACAATAATTGAATATATATAAATAGTAATTTGAACCATACGTTGTATTGAATTGCAGTATGGGATATATAATTTGACAAAATTAATTCATGATCTAATTTTTTCTAAGCCATGGGACTTAATGAGTTTAGTTTGAATATTTCTATTTGGAAACCCTATAAACTATGAATATTTTCTATTATAACACTAATATTTTCAAAAGCATGTTGTGGTGTGGACTTAGTGGGTATAACATGAATTTTTCATAGGCCACCCTTTTCAGGTTTTTAACCATTGAAAATATGTTTCCAGTTTTTATTTTTTTACTGCTCAATATTTTTCCCAAACCATATGAGTCGTAGGATTATTGAGCTAGAATTCTACTTATATCTAGAGTTCCCATTGTGTATTTTCATCATCACGAGTGTTGTCTCTTTCTCATGGCCAATTTAAAGTCATTCAAAAAGGACTATAATTACTGATGTTTCCGGTTAAAAAAGTTCAAACAAGATTGATGTTTAAGGTCAAATAATTTGGACAATGATTTTTAGGGGATGTGATAAAATTTATGGCTCATTAATTGAGACTTAACCAACAAAATTTAAATATAGACAAGGGATTTTTATTGATTTTAAAATCGTGTTTTTTGGGTACAATATATGACATGTGTCATGGAATTCATTGAGTGTACAAATATGGGAGAGGCATCTCCTAGGGATGAATTTTTCATTGGTTGATAGGCCATTTTTTGAAGGCATTATAATGCAGAGCCATCAGATAATTTTGTGCATATTTAAACAAAGGTGTCCATTGGATACTGACCCTCCATCTCTAATATCCATGAAGGATTATAGGTATATAAAGAATTAGTTCCATAGAGTATTGGTCGTGAAAAGTGGATTCATGAACATGAATTGGTTTATTTTAAGATGAAATATCCTAGGAATAGGTAAATATGTCTACTTCATACAAGAGAGGGGGGTTCCTTGCGTAGGTTTGAACCATGAAATATAAAGGATGAGATGATTTTGTTTCATGGACGAGCCCAAGATATTTATCTTCAGTGTCACTACATATCATCATGATGATAAGAATAAATCCAAACACAATTCTTTTAACATTATCTCATAGGTGTATTTTATTAACACATTGGGTCGGGAAAAATATGATTTAGTGGTGATCTCCCCAATTAGGTGGGACCCATAATGGATTTCCATTTGTGGATTCATTTCATGTACAAGAACATAAGGGATAATACTATTTAACAACTCTAGGCCTAAGGGTGGTCATTGGGAATCAAGTAGCATGTATTTTAAATTTTATAAGATTATTACATTGACATAGAGGCCCTGATTAACTAGAGGATAACCTAGATGAGATGTCCTAACATGTCCAAGACATTAGTAAGAATGATTGTGTATGCCATGGATTCAAGGGATTTCAGATTGGGAGAAATGATATGGGGCATGGAAGCCATTAGAAATATAATAAATATAAAAATTCTATAATGAGGATGGGGTTGACCTAAGTTGATAGGTCAATTTTGTAGGCCATTTCTGAAGAGTCATCAGGGCATTATGTTCATTGTCAACTAAATGTGTATGTAGGACACTAGACTTCGATTCTGGATGGCCGGGGACATATATGAGGATCTAAATCAACTTGAATCATGGAGTTTGATGAATTGAGAGGATTTTTTTGATAAAATTATAAACAATCAAGCTATTATTATATATAGAGTTAAGAATTCTTCTACATTGATCTGACACATATATAGGGTGTGGAATTCAGACTCCTTTGGTGGAGATGGGCTCAGGTATGATGATCTGCGTGTCTAGGAATTATACTTCCTACATTGGACTGATTCATACAAAGGGGAGGGACATTTTAATTATATTTTGGTACCTTTCTGTTTAATGTCATAAAATTATGACATTGGGATCTCTATGAGAGGGAAAAGAACCATAATGTTCGTTTTTAGGTTGTACAACCAGGACCATCCATTGGGGATTGATTTTCCATGGCACCATAGTGTCCCACTCTATACTCCCTAAGATCAAGTATTTTATGTTTGGTGTGAGAAACAAGGGGTGGTGGGGGTTTCAATTCACCCAACAGGGACGATGTAACTAAAGAAAGTAGAATTATATACTCAAGGTGATTTTGTGCAGTTTATAATCATGAAACCAGGAAATTTCATCATACAATTTAATGTCAAATTTCAAGGAACATTTCCATATAGTTTACCATCATGTGGAAAGGACTTAGGTGAGCCTACAATAATGAAGAACATGTGATTATTCTGGAGACAATACTGCAAATAACGACTGTTTGGGAGCCTTTGCTTTTACCAAGTCTACGTGAAGAAGGGAAACAAATTTGTCCATGTTACAAAGTCAGTTCTGGGTAATATGATCTAGGTATCACTGCATATCCCATGGGGTGATAAGAATCACTTCCCACATTGTTACTCATAAAATTTACTCTGCATATGTCTGACCCATATATAGGGAGAGAGAATTTTATTTATCTCAGGGTCAATAGGCTAGGACAATATTCCAAGAGTCTCAACATATCCTATGAGGGTAGGAATCAAAAATACAATATTTCTATGAAATTACATGGTAGAAGACAGATTCTAGAAGCAATATCCTCTTATGTGAAAACATTGTTGGGCCATGCAGTTTAATATCACGCGGTGAGGAGATTGATGGCTCAACAATAATGTGAATAATGTGATCGGTCCTTGCCATTTTACATATTTCTGAAATGGAATTGGTAGCATAGTTTAATGTCATATTTTAGGGAATAAATGTCATATAAAGGGCCATTAATAAGTATTGTCTAATCAGTGTAGGATAATATAGCATGCCCTGAATGTGAGGGGGGAGAAAGTGTAAACCATGATCCCAGGGTGCATTAGATTAGGAGGAATGATATATGTATTATGATCCATTGGGTGTACATTGGTAGGAAAAGTATAACATGATGAAGAATTTTTCATTGGTTGATAGAAATTTTTTATAGGAATATTTTCTAGATCCATCAGGGAATTGTGCAATTAGTCAAACAAAGTTTTCCGTAGGGCACTAACAGTCCATTTCTGATGGTCGTGGATGTTTGTGGGGATCCATAATTTCTTATGTTCTGGAATTTGATAGGTTAAAATGGGATGTCTAAGTGCATTGTAACTATAAATAACATGATTAGTTTGGAATTAGGGGATCTAATAAATAGATTTGACTTATATGTAAAGGATGAATGAAATTTTGACAAAACTTTATTGTGGGAATCTAGGTTTGGAATCTCATACCCAACATTTCCTTTTCTTGCAGGAGGTATGGACATATGCATTTAACTATTTTTTTGGCTGGAAGTAGGTCTATATATATGGGCATCACTAAGTACCTCATTATACTGATAATCAACCCATATTTAATTTAGGGGGTACCTTGCAGCTTAATGCTTTGCAGTTAGGACTCAGGACACACAGTTTTACATCTTGCGTTAAGGACTTTGGCCATGAACTGAATTGTTATTTCTGCGAGGATCCTCATACCGATACTCTTATACCCATGAAAGTGGATATCAGTGAGAATCAAGGGATTAAAAAGTATTATTTTATCATAGAGGGGGTGGGGGATAGGGAAGAGTGGGGCATTTTTTCTTTTAATATTTTTCCACAGCCAGACCCGTGTATGAAGACCCGAATGCTGCTTACATACCTTGTTTGGATGGAAATCAATCTAGATGATGTCATATGGATTTCTCTATGCATGTTAGACCCATATGCAAGAGAAGGAAATATTTTTCTGGTGGCGTGTGGGGCCAAGGATGTTGAAATCGAGAATTACTATATATCCTGTGAATATTATAATCAAGCCACACGTAGTCCTAAAATGGATGTTCCATGCACGGGTTAGACCCATGTGTAGAGAAGGGGAATTTTTTGTTTTAGGTAGTGCTTGTGCCATGATATAAGATCAAAACATCACTAGGAATCATGAAAGGGAAGAAATCAAGCCATAAATAGTTCTATATGTAGCATCCCTTCATAGGTTAGATCCACACGTATTGGAAAGAAACCATTTTATTATGGTGGCGGTTGAACTAGGAGGTACAATTCGAGCATCACTACGTATCCAACATGGGAAGGAATCATGACACATGTAGTTCTAAGTCTCATTGTACTGGTCAATCCCATGCATAATGACGGGTAATTTTAACCTTTTTTGATCTTGTAGTGCACCTTTACCACTTTTTGTCTGGGGGAGTTTTTTATAATCATTCCTAATTACATGTGAGCTACGCTTGGTGTGAGAAACAATGAATAGTAAGGTTTTACTCTCGCAAGATAGAGGAATATGGGGGTACTTTATAGGCATAGTGTAACATGTGGTAGCTAGAACAAGGCCTCAAATCAAGGTGTCTCATTGTATCCCATTGGTGGATGGGAATCAAGTCATTAATAGTTCTATGAAGAGACCTCCTCATGTAAGTCTGTTCCATATTCAAGGTGGGGGCATATTTGTTTGTTGGTTGGAGGTGAGTGAGCATGGGATATGCATCACTATGTATCCTATATAGATAGAAACAAAGAAAATCATATTTCTTAAAGAATCTTCCTAAATATTTCAAGTCCATACGCAGGGAGAAAAGGGAATTTTTTGTGGTTGGTTGATGAGCCATGACATTAGTTACGAGCATCAATATTTATCATAGAGAGGTAGGAATCAGTACACATGTAGTTATAAATAAATGTCTCCCATGTGGATATAGCACTCCCATGGTACACATACATGGAAATTGGTAACATTTTCTTTTCTTCAATGCAGAAACAACATCTGTTCGGTGAATAATTTTCCTAAAAAGAATTGAACTTGAATTATTTAATGTCTTATAGTAGTGATGATAGATTCCATGAAAATTAACATCATTCAATTTTGACACTTCATCATAGTGTTTAATGTCAGGTGATTAGGATAACATTCACCCAACATGAGTGGAATGGAATGTTGTATGCATGTAGTTTAATGTTGTAGAATTATGAAACTTCGTCATGATGTTTAATTCCATGAGATCAGGATGAAGGTTTTGTGTAGTTTAACGTCATGAAATTTGAACATTGTTCACATAATCACACAAATTATTTCATCAGTAACCTTTTATTGGTCGAAGCTGTGGTGAGATTTCAATCCATTGAAACAAATTCATATGTTCAGTTGGAGTAAATCTTCTGTATGAAATATGGTCTTTACCCTTTTTGTTTTATTTTTAGAAGTATTTTTCTGAGTATCATCAGTGTTCTTGGGAGTAACACAATTTTTACATCATGTATATACCATATGAGAACATTTATTTTGATTTCTTGACCAATTCAGTTTTGGTAGACATCCAAATGGTGCATCATGTGCAATCATTTCTCATCCAAGATCTCTAACTCATCGATTCATTTTTGAGACCGATTATCCGTGGATAGATGATCGTAGATGGAAATTCAAGGTGATGGTAGTTGAAATTCAATGGGTGCAACCACCTATGTTTCATATACTAATGATCATGCAGTAGCTTCAGTTGTGGTGCAGGTCATGGTCCAGTAATCCCAAATAGCATGGAGGAGCTTATCTGACCATGGTTTCATGTCATTGTCTACCATATTATGGATTATAGTGGATAGGGTTTTTTGAAGGCCTCTATCTACCTATTGTTCGCTTCATGGTAGTGGGATGAATGGTTTTCCTTAATTTCATTCTTCTGATATATCTTGTCCAATTCAATAGACAAAAAATTAGTTCCATTTTCCATTAGTGTTGAATAAGGGACACCAAATCTGGTGATGATGTTTTCATTCACAATGCTAACAATTATTATTTCCCCAACCTCTTTAAGGGGTACCACCACTTCTAATTTAAAAAATAATTTGGTTTTCATTCAAATAAATTTGAACTATTTCTCCATTGTAGGAGGATATGGTCTGACGACATCCATTTCCCATAAAAAAATTGCAAGGAGTACTTGGATGTGTGATGTAACTCTTGGGGATGGTGAATGAAATTGGTATGAACTTGTTATGGATTTAATTTTTTAGTTAATTCAATGTAATCGTGTGTCATGGTGGGACAATAGTATCAGAGCCTTTGAATTTGATGAGAGATCTTGGAAGATAACTTTTGTCCTCCACCTGTTCTAGCATGTACTTCCTTCATGAATGTAGTGGTCACTTCCCCATCGATTTACTTGAGAAGAATCCCTTAAAGAAAATACTTAGAAAGGACCTTTTATTATTTTGTGATGTCTTACATCATGGGGTTGATTTACCATCTCCATATTTTCTTCCTTCTATCCATGTCTGGTTGGAATTCTCCATTTTAGAGATAATTTTCAATTTGAGTCCTCCTTCTTGCAGTATGAACATAAGTTTCACTGCTGGGAATAATCTCATTGATTTACTCTAGGGGACATAATTCAACATAAGATCTGAATGAAATTTTGTAATCAGTACTCAAACATGGTTCATAAAAAGAAACAATCCTTTTTATTGATAGAATTAACTCCATCATATTTCTTGACGACCAGATAAGAATATCCTTTTATCCTCAGGTGCTCTTCTTGTACTTGAAGTTCTATATTTGCGCCTGTAATAAGGGCCTAGTATTTAGATTCATTGTATGTGTACCCCTTTAACAATTGAGATGAATAGGGTAGGACATCCTTTCCTGGGGATATGAGTGTGATTACGAGCCCCACATTGTTGAGCTAGGGACTTCCATCCACCTTCCTATCTAGATTTGGGAGGCATCGTTGAAGTGCATTTCCCACATGTAGGAGCCCTCCTAGACATTTTACTCTTCTCCATCTAAAAGTTAGACATCTAATGGGATTACCTATTTTGATAAATTTTATGGTTGTAATTACTCTAATGTATGACCTTTGAAAACTTGTTTTTTATGAACCATATATCAAACTACTGCAGGATGACCACCCACTATGATAGGCACCTAATTAGCATTGGACGACTAAGAATATATTTGTGAGAGTTTCTATGAGAGGCCAAATATACCTCATGGTGCATCAAGTAATGCCTCAGCTTCTGGGCTACAAAACTCAAATCCAGATAGCTCTTCTCAATGATTGAGTAATGAGTATCAACATCAATCATGGTTCGACTGAGATAATGGAGGCTATTCTATCTTTCTCTGTTATTCTTCTATCTGAGGGTCACACCAAGGGATTGCTCTATGGTGGTCGCATATAGAATGAGCTATCTTCCTTCTGTATGTGGCATTATCACAAGTGGGTATTAGAAATATCTCCAGAAATTTTTTAATGCTTCCTAGAAATAACCAATCCATTGATATTATACCCACTTTTTTATCAACATGGTGAAGGGAAAAAATTTTCCTGTGAGGTTGGATATAAATAAATGAATATCTCCCAAGATTCCCTGGAGTACTCTCTACTTAGTGAGTATGTGAGGTGGTGAAATTCCAAGCATGTACATTTTCTGCACTTGGTTGACTTCAATGTCGTGATGACGTATGACAAAGTCGTGTAATTTCTCTAAGGTTATTCCAAAATTAAATTTCATGGGGTTTATTTCATGTTCATGCTGTCACAATTTCTTTAAGACTGCTTCAAGATGTAACAATTGTTATAAACATTATTGCGAAAACACCACCAACTAATCCACATAACATATGATGTATATTCCCTTGAAGGGTTGAATATGCGATGCATGAAGCGTTTTATTTGGCACCAGTGTTTTTCAAATAAAAGGAAATTACCTTATACTAAAATATTCTCTGAGGGGAATTGAAATAAATGGATTCTTTATCATATTGTAAATTCGGATCTGGTTATATATTAAATATTTTTCCATTAATGAGAGAAACTCATATCTGGTAGTTTCGTTGATCATCAATTCTATGATTGGGACTAAGAAGTCATCTTTCGGGTAGTGCCCATTGAGATCATTGAAATTAATTCATACTCTTATTTGACCATTTTTCTTCTTTATGGGAACTATTTTTGACATATATATGGGATATTGGACCTCATTAATGATGTTTTCTAAAATTTTCCTGTCTACCTCAGCCTTTATCTTGGAAGCATGATTCAGGTGTGTTTTTCTGGCGGCTTTCCTTTAACCACAATGGTATTTTTGTGGGCCAATGTGGTGAGTGTCCACCTTGGGATCAAGGCATGAAATTTATGTATAGTTCAAGGTGATAACATCTTGATTTTTCTTTAGGATGGATGTGTAGATATATTCCTCTTCATAATTCATGATCGAACTAACCATAGTGGGTCATGGTTCTTCCTCTATACAATGGTTTATTTCCACGAGTTCATCAATGGTGGCAGAGAAACCCTCCTCAAATGCTGTATGGGAATCAATGAGGTCCTATTATTCTTAATCTTTATCCATTTCCTAATCTTATTATTCATCCTATAGAAAAACAATTCATAAGATGAGCACTCCAGAGTTGATGTAAAATTCGTAATTTTGGAATTTAAAGGTTCTGTCGACTTTTTCTAGTTCAACTGATAGCGTGGAATCATTTGGAGATGATGGAGTGAGGGAATGAAAAATGTATCTATTCATATATAAAATAGTGAGTGAGTTAGGGAAAATATAGATCTTTGGGGATTGATAAAGGAAAATTTTATTAGATAACTCACCATCATGTTAGAGATCAGTGGATTTTCCAACATTATCAGGCTTCGTAGGCAGGACCTAAATAATCAATAATACTGAGTACACATCTAAATCTGGACATGTGAATTCAATTTTATTGATGAGAATTACATACTACTCCCTGAACTATTTGACGGGGTCAGTAAGATCCATTTTAAATCCATTTGGGGTGGTGAACCAATCAACACCATCGATCAGAGGGTGCTTCCCCTTCATCTCATAGAACCATGAATCAATATACTGAGACTTATAGAAGTTAAATTACCCTTATTGGTATGAAGAGTCCCAATCATTACATTGATGATATATTTGAGGAAATGATGGTAAGATGAGGGAATTGATGCACATTGATGTAGTTAGGGCCTTCCTAGTAAGGAATTAAATTCCATATTATTTCATACCTCCAAAAATTCGGGGTGAGAAATGAAATCATAGAATTGGGATTCAAGACTAATTTTTCTAAACAGTTTCAACTAAATTTTATCATAACCTAATAATGTCATGGTCAAGGGTGTCAGGTTTTCTCCATTGTAGCCCAGCTAAAGAAGTGTTTAGAGTGGAATGATATTAACAATGTAGATATTTAAAATGAATAATTTTCAAATATCAACATCATTTATCTTTCCAGGAACATATTAGGGATTAAAGTTCCATTAAATAACATTTTCTTCATATTGGTCCACAATGTAGATGAAAACATAGAATTTTGAAAGACCAATATCTATCCGGCATACATCTTGGGGGTCTGCCTCATCTCCGAACTCCCCAGGTCTCAATATAGTTTTGATTAGTGATTCCTTGGCATATACTAATAAAATAATTTTATCTTGGATTGAATGCTTGGCTAGTAGCAAGGCTGAATATTTCAGGATCTCATATTTCTACTCTATAGGTCATAGATTCCAAACCCGAGTGTAAGAACCTGATTTTTCAATTAGGTATATATCATTTAATTTTAGGTCTAAATGTTTAACTTATAACTGATATGGATTCTTAATGAGTTAGTAAAGGTTACAAGGGTGTATGGGGATTGTTCATTTCCCAGAACCCATCTTTTTAGAGAAAATAGGCACTGCGTGTTGTTTAGGATAAGCTGTGTAGATGGTGTATTTCAGACAGAGCCACCTCACATAGTTGGCACTCGGACGTGCAACCTATCCGCATGAGTGCCCCTTTTTCCAAGATATCCCTTCATGGGTTACACATGGTTTGAAAAACTATGCAGACCAATAGGTTCTGGAAGAGCTGTCTTGCACAGTTTGGGCACGTTTTGACAAACTCTGTGGAAAAACTTTGCAAATGCTATTTTCTGGGTAAATTGTTCATGTTTTTCCCTGAATGATCTATTAACTCACCCCTTCCTCCCTAATCTGAGTTAATGTGGGATAGACATATTTTTCTCTCAATTTGGGGATTTTGAATATCTATACATGGAATCTAGAGATCTTCTTTCTCTGGAATCCGATAGATCTTCATTTCATCACATTGGATGTCCAACAATAAGTACTCGAGTCATCTTTGTCCATTCTTCTTCTATTTTTCTCTCGACCTAAATATCACCCTCGGATCAACTTCCACATTTTTTATATATAATCCAATCCGAGGAAAATCAAGGTCTGATACCGGAAGACGAGAGTCGTACAACCCTAAGGAGGGTGGTCTATAACTTATCCCAAAAGTTTGTTCTTTTGGAATGTTCATGTGGGGCATACCTATTTCAATGGAAACCCTTTCTTAAATTAACATTCCATGATTCTACTTGTTAGAATTTTACTATTATTCTCTGTCCAAATTTGTGATTAGTTGTTCATGGTTGCACACACAGCTCAATCTACCTCATGTCGAAGGTTGTGCCATAATTGGTTTTTTGGTGATTTGACACATTTGATCCACTATTTGGGTATTCCCTTTCTTGATATTCATAAAGGTGAGTCTTTATATAATAAATGGCTTGTTTTATAATGGAATTTACCATGCATTCACACCACATAACCCACCCAATATAAGTTCTTCCAAATGACTATTAAATGTAAAATGTGAAATGGTAAGTAATCTAAGTATATAACATGGCCTTATCAAATGAGATTAAATAAAGGTTACATGTCTTTATCACCCAATTCAATGTTAATGGAAGTTAGTGGAGTGAACCACTCTAATTGAATGGGACATAATGGTTAATTATGATTTTATTAAGTAGTTAAAATGCTACATGGCCTTTCCAATCTAATGGAAGACAATGTTTCGACCAATAGTAATGTTTTCAAATATACTTGACCAATCCACACTAATGGAATGAATGACATGAACCAAATGAATTACTTCATGATTAAAATATCAAATAGGAATGGAATAACTCAATATCACATTGGATTCGGAGAGGATAATATCTTGGGTTTTAGGATCCCCGTTATGATTCAATGATGTTGTTTGCATAGGATGATACCCACCTAGACTTTGGTTATTATCTATTCCTCAGATTCCCGGTATACTACTGTTGGGACATTTTCATTATTATAGGATACCTCAGACACACTCCTTCGATCCACCATTGACTTGTAGGTGCCACAGTGAAAGCTCATAGGGCCCAATCCTTGTTTATCCCCATTTTACATTGGCCAATCACAATGGAATTGGCAGGTGTCTTATTGTGGAATGAAATGGATTACACTCCTTGGATTACACTATTTTACAGTAGCTAGGCACAATTACTATTGATTTAGTGCTCCATGAGATTTACATTACTTTTGTTATTTCCCGATCACTCTGTTACTAGATATCTTTCCAGGTTGCCTTGTTACGACTTGGGAACTACACTACTTATACTATCATTAGGTGATGTTAGTGCTGCTTATGCCTAAATATGAACAATTACCATTAAATGGTAATTACTTAATTAATGAATTTGTTACATGTTCAGACACCAATAAGGGTTTTATGTAGGTACTTGGGTATATAGTTGCATTATGCAATTTTATGTACTTTATATATGCATTCCTTCAAACTGCTATATTCCATTACACAGGTTGGATGTTATAAACACAATTTGTGGTGTCCAACTAATATTTATCTCACACCCTCTCTAGGAACTATTTGGTACCCAGAGTATATTACAATGTTTCAGATATTGTAAAAGTGAAGCGTACAACTTACAACACATGATTACGTGCTAATAGGTTGGAGCTTGATAATAGATCACTGAGTAGGTCTCCGGATGCTCGGAGTATCCTTTGTTTTCTTTTACTTTGTGGAATGTGTTATTCCTGCTGTCTTGTAACCATTTTTTCCAATTTCCTAGTGACATGACATTACATGATCATTATTTTAGTTGATAGAATTATTATTATTATTATTTATCTATTGCATTGGTTTTATTCCTTTGTTTACTTATATTACTTCCGAAGTTTATATATTACATTTGTATTCCTCCCGTTTTTCTATAATCTGATAATGAAGGAAATTTCATACCATGAACATCCCCTAGTCCCCCGCTGCTATTTGGAAACATCTAGCATTCGATAAGATGCACTTAAGGCCTTGTGGCCACCGGTCTTGGGGAGCCGCTTATGTGGCATCCAGTCCTGGTTCATCACAATGTGGTATCTAAGAGGGTTCTATTTCTTGCTTTACTATTTGAATACAATATATTGGAGAATACTAATGCTTTTGAGTTTTTCATAAGCTATTTTTGGGAATCGTGAACCCATGTTTGGGGTAAAACCAAGATTTCTAAATTATAAATGTTATTTTGCTTTTCCCAATTACAGTTGATATTATTTCCCTATTAGGTGATGCACATGTTTTGTGTAGTTCTTGATTATTACACATTTCAAGAATTCCTTTCATCCTTCACTGAATATATGAGGGAAAAGATAATTGTAACATTCATCAGTATAGGAATGTAGAGTTTATATTTCATTCATATTTCCATGCCATATAGTTGCATTTCACTGCCTTGCATTGTTTGATATGGTTGTGATTTTTTAGTGGTGTTGTGATAGTTTCTTGTAAATTTATTACTTTGGATTCAATTGATTGATGAATATCTCAATTCATGACATGTATGGTCCCTCATGGGTTGGGATGAGTATGTTCTCGAGTTGATCCATTATGATATAATGAAATGGGTTTCGTTTTTGGCGATAGGTGTATGGGAACTGATTCATCGAAAATGACTATCCATTATAAATTGAATCCTAAAAACTTAAATGAATTGGTTGAAAATCATTCTCCATCCTTGTCATGTGTATTAATGTTAAATGAGTGAATCATGGAACTAATGGAAAAATGACATGAATCTTATACTTGAGCACTTATCGATGCATGGCCATCAAAGCAGGTAGTTTGGGTAGTATTTCTTGGGAAGTGAGGTTTCTTACGATTAAATTCCTATAGTGGTTCTATTTTATGATTATATGTTTGTTCTAAGTTGTGTTCATGGAATTTTTAGTCAAATTCCGCCACAATGTCCTCATGTTGTTCTCTAGGAGGGCGGTGATGACCATGCTTCAGATATGGTGGACCCTGAGCCACCAGTCATACTTTCATGAGTGCAAGTTGAGGCACCACATGTTGTACCAGATCCGAGCACTGATGCTCATGTCTGTGATATTTGTTTACACATGATGCAGCCAATGCCATGTTCTCCATAGGCTGCACAGATGATGGCTGATCAGAACCACGAGTTCCCACTGCACCATCCTCATATCTTTCAATAGGATGGAGGTTCTCAGACTTTTGAGTATTGGCTAGAGGAAATTCTATCTATCATTGAGATTCTGTAAAAACCTCCAGATCATAGGGTCAATATTTCTAAATACATACTTTGGGATTCATCCAAGTGTTGGTGGGATGTAGTTACATATTCCAGTTGTCATTTGGGCATGTTATGGGTTGACATCCAGACTACCTTATATGATCAGTTCTTTCCTTAGACACTTAGGGATGACGGAGCCAGTTATTTCAGGTATCTTGAGCATAGTTCTATTTTTTTTATTGAATATTCTGCATGTTTCAATAATTTATAGTGCTTTTCACTACTTATAGTTGGTGATTAGCTTTCGTGTGCTAGACGTTTTGAGGATAAAATTCATTACGCCATCCCAACTCAGTTGAACGTCTTTCAAATTCCAATATTTTCATCAATAGTTGATCATGACCTTATCATTGAGCCTATCCTATGGGACGGAAAAGGTACAGGGTCTAAATGACCAGTGCTGCATCATGCCAGTAGTTTTTCTGGGGACATGAAATGTTCCCTTGAGGTTTTTTGTTAGGGAAGTGGCAGATAGAGTATCTAGTTTGATAACATTGTAGTGTGTCATAATAATGGAAGATACAAGATTAAGAATTCCAAATTTTATAAAGACCCTATGGAGTGTGGGGCTTGTATCTGTATGGGTCATGTTCGTTGTTTCTATAGGACCTTTCCAACACCTTCATGAGGGAGTTCTTTTACACGCCATCAAGCAGGGTGTTGGAATAGCACACGCATGTCTAGATGAGGAGGAGGTTGTGGACATGGTTGTTCAACCCCTAATCACCAGCAATGCCAGAAGAGAAGTCATGGTCATGGTAGTCTATCTTTTGCACATGTATATGGATCTAATCAATTGAATGATTTACAACCAATACCTTAGGATGAAGATGTGAAACCATCTATAGTACATGGTACTATTCTAATAGCCTCAACTATTATCTATTCATTGTTTGACACATGTTCTTTGAAGTCTTCATTTCTATATCTATCATGGAAAGTCTCAGACTATGGATACAGAATCATTATGGTGTAATGATCCTCGATACACTGTTGGGAATACGAACAGAGGGCAGGTGCCAGTGCAGAGACTATCCCCATGAGGTAGGCATCTACCCTTTCTTGTAGAATCTCTTTATTCTTGAGATGATGAGTTTCAATGTCATTAATGGGATGGACTGGTTTGTCCACTCTCATGACAATGTATATTTCTATCACTGCAGTGTCTATTTGAAACCACCAAAAGTCAGAAGTCATCTTTTCAAGGGTGAGTGGAATGTCCAAGCATGGAGATATGGACCGAATCATAATGGTATCGGTGAAGTGACCCCCAGATTGCAAATATTTTCATAGAGAATCAGATTTTCATTCATACTAATTTCCCTCCACTAGTTGATCATTTCAGGGAAGTCATTCTTGATGACATTTATTGGTTACCTCCTAATAGAGAGGTAGAGATTATAATTGATCTTGTTAATGGATCACCTCATATACCCATTCCTCCATACATGATAGAACCAATTGAGCTTCAGGTGCCCAAGTGGAAGATAGAGGACCTAAATGCTGAAGGCTTTATATGGTCTAGTACATCCACTTGGTGTTCACTCATTCTTTTCGCAAAGAAGGCAGATGAAACTCATTTTTTATGAGTGGATTATAGAAGGTTGCACCATCTTATGGTCAAGAACTAGTATCCACTTTCTCGAAAAGATTATCTCTTTAACAATCTCTGAGGAGAAAAGGTGTTCTCTAAGATCATCCAGAGATTAGGTTATCATCAAGTGCATGTCAGACTATCTTACATACATCATACATCCTTATATAGAAGATATGGGCTATTTGAGTATCTTGTTATTCCATTCAATCATACAATCACTCCTCCCATTTTCATGGCTTTGATGAATAGGGTTTTCCACCTCAATTTGGATTATTTTTTTGTGGACATTATGGATGAAATATTTGTGTATTCTCACACTCATAATGACCATGAAAAAAATCATGAAGTCATTATGATTACACTGAGATAGAATCATATTTATTTAAATATTGTTAATTGTGTCTTCTGGTTTGGCAAGGTTCACTTCTTGGGATACAATATTTTAGAATCAAGAGATTCTATTGAACCTAAAGAGGTTAGTGTTGTAGATTACTAGGAGAAACCCATGAATGTGTATCATATTAAGAGTTTCCTTGGGCTCGATGGATATTATAGGTGTTTCATACAGGACTTATCATGTCATCATTCACCTCTTATGAGACTTAAAATGAAGGTTGTTGTGTTACTATTGGCAAAAGCATGCGAGAAATCCTTTCTGAAGATAGAAGGGAGGCTTGTCTCGACAAATATTTTGATTCTTCCAGAGCCAAGTAAAGGATATAAAATCTTTTGTGATGTTTCAAGAATAGGCCTAGGAATAATGTTGATACTGGAAGACAAATTCGTTGCGTAGAGATCTCGGTTGTTGAGGCCTCGTGAGAGAAATTACCCAAGGCACACCTTTGAGCTAGTTACAGTTGTCCATGAATTATGTTGCTGGAGACATTATCTATTTGGTGAGAACATTGAGGTGTATGCCAACCATAAGCGCCTCAATTATATCTTTTATAAACCTTACTAGAACCTGATATATTAGAGATGTGTCCAATATCTACAATCCTTTGATTTTAAGCTCGCCCATACACCTAGAAAGGGAAATGTGGTCATTGATGCCCTGAGTCATAATACTAAAACCCATGACGTTCTGGAAGCCAGTGATGAATTGAAGTCAATGGCCCTCTTTTCTAAACATCATCTAGAATTTCATGATATTCATGAGAAGTCTTACCTCTTATCCTTAATAGTTACCTCTTCCCTCCTTGAGAGGGTGAAGATGGGGTGGTTTTTAGATCCAGAATATTTTGTTCTCCATGAGAGTATATCCTGATATAACCCACCTCTGGATTGGTTTCTGAAAAAAGACAACGTCCTACATCTACGTGGACATATCGGGGTTCTGGTAGATATGCGATAGGAGTTGTTGTAAGAGT
This sequence comes from Viscum album, assembly GCA_963277665.1. Taxonomy (NCBI): domain Eukaryota; kingdom Viridiplantae; phylum Streptophyta; class Magnoliopsida; order Santalales; family Viscaceae; genus Viscum; species Viscum album. Next base: position 897,629,886 of record OY728143.1, on the reverse strand, counting down.
CCCATGCTTCTCAGTGGGTAATTCATCTAGGAATCTTGAAGATGTATCGACATTTTTGACTCCAGTATTAGGTAGCCTCGAATGAAATGTCAGATTGTGGGCTTCATCACTTGGTGTTCCCCCTATCAGTATGTGAAAGTGGAGCACCAGTGAAATGTAGGCTTGTTATATCTACTTCTATTCTTGGAATATAAGAGGGAAGATGTTTCTATGGATTTCATAGTCGGATTAACTAGGTCACAGAGTGGTAGAGATGATATCTAGGTAGTCATTGACTGACTATTGAAATCATCCCACATCATTCATATTTGGGAAGAATGTATGCCCACAAGATCATATGAATACATAGGTTTCAACATAAAATCATTTCAGATTGGGATTCTCGTTTCACTTCACACTTATGGAAAGGATTACAGAAAGATATGGGGACTCACACACTTCTAAGCACAAATTTTCACCCTCAAACCGATGGACAATTTGAACGGATGATACATATTTTAGAGGATTTTCTCTGATCATGTGTCCTTGATTTGGGTGGTTCATGGGATAAGCATATCCCTCTCATTAAGTTCTCTTATAATAACTATTTTCAGGTGAAAATTCAGAAGGCTCATTTTGAGTCCCTATATAGTAGTACATGTCGTTCACCCTTGGGCTGTCTAAAGGCTTCTGAGGTAGCCCTACTAGGTTCTTGTATTGTTTAGGATATATCATAACAGGTTCAACTGATCTGGAAGAATATTACTACATACCAGTCTAGAAAAAATAATATGTCGACCTATATTGACGAGATCTTTTTTTGAGTTTGTGGATCATGATTACATTTTTGTATCTCCTAGGCTTGGGCATAGACTATTATGGGAGTAGGTAAAGTTGTCGCCGAATTACATTGGGCCATTTGAAAGTATAGAGATAGTCGGGCCAATAGCCTATCTGTTGCTACTAACTCAAAGGTAATGTTCCATGCACAATGTCTTTCACGTATCATATCGTTTTCAATATCATGTTGATCCGTCTAACACTTTTGATCCTGAGGATGTTTAGTTAGATGCTGATGCTACCTTTGAGAAGTATACAGTACCCATCGTTGACCGAATCATAAAGGCTCTCTGAGGCAAGTTTGTCCCGGTAGTACGGGGGCTATTGCAGCACCACTGAGTATAGGATAAGACTTGGGATAGGGTAGCCGATGTACATGCTCAATAGCCATATTTTTTCTCATACAATGTTTCTTTATCCTTGGAAGGAGATATCAGGGGTGTTCTTTTAATGGGGGTAAGACTGTAAGAACCAAGTTTTTCACTCATGTTTGGATCCTTTACATTTCGGTATAAATCATTAATTTGGACCTAATATGGATTCTTATGAGTTAGTAGAGGTTCCATGGGTGTTCGAGGCTTATTTGGAGCCCACAACTCATCTTTTTGGAGAAAACAGGCTCTATGCATGGTTTAGAGTAAACTGTATTGGATTTCTGGATAGTTTTCCAAAACAAGTAGATGGTGTTTTTTGGATAGAGCCACCTCACACGGTTGGCGCATGACCGTGAGATCAAACCATGTGAGCGCCACTTTTTCTTAGGTATCCGTGCATGGGTTGAACACAATTTGAAAAACTGGGTGGACCAAACCTTTTGGGCAGATCCACCCCACATTGTTGGCGCATGGTTAGACAAACCGTGTGAAAAAACTGTGTGCATGCTGTTTTCTGGTTAATTTTTTCCAGTTTTTTCCTTAATGTTCTATTATGTGACTGCTTCCTCCCTAATCTGAGTTTATGATGGATTTACATATTTCTCTCTCAATTTGGGAATTTTTTAACGATCTAAATTTGGAATCAAGAGATATCATTCATTCGACATAAGATCGATATTTCATTTACCAAATTAGATGTGGAATGGTAAGTAATTAAGTCCTCCTTAGCTGTTCTTCTTTTCTTTCTCTCTCAACCTAGATATCCCCATTTGAGTTTTTTACCTTTTCATAGATCAACTCTGATCCAAGGATAATCAGTGGATGATACCTGATGAGGAGAGTCATAAAACACAATGGTGGGTTTTCTATAACTTATCCCTACAGTTCATCAATTTTGGAATGTTTGTGTGGGGACCAACGGTTTCATTGGAAACTGTTTTGTAAATTTACAAACCATGATTATAATTTTTAGAATTGTATGGTTATGCTTTTTCCAAATATGTGATTAGTTGTTTGTGGTTACCCCAAAACTCAATCCACCTCATGTTAAAGGTTATTCCATAAATGGGTTTTTAGTGTTTTGACACACTTGATCCACCATTCAGGTGTGCCCTTTCTTTTATTTCCATAAAGTGCGCCTTCTTATAAAAAATTGCTTATTATTAAGGATAATTGAATAATGGAATGTACCATGTATGCTCACCACTTGAACCAGCTAAGTTTTGTGCTTCCAAATGTTTATTTAATGTGAAATGTGAAATGAAAAGTATACTAAGTATATAAATTAGACTTAAAAAATTAGATTTAATAATGGTTACATTTTCCTAGCAACCCTTTCAATGTTAATGGAAGGAAGCTGAGTGAAACTCCCTAACTGAATGTGACTTAATGGTGAATTATGATTTGATTAAATGGATACAATTCTACTTTACTTATACACACTAAAGGAAGAAAAGGCTTGGACCAATACTAATAGTTTTAACTCTACATCACCAATCCAAAATAATGTAAGGAAAGACTTGATCCAAATGAATTATTATATGATTACAATATCAAATAGGAATATACTGACTTGATCTCTCCTTGTCTTCTGATAGGAGAATACCATAGTTCTCAAGAACCCCATTATGATTCAATGATATTGTTTTCTTAAGTTGATATCCACCTAGACTCTTGTTATTGTCTATCCCCAAGATTCCCGATATACTACTGTAGGGACATTTACATTATTATAGGATACCGTAGATAAACTCCTTGGATCTAGAATTGAATCGTGGGTTCCATGTTGAAACCCCATAGGGACCTGTCTTTTCCTAGCCCCATTTTACCATGGTCGATCACCATGGAATCAGTAGGCATCTTATTATTGAATTACTTGGATTACTCACCTTATATTAAAAATCATACCCTTATCTAGACTCAGATACTATTGAGTTAGCATTTTATGAGATTTATGATACATTAATTATTAATGTATAACAACCTCAATAAATATCTTGTTAGATACCCCTGTTACATTATGAGACCTTCACTACATATACTATCATGAGGCGATGTCAGTGTTGGCTAGGTCTCAAGTGACCTATTAACATTAAATGGTAATTAATTAATTAATGAAAATGTTACATGTTTAGACAGCAGCCAAGGGATGATTAAGGTACTTGGGTATTTAGTAAAATTTTTCTATTTTCATTACATTATATATGCATGCTTTCCAACTTCTATATTCAATTAAACGGGCCGGATGTTATTGACACTGTTTGTGGTGGCCCACTGAGATTTATCATACACCCACACTATGTTCCGTTTTGTTTTCAGAGTAGATTACATGGTAGCTGGTATTGAAAAATGGAAGAATTCAGCTTTAAACACTTGATTTATTGATGATAGGATCGACAATGACAGTTGATGTCGGAGTAGGATCTGGGGATGCTTGGAAGATCCTTTGTTTTATTTTACGTTGTGGAACATATTATTCCTACTATCTTGTATCGAGGGTTTATAATTATCTATTGACATGACATCACATCATCATTGTTCTAGTTGATACAATTATTATTATTCTTGTTTATATATTAAATTTTTTGCTTATACTTTTTTACTTGTATTAATTCCGCTTCTTATTTATATCATTTATATTCCTTCCGTTGTGATACACTCTGCTAATGAAGGAATAATATTCCCACTGACACACCTGAGTCCCTCATTTCTCCTCTGCAGGCTCTGGCATTCAAAAAGATGGTATTTAAGACATGTAGCCACCTAGCTCAGGGAACCTGTTAAGTGGGATCCAGATCCGAGTCCTCACACCGAGTATTATATTTAATAAGAACATTAGAGGTCTGACCATTGGGTGAAGAGGGACCGGCTCCAGAGATAGGAGCTGGTACTACTTCTATAGTCTGTGGATCCATCCGATGAGGTCTTCTGAAACACTACATGATGTAATAAATTTTTTCCTCTTCTGATGGATAATCTAGGATGATTGGGGTAGATACTTTTTTGAAGGGGCCAAGAACATTTTAAGTTCATCTTGGGTCCGCTGCAGGGCTATTCCATGATTTTCTTCGTCATTGAAGGTTTGAGCAGTAGTGCAGCAAATAAATTGGGGTCTTCCATGGCTATATCTGCCTAGATATCTTTGTCTTTGACAACATATTCCACTAGATCCCTGATTGTGAATTGGGAAATTGGGTTTATGTCGATATTCTTCATCAAATAAAGGATCCTCTAAGTGAATAAAATTGATGAAGATGATGATCAATTCCTCATATGATGATGAATTTTCTTGAACATCATCTTCCACTAGTGTTGTTTGTCATGGTGGAGGCCATTGTGCCATTTAGCATGGTAGTGCATGTATCTTTTGATCCGTTGGTATGGAATCTTATTCTGTAAAATACAAAACTACTAGAAATGTGACCTTTCCCAACGCTTCTATACCAAAAGTTCATAAAAACCATTGGTATAGGTTCCCTTTCCCAACGGTTTGGCCAAACCGTTGGGAAATCCCACTTTGAGGCCACCTTTCCCAACGGTTTGGGGAAACCGTTGGGAAAGCCCACATTGTGGGGACCTTTCCCAACGGTTTTGTCAAACCGTTGGGAATGGTATACCCTTTCCCAATGGTTTTGGCCAAACCGTTGGGAAATCCCACATTGTGGGGACCATTCCCAACGGTTTGCCAAAACCGTTGGAAAAGGTCCCCCATGGATCAACCTTCACCCAAAATCTAAAAAACTATACCAACGGTTGTCAAAACCGTTGGTATAGGTCTATACCAACGGTTTTGACAACCGTTGGTATAGATCCTTTGATTTTTTATCATTTCTTCTTACCCAGAACATTATATAAATCAAAATTTAATATAATTATGAGAATACATATATATATTTATGTAATTATATACACAAAAGTCATGTTAGGTTAGTGTTTAAGTCGTTCAATAATAAACTAGGGGTGCTGGGATCAAATCCCAGAGAATGTTTTTTTTTGAAATACATATACCAACGGTTCCACAACCGTTGGTAAAGATTTTCATATTAATTATACCAATGGTTTCCAAAACCATTGGGATAGGTCTGTACCAACGGTTTTGGGAAAACTATTGGTATAGACCTATCCCAACGACTTACTTGGCCACGGTTCTCCAAACCGTTGGTATATGTTAGTTTTTCAGTAGTGCAAGTTTATCCTTGGTAAATATTCATCTTCTTTCACATGATCATCTTGACCATTTATGGATTTTAGGGATGAGCATGTTGGTTGTGAAACATCCGGAGATATTGGGGGCGTAGTCATTTGCTTCAACTACGTTGGGAGGATACATTGGAATTGGTTTACAATTTTTTGAGTCAAACTATGATTGATCTTATTCCCCGTTTTTTTGAGAAATTTTTTTCATTCCACTTATTCATTAGGGTTAGTGGTGAAATCCCATGCCAATTCTACTGGCGGTTGTCCCTATTTGACATGTTGAGGATCTATCATTTTTTTCTATAGGTCCTTGAAGATGAAACATTCATCGATGGTGTGTCCCATTATTTGGTGGTCGGGGTAATAATATATCTAGTCATTGAGACAAACGTTTTCATTCCTCTTCGGCTATGGTACCCTTAGCATGTTGCGATTCATGGACGCTACAATGTATCAATGTACTTGACCATCCTAGAAAAAATACACTTTATTACATTACTCTTCGAATTGACTTCTTCTCGATCACATTCGATTGTCTTGTCGATGTGGGGGTGTTCGTTGATGTTTCAGAGGAATGAAAAATTTGGTATGGGACATGAAGATCGATCGGGTGCAGGGGGAGGCTTTAGCATAATGGAAGATGCTTTATCTCTTCCCACACATTTCCCCGGAGCTTATGGGGCTGATCTATACTTGAGATTAGTCTATTGTAAGAAATCCTCTATTTTGTGAGAAATAGAAGAGAAATCCTAGAACACACAAGTATACTTCACTAGGATGAGGGTCGTTCAGAACTCATCAGAGAGATCATCAATTCCCATGGTAAGTATCTCTTCTTGGGCAAGAGACTGATTTAGGGAGTAAGTCAGACCTTTCCGTAGTGACTCGATGTTTTATCAATGAAAATTCACTTATAATAATTATGTCACATAAAATCAAAATAATATAAAAAAGGCACATAATAATAAATACTTTGTTAGTTTTATGAAATATCCATTAAACATAATATTTACACTTATTTGTTTTGAATTTTAAAAATCTGACATAGACAATTGCGATCAGTAAGATATGTGGAGTTAGGTAGGAGAAACGTAATTTTTTATGAATAGTAACATACCCATATGAATAGTTTGGTTACCCTTATGAAAAGTAATATTACCCTTAAAAATAGTAAATAGAACATGTAAAAAACAAACTCATCCATGAAAGTTTAAATAAAATTTAGGAATATTATTAATAAAAGAATGGTATAATAGACCAATTAAATAAATGTTATAAAATTATTAATTAAGTGATTGGTATTTTTGTAATTCATAATTTTTTAACTAATAATTAAGGATTCAAAATAAAATGTATTTTTATAAAAATAAATATATTAACATATTTAGGTCTTTTGATTTTAATATAACTTTATGGGACCTTATGTAAATTTTCAATGTGTTATAAAAATAGTTATAATTTTAAAATATGTATATTCCGTGTAAATGATTATTTTAATTAATAATTAATGTAATATATTTAGAATGTTATTTTCATAAAATATAGTGTACTTTTGAATTTTATATGTTAAAAATGTTTCGGGTGAATTTTTTGAAAATTTTCTAAAATAAGTGTATTTTTGTGAATAGTAAAATACTATAATTTTCAATATATATAAATTATAAGATGACAGAACTATTCATTGAGTCATCGCTAATGTAATAATCATTTTTTAGAACTCACATGATCTAATTAAATTTATAGTTACATGAATTCTCATTATTTCATTACTTTTTAAATATAATAAACTACCAATTAAAATAATAAGAAAACCCTGATCTCCTCCAATATAAATACCACCCCTCACACCCCCATCTCATCAAACCTATAAATATTTGAGCCTTTCCTATATTCTTCCCAATAATCTTACCTATTCCTTCCCCCACAAATATTATCTCTTGTTCTCATTAGAAGTCCAAGCCTAGGTTTCATGAGGAGGATCTCAAGAACAGAATTCAAGAGGCAAATCCTCTCTATTATAATTTAATTTCCTTTAAATTTCAATTTATTTTATTATTACTTCCACACCTACCTTCATAAAAATGGAATGAAAAATACAATACATTATATATAATTTATTTATATCACATTAATGGATTACCCGACATTAACACCCCCCTCTTCAATCTTAAAATTGAAATTGTCGTTCGTGATGTGTCAATTTACCAATCAATGGGGGATGCTCTTTCATTTTTCGTAAATATATTCAAGGATATTAATAAGACCATTAAATAGGTAAAAACAGATTGTATAGTGTATTTTATATCCCTTTATATGTTCTATGAGTAACTTAAAATCATAATACTAAATTACAATACTAAATAAGATCATTGCATTCGAAAAAACAGCCAAAATTAACATGAAGCGGTCATCACAAACTTTTATATATTGAATCATCCTCATAGCATATAACAAAATCCATTGTAAGATCATTAAAAAATATGTGATATCATTAATAACATATAACAACAATTATTTATGTTAATTTTCTTAGTAAATGACCTTCCATTAAAGAAAACTAAGTGAATGGATCTTGGAGACCATGAAAATAAATGCTCCAAAACGATGAAATTAAAATCTATAACAAATAAAAAGGCCCTAAAATAATCTAATAAAAACATAATAAATATTATTTATGTATGAATGGTTATTTAATTGTTAAATAATGATTTTAATGTGATTATAAATGATAGTAATGTGAAGGAAGCTTTCTAAAAAAGGTAATGCGAATTCTTGAACTAACTCACTTTTTTTGGGGTTTCCCTCATTCACTACAGTTTCAGTATGTTTATTCCAGAATATTGATTTATTAATCATTATATTACCCTTTATGTTATATAATGGTTTTCTACCTGAGTTTATGTCAAACAAATCATTTTCCAAAAGAACTCTTCCTTCAAAAAACAAACCTTTTACTTCTCAAGATTGTTTCCGTCACTCAAGGTTAATAAATATTATATAAAGTATTTTATTCCCTCATTAATTTGGGAACCAATGTTTTAGGAATGTATGATTATGAAATGAAACCCATTCCTCTCAATGGTTTATTATATGACCAATATTGATATAGGTTCGTTGTTTCATGAATGAAAATGTGAATGTTGTGAATTGACGGGTGTGCCTGGAATTATATAGTGCAATTTAAATGCTATGAAGTTATGGGTGTGCCTAGAGTTAGATAGAACTATAATGTACTGGGTAATATGAAAAAAATCATTAGTAAAGTGATTTTTTTTAAATATGATGCTATCTTTGTTCAACACAATGTGTGGTGGATGTCCACTAAGACATGATGTTACATTTTTATACAATCCACATTCCAAGTATTTTCTTAACTCTTCCCCCAGATTATGATCATATGAATATGTTATTATGATAATGATTATGCTCACCCTATTTAAATTATTTCATGCACTTATCTATCCACTTAATATGATTTTAGGTCACCCAATTTTAATGTATATTCTCATGTGACTACTTGTACTATGGAGAATTCTAGTGCCATTATGAAGCTAAGGAATAATGAATTAAATAGGCGTTTAAGTTTATGATGTAATTTTTTTTAATGGTCCTAGTTTTCCCAAGGCACTAAACCTATGTATCCTGTTTAGGGATTCATTTTTTTATCTATAAAATGATGTAATATAAACATAATTGAAATATGGGTCATAATTATTTGTATCATATGATAGTTTAGTCAATTGGGGAATTAGGATTAGTGAACCATAGGTAAAACCCTTAGTATTAGACGTAGTATAATTGGTCAACCAAGAAGCTTTATTTTAAAAAATTATAAATATAGGGATCCTATAAGATATTCCATTAGACTGAAATGCATAAAGAAAGAAGTTACTTATTTTGGAATTTTTAAATAATGTTTTGTTCTATCCTTTTGTATTTCAGAAAATGTTGGGAACTAGGAAGAACCAGGCAAACAACCCATGTGAGGGATAATGAATTGATAGCCCAATTAACAACCCTTATTATTTGAGAGGTTGATTTCAATTTTTCATGGTGATTCTTACCCATCGATCTCATGTTATGAACAATTACTTGAATAATCTGGAACATCCTCTTTCACCATGGAGGGAGTAATTGTTTTTTGAATGTTTTATGTGTCAATGAACACCAATGATTACTGTATATTATCATCCAATAGTTTCAGAACATTGGGTAAACTATATAGAGACGAACTTTTCTATGATTCACTGTTCTAAGATGGTGTAGGTGACTCTGGTTGTTTATCATCTTGATGTATAGGACGATCAATGGTGGTATTTGATTAAGAACCCCAAGATGAGGGATGAAACATGAGAGATTGAATGGGAAGATTTTAAGATAAAGTTTCTTAATTTGTATTTCCATCAAAAGATTCATACAAATATAGAGAGAGGATACATAAATGTCACGACCCGCCCTCGGGGTCCGTGCCGTGACTACCCCAAGCCCGCCTTCCATAGGCCAGGGGCTGGCGACTAGCACCAAGGCGTAATTCCTGGTAAAAAGGGAAGGCATTGCCTTTGAAAAGTAAACACACACCACAGAGTAAATAAGCGGAAAGTAAACACTAAGCAAACAGAGTACGACTGAAAGTGCGGAAAAGTAAATGGGCCAGAATACAAACCCAAACTGAAAGTAAAGTACAACTCGAAAAGGGAAAAACAGCAACTGAAAAGTAAAGGCCGCAACTCCGAGCTGTCCACTGGAAATCCCACCTGAAGGGTGGGTACAGATAGCTCCTCTGCTACACGGGTCCCGTCGTCCGCTCCGAGCACGTCCCGCCCAGTGGTCCACCTCCGGGTACCGTCCCGCTCTGCAAGCCTCAGCTAAGGTCAACGCTGTCCGTCGTCTGCAACCAACACAACGAAGTGCGGGCAAAGCCCGTGCAGGGGTGAGTATAAGCTACTCAGTAGGGACCCCGAGACCCCTGAAGGTCTCTCAAATCCACAAAGGATAAATCACGAAGAAAAGTACAATCACGAAGTAACAACCGACACTGCTTAGGTATATGCCCATACATATACCTAAGTCATCAATTCAGATACGCTCCAACCTCCGAGCCCAAGTACAACTCAGTCCACGCAGGAAAGTATACGTAATCCACAAAGGGAAGCAAAATATAATCCACACAGGATTGCACAACACAATCCACACAGGAAAACAACAGGATTCAGCTCACACAGGTATACTTCTTCAAGGACGATAAAGATGATCACTGATCCATCTAAGTCGTCGGACCCACGAAGGATCGATAGGTAACTAACCCCCGCAGAAGACCCACACAGGATCGGGCTCACACAGAACCTGTAGGCGCTGGCTCACACAGAACCGCTGAGCGCAAGGACCCACAAAGGATCGGGCTCACACAGAACCTGTAGCACTGATCCACGTAGGATCGCTGAGTGCTGTAGTCGTCGTCGTCGAATCCACACAGGATCTCTGTACTGTCGTCGTCCAATCCACACAGGATCTCTGTACTGTCGTCGTCAAATCCACACAGGATCTCTGTACTGTCGTCGTCCAATCCACACAGGATCTCTGTACTCTCGTCGTCCAATCCACACAGGATCTCTGTACTGTCGTCGTCAAATCCACACAGGATCTCTGTACTGTCGTCGTCCAATCCACACAGGATCTCTGTACTGTCGTCGTCAAATCCACACAGGATCTCTGTACTGTCGTCGTCAAATCCACACAGGATCTCTGTACTGTCGTCGTCAAATCCACACAGGATCTCTGTACTGTCGTCGTCGCAGTCACAGTAGCAGTCGTAGCAGTAGAACAGTCGCAGCCAGCTCTAGGGTTCCCGCACACAGCAAGCTCGTACGGAGGATCCGCTTCACGAGCCCAGAGGCTGATACATCAACTGTCACGAAGACCGAAGTTGATGTATCCAAAAGTTCCGTATCGTCAACAGGAACTCAACGCAACAGACGGCGCGTCGATCGGACGCCCGGTCTGAGAGTTATTGGCATTTTCGTCTCCGGGGCCCGGTTGGTTTTTAAGGCAAAACCAACCCGACCGTACTCCACCTGCGTCCAAACCTCGGGCGGAGTATGCCAAAAGATCCGTCTCACTAAGAGGAACATTACGCGACTGACGGCACGTCAATCGGACGTCCGTAGCTCAAGATATGAGCGTTTCCGCTCCGAAGGCCCGGTTGGTTTCGTGAACGAACCAACCCGGCCGAACTCTAAGTAAACCGAAACCTTGAGTGCGATATACCGAAACGACCGTCTCGATCCAAGGATCGCGTTGCCGCAGACGGTTCGTCATTCGGAGGTCCGAGGCTCAAGTTATGAGCCAAGAACCGAATCTGGTCCGAAACGGGGGGGTCCGGGTCCGGGCCGACCCGGCCCGACCCCCCCCCCCCCCCGGGGCGGCGCGGCGGCCGGCGGCGGCGGACGGCGGCGGCGGACGGCGGCGGACGGCGGCGGCGGACGGCGGCGCGGCGGCGGCGCGGCGGCGGGCCGCGTGGCGGCGGCGGCGGGCCGCGTGGCGGCGGCGGCGGGCCGCGTGGCGGCGGCGGCGGGCCGCGGGGCGGCGGCGGCGGGCCGCGTGGCGGCGGCGGGCCGCGTGGCGGCGGCGGAAGGCACGCGGGGCTAAGCCCCGCGTTTCACAAGCGGCACGGCTAAAAGCCGTGCCTTGTATTAAAAACGGCCCCCGCAAGTGGGGGCCGACTGAATAAAACCGGGGGGGCTTTGCCCCCCCCTCCTTAAATGAACCGCCCCCCTCATTAAGAGGGGGGTCTTGAAGGACCGGCCGGGGGTTTAATCCCCCGGTTTTTATGACATCCGGCCGGCCCGCTGGCCGGTCGGTTTTTACCAACGGGACCGGAATTTCCGGTCCCGCCCTCGACTTCCGACGCCGGCGGCCCGGCCGCCGGTCTTTCCTTCCGCCGCGGCCCGGAACCGGCCGCGGTCTCCTCGTCTCACCGCGGCCCGGAACCGGCCGCGGTGTTCGTCGTCCGGCGCGGTGCGACGGCACCGCGCCCCTTTCGCCGTGCCATGAATCCTCCCAACGCGGCGCGACGGCGTCGCGTTCTTGAAGTCTCTCCTCGGCGAAGCGCGACGGTGTTGCGGAAAATTATAAGCATGTTCATCCGCGTGGTGCGACGGCACCACGCCTCTTGCTTCCACCCGCATGAATAAAACGAGAACTAAGGAGGGGGGGTTCGGCCGTGTTCATGCGGTCCGACCCCCCTCACGTTAATTAATAACATAACTAAAGAATGTCCAAAAGCCTCACATTTAGTCATGCTAAAATCCATGATTCAAGAATGGAATAAAAATAATCAATAATTAACATCCCCTACCTCTGGTTTCAAGAACGAAGATCGTCAACGACCCGCGGAAGACGCGTCGCGGTGGTCGGCGTCACGGAAGAAGGACGTCGATGTCGTGAAGCGAGGATTCGAAGTTCTTTGACGACGATTTCTTCGCGGGAAATCGTCGCGGAAGAGATGACGCGGAAGAAGACGTCGTCGGTGTCGCGGGTATGGCGTCGCGAAAGACGATTCCCGAGAACGTGGCGTTCTTCGTCGATGTTCGAAGGTTCTTCGCGTTCTTCGTCAAAGCTTGAAGAAGAAGAAGATGAAGGCTCCAAATTCTCTCAAGGTGGCTAGAGAATTCTAACCCAAATAAAATAAGCTAAGTCTTATTTTATTCACACAATTATCAATTTGAATTTCAAAGGTTTGAAATTCAAACAATTCAAACAATTCAACTCCATTAATTAACAAAGTTGTCATGTTATTAAATGAGGAGTTTAAGGGGGAAGTTGAGAGGTTACTAAAAGATTTAGGGGTTCGTGTGGGCCCCACCACACTTAATCCTCCCAAGGGAGGTTAAGTGGGTGTGGGTCCCACTTCCAACCCCCTTAGGTAGGTTTTTTTTTTAATAAGTTTAAATAAAATTTGTTTTACACAATTTTATTTAACTTAACTGAAAAACCCCAAAACGTAACTTTCAACCCGCAACAAACGCAACTCCCGAAAAGGTCTCATTAAGCGAAAATCGGCGCTGCGAGTTCATCGGTGCCCTCGGATTTCAATTCCGAGCACCGGATGAAAAGTTAGGAATTCCCGCTCGTTCGTTCACTGAACGTACCCGAGCCAAACTTCGGAAATTAATTCCGGGCACTCCGGGCCTCGGAATCAGGTGCCGTCTGAAACCGCGCTCTTGTAAAATTCTAAAGAAAATTAAGAAAAAAAATTTCCTTGAATTTTACGGGTCTTTACATTACTCCCACCTCAGGGCTTTACGTCCCCGTAAAGCTACATCAAAAACTAGGGGAAACCAAAAGAGAGTACTGAGCACGCATCTGAGCCTCCCGCTCCCATGTGCTCTCCTGGAGATTCCCGTGCCGCCATCTGTTGTGCACAAGAGGAATCGATCGTCCATGTAGGTCCCGCTCCTGGATGACATGGACCTCCTCTGACGTGGCCCGGACCATCTCCGGTCCCACCAGAGCTGCAAGATTTCTCTTTTGCCGAAAAGAGAAATCTGGTCTCATCCCCTGGATGAACCACATTCTTTGCCTAAAACAGTCAATCCTAACATGGATGATACTAATCCATACTAAGGATGACGTCGTAAGGCCTCGACGCTACTACTAAGAGATTCAACCGTTACTCTCGCCTCCAAGGGTTGTGTCACACTGTCGGCATCAGTGTGTGGTAACTGGGCCTCCTCCAGTAGATGTCTCACAAGTGAGGGTCAAGTCAACAGCCAAAACTGGAACCTCTTAGTAACATTACGATAGAGGACAGGAACGAAAACATCACAAGGTATGCGTCTTTTATTATTGCAGCTCGTAATACAAGACGCTACACAAAAGCAACAAGGAACTAGAAGTACAAAGGATGTAACCACTAGTTCTGCTCCTGTCCATCGGCTCCCAGAGCTCCATGATCGAAGGCCTCGGCTGCCTGAAGCTGAGCTCTCCCCTGCGGTCGGGGTGGACCTCCTGGTGGTGGTGGTGGTAGAGCCTCAAAGCGTCGGCCACCACCAGCTGCTCGTCCAGCTCCTCTGCCTCGTCCGCCTCCTTCCTGCAGACCGCCACGGTCGAACCTCTGCCTCTGCCTAGGTGGTTCCTCAACCGTCTGCTGCTCCTCCGTATGGCGGGTCGGGCAGTCACGAGCCATGTGGCCTCGCCCGCCGCATGCATAGCACTGTCTTCCACTCGAAAGACTGGCTCCGCGTTGTGTGCCCTGCACTGCTGAGCCAGTGCCCTGAGGTCTGGTCTGTCTGGACCCCTGAGTCATTCGTCGACTGCCAGCTGCAGATGACTCTGCCACGTGCCGTCCTGCGGTGGGTCTCTGTGCTGGTGTAGACTCAGCAAGGAAGCTCTCGATCAGAAGAGCCCGCTCCAGTACTCCTGTCTGAGTCGGTATGCTGAGGGAGATCAGCGATGCCCTGATCTCGTGTCTCAAACCCTGCTCGAAGGTCCGGGCCCGGAAGAATGGGTCCCGTACCATGTCGGTCGAGTAGCGCGAGAGATCGGTAAATCTCGCCGAGTACTGGGCGACCGTCATGCTGCCCTGCCGCAGCTGTAGAAGCTCCTGGATACGCACCGCACGAAGGGTGGCTGGGACGAACTCCGAGCGAAAGATGCTCTCAAAGTCCGTCCAAAGAAGAGATGCCTCATCGTGCACCTGGAGCATCAAGCTCCACCATCGTCCTGCTGCTGCGTGTAGTAGGCTCGCAGCGAGGATCACCATGAGGTCTGCTGGTGTCCTCACTAGCCTAAACACTCGAACCACTGCCTCCAGCCAGTCCTCTGCTGCCTGGGGATCCGTCTCCCCGCGAAACCTGGGCGGTCGCTGGCGCTGAAACTCATGCAGTGCGCTGAGGCGACGTGCATCGTCAGCGGCTGCTGCTGGAAGCATCGGGGGATCGGCGGGTAAAGCTACTGCCGGTGCCACTGCTGACAAAGGGCCCTGCACCGAAGCCTCGTCGCTCGGTGGGCTGTCGTCTCGCTCGACTCTCGGAACCCTAGCTGGCTGCCGTCGTGGGGCCATCCTGAAAAGGAAACAGGTGCGCCACGGTTAGAACAGTATACCTGGTGAGCTGGCACAAGTAATCACAAGGAAAACTTGAGACTTTCATAAAGCAGATCAGTATACCCGGTGAGCTGACACAAGTAATCACAAAGAAAACTTGAAACACACACGCAATCAATGTTTTCGTGCATTAAGTCGGAAATCAGAAGTCAGGGTCCTGGTGTACGGATACGTCGGCCGCCGCACCAACACTGGACTCCCTGGACTGATAACCACACTCAATACGCTAAACATTATTGCTTCACATAGAAAAGATCAGAGTTCGCGGTAGAACCGAACTCCTCTGATACCAATTTGTCACGACCCGCCCTCGGGGTCCGTGCCGTGACTACCCCAAGCCCGCCTTCCATAGGCCAGGGGCTGGCGACTAGCACCAAGGCGTAATTCCTGGTAAAAAGGGAAGGCATTGCCTTTGAAAAGTAAACACACACCACAGAGTAAATAAGCGGAAAGTAAACACTAAGCAAACAGAGTACGACTGAAAGTGCGGAAAAGTAAATGGGCCAGAATACAAACCCAAACTGAAAGTAAAGTACAACTCGAAAAGGGAAAAACAGCAACTGAAAAGTAAAGGCCGCAACTCCGAGCTGTCCACTGGAAATCCCACCTGAAGGGTGGGTACAGATAGCTCCTCTGCTACACGGGTCCCGTCGTCCGCTCCGAGCACGTCCCGCCCAGTGGTCCACCTCCGGGTACCGTCCCGCTCTGCAAGCCTCAGCTAAGGTCAACGCTGTCCGTCGTCTGCAACCAACACAACGAAGTGCGGGCAAAGCCCGTGCAGGGGTGAGTATAAGCTACTCAGTAGGGACCCCGAGACCCCTGAAGGTCTCTCAAATCCACAAAGGATAAATCACGAAGAAAAGTACAATCACGAAGTAACAACCGACACTGCTTAGGTATATGCCCATACATATACCTAAGTCATCAATTCAGATACGCTCCAACCTCCGAGCCCAAGTACAACTCAGTCCACGCAGGAAAGTATACGTAATCCACAAAGGGAAGCAAAATATAATCCACACAGGATTGCACAACACAATCCACACAGGAAAACAACAGGATTCAGCTCACACAGGTATACTTCTTCAAGGACGATAAAGATGATCACTGATCCATCTAAGTCGTCGGACCCACGAAGGATCGATAGGTAACTAACCCCCGCAGAAGACCCACACAGGATCGGGCTCACACAGAACCTGTAGGCGCTGGCTCACACAGAACCGCTGAGCGCAAGGACCCACAAAGGATCGGGCTCACACAGAACCTGTAGCACTGATCCACGTAGGATCGCTGAGTGCTGTAGTCGTCGTCGTCGAATCCACACAGGATCTCTGTACTGTCGTCGTCCAATCCACACAGGATCTCTGTACTGTCGTCGTCAAATCCACACAGGATCTCTGTACTGTCGTCGTCCAATCCACACAGGATCTCTGTACTCTCGTCGTCCAATCCACACAGGATCTCTGTACTGTCGTCGTCAAATCCACACAGGATCTCTGTACTGTCGTCGTCCAATCCACACAGGATCTCTGTACTGTCGTCGTCAAATCCACACAGGATCTCTGTACTGTCGTCGTCAAATCCACACAGGATCTCTGTACTGTCGTCGTCAAATCCACACAGGATCTCTGTACTGTCGTCGTCGCAGTCACAGTAGCAGTCGTAGCAGTAGAACAGTCGCAGCCAGCTCTAGGGTTCCCGCACACAGCAAGCTCGTACGGAGGATCCGCTTCACGAGCCCAGAGGCTGATACATCAACTGTCACGAAGACCGAAGTTGATGTATCCAAAAGTTCCGTATCGTCAACAGGAACTCAACGCAACAGACGGCGCGTCGATCGGACGCCCGGTCTGAGAGTTATTGGCATTTTCGTCTCCGGGGCCCGGTTGGTTTTTAAGGCAAAACCAACCCGACCGTACTCCACCTGCGTCCAAACCTCGGGCGGAGTATGCCAAAAGATCCGTCTCACTAAGAGGAACATTACGCGACTGACGGCACGTCAATCGGACGTCCGTAGCTCAAGATATGAGCGTTTCCGCTCCGAAGGCCCGGTTGGTTTCGTGAACGAACCAACCCGGCCGAACTCTAAGTAAACCGAAACCTTGAGTGCGATATACCGAAACGACCGTCTCGATCCAAGGATCGCGTTGCCGCAGACGGTTCGTCATTCGGAGGTCCGAGGCTCAAGTTATGAGCCAAGAACCGAATCTGGTCCGAAACGGGGGGGTCCGGGTCCGGGCCGACCCGGCCCGACCCCCCCCCCCCCCCGGGGCGGCGCGGCGGCCGGCGGCGGCGGACGGCGGCGGCGGACGGCGGCGGACGGCGGCGGCGGACGGCGGCGCGGCGGCGGCGCGGCGGCGGGCCGCGTGGCGGCGGCGGCGGGCCGCGTGGCGGCGGCGGCGGGCCGCGTGGCGGCGGCGGCGGGCCGCGGGGCGGCGGCGGCGGGCCGCGTGGCGGCGGCGGGCCGCGTGGCGGCGGCGGAAGGCACGCGGGGCTAAGCCCCGCGTTTCACAAGCGGCACGGCTAAAAGCCGTGCCTTGTATTAAAAACGGCCCCCGCAAGTGGGGGCCGACTGAATAAAACCGGGGGGGCTTTGCCCCCCCCTCCTTAAATGAACCGCCCCCCTCATTAAGAGGGGGGTCTTGAAGGACCGGCCGGGGGTTTAATCCCCCGGTTTTTATGACATCCGGCCGGCCCGCTGGCCGGTCGGTTTTTACCAACGGGACCGGAATTTCCGGTCCCGCCCTCGACTTCCGACGCCGGCGGCCCGGCCGCCGGTCTTTCCTTCCGCCGCGGCCCGGAACCGGCCGCGGTCTCCTCGTCTCACCGCGGCCCGGAACCGGCCGCGGTGTTCGTCGTCCGGCGCGGTGCGACGGCACCGCGCCCCTTTCGCCGTGCCATGAATCCTCCCAACGCGGCGCGACGGCGTCGCGTTCTTGAAGTCTCTCCTCGGCGAAGCGCGACGGTGTTGCGGAAAATTATAAGCATGTTCATCCGCGTGGTGCGACGGCACCACGCCTCTTGCTTCCACCCGCATGAATAAAACGAGAACTAAGGAGGGGGGGTTCGGCCGTGTTCATGCGGTCCGACCCCCCTCACGTTAATTAATAACATAACTAAAGAATGTCCAAAAGCCTCACATTTAGTCATGCTAAAATCCATGATTCAAGAATGGAATAAAAATAATCAATAATTAACATCCCCTACCTCTGGTTTCAAGAACGAAGATCGTCAACGACCCGCGGAAGACGCGTCGCGGTGGTCGGCGTCACGGAAGAAGGACGTCGATGTCGTGAAGCGAGGATTCGAAGTTCTTTGACGACGATTTCTTCGCGGGAAATCGTCGCGGAAGAGATGACGCGGAAGAAGACGTCGTCGGTGTCGCGGGTATGGCGTCGCGAAAGACGATTCCCGAGAACGTGGCGTTCTTCGTCGATGTTCGAAGGTTCTTCGCGTTCTTCGTCAAAGCTTGAAGAAGAAGAAGATGAAGGCTCCAAATTCTCTCAAGGTGGCTAGAGAATTCTAACCCAAATAAAATAAGCTAAGTCTTATTTTATTCACACAATTATCAATTTGAATTTCAAAGGTTTGAAATTCAAACAATTCAAACAATTCAACTCCATTAATTAACAAAGTTGTCATGTTATTAAATGAGGAGTTTAAGGGGGAAGTTGAGAGGTTACTAAAAGATTTAGGGGTTCGTGTGGGCCCCACCACACTTAATCCTCCCAAGGGAGGTTAAGTGGGTGTGGGTCCCACTTCCAACCCCCTTAGGTAGGTTTTTTTTTTAATAAGTTTAAATAAAATTTGTTTTACACAATTTTATTTAACTTAACTGAAAAACCCCAAAACGTAACTTTCAACCCGCAACAAACGCAACTCCCGAAAAGGTCTCATTAAGCGAAAATCGGCGCTGCGAGTTCATCGGTGCCCTCGGATTTCAATTCCGAGCACCGGATGAAAAGTTAGGAATTCCCGCTCGTTCGTTCACTGAACGTACCCGAGCCAAACTTCGGAAATTAATTCCGGGCACTCCGGGCCTCGGAATCAGGTGCCGTCTGAAACCGCGCTCTTGTAAAATTCTAAAGAAAATTAAGAAAAAAAATTTCCTTGAATTTTACGGGTCTTTACAATAAAGGTGAACCAAAATGAAGGAGAATTTATTAAAACATATGAATAAAATTTCAAAAGGATTTCAAGGTATGATTTGATATTTTTTTATCAAAAATGATATCAAAATTGATAGATTCATTAGTGGTTTAAAACCACAACTCTGAAAGTCTCTCACAGTTAGAGACATTGTGAGCCATGAATAAGTTCTTCGATATTGTATAAATGTGGTGATGGTGTTTGGAGATTGGTACCACGAATATGGTGATAAGAAACAAAACATGTAGTTTCAAGATAGAGGATCAAATGAAAAATGTGGAAGGAAAACTCAACCACCCACATGTCAAAACAAGGGAAAAGGCGTCATGGGAACTAACACAAAGAAACAAGGAAATTCATAATGTTTTGGAGAGAAGGACAAAAAGTAATTTAATTTAGAAAATACAAGAAAAATATGGATAATGTGGTGGGAAATGGAGAGAACCGCCCATGGTTCAATGGTACAACTATAGGGTGAAGACACACTATTCCATCTAGTGCTCTAAAACTCATGTCCTTGAGGGTAATCAACATCATCAGCCACAAAAAATAATGGAAAAAATGAAGGATTATTCCATCACTACCATGTAAGTGGTGAAATAGAATGAAGTCATACAAGGTACACTTATTATTCACTCCATAATGGGAAAAAACTTTTTTGATTCTAGTTTTACACATTCATTTATATCTATCAAGTTTTATGGAACAATTTAATTGAAGCCCTTAAACCATTAAGTACATATATCCATATAGACACCTAGTGGTACTGTCATTACAAACCAAGGGTTGGATTCTTCTCATGTTTTTGTATGTAGGAGGATTCTTCAATAAAATCTCCTGATACTTCCTTTGGTGGAATTATATTCTACAACGAGGATGGACTTGATCTATTTATATAGAGAACATATCAACTATCAGGAAAATAAAAAATATTTTCATAATCTAAACCATCCTATGATCCTATAAAAATGCTAGTAAAATCATGAATCTCCTTTGAAAAATCCATCAATAGTGTGGGTGTTTATTCTTTATAATGAAAAATAAATTGTTGAAATGGTTGACTCAAAGGAAGGTATCGAACACGGGTAAATACCCATTGTAAGGGAACACAATGATGTATTTCATGATGAGTTACAATGACTACCCCCAGACTATGAGGTTGAGATCTCTATATAAATCATACCCAGATCTACTCCTATCTCAATGTGTCCCTATAGGATGGCTCATATTGAACTGGAGGAGTTAAACAAGTAGCTGCAAGAGAATTTGGAAAAAAGGTTCATACTTTCTAGTGAATCATGTTGGGCTGCACCAGGGCTCTTTTTTAATAAGAAGGAAGGATCAATGTGACAGTTTATCGATTACCGGGAACTCAACAAGATCAACATAAAGAACAAGTATCATGTTCTAAGGATAGATAATTTGTATGAGCAGTTGAGAAGAGTTCAGTAAATTTCAAATGTGGACCTCCATTCTGGATATCGTCATCTAAAGGTGAATATGGAAGATATTCAGTAAAATAGCTTCCATGCATGGTATAGGGACAATGAGTTTTTGGGGATTCCCTTTGTATTTACAACCTTCCTTATAATAATAATGGATTTGATGAATAGAGTCTTTATACATTACCACTGAAAATTTGTGGTAGTTTTTTTCGATGATATTCTCATATACAAAAAAAAAGATTAAAGGTACAAGAATAACATTTAAGACTTTTGTTGGTGACATTATGGAAGGAGAATTTATACACCCTATTTAGAAAGTGTGACTTTTGGATGAATCATGTCACATTACAAGGAAATGTTATCATATGTGAGGTAATTAATGTGGACCCTTAACAAATCTTGGAAATTGGGGAATTTCCTAGACCCTCTAGTGTCATATAAATCAATAGTTTTCTTGTATTAACAGGGTACTTTAAACATTTTGTTTTTGAAATTTCTCACTATTTTTAATCCTTTTAATTAAGTTAACAATGAAATGGGTAAAGTATGTCTAGAGGGAATAATTTGATGAAAGCATCATGGAGCTAAAGAAAAGGATTATCACTGTAGGAGTACTCATAATACCGAAAAGTGGAGAAGGTTTTGTGATAAACAATGATTCTTACAAAAAGGATTAGATTGTGTACTCATGAAAAATATTAATGCGATATCCTATGCCTCACGATTGATGAATATAAATGAGAAAAACTACCCAACTCATTATCTTGAACAAGCAGCAGTGATTTTTGACTTTAAAATCTTGTAGAACTACCTCTATAGTGAGATGTGTGATGTATATATTGATCACATGATCCTAAAGTATATATTCACACAAAAGGGAATTAAAATTTGTCAAATGGTATTTTTTGAGAAAATCAAAGACTATGATTTCTCTATTATATATCATCCTTGATAGGCAAAAAAGGAACTAATTCGATAAATACAAAAACCTGACTACTCTATCCATGTTGTAGATTGAAAAGACTATATATTCATGGATATGAAAAGGATGGATTTGGAAATCACAATGACATGGAATAATTCCTAACTTTTCCAAATGATTTCATAACCATGTACCCATGATAAGATTAAGAAGACCAAAAGGTATGCGCTTATGTTGTAAAAGACGACGAATGTAGTAATGGAAAAAAAGATAAAAGAGATACACATAGATGATGATGGTGTAATTCAGTATGGAATGATTCTTTGTGTACCTTAATCACAGGGGATAAAGAAAGAGCTATTGGATAATGCTTATAGGTCAACATTCTCTATCCATCGTGGTGGGACCAAGATGTACTGTGATCTCTGATAAAACGTATGGTGGGATGACATATAGAAGGAGAATGAAGAATATCTCTCTAGATGTTTGATATGTCATCATGATAAATATGGGTGATAGAAGTTAAAAGGGATGATTCAACCATTTCTTATACTCATATGGAATTGAAAGAACTCCACCATGGACATTGTCAGGGGTCTCTTAAAGAGATCCAAAAAAATTAAAAAAGGGTTGTGGGGGACCGACTCACCAATAATTCTCACATTATCACTATTATGTAAGATATATCTATTGAAAACATTTAAAAATATATGTGAAGGACTTGGTGATACATCATGGGGGTCCTCTCTTGATTATGTCTGACCGTGATCTGAGGTTTACATCTATATTCTAAAGGCGTCTTCAACATTACATGAGTACTGAATTAAATTTCATCATGGCTTATCACCTCGAAATAGATGGACAATCTAAATGGACGATTCATATGCTTAAAGATATGATAAGATACATCTCATTATAATTCATTGATTGATGGGATCAGAATATCCCATTGGTTGACTTCTCATGATAAATAGCTTCCACTCTATTATTCTAATTGATTCATATGAGCTCTATTTGGAAAGCAATGTAGAGGACCAACATGTTGAGATGTTGTTTGGGAAATAAAACTATATAGGCCGGAACTTATGAAAGAAATTATAGAGAAGGTTCAAGACATCCATCAACATATCCATGATGCTCAGACTCTGAAAAAGTCCTTTGTTGATAACCATCAAAGGGAATTAGAGTATGATATTGGAGATAATGTTTTCCATAGGATATCTCCATTGAATATAGTCATGCAGTTTGGAATGAAATGGAAGCTAATCCAAATGTACATTTTCCCCTTTGAGATCTTTTATCACAAAGGAGTTGTAGCCTATCTGCTTTCACACCCACTGAATATGGATCATGTTCCCAACGTGTTCCGTGCATCACTCCTGAGGATGTATATAACAGATCCCTCACATGTACTTAACTCATAGGTGGTTCAACTGAAATATTATTCCTCATATGAGGTGAATCCAATAAGGACTCTGGACTAGAGAGATAAAGTTCTATATAATAAGACAAACCAGATTGTCAATGTGCAGAAGAGTAACCATAAGTATGAAGAAGAAACTTGGTAACCAGAGGAGGCTATAAAAGAGAAAAACTACCACCAATTTATATAAAATGAAATACAGAGTGACAAATTTCAAAATGGGGGAATAATATAATGAACCATTTTTTTCAATGGAAATTCCCTTCTCATAATTATGTCACATAAAATAACAATAGGAAACACAATTCTAGATCATGCAACAAAGTAATATGTGACTTTTATATACTGGGCGTTAAAAATGATTTTTCATTTCTATTTTTGGAATTTTGAAAATCCAACATACAAGGTTTTGATCGTAAGATATTTGGAGTCTGGTAAGACAAACATAATTGTTGATGAATAGTAACATAACCTTTTGAATAGTAATGTTACCCTTATGAATAGTAATATGACACTTGTGATTAGTAAATATACCAAATGAATAGTAACCACACCAATGAAAGTATAAATAAAGTGTAAGAATCTTATAAATAAGAGAATGGTATAATAGACTATGTAAATAAATGTTTTAAAATTTTTAACTAAGTGATTGGATTTTTTTTATTTCATAGTTATTTAATTACAATTTGATAATTAATAATTTATTATAAGAATTATTTTCAAAAAAATAAATACATATATTAACATTTTTATGTCTTGTGATTTTAATATAATTTTATGGGACCTAAAATAACATTTCAAAGACTTATACTATAATCTATAAATTGAAAATCATAATATTACATCTAAATGGTGATTTTAATTTAAAATTAAATTACTCATTAAAAAAATTGATTTCATAAAATGGAGTTCATTTTTTAATTCTACACTTTGAATAATTATTTGGTTAATTTTTTGAGATTTTTCATAAATACCTGAATTCTTTTTGAACAGTAAAATATAGTAATTTACACTATATATAAATTAATTCACATAATTTAATTAATATTTTTGGTCTCATAAATTTTATATTTCTTATAAGGACAAAAAAAAAATAAATGAATGGATCATATAATAATATAACACCCCACTCCTCTATTATAAATGCCACCCCTCACACCCTCTTCTCCTCACAGAAATTATGATTTGATCATGTACTATATTCATCCCAATATTCTTCCCAATCCCCTACCACAAATCCATTATCCCTTAGTTTTATCAAAATCCCAAGACAATGTTCCTTGAGAATCATATCAAGAGTAGAATTCCAGAGGTAAATCCTCTCTATTTTATTTTAATTTCATTTCAATTTCAATTTATTTTCTTATTATTTCCTCACCTCCCTTCCCACTAATGAATTGATGACACTAGTACCTTAAATATTCTGGAATTACATAATGTCGTGTAAGATCCATCATTAATCTCCTCCCCCTCTCTCCAATGTTAAAAACTAAATCAACAATCGTGATGTGTCAATTTACTGACATCTTGTGTGATGCAATTTCATATTACACACTAATATAAAATGCTATTAATAAAAAAAATTAAATGGTTCATTATTGATTTAATTTTTATGTAATAAAATTTTTTAAGTTTGGGAAATAATTTCTACTCATCATACAAAATGATAAATCAAAACTAGTTCATTACATTTTATAAACTGCCAAAATTAAAATAAAATGACCATCATTAAATTTGGTCCAGTGAATCATCCTCATGATATATATCCAAATACTTTGTAAAATCATTTAAAATTCTATTATATAATTAATAACATATAATATAAATTCTTTATGTTTATCCTCATTATAAAAAAACTCCCATTCATGTATACAAAGTGAACTGATCATAGAAACCATCAGAATGCTCCCAAAAGATGAAATTAAACTCTATAACTCATTAGAGGCCCATAAAAGAACATAATAACACAATGATGAATCATATTCATTTTTAAAATGTTTGTTAATTTTTTATTAATTAATTTAATGTTATTATGTATGATTTTAATATGAAATAATCTTTCAAACAAAAGGTACGGGGAATTCTTGAATCCAACTCTCTTTCATTGGGGTTTCCCTCTTTCACTCCATTTTCATTATGGTTATTGATTAAAAATTATTTATTCATCATTATATTAATTGTTTTGGGATTTACATGTTTTCTACTAGAGTTTATGAAAATCACATTGATTTCCAATAGTACTCTTCTTTCGAAAAACACATTGTTTACATGTCAAGATCGTTTCCGTCACTCAATGATGATGATTTTTATATGAGGAATGTTGTTCCCACTTTAATTTTGGAACCCAAAGATAATGAATTTATACTTATTAAATTAATCCCATTACTTTACATGGGTTATTATATGTTCAAGATTTGTATATGTTCTATGTTGAATGCATAATAATGTAAATGTTGTAAAGTGATGGGTGCACCCGAAATTATATAGTGAAATGTAAATGTTATGATGTGAATGGTGTGCTCATAATTATATAGAAATCCAATGAATTGTGTATTGTGAATAACCCCATGAGTAAAGTGAAATATGTGTGAACATGATTCTAGATTTGTTCACAACTGGGTGCGGCAGTTGAGCACTAATACATGATGTTTCATTTTAATGAATTGCCACATTCCAAGATTTTTCGTAATGATTCCTCTCTTGATTATGATCTTATCAATATGTTATAAAGATAATGATTTATATCACCCAATTTTATATTATATCATCATAATATCTATCCTCTTACTGGGCTTTAAGCTCACCCCTTTTTGATATATGTCTCCATGTGACTACATGTACTAATGAGTATTGAAAGGTCATTAAATAGCTATAGAAGAAGGAATTATAAACTTTTTATGATAATGTTTTATAATATAATTATGGTACTAGTTTTCCTAAGACACTAATACTTTGGATACAATTTTTTTAATGATTTTATATTGTCTATCATTAAAAAAATTTAAAAAATATATAAGAAAAACCATGGTTTCTATACATTCCATCTATATATTATGTTTGAAACTCTTTCGTTCTCCCACTATTTGCAGTTCATGAGGTTGATGACTATTTATTTTCAAAAAATTGAACTAAAATGGAAGAGGAAACAACTCCAGAGGTTCTCCGAACATATTATTGAATTTCCTGGAAAGATGGTATACCATACAAAGGATGAACCTTGTAAGGTTCGCAAGAAGCATATCTGCTTCACAACATCTTGTTGTTCTGGAGTTCCAATCATGGGATCATAGTAAGATGCATAGTGAATCAGAGTTTTATCTGAGTCCCCTGCTCTTTTGAAAATTAGGAATACGGGGTTTCATACATTTGGTTGCAGTGGGACGATCCTCACCCATTCGCGGTAGGGATTCTATTCTAGTTGAATTAGAGCATGTCATCCTTCCATGGATTCTAAATGAGTCATCAATGACATGATGGTATTCATGATCCCTTGATGCATGAACTGTTTAACCTGAGCATGGGCAGTAATAGCATGGGGAAATGTTGGAAGTGATGGAATTCTTATAATAAGAGGTGGAAACTCAGTCAGGGGAATACGTTTGATATTTTCTTGAATTTGATTCGGTTTCTTCCCTAATGGATGGAGCTCTTGATATACTTCTGGGATTGGGTTCATATATACTGAAGGTCCTATTTCTAGATTGGTAAAGCATTTGGGCCTTGATAATTATTCTAGGATGAGTTCTTGTAGTAGAGTTCCCTCTGTTGGAAGTGTATGCATATTCTCTTCCAAAGGAACATACCCGGTAGGGTGAATCGCCTGTAACATCTCATAATTGATTAAACATTGCTCTTAAATTTCCCCAATTTCCGAGTGAATTTATTATAGAGTGTCAGGTATATGTTTTCATTGGGAGCATTATTTTTAGGGTATGAAACCTTTCTCTTCTTCTTAAATTTGTTGGGGATTCGCAGGGATGGTAGCGAGGGATTGACTGGGGGAGAACCCAAATATAGGGCAACATATTTGTTCCATGTACACACATCCCCAAGATGTAGGTGGACCACCTCTAGTAGGTAACCATCTTCTCCAACGTTCTTATAATTTTTATTATCTTCATTGAGGTACGTGGGATTGAAATCCACAACATTCACTGGTGCATACCACATTGGGGTTAGTGTACTAGGTGATGAATGGTAGGAGAGCTTCTTGCATCCTTTATTGGATATTATTCGTCCATTCTGGGTCCCTCTATGGTTTTTTAATGAGGGGTAACTAAAGGAGAACCTTGACATGTCCTGGACATGCATCTCCTTTCTAGGGGATATGAATCATGTGGTGGGATGAAATGGGTAATAACATAGTTCATTGTTCTCCAAAAGTGGGAAAAGATGAACATCCACTGATCATGTTGTTGAGGTGAAATTACCCCCAGCACTGCGTTCTGGGGTTTCCCCATTTTTTTCATTGTTACGTGGATTATATTTGTTGGACTTATTGGGTAATTTTATATCAAAATTTCCACTAGCCCCACTAGAGGGTGTTAATTTTGTACTATAGTAGTCGCAGCTACTATTTTTGCTTTTTTGATCTCGTGAATTCGCATTCAAGGGTGAGCTAGTTATGGTTCCAGGTATGAAAACTAATATTTTGAATCCAAATACATGATTAGTTCTCATATATTTGATTCCCATAGGTGGTAATACTACCAAATGTTCTCAGTGGCTTAGTTCAAGATCTTCTTGATGGATTTCTCTCGTCGTGTCTGGGGATTTTGAGACTTACACAAGGTCAGTTCATTCCAAGCATGTCATCATCCTTAAAATAGTTTTTCATTGGATTTCTATATAGGTATAATAAAATAGCAGGATTCCATATCCAATAGGCTCTACTGGATGGGGAATGTGGGAAAGTGTAATGCTCTATGTTCTTCCCATCCTCGGATATGAATACTAGATGTTGTGTCGCCGATTAGACAATGCAAATTCTGTAATGCATTGAGACATTCCAGTTTAAGGTCATTCTTCTGCCTTTCAAATTACCGCAATCATATATATATAATAGATTCTAGGTCATTCTAATGGAGATTCTCCCCCATGATATTGACCTAGTCAGTGTACTCATCATGGGGAAATAATATTACTTTCAATTGGTATAGATTTTTCCAAATATTGAGGAAAATGTTAAGCATGCAATCTTCTAACATGTCTCTTGTTAGGCTGAAATGAGAAGTGTTCGTGGGAAAATACATCCTGGGTATGTAATCCCTTTTCTTGTTGTATTCTCATGAAAACAAAATTTTCTATTGTTTCTCTAAGTAGTCCTCTACTTGATCATCCCAATTTGGCTCCTTCATGGTAATTTAGTTCCAAGTAGTTGGGCTAGTAGGAGCGGAATTTATGTCTGAGCGGCACAGGGGTGGCATAGAAGATGAGAGTGGCCCCAAAACATCATATGGTTGAGAAATGATTCCCCTCATCATATAAATAGTTTCTAACATGATCGAATCCTTTTGGAGTGCCTTTTCATATGATGGCTTCTTCGTATTTTCATCAGTGAGGGGAATACCTTCTCGTTGGTGTGGATTTTGACTGTGGGGGGGGATTGTAGTTGGTGTTAGAGTGGTGATTTATACCATTTTAGGTCACTATCTAATAGTGTGAAGGGTCCATATGGCATCCTTGGGGAGGATCGTTAAGGTAGACTACAACAAGGGGAGGTACATCATGTTTCCTGATGTTGTTTTAGGTATGACGTTTACAACGACTGCCATCATGATGAGGTCTACCATCGTTGGAAGATATATGATGGTAGAGAGTATATATATAGTGTAAATTTTTTAGAGGACCTTTAGGATGTAATGTAATGAGCGAAGGGCCTTATCATTTCTTGATTTCACTATGCGGAGGGCCTTCACAATGACTACTATAATGGTAAGGGGTACAATCATATCTTGACAGCCATCTATATAGAGAATAACATTTGCAGATTATACCCTATAGAGAATCGTCAGGTTGGATGAATTTAAGGGGAGGAACATATTTCTATTTGATATTATGGTCATGGGGATGGATACCCTAGCAATCATTATGAGACATGCTATCATGATTGATGATTTATGGCCCCCAAAGTAAGCCCCTACTAGTGCTTTGGGGATGACCTTCAGAGTAGGTGGTAGTAACACTGTAGGGAGGAACTTCCCACCTAATACATCCACTTCCATAATATTGTAATGTATCAATAGGATCATAAACATATACTGATATATTTATTATGGAATTATGAACTCCAACTTCTAGTAGAGTAGAATCATGAGTATGCTCTTCATTTTTCTGGTTGCATTTGGTGTATTTCATTTTTGAGTGCCCTTTTGCAGGAAACTAGGGTTGCCTGTTGTTTGTAACAACATTCACATATGGGACTCAAATTGATTGGTTCCAATGATTTCTATAGGATATGCTGATGAATATCTTGATTTTTGGTAGGGATATATGTCTTCCTTGGAGTGGCCACCACATTGGATCCGATAATGAAGTTTAAATAGGTATTTGTTCTTGATATGACTATCCTTGTATTGGAGAATATTCCCATAGACCCTCCTGGATTGAGGTTGGGATGCAGGTATATTCAAGGTTAACTATCTGATTTTGTGGATGAGTCACCCCACTTAGGGAGACCAGGTTGTCGGACTGAATCCTCATCTTTTCCACAGCCACAAATACATATTGACTGTTCTGGAAGATATTATATGTAATTTATTTCTAATCCACCATAATTTCTAAGATTTGTTGAGATAAATATATAGATTGAATAGGTATAAATTCTCATTATGATGTCTGATCAGTAGTTTGTGCCTACTTTGGTCTTCAACGTGTTGCTAGTGGGTACTAAAAGTTATCATATGTCTGAGCTGTGAAACAATTTTCTTTTGACTTGTAGTTGGGATACATTAGCCATTTTATATGGATACAACCATATATTGTTATTTGGATTTATATTTGTGAGAAATAATTTATTTACACTAATTTTCCACTGTAATTTCCTCACTAGATTGATATGCATCCATTTGAATTTGAATCTTCTTATATTTTCTTTCCACCATATTTGACTGGTGGGATTTGTTGTGGTATTAAAGAAATTGAATATTCCTGTGGATTTCCATTGTATTTGACTGGTGGGATTTATATACATTGGAAGTATTTAATTATTACCCATAGTTTTATTCCAAATAAACATGTTTGGGTGAGTTAGTAGGGATTTTTGTCTATGTATAGTTGTTTTTCACTCTATATGGATGATAGATATCTTTTACATCAACAATAATTTGCATCCTCCCAATCCATGTAGTGGGATCATTGATAATTGGTGGGAAATTTTACTAGATCATTTGATGATACTATATAAACTTTATTGGTTTCATTATAATGACATGGAATATGTTTCTGCTCGTGTGTTTCCATCGCATTTCAATGGTGGAATTTGGAAGAGGTGTTATAGTTGTATGTATTCTCATTGTATGATGTCGTGTTTGTATGGTAGATATCCCCCCCTCATGAACCAAGGTGATGACCGGCTCCTAATAGTATGTTTTCCACCCTCAGTTGTCAAATTTAGGGTACCATGTCCATTGGAATAAAATAGGAGCCCTCAGTGTGGTATCCACCTCAGAACGAGGATATCAGGTTGTTCCATGTTGGTAGTGGAATATTCTTTCCGGGGTCTGTGGATAAGAACTCTATAAAACTAGGATAAAGTAATTTTTGTCGACCTCATATTCCTCTCCAAGATTAGGGAGATATTGTTTGTCATGTTTCAGAGGCATGCTCCAAAAATTATTGTAGATGACATGTGGAGAATCCTAGGTCATGAGTGTCAACCATAGACGAAGAGTCACCAAGAGAGATTTCAATAATTGGATGGTCTATCTTGTAGCCTCCACAATAGGGAGTGTAACATTTTTAGGGTACTCCATGATCATAATATTTGAAACCTTGCATTGAAGATGTTTGCTAGGAGATGGAGTCATGTTCTTTGTTGGTGACCCAACCACTTGTGTGGTCACTGACGTGCATGTCTAAGAATGTTTTAAGGATTCCATTGGATTGATGATAGATCTACAAATAACCTGAAATATATATGAAAATTAAAAAAAACATCATCAATGTATAATAACATGATCACATATATAATTGGTGATATTTCTTCTCCTACTACCATTTTAATTTGAGAGGGGATTGAAGTGGGGTAACCTTCCACCTTGATGAAGGATTCATGTTGGGTTTACAAATTTTTTTCATGAAAAGGCATATTTTTGTGGGAGGGAACAAAATG
Organism: Viscum album; assembly: GCA_963277665.1. Classification (NCBI taxonomy): domain Eukaryota; kingdom Viridiplantae; phylum Streptophyta; class Magnoliopsida; order Santalales; family Viscaceae; genus Viscum; species Viscum album. The sequence goes on along the minus strand of OY728143.1, from coordinate 897,598,123 downwards.
ACCCAATGGATAAAAACTAATAGACTTTGGTTTTGTAGATTTTCATATCAGGTTCACCATTTTGTTTTGAACTGATTCACATTGTACCACTTTTGTTGACAATGGTGGTCTCTTGGTGTCTAGTAAGCTTGTCCTTTTTATATTAATAAAGAGATTGCAAAGTTGAATGGTCTTTGATGACCATTCAAGGGGGTCAAGTGTTTGTGGAATCAGACCTCGTTGGGTAAAATTTCCTCGGATGGTCTACAATTAGTTTATTTAAAGTGCCAAAAACACCCAACGACCCTTTTATTAATGATTCATGGACCTACATTCCAAAGACAGGCGCATGTTGGATGATTTAGGAAATGATAGCTAAGGACTACATTCATCAAGAGGATGGTAGTTTTGGCGCATCACACCATTTGCGGGGATCACATACTTCACGACTCTCTTAATGATTTATCAAATGTATATATGTTCATGAATCATTGGTTCATTCCCAAACATCTATCCATGGATTACAGCTAGGTTACAAGATCCATCATAAATATAAGAGGGCCTGGAATAATTTTTATTTATCCTAGGTTCTCCATTATTGAGGATATCATTTTGTGAATAGTTTATGATCTCTTTTACTATTTACTAAGATAATGTGAGTTTAAGTCATATGATGAGGCACTCTAGATTTATCATCATCCATGGGATACCAGAATTGATCCAATGTAGGGGATGAACCCATAATATGGGCTTCCTACATATCCTCGTGAAAGTAATTAGATCCCATGTAGTTTAGTAACACTTAGATGACACAACACATTTTAAGGTCGTCTGAAGAGGGCCCATACATTTATTTTAACACCGTACAGCAATGAAATCTAGGTTAATGATTCCTAGTCATGATTCGATGTGGGGATTACGCCAAGGAGTCTTGGGATGTATTAAGAGATACAATATCTTGGGTGGATATGACCCAACTCTGGACATGACATGTAGAACCTCAGGCTAATATGGGTAACATGTTTGTACATTAGGGAGGCTTCCTACATATCCCCATTGGTTTGGAATCAATGAACCCATATATTAGTTTAGTTCAAGACTTACACATAGGAGGAGGCCCATCAAGGAGGCATGATTAGGGGGTTAAACATTTAAAAAGGACCCCCTTTGAACTTAGTTCTAAGACATGTACCCTATGTATCCCAATTATGTTGGGTGTGATATTTCTTATAGTTTAATTATATTAGTTTATGGTGTGGGAATTGCGATAATAACTACCATCTAAGCACACATGAGTCATGATCTATGTGAGAAACAAGAGGATGTGAATGATTTGACAAGAAACATACATTCCCATCTCTGATGAGGGAAACAGAGGGGAATGATGGTGGAATAGGTTTGGGTGAGAGCACCACCTATTATGATAAAAGGGACTTACATTGGGAGGGATTCTATGAAATTGGTTCTACACTACCACAAAACAGGGAAAGGGTAGTGCTACCCTTTATCAGCGCTAAACAGAAATCACTGATAACGGGGTATGCCTTTATCAGCGCTATATAAAAGTGCTGATAAATCTTACATTTATCAGCGCGTTTTTATCACTGATAAAGGTATAGCTTTATCAAAGCTAAAAAAGCGCTGATAAATGAATGTTTTATCAGTGCGTTTATTTTAGCGCTGATAAAACATACCTTTATCAGTACTTTTAATGAGCTCTAATAATGGTTCTGTCGGTTTTTATTTAATAACCCTAACATGCCATCCTCGCTTGCACACTGTCAAGCTATCGCAGAAGCTGAACCAGGCCCCTCGTCGCGCGACCTCGTCCTCCTCATCCTCATCCTTTCTCCTGCTTCCTCCTCCTCCTCCTCGTCCTCCTCCTTCTCCGTCGCAGCCGCATCCGCCACCTCCGCCCCCACTCCCGCTACTGCGACGACCTCTGCCTCTGCCGCCTCCACCCTCACTACCGTGACCGCCGCCGCCTCTGCTGCTGCTGCCGCCTCCACCTCTGCCGCAGCCGCCACCTCCGCCTCTGCCGCCGCCGTCGCCTCCTTCCTCACTGCCACGACCGCCGCCGCCTCTTCCTCCTCCTCCTCGTGCTCTCAATGTGGTAGGTGAGTTCAATGGATGGTATTCCCTTGTTATATTATTTATATATTGTGTGTGTGAGGACCAAATAGTGAATATAGATGTGAGAAAAGAATAATACCATATCTTGAGCCTAATTCCATTAAGGATTTCCATAATAGATAGTGTGGTCTTAATGTGATTATGATTATGTCTAAGGATGTGATTCCTAATTAGTGATGAGTGTTGAAATAAGAGATGTTATTGATATTTAGAAACACAAGTGGGTTTTTTGTGAATGATGTGGAATTGGATACCCTATAGGTTCCATACGGACATCTTGACTATAAGATGAAGTGTATGGTAGTTGTTTAGTTATGATGGTTCACATGTGTGAGAGGTCTACCAAGGTTATGTGTGATGACTTCTGTGGATAACCACCCCTTGTTTTCATTTTTTTTATTTTGAGTTACCATGGGTGGTAAGTTCTACCCCTTCGAGTTGAATATTTATGTATGAGATACAAAGGAAATACTTTTTAATATTATGGTTATATGGATTCCCAAAGATTATCCCAATGGAAATGATGATGGATACATATTAATTTGCATCACATAGCATAATCTCATAGTTATATGATTAGACAATGTTGAACCCATAATAAAAAACATATCACCTAGTATGTCTGTCACATATACGAATAAATAAAATAGAAAAAATGCTACAAAGAATAAAGGTACCATTAAATACTTACATTGGTTAAATTGTTTTAGAAATTGTTTATCCTCATCCATGCCTTGTACTTGCACCCATGAATTTGAAGGTGAGTATACGTACATGATAGTTGACCTTCTTGGAGAAGAGTTTCTGGTAGAGTATAAAAGACATGATGCAATGAAGATCATTAGAGTGTTGGAGAAAATGTTGTTTCTACAAACAATGTGGCAATTAGCTTGTGCAACGCGGCCGAAGTTACAACTTGCAGGTATTGTAACTTAGGCCACGTTGTACTAGCCGATTGCCACAATGAATATCAAGATCTTCATTTCTTCATGTCTCTTATACTCTTCCAGAAACACTTCTCTAAGAAGGTCAGCTATCATGTACGCATACTCACCTTCAAATCCATGGGTGCAAGTACAAGGCACGGATGAAGATAAAAAATTTCTAAAACATGTTGACCTATGTGAGTATTTAATGGTACCTTTATGCTTTGTAGCATGTTTTTTTCTAATTTATTTATTTTTATATGTGACAAACATACTAGGTGATATGTTTCGTATTAAGGGTTTATCAGGAGTCAGTATGATTTACTGTTTCCACATTTCATTTTAAATAGCATGTTATAATTATATATTTACTGTACCCTAATGGCTCAAATAGTCAGGCGTATTGTAGATGTTGCAAGAATTCTGTAGGATTATTTTTCCACAATGGTAGTACATTTTTAGGATTTTTTCACTAATGAGGTATAAAATTTACTTCTTAATAAAGAGATAAACTTTATAATCTAGTTTGTTTTGGGAGAAAATTCAGTTTCTGTCACAATTTCTAAAATAACACCAAAAGAGCATCAGTTGATTGAATTAAAATTTGATGATATAGAATATAATGGTTTCATATGGCATAGTACTTTACCATGGGGTTTTATAGTTCTCTAAAATAGATGGTTGATTGTTATTTATTATTTAGTTGGACTATTGGAGATTGAACCTGATGAGAGTCATGAATATGTATCCTTATCCGCGCATTGATAGTCACATTGATCATCTATGAGGTTCTATGATCTTCTCCAATATATATTTGACATTAGGTTACCATTAGATGAGTTGGACATCGATGGACCTACCATGGACTGCTTTTAGGAGTTGTTATGACCTTTATGATTTTTAGAGATGCTTTTTGGTTTAACTAATGCATTGGTTGTATTATGGGACTTGATGAATAAGATATTTCATCCTTTTCTGGATCAGTTTTTAATAGTTTTTTTCAATTAAATATTACTGTACTCCCAACCCATAGTTGATCTTGACCAACATCTTATCATCACCTTGAGTACATTGAGATAGCATCATATTTATCACTGTTTTCTCCTGTCACTCATTGGTTTCCTCTTGTTCGCATGTCATGTATTTTCTATGGCATCATTCAGTCTTTGTAAGACTAACTTGGAATAAATTTGATATATTTTAGATTAAATCAGGTATCTTGTACATACATGATGTTCACCCTACTGGACACACCATGTATATGGATTTCACATGTGTTTAAAGGCACTTGTACCATGATTAGTTTTTATAAACCCCAAAAATGCTTCCTGATTAATTAAAATATAATGTTAGGAAAGTTCTCGAGATCGAACCCATAAAGACGATGAATATGAATAAAGAATGGATGAATAAAAATCGGTTGACAAAAGAGTATGAAGATGGAGTGAAAGATTTTATCATGTTTGTAGAAGATCATGCATGTGACCCTTCTCAAATCCTTTGTCCGTGTTTACGCTGTTGTTATTCAAGACAAATTAGTGCAGAGGAGTTGGAAAAACACCTGATCATTCATGGAATAGATCGAAGTTATACATGATGGAATAAACACGGGGAAAAAACCAATGTAGGTAGTGACTCAGAGAACATGACATTTTATAGATCATCTGATATGATTAGAAGCGTGAACATTGAATATGATCATATGGAGGGTGTGATTACAGATGTGAACGATGATGAAGATCGTATTGAGGAAATGACAAGGATAGTTGAAGATGATCTTCGTGATTGCCCAAAATTGTTTGAGAAGTTAAAGAGTTGTGCAAAAACATCATTTTATGCTGGTTGCACTAAATATACAGCATTGTCAGCCGTATTGAAGCTGTATAATTTGAAAGCAGGCAACAGGTGGAGTGACGCAGGTTTTATGGAACCACTTGCTCTCTTGAATGACATGCTCCCAGAAGATAATGAACTCCAAAGCCGAACATATGATGCCAGACGAATTCTACGATCAATGGGTCTGATCTCTGAAAGAATACATGCTTTCCCGAATGACTGTATATTGTTTCGCAAGGACCACAAATCATTTAAAGAATGCCCAAAGTGTGGTGCTTCCTGATATAAGAAAGATGATTCTAGTACTACGAATGTTGTATGGTACATTCCAATCGTTCATAGGTTTAGATGCCTATATGGAAGTGAGGAGACTGCAAGACAATTGACATGGCATGTAGATACATGAATTAAAGATGGGAAACTACATCACCCTACAGACTCTCCTCAGTGGAAGATAATTGATCACGAGTATCCTAAATTTGGGAATGAGCCGGGAAACCTTCGTCTGGCGTTATCTACAAATGGGGTGAATCCTTTTGGTTTTCAAAGCAGCAGTCCCAGTACATGGCCGATTATGTTGGTAAATTATAATTTACCACCGTGGTTATGCATGAAACGAAAATACATCATGTTTTATATGCTTATATCAGGTCCAAAACAACAGGGTAATGATATTGATGTTTATTTGGCCCCATTGATCGAGGATTTGAAAATATTGTGGGATTCAAGTGTTACGATGTATCATGCTTACAAAAATGAACAGTTCACTTTGAAATCCATGCTGTACGAGACAATAAATGACTTTCCTTATTATGGGAATTTGTCAAGATATAGCATTAAATGAACTCAAGGGTGTCCCATTTGAGAACAAGGTACACAGTCAATTAGGTTGAAACATTAATCGAAAACTGTGTTTCTAAGACATCGCATATTTCTACCCCGACAACATAAGTACCGATCTGGGACGACATCAATCGATGGAAGTTCAGAGGAACGTACAACACTGTCTCCACTAACAGGTGATCAATTTTCTGAGAAAGTGAATGATTTGGACACTACTTTTGGTAAACCATTTTCGAAAAAAATTACCAAAAATGGTTGGAAAAAGAGATCAGTTTTTTTGAATTACCATACTGGAATTGTCTGTATGTCAGACATTTTCTTGATGTAATGCATGTTGAAAAAAATGTATGTGATAGTGTCATCGTCACATTTCTAAATGCACCCAGAAAAAAAAAGCATGTAATTAAAGCTAGATTGGACATGGTTGAGATGGGAATACGAGAAGAGTTGGAACTAGTGAAGGGTGAAAAATGAACATTTCTTCCTCTTGCTGCTTACAATCTTTCCAGGCAGGAGGGATATCAGTTTTGAAACTTTTTGAATGACGTAAAGGTTCTAGATGGGTATTCATCAAATATCAAGAACATCGTGTCAATGGGAGATTTAAAATTAAACGGTCTAAAATCACATGACTTCCATGTTTTGATGCAAGATATAATTCCTATATCATTATATTGAATTTTGCCCAAGATTGTCCTCCATACATTAACGAAGCTATGTTTCTTCTTCAAAGCTATATGCGGCAAAGTTATAGACCCGACGAAATTGCCAACTATGGAAAGAGAAATTGTCGTCATATTATGTGAATTGGAAATGTTCTTCCCATCAACATTTTTCTATATGATGGTTCATTTGATGGTTTATTTGGTGAGAGATATTCGACTATGTGGTCCTGTACAATATAGATGTATGTACCCCACTGAATAGTATATGAAGATTTTTAAAGGGTATGTCAAAAACCGAAGTCGGCCAGAGGGTTGTATTGCAGAGAAATATATTGTTGAGGAAGCTGTTGAATTTTGTACCGAATACCTGTCTGGTGTGGAAATCATTGGTCTACCGAAATCTTGTCACACTGAGTGGCTTGAGGGTGAAGGAATTTTTGGAAGAGAGGTTTTCACAATCAATATTACAGATCGGGAACAGGCCCATCTTTACGTTTTGCATAACAGTTTCGATGTTGATCCATATGTTCAAACCCACAATGAAATTATTAGGCATTGGAATCCTTCTAGGGATGAAAAATGGACATCATATACACATAATCGATAGTTTATAGGATGGTTTCGAGACCATATTTTTAACCAGTTAGATGAAAATCCAGAGTCAATTTCAGAACGACTTCGATGGCTGGCCGGAGGAGCAAGTGTGTATGTATTATCTTACAATGCTTATGCAGTTAACGGTTATAAATTCTATACTAATGAACATGATGATGACAGTACCATGCAGAATAGTGGGGTTACACTTGTGGATGAGGCGATGCATGTTTCTGGTGCTACGGACAAAAATCCAATTTATGCGAATATGTAAGACTTTGGCATCATCAAACAAATATGGGAGTTGGATTATACGAAATTCAAAGTGCCGATTTTTCAATGAAAGTGGGTTGATAATAGGACTGCTATTAAAATAGATGAATTATGATTTGTGAATGTTGATTTCAGTATGTAAGGGGAGAAAGATGAACCATTTATAATGGTATCACTGACAGTACATGTATTTTATGTTCCAGTCCCCGCAAACCGAATTTGGTCAATTGTTCTGTTATCGACCAAAACAACTGAAGGGTCAGATGAAAGTTCAATGGAGGTTAAACCTTTTACAAGGACTTCACAATCATTTCATAGCGGTCCAAATGTAGACGGCGTTTTGTATGTTAGAGGAGACCACAATGAAAAAATTTATATAGTCGATAGAGGAGTCAAATCACTTCAGCCTTTAAAGAAAAAAAAGAGAGTACAATAATCAGGTTATTTGTTTATTGTAACATACATTGTGTTACGTTATGTTATTATTTGTTCACTTCCATTTTTATGTAATCTAAATTAAATATTAAACCACTTCTGCAGAAAATGACTTCTGCACCTGCTGATGCGCCCAATCCCGAGGCACAAAAGGTCTCTCAACCAGCAGCTGGTGGTCCCACTGCAGAGCAATAACAGGTTTCTCAACCAAATGCTGGTGGTCCCAGTGCAGAGCAACAATAGGTTTCTCAACCTATTATTGTTGGTCCCAGTGCTGAGGTACAACAGGTTTCTCAACCTGTTGATGCTGGTCCCTTTTCCGTTGATAGCGCTCCGGGGGAAGATATTGATGCTACTTCTGAGGAAACAGTAGTAAATTAAACCCTGAAAGCACAAAAAAACAATAGCATCGTAGTTTGACAGAGTTGGCCAAAATCCTTAAGGCAAAAGAAAAAGGCATCTAATTTGAGGTGGGATGGAATAAGTGAGGCCAACATGTTAACCCCAACAAAGCCATCTTTAGTAGCTACATTGGAATCTTCACTCAGAAATGTGTGCCGATTGATGTACAGTCGTGGCACCATGTTGTCACCGGGCTGAAGACACTAATGTGGGAAGAGATTATGGTAACATTATGATGTCATTTTTTTAATTTATTAAAATAAAATAAAATACCAAAACATTGACTTACTCTTCATCATCCATTGCAGAGTGCATTTATAGAAGATGTATCACACAAGGAATATGTATTAAGAGTTGCAGGAAGGATTCATAGTGGTTTCCGCACAATTTTAACGAAATATCATCTTAAAGATGCAGAAGGGAAAATCAAGCCGCACCCACCTACTCTTTACGCACACATGACATCCCAAGGAGAGTGGGATGCATTTAGCAACCATCATGGGGAGGATACTTTTCAGGTACATAGTGTGGGGTAATAAGTTGTTTGACGTTTGCTTGTATTCATCACTCTGATTGACTGTTTTTTATTTATGAAACAACTACTGAGTGCTGAAAATAAAAAACGTGCAATAGAACCAGCATACCGTTACTGTAAAGCAAGGATGGGGTATGCTGAACTTGAGAAAAAATTAGTACATCTTTTAAAACTACCCTACAACTAGTATGTTAAATAAAACAACACCATAACCATGTTTCTCTATTTATATGCAGATTGATGAATCGAAATCGAAATCCATATCCATCCCATGCCATGTGCTATGGAAGGAGGCTCGTGTAAATAAATAGGGGACATTGATAGATGAAAACACACAAAAAGTGTGGGAAACATGTGTAAGTAGGACATAATATAAAATTGAGTTGCTTTAAATCACTATTACATTACAATAACTACTAATTTTTCTATATTTCTATCTGAAATAGTCACAAGAATCAACAACAACCGCACCAGATGCAGACATACTTTCAGCAGCCTTGAAGCAGCCAGAAAAGTATGGCCGCGTCAGAGGTGCGGGTTTGGGGTGACACCCCAAACATATTTTCAAAAACAAAAACAAGCAGAGGATCAAAATGAAAAAATGGAAAAGCTGCAAGAAAAATTATCCATTTTTCAAGAAGAATTACAATACCAGAGAGATATGATAGAAAAATTGATGGGGGAGAGGCAAAGCGAAGAAAAAACTCAACAACAACCCATGATTGGCGATCTCTCCCCACCCCCCACCGTCTTTGAGGCGATCCATTCCCCAAAAAAACCTGACATATATGAGGTAATCAATGTTCTAATAATTGTTTCTATGAAATGTGATTTACACAGAAACAGATACATTTCCTATACTAATATTCCATAGGGTGAAAATGACTGTGATTTATATTTATCAACTCCCACCTATCGCCTTGTAGCAAGGGCTACGGTGTTCAATACGCAAAACGACATGCTACACAACGAACAGCTTCCAAAAGATCATCTTAGAGTGTCAATTGACATAGCTAATGAGACAAGTGCCGAGCTACCTATTCCAAATGACTATGACGACATTCATACGGTTGAACAAGATGTTGGAACATTCATCGCATGGCTGACAGTTCTTGTAAAAAAACATGTCGACAAAAGGTATTCATTTCTTATTTATTTTTCATGCTGGACCATTAACATTTAATGAAAAAAGGTCTGAACTGATGACTGTTATTACAGAATGACAAAGAATGTGGGGTGAAACAAAATATCAGCTCAAAACTATCTCAAGGATCAACCAACCGATTAAAACGGTCTACTGAGAGTACCTTCACCCCGCCTGTTCTATATCCACAGTTAATATCATTGCAGGCTCATGTGGATACAATGTTGAAAGATGGCGGTACTCGCATAGTTGCTTTCGAAAAAGATATGTATTGAGATAAAATATCAGATTTCATTAGTGCTTAAAATGTAAATGAACTCCTCACATATGAATGGCTAGGCGCCTCAGTTGTAAATGTATACATGAGGTAAGTTTTCATGATTTGATTTTACAAAAGCTGATATACTCTGATAATTATGACTGAATGCATTTTATATTTATCGCAGAGATATATATGAAAAAAAATTAATGGGATTTCCCCATGAACCAAAATTTGGACTCGTTAGTCCTCACACCACATCTTCAAAATACGAAATAGATTCTGTTAAAGAGGCTGCAATAATTTCATCCCTGCTCAAATCGTTTGAAAACAAAATTAAGGATGACAGACTCTTTTTAATACCAATGATGCAGGGGTAAAACTCTACAATTTAATCATATCAACTATATTTTCATTTATTTCTTTAGTTATTCTTTTTTGTATTTTTAGGGATCATTGGATGCTGATTGCATTCAATTTGGATACTCCAAAGATTTATTTTCTGGATTCAACACATGGATATCCAACAAACCAACCATTCATGATGGCGTTTGTTAATTTGTAATACACTAGATCCAACATTTTAAAATAAACATATAGTTATATAATTTATTTTATCTTTTAATGAGGATTCTGTTATGATAGGGCGCTGCATCAATATCTTCTAATTCATGGAATGAATCCAGGGCAAAAGGATAAGCACGCCAACAAGATCTAAAACTGTAAAAGTATTCGGGTATATATAATAAAATTTCACTATCCATACACATATCAAAACAAATTACTTATTTTTTTCGATGTTTCTGTAGTGTCCAAAACAAAAAAATGGAAAGGACTGTGGTTATTATGTTTGTAAATTTATGAAAGAGATCGTATTTCATCAAAAAACTAGCATCCTTAATGAGGTATTTTGAAAATAATTACGAGTTCAATTAAAATATTTATTAATTCTTTGTGTACTTATATTTTTTCCATACTACCATGACTGTCACAAAAACTCATATTTAGAAGATGATATACAGGTGTTTAGAAACGAATGGGCAACATACCTGATGGAAGATTGTACACAGATAGGATGAAGGTGAATTCCTACCACTTATGTTTTCTATATATGATCATTGATTATCCTCCAACCTTCGTTGGTTAATCGAGAATGCTCCGATGTATTGAAATATTAATTTATTACTCAAAGTTTTCTATCCCCAGATTCATATTATTGATCTTTGAAAAAATCAATATTGAAGTAAGGCATGATGGTGTGCAGTTCATATGTGGTGAATGAAGAAACCACCGAGGATCAACAAAATTGATTTTCTGTATCTCGTTTGTTTGAACTTGTATTTGAGCACATGTGTTGTTTTTTGACTTGCACAATTATTTCTAGGTAGATGAATGAGATAATCAGTATCGTTGATGGATTATTAGGAACCAAAATATGTTCCCCAGGATAATTCAAGTAAGGGAAAGGCTGGTTGAGATGAAATCCAAGCTCAAACAACCAGTACATCATCAAAAGAATCAACCCTGCGATGCACCATCATGTAGAATCTTGTCCTCGTGATGTTTTGAGGTGTTTATGGAAGGTATGGGGAGTCTAATAAGCCCCATGGACACCATAAATAATGTTTACAGACATCTCCACATGTTTTTTGTGCCTCATGCCTCTTTACAAGGATCAGGCCATTCACATGGTCCATCTTAGCACATATGTCCCATTCAGCCCAATACTACTCTTGGAAGAACCTGAGAATCTGACAATCCATAAGCCCCACAAGACCCATACTCATCCAACCAAGAGTATTACTAGTGTGAAGGGAAGCTAACCATGGGTAACCCCCACAACATACCTCTTTTAAATATATGGGTTTTGATCTTTGTATTCTAAATAAGGTACGTAGGAAGCCTCCATGAGGTTAAATCCCAACCAATGGTAAACTGTGGTGACCCCCTCACTGGGGTACACCTTCACTTATTTTCACTATTGTATTTCCCTTAGTGGCATCCGAATAATTCTTCCAAATGAGAAACCTTGCCTTTATGGGATGCACCACACTTGGGTCAAACCTCATTGGGCGTTTGATCCATCTATCAGGTAAACATTCCATGTTCTCCCTCCTAGAGATGTACCTACCTAATCCACCTTTATAAGTGTTTTTATCCACCCATGTCTTAAATCTCTATAAGACATTAAATCATGACCCTCTATCCTTGTGGGATGTTAATCTCATGGAATACCACAAGTTAAACATGGATTTCCATTAATATATTCAATATTAATGTTTACTCTGTCCTTATTAAGGTATCGTGGAGGTGTGGTTTTATGTTTTCCCACAGATTTCAGAAGATTCCATGATTTATGTAGGTGATTCCATGCTTTTTTCATTATATGATGATTTTATTATCCAGTATTTTCTTGCTAAGTGTACTATATGAAATGTTTTTGTGGTTAAAAATGTGTTATCAATGGAATTTGGGGTGTGTATAGACTTGAAAGTTATTATTAAAATGAATGCAGTTGTATTTCTTGAGGATTTTCATGCTTAAGTCCTTTAAATGTGTTTGAAGAAATGAGAAAGTTGTGTGATGGGTGTTTTCAAATGGATTTAATGTGTTTGTGAATTTTAAAGTGGGTTTTCTGATGAGATGTTGAGATTCTATATATATGTATTTACATTGAATGAAAGTACATGAGAATGTGTTGATATATATGATGTGTATAATGTAAATTGAGCACAATTTCCATACAAGGTATTTTCTTTATGATGTGCAGGGGACAGGGTGAGAGGGCATGGGTGGTTTTCTGGGGGAGGGGGAAGGGGGCAAAGTGGTAGGGGGAAGTGGTAGGGGGTGTGCTGGGTTCTTTGGAAATATATAGGGGGTACGTAGGGGGTGTGCAATGGGCAGGGGGGAAGTGAAGTGGGCAGGGGTGTGCTGGGGAAGGGGGCAAGGGGTGTTTAGGGGGCAGGGAGTGTGCAGGGGTAGGGGGTGTGCTCGGGGGTGGGTAGTGTGTAGGGGTGTGATGGGGAAGGGGGTAGGGGTGCTTCTTTTTTATGGAATGGGGGGACATAATATTTGTTTTATGATTTGTGACTCACTAGTATAATTGATTATTTTATGTTTTGTGCCTCACTAGTATAATTCCATTTAGCAACCCCATTCTTTATTTCATTATTGTATTACTAACATAATATTTGTTTTATTATGTAGGTGAAATATTTTTCCTCAGTTCGAATGCTTTGTTCAGAAACCGCCGCCATGGACGACAATTATTTAGAGCGGATGGATGCAAAAACGATAGAACATCACTGTTTTTTAATTGTTTGTTGGATAAATATAATTGTAACCAAATTAAACATTGTTTGAAATGTATATAGAAGTGTGTTGTTTTGTATTCATTATTTCATGTAAATGTATGTATCATTTTTTGTTCTTATGTGCTTTGTGTGTGGGTGTTGTGTGTGCTGTGTGTAGGTTTTGTTTGGACTATGCAGGTGCTATAATGTGTGCAGGTGCTGGGAAGGTTCTATGCAGGTTCAGGATTTGGATAGGATCTTTGGCCTTTATCAGCGCTAGTTAAGCGCTGATAAATAGATAATATATCAGCGCTATTTTGAGCGCTGATAAAGGTAGTTTTTATCAGCGCTCAAAATAGCGCTGATATATTATATATTTATGAGTGCTGAAAATAGCGCTAATAAATACTACCTTTATCAATGCTCACTTGGCGCTGATAAATGGGACACCCCTTTATCTTTGTCGAGATTAAAAACACTTTTTTAGCGCTGTTGAAGGCCGTTTTTAGTGCTATTATATACCATATTTGTAGTAGTGCTAGGAAAAATGAGGAATATTTTGTCTCATAAAAATAAAAATCAAGAATTATTTTCCTTGAATATCACTAAATATCATTAAAGAGAATGGTCAGTTATTACCCTTGATTACCAGAATGTGGAGGCTCACATTATTATCTCATTGTTGGACACTAGGTTACTAGGGGATTGTAAAATTATTGACATTACAGGGGTCTTCACTATTGAGGGGATTAATCACATGACTCCACATACCAAGGGTATGTAAACACAAAAGGATTTACTGAGGTTCTCTATGGTTCTATCATATGGGTTTCGTGGCTTTGGATGAGGATTTTTCATAATAAAATTAAACTAGTTTCAGGAGGGACTGTGGATGAGGCAAAGGAAATGAAAGGAAATAGTTGGAGCCATATGGTGGAACACTATAAGGTACCACATTATCTCTTCTTATTGTTTTGGTGGTATTGGGTATCCCTCACGTAGAGTGTTGCTATGCGGGTGGAGAGGTTGTCCTCGTACTAAAGTGGTATGCAAACTTGTATGTGGTCTGTGTGTCCTGGTGGTATGTGGCCACATATTTTGTCCGTATAGTGTGGTGTTATGAGGGAATAAATTCCATCCATGTAGCAGGATGCTAAGTGGGGAAGGGATTCATCCGTATAGTGATGTGTTGTGTGGGGTTCTAGACTGAAGGAGAAATAATCATACATCTTATAAGGATTTCATCCACCAACAGGAAATGGTTCTGGGTTCACAAATTAGGTTCATGGTCTTCCAATTAATATTATGGTTCGTATTTTTATAGTATTTGGGGATCTATACATGCAATAAATTTTGGGGATAGTCTGTCTTTCTTTTTCATGACTTTGAGGCTTAAAATACATTCTCATCAAGTCTCTCCCTATCTCCATCCTCAATTATCTCTTCTAATCTCCGTCACTTTCTATTCTCGATCCCATTTATGGATCCCTCGAGATCAATTTATAGAATATCATGGAAACTGGATCTATGGGTTGCATGGTACCTTCTACATAATCCCACATGGATGTCACCTGGTCTATAGATGACTTGGACAATAGGGGACCATTGGGTTTTGGTTTATGATAGCTGAAATCATCATCTCAATTTTTTGAATGACATGGTCTCATTCACAGGACACCATTGACTTCCCTTAACCCATGAACCATTTAATTGGTAGGGATGGTCTGTGGGTTTAATTTCACTACATATATTCCAGAAAAGACATTGTTTAAGGGGGCTATATATAGAGTGTATTTTTCTACCTACAATTCACCAATGACACAGTTTGGGGGTGATTGCGCCAAAGTCTCTATACCACAAACTGTTTTGTTCCTGACTAATTTGTGAGGATGGAGACCAGCATGTCAAGTGGCGGTACACAAAGAAATTTACTTCATTAATCCTCCCTTATCTTTACCTAATTTGGCTTCATCTATATTATTATTCAGACCTCCATTCGAACCAATATATTTTTCACCTTTATCAATTTTGCAGGAATATTTCGTTTTCCTTGGATATGTTTTCAGGACCCAACACAAATGAATACGTTTTTTACACTTGATATGTTTATCAATTATAAGTATATGAAATTATATTTTCAGTTACATATATTATTTATTGTTATTGATTTTACATCCTATAATCAAACATGGTGAGAAGTTCATGAATACAAAAGTACACTCACATCAACATGAATTTTTCTGAATCAATAGATTCATAATGAATTAAACATGGATTGAATATGGTGAAGTACATGAGAAGAATGTTTTGGAAATTTTTTGTTGGTTAGAGGAAAATAATGTAGTCCATGCTGTAGCACCATAACATTTTATTGCATATCATTTTAAATAAATTAAATATCTTCGATTCATCACATTGCAAACAACAATGATCAAAAACAAACCCCAATGTATTATTATATGACCATTATAACCAAGAAAATAAATTTTCATGAATGGATATGATTATAAAACATATGAAAATATAAGGTTGAATACATTGGTTTCAAAAAAATTTGATATAAATATTAAAACCCATTGAATATAAAAGAAATGTTCTTATAAATAAACTATTTTTATACTCCAAATGAATTTTATCCTTATAAATTAAATTAAATATTATTATTAAATTTTATTAATAAAATTTATCAATTATATATTCCATAATTTTTCACATTTATATAATATATTTTTTGGCCTAAGATAAAAAACTAATCTAATTTTACACAAAAATCTATTTTTTGTAAATGTTGTTTTTCAACTTTTTATGCCACACATTATTTTAAACAAAATTATTACTCATTAATAAATTTTATTTGAAAATTAATGTTTTATTTTGAAATAGTAATTCCAAAATTATATAAGAGTGAATTTTATATATTTTTATGATAATACTTATATTTTACACTAAGTAGTTAAAAATAAAAATTCTTAAAAAAATATCAATTTCATTATATTAAAATACACATTAAAATTTTCAATTTTTATAAATATAATATAAGTAATATTTATTAAAAATAATCTAATTATGTTTGTATTAATAATTCTTATAAATAATTTTTTTATAAATACATTTCCAGTTTAAAAATGGTTTTTTGAAGAAAATATTATTTTATTGAATTTTGAGTGATTAATTATATATTATTTTATAGAAAATATATGTAATAAATTTCAAAAAATATATTCCATATTTTGATTTATAATTCCCAATTTTTTAAATAGGTCTCTATTATTTTTGTCCAATATGAATAGTATTCTTTTTAATTTTTTATTATCACTATAAAGGGTAAATTGGTTAATTTATGTTAAAAATAAAATGATAAAGAAAATATATTGAACATATCACATTCCAAAATATTATTTTAAGATTTAATTTTATACACAGTAAATTCTTTTTAGGTTATATTACCATTTATGGCTATATTGACGAGTTTATTATATTTATTATACATTATTTAATGAAATGATAAAGTTGTCATATTCATATTTCTAATAAATATAACATTTTTAATATGGTGTTTTCTAGAAGGTATATTATACATTAAATCAACTCGTAAAGTCATAAGGAATTACCTTCATCATATTAATTTATTTTATTATATTTAGTGATGATATAATAACCTTAAATTTTTACATAACACTGATGGGGTAATTAGTTTACTAATGTAAATATAAAATAAATGATATTAAAAATATTAAAATAAATATAACATCAAATTATTAATCTTGTAAATGAATTTTATAGATGAAATTGATATATTAGGGATATAATTAAATATTCTGTTCAACGTTATCAATTTGTTTTAATTTTTTAAAATTCAATGTAATGATTAGTGTCAAAATTGTCATTACTGATATTTTAAAATAAATAATATTTTATTAAATGATATAAATTTATAAAAATTATAAAATCTATCCAAATTAGGTGTATATGTTTTAAAATAACATCAATGATCCATTTATTTTATTTTATTCATTTTATAGTAACTATATTAACACATAAGGTGTAAAATTTCTTATGGTCATGGTAAACTTTTAATGGATTAAATAAGGGTTAAAACCAAAAGATAATGATAATAATGTTCATTAAACAGTTATAAAAATTATTAAATCATATTATTTGGATGCATAATAATCTCAAATTAAAAATAACTACTTTGGAGTCACTATGAATTGAAAATTAATTTATATTATTTTAAAATTTAGAGTGTTTCCAAAACTAATCCTCACCTCAATGATTAATGGGAACATCCTCCATCACCTCTTCACACCCAATTAACCCTTCTATCTTGACCAAAACATACCAATTTATCATCTAAAAATCATTATAAATTTTATGGAGGACATTTTCTTTCAAAAAATCAATCCCTAGATTCCTTAATAAGAGATCTAAATAATGTTTGATGAAGAAGAGGTAATTTTTTTTACCAACACATTCAGGTTAATTTATTCATATACATAAATTTCATGTGTTTTTTCCATATGAAAATAACAAATTAACTACAATATATATAATGGTATGTTATTATGATTATTATAAAACAATATTCCACCATTTTCCTATCATACAAAAATGAAAGAACCGTGTGTGCATGCGTATGGCTTATTGTCTCCACACCATGGTGTAATTTTTTTTGCCATAACCACATTACATGTATGGGTATAATGATGAAAATAATGAATATATATGATAATTAAGATTTTTCTTTTAGTTCTATAAAATTTAATATTCAAATCAAATTTTCACACTTTCACTCTTAAGGGAATGATACCGTCGGTCATGCGCACGTACGACATACCATCTCCAGGATGTGATGCACTTAATTTTAAACTTTTTCAATTAATGAAATATTATAACAATGTATATAATTAATGAAATATTATATATATGACCATAATATAATATTAGATATGACATAACTATATCCTATGCACAAGAACCTAGATATATATGAAAAAACATGGATTTAACAATGAAGTAGTTATCACCAGAAATAAGGATCATAAAAATATATTATATAAAAAATGGTTATATTATCATTTAAGAGGACAATATATGATATAATAAATATGAGTATGGTTCTATTATATTTTTTTGACATCATTTAAACCATTATATATTATTTTAATGAATATTTTATCAGGAAGAAGTAAAGGGTGTGTTTACAAACATATACCATGAAGAAATCATATTCCATGAAGAAAACTAATTTATAATAACTAGGGACTTTATATAGGCTAGTGGTAGGTGATAAAACCTTGTCTCACTTTGGTTGTGGGTTCGATTCCAGCAGCTTTGTCCGACATGACATGTTATCGTCAGACATTTGAGTTGTCGACCCTTTTTCTAAAACAATAGTATCATAATATTACAAAAATAATCTTAAGAACTATTTTAACCATAAAAAATACTATAAAAATTTCAAATTAAT
The DNA here is from genome assembly GCA_963277665.1 of Viscum album. NCBI lineage: Eukaryota > Viridiplantae > Streptophyta > Magnoliopsida > Santalales > Viscaceae > Viscum > Viscum album. Next base: position 897,579,336 of record OY728143.1, on the reverse strand, counting down.
CCATTCAAACCATTATAGTTATCCAACATACATCGGTCCAAACTCTCTCTAAAACTTCTATAAATTCCATAATCAATTGTAACATAAAATTTCCCAAACAATTTAATGATTATTTTATTTTAATATACTAAAAATATGTTTACCTTCATCATATTAAACCCTTAAATGATAAAAAAGTATTGTAGTATAGTTCATATATATATCACATTATTCTTATAGCAAGAATATAATTCATGAATCCAAAAACACAAATACATTAATTATTCCACTTAAACTGTAGTAACATCATTATCTTGGTCTTTCTCCCTTGGCCTTTTCTGGGGTAATTTTCCTTGTCATTTAAGAAATTAATTTTCACAATGACCCAATTATCAACAATTGTAGCATTCAACATTTATAGCCTCTTTCATTGCCTTTCAATGACGATCCTGGAGACATTTTCTCCACAATTGTAACAAACTTTCATTTGTTTTAGGCATGTACCAGTGTGTTTCTTCCCACAATTATCATGTAAGGGAAAATCCTTCATTCCCTTTTTCACTTTATCTGTATCTTTCTCAACCTTTCTCTTATTCTCATTCTTTAATTTAATTTCATAAGACTTAGAGAATTCTTTTTCTGTCTTGATATCACATGAGACTATATCTTTTTATGATGATAAGAATTGTGAGACTAAAGATCGATAGAGAAATAGTTTTAACCCATAAAAGAATAGATCAATCTTACTTCTCTGGTTACATATATAATCTACATCATACCATTGTATCCTTTTAATTTTTTCCACATACTTTGTGACATTCTCATCCTATTTTTTCCTCAGACTCATAAATTTCCATTCCATATCTGCTCGATGTTCACATGGAAATTATTTTTATATGTAAAGCTATTTATAATCCCACCATCCACATTTTATAGTTGATAATACTCCATTGTGTTTTAAAATAATTACAACCATTGATCTGCATCTCCTTTGAGGTGATAAACTGCCATGAAAACCTTTTCTCTTTCACTACTCCCCAAAGCAAGAAATATTTTCTCTGAGGAACATATCAATAACATAGCTACAAATGGCTTTTTAGTCCCATTGAATGTTGGTGGTTGTTTCCTCAAGAATTGGTATAACAATGATCCTATGCGTTGTGGATTATGGTGCTCCATACGGGTAAGGTTATTATCCATAATCTGAGAGAGTTATCCTAGTATGGTTATAAGATATTCAGCACATGTTGCATCACCAACTACTCTATGATTATCATGAGTAGGGGGAATTCGTACATGGATTATGTGCACTGATACGATTTCCATTCCTTCTAATAGGGCCATTTCTAAAAATGGAATACACTATATTAGTTTATGAATCACAATACATAATTCCAATGTAGTAAAACACCTATACTAAATTGAACAGTTTATGAATATAATACATAAAAAAAATGTTTTCTCTGAGAATTTATTTTCTAATAAATCCTTCTATAATAGTTTGTAAAAATAATGTGATTTATCATAATCATAACCCCCGGGAGTGTAGTAACCAAGAGTGCAGCAAGGCCTATTGTCTTGCACAAGTTCTCGTTTGACTCTAGCTCAAAGACGTTTTTTAGGTTTTACCCCTAGATATATATGTGCCAGAGCCACCTCTACCTACTTGTGTCTAGACAGAGATGTATTACTTGTAAAATTCACAAAATCTCAATATTACAAAAATTCTAGAATGTTCTTCTATAATAATCCTCAATGTTTAGCTTAGGGTTATGTTCTCTAATCAGAGTTTTTCAAAATAATGTTTCCAAGATTTGTAATAAACTTTATATGTGAAAAATTATAATTCCCAAACCCTTGTCACCCAGATTCAGTGCATTATTACATAACATTGGCATGATCACAAGAGATCATGTCCTGAAAGACTGATTTGTTTAGTTTCCTTGGAAGTACTAGATACATACATAAGTTTTACTTTACATCATGAAAGGGAAAACCCCACATTTTTTCCCCTATTGACACAGTCATATCCCATATCATATCCCTATAGGTCAACAAAAACATTTTTTCCCATCCTGGGAAAAATAAAACACAAGAAAGTGGTGAGCTCAGATGTTCAGTAAGGAAAAAAAATGCAGAAAATATCATAAATAAGCATAAACATATATGGAAATGTATAAGACTAAAACACAAGACTGTTAAACATAAATATTAGCATAATATGGAAAATATAAATAAAAAAATATCATTTACATAGTTACATGGATATTATACTAGTCAAATAATCAGATTAATGTCAATATCTAATTTCATAATTATGGAATGCATAATGTCGGACATCATAACCACATAGTCAAGGTCTCATGCCAAAACTAAAAAATAAAACATTAGTTATGTTTTTCTTCCAAGACAATAATGTGTCTCATGAAACCTACCGATTCATTGATGGGCTATTGCAGGCCCCATCGATCACATACAAAGTCCAATTCATTCCTCATATGAAAAGGTTGAAACATTACATAAAAATTTGTATTAAAACTAGAATAAAAAATGTCAATACATTAACCAAAAACCAATAATGGTATAAAAATAGAACATCTCGTGACAATTATATCAATAAAACCTTCAATAAAATATGAAATATTGTATAATAATAAAACAACTTCAAACAAGAGTAAAATCCAACAAAGGATGTTGATAATGATTAAATCAAAAATATTTGAGAGAAAAATATATTTTTATTTTGAAATCATTTTCAAGACTTGTAATTATAAAAGGAAAATTTTATTTTGAATATATTATTATAAACTTGTAGAGGAAGCTTCAAAAGTTTTATAATGGTCGAAAATAGTTGCACCCTCTATATACGTTAAAAACAATCTTTCCATAATTTCTCTAAATATATCATAAAGTACCTTGTTTGGAATATGATGGAATTAATCCTTTCAAAACATTTTATAAAATATCAAAAATGGGTATAAATGACTTTAGAATATAATATATAATATAATAAATATGTTATTAAATAATTTTTTGTGAAACACAGATGTGGATGATAATCAAGTCCTAGTAGATATGTTTTAACAACCCCAGATAAAAATAGAATGTATAATTAACCCTTACATTGTACTTTTCCTTAGTCGGGGGTGTGTTAAACTCCTATATAATGGCTAAATAATTGATATTAAATTATATATGAACCACATAAAAAATATGATATCATATAAGATACTCTAATATTGCATTGTTAATAATATTTTAGTTGTATCATTGTTTAGGGAGTTAACCGATTTTTTTTATATGTTTGGTTACATAAGCACTATTTTTTGTGGTTATGACACATTTGATTCATATTCAGAATGATTTTATGGTTTTTAGACATTATTTTTAATCATAAAATGAAACTTATTCTTGAATGTTTGTGATGGGGGATGAAATCTCATCGCATCGTGGAGATGGTAAGTCGTACGTACGCACGAGCGACAATATCATTCTATTCATGGTGCAATCGTATCTAATTGGATGGTATATTATAGATAAAGAATCTATAAAATGTTATATTTATTAGTTACATTAATTATACTCATTATTATACCCATCCAAATAATGAAACATTGAATAACAAACTACACTATGACATGGAGACGATAAGCAGTACATACACACGTATGGAAAATTTTTCATTCATTAGATGAATAGAATAATGAATATGCATGTACCATATTTATAATAAATATCAGAATTTAGAATTTAAAAGATTTATTAATTTGATATGGAATGAAAAAATAAATAGGATGTGGAAGAAGAAAATAACTTTGAAATAGGTGATGATATAATTACATATACTTTGGGTTCTTCCATTTTATCTGAACAAAAGGTCTCTATAGTTTGGATTAATGATCCAATTAAGGCCTATGGGTTGGAGTGATGGTAGATGGGTGAATATTTGAGTAGATTTTGGCTAAGACAAATTTAATTGGATGTGTGAATTGGAGAGAAGGGGAATTAAAATTTTATAAGTGAGTTGAGGGTCACTTTAAGAAGATCTTGAAATATTAATTTGTTATACAATCATTTTCGGTTTCTAATATCTCTAAATGGATTTTTTTTCTAGGATAATATCGGTATGGGTATAAATACCTTCAAAAAATCGGTTTTAGACATCACTAGATCACCATATTAACCTTATATTTTATATTTAACTTTGGGTTAAATAGTTTAACATTTACTATATCCTTTTGTATGCTTATATTACATGGTTAATAAACATACTATAAAAAGACAAGAGAACCCCATGGGGGTCATTATTGACATATATTACCTTATATTAGTCCTTTTTCCAAATCATAGTTTTTTAGGAATATTATATCATCTAATAAAATAGAATTTTTTTTAAAACATGTTTATGTCAATTTAGACACTATTTAGTATTTTGTTTTTGTGAATGTCATCCAAACTTGATTACGTCAAAAAAATACATTTAATAAACCCTAAAATATTATATTCAACTAGAAAATCAATTCATTGAATCAAAAAGTTTGAATTATAATTATTTTAATATTTATTATACCATTTATTTGATTATTTCATTAATAAGGAAAATACATCGTAATTATTGTGTCATAATTAAATATAATTATTGGATGTCAAAAAATTATAAATAAAATACCATGATTTATAGATTTTATATCTTTCTAATTACTATTTATTGTTCAATAGATCAATTGTATAATCCAATCTAAAAATATTTTTACTAAAAGATATATGTGTATTTTATTTTGGTCTTTACTTTAAATTAATTAATATAAAATGAAATTATTACTGTCAAGTGGCTCAATGGGGTCACAAAATCGACCCATGTATTCCCATGGTTAGAAATATTTCATCCAATAATGTTATAACATGTGTTAGTGAAATTTAGTATAATTATAATTTTATTTTTTACACTTATTTACGGGATTTACCCTTTAACCATGTTAAATAAAATATTTACTGAAGATACTATTCATAATGTATAAAAACAAAATTTACCTATTTACACAATTTGGACCTTTTGATTAAAAATATGGAAACCAATTTTACAAATTCAAAACATAGATGTTTTAGTAATTAATTTAAAACTAATTCCCATTGTCAAAACCAAAAACAACATTGTAAGAAGTTAAAACTATCAAAATATTGACATGCGTTTATGTATAATTTAAATTTGAAATTACATTCAATGACATAAATTATATTAAATGATAAAAATATAATATAATTAAACATTAAAAACAGACAAATGTATAATTTTTTCATTTTAAATTATTTGGATGAAATAAGATATTTTCAATTAAAATTTAGTATTTTTCACTATTCATTAAAATATGAAATTAATTAGAAAAGTACCCAAATTTAACTATAAGATAATTATGATATTCTGAAATAAAAAATGAAGTCTATTTTACCAAATTCAAATTTTAGTAGTGTTTGAAATAAATTTTATCATTGTTCACAAAAGGACAAAAAATGTAGTTCTTTTAAGAAAATAGTTTTTCTAAATATATAACTATTTATAAATGATTATAAATTTCAATATAAATATATTTACTAATGTGAAGAAATTATAAATAACATTTAAAATTTATTTTTTACTATTCATATTACAATATTTAATTTAAAAATAAATATATCATTTAAATAATTATAAAACTAAATTGTTGTTTCAAAAGAACTCACCTTGCATATTATCCAAGCCAAATCGGTGATGCATGCAATATAAGCTATTAAATTAACTTATAGAGATAACTTAATATGAAATATTAGTGTTCTAAAATAAATAATATAAACAAAATCCTGATAATATTTCTTATAAATGGTTTCAATGATCAACTGGACTTTGAGAATTCAATGAAAACATAAGAATGCATCCCTAAAAGTTTCATAAATCAACCTTGTATCGTTGGAATCTTCCATAGGATCTAGTAGTAATGGATCTAAAATAAAGACAAGGAACAGTATAATTAACTAAAAAACCATTCCATTTCCCTAGTGGTCCTTTAAAACTATCCATAAATAGACCTCACAAGGAGGATAAAACATCATCATGTCACAAAATTACATTCTACCCATGTTGTTTTAGTAATCTTGGTATTTCCACACAATACTACCTATTAGTTATTTTTCACTATGTGATAGGGGTTTTAGTAATCCATGTTACCATATATATTCAGTGGAATCCCATTATATTTCAAAAAATGTTGTGACAATCTTGGAATCCCATGCATCAAATATATAGCATTTTAAATCAACTCACAGCTTACCTCCTTCACATTCACAAGTAGAAGTCTTAATCACACATTAAAATATAAAAATAACTATATTTATATTAAAATAAATGAAACCTAATTGGGACACATGTCAGAAAATGAAAACAATAAATATTGGTCTCATAAAGGATCCCACACAATCATAAAAAAAATTATAATATACCAAGCAGGGTTTTACAAAAGAGATGGGAGGCAAACCAATTTTCAAAATATTTTATAAACAAATTTAAAATATTCATTGAAACTAATCCACACATTATAATTAAACATTAAAATACAAAAATTCCCATTAATATCACTATCTAAAATAACACACTGATATTCAAATAATGTAGAACATTAAAATGAAATTGATTAGTGCCAAAAACCCCATTTAAAAATTTCAACATTATTTTTAAATTAAATTTTAAAATAAAATGTGACACATGGTTTCAGAAAAATTTCTAAAGTGGTATAAATCCAAATTTTAATAAAACACCCTTTAATATAAACACAACTATAAAAAATGAATTAACATGAAACCATTTTTAAGTATTTTGAAACCAATTTTAAACAAAAAAGCGAATTTGAACAATAACTTGGCATTCGACATGATAAAATGATTTTACAGTAAAGTATAACAAATAAGGGTTTCAAAACCTATTAAAATAAATGGAAAATTTCATTAAAATACTAGAAAAAATTGTATATATTCCTATAAGAAATATAAAATAATCATGTAGCATATACCCATTCAAAGTTTAAAATTGAATTCTAAACCATTTAATGGATTCAAATATAAAATAATATTTTAAAATAATAATAAATAAATAAAAAATAAATAAAAATTGTTATAATATGGCTTAAAATGGAATTACATAGCAACACGTACCTCAATTTGACACTGTTCTACTTGAGATAGTATGAAACACAACACCTTCTGTAGTAGAGGCCTAATCATGCAAGAAGGAACCACAAGAGACCCATGCACACCATAACAACGAATCAATCCCAAAATGTATTTCAAACACTTTGAAATACGGGTTTTATAATCAATGAGGGGTGATTCGGAGAGGGAAAATTAGGGAAATTTGGTAATATTGGTGGAGAAACACAAACATAGTGTGATTCTATGAAAAATCATGAAGAGTGGCATCTAATACACAAGGGAGGTAGCAGGGTTGGTTCTTTTTTATGTGGTATCTCTATAGAGTGGAATGGTGGGTAGTTTTCAAGAGGAGAGGGATGTAAAGGACATAAAATTCATTTTTTATATTATGTGAAATTTTTGAAAAACTAAAATTTTTAATTCCTTTGGTAGATAACATGATTTGGGTGATCAGTTTAACTAACAATATGCTAAACGTGCTGCCCCTATAGAAAAAAAGAAAACAACTATGAATGGTGTATTCTAAGATAAATTTGGGTTTAACTAACCATGTAGTATCTATATGTAATTGTGATTTCCTACTGATTTCCCCATATTCATGGTTTCCATAAAGTAATTTTTATTAGTAATTATTATAAAAATGCATAAAATTTAAAAATAATAAGACCGTGACATAAAAATATTAATTAGCACAATATGAAAATAAAATAATAAATAATAAGAATATATTAGTGATAAGAAGGTGTCTTAATTCTCTCCAGCATTCCACACATTGGATAGATAAAGTCTTTTGTCATGTTAAACATTGCTGAAAAGAGATTAACTAGTTCCTCTTTCTGAAAAGTGTAATGGGTCGATGAAGACACAATGGATTATAAGACCATATTAACCTAAATTGATTTCCATCCTATATTTAACAACTAAAAGTATAAATAAATTATAATAAAATAAAATTAATATCCATAATAATTATAAAATAATCCCTAACATCGAGATACTAAATAGAGGCCTCAAAACCATATAAAATTGATCTAAATTGTAAATCATTAAAACACCTCTCTTATAATGAGGGGGTAATTGAATAAGAAAAATTAATTAAATCTATAAGAGGGGAAACATGGTTCCACTGACCATCAACATCCATAAATTGTTAATTTACAAACATGATGCACATTATAAGAAACACCACACAGACCCCAAATACCAGAAACAACAATGATCCTTAAATATGTTCTCCAAGAATAAGAAAAAACAAAACATATAAAAACATAAAATATTGAACATGTTAATCAATAAAAGAAATTAAAACCTCTATTATATTATATTACAATTATGAGACTATGGGGAATACGATGATCTACTATCTAGGCTACCATCTCATGGTAAACCCAAATAATACATGACTGAAATTTTTTAGTATATAATTAAACTACTCTCATGACTTCTCTTTCCACCTGATTCATTAAAAACCTATCCCAAATATAAAAAATTAATATAAACTTATATAATCTATTCACCACATGTAATTAATTACCAATATGTTCCATACAACGAATGATGTGAATGAGGCTTGAAAAAATCATACAACCTCTCCTCTAAAAAAGTCACATAGAAAAAATCGCTAACATATTTTACAAATCAATAGAATGATGATAAACCAATATAGAACCAAACAAATCCAACCTCAAGGATACAAAACTATATACTCATCATGAACACATCCTCAAAATAATCCATCATCCTAAGATAAAACATTCTTAAAAGGATCAGAAAATTGATCTACATCAATTCATTCAATAGATTATCCATGTCACACCTAGTGTCATCTCCCAAACAAAATCTTACCAGTTAAATCTTACAAAAATGTATGATAAACATGCCACTATAATAGGAATATATGCATGAGGAAAAATAAAAAAGTGAGGAAAAAACCCTAAATGAAAACACACAATAATTTATAATACCATTATTGTAGGACTATTTATATAAAAATGAAGGAATGTCCCAAATCGATCTTGTTTTCCAAGTCACATAAATAGGCCCCAACACACAAGAAAGAACATGATCCCTAAATACAAACAGAAAACAAAAAACCCATCTCAAAATTTACTTCATTAAAAACCACTACATTCCTAAAGGATAAAAAATATATAGTCCAAAAAAACATGTGATTTTCGAATAATCCAATCACTTATAAGACATTTGATTTATTTCTTAAACCCCACATATCCAGGGTAATACAAAAAAAACATTCAACAGAATATCGTAAACACTAATTATATTTATTATAATAGGAACCCTTATTATCATCTTGAATCCCATTCATTAAAACCATTAAAAAATATAAACTTCATGTTTATTAAAATAAAAAGAAATCAATTTTCCAAATCATCCATGAAGTTACAAATGACATTATGATTAAATAAGAAATGAATTTTACAACTAAATAATTTTATGAAAAAATAAATCAAATGATTTAGATAAAAAGTTTCAAATTTTTTATAGAAAACTAATTTTATTTAATAAACAAGACTAATATCTTAATCCCTTTCAAAAATTGGTTTCATAACATCCAACCATTTTAAAAATCCCAATTTTAAACAACAACCACACCTAGAATGGAGGAAAATTAAAATTCTCTATGCACATCATCGACATATCACAACACCATCCTTCAATTGTCTCTCACTCTTAAGGAAATATCAACAGTGATCTGAAAAACAATCAAAAGTATATATAAAGAACCATATTAGAATTGAACAAATGTCTTGATGAACTATTGACTATCCTTGAAAGAATTCATAATGCATTTTTAGAATAAGAATTTAGAAATTTTTTGGTAGATTAGGTTGTGAAAATCAACCTCACACCAATGACCCATTCTACATATACATCCCAAAATCCAAAATTAACAAGAAGGAAACAAAACTATGCCAATGAGAACCAACACCTGATCAATGGAAAATCTAATAACATAATGAATTAAAAATTTAAACCCACATCCCATGGGAACATGAGCCTTATGGATGTCAATAGTTAGTAAGAATATCCTCGGAATTACCTCATATGTTCAAATACCCTATCCAATAATAATAATTCAATTATACCAAAATAAAAAATGGGAAACTAAATAAATATTAAAGGTTTCTATTTAGAAAGGAACATGATTCCTTTGACACCATTTGTAAAAAATTAGTTCGGAATTTCCATCTATAATAGGCCCATACTAACTTCCCACTAGCCCAAAGGGATTTCTAAATCAAAATAATAATCTTACTAGTTTCGATGAATCATAGGAAAAAAGGGTAACTATATCAAACAACAATCAGAGTAAAATAAAAAACATAAAACTAACAAAAAAAATTAATGTAATGTCAATATATCGTACCTCAAAAAGAAATCAGATAAGAATAAATAAACCAAATGTAGATAAAAAATTAGTAAAGGAACATAAAAATTCAATCCCTCTACTCACCCAGTGTCTCTTTCCCCTACATAGGAATATATGAAAGATACTACCCGAAAACATTAATATGATCAATAAAATAATTATCGACCCTTCCAATATATAAACTAATAAAGGGTCATTTAAAAACACAAGAATGCATAAATAATAAAATAGATATACCTCAATAAATCAATTATCTCATGATTATATAGGAACTGAACAAAAAACCCACATTTTATAAAACATGGCACGTGAATTAAAATTCCTAGTATGAAATTAACCTGTAAAATATAGTAAATATATTAATAGAATAGTTTATAAAATTCTATTTTGAACCTATGGTATAAAATATGTTTCCACATGCTCTATAAAACATAGATAAGTGACATGAAAAATGAACATTTTCACACTACCATCCCTATTTATAAAATAAAAAATTGACCAATGTATATTTTAAATAAAAAATTTAATCCAATGAAAGTAGAATTTAATCAAAGGAATAAAAATAAACACAATAATTTCCCATATTTTCAAGAATTTAATTAAAAATAAGTTTTTATAAACAATTTCATGGAAATTGATATATTAAGAACTGATTTATGAAAAACAAGACTATTTTCCTTTTGAAATAACACATTCAATCCTTCCAAAAATAACCATTGGAATTTAAACCAGAATAAACTCATACAAAGTGATATATAATTCACTAATTATAACTAATCAATAAAGGAAATAAAACATAAATAATATAATCAACCAATGTTTCCAATGTATCAATGAACATGGGGAATAAAATAAAATCATAAAACTAAATCCCCTACTATTTTAAAAAAGGACTTAGTTTTCTGGGAATAATCCTTGTGATCTACTTATAATGGACATGACCTAGTGAGAATGTACACAGAACATCACTAAAAACCATTCCATATCCCCAATAGTCTCATCAAATCTATAAATAAATAATCCTCCATCGGAGGATACCTCAACTGTGTTCCAAAAAGGCCCCATTACCTCTGTCGGTTTATCCATATTGGTATTGATATAAAAATAATACCTATTCAAAAATACACTCTTTATAATATGGTTTTCACTCATAAGGTTCAGCAATTATCTCCTTGTGACTCCCAAGAATAGTCAAAAAATACGTGACTAACTAGTGATTATATTCATCAAATATAAATCATTTAAAAATAATTCACACCTCACCTCCTACACCCACTTTCAAAGAAAAAATAATCAAACATTATATAATAATAATCACCAAATTAATATCAATATGATGTCTCCCCCATGGGGTCAAAATTGAAACAACCCATTGATTTATCAATGGAAATTAAATTATTATCAATATGTCCTATAATGACATGAAATACAAACACAATGAAATACTCTGTACTATGATTCCTTTAAACATAATTTGGACACATCGGTGTGTTGAATTTCCAAAATATCACATACACGGTTTTGATCAGTATGTTGTTTGGAACCCAATAAGAAATTTTTTTGTATAATAGTAACCTACACATATAAATAGTATCTCACCCTTATGAATAGTAATATTACCCTTGTGAATAGAAAATAATCCAAAATAATATTATCCTCACCCATGAATATATATATAAAATTAATGCATCTTATAAGTGTTAATATGACAATAGAAAAAGTCTTGGTATTTTTGTGAGTCATAAACAATTAATTAACATTAATAAATTAATTAAAAAGAAAAATTATTTTCCTAAAAAGTGTTCATAAATTAACAATTTTATGTTTTTTAGTTTTATGATAAATTTAAAAGACCTTATGTAATCTTTATAATCATTATAAAATCAGTTATAGTTTTAAAATTTGTATTTTTCAAGTAAATTATGATTCTAATTAAAAATTAAATTAGTGATATTTAGAAAATTGTTTTAGAAAAATGGATTTCATATTTGGATTCTATAGGTCAAAAAATAAAATATAACTCTAACTCTGGAAAACCATCCCCATGTTAGATTATTATCCGTTAACGATAATAAGTTAAACTATCATTAAAACCTTGGAAATAAACAAACACAAACAATGAAAATGAACCTGATAACAAATAAATAAGTTTGTTAATAGACTTATAAAGGTTATAAAAATATTTTTAATATATAATAGTTTATCAAATAATAAATTAATGAAACTAATTTTATTATTCTGGTAATTAATATCAAGTGGAAAACACCATCAGACTTAAGGTAAGGAATCCTCTCTATTTCACTTGTATATATGAATGTCCTCTATGATATAACTTTTATGTGTAATCATTAATGATGGTGTATGATTTCAAACCTACCAAATACATAACCCCTGATTTATAAGTGATTATAAACTACATTTCTCTCTCATTAATCCTTTTTAAGTCCACCCACTACAATGTCGATAGTCCGTAAGGGATTCAATCCGAACCTCCTTTGTTCCATTGATTTTCCTTAATGTGCTTTTACCAAAGTAAAAATATCTTATCATTCAATGTGATTATTATAAATTATGTTTTCATGTATTAAATTATGTTATCAATACCCTTTCATCATTATATTTTGGGGATATACTTTTTTTTATGTGATTCCCTCCGCAATACGTTCTGATAAGAAAACCTCTTTTAAGGGAACTCCCCAGAATATTACCCTGTTTTAAGTGCACTATATATTTTGTTTGAATCCACCATTGTCTTTATAAAATTAGTCTTCATTTTTATGAAATCCCTCAAATTTAAATTCTGATTTTATATAAAATATTGTTCCCTTTTTTATTTTTAAGGATCTACAATATTTTTCTTAAAACCACACAAAATTTTTTTAATACTAAAATTTATTAAAAACATTTCACACATGTTGTCACTTTTTCTTGAAATCACATACCAAGATATATACATATTTTCTCTAATTAATATTGATGTAAATTTTAGTTTCTTTCATTAATTAACACTTTTATGATATGACCATTTTTTATGCTTTTTGACATGATTATGGTACCCAATTCTATCCATGGGTAGACCTTATGTTTACGTATGATTGATTATGTATGATTATTTATGTGGAAGAAATGACCATGAAAATTTTTAGATGTGCTCACCCAGATTTTGTTCTAATGCATTAGGTAATGTTGATTATCATGGGATGTTATGTGTGACAGTCTTGGTGGTTAGCTTTAGCTTGTGCTACCATGTGCGACATACTTAGCGGTTAGGATTGACATGTGCTACCATGTAAAACAGTCTTGGAAGTTAGCCTTGACTCATACTAAATTCATGTTCTATGAGTCTTCTACATTACTATGATTCCATGAGTATATGATTTCATGTTTATATGATATGATTTCATATGTTACATGCCTTTTCTATATCATTATATAATTCCTTCTATCTAATGTGCTAATTATTTGTTCCTATGATTTTTTTCTTACATGGATTTTTAGCTCATACCTTTGTTCATATTATCCCCAAGTCTTCTTATGCAGTTATTTGAGCACAATTCATGTTCAGAGATCAATTTAATGATTAAATAAATAAATACTTTATTTATTTCAATGTTTTCAGTCTTATGTACAATTTCTTCAAAGACACTAGAATTTACGATCCTTGGCTTGTTCATTGATATATAATTTTGATTAAAATAATATAATGTAATATGTAAAAGTCTAGGCTCACTATAGTTCATATCATAGAATAGTCTAGTTGTTTCTGGATATTATGAATAGAGAACTTCTGTATGAACTTTAAGTATGTGACCATGTATAAGAAAACATCACTAATTTTTTCTATGTATTGAGTAAGTGGATTATCAAGAGAATATATCCCTTTGTGGATACAAATAAGTAGTGGGGGATCTAGCACAGATGTATCTAGGCGTAAAACATGAAAATAGCGCTTTGAGCTAGACTCAAGTGAGAACTGGTGCACGAAAATGGGCCTTATTGGACTCTTGGTTTGACACTCTCGGGGGATATGCATTAGTAATTTCATAAGATTAGTAATAACCATTATTATTAGATCAAAAGGGATCCCAAAATAATATAATTTATATGATAAATCATGAATAACATATATTGAGACCTAGTAATACATAAGTTAAGGATATATGTGTAATTTTTATGATATCTATTTAGTGGAATTATTTTCCCCCTTATTTCATACTCGTCCCAAAATTTTATTTTTTATTCTAGCCAATAGATGGTAATATGATGAATCTGATTAACAACTGATGTGACAAACAACGTGATAACTATATAAATGATATCTCTGATCGAATGGGAGCTCAAGAAAGACATTTTTTATATGACAAACCAGCCATCAAAAATAAAAATTAACAATTTTTATATGGATAAATTATAAAATGATTAAAGGAATAGGAAGATGAAATATCATGATGGTCCATCTAATAATGTTGATAAGGGGTAGAATACCCAATTTCCATTATGCATCATCTATGGAAATAGGGGCCAAGTGAAATGTCACAAAGGGAATGTGAGATGTTTTAAGCATGGAAATATTGGGCACAATGTTTCCAATTTCCCTGACAAAGTGAATAATGTGATGAATGGAATCATATTTCAAACTATGTAATCGTACATAGATCTATGTCATAAATATTGAAATGCTAGACATTTTCCAACACGATCCTCTATTGCAAGGGCTGAGAAGCATGATGAACCTCAACAATCTCCATGATCAAGGGAGTACTAAAGATCCAATTCTAAGGGTGATAATGATGAATAAATTACCTATAACCACTACATAAAACTAATGTACGTCATAATGTATTTCAATTCATATACTTTTAGTATATCATTCATACACTCTATGAACATTGATTTCCCACTAGAAATTATATTAAATAATTAGGGAAATCTTCTCTGAGTATTGTATAGCATGATGAATCTTGTGGGAATTTTATTCTTGAAAATATAATAAGTATTCCTTTTTTTTAATATAAGGTAAATTGAAAATTTCATTGCTTACGTCTCAAGACAGAAAAAAAATCCACGAGCAAAACTATCTTATGCTTCATCTGGAGTCGGAAGATGTGATCTTTGTGTTACAAATTTGGTGGCATTATCTATATGGGTAGAAGTGTGAGATAAATACTGATAATAAGACTCTAGAATATATATTCACACAAAAAGAGATTAATATGTGCCATAGAAGATGTATAGAGATCACAAAGAATTAATACTGTTCAATCAAAAACCATCTTGGTAAGGAAAACAAGGTAGTGGATGCTATAAGTAGAAAAGATCCTGCATCATTATCAATGATGGGAGTTGAAAAGGATACACTCTTATTATATTCTCAGAGGATGGAAATGGGAATCATTACGAGGGGAATAACATCAATCATTTCTGAAATTATTCCCCACCCACATCTCATATAAAAAATAAATTATGCTCAAAGAAAAGATGTTGAAATTTAGAAAAGGGTGGAATCCATTAAAAATGGTAAATCCTCTGAGTTCATGACTGACGAGGAAGGAATTGTATGATATATGACCTGATTATGTGTACCATCTGATAAAGTCATATAGAAGGATCTTTTGAATGACACACATAACTCAACCTTCTCTATTCACCCAGGGATCATGAAGAGGTATCAAGATCTTCAAGAAAGATATTGGTGGGAAAATTTGAAGAAGGATATTGCAGAATATACATCGATGTACCTCATATGTCAAAAAGTGAAGGCTGAAAGAAAGAAGTATAATAGAATGATTCAACCACTACCCATACCAACATGTATGTGGGAGAACATCCCCAAGGTCTTTGTCAATATACTTCTATGGACATCAAGTGGAAACAATGGTATATGGTTCATTGTAGATCATCTTACGAAGAAAACTCACATTACCGCGATTCGAGAGGACTTCTCACTGGATCAACTAAATGGATATATATCAATAATGTGGTAAGGCTACAAAGAGTACAACTATCCATTGTATGTGATCGATATTTGAGATTCACTATGAAGTTATAGAAACGTATCTAACATGCTCTATGCACATATCTGAACTTCATTATGGCCTATCATCCTCATACTGATGGTGAATCAGAGAGAACTATTCAGACCCTGGAATATATATTGAGATCATGTTCTATGGACTTCAGAGTAGGATGGGACCAACATATTCCACTAGTTCAATTATCCAACAATGATAGTTTCTACTTGAGCATCTAAATGGAACAATACGAAGACCTTTATGAACAAAAGAGAAGAACAATAGTGTTTGGGGATGATGTTGGTGAATATAAGCTTGTAGGACTTGAAATGGTAGAAGAAATGGTGGAGATGGTGAACACCATTCAACATCACATCAAGGGAGACCAAAGTCAACAAAAACGATATACAAGAAATCATCGATGAGACCTTGAGTTCGAAGATGGAGACATTGTATTTCTCTGGGTAACTCAATTGAATAAGGTCATTAGGTTTTTGAAGAAATGAAAGCTATGTACTAGGTACTTCATAACCTTAGAGATTATTTATCTTTTTGGGGTTGTGGCATACGGACTAGAACTTCCACCTACTAAGTCAAACATACATGATTTCATTCATGTATCACTCTTATGGAAGTACATATCAGACCCTTCATACGCACTCTCTGCAGAGGTGGTAGAGTTGGATAATTGTTTTATCAGAAGATCAACCATTGAATATCATGTATCATAGATATAAGGTTCAACGTAAAAAGACTACTCACCTGGTTAACAAAATGTGGCAGAGCCATAAGTACGAAGAGGCATCATGGGAATTGGAGGAGGCAATGAAGGAAAAGTACCCACCCCTATTTAAGGAATAGAATATCAAACAAAATATTGAGGGGGAAATTTCACAAGGGGGGATTAATGTAATGACCCAATGATTTAACAATGGAAATTACATTCTCATAAATATGTCTGGTAATAACAACGAACTATTATGTACTATGTGACATTTAAACATAATTTTGACACTTCTGTGTTTCAAATTCGAAATACTATCATACACGATTAGGATCAGTAAGATGTTTGGAGTTTCATAACACTAAAGTATTTAGTGAATAGTAACATACCCTTATAAATAGTAATATGACCCTTATGAATAGTAAATAATAAAATAGAATATTATCCTCAACCCTGAATGAATACAAATTTTTTTTGCTTCTAATAGGTAATAATATGACCTTAGATAAGGTATTTCTATTTTTGTGAGTCATAAATAATTAATTACAATAAATTAATTATTTTTCAATAAAATTTATTTTCCTAAAATGTGTTCATAAATTTAAAATTTTATATCTTCAAGTGTTATGAAAATTTTATAAGCCATTATGTAATATTTGAAAGCATTACAAAATAAATTATATTTTTAATTTTTTTTTTCAAGTAAATTTTGATTTAAAAAATAATGTTAATCATATTTATAAAATTATATTTGAAAAATGGGTTTTATATTTGGATTCAACACGTTGATGAATGGATAGGGTGAAATTTTGAGATTTTTCAGAAATACATGAATTTTTGAGAATTGAAAAATACAATAATTTACGATAAATGATATATACATGAATTATGATGTCATCAGTTGATGTGTGGGTAATGTAAGGATGTTATCTCAAACTCACATGCACACATTACTATTTTTTCATATAATTATAATTATTTATGGTCATGTGGTAAATTAATAAACTACAGAATTAAATATTTTGAAAACCCCCCCTCGCCTCCACTATAAAAACAACCCACACTCCCCTATTCTATTTAAGCCTCTCACACATTGTTAATTATTTTACCTCTACCCAAAACACTCCCCCATATCCCCCCCACGTCCATAATCCTTTTTTCTCCTCATAAGTCCAAATACCGTCCCCTTAAGTGCCTCTCAAATAAGAATTAATCAAGAGGTAAATTCTTGTTTTCTTTTCATTCATTTTCTTTACATGTTCCATTGTGTTCTATAATATACATACCTCTCCTAATCCAAATATTATGAAAACTATAGTACCTTACACATACTTGAATGTTTTTAGGATAATGGAATAATTTATTATCATCTCTCATTTAATCTTCTTTTATACTATTAGTAAATACACTTTCTAAGATGTATTAATTTAACACATTCAAGGACGTTGGGTATTCAATTTCTATAACCATATTAAATTCTGATCATACAACCATTTTTATGATAGAACCAGACTATTATTTATATTTTATCTTATTATTTTTTCTGGAATCCTATTTCACACATAATTTAAAATAATAATAGAAAACAATTTAATTATCAAAAAAATCACCAAATTAATTCAAGCGTTTATCATTAAGTTTTTATATAACAATTCAACTTCACTCTAAGTAACAAAATTAAATTTATACAATATAACCTTCTGTATTTTCAACAATAAAATATAACACAAATTCTTTACAACCATCCCCTTGTTACATGATTATCCATTCATGAAAATAAGTGAACTCTTCAATAAAACCAAGGAGACAAACAAACCCAAACAATGAAGTTAAACCTCATAACCAATTAAAAAGGTTATTAATGAAAATAAAGATTTTATAATAAATCATTTACATATATGAGTTGTTATAAAATTATTAATTAATGAACCTAATTTTATTATTTTGTTAGTTAATATCATGTTTAGAACACCACCAGACATAAGGTACGGGATACTCCCTATTTCACTTTTATCCAAGAATATTCTATATGTTATGCCATTTATATCAAATCCATAATAATGGGTTATGATTTATCACCTCCCACATACTTACCCAATGATTTTTATGTGATAACCTAATTTTTCTCTCATTATTCCATCTTAAGTGCACCCAATACCATGTTGGTAATCCATAAGGAATTCTTCCTGAACCTCCTTTATTCATTCGTGTTGCTTTATCTTTATTTTACCAAAAAGAATTTATCTTATATTTTTATGTGAATCTTTTAAATTTTGTTTACATGTACCAAATTAATTTATCAATACCCTTTCATCAT
This sequence comes from Viscum album, assembly GCA_963277665.1. NCBI lineage: Eukaryota > Viridiplantae > Streptophyta > Magnoliopsida > Santalales > Viscaceae > Viscum > Viscum album. The sequence continues at coordinate 897,559,738 of OY728143.1, read as the reverse complement.
TCCCTTTTGGGGATATACATGTTTTTAGGTGATTCCCTCCTGAATACTTCCTGATAAGAAAACATATTTCGAGGGAACAAACCGAATTATTACTTGGTTGTAAGTGCACTCTATATTTTATTTGAAGACACCATTCCATTTATAAAATCAGTATTACTGTTTATGAAAAACCTCCTAGTTCAACACTAGTTATATATCAAGGATTGATCCCTTTTCTATTTTAAGTCTCTATAATATTTTCCTTAAAACCACACAAAAATATTTTCAGGACAAAATATCTTATAATAATTTCATACATATTGTCACTTGTATGTGACATCACTTATCCTGATACAAGCCTATTTTTCATTATGAATATCCATATAATTTTAGTTTCATTCTTTCCGGGACTGTTTTGTGATAAGAAAATATGTTATGCTGTATGACATGATTATGTTACACAATTCTATCCATGGGTAACACTTATGTTTATGAATGATTAATTATGTGTAAAAAAAATTCATGAATTTTTTTTAAGGGGTGCCACAAGATAGCTCTCTAATGCATTGGGTAATGTTTAGTCTTGTGAGACATTATGTGTGACCGTCTTCGTGGTTAGCCTTGGCTTGTTCTACCATGTGAAACTGTCTTGGTGGTTAGCCTTGAATTGTACTAAATTCATGTTATATATAGCTAACAAATTACTATGATTAGGTGGTTATATAATTCCATTTTTATATGTTCTGATTCTATATTTTAAATGCCTTTTATATCATTATTTCTTTCCTTCTATCTCATGTTCTAATGCTTTGTTCTTTTGGTTATTTCCATTATTGGGATGTTTAGCCAATTCCTATTGTCATGTTATCCCCAAGTAATTATAAATATTTGTTTGAGCAAAATGGAAGTTAGGAGCTCAATTTATAGATTAAATAAATAAATATTTTATTTAGTTCCATGTTTTCTGTTTTATGTACCTATACTTCCAAGACACATGACATTAAGATACATCGCTTGTACTCTAATGTATAATTATGCCTAAAATCATATAATGTTCTACGTAAATGGATATGGTCACTATAATAATTCACAATAGGAAAAATAAATTGAAATTTATTAAATAGTGTGACAGACATTAATAAATCCATTTTACATAATAGTACAATAGATAATTCCAGAAAGTGAGCCAGAGGTCAAGCAATTTTAACAATTTTTTAAAAATGCATTTCAAAGATTCCTTGACAACCAAAATCACAAATTAAAATTAGGGATTTAATATAACTCTTTACATTAAAATAAATTTAAAAAAAAACAAACACCATTTTGAATAGAGAAAACATTTGCAATGAAACCAAATGTATCGAATATCCCAATTCATAAAACACCAAAATTTTTTTTGACGGTTTTGCAAAATAAAAATTGGATCCACTACCTAAAAATATTTAAAATGGAAAACCCCCAATTTTATAAAAATTATTTAAAGCATACAACAAAATATAAAAAATATAACCAATATCAAACATGTTATTAAATATTGTAAACCCCATTTTCTTGGGTAAGATAAAATTTTTACCAACACTTGGTATCTTACATAAGTCCAATACCTGATTTGAAATTAAATTAAAACAAATAATTTATTCCAAACCCATTGAAATAAAAGAAAAATTTAATTAAAATATACGAAGAATTTTTAAATTTACCTACATGAAATCTCACAAAAACATTTCACGCGGACTAGACAGATTCAAACCAAAAAAATCAATTTAAAAACCACTTAATTAAATGTATAACATATAATAATTATTAAAATTTAAATAAAGCTAATTGGATGTAAAAAATAAACCTGTAATATTATTCGTAAGGGGGTTTCATAGAAATAGGAACCACAAATCGATGATGGGATATCCAAAATAGTTTCAAATGCATCACCTTTGATGGTTGATTTGCAAATATGCAAGGAGTCGACCTAGGAGATCTGTCACACACCCAAACAATGATGGAATCAAAAAATTGGGTCAAACCCTTTAAATCGAGGTTTTACCAAACTAAGATGAGTGATGTGGAGAGGGACAGTGAGGGGAAATAAGTTAATGGTTGGGGGCCCCAATACCTATTTATATTTCATACATAATCTGGAGGAATGATAACTAAATCACATGGAATGAATTGGGGGGTTATAAGTAACAGAGATTAACCATTATATATTCTATTATATTTCAATTAGATATCACATTCAATCATCTCATAGATCTATTTAGGTTTATATTTATATGTAATCACATCACCACACAAAGATATCATTCCCACATAATATATGTAAAATCTTCTATTCAGTGTCATTTTCTTATAATTATAATTTTATTAAAATAAAACAAGTTTCGTCTTCACAAAAATTCTTCATGACATTAAACATGAACTTTTATTTCCCATTATCTATCCTTAATCCCTATGAAAATATTTTAAAATGTGGGAAGAGAAATACAAATTTTAGTATGGGACATAAAACAAAATAAATAATGAAATATGTTAGTCCAGGTATACTTAATCAAATTCACCCGTTGAAAATAATCATTGGAGTAACAATCAATGTTTTATTTAGAAAGATATCTTCATATCTACATAATTATTTTCATAAACCAGTTAATATAAAATAGTAAAGGAAAAAAATAAACCTCATAATGGTTTCTTTTATGTCTTCAAAATCTCAAAAACCATTTTTCACAATGTTATACTTATCACCCTTAAAATTTATGAAATATATTCCTTCAAACATAATATCCTTATCATACCATAATATATCATAATATTTATTTAAAACCCCATATAAATTATAGATAAATCATGTAGGTAAAAAGGAACATCATTTTCTTATCATCATTACAAATGGAATTACATATATAGAAAACTTTCTTACCCAATGAATTGGAGGGACATCAAAGAGATACATTTCCTTGGTTTATAACAGATGCACTCATCCATGGTTAATTATGTAACCACACATAGATGGTTTATAATTAGGAAATCCATCAATGTTTTAGAATAGAACCATCCATCATCAAAAAAAAATTCTAATAACCATAACATAATCATAAATCATGAAATATTTTATTTTCATTATTATACTCATAAAAATATTATCCACACCAATAGTAAAACTTTTCTTGATATTGATATATCCATTCAAGTTTAAAAACAATTTTTAAAATAACCATAGTATAGAGAATGTGGGTTTTAATTGATGAAAGCAATAAATTTAATAAAACAATCCAATAATAAATTAATGGATAAAGTGACTGGAAATGCCATTGTCTTCTAATATGTTGAAATATAACATTTCTTTTTGAAATTTTTCAAAAACATAAAAAACACCATAAAAATACTCCTTTCAATGAACATTTGAAAAAATGTAAGGTTTCATAAAAATTCTCTTTAAAATTATTAAATAATAAAGAAATATATCCATAAAATAATTTTCAATAACATATGGACATTTAAGGAAAATAGATTGATGTTTAACTTTAAAATGGAATTTTTTATACAAATTACCATACCATGAGCCCAAATTATCACATTTATTTAATATATTCATGAAAAATAAACTTATATAAATTATTTACTTTTGTATGTTCCATTTTAATGATTATTATTTCTTTTTGTAGTTATTACTAAATTTTATTCAATTAATAAACCATATATGGTTATGTTAATTATTTTAATGTCATTTGGGTCATATGTCAAAAATGAATTGGCATACTTACTATGATAAATTTGGTTATTATTAAATAATCTCTATAATAATAATCAGAAAATAATTATAAGTTATGTATATCAATTATATTTTTCAAAATAATCATTATATATGTTTATGAAAAAAATATCTACATTTCAATCATAGAGATGGTAGGTAAATCATATGGACGAGTAACATTTACATTTTCAAATGATCATTATATAAATAATTTTTATTATTTTATCTTTTTAGAATTATCTTAAAATTATTAATAAAAGTATAGTTCTTAATATATATATATATAGTCAATGTGTTTTGGGGATTAAAAATGAGCCACATCACTTCGTGGATGATTATGGATGAGATATAAACATAAAATAAAATTATGAAAAGTTTTAGGGTCATTGGTTTGTAATTTTCATTTTATCTCTATACATAACTTATCGACTTACCCTTCACCATGGTAAAATAAATTCTAATGTTACAATTAATGATTTCCCAAAATTAAAAAAGAAAAAATATTTACCAAATATAGACTCCCTAATTAAAAAATTAAATCGACTTTTCGTGATTCAGAATAAACATGTGAATTATTTAATTTTTTAATTAAAGAGAAAAACATGGTAAAACAAGAATTTTCATAAAATTTATCCTTTAAATATAAAATGTTTTTATTCTAAATTTATGAATAATATAAAATTAATTAACAGTAATTGGAATATTTTGAATGAAAAAGAACTAATTAAATTTTAAAATTAATCCAAAATATTATTTTACATTGTTTTTAGTTGAAAAGAAAAAAAATCATCATTTATCAATATTCATTAAGAATTTATTTTTTCAAATATTTTGAAAAATTCATCCTAAGATAATTATGAAAGTATTATTTAAAAAAAGTAATTATATTTTTTATAGTTAATATTATATAATTTTAAATTCATAATTTTAAATAATACTATATAATGAATATAAATCCAATTTGGTTATAAATTATGCACACTCCATTTGACTGAAAAATTACCTAATAATATTATAAATAATATAAAACTATTAAATATGAATAATTAATATTAATAATACATGAAAACGATTTATTTTAACATTACCTAGGTTTTTACATTCTTCATCCAGTTTTGAAATTTTGGCGTCGTGATTTTATTCCCTTATCAAACAAGTAGGGATTGTTTACCCTCATTACATTTTCTGATTCACATGTTGCTTCTTTATCCATATGGTTTTTTCAAGAAACCATAAAATTATGAATTTCCATGATTTGAAATACATTCCATATATATTCATGTACATGAATATGTATTCCATATAATAAGTTTTATCTTATAACTAAACTACATTAGAAATCACATGATAGATTAATCTGGAACTTATTTCATTAACTTAGAAATGTTACAAACCCAAGATAAACTATAATGGAAGACTACTCTATAAGAAATGAATCTAATAATCTTCATGATTTAATATGAAAAAATAAACCTTGGACATAACTTATTTATTTCAATATGCCAAACACATTTTCAGTGATACACATGAAGACAAACATGATCACCTACCCCAAAATAAATATATATCCTATGTTTATCTACATTACATTCCATCCTTATCTGACCATTCCTCATACGTTGATGAATCATCTTCTACCTAACAACCATTTCCTCTACCAACTCTTATCCCATCAACTTCATTTCTACAACATACTGTAAAAAAGTTGGATTCTAACAACTCTTTCTTTATTATTCATCTAATGGTTCAATATAGATAATGGAATGAACTATATTATTATATGGAAATTCAAAAAATGAATGTTGAAGATCCCATCATTAAATTTCATCCATTTCTTAAGCAGAAATCATATCCTAAATTTTCATTATCATTATCTTTGTTTCTCTACCATGTTGAGTATGAATATATTTACATAAATTTAATTTAGTTCTCATTGAATTAGGAATTCCTATCGATAAATTATATGTGAACTATGTATGACTGTTAGATATAATAGAGATAGTAATACCTTGTAACATAACTATATTATTGATGTATTATTGATAAAGGTGAAAAAAAGGAAATGTATCTCCAATGAAAAGGAAATAAATATATTTTTTAATTAATCTACAATAATAAAAATCACTATATTATGTCAAGATGTATTTTAAAATCCCACCACAAAGTCCAAGGATGTATTTTACCATTTCCACTATAGAACTAGCATTGGTAGAATCTTCCATGCTTGTAATTTTAATTTTTATTTATCCTCTTAAAAATTATAAAATTTCATGATAAAGCCATCAATATCTATTTTACTTCCAACCCTCATGAAGTACTACTTAAGGTCAGTATATATCATAGTTCTTATTAGAAGAATGGAAAATAGGGACATGACCTTCATTCAACAAATTAATTCTTCATTTGAGAATAAAAATGCATATATAATCTTTTTACAAAATAAAAAAACACATTATTTTCACATTTAAATTCAATAAAAATACCCTTATAAAAAAATGTTACATTTTCCTACATTCCACTCTCTTTTTTTTAATCATGATAAATAAATTTTTATAGAGATAATTGTAATATCCCCTAAACTAAAAAAATATAAAGACCCTATATGAAATATTTGATGTCCAAAATTCATTAAAAACTAATCAAAGGGTCATGTTAAAAAATTAACATTGATATTTATGAATGATATGGTCATATCAATGAATCTCCTTCATTATTTAATCTCTTAGGATGGTAATGGATCATGAAATTATAAACTATGATTAGTTTAACCCATCTTCTCTCCATCATGATCAAGTCCTTATTAGTGAATATATACTTTTAAACATTATAATTATTATATATTTTATACATTTATCTAAATTATTTATTTCAGAAAATTTTTATTGAAAAAACAACAACATCGAATTCCAAATCATGTGTGTGATAGTTTAACAGATGAGGTTTAATATAAATTTTAGAATATGTAATTACCCAATCCTTCTTCATCGAGAAAAATCCATGTTACTTCCATGAAGTATCACTGTATATGAAAAAATCACAACTTCTAGAGGTATTACACAAAATAAAACCACTCACCATTCATTTGTTATGTTATGAAAACAATCTTGACATTCTCTATTCTAGATAATTTTAACTCCTTTTAGAGTTAACTTGTAAATGAGTTATACATCCAAGATAATATTTCCATAAACCACCTATAGTAACCAATTAGTACAATAAAAATAAAATTATTTTTGAAATTTATATGTCTTTTCCATTTAAAAAATCATGTTTCACTGTAGTTACATCATTATAAACAATATGACCATGGTAATAAATTTGTTAAATAAAATCATAATTACTTAATTTTATATATATTTCTTTTATTTTTAATATTTTTAAAAAAATTATTAGGTTTATTTAATAATACTAATGAATTCCAGAATATATCAAAATATCATCAACAATCTCAAACACAAACATTTCCATAAAATCATTGAGAACTCTACATAGAAAGTCTAAATATATATTTGGTGTATTACACAACCTAATGTGCATAACTATAATATAAAAATCCCAATATCATGTTCAAAACTCAGTGATTGGAATATTTTATTCCTACACAATCAACTGATGGTTCCCCAAACTAAGATCAACCTTTGAAAAATTAACCAATTATTATAGTTGATAAAAAATGATTTTTTTAAAAATGATACATGTTCTAAACAGAGATGTCACTCATTGAAATATAATAAAAATAAAGTCTCATATAACCATATTTATTTTCCAAAAATCAAAAATAGGTGAAACACTTTATGATGTTTCAGGGGAAAGAATTCTTTTTGTAGAAACTCCTGAAATTTCTATTTTAATTATTAAATTTATACATGATCTATTCGATATGGTTTTTTATATGAGATTGGTATCCATAACTAAGTCAATAGAAAAACCAAACTCTCAATTATAAATAAGAGTGTGAAAATCATAAAAAAATGCATATATAAATATATTCACTACTAGGACACCGCAAATCATAATAATTTCTATATTTTTTAAACCATGAGCTACGTAAATTTCAATGCACTCTCTAATCAATTTATTAGCTTATTGGTATTTTATCAGTGGTATAAAATCATTTAAAAAATGGTTTTAGATTTGAAATCTATCTTAGTATGATAAACTAAAATACAATCAGTGCCCAAAATAATTCAAAACCTGACTATGGGAAGTCCCAAAATATTTTTAGGAAATAAAATTCCACTAATAAAAATAGGATTATTTATATAGATCTTGGATTTTTTTTATTTCCATTTGGAGTTCTCACCATAAGTTATATCTTATATCTATGAGGTGATATTAACAATTATTTTATGAATTCCTCATAAATGAAATAATCTGATGATCCATAGTGCAACATCTTACTAGTATAACTATAATATATAAGTAACATACTAACAAAAATTCCATTAGATGTCCCATCATTAACTGTTGTAATTGAAAATTATTTTTACACAGCCTTTTTTCCTTCAATATTGATTATTTCTACCCAGAGTGACTAGATTTTAACACATGTTACAATAATGTCCGAGATCATTGCAATTAAAACTTTCCACTATGGCATTTTCATTATTAGTTTTATCACTAATGTGATCATTTTCTTTTAAACCATGATAAATATTCCAAAACATACAACAACAAATAAATTTCATAGATTTCATAAGACATTCCCCAAAGTTATTTTTACCACCTTAATCCTAGGACGGATACTTAATTATCTTAACTTTGAATTTATTTGATGGATAAATCTATACTTCATTCCAAAAAGATATTTTATTTTAGTTGTTTTCATGAACTAAATGATTATCAATATACTCCATTTCTTCTATTTCAAAATACCAATAATGTTTTTCATAAATTTTCAACTCATAAAAACCCAATTCCATATGAGATAATGGAGTTAATTTTGAGTTAAAATGATTGATTTTACTTTGAAGATCATGAAAAAGGTGGTTTATAAATTTTCAATTAGGTTAATTTTTCTTCTTTTGTGTCCACCTAATCATCATCCTTCAATTTAAATTACATAATTGGTTTTTCATTATTTTTTCAATAACATTAGTAAAATATTTTTCACGAAAAATAATTTTACACTTATCCTTTTCCATGGCATTATTCTATTACCTAACATTGATAATAATAATCATTGGAAACCATTAAATAGATCGACCTAAAATTATAATTAAAATGATTTTTTATTATCCAAACAACCCATATCATCAAAAAATATTTTTTAGTTCATTAATCCACCCGTCACATTCATTGGGTTAGATAATCTACTAAATGCTATTGGGTGTTGTGTTATAAAATTATTCAAAATAGAAAATGTTCTTCAATAGTAGTTATGAATGATCTTTATCATGGATTCCATCAGTATTTAAATCTATCATTAATTTATCCATTATAGAAACAAACTACTCAGTTTAAAATTCAACCATTCTAGGTTTCCGATTTAGAGGGATGTTGTCCCCATAGTGACTTCCGACTTCATCTTCTCCATTTCCAATGCATACAGTAATTTTGAATACATATAAACAACATAAATATATGTGGTAATAATTTAATCACACAATATTTCATCTTAATGATAAATTAAAATCTTTTAATGGTTTTTTATTAACATTATCCAAACCCTAATGTTATTTAAACCCTCTACTAATACTGGAGATAAAGTCCCAACATAAAACAATACATACACTAGATCCTTTAGAAAGAAATCACATTCCTAAATTCCGATAATATTTTTAGGATTACAATTTTGGATAAGTTGATCATAACTCTTATATATCAAACTAATATATTACAAAGTGTAATATTCTATTCAGTATTCATTTTTTCTATAATATAAATCTTATAAAATAAAAAAATCATTTCCTGAAAAATAATGATTACATTGAAATTTATTTCCTCATTTCACATACCAATTCATAAACAATATGAAAAAAATAAAAAATGGAATTTGAAAAAATAATATTTAGGGACATTAAATAATAGATGAAAGGAACTATTTTTTCATTAATATTTACAACGGTTATTCTTTACAAAACAAACAATGGGGTTCAAAAGAATTATTTCCAAATAAATCGACTTTTCAACTGAAATATTTGCAAAAAAATCACATTAAATCATTATAGAATAATAAAAATCCTAATATTTTCTTTGAAGTCGTGAAAAATGAATAAGAACTTTTTAATAATGTTGTACTTTTCACCCTCAAAAAGTATAATATACATTCCTTAAAAAATATTGTCATTATCTTACCTTTATTAATCAAAAATATGTATGTAAAATCAAATATAAATAAAAGAAAAATTATTTAGGTAACTTAGGACATAGTTCCCAATATCACTATTTTAAATGTAATATCCAATAAAGTCTACTTCCATACACAATGCATTGAAGGTCTTTCATAGACCCAAAAATTATTATTTTTATAATGGACCCACTCACCCTTGTTTAAAAATGTAATAACCATTCCGTGGTATATAATTGAACTATTCATACTAAGTTTATTATGTAACCAACCACCATTATAAAAAATTCCAATAAACTATAAAATAATTATAATGTACGGAAACTTTCATTTTCTTCATTAAACTTATAAAATATATTATCTATACCCAAAAGAAAATATTTCATGATATTAAAAAATCTATTCCATTATTATTACCATAAAAAATCAATATCATATAGAAATAGATATTTTATTTGAAGAAAACCTTAAATAATATAAAGTAACCCAAAAATAAATGTTCTTTCTTTGGTAATATTTAGTGTGACCCTATATACGGCAATCGACCATTCCATTTTTATTTTTTTATGAAAATATAAAATCTATTTTGGATTCATTTTAGAAACACATTGAGAGAATGTTCTGGAGACCTAATAATTTCTTTTATAATTATTATTTTTTATATAATTAAATCCTGAAAATAATTTTTTTTAAAATATGGACATGGAAGAAAAATAGTAGGAGGGGAAAATTTTAAAAGAGGGGTTTTAAAGGAATGTCCAATACCTCGAGCTCGATTAATCATACAAATTAATTATATTCATGAATAATTAATATATTTAATATATTAAAATTACTAATATCGTTTTTCATATCTATTATAAATTTTATTTTATTTATTACTATGTTATATTTTATTAATAAATTTTATATATTCTTGTAAAATGTTTTGATGATATTTATCTCATACGTCCAAAGTGACATTGGTAGGTTGAAATTGTTTAAAGAGTTCATTATTCAATCATCTATAAATTTATATTGGTGAAATAAATTTCAATTTTTTAAAATGAATTATACTTTTTAAACCAATCAATAATTACAGTTATAAAAAATGAACTATGTTGTAATCCTGGAGATGGAATATATATGTATTCATGTGTAGAATTCCCACTTTTCAAATATAATTAATGAAAAGATGGTATGTACAATTTTATTTTCTATAATTATAATAATAACATAAAGACCATATTATTTCATTAAATATAATTATATGTAAAATCAATGTTCTGCAGTGATTAAAAACGAATCACACTGCTTCATGGAGGTGGTAGTCCACATGTATATACAAACAATGAAATAATTTTTTGCATGAATTAAAAATTAAGAATTTTGTTATATTATATTTATAGAATGACAAATATTTCATAAATAAAATATATAAATATAATAATAAATCAATCTTGATAACTAGTCACGAGAGGTTGTGATGGAAAAAAAATATTTTTGTCCATGAGGATGAAGTTCACCAAACACAGAAATGATGGATTAATTTCTCATTTGTTGGATTTTAGAGATGGATATTGGTTATTTAATTAAAATAATAACATATATGTACATGGAATATTCTTATATTATTAAATATAAAAATTAACATCCCCTTACCCACATTCAAGTACATTCTTCCATTTGCTTGTTTGCCTCTTAAGTTTGGTGTGTCTTAGATCTTCGGAGGATGGAGAAAATTTACTAAGAAAAATTTCACAATGTTTCGGATTTTATATTTGATTAAATTAATGGAGTCTTGGTATAATTATTTTAATAGTTTATCAGGTTTCTCCCCAATTTTGGGTGAAAACTCAGGTGTTTTGGGTTTTCATGTGAGAATCCTTTTTTGTAGTATACATGAGACACAAATGCAATGTAATGAGAGTACACGATCTATATTATTTATAAGGAAGTTTCTGTGAACCTAATAAATAAAATTAATGGAGTTCATTCCATGTTATGGTTACAAACTATGTAATGTTAAATAATAAGTTTTTTTAAATGAATATTGGTTTCCTGTCTCAAAAGATCCTCATGGATTACTCAACATTTAATGGGATTACATGTTGTGTAACTATTATTAATAGGTATTTCATGGTTATTCTTAGTTGATGTGTTTGTTTATTCCTACCTTTCCTTCCTTACTCTTGACATGGATCCCTTATTGGATTATTTTGGTAGTGTCCCTTTAATCCATATTGATTGTTTTGATGATTGATCACCATTGCAGTTGGGTTTCATGCTTTCATATGATTAATCCCTTCTTCATATACAATATCATTGATCTTGGTAGAACCTTTGCATTGATATGCTTTATTTTTTATCATGATTGATGTTTTCTATTGTTTCCTTAATGATATATTTGGTGATCTTGTTCGTAGGTTGAATCTGTGTTGTTTGTGGTATGCCATTTTTCATTCATTGTTGTATGTGTTGCTTCCTCTTCTCCACAAACCCTTTTGTTTAATGGGATCAATAATAATATGTGTTTATTTTTTCTAAATACTATTTTTGTGTTATTATGGATGTTTAATTCTCATAGTTTGATCCCTTCATGAGTGTGTATGACCATGAGTTTTGGCATATGTGGTTCTGTCGTTAGATTGTGTTGGTGAACTCCATTTCTCTTGTTTTTGGATAAATTGTTTTATAAAATGAAAATAATGATTTAAATAAGTTTTCTATGTGTGTGGATCTAGGTTTTTTAAGAATGGGGTTACACTAGTTTTGGTAAACGAATTTTTTTAAAGGATTATGAAACATTTTTGTTAAATTGATTTCAATGCATGAAATGATGAAAACATTTTGGGAACATTTTTATAAAATATAGAACATGGGATTCATTGCGTACTTAGGTGGAAGGTATAGTAATATCCCTCATACAATTTCATGGGATTTTCACATTTTTAGTTCATTTTCTCTCAAGGGATTATTTTCTTAGAACATGTAAGACCCACAGTGGGGTTCACTTTCTAGGTTGTTCCTCTCCTCTCTAGACCTGATGCATGTATACTAGATTGATTCATATGAGATATTATGTGTTAGGTATATGTTTCCAAGATATCCTGAACAAGTGTTATCGCTAACATGATGTTACCTATAATTTTACTTTTTCCTTATATGGGTTTTTCCTATAGCCATAGATTTAATGTGATATAGGATGGATGATTTTATAAATCATTTATCTGCTATGGTAGATGGTTATGAAATGGTTTGAATGTAGCTTACAATTTTTAAATGTAAATACGGAAAAATAGAAATCAAATCAATTTTCAATGCTTTTGACAAAAAACTGTAAAATTGGTATCATGGCTTGTTTTCATTAAAATTGAGAATGATTGGATTATTTTTCCAAGAATTGATTTTGAAAACCTAGGTGGGACCCTAAATATCCTTTTAGCTCACAAAATGTATACCCATTTATTGGTGTGTTGAATGGGTTATGTCTTCCAATGCTAGTATATTCATTGTTCTATAGTGTGGAGATATGGTTTACTGCCAGCTTGTATTTATGTAGTTAGTGGTAAGATATTGGGAGATTTACCATATTATCACTTGGAGATATTAGAGTTGTAGTTTAGTTTATTAGTCCTCTGTAGTTGGACATCTAAAAGGGATATTATTTTTTACATTTCTTATTTTTAGTTCTTCTATTGTTCTTTACCTATTATGGAATATATTTTTTTCCTTCCACTATTTCTTTATATTGTGTATATGTATTCCATGCTGATCATTTATTTTGGGTGAAATTGTTCCCTATATTTGTTATTTAATGCTTAGAAACTACTTTCCAGCCCATTGTGATTGAAAATTTCATTATGGGATGTGGTTGTTTGGGTCAAGTACTATCGTGAATGGGTATTTAGTTCAGATCATTAAAAATGGTATTGAATAAAGTTTTTTCTCAATAGTTCATGTCTTGGGACATTTGTAGACTAGGTAATGGATTGTTGGGAATTGAGAGGTATATTGTTGATAGATTATATACTTCTCTCTCAATGATTATATAATAGTTTCCATTGAATGTGGGAATGTGGGTCTCCTATTTTTAGTTCACGATGTTAATCAAAATTTATTCAATTCGGTTTTCTAGTTTTAACATAGATTGTTATATTGTCTGATCATTTATCTAGTTTCATTTTGCAGTAGTATGTATCTGAGACATGTTTTGTGATTTCCTCAAAATGATGAAGCTAATACATCTTAATGGAATCCTATGATTGATTATAAATTATCCATTCTATCTCGAGGTTTGTTCATGATATCGATCAAAACGTACCACAATCATAGATCACATTTTTTAGGTACCTCAAGGAGTTTTTGGGGAATGTGATTGATCATGGGATTTATTCCATGATAAGACACCATTATTTAATGATATGAATGAACCAAAAAATGAAGGGGACTATATTTAATAGATTGATCTGATCTTCGACTTCCTGGATACACCTTAGAGAGTCATCACATTGTGTGAAGCATTTAGAGATGAGGGACCTAGTAAAAATTGGTGGGATTGCATGGTATATGAATATATGAATATTTATTAGAATATAAGTGTTTAAATAACCCATTATTTTATTAATTTTTTTCATTGTCACGGATGATTGTGAAGTATTTGGAGTTCCAAAATTTTCACTAAGGAGAGCATTAAATTTCAATGTACTCTAATTAGTTTCTTGAGTTGTTTCATAATTCACTAGGCATATTGACGAATGACCAACTGAATTATTATAATAGAATTAAAAAAAATACTATTTCCACTATTTAAATCCAAGGACATAGGGCCCAAAACAGTTCTCCTAGTTTATAGACACATTTTTTATGAACTGTGGGCACCATCAGTGTGGAAATAAGTGGCTATTTCTGTGATTTTATAAACAATGGAAACACGGCTCGATGTTGAAACATATGGATGTTGAACTATATCATCAATTTAAATAATATTTATATGTGTTATTACCACAATGTAAAACCATGGATATAGACTTGGTAAACTGTGCCTATAGCTTAAAAAAATGTTTCATGAACCAGATTTGATCATTGCACCTCACTATTACATTTTAGCCGCTTAACGGCTACACCAATGAGGAATTTAGGTATGTATATATATATATAAATATATTATGTTTTATGTATTATTAAAGAAAATGGAAATATCCTAAAACCATTTCAGTACAGATTCCCACTATTTTTTTGGGTATAATTTTCTCTTGTGAAAGTGAGGGAGACCTATAGCCACATTTTTATTGAACCGTGGAAATAAGAAATGAAAAAAATGGATATGGACACAGTTTTATAAAACCATGGATATAGATTAATGTAAATATCCAAATATTTTAGTTTGGGATGTACCTTCTAGGTTTGTGACCTGATATCAGATCATAGGTGTTTATGGTGATGCATTTAAATTATGTGGAGATAGTAGATATGTCATGATAATAGAAATTAATATGGTTGTTAGGGTTTGATATTATTCATCCTCAATTTATTCTAGTGGAAGCTTAAATTCTGCACCGGGTAAAAAGAAGAAGAGTTAATATCTTCATAGGAGAGGTGGAGGGGGTTCTCAATAGTAGTCCTTTTCAGCATGCCTAGTTGCAGAATACAGTTTACCTATAACTTCCAATCAGTGTATCATAGTCTAACACACCCCAAATTATTTTTATCACCTACTAAGATGTGTAATAGTTATGAATATTATGGTAATATTAAGTGTTTCTATCTGTCTATCTCAACACAATTATATGGTCAGGGATCATTGGCTCTAAAGGCTACTACAACATAGTCATATGCTTCAAATACAATAGGTATATACCCACTTACCTAAAGATGGAATCAACTTCATGCATTAAGTGAGTATTCGATGGAGTTATAAATTGGTCCATCGACATTGAGAGGTACCATACTTATTGAATCCTCAATAATGATATCTTCATATGATACTATTATTTCCCACTCATTTAAATCAGGCCATTCTGTTGATTTTATTAACCTTCTAATGGAGCTTATGCCCTTTTTTATAGAGTTGGTGATCCCTATCAGGGAGATGAATGTGCAAGGGTTTCTATTTACTTTTGGTGAACTATGGATATCTAATGTAGAGTTAGTCTATTATTTTCTTATTCTTGATCATGATCCTATTGACATCATTATTAATTTGTATTTTTATATTTTTTTGTCAGTATGTGGTTGATTTTCATCATTTACATGTCTCATTTCCTACAACTAATTAGATTACATGGGTGTTTTAGAGAGAGTGTGATCCAATGTCTAATATTACAGGACTATCCATGCAAGAGATCATGAGTTTTTTGTCTTATAAAATATTTGTGCCTGATGATGTTTTTTCTTGTTGTTGATCTTTATGTGGTTGTTAATTATTTTCATGAAATATTCCGAGATGATTTCTCTAGGATGCCTAAATAGATGGTACTTGAGTTTATAATTGACTTGGGGTTAGGTATGTAGATTATTTTGATACCTTCATATAATATGAGACCATTTGAAAAGAAATATTCCAGGATTTAGTTGGATGATTCTGAGGTGAAGGGTTTTTTCTCCCTTCAATTTATCCTTGTGCATCCCCAGTGATATTTTCCAAAAAGAAAGATGGTTCACTCCAAGGGCTCATAGACTATCAAAAGTTGAACTGTGTAACAATTAAGACCATGTATCCTTTTTATCGTGTTGATGAATTCCTTAATAATATAAATGGCGATAATTTGTTATCAATTAATGATCATCGATCAAGTAATCATCAACTCAAACATTGAGAGTGTGATTTATTGAAGGAAAATTTCATAAGTAGGAATAGACAATATGAATATCATGTCATGCCAACTGTTCTAACTAACACATCTTCAGTTTTCCTGTATTGGATGAGTCATATATTCTATCATTATATCAACACTTTTGGGGTAGTGTTCATAGATGATTTTTGGTTGATTTTGAATTCGAGGGTGAGCAAGAGCCCCAACTGAGTTTGGATTTGGAAATCATAAGGTGTCACTATTATTATGAAAATCTTTTAAAAAGAAAATTCACTATTCAAGAAGTGAAATTCAGAGGGTAAATGATTTCATAGAATGAAATATCAGTTGATTATGATAAGTTAACTGTTTTTTGGATGAACAATGAATTGTCCTAGATATTTAGAATTTCCATGCGCTTGTCGGATAATATCAATGGTTCATCAAGGATTTATCTAAAATATCATTATCTTTGTCTAGTATTACTAGGAATATTGTGAAATTCACAGGGTGTAGAAAGTGTCAAGATTATTTTCATGACATGATAAGACATTTATCATCAATTCTAATTATTCTCTATCCTGCACCAAATAAGGGGTATGTGATTTTCATTGATTCTTCTAGAAATGGTTTGAATTTTTTTCATGTAGGATGATCATGTACACTCTTGTGGTTCTAGTTATCTTAGACAACATGATAAGAAATACCTTACTCATGATTTATATCTTTCAGAAATTAGGAAATGAGCCTAAGTGTTGGATGATTTATAATTTTAGGGAATGGATCATAATACTTACATACCAAAACCGTTTGAGCTATATATTTTAATAGATGATATTGATTCTCATATAGATGCAATTGGGGTAATAACTTTAGAAATATGGCATCAACATCTCTTACACTATGGGGAATGGAATTTCATTGCGAATTCTCTTAGTTAGTAATTGTAATCACATGATATTTTAAAATCAAATAATGTTTCGAACTTTATGTGGATTTTTTTATTAGTTTCATCTAGATGCTTAGGAGGGTTTTTCATGCATGATTTTGATCGGTGTTCAGTTATCATCATCTTCCCCTGCATCAATTCTACAGAGTAATCAGTTGGATGTTGAGTGTATAGAAATTTGTGAATCCCGATATAGTGCATAGACAGTTTCAGTTTTGGCTCTTTCTTTAGATGATATTCTCATTTATAGGGATTGGTTTGTAGTCCCAACAATTGTGAGGAAGTTATGTTTTTTTATTGTCATAGTTATTTGTTGGTCATTCACTTGGGAAAAATGATGATGGATTATGAAATGATATAGTGACTATGGTGACTGGGTATGAATAATGACATTATGGATTATATGTCGCACTGTAATAACTTCTAATAAAATAATGTAGAGAATTGGAAAAAAAATTTTCTCTATCGTATTAAAATTCAATTTTGGATATCGGATGAGGTATCCATGATTTTATTTCTAAATTATCATAGACTCAATAAGGGAGGAATTATATCTGGATGGTGGCTGGTCAATTGAAAAAGATATCTCATTTCATTTAGATCTGGGAGACCACTAAAGTTTCAGAACTCGATAATATGTATGTTAATGAAATTATGATGATAAAAGAGGTTCATAATGCCATTGATTTAGATAGTGATCCTAGGTTTACATCAAGGATCTTGTGGAGTATCTAGGTAGATATGGGGAATCATTTCAGACTGAGTACAAATTATCGTATATAGTGATATGGTCAGACATAACATACTATTTCGATTATAGAGGTTATGTTTTATGCTTATGCCTTGTATTCTGGTGGATATGGGGATAATCATCTTGGACTATTTGAGTTTTTTATAACAACAATATCAATTTTTAATCAGTATAAAATATTTTTGGTATTTTTGTTGCCACCCATTTGTATCACATATTTGTTGGGTGGAGGTGGGAAATGCATCATTGGTGGGATGATGTTTGATTAAAGAGATTCTTATGAGGATTCAAGACATACATCGATGTCTTATTATATCGCAAATTCAGAAGAATTATTATGTGGATCAATGACATCCTCCTTTTATTTTTTCTAGTGGTGATCATATCTTCTTAAATGTTTCTACATAGATATGTCACTATCATTATGGAAAATAGAGATAGTGGGATTTGAGATATATTTGACCATTTGAGTTAATTAAGAGGATTGAGAATGTTTCATTTATTTTTTCAGAGCTGGCTCAGTTGAAAATAATTCATGTTGTTTTATAGATGTAAAATTTAATGAAATACCATCCTGACCCCTCTCAAATTGGGAGTTGGGAAGAGATTTAATTTGAGCCAGATGTCTCTACTATTGAATAGACAATTGTGATCATTGACACTCATGTGAAATCCTTTCATGGTATTTATGTTCTATTAGACTATGTTTTAGGATAAAATATATCATTATATCATGGGAAATGGGAGCATGAGTCATTGTTTAGGGAGTTTTGGCCCCACAATTTTAACATAAATAACTCTTCCACATGACTTCCAAGGGATTGAAATTCTTATAGTGGGATTTTTTAACATCATGTTTCCCAATTTCATGTAATTTAATTCTAAATAATTATTTCCTCTTTAATTGGGAGTGTATTAGGACTCCCAAGGATGAATAAATTTTTTTAGGTAAATGGCCAATTTTTTGTGGATTTATGTTTTTGTAGACTAATGTAGTCCAGGTATTACTTTGTTGATGGTTTATCATGGTTCATACAATGTTTTTAGGATGACTAAAAAGTTTTTGGTTTTCATGTTTGAATATATTGTTTATTAATTCATGGTGATAAATATTGACATGATAATGTGTGTACACGATGTGTATATTATTTCTGGAAGGTGTTATGAACCTTATCTATTGTGTAACGGGAGTACACGTCTGGTAAATGTTACATGTTTCCTAATGTTAAAAGATCATTTTTTTATTTAAAAATTGTAAGGTTTTTTAGAGTATATGATCCCCAAGAATTACAAAACATGTAAAGGGATTACACATTTTTTAATTTTCATGAACATGGATTCAAGTGTGTTTCCTGGATGACGTGTTGATTTATTCTTCTATATCCATACCTTCTCTCGACCTAGAGTCCTTCTCTGGTGATTTTGGGAGCCCCCATTCTACCATTATTGAATAATTTATAGATTTATTACCATTGTAGATAGTTTCCATCTATTTGGGTGAGTAATATATTCTTCTTCTTTATTTCCATTAATTGTGCTAGTTTCATTGCATTATGCTATTGGATTTCTTTATCAGTGGTGTGGTTTCCTCTTATTTCCATATAGATCTGTTTTGTGATCTAGTTTTGTAGGAAATTGCTTATTGTTTTTGGTGCGGGGGGGGGGGGGTGAATTTTTGAGGTATGTATTATTTACTCTTCAATAGAAAACCTTTTATTGAATTGGATCAATTATATGATGTGTCGATTGATTTTAGGTTCTCAATTTTCATTATTGGGATCTTATTGTTGTGGTTCCCTTCATGGGAATCTATAACCTCATGTTTTGAGGTAGGTGGTTCCATATATTGAATGTGTTACCAAACTATATTTCATATTTTTTAAATAGTTTTAATTGAATGAAATTACATGACATGAATGAGTTATTATTCATTTGTGGAACTGATCTTTTATAAAATATGGGTTCCCCAATGTTTTGGTAAATTAAAATTGTTTTTAAATCATTATGAAATGGTTTTATGAAATAGATTTCAAGTCTTGTAATGATGAAATGGTTTGATGAACTAGTGAGGAAAATAAAGAACATGGGAGGCATTAGGTGCTTTTGTTTAAGGTATTGCAGTAGGTCTCACCCGCGATCTGGTGGTTTTCTCTTAGGGATTTACCCTATTAACTAGGATTGTTATTCTTGGGACATGTTATACAAATTGGGGGTTTTATATTCTAGGGTGTTTCTCTTCTATCTATACATTAAACATATGTTTAGTTCATTATTTTTTCACATTTATCATTGTAATGTATGACTTTATTAGATATGTAGATCTAATTTGATCCCTGGAATGATGTTACATTTCATTATTATTTTAGATTTTACTATTTTATTATACATTCATAGATTTTATATGACATGTGATTCCTGATTAGTTTTAATGTTATATTTATGTTGTGATATAATTTTATGAAATGATTTGAAAAAAATTAACAAATTTTATTTTTAATCGTGGAAATGCAGTAATGAAATTTGTTTTTAATGATTTTGAAATAATAATTATTAAACAATTATCGTGATTGTTTTCCGTTAAGTTGAGAACACATGGATTATTTTTAGAGACATTATATGGAATTCATGGGTTGGAAATTACTATTCCGGTTAGCTCACACACCAAAAAATCTTTCATTGGTGAATATACTATGTTCTTTCATTAAATAATGAAAAAGGGAATGTGAAATAATGAGGAGGAATGAATTTAAGTCAATTTGGTTTTGAGTCCCTAGTGGTGATAGGGTGGGTGTTTTCCCACATTATCACATTGAGATGATAGAGATTTTTTTGGTTTTGTAGTACTTTATAGTTGTACATTTCACATGAAGGTTATTTTATACATTTTTCTTTTGTATCTATAACTTTGTTCCATATCTATTACGGAATATATATTTACCATTGTTTGTTTCATTCTATTTTGTAAATATATGAAATATTATTACATCAGATTGGGTGAAATAATTCTATATATTTTTCATGACCATGTGATAGTATCTAGCTTGTGGGGATTAAGAAATCCATTTAGGTATGTGGTAGGTTAGTTAGGGTCCCAAATCGAGAGGGAATTTGGGATAGTTCATTAAAATCAAGGTTATGGGATATTTTTAGGAGATATAAGAATATAAAATGTTTGTTCATGAACAATAATTGTTATTCATACATACATCATTAATTTAAACATTAAGACCTATAAGTATGGTATTATTCCAAAAATAATTCCCCTAGAACATGAGTACAAATTTTATGGACCATTTTTGGTAGGTATTTACTTATCTAGAATTCTTTCGATGTGAGAAAAAAGGAGAGGAATTTCCCATTTATAAGAGAGTTCTGGGCCACTCTTGGAATTTTTTAAAAATTTAAAAACATGATAAATTAATTTTTCTATTAAAATAGTTCCAAATTGATAATATTTTAACTAATGATGATAATTATTTGAAATCATATCATATAATAATATTTTTTCATGTTTGAATAATATTTTTAACCTTATAGTTTTCATTTAACCTAACTCAACATTTTTTTGACAATTATCCAAATAAAGATGATTTTACTCATTGGGGGTTAATATAGTATCTATAAATTGAAATGTTTTTTCATAAATAGGTAATGGTATATATTTTCAAAAATATCTAACTCACATGTCCATAGAAAATATTTTTAGAAATTTTTTATTATTTAATAAAATATAATTTATTATTCACAACGATTTAGTGGAAGGGGATAGTAAATAATGAAAAACACAAATACATGAATATAATCAATGGGGCCCCAAAATATGACCTATTTGATACCCACATGGTAATATCCCACTAAGCTACACCCTGATGGAATTTTTTATTATTAAAAAAATATTAATTTCAATTTTATAACTATTCATTTACATTGAATTAATATCATAAAGAGAACAATAGAATTTGAATCCCAAACATTCAAATAACCCTAATATGTTTTTATCTAAAAAAATAAAGAAACAAGATAATTCTATGAAATTATATATCTTTTAATACTTTTAATATCATTTTTTATTTTTAAAATTATTGAAAAATTAATGCATCAATTATACATCAACTTTTAAGGTAATTATTTCATAGCTAAAAAATAAAAACTTATTACCATGATAAATAATAACTATATTTATAATTAATATTAACTACCAGACATGGTCTTTCGTTATCCCTATTTATTGAATGTTTAGATAATAAGTCAAATTGAATGACATTTTTTACCTCTATTTATTTAAAATAATATAATGGTCTAAATCATGAAAAATTGGAAAAGAGATCATATATATGAAATACAGATTCTTATTAATGAGATATAATCATCCAAAAAAACATAAAGTGTGAGGTTCATTTTTTAGACCTTATCATATTAATTGAAACCATACATTCATGTTTTTTCTTTCATCATGTAGTAGAAATAAATATAGTTAAAATCTATAATGTATATAATTATAAGGGAACTATTTACCAAAATTTTCCACCTATTTAAAAATCTGTAATACATTTTTCATGATTCGAAACATAAAAGTTTTAGAATTTAAATTAAAATTAAAATAAAAAAATGGGATGAATAATGGGTTTTATGAAAACTTTTCTACTATGTATAAAATATTTTTATACTAAATTCAGGTATTAAATAAAACTAAAAAACCTTAAATCGATTATTTTAAAGAATAATGAAATAATAAAATTACAAAAAATATTCCAAAAAATAATATCTCTTTTTTATGACATCAAAAAGAAAATAAAATTTTAAATTAATTTTTGTATTTTTAACCATTCATTGAAAAAAAATTGAAATTTTTTTATAAAATTAACCCTTTGATAATTTTGAAATGATGAATTCAAAAATAATCTTAATTGTCTCAAAATAAAATTATATAATTTTGAAATGAATGTTTTAAATAAAATCTTATAATACATGAAAATCCAATTTAGTTAGAAACTATGTTTAAGTTATATTGAAGATAAATTATCTAATGTAATTATTATAAATATAATTCAATTAAATATATATAAATAATATTAATAATTTCTAAAAATTATTTATTTTATAATTTCATATGTTGTTATTGGGGTGGCACCATGTGAAGGGGGGACACCAAGGAAGGTGTTAGTGCATTACATGGAGGAGGTGAGGGAAGTGATGTTGTGTGTTTTAATTTATTTTTAATTAAAAAATTAAAAAATTATGTCCCTTGGGAAGATCATGTAGTTTAAGTTCATTTTTTTATAAACTAAGCATTAATTCTGCTTTTCATACCAGAAAAACAAAAACCACTATTCCCTATTTCCTCTAAGACACCATTATGTTTAACTAACATTTACAAATTGAAATTTCCAATATATAGACCATAGAAATTTTTTTAACATGTTTTATTATAACCATGCACTGTAAAAAATTTCTTAAAATATGAACATTATAATCCCCCTACATCCATAAAAATAATTTCACTAAAATTATATTCAAATAATATAAAATAAAAATTATAAGTGATATTTTGGAGTCCCAAAAAATACATGAGACGATTTTTGGATAGTGTTTATGGAAGGAAAAGATATAAATCATTAAAATGGATTAATATTTTTACAGTAGATATTTCATATTATATTTCATGAAATTTTTAGGATTTTCCAAATATATCGGTTGGATAACCAAAATTTAAACTAGTTAAACATACTATGTCATCATTATACCCATGGTTTAATATTATTATCCATGTTCAAGTGGCAGTTACTAAAATATTATCAAATGAATTTATTATATAACATGATTTTTAATCTATTTATGGTTTATCCAAAGGATAATAGAAAATATTTAAAATGTTATAATGTTCAACAATTGTCCTGGAATCTTCTTGAAAAAATAGTAATTTATGATAATTTTTGTGTTAACGCATTTTTATATTTTCTTTTTAAAAATATATTTGATTTTATTCAATATGGGAAAACTCTATCATAGTAATTTCCATGGTATTATCAAACAATAATAATTTCTGCTTTTATAACTAAATGTTTGATATTTTGTGGACAACAAACTATAACCATTATGAACCAAATAATTTATCATTCCTGGAAAAAAACATGGATTGGTAGAGAAAGTAAATTCAGAAGAAGGTAATAGATATAAAATGGAACCAATGAAAGATTTATAAAAATGGTTTTGAAATAAAATAGTTCCCCAAACAAAACCATTCCATAGTTCATGAAATTATGTGATGGTTTTATGTTTATAAGTTAAAATTTTAAAATCTGAAACTATTAATTAAATAAGGAATCATAATTTAATTTTGTGGATATAAACTCTATTTTAAAATAATATTTTGGAAATTAATTACAAATAATTAATAGAGGAGGTGTGATTGATTTTTAGAAGATATGAGAATCTATTGAACTTTAGAAAAAATATGGAAGATCAATAGGGTAGTGATAAAATAAACAATATATTTCTAGGAGATACATTCATTAAAATAGATTTATAATTAGAACCCTTTGACACATTCTACCAATAAAAAATAGAGATGAATAATTTTATCAACATATTTAAAATATTTTCATTTATATGCTGAAACCTCTATTATCTTTCAATGTTTTAGTTTTTTATGATATATTTTTTCAATTTCCTGATAATTTATATAATATTAAAAATGTTATTAGTGAAAATTTTAAAAGATTTAGGTTAAAAACATTATGTTTTTTTATTTTATATAAACTCATAGAAACTATAACACATATTTTATTTTGATACATTGATACATAATTATTTCATTATACTTGGACAAAGCCCCATGTGAATAAACCATGTATATTCACATGTGAAATATGTCATTATTACTTCCATAATAAATGATCATGATATATTAATTCCCCTAAACTAAACAATATTTTTTTTAGGTAGCTTACCCCTATTAGTTCACCTCCTCTATGACCAAACTAGGTTCCACCTGACATATAGATGCCTCTTTATATGCCTATGGCTACCACCCCACAGTGATGATATTTGTTATAATGGGTAGAATAACATATCGGGTAATAATAAACATATATCCCTATGGAATAAATATATCAATAGTCTACAGAATATAAAAGAATAAAGGTGGATTTCATTACTATAATTTTGTTGTATTAAAATAAAAATTTATAATCTATAAAAAAACATGTTACAATAATACCATATAACGAATTGAAAAATTAATATGAATGAATGTGAGAATTTCATATATAGAAATTTTAAAAAAATAATAAAATACAATTGGTGTCTAAAAAACCCCTCATTCTTCACCATGTGCTACCTCCGGACTCCACACTATGAACCGTGGAATAATAACCCATAATAACAAGTGTCGTTACCTTACTTGAATAGTGAGACATAAAATATTCCGGAATAGAATGGTTCAAGAGTATGGTGTGAGTACCAGTCAACAAACCACCTCTAATAGTGTTTCTAAACTACCTAGTATATAGAGATTCATGTATGAGGTTATATTCAAAATTAATAAACTATAATAAAAAACATAGAAAATGTCACTATTTTTTGGTACGATGACATATGGTGGGAATAAAATGGGTTGAAGGGAGGTGGGTGGTCTATCCCTTTTGACGAATGAAGTGTGTGGAATAGTTAAATGTTGTCACATTGAGATTATCAATTCCATATTTCCAAGAAAATCCTAGTGGCTCCTACATCAATATCTAGGGAAAGACTTGTATTCTAAATGCATGCATTCACTTGGGGTTTCATACCGGGGGATACATAGGAACTCACATTGGTTGAGATGATGTATTTTTGGGCTCATCATAACCTATTGCGGGGAATTATTATATAATCTTATCCTCTATTGTAGATTTGAGTTATGTTCATGAATCTATTTTTAACACCAATACAGAATCAATTACCCAACAAGTATATGTGGTGCTGAATCCTTTTATATTCAAAGAGTTGTTCTATTTATTTTTCCATCTATATATATATAATGCATTTTTCATCATCAATTTACTATAATTTAATATAAATGGGTAGTTTCATATATATTTTTAATCCATGTAACTAAGATATTTGTAGTTTACTATCACTAAGGAAAATGATTAATATTTCAAGGATACGGATGAACATTTATAAGGTATCTTATATATCAACTTTCTAATACGAATGAAACCTCATTTTTTTCCTTTTAGTTTTTGTAGTTTAACGTCACAAGGAAAATACATATATGAGGGAACCAATGAATTTGGTATCATGATAGAGCCTTAAGAAGATATCCTACTTATCAATTTCATAGAAATAATCATCGTAATCATAGCATGATCACTCCCTCCAGAATGACTTCGAGGTGGATGCATCATATATGGGGGTAGTCATATCATGCTACTAAATGTGGCTTACATTCTTAAGCCCATGTGATCCATGCTCAATGTGGGAAACATGGGATGCCAATAATTAGTCTCACTTCACATGGATGTGGTAATTATGAATTAGGAGGCTATGATGGGGTTTTTATTATGAAGCTATGGCCTCTATTAGGCATCATACATATCCAATTTATAGAATTATGTATAGTTATCCTAGTTTACATTGATTCCCAATCCGTTGTTGGATGAGTAATGGAGAAGAACCCATTTGGGATTTTGGGTACCATTGGTTTGATGGATGGATAAATTAAGGGGCATACATTGAGTTAGGTTCCCAAGGGATCTTGGGACTTAGAAAGACATACTACACATCCTATTTAGAACAGAATCAGAGTTCTCATGGTTATTTTTGGTGGTATACACAAATGTGTCCATTAGGTGATGTTATCATGTCCCATTGTGTCTTCCTAACATTTAATTATTGTATACTTGAAATTTCATGACGTTTTTACAAACATGTATTGGGGGTATTCATTCCATATATGGGTATGTTTTGAAATATACTGGTTTCCATGAGGACATCTTTAAAAATAATCTCATCATTTAGTTTACATGTCTCGATGGATTCACATGATCTAAATGGAATTTTTTAAGGACTTCACATAACCTAGATGACATGTTTAGAGGATGTATAATGATGTAAATGACATGTATAATGTGTGTTACATGACTTGGATTACATGTTTTGAGGGTTTCATATGACTTATATAGGACATTTGGAGGGGACACATGACCTAACTGATATTTCCCTAAGGAATCACAATACATGGATGTCATTTTGGTAGGATGTAATGAGTCATGGGTAAAATGTTGAAATGACTCTGTGATATTTGGGTGACATGCCATGATTGTACCACACTACATGGGAAATTTGTTTGGAATAAATCACAAGATCGGGATGGAATGCCTTGTGGACTTTACAAGACATGTATAACATGTCTGGAAGACAACACATGACCTGGGTGTTATTTCAAAGATCTTTTATGATTCTTCGGTGACATGCCTTGAATATTACACATGTATTGGGAATCACATATAAAAAAAATTCAAAATATCATGCTAGATATTTATGGGTACATCAAAAGACATGGGTGATTTACCTTTATGTTGTTTCATGATATTCATGACATTCCCATGTGTCATCACATGATCGTAATGGCATGTACGAAGGGTGTCACATGACTTTGGAAACATGACCTAGTGTTTTTACATGATTTAGGTTGATCATGAAATTTTCATAAAGAATAGTGTATCTATATTCCCAAAATTCATCCAACCTATTAATTATTTTCAATAATATTTTCATATGTGCCTCATGTTATTTCTATAATTATCTTATATTTGGTCTCGTAGGAAGTAGTTGACATATAGAAGCTTCTTTAGATAATCTATATAACACTATTGATGTCCGTAAAGTGATCTATAGTGTGATCATTCATCTTACATATTCATTCCATGTGATCCCTTAGGTCGTTACTTCAATTTTACCTAGTACACGACACTAGGTTTTTCAGGACTCACCACTCTGAGAAGTCTCCTCTTGTGCTCTATGTAGAAATCACCATAGTATGTGTCATATTTTTTGTTGTTATTTCTTTTTTTTATTAAAGGTAGGGTTTCATGGGCCTCACTGTAGAGACCCAATCTTGACGTACATGGACATTATAGAACATTTTCAAAATACTTAATACGTAACAAAAAACCAAAACTCAAGGACCATAATATTTTAGTGTCTTTGGAAACTCAGAACATAATCATCTAATCATGGTGAAAGATCTTCAACATCTCCCATAAAGATCTTCCCCTTTTGTTTTCTTACCTAATAACTTTATTTCTATCATGGGAAAAAGAAAACATATAAAGTGTGAGCTCAAATTCTTAGTAAGGGTACTAACAGAGAAAATAAAAGAAACCGTATACATTTGAACTTAAAAACATGAACACAATGTTTAAACATTTAAATCTTGAGCAATGAAATAAAACATGACAGTACGTAAGGCATAGATCATAATAGAACATCAATAATGATAAAATAAAATGGGAATAAAACATTTAACTATAGAAAACCATTAAGAACATGATATGATTTCCATAGAAGCCAAGACAATCTTAGTGGAAAAAGTCCCTTTCTGAATCGAGTTCACTCCTCATTCCAATCCTGTATTACTGAACCAGATTAACATACTGTTCCAGCCATGTCTATATCATGAGATATAAATCATTACCCAATGCATTGGATGGAGATACAGGTCCCAGACATCTAATAATGAAATCATTCTTAAGTGTGCCACAACAGAAACATAAATCATTCATCATAACCCAAATAATAAAATGGGTTTCATAAACATCATCCCATCATAAAATAAGCTATATTAAAAATGGATATCATTTGATGATAAGTAAAGTGAAACCATGTAACTCATAGAGACATTATACTTGAAACATACACAAATTAAATAATTTCATCTTAGATGGAAAATGGTTTTGATAAAATACTTGAAATGAATTCTTGAGTAAAATATCCTTTCTCTTTAAAAATCATTTTATTTTAACAAAATGACACAAAATTTTAAAAGAAAAGGATTTTATTTAAAATAACCAAGAAATATTTTAGTTTAATCTTCATGAAAATCAGGCGTTATAAAACTGTAATAATCTGTTCATGTCATATAAGTAAAAAAATATGCTTCTAGTACTTTTGCCGAAAAAGTCAAAAAGTACCTTATATGGTAAAAAAAGGAAGGATTCCTTCAATACAATGTGGTAAAAGTAAAAAAAGGGTATATATTACTTTAAACATACATGGAATAATTTTAAACCTTTTATGAAAACATTTTTAGAAAACATGGACATGGATGATAAAAATTACCCTAGTAAATACTTACGTATAAGCAATCTCAGATAAAAATGAGATTTGCAAAAGTATCCCATACCTTAGGTCTGATATGCTTCATACATATCCAAAAATCCTGTATAATGATTTAAATAATGTCATTGACTTATTATAGAATCATATTCATTGTTATTATATCATATATGGTTCAATTATGACTTTATATTACCCGTTCTTTTCTAAATTCCATGTTAATGCAGTGTTTTGGGTAAAATATTTTTATTTATCGTACGTGTTTGGACTTGTTGTTATTGGAATTATTATTAAATATATCATGATTTAATTACATCCAAAATGTAAATATTGATTTATATATCATATATATTCAGTATATATATATATATAAAAGATATAGATAAATAAAATTAAATACACCTTTCATGGAGACGGTAGGTTGTACGTACGCATGAATGTTGTTTTCATTTCCTTATTGACTTAAATAGATATAAGTAGATGAAATTTATATATAAATAAATCCAGTAGCTTTATCATGTAATATATTTAATTATTAATCATTATATATACTTTATAATAATTCTTGAATGGTTAATATGGAGAATAAATCTCATCATGTCGTTAAGATGGTAATCCGTACGTACGCACGAGATATGATATCATTCCCATAATTATAGAATTGAATTGGAGTGGATGATATAATATCTCAGAATCAGTATGATGTTTTAATAACTACATATAGTAATTATTTATACCATTATACCCATCCAAGTAAGGTGGTGGTGGAAAAATAGATTACACCACGGAGTGGAGATGGTATTCCGTACGTACACACACGCAGTGATTTAATATTCCGTAGGATGGATAGAAGGTGAAATGGGGTTGTTTCAGATTTATAATAAAATATTAGTATATTAGTGATACTTATGTTATTACTTTATAATTAAACAACTAAAGATGAAGAAGTTGAAGAAGAAAGAAACATGACAGAATCGGTAGAAGAGATAACCTCTTCTTCGATGCACCTCTTTTATGCTTCCTCTATAGGGACTAGAGTTTGTCATTTGAGAAGAACAGAACATCCAGAATGTTTCTAGGGAAGTGTAGAATAGAAATGGGCAGGGTATGGCCGAGCATGAATTCTCAAAATTGTGTAAAGTGAAGATGGAGGAGGTATCCTTTTATAAGGTGGGAGAGGGGAACCTTAGGAAAAACATAAAATATTATTTTTTAATAAAGTAATATTTGGTTTATAATTTTTCCACATTGATTTATTTCAAATATAAGGTGGGTATTGGTCGAAATAATCTCATAAAATAAGTTTTAGTGAAATTTAGGTAACTATTTTAAACTTATCATTTAGATTTAACTCTAAGTTAAATAATTTAACTTTTACCATGTCTTCTTTTGTTCTAACACTATATGGTTAATAAACATATTATAACAAGACAAACGAACCCCAAGTGGTTCATTATTAGTATATATAACCTTATATAAGTCATTTGGCATAACCTTAGATTTTTAGGAATAGAATTAAAATTAATAATATAATATTTGTTTTAAAAACTATTTTATGTCAATTTTGATACTATTTGGTAATTGATTTTTGTGAAAATAATAACAGTATGATTAGTTAGAAAAAAGATAATTAAATCAATACTAACATGTCATATTAACCCAAAAAAATTAGTTTAATTTATAAAATTTCCCAATTACATTTATTTAGGTATTTATAGCATCAATAATGTTAATATTTCATTAATAAGGTAATTACAAGATCATCATTATATCATAAATAAATTAAATCATTTAAGGTATAAAAATTATAAATAAAATACCATTATGTCGGAAATCTTTTAATCATTATAATTAAGATTTATAGTCTAATTTATATTATGTATAACCCTATATTAAAAATGTTTTAGTTACTAAAAATTGATTTTATCTCTTTTAACTCTTCTTTAAATAAAATAATAATAAGTGTCCTAATATAATCCAAGTGGACAAAAATGGTAATAATTTATTCCTAAGGTTGTTTTTGGTCTAATTACACTTATCCAATAGAATTATGACATGTGTTAGGGTAATACTAATATCATTTTTACCCTTAAATACCCTATTTACTTTTAACCGTGGTAAATAAAAGTAAAAAGTTACTATTCGCCAAAAATTATTTTTATCTTATTAAACCACATTTTACTCCTTGATATTAGTCGTGTCTCTCAAGTTTTACAAATTCCACTAAGAGAAGCGGAAAAATTATATTTTATGTAAATTTTCAAATTTTCCTAGGAGGTGAGTAAAAGACGGTAAAAAGTTCAATAAAATTTTTATATATCTAAAATTATTATAAATGAAAGTACCCAGATCTCTTTTCAGGTATGTTTTTCCTTTTTAGGGAGTTTTTGAAAAGAAATGAATTTTCAGGAAATTTCAGATGTACACACCATGTACTTTCTGAGTACATGCCGTATACTTTCCCCGACTCGAAGTCGTGTGCTGGCCGTGACCGAGCCACACACATAGTGTGTAAGGCTGAGGTGGAGGCCGGTTATTTCGGAGTACAGAAAAATTGAAGTACACGCCGTGTACTCAAGAAGCTCATGCAGTGTAATTTTTTTTTTCAATAAACGGACCGGGGTCGCGTCTAACCCCATTTTTCATCTTCTTCTTAAGTTTTCGACCGTCCGGATGTGACCGTACGGCCAGATCTTCGACGGGCTCCCGCCTCGCCATCCGTTCTCTGATTCGAGCATGGTCAGTTGGGTTGGAATCGTAGCGGCGAGTTCTTCCTTCTACCTTAGCCTTGTTTCTTGATTCCTCCCAGTTTCCATGTTATCGTGGGATGAACGTTTTGTGTGTTTTCTCAGATCTACGTTGTTATAAGAGGAATCTGTTGTCAAGGTTCACGTATATCGATCTCGTAGGATCGAGGTAGGTGGTCTGTGCCTTTCCTTAGAATTTTGATAAATATTATGTGCACATTCCACCAATACCCTTGAATGGGGTATTGCGTGTTTCTTGTTTTTCCCTTTTTTTTTCTTGCTTTTATTGATTTCTTTAGTAGAGGTTATTTCTTGTGAGTAGAGTAATTTATTTTGTGCTCATGTTTCTTTTCCATGCTTGTTTTTCTTGTTGGGAATATTTCCAGTTGCCATACCTTGTTGTTGGATAGTGGAACTATCTCTTTTGTTACTTTTGAGCCTTAGTTGATAGCCAAGTAGTTCTTGAGGTTTACTTGGACGATACACATGGACTAAGCATGTTTAGGTATACTCAAAACTGTGAGAACATAGAGTAGTAGACCAAAGGGAGAATTGAAGGAACGACTTCTCCATAGTGTCTTTTAATTACGATGTGAGACTATAGGGGGAATTGACATTGAGTGCTTCCCCAGTGAGTCTGTAGATCCACGACGCGGGCCACAAGGGGAATTTGATGTTGAGTGCTTCTGTAGAGAGCCTTTAGCATGGCACGAGACTATAGGGGGAATTGACGGTGAGTGCTTCCCCAGAGAGTCTTCTTAATTACGTAGCTAAACTAGAGGGGTGAGACTATGTGTTCCTCCTAGAGGGTTTCTAGTACATAGAGGTTGAACCATAGGGGTTAGACTATGAGAGCTACCCAGAGGGTTACCTGTTTTCTTCTTGTTGTTGACTGCTTACTTGTGTGCTTTACCTATTAGAACTATGGATTGTAGCTGCTTGTGCTTTCCTGTTTACTGCTTCTTGTTTATTTAATGTCATGTATTCATTGAATGTTAGGAACAAATCTTCGTGTGATTTCCTACTAGGATTGTATCTCACACCCTGTTTGGGCCATGCTTTTGGGCCCAAGAAGACTATGTTGCTGCAGTTATTGATAAGGGCAAGCTCCCTTCTACTTCGGGATCTTGACTGCATCAGGGGCTAGGGATCATGGGACTGAGCCGTTGCTCGTGATGCTGAGGAGCATACTTTTTTTTCTTTTTCACTTGGTTTCAGTTGTATTTCTGCATGTTGTTGTGTTTTCTATTATCCTTAGATACTTGTACCTTCTGCATCATTGTCATCATAGTTATATATATACATTGCTTCTGCTATTTGGTTTCTATTGTTATGCATGTTTTTTACTACTTCTGCTGTTTATTGATGTTTTCATACCTTGTATATCATACCAAATGAGGGCATAGTTTCCGCACCCACTCACCAAGTCCCTCACTGCTAGTTGGAAGCCTCTGCCGTTAGGGGAAACACGCTTTAGGTCATGTGGCGAACCGGGTACGGGGCACCAGTGGAGGGGCTCCAGACTCGGGACCTCGCAAAGTGGTATCAGAGGAGAGTGCTTTTCTATTGCTTTACTATTTAGAGATGTTACCCAAGGATAGGACAGATTTGGTACTTGGCATTAAGCTGTGCTCGGGAGTAGCTAACTCGTGTATAGGGAAATCCATAATACCTCGTTAATTGCAGTTGCTGGTTTTGAGATTTTGTAGTTGATCTGATTTCCCCTAGAGTGATTCACATGGCTTGTGTTATTATTGTTTTGATACTGCGGTTCTATTTCTATTGCAAACCGATGATATGAGGGTATTCCATATCATGCATCATATAGGCACTCGTAGAAATCACATATCATGCATTCTTGACATGCCATCTAGGATGAATTAGCGATTTCATGCTATTGTGATAGACTCTGTGTAGATTATGCATGATGTTGTGATAGATGTTTGATATATTCTCTGTTGTTGTGTTAGAAAACTGTTGTTTTGTTCCTTGCTCAAAACTGAACGCCAAATTTTGGTTCTTGAGGTGTTATGGGCCCTCACGGATCGGAATTTGGCATCTTTTCCCTTGTTTTTAGTGTTTCTGGAATTCTGCACAGTTTCTGAGCTACTGCCCAGAAAAGCCCAGAATACACGAGGTGTGATTTTTAGAAACACGTCGTGTAGTTTTTAGGCAGTGTCACTGACCTTGTGAGCAGAACACGGTGTCGTGGGAGTGCCTTCGGGAACACGCCGTGTACCATTGGTACATGTCGTGTGAGTTCGGAGCCGTGTACCCGGCCGTGTCACTGACAACACGGGTCGGGGAAGCTCGGGTAGAACATGTCGTGTCCTTAGGGAACACGCCGTGTAGTCCTGTCCAGGTACCCGACCGTGTCACAAACAACACGGGCTAGCGTTACCTTCTTTTCCACATGCCGTGTTTGTTCGGAACGCACCGTGTAGTCTTGTCCAGGTACTCAGTCGTGTCACAAACAACACGGGACGAGGTCACCTTCCCTATGCACGCCGTGTTTATTCAGAGCACGCCGTGTAAGTTTCAGCCGTGCAGACGGCCGTGTGTTTCACAAACACGGGTTGCCAAAGACTTGTCTAGTACATGGTGTGTGTGTTGAGAACACGCCGTGTTGTCTTGGGTTATGTTGGACCGTGTGGGTTAGCCGTGTAAGGATACTCGGGAAGGGGAACTGTTTTCAAGTACATGTCGTGTGTGGGTGAAACACGTCGTGTAGTTTAAAGTGTACATGACTTGTAGGGAAGGAGTACATGCCCAAGTCCGTGGGTTAAGAGGACACGCCGTGTAGTTTTATACATGTCATGTAGTCGTGTTTTCCAAACTTCTGTATTTTTCTTCCCATGTTCCCATTTTGTGCTCTTGTGTTCTCTGTCCTTGTTTTCTTAATCTAAGGTGTGCTTTTTATCTTTCAGATCTATGCCTCCGAGACGTCCTCCGGTCGTACGTCTGTCATCAGGCAGTGATTAGATGCCCAATAGGTCTGATCAGGGACTTCCTACCGAGTCTCTAGTCGGGCCAGCCATGGCACCAGCTGTTATACCGGTTGCAGGTGCTGATGCGCAATTCCAGTAAGGTTTCATGAGGAAGATGCATGCCTTCCAGGGAGCTCCGCCTTCTGCCATGTCTATGGCAGACTTGACGCGATTCTTTCAGCAGCAGCATCCTTCAATGTTCACGGGGGAGGGAGGACCTCAGGCTGGAGAGTCATGGATGGAAGCCATGCTGACTATCTTCGAGCATCTGGAGACGCCTCTATAGAGGTGGGATAAGCTATCCACCTATATGCTCCGAGACTCTACCAAGGGGTGGCGGGATGTGATCTCACAAGAGGGTCAACAGAAGGCTATGACTTGGGAGGAGTTCCAGCGCGTGTTCTACGACTAGTTCTACCCGGAGACCCTGAGGGCCAATCGAGCCCATGTGTCCATGAGCTTAGAGAAGGGTACTCTATCTATCATGGATTATTCCTCTCGTTTCACTGAGCTGTAGCGTTTTACACCTCATCATGATGGGAGTGGGGTGTTCTTGGCGAGGAAATTTGAGGATGGACTCAAGCAGGCGATATGCTCGCAGGTGAACATCTTCCAGCTGACTTCCATTACTTCCATCGTCAATCAGGCATTGATTGCAGAGCACAATCAGAGAGACTCTGGAGCTGCAAGCCAGGGCGGTTCTGCTTCCAGAGTTAGCCATCCTTAAGATGAAATCAAGAAGCGTCGTAGGGAGCCTACACGCGGTGATTCGAGCAAGCGAGACACATCATCAGGCAGCCAGGTGACATGAATTCAATGTGATCGGATAGGGAACACGAGGCCGCAGTTCCAGAGAGACCCCATGGAGTGGCAATCTTGTGGCAAGATGGGTAACCTCCAGCATTTCTTCCAGGTTTTCTCACCAGCAGCCAGTGACTGGGGTTCTTCCCTGACTCCGCATTTAGGAGCATCACTGCCAGTTTCTTACCAGACGGGGAACTAGAGTTCTTCCGGCCATTAGGGTTGAGGTGGAGGTCGAGGCTGTGGTGGTCAGCCACCAGTTCCTCAGCACCTGTAGAGCGGTTCAGCTCAGAGTGGTCAGCCAGGGGCGCAGGTCCGCGGTACAAGCCAGTCTTTCGCCATGGAGCAGACATATCAGGAGTAGGATACCGACACTTCTACTATTCGAGGTACGATTTTAGTAGCCTCAGTTATATCTTCATCCCATTTTGATACTGGTGTTATGCATAGGATTCGCTCGTGACCAATCAAAAGCAGATCATCAACACATTAAGAATGAGAGGAACCTTGAACATGAGAACTGGATGTTGATAGAGAATTCCACATGAGCGATGTTATCTGAACCACCCCGAGAGTTTGTCACCATCACATACCATACTATTTGGTCTTATGTGGGT
This sequence comes from Viscum album, assembly GCA_963277665.1. Lineage (NCBI taxonomy): Eukaryota > Viridiplantae > Streptophyta > Magnoliopsida > Santalales > Viscaceae > Viscum > Viscum album. The sequence continues at coordinate 897,522,775 of OY728143.1, read as the reverse complement.
GTTATGAGGGGTTATGCAACATGACCATAACACTAATATTATGTACATTATTTTTTATATATAGTATACATTCATTTTATTATTGTTACTTCGTAAATAGTTTTTTTAAAAAAAATTATTATTTTTCTAGTTAATATTCAATTAATAAATCTATTTTGATGAATTAATGAATTATTGAGGTAAATAATATTTTAATGAAAAATTATTAAGAAAATAATTTTTATTAAATATAAATTATTGGATAATTTTTATGAATACAATGGAAATTTTTATTCGGGATTGAAAGTAGTTTTTTTCAAAACCCATGAATTTTAGATAAATGTAGGTTTTTACATTAAAAGTAAAATTTCATATATTTTGAAATATATTTAGATAAAATTTATATTATTTATGGAATATGAATGTTTAAATTATCCATTAGTGAATTTTTCATAATTATATGAGATAGTTGAATTTTTGGGTAAAAATTTAACATCATTTAATTATTTAATGTGTTTTATGACATCATAATGAACCAATAGTGATGTAATAAAATACTATAAGTGGGAATCTAGGTCAATATAATTTTCTTCATTAACATAATGTGATTTTAAGATTATTTATTTATTTTACAAAGCCTTGGGAGACCCTCCAAGACTTATAAAACATTTTATCTTTAATAAACGATTTCCTTGAGAGTGTGACTCTCCTCCACATAAGAAGGCCTAATATTTTAAGAATTTTTGCCATTGTCCTTATAAAATAATTTTTTCAAATCCCCTTTGTAAAAAACCGTTGGATAACCCATGGGTTGGTTTGTGGTTTTGATTAGTTTAATATGTGGTGGCTGAAACCTAAATAATAAAGAATTCCCTCTATTTTCTTATATAAACTCTCCCAAGATCTCACTTCATCTTTACTCAATGACTATGTATCATGGAAAGCATATGTATTCATCTCTATAGAATCCTCAAATGTCACCCCATGATCCCATGAAGCCTCTCTCAAGCATCTCCTAATCCTTTATGATCACAAATCGAAGTTAGGGAGTTTTTTTCTTTCTAATATTGGTCCAATTTTTTTAAGTTATTATACCATTTTTCTATCAATTAAAAATGTTTGGGTTTGATTTATCACCTCATCCATATTTTCCTAGTTATGTTTTAATTTATTGTAGACCTATTTCTATCTCATTAGTTCCTCCCATCCATACAAGTTACCATGCTGAAATTATGTAAGGAATTTGTCTCTTCTCATTTTCATTAAAGAAATTATTTTGTATTGTGAATTAAAAATTCATTACATATTTTGGGACATGTATATATATTACTCCATTACTAAACATTTCATGTAAATATGATGAGCCACCCCTTTCTCTCTAATCAACCATTTTAATGAATAATTAGGTGATGACATTAGGCTATCGAAATAGCAACAGGAGTTTCGAAGCCAAATTCATTGTGTAGTGAATATGATGTTATTTTATCTATCATGGATATTCACCTCTATGAACTATTTCATATTGATTATATAGTTTCATATATGTATTAAACAACTCTTATTCGTGGAATAAATTATTATGTTTAATGAATACATTTTTTATGATCCCTATGGAAAATTTATGCATGAAGTGTAATGATTAAGAAGGGTGCTCCCTGGTAGTTCTCTAATTCATCGCGTAAAGAATATTATAATGATATGTCAAGTGCAATGAGGGTTTAATAATGTTAATTCATGTGAAATTAGGGTTTACTCATGCTCATTGTTCAATGATCAATGGATTAGGCTAAAATCATGTTAAATGTTGTTTCCGCATTTCAGTGTTATGATAATCCTGATATATCATGCCTTTATGATCATGTTACTCTAATACTCCATTTATATGTATATTTACTAACCTGTATTGTATTCATCATTATATGTCTTGTTTACTCCCTTACTGGGATTTATATCTCACCATTTTCTTATTCATCTCCTCAGGTTATCCCACGCAAATATATGTATGAAGGGATGTTGTGGTCATGTAAAATAATTTTTCAATAAATAAGTTGTGTTTTATGTTCTAAGTTGTTATGAAATTTTACTAAGCACAAAATACACTTGACCTATCGATCATATATCTTGTATCAGGTGAATCTTTTATGTAATAAATTATGTTTATATGAAAAATAAAGAGAAGGGTTGTTATAAATAACCTAGGCGGGGTTATGGTACATATTATTAAAGAAACCACACCTTCAGATCTTATTTAATCATTATAAAATAACATCTTCTATACCTTAACATAGAAATTTACAAACAGAAATGAAATCATGCATGAAAAAAAGCAATTTTACTTGTTTCTCCCACATTGGGATACATCCATAGAGTGTATAATGACAATATGAAAATGTAAAAATATATTAAGGATTACTAGTTATTCGATGTTTGGTCAATATCACTTCAATGAACTAGATCACTACCTTTACAACATTTTGGGACAAATCACTACTTCCCAAGGGTCCCTCCATGGCTCTCTATATAAGGCTCACAACATGTGTAAGGGATCACCTTCTTCTTCTTCATTTTATCACTACTCTAAAAGAATAGAAAAATAATTTAGCGAAATGTAAGTATATTTATTAAAAACAATTAATACATCCTTAGTTATAGATAGATGCAAGGATGAATTTCTACATTCATCCACTTTATGAATTAAAAATTTACCATAGATTTACTAGGAAACATTTTATGAAAACTTTCATGATGCAGACATCCTTCACTAAGCTCACACATCCTACAAGAATCATCCCAATTATTCATATGTATAATCTTCCATTAGAAACCCCACAAATTTAATGATAGTAAATTATCCTTCAGGAAGGTCACCTCTCTCATTCCCATTTCAATATCCTTTTTGAACAGTAATAAATTAACAATGCTCTAATTTTATTTTCCTATTTCATAGACTTTATGGACTTCCATTATTCATGAACTATTTCTCCAATACAACCTTCATGAACAACCTTCAAGAATTCAGATCCTATAGAATTTTGTTAATCCTTTCTCTTTATTTATGGGGTTTGAGGCCTATTCAGTGATCTTTCATACCATTACAAATACTTTCATCCATTTCATAATTTTGTTTGAAAATATAACTAATAACATTCAGGATTCTACATTTTTACAAAGAACTAGTCATATTTACCTTTTGTGAAGCTTCAATTAGTAACTGAGATTACCGTCAAACCATTAAGCATTTGCGATCATCACCTAGCGATGATCCATCCCTTCATAAAAATACACTTCACAAAACCAAATATTTAAAAAACTCAAAAAATTACAATATTTTTAAATGGAAATTAAAATAAATAAATTCTTCACTATTCTATCCATCCTTGAAATTTTTGGACCACAAAAAATTGGAAAACGGTGGGAAACAACATCACATTCTATACAGAATTTTCTGTACCTCTCCTAGGGAATAAATTAGTTTTTCTTGTATATTTTTCACTGTTAAAAATCTATTATATCTATGGATATCAACAACTTACCATAGAAACCTAAATTGTCCACAATCATCATCTAACCCAAATATACTACAATGTTTCCATGAGGTATTTTTTCTCAACAGTTATTTGGTTGTTTTTTTCAAATTCAATATTTATGGTTATTTATTCTTGAAGTATTAGTATATTATTATTGTTACATTTATTTTTAGGTGTCTCGTGGGATTCATATCAATAACCTACTAGTTTCACTATAAAATTAGAGCCAGACAAGTCGGATCACGAGTGTGGTGCAAGGTATACCAAATAGTGTGAAAGTTGTGCAATCTATTTTGTACCCATTATAATGGTACTATAATTGTTGGCACACAGTCTATATACTTTTTTCCCAAACCATGAATTGGGGTAAATGTTTAGAAATTTTATTTTTCTATCTCACTGTGTGTTTTAGATATCTCATATGGTTGGTGAGGTTTGTATTTAAGTAATAAACTTAATTGTTGTTATTTTTTAATTATTATTTGGTTAAATTTTAAAGCAATATTTATATTCATGGGTAATTTATATTTCATTTAAAATCATGTTATGTGGGTGTTTATTTTTTTTAATGTTTTTGAACATTGGAAAAAATGAATTTGGGTTGTAATTGCTTTCATTGAAAATATTTTTTGGGTTTTATGTATGGTTGAATTATTAAAATGGTTTTGTGGATATGTAAATTTTGAAAGAATTAATTTTTTATAAAAGTGTAAGTGATATTTATGTGTGGGGTTTAATCTAGTTTTCAAAGGATGAAGGTTTCTTCTAATGTTGGGATTGAAATGTTTTTTGGATTTTGAGATGGATTCTTATATGTGATTTTTAGCATCCCATGTTTTTATTAAAAATAGAAAATATGGTCATGTAAGGGAAATTTGAAATGGATTTTAAAGGGTTCTTTATGATTTTATTTTTATTTAATTGTGATTTTTAGCCATTATAGATCCATTTTTGGTTATTTCGATTAAACGTTGTTTTTTATGTGATGTTTTATAGTGTGACCCCATAAATGGATTCAATTATCAAATATGGGAATATCTCATCAATTCATTCTAATGATAATAATGCAGCCTTACTAGTCATAGATACTTTCAAGACTCTTGATGGTGTAGAAACGTGATGTTATTCATGGATCAAAGATCATTCATGAGAGTTTGAAAATTTTTATTCACCAGTTTTTTGATGAGATCAATGAACATATAGGATTTAGAGTGAATTGTTAATTTCAAAGATTTCATTGAGTCACTGTGAATTTTGGAGATATCAAGGGATGATGTGTTATACTCGTTTTTAGGGTCATATTTATATTGGATTATTCATATCATCAATGTGTCACCCTAATGGTAACTTTTTTTAAAATTGTCATTTTTTATTTAGCATTTTATTTTCTTATAGAGGCTCTAGGGGATGGGGGTCAATCAACTATTATACCAACTATGTTTTTCACCATGAGGGGGGTGGGGTGAAATAGGATATGAATGATTAAAACAACTAAACATTTGAATCTTGTTTTATTTTCATACAACACAATTTTTATCCTATTTCACATAGAAACTTGTGAGCCAAAATGAAAACATTCATGAGACACATTAATTTTACATGGTTCACCCACACAAGGATACATTAATGAATAATATAAATTCAATGTACCTATAATACAAATCTACTAAAGTACAATGTTGTTAATATTTTTTGAGTAGAATCATTGTATCTCATGATCTATAATCGCTGACAATGTGAAATATCACTACTCTATAAACTGAAGTGTGTGAACTTCAACTTAGAGTGTTCATTCACATATCAAAAAAAATCTCAGTATATATTGGTAAATGATTGTTCCATTTATCATTTTATTCACCTAACATATAAAATCCACTTCACCGTGTGGTGATTGATTTGTATAAATCACCTGAAAACCTATTTTGTTCATCCTTGATGTTTGTTAATCCCATTAAAAAATCACTTAAACCATGTAGCATTTGTGCTTCATGAGATTAAATTAACTTGCAAAAAAAAATAATCCTTATAAATAACAACTAAATTTTATATTTACTTCACCAAAAATTTATCTCCTCCACAAATTGAACATACTTTTCAAATAGAAATCACTTAAGAATGACCTCCTCCAACAACCATATTTGGAAATATTAGAATTAATCTAGTGATGATTCTTTCAAATCTGTTTCAATCATCCTAATATAGTGATTCATGGTTCCTTATATATTTATTGTAACCCAGAAAAACCAATAATCAGAGAAATGACTAACTCAATTTTTAGAATATTCCACCATGAACATCCCTCTCTATTTGTTGTCATAGCACCCAATTCCTTCTTACAGTGGTCAGTATGTCACAAGTTATTTTTAAAAATTATGAACATCCTTTTAGGAAGCCACTAAATAGACACCTTCATTAAAAATGCAGAACCCCCAAATGGAATTCCTTCTTGGTTGAAAATTTCTTTTCCAGTTTTACTTAATGGCTTTGCATCCTTGCTATGCGGTTCACATGGTAATTTTCTCGATTAGTCATACTAACTTTTCTCTAAAGGTACCACGAACTCCATTAGGTGATATGTTATCCAAAAAAAATTATACAAGGGAATAATTACATTTAATTAAAAATCTATATTTTCATAGAAATAATTATGGAAAATATATGAAAATTGTGCCACTATCAAAACACATACTCTTAAAGTAAATCTTTAGACCCATATAAATAAGAATCATTAATAAAAAATCAATCTAAAAACATTAAATCTCTATAAATATGGATTATTTCCCAATAGAAACCCTTTTTAGGTAATCCAGACCTATCTACATGGTGAGCACTTAGTTTCTAAATAGTTTGGAAATCCATTTGAGCGTGATATAGGTTGAGATAGTGTGATTTTTGTTTGTTTTTAGTAAGATTTGTTAGAAAATTATGCTACAATGGGTAAAAATGTTTCATAATTTTTTGGGAGAAAATAACCCAACACATTTGGTGAGTAATTTACCTAATAGTGTAGAAAAAATGTGTATCTTGTCCAAGTCGCATAAAAAGTGTTATTTTTCCATTTTCCCTTACCAATTATTATATCTCTTGTAACTCATTGTCTTTTATTGTCATAAAAACCTTTCCTCCTTGGTGTGGGTGTTTTTCATCTTCCTCATTTGTGAATTACCATTAATATCATGATGGTTTTAATTATTGTATGTCATATCCATTGAGTTTTAATATTCAATCCTCCCTTCAATGTAATATTCTAACATTTCATTTGAAGTGACTAACCATAGTAGGTGGGAATGGACAAAACAATGGTAATAATTATAAAGGAGGGGTATGTTTTTTTCTTATTGATTAAGAGTATAATTCCTTGATATTTATATTATGTGTTGTTTTCAACCATGTTGATGAGGCTTAAACCATTTCAAAGGAATCTGTCTATAAATAAGTGTGTTTTCCATGGATTATCCTTAAATTTATAATCTCCTTTCATTTTTATTGTTTAAATTTTTAATTAAAATAGATTATGATTGATTTTTATTCCATGTTTTAAGTTATTAATGGATAGGTTTGGAAATATCATTATATAATAAGGGTTTTACAAATTGGTGTGTCTTGTATACAAACCATGTGTTTCATGTAATATCGGAAGGGTTTGTTATGGTTTAAATTTTATTTTGAATGTGATATTTAGAGTTTTTTCACCTTTGTAAATGTGTTTTGATAAAATTTTCATTTTTTAAAATTAAATTTTGTTTTCAAATGGCTTATCATATATTCAAAATTATTTTTTATTATACTGAACTTATGTACCACATGGGTTAATCGGGATGTGGGTGAGGGTTTACATGAGGGACAATGAGAGACTTATGGGAGGAAGATCATGAGATAATTCATTTTTGTTTACAATAGATCATAATAGAATTTTTGTTGGAAGACCATGTGATATTCCCATATTGTGTAATGAGAGAACACGAGATAAGTTGGAGTTGGAATTTGGGAATACCCTAAGAGATTCCACAAAGCATAGTTAGATTGCATAATTTTTTTAGACTCAATCATATTAGACTATAATAGTTAGACCACTGCGTTCATTTACTCATTCACGATGAATTTAAATACTAAATTAATTCTAATAGTTTCATATTTTTCAAGATGAGATGTGTTATACTCATTTTATATTATATGGTTCATTAATGATGATATTTATGGTAACTCTTATTATAACTTGTATGATATATTGAGAATGATGTCACTTGGTACTTGTTTATTTATTTTATACATGATGAATAATTTTTTATAAAAATTTTTTAATTGGAAATGGAAAACTAATGGGATTTAAAATGTTTTTTTGAAAATGGTATGCTTTCATAGTTTTTTTGTCTTGATAATAGTTTTTCAAACATTATAATTTTTTATTGGTTATAAAACATGAACATACTCATAGTGGAATCCAACAAGTATTTGTTCCTCATACCCTACATATTCATTTGGGGTTATATGGACTTCATTTTTTAGGACACGAATAATGGAAGGGGCACTAGGTAACTAGTTGGATAATATTGATTACATTTTTACTATGTTTTATGGAGGGGATGTAACCATGATGGGATTATATCTTGTAGAGAAATTTTGGTAGTCTATATACATTGTAATGAGTGTATTCTACTTTATTGTCTTGGATCCCATTATTTTGAGTTTTGAGATATAACACGAGATGCCATGTAGGAGGAATTCTATACGATGTTTTATATATGATTTTTGCATAAATATATTGTATCTAAATTTCATAAGTTATCTCAATTTGGATGTTTGTTTATATCATATTGACATTAATGTTATTGGTATGGAATTCCCATTTCATGGATGTTTCATTCCACTTTATCATGGGAAAACCATTCCCAATAATAATTGGTTATGCGTAATGTTTTTCCCTAGCCTATAGTGATCAAGAATGCTCTTCAAGAGTACTGGTGGGCTACCTAATGTTATCGGTTGTGTCAAACATTGTTGGTTAATTAAAGAATGGTATTAGTGGAGTTTTATTTGGGATTTATTTGTAGAATAGATCCTAGAACATAGGTAACCAAGGGGTAGGAATACGGGAGTGATTAGACATATTTTCATTTGTCAAATCAGGAGTTTCCATGGGTGTTCAATGATTTAGGTTATATTTTGATCCCGATTGTGGCTTTTTGTAGTGATATTTTGTGTTATATTTTGGTCTTTATTAAGTCTCATGGTGATTATATGGACATTTTGGGTTTTGGGGGTGAGACTTATTAGTTTATAAGAGGCACATGGTTAGTGTATAAGGTTAGTAGTAACCATGTATATAATATGATCTGTTTCCTAACAACTCTAGGGACACCCACATAGTTAGGGAATGGTTTGTATAACCATGAAAACAACGTATCCACATTTTGAAATTTATGAAAACCTTAATGTTTGTTCTCCTTTTAATTTATAGTTTCATTTCATTCTTGTATTATGTTGGCACCGAAATATCTACTATGTGATATGTTGAGAGGATACACGACCATTCTCAATAGAATCCATACTCAAAAGGCCCCAAAAATCCTCTAAATGGTTTAAATTGTGAAGATTATCATTGAACCATCTCATCACCGTGAACATGTGATGGCTGGGTATAACTCAAATGATTCCAACACCCATCACAAATTCACAAATATATGTGATGGAAAGATCCCTTAATTGATGGAGCCACACACATTCGTGGATCCTTCATTTCATTCATAGAGAACCCCCAAGAACCATGAAAAACATGTCATTTATATATCCACCCCATTCCACTATAATAGGAAAATAATCAATGTTTGTTTTCTACCATACAATATGATATAAATACACACATTGAATTGGAATAAAGACCCTTTAAAGAGATTTCATTTCTATTGGCCACTCAAATTCATCATCTTACCGATAGGAATTCATATCATGGTTTAAAATACAATATGATACTTCCTTTTATCATAAAATGAATAGTATTTACATTAAAATAGGACATGTGTCCCCAAAATAATATCAAATTAAAAAATATGAAGAATAATAATATTTTTAGGAAGAACATTCCTAGAAAACTCAATTTTGGTATACTTATCGGCGTGAGATTTTAACATCAAACTATGATGTTTTTCTACTATAATTTCAATATATATTCATTCATGTGGGGATTTGATACCCATAAACATTTTTACATATATAAGAGTTGGTTAATCAAGAATAAAATTATAATTTTAAATTTCTATACTGTATGGTGAGTGTACCTTTTATCACTTCTTTACCACACCCAACGTCAACAGGAGTTATCATATTATATTTCCCATTATATATATTCTTAAAAGGTTACCAACAAGGCTAATAATCAATAAAACTTGAATTTGAGCACTATTTAGCATTATATTCATTGTCTATTCTATTATATAATTAAATCTTGGGTGGTGAATTATGTAGATATTTTTCCCAATATTCATCATTATCTAACTTCTTACCATGTCGTTATGATTTTATTTACCATTGTCATTATTTTACACCATTAAATCATTTACTAGTCCCCTTAATAAGATTATTTCCATGATTCGTCCAATTTTTTTGGTATAAAATAAAACATCAACTTCTACCCTCCATTGTTTTATGAAATCATTTCAATTTAATTAAAATATTATTTCCTTATAAAACCCAATAGAATAATGGGTGAATAAAATATTTATTCCCACCTTTATATAAAATTTAAAGGTTTATTCATAGCTACAATAGCTTCCTATTTTTAATTCCCTGTGGATACATGGGATTATTTCGCTGATTAATTGATCAACCATACTTTCTAATTCAATAATAATAGAATAATTTTACCATTAACCTATTGTTAAATTATCTTCATAGTTACCCCTATATACATAATTCTTCTACTTAAGCTTAATGATTTCATTATTCAGCTATGTATGAATAATAAAGGGGAAATAATTATAGAAAAATGATATTATAAACTCATCCCATTCTACAAAGTCTATATTTTCCCTTTTCCTTGTATTATTGACAATATTTAACCATTGATATGATTCACCTTCTAAATGATGAACAAATAAGATAATATTTTCTTGTTATGAGTAATATAAAACATATAATCTCATTTCAATGATTCTGAACCATTTCTCAACAACTTGTGGATCAATTGAACAAATAAAAGAATGTGGATGTTGCCTCAAGAAGGACTAGGTAATAAGTTGTTCCTTCATTTTCTCATTTATAATATCAACATGGTTCATGGATTGAGGATTTTTCGTTAGCTTGTTAACTATATTTTTCATTCCAGATACTACAACAATTGGGATCCTAGGAGGAAAATAATTAAATTATCTAATACATTTTCCATTAACATGATTCCCAATAGTAACCATAATTGATTGAAAAAAATATCATAGAATGAGAAATATGAATCATAGTGATAAATAATATAGTCTTAAAAATAATATACAGTATATTGTAATCATAGCACTATCATTTAAAACAATGATACCTTAGGTTAAACATAGTTCATCCATTGTCATTATTTATTCAGCTTATTTGTATTGGTTCTAAATGAAAAAAAATTAACCTATGAATATCAATTGGGAGTTTCAACCAAGGTTTGTGGTAAGGTATTATTCATTTCAAAATAGGGTGAAGGTATATATATACATGAACAACACTTTTTGTGGTCATTACCATTATACTAATCTTTGAACAAACCAAATCCCCTTATAGTGTACATAGTGGGATGTATTTTCCTCTGGGAATGTCAGACCTTTTTTTACCATAAATTAGGATATTCTAAAATTCATATTATTTGCCTATGGATTTTTAGAAAAGTTTCATCATCCTAATATCTATAGGATACTAGACAATCTTGTGATAAAAACTATAGAGTCCTAGAATTTTCATACATTAATACTACATATTTTAGATTAATATTAAAAACATTTCACAATAATACGTCCCTTGGAACTATATAAGATTAGTTTAAGAGGAAATTATGATATATAAATATTTTTACATAAAATATCTACATCATTTTTGATTAATTTATCCCTAACTTTCACTTTAGTTTCTTAAATTGGATATAAACTATTCTGTCATGAGTTGGGGGAGGGAAACATAAGAAAAATAGTTATCTCTAATGATAAATAAGGGTAAAAAAGAGTTATATTTCAATAATCATAAGAAATTGTTTTGTTTATTAGTATATGATAAATATTTACAATAATAATACCTTTTCAGTCAATATTCATTAATCATGAAACTTTACATAATTTTTTGTCAAAAATATCATAAGCGATAAGAGATTGGAGACATAAATAATAAATCATTGGCCATCAAAACATGTCATAATTATAATATATAGTTTCTTATAAATAACATAAGTTTTTAAAATCCTTTTAATTGTCAAGGATGACTATCCACACTATCAAAGTGTATTGATTTCACTCCCCATTCCAATATTTTCATAGTCTTGGGTCACTCTTAAGAGTATCTAATTAGAAAAATCCCCTTACTAAACTAGGTTCACTCCCAATTACAATCAATACTATCTCATGAGATATCCTTCTTCACCAAATAAATTATAGGGATATATAATTATAGGATCAACATTTAAAAAATGAATAAAAAAATTTGTATGTCACAAGATCATAAAACATTCATAATATGCTCTAATAATTACCCATGGAAATGAAAAATATTTCGTAAAAATTTCATAATAATAATAATGAAACATCCATATAAATAATATTTATGGACATATTAGATCATATAACTTTAAAATAAAAAGAAAAACTATAGGATCTTTCTGAAGATAACTATTTTTAAAAAAAACACAATAATATTTATTGAGAAAAATAGCTTGTTTATTTGAAATAACGTATTTAGAATATAAAAATTTACAAAATATTAGGGAAAATATTTTATTTTAATTTAATAAATGATATATATAATTCAATAATAAATGAAAATATAATTCTTGATGGTGTATAAGGAATTTTGTTCTGTATATGTTGAAACAAAAAATCTTAACCCATTGTCTGTAAAAGACCAATGAACCCTGTTCAGAAAATGAGACGAATAATAAATTATAATGTTTTAAATAGATTAAATAATGGGTAAAATATACATTAATATATGTATATATATATGGATAAATATAATGTTCTAATTTTTTGAAATAAAATATGTACATTGAAGAAACCATTCCTTACTAGAGAGAAAGACATGGCCTGTTTTACTTAAAAGCATTATTTCGACCCACTGGTTAAATAAATTTGGTAAAATTAAATGAAAACATGAATTATATATAAATAAATATATTATAAAAATTATATTGAAGTTATGATATAAAGACTATATAATTTTATAATTGAAAATTTTAATCATAATTAATAATGATAAAAATGAGACTTCAAAATTAAACTATTACTTAATGTTCATATTGCTTCATATGAACTGTACCCTCCAACATAAAAATTTAAATTTATTATAATCATATAACAACACAATAATAAAAATTATATTAAAATACATTATTTAATTATAAAATAATAGAACTCATTCAATATCAATATTTAATTATCAGAACCAATTCAGTTTTTAACTACTTCATTTTCATGTTTGTTCTTTAGGTGGCTTTGGTCCTTAAAATTTGATTATGGTTACATAATGACAAGAATTTTTTTAATGATATAATTATCAAATATACTCAAAATAAAAATATTTACGACCATTTATATAAATAGGTGATGAATAATGAATTGCATCACAACATGGAGACAATTGTTTGTACACTCACATGAGTGACTTTCCATTTTTGATGGATAGAATAAAATAAAGGTAAATATTAATTAATAATTAATGAATAATTATTAAAGTTAAATATATGAAATAAAGAATAAAAATATCATAATAATATACCATGAATGATGGTGGCATAAAATTGGTTATATCATAAGATGGAGGTGGTAGTCCAAACGTATGAATGAACGATACGTCCACCTCCCATCGGATTGTGAAGATGTGATAATTGTTTTTTCAAATAATCATAATAATATCTTATTATATTATTGATAATTTATTATCCACTTTTTGAAGTATAAAAGAGGTATATATGATCTACATGATGAAATAAAATTGATATATAATGGTTAAGATCAATGAATCTTTTCGGAGCTACATTAATTGGTTTTCTCATTGAGACGTGATAGATTTGTCATCGATGAATTACAATAGATTTGTGATTATGGGTTGGATTATATGACTTTATTTTTACAATGTATTTTCAGATATTTAAATCTCAAATGATGTGTATAATGGAAGAGAATAAGTGTCTTTTTATAAGTCAGGGGAGGGACATACGTGGAATTCCTTAAATGATTTCAAGTATATATGGTTACATAAAATGAAAAGTGGCTCCAAATTTCTATGTATTACATGGTATGATAATATAGTGGTAAAATATCAAAAAAACCTAATAATATGATTGGTTTGGGAGGCGATATTAAACTTATATTATAGTTTTACCCATTTTAGACCAGTTTTGACCTTAAACACAGTGACAACATTTTAATGTTTTTACTATTCAATAATATGAAAATTTTATTTTGACCAATTAAATTACATAAATGATTTTCATACAAAATATGAAATCAAATTTACTATATTCCATTTTTATATGTGGAGAATTAAATTATAATTGTGTATGCAAATCATAATAAATACCCGTTTTATAAAAAAGAATTTTTAACTATAAATCATAATTTACATCAATTACATGCCTTGTAACAAACCCTAAAATTATTGAATAAATATTACATTTAAATCATGATATAAAAATATCATTAAACCCATTAATCAACATGGTTTCAATAAATTTAATTAGATAAACACACATTGTGTGTAAACAATTGTTTTTAGAAGAATGTGTTTTTAGGAAAACAATTAACTTATACCAAAACTGTATATAATTTTGATTCCAATGAAATTAATTATATATTTTATAATTAAATTATAATTGGGTCACATTAAGATTAAATTCAAAAAATGGGTATTTACTTGAAAAGAAGTATAATTTTTTACAAAAATATGTATTTTACACTTTTGACTGAAAAATGTATCATTTCGAAATATTCTAAAAATTTACCCCTAATATAATATTGGCATAATGGTTTTACTCAAAGAATACCAAGATATTATGTTCATCTAAAAATAATTCCAAACACTACAAATGCGTGCGTTATATAAAATAGAGTATAATCATGTGGGTTTAACAAAATCAACATATATAAGGAGGGGACACCCTAAGAAGTCATTAGGAATGAACTCATGGGAAAAGTACCAAATTGGATGATATATTGTTTGTTTTAACTCCAATGTTTTGAAAATAATACTCATAAAATGTGTTGAATTCATCCCAAGAAATATTTATTCCAACCCAGTGGCCTAGAAACTAATCTAACTCTCTAAAATAAGTATAGAAGTCACCCTTATTAGACGTATTAAATACCCATCTCTAATATATATTTATGTGTTACCAATAATGAGACATGAAATCCATACAATGTATCTCATTGAGACATCTAAAAAATAATAAAATCCCAAATAAACTTATATCCACTAATCATAATAACTCAGATTGGATATCTGGGGATAATCTCAAATCACAGCGCTAAGGGTGTACCCGTTGACATCATCCCACATATATTATATATATATATATCTATATATCCATATTAAATTTTTTAAATATAAATGAATATTGAACACTGTAATCAAATAAATAGTATGAAATGATACATGCTACTAAAATATTTCCTAGAATGGTTGAAGGCCCCTTGCTGTGATTAACAAATTTTGTTCGATAACGTGAAACTAGCTAGCCCATGATCCGCATCCCAAGCCTCAAGATCCCTAGATATCCCTAGGTATGTCACTATACTAACATTGTTGAACCCAGTAATTAAAATCATATTTTTTTGTGCTAACTATACAAAATATCTCCAATTATTACCTTTGGGTAACACACCTGATCCAACCCTAGTTCCATGAGATCTTCCATCACCACAATCACTATATGGATAAGAAAAACTATAAGAAAAGTAATAATAATTAACAATCCTTTATCTATATCAACACTTCACTCAGACTCTATAGACCAATGGTAGGGTATACCCCAATTTAATGCACTAATATGATGTTGGAGGAATCCTCCCACATAGGCAATAAAATAAGACATAAACCTGATTATAATAACTATCATTATGTCAGAAAGAATCATTAGATAACTACTATTTTCTAACACAATATACACTGTGTTACCCATTATAATTACAAAACATAACTAAAGTACATTCCTTATCTACATTCATCTCTATATTAGGGGCTTGATTCACAACCTATAAAAGGATGTAATCCAAAATATCTTCACCTAAGAATGAATTGGATATCTATACCAATCATCAAAATAAAAAACCGTATTGGTCTCTTCACTCATAAAGGATAGTAAAATTTGATGCAACATGGTAAAATAGGATTAATATTGTATTAATCAAATACACCACAAATCAGATATATAAACTTGTTATCCCTGTATAGTTACAGAGTCTTAGTAAGGAAATTCAGGATGAATCTAGACTGGAATTACATTTAAGATATTCCCAAATATTAATATATATATATAAATAAATATAACTAGAACATATGTAGTCCTCAAATAAAAAATATATATTGAATTTCGTCCACCTCTCAATGGGTCTATACATTAATGTAAATAGTGTTGGATGTTTCCATAGTCAAATCCGAAATAAATGGAATATATAATGTAGAATACGTCCCACATATTGAATAATCTAATAACCTTACCTCGATGTTTTGGTCAATAATAGGTATATACACAATAAGAGTCTCTATCTCAATAACTTGTGGTGCATTCTCATCCCCACCCCTGAGTTTATGAATATGCAGTTGTTATAATGTGATGTTCCCACAATGAAAATTAAGAAACTCATAAATAAACAATGAAATCATGATACATAAAATATTAAAAACATAAATGACCAAATAGAAATAAAATAATTTGAAATATTATCTCAGTTATGTTGGATGTAACAACCACGTGTTTATGAAAACTCTCTATATCCTATCATTGATATTAAAAAAAACCCTCTATATCATAATAAAAAAGATCTACTACATTAAAAAACATGAATTATATGTGAATCCGATATTCAAAATCTTATTTATAAATTCACAGATAAATGAAACTCTATCCAATTTAAAATCATTAATCCATAAATAACACATCACATTCTTAAAGATTGTGAAATAGAATCATCTATAAGAAAGAAATCCAATCTCAACCTTTAAAAACCCGACTACCTTAGATCATGGGTTAGAAACTCCTAGATAAGAATTTTTTTTCATTTTTCAAAATTTCAAATATCTCATCTATTATGTAAGAAATACAATGAAAAAAGAAGCCCAATGATCTAATACCACTTTTTTGTGCCCCTGTCTTGGTTTCAACTCTATTATTACTGAATCTGGGGCCACATGCGTCAAGAACACATCCACATTTAAAAAATATTTCCAAATAGTTGTAAGGGTGTATGTATATTGTGGGGAGACTATACATTTTTGGTACATGAAACAATATTTCATAGTAAAAGAAATTTATATATAAATAACTATAATATAAAGAAATGTAAATGAGTAAATTAAAACAAGATTCTAATTGTATTTAAATAAGAAATCAAACGTTGTAAATAACATGTTATTATATTTGAATATAAGGAATACATTTTTGAATAGGACCACTGGTGGGATTATCATATACATCTTGTTTTAAATGGAAATAATACTATATAAAACATTAAATTAGAGCCACGACATCCCACAAGATTTCCCCCTAGCACATAACAATGACCCACAAATAAAAAATAAAAAAGAGGGGACATTTCCCTTACTTAGAACATGAAATGTTAGTTATTGTTGGGTACTAATGTCCCTAAGTAGTAAGTTAGTACAACATAGTAGTACACAACAAATGTGGTCCCTTAAAATTCACAATGCTTGAAATTCAATATAGAAACCCAAGTACATAGTGTAGATAAATTCCAACAACATCGAAAGTCTAAGTTTGGTCTTATTCTCTTCCTATCCAACAACAATAAAGAACCTAATAAAGAAGGTTGAGTTCCCTTATCTATACCTGCAATCATATAATCTTTTTTGGATCCAAATCAAAACACAAATAAGGTGTGAGACAAATCCTAAATGGAAAACACCAAACTATATATCCCTAACTATCAGTGAATATGTATAGTAGGTAATAGGATAAATGAAGCAATAAACTATGATATACTAAAAAATATACAATCTTATAGTTTCAATTACATTCCTTTACAATTATTATTCAATATGTTGAACCACATAATGTTGGGATCATGCCTAAGTTGTATATGTCACGAACCATCCCACAGGGCTCATGTCATGACTACCCCAAGCCCACCATCCATAGCCCAGTGGTTGGCGACTAGCACCGGAAAGGTTTATCCATCAATTGGAAGGCATTTACTTCAAACAAGTACAAACACACAATCCAAGAACACAAAAAGAATAACCCATGAAGTAAACAGCTATAGTATAATGTGTGATGAAAGAAAAAGGGGTCGGAACACACGACCAACTGGAAAGTACAAGTACAGTTGGAAAAGGGAAAATATCTCCGAGAATATCCACTAAGGATCCTACTTGAAGGGTAGGTACAAATCCTGACTAGTAGTCCCGCGTCACCTCATGTCAAATTTCCCACCTCTAAGAATCATCCAGTCCTGGCTCCCTCATCCTCGATCAATGGTATCTATCATTTACACAATACACAACAAGGAGCGGGGAAAACCTATGTAGGGGTGAGTATAAAAATACTCAGTAGGGACCACGAGACCCCCGAAGGTCTCCTAGAGTTCCATAAAAGAAAAACCACCAAACCAGACCTCAATCACAAAACAGGAGTCATTCATCTACTATACATAGGTATATGCCCATACATATACCTAAATTTTCAAAATATACTAATCTCAATCATGAGGAAACATAATGCTCCAACTTTTTATTCATTGGAATAACTAATCCATGAATGAAGAAAACCACAAAGGTAACACCGTGACGGTGAGAGTAAAACAAAGGTAAAACCATAAAGGTAAAACCACAATGGTAAAAGACTCAGCTCACACCAGATATAAGTAAAGATCAAAAGTACAATTGATTAGTCAAGAAGCTAGATAATCTTATTCTCTCGAGAGGCACTACAGCTGACCATATAGAGTTTGGCCCACACATGATCGATAGGTACAATCCCATAATGACCCACATGGGATTGATAGGTACTAGACCCTGCTGACCCACACAGTATCTCACCCACAGAGGATCGGTATGCATAGACCCACAAAGGCTCACTGAGCACATACCCACACAGGATCTGACCCACATGAGATTGGTATGTACTTCTCTACACAGGATCATTGAGTGCTGACCCACAAATGATATGACTTAAACAGGATCAGTGTGGACCCACACAGGATCGCTGGACACTAACTCTTGTATGATCCATCTCCAACATTTGCCTCATTGTCATCCACTGGATTTCCTCTCACATCAGGTTTGGGAGAACCACTTTTCAACCATAAGTCGAACATCAACCGTCATGATGTTCCAAGAAGAATTATCCCAAATTACCACCACGTCATAAGTGTTCCAACGCGATAGACGACACATCAATCGAACATCTGGTCTGTGACTTATAAGTGTTTTAGATCTGAGGGAATGGTTGGATTCAGGTTCGATCCAACCCTTATGCAATCCAAATTTCTAAAAAAAACTCATGTGGGGTATACAAAAAGTTTCACCTTATCCTAAGTGTTCTGGAACCATAAATGGTTTGTCAAATAGACACCTGGTCTATTAGTTACTCCCACTTTTGTAAAACGAGGATGATCACACCTTGGTCTGGCCCGAATTGTTTAGGCCCACTAGAATATACCAAAGGGACCGATACCCAAAAAGGATGCCAAATTCACTGATTATGTATGGAATGGACACCCAGTTTGATAGTTATGGGTGTTTCTCTATTCAGGGACTGGTTTGGTCTAGTCCCGATCAGACTCGGTCAGGTAGGCCCGATACCACGGGTCCCGAGGTCTACCTAACCCTACTCAGGTCCGTCCCACTAATGGTTGGCTCAGTTTACTAGGACCAACTCATTGGGGTATGCCCAGTTTAGTTCACTGGACCGGGCCACGGTTGGCCCGTCCTGTCAGGTGGGGTTTGGCCTAACTACATTGGCCCACTGGGTCACGGGTTCGGCCTGGCCTGCCGGCGGGTCCGTCCTACTGGACCATTGGTCTGACCTAGCCCGCTGGGCGGGTTCGGTCTACTGGGCGGGTCTGGCCCGCTCGGTCAGCCGGCTTTTAGCCCGGCCAGTAAGAAGGTGGACCTGTCTTCCAAGCTAGCCCCACGGGTGTGGGGCTGTTTCAGCCAGCCGGCGGGGTGCTACCCCACCACGTAACATCTGGACATTTTGGCTAATCGTGGGTCTACCAAACCGGCGTGACGTGCGACCACATCACAATCCTCCCATTGGTGCCCACTTGCCATGGATGTAACCGACGACAGTGCCTGCGGGCACGGACCCTTTCCCCACAACATCGGTTCTGGCCAGCCACCTTTGGCCTACTAGGTGGATCATCACGTTCCGCCCTCCAACACCTGCAGCTGGTTATCGTATGTCTCCTCATACGACCGCCTATCTCCACTGACATGGCATGCCGACGATTTGACGTTTTCTATTGTGATGATGTCATCATCTCGCTGTCGTCACTGTAAAGAAAACATCCTCAAAGAACTCCACCTAAACAGAGTGATGAGGGGTCTGGTCCTTGTTTTTTTGGCCCACACCCTCCGCCTTAATATGAAAATTAACAGAAGCAAGGAAAACATCATAGAAGAATTTTAACCAAACCCCCTACCTCATGATCATTGCAGATCACCTTTAATTGTGGAATAGTTAGTGTTCGTTGTCCCCACAACAATCTGGAAACATTGCCGCTCAAATTTCATCCTTCGGTTCGTGAATTAGAATCGCAAGTCACCACCTGCTGGAACCTGCTCTGTTCTCCATGTGATTGGTGTCGTGGCACTTTAACAGAACATCATCGCTTGATGAAGTTGTGCCAATACCTCCCTCAAATCTCCATATAAATAGGAGAGTGGAAGTGTGTGTAAGGCCCGATGAATTAATGTGGGTTCATTTAATATGAACCTTCCTAATTTTAAAGGTTCCATTACAAAGGATTTGAGGATTCAAGACATTTAATGGCTTAAAACATCATTATTCCGACCATAGCCACTAGTCTATTGGAGTAAAATAAATAACTAATAAATTAACAAAGTTATTTCATTATTCTTTTAAAAAGTCCAAAATATAACACTTTCTCTATACTTACTACAACCGATGTAAAACCATCATTAAGAAAATCTCGGCACTGCAGATTCAATGGAGCCCTCTGATTTTTAATCTGATTACTGGTTCAAAAGATAGAAAATTCCAAACACGTGTTTACTAAACATACCATAAAAAAGTTCAGAAATTCATTCATGGAACACTAGGCCTCAGAATCACACACAATCAATTTTCATAGACTCATAATAATTTCGTATTATAAAACAAAATAATATTATATCAGGGTCTTTACATTCTCCCATCCTTAGGGATTTTCATTCCCAAAAGCCCCAATATAGACTGAGGAAAATAATGGGGGTATTGATCTCAATTATTAGCCTCCCGCTACCATGTTCTCTATTGGAGGATCTTGTGCTGCCCGTGAATGCACACCAGGGGTCTCAATCCTCCAAAAAGGACCCTCTCGTGTTGATCATCAATCTCTATTGGATCCTTCATAAACACCGCCCCATCATCAATGTCCAACTCTCCATGGTCGATGATGTGAGACGATTCATGCACGTTTCTCCTCATATGGGATATGTAAAAGATGTTGTGCATCCTCTCCAACTACGGTGTCATTACCAAGCAGCATGCTACATCGCCAATCCTCCAAAGTATCAAAAAAGGTCCAATAAACCTTGATGAGTGTTTTCCACCTCAACCAAATATTCACAATACTTGTTGAGGTGAGACTCATAGGAAGACTTGGTCTCCCTCCTAGAACTCCAAGGGACTCCATATCCTATCAACATAATAATGTTGTCTACTCTCTGTAGTCATCATATTCTCCTGGATGATCTAAACCTTCTCAGTGGTAGCCCGTACCAATTTTGGACCCATAAGTGATGATTGTCCTGGTTCTATCCAGCGTAGAGGTGATCTGAAAGGTCGACCACATAGGGAATAATATAGTTCCATACTGATGGTGGAGTGAGAACTGTTCTTTTATGCGAACTCCACCAAGGATAAGAGGTCCTCCCAACAACATCCAAAATGCTGGACACAAGCACCTAGCATGTCTTTCGGTGTCTAAATGGTCTGCTCTGTCTGACTATCTGTCAATGGATGAAAGGCGGTGCTCAAAAGTTGTTGAGTCCCAAACGCCTCATGTTATCCCTTCCACAACTGTAATGTAAATCGTGCATCACAGTCAGAGATGACCGCTGATGGAACCCCATTATGTCGTACAATATCTTGTATGTTGAGGAATCACAAGCCCTCTACTGATCCCTAATCTCAAATGGGTATAAATTGGGTCGACATGGTGAGTTCGTCAATGATCACACATACAGAATCATGTCACCTAGAAATAGGTGGAAGCCATGTCACAATGTCCATGGAGATACCATCCCACTTTCACTTTGGCACCTCTAGTGGCTGTGCTATGCATGTTGGAACCTGATGCGCGGCCTTCACTTGCAGACAGGTGAGGCATCGCGAAATATACTCTACCACTACCTTCTGCATCCCTAGAAACCAGTGATGACGTTAGAGGTCTTGGTACATCTTCGTTACACTAGGATGTACTGCAATATAGGAGGGATGAAACTCCCACAAAACCTGATCCCATTGCCCCACTAGTACCATGGTGTATCCTCTAAAGAGGATAACCTAATACCCACCTTCATAAAATCTGTCTGGTGCCTGTCATGTGGATATCTGAGCAAATCATGCCTTGTAGATAATGTCCCCAAGCTACGTCTCTTGAAATTGCTAAAGAAGTAAGGGACTGAAACTCATAGACTATAGTTAATATACTCTACCATTATCCATAAAAGATATCTACAACGCGTCAAGCTAATATGCTACCTCACTCAACAATTGTATACCGAACTTCCTGCTAAGTGAATCTTCCACTACGTTCCCCTTCCCATGAGTATAGACTATATCAATGCCATAGTCCTAGAGGAACTCTATCTACCGTTGTTGTCTCAGGTTTAACTTCCGAGATCAATATGTGATCACTCCTCACTCTTGAATTAGGAAACAACCATGTCTGGTCCCTGATGCCTCGCAGTAGACTACATACCCAACAACCTCTTCTGGTAGCCTCAAGATGGGGTCACTTGTCAGTCTCTTCCTTAGCTCCTAAAAACATGACTGGAATCTCTTTGTACACATGTAGGGATGTCCCTTCTTCGTCAATGCTGACAAGGGGGCCATAACTCTAGAAACGATGGGTACAAATCTCTGGTAGTACCTAGCCAACCCCAGGAAACTCCGTACATCGGTCACACTCCAGGGTGGATCCCAAGCTAGCCATCCATTATCTTCACCGGATCTATTGAAAATCAATACTCTATGATAAAAATTACCAGAAAGTGAACCTCCCATATCTAGAACTGGCACTTCGGGAGATTACCATAAAGCTCGCGATCTCAGATTGTATTGAGAACTATCTTCATATGATAGGCATGGTCCTCCTCCATTACTAATTACACCAATATTTCATCAATTAAGACCACCACAACTCGATCTAGGTTTGGCCGGATGATCCTATTCATGAGTCCCATGAACACTATAGGGGTGTTGGTCAGGCCAAAAGGCATAAACAAGAACTCATATTGTCCATATTGACATCTAAATGTCACCTTCTTTACAACCTCATCTTGTACCCTGAGTAGATAATATCATGATCTAAGGTTTGTCTTTGAAATCCATCGATATCCCTTTCAATTTATCAAAGAAATCATCAAACATTGGGAGTGGATAATTGTTTATCATTGTTACATGTTTTAGGTGCTGATAATCTACAATGGGCTCAAACTCCCAAATGCATTCTTGCAAAAAACAATTGGGACTTCATATCGAGACACAGTGGGCCTTATGATCCCCTTCCTCAATAAGACCTCCAACTATATCTGTAACTCATGAAGATGCATGAGAGCCATCTGATATTTTGGTGTAGATTGTGGTGCCATCCTATAGTACAGGTCGATATAAAAGTCTAGCTCTCTGTGTGGAGGTAGTTTCCAAACATCATTAAGAAAGATATCAGCATTCTGATCCACCCCTATAGGATATGTCAGACTCTCAACATCTACTGCCCCAAGGGTAAGGCTATCCAACTAATTTGTGATCGGCTGCACCCTTCTCTGGTTATGTCCATCCCATGCTGCAAAGGATCCCTTATCACTGGTGAAGGAAAACCTGGTCCCATCCTCATAGACACTCCGCACGTTGCATTTAATACAATCAATATTACCATGGTCTGTGGATAACCATTCTATACCCAAGATAACATTGTAAGGCCTTGACTCCGCTACTAGAATATCCATGCCTAAGATCTCATCACATATACTATGCTCAAACTGTCGGAACCAGTGTGTAATCATCGAATCCCCTCTCATATGATTATGTAGTTGTAAGGATTGAGCCAATGACTCTGTTGGAATATCTGAGCTCTGAACGAGGGTTGTGTAAATAAACGATTGATTGCCACCTATTTTTATAAGTACTATAGTTAGGGTGGAATAGATATAGATCATACCTCTAATCATCTTTGGAGCATCGTGGTTGTAGGCCTCAGCATCGGGGAGCTATGATCGTCCATATCCTCCTGCTCCCTGGGGTCGGGGTGGACCACCTAGATGTTGTGGAATTAGAACCTCAAATTGCTTCATACCACATGTTGCATGGCCTGCTCCTCTGCCACGTTCGTTTCCCAGTGGACCTCATCGCTCAAACCCCTGCCTCTACATTAGCGGTCCCTCGACAATCAGCTGGTCGCCCGTACTACGGGTCGGGCAGTTGCAGGCCTTGTGACCATACCCACTGAATGAGTAGCACAACATGATCCTCTACCTTCCTCCTCTATCTCACGATCCCATCACTACAGAACCTATATCTTGTGGTCATCCACTAAAAGGGATAGACCACTTGGGCCCCTACATCATCCGTCTACTACCTGTTGTGGATGACTCTGCTACCTGACATCGGGTGGCGGATCTCACTGTCAGTGTCTACTTAGCTAGGAAGCTCTTCGCCAAAAGTGCTCGCTCGAGCACCCCAACCCTATGTCAAAATGATGAG
This sequence comes from Viscum album, assembly GCA_963277665.1. Taxonomy (NCBI): domain Eukaryota; kingdom Viridiplantae; phylum Streptophyta; class Magnoliopsida; order Santalales; family Viscaceae; genus Viscum; species Viscum album. The sequence goes on along the minus strand of OY728143.1, from coordinate 897,497,707 downwards.
CGATATCATCAATGCTTTCATCTCCCATAGGATACCCTGCTCCATGGTCCAATCCCAGATGAAAGGGTCGTGTACCATGTCAGTGGAGTAACGGGATAGATCAGTGATCCTCACCGAGTACGGGGCCACAGTCATGTTGCGCTGTTGTAAGTGCAACAACTGTTGTATTCTCACTAAGCGTAAAGCCTTCGGGACAAACTCTACTAGGAATAGCCCTAGAATTCTGGCCAAGTGAGTTTCTCCTCATAGTGTAATTAATGTGTCAGACTCCACCATCTCCCAACTACTCCCTGGAAGAGACTCGTAGATTGGATCACCATCTAATTTGATGGTCTCCCAACTAAGAGGAAAAATCTTGACATAGCTTCCAGCCACTCATCAACCGCCTGTGGATCCATCAGGCCTAATAACCTCAGAGCTCTCTACTACTGAAACTCATGCAACGTACTCAGTCGGTGTGAAACCTCCACTGGCGGGGATGGTGGCATCTGATCCCCAATGGGTGGTGGTGCTACTGGTGCACCACCCGATGGTATTATCACCATAAGATGGCCCTGCACCAAAGCCCCATCGCTCATTGGGCCATCATCATGTACTCTCTTGGGAATCCTGGATGGCTCTCTACATGGTGGAATCTTGAAAGAAAACAGGTTCTCCATAGTCAATAGGTTATTCCTGGTGAGATGACTAATAGAAAATTATATGAATAACTTTCCAAAACACACAAAATCAGTGTTTTCATGCGTTGAGTTAGAAATCCGAATTCGGGGTCCTACCGTATGGATACATTCACCAATGCACCAACAATAGATTCCCCAAACTAAAAACCACACTCATAACACTGAACACTATTTCTACATTCAAAAGATCTATGTCCTATTTCTTTGGTAGAACCAACTCCTCTAATACCACATTGTCACGACCCGTCCCTCAGGGTCTGTGTCCTGACTACCACAATCCTGCCTTTAATATGCCTATGACTATGGACTAGAAATAGAAAGGAATATCCCTTAACGGGAAGGAATTTCCTTCATACCCATACAAACTAAAAATCCAAGAACACAACAGGAAGAAACAACGACGTAAATTGCAGTAGTAAAAAGTGTGCTAAATGAAATAGGGATAAGAATTCAAGCCCAATTGGAAAGTACAAGTACAACTGGAAAAAGAAAAACTACTCCTAGAACATCCACTAAGGATCCGACATGAAGGGTAGATACAACTCACAATCAGTCAACATGCATCATGTCACGTGAAATAGTCCACCTTGGAGCACCATCCAGTACAGGATCCCCCAGCCTCAATCAATGTTCTCAGTTACCTGCATAAGACACAACACGGTGCGGGTGATGCCCGTACTGGTTTGAGTATAACAATATGAATTGGGGACCCCGAGACCCCCAAAGGTCTCCCAGAGTTCCAAAAAGTAATACCCACAAAGAAAGACCTCAATTAGAATGCACAAAGTGGTCATAAACTCTTCTTATGTATATGCACATACATATACCTAATTTATCCAGAGATACTTGTTTCAATCATGAGGAAACATAAGGCTCCATCTTTTTATCCATTAGAACAACATATCAATGAAGGAAGAAAACCAAAAAGGTAACAGCATGAATGAGAGAGTGCCACAATGGTAACAACATGAAAGTAACACCACGATGTTAACACCATGAAGGTAAAAGACTCATCTCACGCCATTTAAAAGTAAAGCACAAAAGTACATATGATTAGTCTCGTTTCTAGATCATCTTATTTTTTCAAGAGGTATTGCTGAAAACTATATGAATTATTACCCACACATGATCAATAGGCACTAACCCCCACTGACCCACATATGATCGCTATGTCCTAACCCCCTCTAACCCATATAGGATTTTTCCCACACAGGATCGGTATGCACTGACCCACATAGGATCGTTGAGCACTGACCCACACAAGATCTGACCCACCCAGGATCGGTATGAACTGACCCACACTAGATCAAAAAGAACTGACCCACATAGGATCTGACCCACACAGGTTTGGTGTTTACCCACACAGGATTGCTCGGTACAAACCTTTGTATGATCTCTCTCCATACTTCGCCTCATTGCCAACCACCAAATTCAGGATCACAACACATTTGGGAGAACCAATCCTCAAGCCATTAGTCAAACCTCAACTACCACGATGTTCAATGAAGAAGTATCACAATGGACCGCCATGCCATAATGGTTCAAATGCGATAGAAAATGCATCAATCTGATGCCCAGTCTGTGACTTATAATCATTTTAGTTCTAAGGGTCCAAATGGATTCAAGTTCGATCCCACCCAGCCACAATAAAACATTCTCCCAAAACTCATGTGGAGTTTACCAAAAGGAAATCCTCGTCCAAATGGTTCGGGTTCCATAGAAAATTTGCAAAATGAATTCCTTGTCTATTAGTTACACCCATTCTATGAAACGAGGGTGATAAAACCTTGGTCTGGCCATGCTCGGTCGGGCTGCTAGAATATACTAAATGTACCACACCCCAAAAGGGATCCCTATTCCATTAACGACATGTCAAACGGACACTCAGTTTATCAATTATGAGAATTTATTTATTTGGGGACCAGTTGAGTCTTGGCCTAGTACAACTCAGTTAGGTCGGCCCGACGCAACAGGTCCCAGGGTCTACCAGACCTCAGTCAGGTCCTACTCACTAAAGGGAATCCAGCTTTACAATGTCCGACCCGTCAGAGTCAGCCCGGTTTGGTTCGCGGGCACGGGAAATGGTTGGCCCTGCCCTTCAGGTGGGAATTGGCCCACCTGCAATGGCCCACTAGGCTACGGGTTCGGCTTAGCCAGCTAGTTAGGAGGGGTCCGCCAGGCGGGTCTTGCCCACATGGGCGGCCCGCGTCCTGCCCGCGTCCACCAAGAGGCGGACTTGTCTTCCTAGCTGGCCCCACGAGTGTGGGGCCATTTCGGCCAGCTGGTGGGGCACTGCCCCACCGCATAATGGTCGAACTTTTTGGCCGATCAGGGGTCTTCCAACCCACCATGGCCCGTGGTCATGCCGCTCTCCACCTATTGTGGCCCACTGGCCACAGATGTAGCCACCTGCAGGAAACGCCTGTGGGCACCGCCCCTTGTCGCACACGACTGACTCGGGCCAGCCTTATGTTGCCTTCGCGGTGCACCATCGTGTGCCTCCCCACACCACCCATAGCTAGTTTTTTTGAGTATCATCCAGCTACCATCGACTTGGCACACCTGCAGTTCGACGGTTTCTTCCGAGCTTCCACCATCTTCTCGCTTCCGTCACCTTAAAGAAAACAACCATGAAGAACACAACATAAATAGAGCGTCGGGGGGTCTGGGCCTTGTTCCTATGGCCGGTACCATCCACGTTAATATGATAGTGAACATAAGCAAGGAAAATATCAAATATGAACATTAAAAAAACCCCCTAACTCAATATAGTTGGAGAATTCCCACGATTGAGGAAGTGTCGGTTTTCATCGTCCCTAAAACAAGCCACCAATGTTGTTGCACAAACATCATCATTCAGTTTGTGATTCAGTGTCCCTCATTACCTCTTACTTGAACCAGCTCCGTCCTCCAACTAATTAGTGTTGTGGAACTTTATCATAACTTCGTCGATCGGTGTAGCAATGCCAATACCTCTCCCCAATCATTATATAAATAGGATAGGGGGAGGGTGAGTAACACCCCTGGAATTAATGAGAGTTCATTTAGTAGAAACCTCCCTAATTCAAATGGTGTTGTTACAAAATATTTGAGGAGTCAAGAAATTTAATGTCATGACACATCATTCATCCTGCAGCTATAACTTTTCTATTTGAGGAAAAGAAATAAATAAATAAAATAACTTAGTTATTTTATTATTCGTTCAAAAAGACCAAAATATAAACTTTTCTCACGAATTAATTTTCACTATGTGAAGCCTCCGTTAAGTGAATCTTGGCACTGTGGATTCAATGTTGCCCTCACATTTGTAATCTGATCACCTTTTCAAAAGATAGAAATTTCTTCCCACCCATTTACTGAACGTACCTTAAAAACGTTCAGAAATTCGTTTCTAGCACACAGGGCCTCGAAATAACATGCGGTCATTTTTTTCAGAATCGTAATAATTTCATATAAATATAAAGGATTACATGGAAAATAAAGGTCTTTACAGTATATCAACCTATGTAATAGTAACAACAGATGTCTCAGAAGACCATCTAAACAGCCAAGTAATACCGAGTCTAAGTATGTGCATTGGCATGGAATACGCGTCACCATCATTCCATTATTTGATATGGCCCTTTTTAAGAAAGTTCTCACAGTCTAATCCCACTAGTCTAACATAACCAAAATTTATTTATTAAGAACCCTCTCAGTAGCTCTCATGTTCTAACCCCTCTGGTCGGACATAACACGAAGTATTTAAAAAGAACCATGTGGGCAGCTGACATGGTCAATACCCCTTGGTCAATATAGCATCAAGAAATTATAAATGAACTCATAGAAGCTCTCACAGTAAATACTCCATGGTCTACATAACAACACTTCATTTAATAATGTCCCTTTGGGTAGCTCTCATGGTATATCCCTTCTGGTCTAACATAAAAACAATTCATATATAAATGACCCTACATCAGGAAGCTCTCACAATAATGATACCATATGTAAAACATCCAAAATGCATATCAAAGGCTTCTCACACAATTAGTAACTCTAACCTAACAACACAAGGCATGGAAAAAATGGAATTCCTAATAGGAATTCTTGACCAAACTGCAATAATCAATCAACCAAGGGAAATTTATCCATGGGGTGTCCCGTAAGAAGTTATTTAACCTCACGAATAATCAACAACACTTATCAAAATATCATACCCTAACAGGTAATTAAAAGGGTTTAATTCCAAAACATGTAATACCCCAAACTTGGTTATATAGAAATTTAAGCATATATTATCCAAATACATACAATAAATGGCACAAACGACCTACCTCGATATTGTATGATCGATATCCTTGAAAATTGGTCATCAAATCAACGTAGAACGTTGTAGATTACAAAAAGATAAAAAACAACAGAACTTGAATAACTCACGAGATAAGAGGAATTATGATGAGGGGATCTAGTGAAAATGAGAACTCACTAGTGGGATATAAACTCACCCTTCGACGTCTCAATTAGAGGTCAAACAGAGAAATGGGAACTAAATCATTTTTTGTCATTCTCGAGTGCTCATGTATGGGAAAATGGGTGAACAAGTTGGTTCTTGACATAAGACATGATCCCAAACTGATATATCAATTAAAAATATTATTATATGGATTTTTAATTAATTTTACACACCATGTAGTGGTCTTAACCAGATCCCCCATTAAGGGCTCTTCTAGGACACCACAGAGCCACGTACATGGACATTACACGACAAGTAAATGCATATACGTGGTACCTAGGTACACGACATGTACTCATAAGTACACTACATGTACTAATTTTTTTTTCATTTCTTCTTTTATCTTAGAAAACATCCCGAAATCAAAATACATACCTGAAATAACGATCTAAGTTCTTAATGAATTAATTTAAAAGTAAATTATAAAAAGGACTACCTCTCTGTAGATATGTTTCTAATATTTATTAATTACCAAAAGAACATTTACACTTTAATCCTTGGTTTATTTAAAATCATGGTAGTAGTAAATCAAATGTTTCATTATAAATGATTATAGTTCTTCCAATGGGTGGAGATAGATTATGTGTCTATATTATGGGGGGGATTAGAAGAAATGGAGTAATTGTTTTGTGTTCAAAGAGATTATTATAATTTTATGTTTTCACTCACATGGAGTGATTATGAAGAGTAATGAAGTTAGTTTATAAAATTATCATGATGATAGCAATTTTTGTAATAATTTTTAAGTAATAAAAATTTCTGTGATATGGAAAAATAATATATTACATCCATGAAGGGGTTTATTCGAAAAATTCCATAAGAATATGTTTTTTTGGGTTATTGAAATAATGATGGTGAAAATATTTGAGATAAATTTTACATATACTATATAAATAATGATATAAAATATCATGATGTCTTGAATATTTTTTAAAATTTTCTGTTAGAGAAAATAATGTTCCATGGGTAAACATACAACATAACATATAATTCCATATTTATGGAATACAGCTATAGATTAAGTGGGGTTTACATGAATAATATCATGGATATAAATTTACACCATTATTGAAAAAACTCATCATAATTTTTCCAATAGTTATTATAAAAAATTTGAAATACAATAAACATAACAGATGAAAATTGATGTAGTGAAAATTGTGGTTTTTAATCATGAAGAAAAATGTGTTTTGGAATGTATTTTACTCGACAGATTGATGGATTTTAGTGAAAAAACCTTCCAAAAAATTATAATTTCCTTGTTCAATATATGAAAATTAAATTATGATTACACTATAGTAATATAAAATCTACAACATGCTATTGATTGTAGTATGAAGTAATATTTTTTTCATAATGAAGGAATTGTATTTTCCATAACCAATGTATATCATGGTTATATGAAAACAATATTATATTTTAAAATTTTTATAAAATTAAAAATAAGGAAATTAATGGAAAAATAAAATACATTGGAGTTGGAAAATATGGATTTAGTGTCAATGGATGAAGAACTGGAACTATTTTGTGTCACATTGAATCAAAATATTATTTTTATTATCTGAGATAAATATTTATAAATTATGCCTCTAAAATTTATAAAATTATATTAAATTTATGTCAGGGGATGGTCTTGTAGTTTTTTAAAAATGATGTTGATGATTTTGACCAAGAACTAATATAAAAGTGAACATCTTTTTTTAGAAGATATTTAGAATCTCTATTATCAAAGATACTAGATAGATGATTGGTGAGAGGGTGATGAAATTGAAATGATATTCTAGTTATTTTTAAAAAAAATAGAGGAATAAGTAAAACCCCATATTATATTCCTCAAATGAAGAAATAATGGATATGGATGTTCATTGACATAATGTTGATGTACATCATTACCACTCTAAACAAGGTGTAATCATTCATTTCTTTGATTTGACGGGGAAAAAATTACATGGCATATAGTGAATCTAAAATTATTAAAAAAATTAATGAAATTTACAAATGTATATTATTATACATAGAAAAGGTTATTGAATCCATTATAACACATTAAGATGACATGCACATTATGGATTTTTGTACATAATCACACCATAATATCATGTTCTTTATTAATAAAAACATCTATCTAATCCACATATAATTGTATATATGTTGTGTCTATACTACCTTCAAACTCAGTCAAGATGAGGGAATAGTTTCAATTAACATTTAAATAGGATAATTGAAAGATGAACTTCTATAGTAAAAACATTTATTATCCCCACATTATCTGGACATAATATAAAATGGGCACCGAATATTTTTATCTTCTAGTATAGTGACATGTGTTATACACTATTACCGATTGACACAATTTCTCACTAATACTTCTATAAAAACCCATATATATCATATATTGGATGATAATGTTAGGGGAGTTTTTTTTATAGTCATGTAAAGAATATTAGAGTGAGTTAATAATAAAAACCAATTATTATTTACATGTTATCACATAGTCTAACCTGTAAAAATTTCTTGAGTGAAAAATAGTAAATAATAGAATTATAATAACATGAATTTAGGAAATAAAACATTACTTTTTACTAGATGGATTTATATTGGTGGTTAGTACACCATGTAATTAGAAAAAAATAGGTGGACAAATATTGACAAAATTATGAGCAGAAAATGAATGAGTAAACAATATTTAGTGACTAAAAATTTGAAATCATGAAATATTATTACCATTTTCTTTTATCTATATATTCTGTTATAATATTATATTTATGATATTGAGAATATTTCATGTCATGTTAAGAGGAATTGATAATGTTTCTACATGGAAAAGAGGCTTCCAGATTTAAAAACAGTTTAAAATATTGAAAATGGACTTCACCGACATTAAAAACACAAAACTCATTACTTGATTTGAGATTATTTAATTTAATTTCATGAATTCCACATTTGTATTTTTTTCAAGGTACCCTTTATGGTTACAAATCCATAAAATGTATAATCCCCCTAGATGAGTTTATTCCTTTTGTGTGTGTGGAAATATCCTTTACATTAATATACATGATGGGATTATATGTATTCATACCCATTTATAATTATCATAGGATAATGTGTTTTTTCTGATTGCTTCCATTATTCTAGGCCTATTTTTCTTATTTTGAGTCTCATATATCTCTGTCAGTTTCTAATGGTGGGAGGCCTATCATTCGCCTATGGTGGTGACAATGGAGTATTTTGTCAGATATGAAGATGGTAGGTAGATACATTCATTTGGGGTTCTTATTTCCTAGTCAGAAACACTCTTATATATTAATTCCATGTTCAATAAATCATTCCATGTTACTATACCAGTCACCCATTATTTAAATTTATTTATTGAAAATATGAATTTAGGAGTAAAATAGAGATTTAAATTATATTATAACTCATTTTATCTATGTAATTGTGTACTCTAAAGTTTAATACCATGTATAAAGATAAAATAGAATATATCACCTACTCGGATGGGATTTTACTCATATAAAAGTAGTGTGGATTTACATGGATTTAGGAAATGGGCCATGAATATAAATTATCTTGTATCCATATCAAGGGAATTATAACCCACTATACACAAATTAGAAATGGTTTGATGTGAGAATTATTCAAGGAGTCTCCGTTTTGGGAATAATTTCATAGATGAACCATGTGGTTGGAACCCATGGAGTCCTTTCCATAGGTCATGAATCCAATTAATAGGTCCTATACATGAATTTTACTATCCCTTATCTATAAGAATTCAATTCAAAATTACATAAGGGGGGTTTTGTTCCCTAATGTGAATCACCACTCATAAATGTTTTGAAATTTCTTACACATATTCAATAAATTGTATTCAAAAGGGGGGTGTGAGTATGGGTCCTTTTATAGGTAATAAATTTCATGGGAACACATCTATGGGAGGTATCTTCCTATAACAACTCAGTTTTGTAGGTGATCCATATGGGTGAGTTTTAATTGGACTTCATCCATGTGTGTGAATATATTATTTGTATGTCACACATGGAAAGGCACACATGGAATGAAAGAATCTCATGATCATGTTTGAAAGGACATAAGTGTTTTTATTCATGTGGAAGGGTTCTAATGTTTTCATAGACATGGAAGGGACTAAAAGGATAGGTATGCATGTTTTATGTTCCATAAGTAAGGTGTGAGGCCATGATCCTAGGAATGTTTCATAAGATTAGTTATAGGTACCCAAGGAGCTAGGTATAACCATGAACTTCAACAAAACTCCATCACAAAAGATAGACATAGAAAGACAAAATATGTCATTAATAAGTCCATTGTGACTTCATGAGTTGTGAAATTGATGCTGAAAAAATAAGTGACACTAACAGATATTGATTTTTGCTATATTTGGTAATTTTCCATATATATATATAATGTGTTTAGTTATTAATATATGGAAAATAAAATGTATTAATAAAATTTCCTAAATTATATAAGCTACTTAATGTTGGAGGTTATTCCCACCATATTACAAGGCTGTTAAATGTTGTTGAATGACCATGATACCTTAACATGTGATAAAAATACTCCACATGGTGATCCCATTGTATCTACATAATCATTTGTGGAACTCACTCATATTAAACCCAACACATGTAATCTATGTGTGATTCATACTTGGTCATCAGAGATATGTGTTTGTAAAACATTTTTTCGTGGAAAAAAATATCCCCATTAGAATTGGATTTATTTAGAATAAAAATAATATTACTCTAAATAAATGTAAAAAAAATTTCAATATCACATGTAAATTAAGTAGGTTTCCAGATAAGGTACATCAGAAAGATGTTCACTGGGATTGTGATCTCAATTAAATCATTTTTGGAACAATGTGGATAATCTTGAATCATGTTACATGGGCCGTCAATTAGTCTATCTTGACCCAAGGGATATATATTTCTTATTGTATTATATAAACTAATGGATTATTTATTTCAATGAGGATAATTTTTAATCATGTTTTTTGAGTTTAAAAAAGAAATACTCAACTCGAGGTACTTTTTATCTGAGAACATATTTAATGAGAAGGAAAATATGTCAATTGGTGGGCCCAAATTCTAGGATGTTATGGATATTGTATTAAAAGTGTAATTTCTAAATGAGTCTGTGAAAATAATCCTGAAATCACTATAAATATTGATAAAAAATAATGATGTCACACATAGTTCATAATAGGGAAATTTTAATTTAGATATAGAATTAGAACTAGAATATTATCACTTATTTTACATAAAATAGAATACCAATATTTACATGAATACTACCCAAGTGCACAAATGATTTAGAAAAAATAATGTGATTATGAGAACTATAAATTATAAGGAATTGTATTAAAGTAAAATTTATGGATAGATTGGCTCTAAGTTGTTTGGAAATCACTATGTGTCATATCGAAATATGAGTTAGTATGCATGTTGTTTTTTAAAGAGTGTATTGATTTATATATGAATCATACATAGGGGAAGATTGAATATAATGATGTAATCCCCAAATAGAGAGGGAAGAATAAATCATGATGTGAATTGGTAAAGAAATAAAAATAAAAAAATTGGTGAAAATGAGGAGTTTTGAATGGGCCTGAGAAAGGAGGTCAAGGAATAACTATACACGCTACAAGAGATGTAATGAATACATACATAGTTCTATTAATGGGTTTGTACATAGATCACATTCTTACATAGGATAAAATAAAATGGTTTCATCTTAATAAAAATTTATATAAAGAGACATGATGTGAACTATTAAAATATTATAATATAAACTCTTAAATATATCAAAATCTTACAAAGGGGTTCATGGTTACATAAAATAGGGCACTATATGTAGTTTAATTTCTTTCATGGTAAAAAATTCTTTTATATGTTTTAAGGTCATTTAATGAGTAATATGTACCAATATGAATTTTACAATATAATAACATCAACTAATGTCATTATGGTCTCCAATTTAATTCTTTAAACTCATGTTATTTTGTCTTACAATAGTTGTATCTTGAGATAATGAATTTTATATTATATGAATTGTATCACAAATCATTGAATTTTTTCTTAATTGAAAATTCATTACCAAATATTAAAGGGTAAATAATTGTATTTAATAATATTACATTCAAAATGGGTATGAAATATAAATGTTTAAGATCAAGTGTATTTTAATACAATTAAAAAATTTATGGAAAGGATAAATAAAAAAATTATTTCAATATGAGTTAGTGAAATGATATAACAAGTGGATCATTGGAAATGGCCAAGGAAAGTTCACATTTTTTATAAATAGTTCATGGATTTAAGGGACTAAATTTCAATAAGGATAAAACAATACACTTGGGGATACTTAGTGGATTAAAGGAAACTATTTTTATAACCATTTATTATTTAGGATTCAATTCAAATGTGTGAATATCATTGATACTAGTTAAAATAATAGGGGGAACTAATAATTTAACTCATGGTTTCTGGGATGTCATAGTGATTATATAATGTAAATTATATTTTAAACGTTTAACCATAAATTAAAGATATAATATTTTTTTGATAGAATAATCTTTATGATGTGTTTTATTACCATGATATTTACACAATATATTATTGAACACATTATTTGGGAAAGAGATATGGCATTAAATTTATGAAGTAAAAAAGTTTCTACAATTTTATCCTTGGAAAATTTAATATGTTTTCATGTTATGATTGATAATTTAATGATGAGAACATTTCATCTTGTATGCATAATGTGAGTAAACATTTATATAACTTTTAACAAGAATAATGGTTATTCTGATTAAAACATTTCCTTTTTTAGGGTTAAGTGTTAACCCTAAAAATTTATTTCCTTTTTCATTTATTCCCTTACTTACTCCAAAGGTAATAAATAAATAACATAGAAATAAAATACAATTACTTATATAAATATTACATTTATGTATTTTAAACATGTGAAAATTTTATATATTTTTATTCACCTCTATTTTCAATTGTCATAAATTTAACATGGACCTAAATGGTAATATATTGGAGAATAACAAATTGAATTTTTTATAGGCTTCTCGTTATGAGTTTTCATCCTATGAAAACTTTACAGATTTTATATTTAATCTTTATGGTCATATAATGTTGATCCAAATAAGGGGAATGAAGGTGATGGCCATAAAACATAGAAAAAATATGAGTGATGTTTATATTAATACATCTTTAAAAAAATGGAAAGTGTTTAAGATTATTAATATATTACCAAATTCAAAGTGACATAACCAAATATTTGGGAAACATTTTCATTGCATGAATCACTGTATATGAAACCTATATTTAAGGAATCATAAATCTCAAATTAAAATATATACCCCCACTAATTTTAGTGTCCTAAATGGAAAGAACGTGATTCGAATTTATGATCAAAATGTTTGGACAATATGTGAAAAATGTGTTATCATATTCATTTTATAATAAATTTTAGGATTCATATATGGAAGAAATGGATGAATTAACCTGATTTGAATGATAAACCTAAAAAACATAAGATAAATATTTCAAAGAAATTGGCACAAGTATTTTAGTCTCATATTATATAGACTAATGTATTGATTATGGTATAAGATTAAAAAATTCAGACCAATGTAGACTACTCAAGGATAATTGAATATATCATGAGCATATAATGATGAAACATTTAATAGAATGTGGGATGCACAAAAAATAGTGGAAGAGTATATATAAACCATGAAATGATAGGATCTAAAACCCAGAGTGAAAATAAGCATTTATGGGATATACAATAACAATCAGGCCAAGGGTAGGAAATCTATGAGTAACTATATATCATGTGATAAAATAAATCAAGAAACATGTATTTTTTGATGAAAAATATATTATACCAGTATAATTCATCACAATGAAAGACTCAATTTTAATTAGGAGACAGTATACTTTGAGGGGGATTGGTAAAAATTAAATTTACAATTATTCCAATAGTGGGAAATCTAGGTGTCATTACATTTCTTATGGTAATAGGATTCAATCCATAAATAATAAATGAAATTTTGAAGTTTTATCTTAATATAGGGATATTATAGGAAACAAATTATTAATTTGAAACACCATTCACTAAAATGTTTTGTATAATTTTATGAGAAGAACATTTTCTTATTTGACCCTTGATAATATATTATATTGTCATTATGTATCTTATAATAACAGGATTCGATCCATACTTAGATCTAGGAAGGTTTCATTGTGAAAACCTATTTAATTTTAATAATAAATACATATTAGGTTTTATTAATATTTATAATAGTATTTTTTGGTCACATATTAATTATATTGGTTATATATATTTTTTCTGTTGAAGAGTATATAATTTTCTTTGTCAAAAATGTTTTCATTGAATTATATCATTTTTAAATGATAAATTTATAAATTATATAATTTTAATTCTATTAAATGGGCTTAATTATTAATTTTATCATGGTAAAATTATCTTAGAGTTATTATGGGTATTTAAAAAATGATTTATTTTTAAGACAATTGTGAAAAATATAATATGAAAAAATACAATAACTATCTTAAAATTATAACTATATAAGAATGAATTCAATAATTATAAAAACAAATATCTATATAGTAAATTAAATCATGGGAAATATTATTGTCAATTTTCAAAACAAATGATTTAAATTGTTGTATAAAAGTGAAGTTTTATTCTAATAAAAATTAATTTTTACAATTTTATTTTATTCAAATAATCATAATGTTCCATTAAATAATTCCTTAGATTTATAAAATAGAAATATGATTTATATAATAATATACAAATAATTTTTATTAGAATAATCACTATATAATATTTCGGTGTTAATTCATTTTAATGTTTAAAAGGTACTTTTCTAAAAATTGTTTTTTGTTTCATTACCATAAATATTTTAAAATAATGTTTTCCCAAGTACAAAAATTAATTGATAGAAAATATATTCCCTATATTTGATTATAGTGTTCAAATTTTAATTAATTCAGTTTTATTTTTAGTAATGTATTTGAATTTACAAAGGTAAAAATTTAGCCTCCTTTATAGAGGGTTAAATGAGGTATATGGGTTAATATTAGTAGGTATGGTCAAAAAATATTATATCTAATATTATTAAATAAAATAATTTTGAAAAAATAATCTCAAATGTAAAATATTCCAATTAATTAACAATTTTATTTAAATTATACCTCTATATTATTTTTCAAACTTTCAATATTTACCAAAGAACCACTGAACTAGCCTATAAAAAAATAAATAAACCCATAATTATATAATACATTAGGAAACATATGATGAAAATAATCTACCCAAATCCCACCTTATGTTTATTTCCCTAGTCTTAAATGTTCTAGTTTCTCTAGATTATGAAACATAGAAGGCATAATGAGTAAGAAAATGGAAGATACCAAAGGAAGAGGTAAAGCTCATAACCATGTTCTTTAATGGTTCATTCATATTCCATCCTATAAAATCAGTTATGAAAAAACCAATATAATGGAATCAATATAAAAAATATACCCGAATAGTATTATATTTATTTAACAATTATTTTCTATATGTATTCCATCCATTGTAAAGTGAAAATGTCTCTTTTTTACATGTGGACTTCCACCCACATAAATAGTAATACTTCATTTTTCTAATCACAAACACACAAGGATGTTTTATTGAAATATTTAATAAATACATATGATATATATATATGATATTATTTTTTTAATGAAATATGACCCATTATTCAACTTCCTTTCCTCTAATCAGATGGTGAATAAAAATGTGTCTTATCTGGAAATGCAGGCTACCACCTACATAAAGCGAAAAATTTGGGTTTTCATGAATGAATTACAATGATATTTATAAAACTAAATTTCATTTATAAATATAATTACTTTGATGTTATAAATATTTTAGTGATTATTGAACCATTACCACTTTTACAATGCTGAACATTCTGAATTCATTTCGTAGATCATGATCTTGACATCCTCAAAACATCCTGTAAGAACCTAACTGATTTAGTAACTAAATAAAACACTGTATTAAATGAACTAAAAGGAATAATAATAAACTAATATAATATATAATGTTTATAAATATAATAAATAATTAATATTATTTTTTATTTAAAATTTAAATGATATATATTATTAGTGAAGTCTCAAGGAGACACGTATCTCCTCTTAATTTTCTTCCATTGAAACTAATGTAATTTTTAACACATGATTTATTTTGGGTGGTGTATAAAAATAACTATTGGTGTATTATGTAATAGATTACCTCAACATCATTTGATTTAATATTTTTTATGATTTCGACATCAATTTTATATTGATTCAAAATATGTCAATGACATAAATGATCTTTTCTAAAAACCTCTGTTTAAAAAGATGTAATGTTTTTCTAAAAAATAATTTCCTTCCATATAAATATATTTTATATTTTTAATGAATTTTTTTTCATATATTCCAATTATTTTTTATGTTACTTTTCCACAAAGAATTATTTTCATTAAATGTTTTTTATGAAATATTTTTAATATTTTCTGAATTCCCCATTTTTTACATTATTATAATGGTTTAAAAAAAGAGTATTTTTAATGTTTAATGCATGCATATATTTCCCAACAATTATGAATGACTTTATATATAATTATTAATATTTATTTATCCATGGTTTTCAAATGAATGTTTATTTCTCATTTTATTTGTAAATTTTTCAATTTAAAGGGCTATTGTCATGAATCAGGGTGGGTTGCCATCCGACCCAGCGCCCGACCCAGTCCACGGAAAGGCCTGAGTGGTGTTCCCGATCCTCCCAGGCTGCCGTCAAGTGCCATGGAATAAATGGGGCAAGTGGGAATGATTTCACCCAATGAAAATAAATAAATCAGTGGAAAAAAAGTAGAACAATGTACTAACCTAACCACAACCAAAAACTCCTTGTGGCCTCAAGAGTCACTCTCCAAACCACAACCAAGTCTCACCCACTGCGAACATGCTCGTGTGAAACCTATAGATGAAACTAAAAACAATAAAACACTATAGGCACGAGTATTAAAACTCACTAGGTAGGCCCAGCTAATTCTATTCCCAACGCACGCGTCATTAAATAAATAATTCACTAATTTCATGTTTGAACTATAATTTATAAGAGTAAGTTTTTCTATGTATTTTTCTCAAATGTAAAGTACATAAAATGTCCCTTAACCATTATAATATCTAGCTTCATTTCATTAGTGTCAATGGATTTTTAGAAAGGGAATGTGATGTTTATATATTTTTTCAAAATTGTACAAAGAAGATTAAAATCTTACATTTGAAAACCATTTTTAAAAACCTAATAAAAATCATTTTACCACTTTCCATGGAAATAAATACACCAGAAATGCATAGAATAAATCACACAAGAAGAGAAATGTAGGTATACATATATTCTTCATAATCCCTACTGCATGCAACAAAAGCTGAATAGACATGGGTCGATCCTAGGAGCTCGTGAACAATCTAGAACATACTATAAATGTGACACATCCTGAAGGCATGCCCTAACTCGATGACATCATAACACCCATTCTACTTCCCACTATATCCCGTCATGGCCTAACCGAGAGGCCCAATCACCATAGCATCAATAACACAGTATTCCCCTGCTATGAGGCCACTAGCCAGTTCATAATCTATACTAGTGCAGCATCGTTCACAAAAAGTCACATACTATGCATGGTTCCTATGTCAACTTGTGTAATAAAGAAAGGGGGGGTGAGTCAAAAATTCCAATCAATCAGTACAAACATCACACAAAAATCATGCAGTCAACGTACATCAAATATCACATCTGAGTCACCCCAAATAGAGTTTTCCAAATTAATTTATTTTATTAAAGTTCCAAATGGGCCTTCACCAATTTTAAGGAAAATACTTATTTCTCAAGTGAACCAAAACACTTGTTTGTGCTTCAAAATAAATCATTTACCAATAAACCAAAAATACATTTAAAATTCCATGAATTATGTTTAAAGGCCAAACGAGAATTCATTAATTACTTGGTGTCTGCTCATCAAGATAACATTTCAAGAGTCATGTATAAAATAAATGAATCTTTTTACATCGAGTGATCATTTAAAAATTTATCATTTAATACTATTTCTTATTTATTAAAATTTATAAAATACCAAGAAATTAATAAATTCTAAATTTAAAGGCATGTGCAGTGGGGGACCTACCCCGACTCGCCGCTTGATCGTGACAACGGGAATCGCTTCACACTAGCGAATAAGCACACACAAACTGATAACCGAAGTTTCTTGAACATTCATTGACGACATGATGCAACAACCTGAAGACTTTAAATGCCAAAAAACATTACCCAATTCGATAAAAAATAATTTTCATCCTTAAAAATTATATAACAAAATATTTTAAAAATTTTATAAATAGAATTTTAAAGACCATTTCCATGGATAAACAAACAACTAGAAAATTTATTAAATAGTTTTCAAAATATTTCTCTTTAATTTAAATTCCAAAAACATCACTGAAAAAATCCATTTAAAACCAAACGCACCTTAGCGCAACATAAAACCACTTTACAGTCATGTTTCAAACCATTAAATTAATTTAATAAACTATTTAAAAAATTTATAAAAAAATCCTGAGAGGTATCAAAAGACTTTACACAATACCAGAATACAATACACCACACATCAACACCAACCCAAAACACAAACCCAACCAAAACACAGAACACAACACCAAAACCAAACTAAACCAAATACACAACAACTGTATAGATAATTAAGCAAACACAAATTCCATTTTGAAATAATACACACACCAAAACAGATTTTAAACAAGATTTGCAGCACACAAAAAAATTAATAAATATGCTAAATTAATTAAATAAACAATCTAATTTATCAGATAAAATTTATACTCCGAACCACCTAACTCGGTGCAAGAAAACCTCACAGTTTTGGCGTAAAACCTCTGTCGCATGTTAGTGGAACCTCAAATAACACAACTAAACCCTATAATCAATGAATCTAATCAATTACATCATAAACAAACAAACACAAAACCAGAACCTAATCAAATAACCAATTCAAATTGGGAAGGAATTTCTTGAGGGAAGTTCATGAGCTAGAGGAGGAGGTCGGGATGCTGGTGAGGAGGTCCGACCATCGAAGGAAGGAATGCTGTAGTCTGAAACCGAGAGGGAGAAGTGGTGTGGGTCTAGGTGGTCTGAGGTAGTGGAGTGGCATGGGTTGGGTGGGTGCTGGCCTGAAGGGGTGCAGAGGGTGTTCACCAGTCGAAGGGAGGGCGTCAGAAAATGGGGACCCAGCTTGCACCGCCAGAGATGGAGGATAAGGAGGTGCCAGCTCAAGGAAAGTCGGAAAGGAGTGGGAAAATATGCGATGGATGGGTGGCCCACAGGAGGACGAGTGCACGGAACGTGGTGGTTCGCCATAAAACTAGACGTCACGAGGAGGGTTGACCCGAGGGGAGGAGGGGCACCGAAGGGAATAGATGGAGGAGGGGTGGTAGGGTTTGAAGGGTGGTTGTTGAGCGAACCAGGGGAAGGGGGATCCGTGCTGTCACGACCCGTCCACGGGGCCTGTTCCGTGACTACCCCAAGCCCGCCTTCCATAGGCCAGGGGATGGCGACTAGCACCAAAGCGTAAATAACAAAAAAAGGGAAGGCATTGCCTTTGAAAAGTAAACAAGCACCACAGAGTAAGCAAGCGGAAAAGTAAACACTAAGTAAAAACTGTATCAAACTATTCTGAAAGTAAAAGGGGCCGGAAATACAAGCCCAACTGTAAAGTAAAACTGAAAGGGAAAAACAATAACTGATAAGAAAAGCCGCAGCATCTAGCCGTCCTCTGGATGTCCCACCTGAAGGGTGGGTACAGATAGCCTCCACTGCTCCTCGGGTCCACCTGACCGCTCTAAGTGTGTCCCACCCAGTGGTCCACCTCCAGGTACCATCCTGCTTCGCAATCCTCCACCACGATCAGCGTTGTGCGTCATCTGCATCCAACTCAACGAAGTACGGGCATAGCCCGTGCAGGGGTGAGTATAAGCTACTCAGTAGGGAACCCGAGACCCCTGAAGGTCTCTCGAAATCCACAAGGGATAATCCACAAAGGAAAGATACAAACACGAAGTAACATCCGACACGGCTTAGGTATATGCCCATACATATACATAAGTCATCAATTCCTATTCGGCTCCAACGTCCGAGCCCAAGCACAACCCAGTCCACACAGGAAAGTAAAAAATATACCCATAAAGGATAGCACAACACAATCCACAAAGGAGAGTAAAAGTAATTCACACAGGATAGCTCAACACAATCCACAAAGGAGAGTAACAGTAAATCCACACAGGATAGCTCAACACAATCCACAAAGGAGAGTAACACAAGATTCAGCTCACACACGTATACTTCTTCGGATGACGATAAATATGATCACTGGTCCATCAAAGTCATCGGACCCACAAAGGATCGATATGTACTAACCCCCGCAAAGACCCACATAGGATCGGGCCCACACAGGACCTGTAGGCGTTGGCTTACACGGAACCGTTGAGCACTGACCCACACAGGATCGGACCCACACAGGATCGGGCCCACACAGGACCTGTAGCACTGACCCGAAAGGGATCGCTGAGTGCTGTAGTCATCGCAGTCCACTGAGGATCTCTGCACAGTCTTTTCTGGAGTCTACTGAGGATCTCTGCACAGTCGTCGCTGTAGTCCACTGAGGATCTCGGCACAGTCATCGCTGTCGTAGTAGCAGTCACAGCCAGCTCTAGGGTTCCCGCACACAACAAGCTCGTTCGGGAGGGTCCGCTCCACGAGCCGAGAGGCTGATACATCAACTGACACAATGTCCGAGGTTGATGTATCCAAATGTTCCGTATCGACAAAAGGAACTCAACGTCACAGACGGCGCGTCAATCAGACGACCGGTCTGAGAGTTATTGGCTTTTTCGTTCCAGGGGCCCGGTTGATTATTAAGGCAAAACCAACCCGACCATACTCCACCTATGTCCAAACCTCGGGCGGGGTGAGAAAAAAGATCCGTCTGACTAAGAGGAATCCAAAAAAGTCGACGACACATCAATCAGACGTCCGAAGCTCAAGATATGAGCGTTTCTGCTCCGAGGGCCCAGTTGGTTTCGTGTACGAACCAACCAGGACGAACCCAAAGTATTCTGAAACCTTGAGTGTGATATTCCAAAACGACCGTCTCGATCTAAGGATTGCGTTTTCACTGACGGTGCGTCGTTCGGAGGCCCGTAGCTCATGTTACGGGCAAAAGACCGAACACAGTCCGAAGACGGGGGGTCTGGGCCCGGGTTGACCCGGCCCGACCCCCCCGGGGGTCGGCAAAACTGGGTCGACCCGACCCGGTCCGACCCGACCCGGTCCGACCCGGATGGACCCGGTCCGGTCCAGCCAGGCCGTGGCGCGGCCGGTCGGACCGGCCGGGCTCGGCGCGGCCGAGCGGCCGAGCAGCTGCACGCCGCAGGCACTGCCCCCGCGGATTGGAGGTGCCGCGGCCCCGCGTGAGGCCGCGCTGGATCGATCGGACGCGGCATGTCGCCGCGTCCCGTGTGGGAGAGCCGGACCCACGCGGTCGCGGGTCTGCCGGCCGTCGCCGCCTCCGGCTGCCGGCGCCGCTGCGCCTGCGACCCGCGCTGCCCGCCGCTTCCGCAGGCCACCGGAGTTGATCCGGTGGTCCGTTTTACTTCCCGTCTGCGCCGTTGTTCCTCCCGGGTTCCGTTCTTCACTGCGGGATCGTAAAATAGCCCTTGTGTCACGTTCTGTCGTCGCCCACCAAATCCGCACAACCACGAAAAACGGCGGAGGGTTGTCGGGCAGTGTTCGTTTGGCCCGAACCATCCGCGTTAGATAAAAACAAAGGGAGAATTATTCAACAAATGAAACAAAAATTTTAATAAATTAAAATTGTTCATATGAATCTGGTTCTTAAATTTTAAAGAACGTTCATGGGAATAAAAAATATTGACAACAACCCCAACCTTGTCAAGTCGTCGCACGCGGGTTCTTCGCAGATTTGATCGTCGCGGAAGGAGGGGATCGTCACGTCGTCGCGGTATCCAGCTTTGCGTCGATGAACTCCGAGGTCCAAGAAACAACAGATTTAATTTTTAATAATTAAATCCGTGTGTTATTTTAAAACACAATTAAGTTAAAAAAAAGAAAATCGTGATCTCTTACCTCAAACAGAAGATCGGAGACTTCGTCGCGGAGGAAGGAACGTCGCAGAAGAACGTCGCTGAAGAGGAAACGTCGGCGTCGCGGAACACGGCGTCGCGTCGTCGATTTCCGCGGTTTCGGCGTTCTTCGTCGGAGGTCAGCGTTCTTCGCGTTCTTCTCGTTCTTCGCGTTCTTCGTGAAGAAGGGTGAAGGCACAAGAACTTCTGTCAAAAACCTCTCAAGGTGTAATCCTCCAAAAGTCGGTGTTTGTCTTATTTTATTATTACGCCAACAAACGAAAAGAGGTAAGTAACGACCCACTAATTCGTAGAATTAATTGAACGAAAGAAACCGACCATTTAATTCATGAAAAAAACCGCCCAATTAAATGGTGCGTTAAGAATTTAAGAAAACTCGTCATTTGACTTTCATAATGACGGGTTTTCGCGGGTGTGTTACATATCGGAAAAGAAACGGTGGGGCTCGTGCGGGCCCCACCCCGCAAATATCCTACCAAGAGGTTAGGATAATTTTGGATAGCATCCTATTCGGATCAACTCGGCTTAAGCCGCCTTAAGTGGCTTCAAATGGCTTCAAGTGTCTTAAGTGAACTAAAATAAAGTTTGTCGTACAATTATTTTCTTTCTTAACTTTAAGCCCGAAAATTAAAAACCACATCCGAGAAAACGCAACTTCGGAAGAGGCGTTTCTAAGCAAAAATCGGCGCTGCGATTTCATCGGTGCCCTCAGAATTCGATTCTGGGCACCGGTTCAAGAGTTAGAAAAACCCGCTCATCCGTTCACTGAACGTACCCGAGCCAAACTTCGGAAAATGATTCCGGGCACACCGGGCCTCGGAATCAAGTGCCGTCAGAAACTGCGCTCTTGTAAAATTCCAAAGAAAATAAAGAAAAAAATTACCATGAAATTTACGGTTCTTTACATTACTTCCACCTCAGGGCTTTACGTCCCCATAAAGATACATCATAAACTAGGGAAACAAACGTGGGTACTGAGCACGCATCTAAGCTTCCCGCTCCCATGTGCTCTCCTGGAGGTTCCCGTGCTTCCATCTGATGCGCACTATAGGAATCGATCATCCACGTAGAAACCGCTCCTATCGATCCTCTATCTCTATTGGGACCTCCGTAAAAGTCGCCCCATCATCCACGTCTTGCTCCCCATAGTCAATGATGTGTGTCGGGTCGTGCATGTATCTCCTCAGCTGAGATACGTGGAAGACGTCATGCACCCGGTGCAACTGAGGTGGTAGAGCCAGGTGATAAGCCACCTTGCCAATCCTGCGGAGGACCTGGAAATGTCCGATAAAGCGTGGAGACAACTTTCCGCCTCGGCCAAATCTCCGTAATCCACGCTGAGGTGAGACACGCAAGAAGACGTGGTCGCCATCCTCGAACTCTAGTGGCCTCCACCTCCTGTGAGCATAAGTCTTCTTCCAGATCTGAGCTGTCCTCATCCGCTCCTGGATGACCTGGACCTTCTCTATCATGGTCCGGACCATCTCTGGTCCCACAAGTGCTGACTCCCCAGGGTCTGTCCAGCACAAGGGAGATCTGCAAGGTCTGTCGTACAACGCCTCGTATGGTGCCATCCCAATAGTGGAGTGGTAGCGGTTATTGTACGCGAACTCCACCAATGGTAGGTGGTCCTCCCAGCTGCGACCAAAGGCGAGGACACATGCACGGAGCATGTCCTCGAGAGTCTGAATGGTCCTCTCCGTCTGACCACCCTTCTAAGGGTGAAAGGCGGTGCTCAGACGTAGCCGCATCCCGAATACCTCCTGCAACCCCTTCCAAAGCCGGGAAGTAAAACGAGCGTCCCAATCAGAGACGATAGAAGATGGAACACCGTGAAGCCGTATAATCTCCGGAACGTAGAGACGCCCCATGCTCTCCACTGATCCCTGCTCTCGGATGGGTAAAAAGTGTGCCGACTTGGTGAGTCGGTCAACAATCACCCAAATAGAGTCGTGACCTCTGGAGGTGCGTGGAAGTCCAGTCATGAAGTCCATAGATATGCCGTCCCACTTCCACTCCGGGACCTCCAAGGGTTGTACCAAGCCTGCTGGTACCTGATGCTCTGCCTTCACCTGTTGGCAGGTGAGGCACCATGAAATGAACTCTTCCACAGCCTTCTTCATGCCCGGTCACCAGTGCTGTCGTCTAAGATCCTGGTACATCTTCGCCACCCCAGGATGTACCACCAAAGGAGAAGTGTGAAACTCTCTCATCACACCCTATCGTAAAGCGACTGGTACCAAGGTACGTCCTCTGAAAAGGATGTCGTGCCCTGCTCCAAAGAAGAAGCTATCAGGTGCCTGTCCTGAGGATATCTGCGCACACCGCATCTCACCGTCAGCGTCCCCATGTTGTGCCTCTCTGAACCGTTGCAGTAGTGGATGGGTGAATGTGAGAGACTGAAGGAAGGATGCTCCGCCCCTATCCACGAAGGATACCTGCAAGGCGGCTAGCTGCTCTGACGCCTGCTCAAGTAACTGAATGCCCGTCCTCCTGCTGAGGGCATCAGCTACTAAGTTCCCCTTCCCAGGAGTATAGACTATCTCAAAGTCATATTCTTGGAGGAACTCGAGCCATCGCTGCTGTCTCAGGTTCAGGTCCTTCTGAGACAAGATGTACCTGAGACTCTGGTTGTCAGAAAAGACTGTAAAGAGCTCGCGCATCAGATAGTGTCGCCATGTCTTCAGAGCGAAGACCACTGCTGCTAACTCCAGGTCATGGGTAGCGTAGTTCTGCTCATGCGGCCTCAACTGACGTGGTCCATAGGCAATCACAGCCCGCTCCTGCATCAGGAGACATCCGAGTCCAGTCCCTGATGCATCGCAGTTGACTACGTATCCAACTCCCTCCTCAGGCAACCTCAAGATAGGTGCACTGGTCAATCTTTGCCTCAGCTCCTGAAAGCACTAATGACATCTGTCTGACCACACAAAGGGTTTCCCCTTCTTCGTCAAAGCTGAGAGTGGAGCAGCAACTCTGTAGAAGTCCGACACAAACCTCCGATAGTATCCGGCTAGACCCAAGAAACTCTGCACCTCTGTCACGCTCCTGGGTGGCTCCCAAGCTAGCACTGCTTCGATCTTCATGGGATCCACTGCAAATCCCGCCTCAGAAATGACGTGCCCTAAGAAGTGGACCTCACGTAACCAGAACTGGCACTTCGAGAGCTTGCCATAAAGCTGGTGCTCTCGGAGTGTGTCTAGTACAACACGCAAGTGGTAGGTGTGCTCCTCCTCCGTGGTCGAGTACACCAAATTGTCGTCGATGAAGACCACAACAAATTGATCGAGGTATGGCTGGAAGATCCTGTTCATGAGACTCATGAACACTTCTGGATCATTGGTTACGCCGAAAGGAATAACCAAGAACTCATAGTGTCCATACCGACACCTGAAGGTCGTCTTCTGCACGTCCTCATCTCGAACTCTGAGCTGATGATAGCCTGACCTGAGGTCTATCTTCGAGAACCACCGTGCTCCCTTGAGCTGATCGAAGAGGTCATCAATCCTCCGTAGAGGATACTTGTTCCTCACTGTCACCTGGTTCAGGCGACGATAGTCGACACATAGTCACAAGCTCTCGTCCGCCTTCTTGGCGAACAAAATCGGGGAAGCCCAGGGTGAAACACTGGGTCGGATGAACCCCTTGCCCTGCAAGTACTCCAACTGTACCCACAGCTCTCGAAGCTCAGCGGGGGCCATCCGATTTGCTGGAGTGGATATCGGAGCTGTCCCGGGGTATAGATCAATATAAAAGTCTACCTCTCTACGAGGAGGTAGCCCTGGAACGTTGTCGGGGAAGACGTCCGCATACTGATCCACCACTGTAGGAAAACTAGGACTTCGCACGTCAACTACTCCAAGGATGAGGCTAGCCAACTGATGAGTGATGGGTTATCCCCTCCTCTACGAGAGTCCCTCCTGTGCTGCAACGACTCCCTTCTCACCGGTGAAGGTGAACCTGCTCCCGTCGGTGCGCACACATCGCACCTTGTGCCTAAAATAGTCAATCTGAGCATGGACTGTAGATAACCAATCCATGCCCAAGATGATGTCATAAGGCCTCGACGCCACTACAAGAAGATCCCAGCCGAAGCTCTCACCTCCTAGAGTAAGCTCACATTGCCGACACCAGTGCGTAATCATCGAGTCTGCTCCCATAGGAGTCTCTAGCCGTAAGGATCGAGCCAACTGCTCTTTCGGAATCTTCGAGCTCTAAACAAGGGCAATGACTAAGAAAGATTGACTCGCTCCTGTGTCTATAGGAACTATAGAAAGGGTGTAATAGACACATATCATAACTCGAATCATCTCTGGCGCGCCGTGGTCGTAGGCCTCCGCTGCCTAGAGCTATGCCTCTCTCTACCCGCCAGCTCCCTGTGGTCGGGGCAGGCCTCCTGGTGGTGGTGGTGGAAAAGCCTCAATGCGTCGCCCACCACCTGCTGCTCGGCCATCTCCTCTTCCTCGTCCGCCTCCTCCCTACAGACTTCCACGATTGACCCTCTGCCTCTGCCTGGGTGGCCCCTCCACCGTCTGCTGCTCCTCGGTACGGCGGGTCGGGCAGTCACGTGCCATGTGGCCCTGCCCGCCGCACGCGTAGCACTGCATGCATCTCGAAAGACTGGCTCCGCGCTGTGTGCCCCGCAGTGCTGAGCCAGTGTCCTGAGGTCATCTACGAGAGGGTCTGGTCTGCCTGGAACCCTGAGTCATTCGTCAACTAACTGCTACCGAAGACTCTGCTACCTGCCGCCCTACGGTAGGTCTCACTGTGGACTCAGCCCGAAATCTCTCGATCAAAAGGACTCGCTCTAGTACTCATGCCTAGGTCGGGATGCTGAGGGAGATCAGCGATGCCCTAATCTCGTGTCTCAAAACCTGCTCAATGGTCCGGGCCCGCACGAAGGGGTCCCATACCATGTCGGTCGAGTAGCGAGAAAGATTGGTAAACCTCGCCGCGTACTGGGCGACCGTCAAGCTGCCTTGTCGCATCTGAAGAAGCTCCTGAATGTGCACCGCACGGAGGGTGGCCGAGAAGAACTCTGAGCGGAAGAGGCTCTCGAAGTCCATCCAGATGAGAGAGGACTCATCATGCACCTGGAGCATCAAGCTCCACCATCGTCCTGATGCTGCATGCAGTAGGCTCGCCGCGAGGATAACCATGAGGTCTGCTGGTGTCCTCACTAGCCTGAAAACTCGAACGACCGCCTCCAGCTAGTCCTCGGCTGCCTGGGGGTCCGTCTCCCCACGAAACCTGGGTGGTCACTGATGCTGGAACTCATGCAGAGCTCCGAGATGACGTGCAGCGTCAGCGGTCGGTGCTGGAAGCATCGGGGGCTCAGCGGGTAAAGGTACCGCCGGTGCCTCTACTGTCAACGAGCCATGTACCGAGGCCTCGTCGCTCGGCGGGCTGTCGTCGCGCTCTACTCTCGGAACCCTAGCTGACTACCATCGTGGGGCAATCCTGAAAAGGAAACAAGTGCACCACGGTCAGAACAGTATACCTGGTGAGCTGACACAAGTAATCACAAAGAAAACCTGAAACACACATGCAATCAATGTTTTCGTGCATTAAGTCGGAAATCAGAAGTCAGGGTCCTGGTGTACGGATACGTCGGCCGCCGCACCAACACTGGACTCCCTGGACTGATAACCACACCCAATACGCCAAACACTATTGCTTCACATAGAAGAAAGATCAGAGTCTGCGGTAGAACTGACCACCTCTGATACCAATTTGTCACGACCCGTCCTCGGGGCCCGTGCCGTGACTACCCCAAGCCCGCCTTCCATAGGCCAGGGGCTGGCGACTTGCACCAAGGCGTAAATCCCCCAAAAAAGGGAAGGCATTGCCTTTGAAAAGTAAACAAGAACTACATAGTAAGCAAGCAGAAAAGTAAACACTAAGTAAAAACTGTATCAAACTATGATGAAAGTAAAAGGGGCCAGAAATACAAGCCCAACTGTAAAGTACAACTGAAAGGAAAAAACAACAACTGAAAAGAAAAGCCGCAGCGTCGAGCCGTCCTCTAGAAGTCCCACCTGATGGGTGGGTACAGATAGGCTCCACTGCTCCTCGGGTCCACCTGACCGCTCCGAGTACGTCCTGCCCAGTGGTCCACCTCCAGGTACCGTCCTACTCCGCAATCCTCCACCACGATCAGCGCTGTCTGTCGTCTTCATCCAACACAACGAAGTGCTGGCATAGCCCATGCAGGGGTGAGTATAAGATACTCAGTAGGGACCCCGAGACCCCCGAAGGTCTCTCGAAATCCAAAAGGGATAATCCACAAAGGAAAGATACAAACATGAAGTAACATCCGACACGGCTTAGGTATATGACCATACATATATCTAAGTCATCAATTCATGTTCGGCTCCAACGTCCGAGCCCAAGCACAACCCAGTCCACACTGGAAAGAAAAACGTATACCCATACAGGATAGCACAACACAATCCACAAAGGAGAGTAAAAGTAATCCACACAGGATAGCTCAACACAATCCACAAAGGTGAGTAACAGTAAATCCACACACGATAGCTCAACACAATCCACAAAGGAGAGTAACACAAGATTCATCTCACACAGGTATACTTTTTCGGATGACGATAAATATGATCACCGATCCATCTTAGTCGTCGGAACCACAAAGGATTGATAGGTACTAACCCCCGCAAGGACCCACACAGGATTAGGCCCACACAGGACCTGTAGCCGCTGGCTCACACAGAACCGATGAGCGCTGACCCACACAGGATCAGACCCACACAAGATCGGGCCCACACAGGACCTGTAGCACTGACCCACAAGGGATCGCTGAGTGATGTTGTCGTCGCAGTCCACTGAGGATCTCTGCATAGTCGTCGGCGCAGTCCACTGAGGATCTCTGCACAGTCGTCGCTGCAGTCCACTGAGGATCTCTGCACATTCGTCGCTGTCGTAGTAGCAGTCGCAGCCAGCTCTAGGGTTCCCGCACACAGCAAGCTCGTTCAAGAGGTTCCACTCCACGAGCCGAGAGGCTGATACATCAACTGACACAAAGTCCGAGATTTATGTATTCAAAATCTCCGTATCGACAAAAGGAATTCAACGTCGTAGACGGCGCGTCAATCGGACGCCCGGTCTGAGAGTTATTGGCTTTTTCGTCCCAGGGGCCCTGTTGGTTTTTAAGGTAAAACCAACCCGACCGTACTCCACCTACGTCCAAACCTCGGGCAGAGCGAGCCAAAAGATCCGTCTCACTTAGAGGAATCCAACAAAGTCTACGGTACGTCAATCGGACATCCGAAGCTCAAGATATGAGCGTTTCCGCTCCGAGGGCCCGATTGGTTTCATGTACGAACCAACCCGGCCGAACCCAAAGTATTCCGAAACCTTGAGTGCGATATACCGAAACGACCACCTCGATCCAAGGATCGCATTGCCGTTGACGGCGCGTCGTTCGGAGGTGCGTAGCTCATGTTATAGGCAAAAGACAGAAAAAAGTCCGAAGACGGGGGGTCTGGGCACGGCCCGACCCCCCCCCCCCCCCCCCCCCCCCGGGGTCAGCCGAACCGGGTCGACCCGACCCGGCTGGACCCGGTCCGGTCCGGCCAGGGCGCGGCCTGGCCGGTCGGCCCGGCCGGGCTCGGCTTGGCTGAGCAGCTGGACGCCGCGGGGCGCTGCCCCCGTGGATTGGAGGTGTCGCGACCCCACGTGGGGCCGCACTGGATCGATCGGACACAGCATGTCGCCGCGTCCCGTGAAGGCGAGCCAGACCCACGCGGTCGCGGGTCCGCTGGCCGCCGCCGCCACGTCTTAAGCCGCGGCGGCTCTGTCCTGCAGCGCGCCGGGGCGCCGCCGGCAGCTTCTGCGGGCCACCGGAGTTGCTCCGGTGGTCCGTTTTCCTTCTCATCTGCGCCGTTGTTCCTCCCGGGTTCAGTTCTTCACTGCGGGATCGTCAAATAGCCCTTGCGTCACATTCTGTCGTCGCCCGCCTAATCCGCACAACCACGAAGAACGGCGGAGGGTTGTCGGGCTGTGTTCGTTTGGCTCGCACCCTCCTCGTTAGATAAAAACAACGGGATAATTATAAACACATGAAACAACAATTTTACTAAATTAAAATTGTTCTTATGAATCCGGTTCTTAAATTTTAAAGAACATTCACGGGAATATAAAATATTCACAACAACCCCTACCTTGTCAAGTCGTCGCACGCGGGTTCTTCGTGGATTTGATCGTCTCGGATGGAGGGGATCGTCGCGTCGTCGCAGTATCCGGCGTTGCGTCAACGAACTCCGAGGTCCAAGAAACAACAGATTAAATTTTTAATAATTAAATCTGTGTGTTATTTTAAACCAGAATGAAGTTTTAAAAAAAGAAAACCGAGATCTCGTACCTCAAATAGAAGATCGAAGATTTCGTCGCAGAGGAAGGAGCGTCACAGAAGAACGTCGTGGAAGAGGAAACGTCGGCGTCGCAGCACACGACGTCCCGTCGTCGATTTCTGCGGTCTCGGCATTCTTCGTCAGAGGCCGGCTTTCTTCGCGTTCTTCGCGTTCTTCGTGTTCTTCGCGAAGAAGGGTGAAGGCACACGAACTTCTGCCAAAAACCTCTCAAGGTGTAATCCTCCAAAAGTCGGTGTTGGTCTTATTTTATTATTACGCCAACAAACGAAAAGAGGTAAGTAACGACCCATTAATTCGTAGAATTAATTCAACGAAAGAAACCACCCATTTAATTCACGAATAAAACCGCCCAATTAAATGATGCGTTAAGAATTTAAGAAAACGCGTCAGTTGACTTTCATAATGACGGGTTTTCGCGGGTGCGTTACTTAGCGGAAAAGAAACGGTGGGGCTGGTGCGGGCCCCACCCCACAAATATCCTACCAAGAGGGTAGGATATTTTTGGATAGCATCTTATCCGGATCAACTTGGCTTAAGCCGCCTTAAGTGGCTTCATGTGGCTTCCAATTGTCTTAAGTGAAATAAAATAATGTTTTTCGTACAATTAATTTATTTCTTAACTTTATGCCCGAAAATTAAAAACCACATCCGAGCAAACGCAACTCCGAAAGAGGCGTTTCTAAGCAAAAACAGGAGCTGTGATTTCATCAGTGCCCTCAGAATTCGATTCCGGGCACCGGTTCAAAAGTTATAAAACCCCGCTTGTCCGTTCACTGAACGTACCCGAGCCAAACTTCGGAATATGATTCCGGGCACACCGGGACTCGGAATCAGGTGCCATCAGAAACAGCGCTTTTGTAAAATTCCAAAGAAAATTAAGAAAAATATTTCCTTGAAATTTACAGGTCTTTACACGTGCGAGGAAAGGGAAGCGCTTGGGAAGAAAAAATGTTAATTTGAAATAAAAAAAATATAATAAAAATAAAATGTAGAAAATAAAAATAAAATAACAAGTTATTGAAAAAAATTAAAACCCAAAAAAAGAAAATTAATCCATTTAAAAATAAGCTAATAATTCAATAAATATAACATTAGTTTAACACCCATGACCAAATAAAAATATCCATTGAAATAATAAAAATCCAAAAAATATTATTATTATTATTATTATTATTATCATTATTATTAAGACAACTCTTAAATAATCTAATTTTATTTCATTATTTTATTTTATGAACACTTCAATGTTTACCCTGCTGATTAATTAATTAACCCCATACTGGGCAGGGCGCATGGCGATACCGTGAAGTGACGCTGCTTCAACTAAGCTTTGTCTCAGTGTTGGACACTGCTAATCCAAACATTCAGTTATCAGCAAAACACAAAAATTCACGATAGACTCGGCACACATCTCGGAAAAACAATTAAATCAAAAAAATATCAGATAAACATGCAAAATTAGAATAATTACCGATGTGTGAAGTCGGGGTGTGACAATTCTCCCCACCATGACACTTTCTACCCCCATGAAGTCCAAAAAGACTTAACCAAGAAAAGACTCCAATAAAGACCGCCAAACACCAAAAACAAAACCCAGTCACCCTATGATCGGGCATTCAAAACACCCCAGAGCTGAAACTCCAAAGTTCTCAAAACCAGGATCACCATGAAAAACCACAAACAACAAGGAATTCAACTCCAAACACAACTACAACATGGAACACCCTGACCCCTAACTTAGGGATCACTAGGGATGCTCGAGATATCCAAGAATGCTCATCAAGAGACCCACTACTCAAGCTATCCGATTAGCATGTTTGAGGTCAGGCGGAGCATACGTAAGGGGTTTGCCTGCCAAGTGAACTGTGAAAACATATTATTCCATCAGCTCTCCCTATGGTGGTCTCCCCACTATATTAGGGTTCTCTTCAATCATTCGGTTTTCAGACCAAAACAACTCACCAGCCTAGAGAAACATATAACACTAGCTTGGTCATCCAAGCTCCCTATGATTAACCAACCAACACAAGAGGAGATGTCAGCAAGAACTAAGGTGGGTCTCCCCACCATTTAAATTTTTTTTTAACACCATGGAACCCACGCATGAAATCCCAGTCTACTTTAAGAGATACATACTGAACTCTTCATCACAATCCCACCAACGCAGGTTGACCCGCACTGATTATTCCTACAGTGGAAAACACTCTGGCACATGAGATATCTTTTATAGCAGAATATCCTAAACATGAGGAAAACCAGAAAGGAGCATGAAAATTCCATAGGACATGAGCATCTCTGACCACAAGAAGGTTCACAGAGCACACCCACTAGCTTTACAAGAATACGGATTTTCCAAACCTCTTTATGGCCCAAGAGAAACTCCAACAAACTATGACTGCAACAAGAATACACGACCTTCATACCCTTCACAACTAAAATGAATCCTTCAGTGTTGATACCGAAATAAGTAAAATTTATTTTGTCTCCATCCCAACCCTGCGATCTTAAGTCGGACCAAGCTCACACCACTTTTGACAAGTTTTGACTGCGTGCAAGCATCACCCCGACACCTATGGTTGAGGCTCTGATGTCTAAAGCATCTTCCACCTTGCAGTCATAAGTTGAACACCTCTGGCTGGAACTTCCTATATTTGAAAAGCTACCTGCATACTACTCCTTGTTCCCCAAGTTTCCACTTCGTCAACTCACCAGCTGAGAATTGCAGCGAATGACTTAGAGTGTCCGACCGACCACACTAGATGTCGGAGATTGAGCAATTTGCCTAATGCGCTACACAAACTGACAGAAGGAGCACTCCAAGAAAAAGTCCTATTAGTTCACACTCATCATTGGATGAATAACACTCACTTACCATAGTATAAATGGGACCAACAACTATTACGAGGTTAAAACTGATCGTTCCAACAAAACCTCTGGGGAACAAGAAACAACATCATCAGAAAGGTCAACATACCTCCTTCACCCTCTGTTGACTGGTCAAGAACGTATGAGATCCACCATTTTCCTTCGCCTTCACTTAGTTAAAACCATGGAATGATACTATTCTTGAGGGTTTCTCATGATGTCTCTATTCACAATGAAAACGAAACTATCATCGTTTGCTGGTATAGTCTCACTCCTCCAAACATACTCGAGACAACTTACGCATACACAACATCTAGAGTTCCTCCAAAACCAGAGACACTTCCAACTCTCCCAATTCACTAAATGACATCCAACTGACATCGATGTCTATGAATAGTCGACACCACCGATCATAACCTAACACTACCACTCCACTGAGAGTCTGGGTCGAGCCATGAACTGAGAGTGACCTGCGAGAACCCATGGACGTATCTATGGGGAATATCCCAAACAAGAAACACAAAAAAAACCTTCCACAAATCCAAACACATCACAAAAAAACATCAACATTCTAGAAACAAATCCAATAATTCCAATTTAAAACATCATATAATTTTCATTGAAAAACACTCACTTGAAAAACCAAGCACTACAAAACAAGCCCAAAAGCTATTTTGAAAATCCATCTTTACTCTAAACTCAATGTCATTTTTCCCATTTTCAAAACCATTTAAGTAGAAAACCCAATTTAATAAAAATCCCACTTTCTGGGAAATTAGAAGCAACCTTAGAAATCAATCAACCACCACTAATATTCCTTGGTGCCTCGCAAGTATGAATTTTCATGCCACTCAGGCACCCATCCACACGATCCACCAACTATCCATTAATCAAGTCCACATGCACATGCGAGATCCCATAGGAATACCACTGGAAAGAAACCAGTCTACTCTACTTTCAAAACAAAACACTCTCAATATTCGAAAATACCCTTCTTTTTTCAAAACCGTTTAAAAAATTCAAGGAAAATTTCAATAATGATTTCCATTTCTAAAACAACCCATTTAAATTTTAGATAACCCAAGAAATCCTTTTAGAAATTCAACTTCAAAAAATCATCACCAAATTCCAAAAACAAGGTCCAAGAGAAAAGCACCCCAAATATCATGTTAATCGCACACCAAAATAAAATAAGAGAAACACCACAGTCTACTTCCCTTTTTAAAGAAAAATAATTCTGTGTCAATCCAAAAAATGAAGCAAGACATCACAAACATTAAATAACTTGTGTGGAGGACTAGTGGTCATGTCTAACCCAGCTACATGGTTTAGTAGACCATTCTATAGGCAAGAAACAACCACTAAGAGTGTCGAACCATAACCTCGGTCATCACTTGGGTCGTTACACCATGTGAGACCACACGTACTACCTGTTTACTCCTATTGTCACCCCAATCCAAAAAGGCCAAATCCAAATAATAAATACTGGACTACCGCTGGTTACTTGAGGATCGGAAGGAGTTAGAGTTTGCGACACTCTTCTCACACCTACCCCACACGTACTAACAGTCCAATCACCGATCTACCTGACACCCCAAATAACAAGAACAAAACCTGTCTCTGATACCACTTTGTAACGAACCAGGCCGGGTCTGCATCCGACTCGGCACCCAACCCGGTCTGTGGAAAGGCCCGAGAGGCATTCCCGATCCTCCCGGGTAGGCGAAAAGTGCCATGGAATCAATGGGGAAAGTGGGAATGATTTCAACTTATGAAAATTAATAAAGAAGCGGAAATAATAGAACAACGTACTAACCGGACCACAACCAAAATCTTCTTGTGACCTCGAGAGTCACTCTCCAAACCACAACAAAGTATTTCCCACGACGAACGAGCTCATGTCAACCCTGCAGCAGAAACTAAAAACATGAAAACACTATAGGCATGAGTATTAAAACTCTGTAGGTAGGACCGACAAATTCAATTCCCAACGCACACATCATTAAATAAAGAATTCACTAATTTCATGTTTGATCTATAATTTATAAAAGTATGTTTTTCTAAGTATTTTTCTCAGAAGAAAAGTACAAACCATTTCCCTTAACCATTTTCAAATCTTGATTCATTTCATTAGTGTCAGTGGATTTTTAGAAAGGGGATGTGATGTTTATATTTTTTTTCAAATTTTTACAAAGAAGATAAAAACTTACA
The DNA here is from genome assembly GCA_963277665.1 of Viscum album. Lineage (NCBI taxonomy): Eukaryota > Viridiplantae > Streptophyta > Magnoliopsida > Santalales > Viscaceae > Viscum > Viscum album. Next base: position 897,462,738 of record OY728143.1, on the reverse strand, counting down.
TTTGAAAACCATTTTTAGAAACCTAATTAAAACCAGTTTACCACATTCCAAGGAGAACAATACACCTGAAATGCAAAAAAGAAATCAAACTGGAATGGAAATGTAGGTATACATATAAGCATCATAATCACTACTACACACAACAAAATCCCAATAGACATGGGTCTAACCTAGGAGCTCGTAAACAATCTAGAGCGTACTATACATATGACTCATCCTGAAGGCATGCCCTAACTCGATGACGTCATAACACACATTCTACAACCTGGTATATCCCTGCATGGCCTAACTGAGGGGCCCATTCCTCATGGAATCAGTAACACAGTATTACCATGCTATTGGGCCACTAGCTAGTGCATAATCTAAACTAGTGCAGCATCGTTCACAAAAATTCACATACAATTATAGGTTCCCATGTCACCATGTGTAATAAAATAATGGGGAGGTGAGTCAACAAATTCCATCAATCAGTACATAAATCACAAGAAAAATTATGCAGTCAACGTACATAAAATATCACATCATAGTCACCCCAAATAGAGTTTTCCAAAATAATTTATTTTATTAAAGTTCCAAACTGGCCTTCACCATTTTTAAGAAAAATCCTTATTTCTCAAGTGAACCAAAAATAATTTTTGCGATTCAAAATAAATCATTTACCTATAAACCAAAACTACATTAAAAATTACATGAATAATTTTTAAAGGAAAAATGGGCATTATTTCACTACTGGGTGTCCACTCATCTAGAAAACATTTCAAGTGTCGTGCATAAAATAAACGGTTCTTTTTACATCGAGTGAGCATTTAAAAATTTATCATTTAATAATATTTCTTATTTATTAAAATTTATAAAATATAAAGATATTAATAAATTCTAAATTTAAAGGTAAGTGCAGTTTCCAACCTACCTCCACTCGTCGCTCGATCGGGACGACACGACTCGCTTGACATTTGCGTATAAGCACATGCAAACTGATAACTGTAGTGTCGTAGACTTTCTTTGACGACACGCTGCAACAACCGGAAGACATTAAATGAAAAAAACCTTTACCCAATTTGATTAAAATTAATTTTTATCCTTAATAATTATTTAATAAAACATTTTAAAAAATTTATAAATAAAATTTTAAAGACCATTTCCATGGATAAACAAAACACTAGAAAATTTATTAAATAGCTTTTAAAATATTTTTCATGACTTTAAAAGCCAAAAACATCACTCAAAACATCCTTTTAAAACCAAACGCACCTTGGCGTAACACAAAAACACCTTCCAGGCATGTTTCTCACCATTGATATAATTTAATAAACCATTTGAAAACATTATAAAAAAAATTCCTGAGAGGTATCACAAAACTTTACACAATACCAGAATACAATACACCGCACATCAATACCAAACCAAAACACAAACCCAGCCAGAACACAGATCGAAACAACAGAACCAAACTAAAACACAATACACAACAACTGAATGACTAATTGAGCACACAAAAAATCTATTTTGAATTAATACACACATCAAAACAGATTTTAAACAAGATTTACATCGCACAAACAAATTAATAAATATGATAAAATAATTAAATTAACAAACTAATTTTCCAGGTAAAATTTATACACAGAACCACCAACCTCAGTGCAGGAAGACCTCACAATTTTGGCTAAAAACCTCTTCTGCATGTTTGTGGCGCCTCATATAACACATCTAAACCCTAAAATCAATGAATCAAATAAATTACACCATAAACAAACCAACGCAAAACCATAACCCCAACAAAAACCCAATTCAATGTGGTAAGGAATTATTTTAGGTAAGTTTATGAACTGGAGGGGGAGGTCGGGACACTGGTGAGGAGGTCTGACCATCGAATGGAGGGACGTAATAGTCTCAAACTTGGAGGGAGGAGAGGTGATGTTCCAAGTGGTCCAAGGCAATGGAGTGGTATGGGTTGGGTGGGTGGCTGCATGAAGTGGTGGAGAGGGTGTTCACTGGTCGAAGAGAGGGATTTGGTAAACAGGGTGCCAGCTTGTCCCACCGGAGAAGGAAGATGAGTATGTTCCGGCTCAAGGAATGTTTGAAAGGAGGGGAAAAATCAGTGCCGTATGGGAGGCTCACAGGACGAGGAGCGCACGACACATGGTGGTTCGTCGGAAAACCAGATGGCGCGAGGAGGGTTGACTCGAGGGGAGGAAGGGCGCCGAAGGGAAGAGATGGAAGAGGCACTCTAGGGTTTGATGGGGGGTTTCTGCGTGAACTAGTGGAAGGGGGATATGTGTGGGGAGAGGGGAGCGCAAGGGAGGAAAAAAAGTGAATGTTAAATAAAGGAAGAATTAAAATAAAAATAAAATCATGAAAATAGAAATAGAATAAAAAGGTATTGAAAACAAAATAAAACAAAAAAAAAAGAAACTTAAGCCATTTAAAAATAAGACAATAATTCTATAATTATAACATTAGTTTAACATCCATGACCAAATTAAAATATCAATTAAAATAATAACAATCCCAACAATATTATTATTATTATTATTATTATTATCATTATTATTAAGACAACTCATAAATAATTTTATTTTATTTGTTTGTTATATTATTTTATGAACACTTCAATGTTTACAATGATGATTAATTAATTAATCACGTACCGGGAAGGGAACATGGCGATACGGTGAAGTGACGCGGCTTCGACCGAGCATTGTCCAAGTGTCGAATGCTGCTAAGCCAAATGTTCAGTTAGCAGTAAAACAAAAAAAATCACAACATACTTGGCCCGCACCTCGGCAAAACAATTAAATCAAAAAAAAATCAGAAAATGATTAAAATTAGAATCATTCCCGATGTGCGAAGTCGGGGTGTGACAATTATCCAAATAAAACGAAATTTCTTATTATTATTTTGAATAAATTGAAAATAATTTTGAATATTTATTATAATTACCTTATCATGAAGTGTAGAATCATGTATTCTATTTCCCCATTAATTAGATCTTGAAAATTATATTCAATGTTGACCGACATCTAGATATATCCCTCTAATCCATTAGGTAATGACTTATTATATATAAAATCATGATTTTATTTAGTTGATTATAAGTTATTACAAGACAAGTTAAATAAATTTTCACTTGAGTGAAAAATATAATGCACCAACATGGTTTATTATGTTTCTATGATTTTATTGGTTTTCTTGATCAAATGTTGATTTAAAAAATGATTATGTTTAAATTATATCTCAATGTTTATTTTTTTGAAAAAATAATGTTTCTTATGTGTATTCATGTTTTTCAATGGAGTAATATGTTATAGTAATTTTCTAACCCTTAAAAGTGTTTTTTCACATCCCATGTTTTCAAATTCTTTTCACATGTATTAATGATTATTAGATATATTAAAAAACTCAAAACTGACTACTATGAAACTCATATTAAAAAAAGAAGAGGTGTCTATAATTAAATAAGAGTGTATACATAATTACCAAATTTTATGGAATAAATAAACACTATACTGATGTTTCTACAATATTATGTAATAGTGTTTCCAAACACAATAAAATTATAATCATTAATGATTATTTTATTTTAATAATCTATAATAATTTCTATTAAATTCATTTTTATTGGTTGGTTATTTGTGGATCTATTTAGATTTTATCATATAAAATGTGTAATGAATATGTTTCTAGTAATAGATAAATGTAGTCAGGTTTGGTGTGTTATTATTGGTATCAGAGTATGGTTTAGATAACATTATAGTTTAGAGTAATTTCATTAGAATAAATATTATAAATGTTTAATTATCATTATATTATCATGAGATAGTCATTTAGGATTTAAATATTTAATCATATAATATATGTCCATTTTAGAATGGTCTTGTGAGGATGGTACTAAGTGAACGAAGTAAGAAGAAAGTTTGAGGACAATTTTCTTAAGAAATTCATGGAAAAAATGGTTTCAGTTTAGAGGGATTAGCTTTTTTCTATATTAATGTTATTAACATATACTATAAATTATGGAATCTAATAAATAGTGTGCTAAAATTGACAATATAAGAACATTTCAATAATAAATCATTATATGAACCATTAAATAAAGTAATTTCGTGGAAGTTCAAACCTTGTGGTAGCATATGTATAGATAAATTCCATAGTTAATATATTTAATATTTTGGTATTGTCTAATGTGCCTTAAAATTTGAAATTGAGATTGGAGAATATCACGGTATCATGGGGATAAGATGAGTAATGTGGAATTAAATTCTGATGGCCTGATGGGTGAATCCTACAGTGATTGGAAAATCCTGCACCCTACTTTCCAATGTTGTGGAAATAAACACCCTGGAATTTTCCTGAAGTGGATGAGGAAATGATTTAGGTGTGGAAGAGAATGGTACAAAGCTATTAACTGCTGACAAGAAAAACCCACAGCAGCGACAGAGGTGAGGAACACTACCTTTTAACCTCAATGTGTTGTTCATTGCTTCAATAATAAAGAACTAGGGCACCATTAAAATCAGTTCCCTATTCCAAGGGTCTTCTGAGGCAATCAAAAATCTCCAAGGCAGAAAGGAAGATCTTTTGACATCACCACCACCGAAGTGAACCCCCAAAACGAAGTGGAGACATGTACGTTAGTTAATAATTCAAGAATAGAGAAACGTACTTTCTGATTCTAGTTCTACACATTCCATTATATATATCCTGAATGTTTAGAACAATCCAAAAACCCCCAAAAATCAAGGAAATAAAGATGTCATTGAGTACAAAAAATGGGGAAATAATTATATCTCATGAATAGAACTCCTACAATGTCTCAATTTGTGGATTGAAATTCCTGAAGAACCCTGTGATACTCCCTCTAGTAGAATTTGATGCAATTATTGGCTCATATTTTCTTTCATTATATATATCCAACATAGATTGTTGTTATAGGGAAATCACTATTTATATGGAGAATTGACACTCGATTCTATACAAGTGCAAGCAGGAAGATGAAATTTTATTTAGAACCATCATCTCAAGTATGGATATTAATAACTTATTTGCATGCATATCCAGATCAGATGATTGATTCTAAGGAAGAAACAGTCCTTGGAGACATGCCAATTGTGAAGGAATTCACTAAAGTTTTTCATGTGGAATTTCCTAATATTCCTCCAATAAGATATGTTGATTTCTAATTGATCATATAAATGGGGTGTTGCCAATATCCAAGAGTCTATATAAGATGGATATTGTGGAGCTTGAGGATTTGAAGAAACCAACACAAGAGAATCTGGATTATGGGATTATATGCCTAAGTGCTTCACCAAGGGGTGACCAGTTCACTTCATCAAGAAGAAGGATGGGTCAATGAATCTTTTCATTTATTATCGTGAGCTCCAAAAAATAACGATAAAGAACAAGTATCATCTTCCCCAAATTTATGACTTGTTTGAATAGTTATGTGGATCAAAATACTTTTCCAATGTAGATCTATGGTCAGGATATTTTCAGGTGATGGTGAAGAAGGAGGCTATCCCAAAACTGATTTTCTTATATGATATAGGAACTGTGAATTCATTTCAATGCCTTTCAGACTCACTAATGATCCAAAACTATTCATGGACTTTATGAATAGAGTCTTTAGATATTACCTCAAAAAATTTGTGGAATTATTTACACGCAATATTATAATATACACTAAAACCATAGAAGAGTATGAGGAGCATCTAAAAATTATATTAGAGACCATACGAAAAGAGAAAATCTATGAAATGTACAGTAAGTGTGAGTTCTAGTAGAAGGATTTATCATTCTTGGGTCATATCATCACATGAAATGGGATATATATAGATCCCTCCAAGACAACTGCAATTGAGGGATGGTCGAGGCCAATATCGGTAACAAATATCCATATCTTCCTAAGGATTTCTGGACATTATCACTGATTTGTGAGAAAATTTTCACAATTGTCCAACCCTCTTACCAATCTAACTCAGAATGGAGTAAAGTTTGTTTGGAATGATGAATGCGAAGAGAGAATTAAGGAGTTGAAAAGGAGGCTTATCACTATGCCCGTGCTCACATTACCCATAAGTGGAGAACATTTTTTGAATTTAGTGATTCTTCATCAAAGGTCCAAGGTTGTTTTTTGATGTAGAATGACAATGTAATTTCCTATAATTCAAGGAAATTGAATGTTCAGGTGAAAAACTATCAAAAACACGATCTGTAGTTTTCTACAGTTATATTTGGTTTAAAAAATTGGTGACATTATCTCATTGGGGAGAACTGTGAAATATATACGGATTACAAAAGCCTCGGGTATATATTAACACAGAAAGAGTTGAACTTGTGCTAATGAATATGTTTAGAGATAATCAATGACTATTACTACCCAATCCATTAAAACCCAGGGGAAGTGAACAAGGTAGCGTAAACTCTTAGTAGAAAGGATCCAACAATTCAATCATTTATGAGAATTGTAAAGGATCGAATATTCATAGATTTAATGAATATGGACATGGGAATCATAAATAAGGGGAAATAATCTATCCTTTCACAAAATATTGCTCAACCATCTATTTTGGAAAGGTTAAAGGATGCTCAAAATGATGATGTAGGAATTCAGATAATTGTCGAAACTATTAGAAAAGGGAAATCCACAGAGATCAATATTAATGAAGATGGAACTGTTATATGTGGGTTAAGACTATGTATTCCATCAAATCCAGAGTTAATTAATTTTTTTTGAATTATTCACATATTTTGAATTTATCCATTCACCTAGGAAACACAAATTAGTTTTGAGTTCTCTGAGATAATTATTGGAAGGATAACATGAAGAAGGAGATCACTGAGTATACATCAATGTGCCTTGTATGTCTCCAAGTGAATGTTGAGAGGAAAAGAATTAGGGGATGATGCTTCCATTACCCATACCAGCATATAAATGGGTTGAAATCACCATGGACTTTGTCACTGGAATTTTGAAGACATCCAATGGAAACAAAGCTATCTGGGTTGTTGTGGATCGTCTTACGATGACTGCACACTTCATTGCAATTCGGGAGAATTTCTAATTGGATGAACTAGAATAGATATATATTATAGGTGTGATAAGGATGCATGGAGTACCACTATCGATTATATCTGACCGATATCCAAGATTCTCCTCTATGTTTTTGAAGAGTCTTCAACATGATCTAGATATTGAGCTGAACTTCAGTATAGCCTACCATCTTCAAACTGTTGGCCAATCTGAACGAACTATCCAAAACACATGAGGACATATGGAAAGCATGCTCAATGTACTTCAATGCTGGATGTGAACAACATCTTGCTCTAGTTGAGTTCTATTAAAACAACATTTTTCACTCAAGCATCCAAATGGTTCTTTATGAATCCCTTTATGGGAAGAGGTGGATAACATCGACATATTGGGATGAAGTTTGGGAGAGGAAACTCCTAGGTCCAGAGATGGTCAATGAAATGGTGGAGAAGGTTTAGATCATCTAGCATCACATTAATGGTGCTTAGAGTCGAAAAAAGAGCTATGAAGATAATCATCAATGTGGCTTAGAGTTTGATGTTGGAGACATGGTATTCCCTAACAAATCACAATAGAAGAGGGTTATGAGATATATGAATAATGGAAAGCTTAGTCCAAGGTACATAGACCCATTTGAGATTCTAGATCATATTGGAGCAGTGGCATATTGATTATTCCTCCGACCAAACCTATCTCAAGTACACGATGTATTCCATGTATCACTCTTGAGGAAGTACATACCTAACCCATGGAATATACTCAATCCAAATGTGGTACCATTGGAGAATGACTTATCTATTTAAATTAATCCCGTAACGATCTTAGATCATAGGGAAAATGTTAGATGAAATAAGACGATTCCCCCGCATGAATGCATTGTAGAGAAACCAGATGTTTAATGATGAAACGTAGGAATTAGTGGAAGTGATGATGAAATTTTACCCCCATATGAATTATTGTGGGAAAAGGAAATTTCGAGGAAGAAATTTCATATGGGGGGAATATTGTAATGACCCAAACTTTTATCAATGAAAATTATTTTTGATCTAATTATATTTTTTATTGTGTAAAATGGTGATAGAAAATATGAACTTAATTTTTTTATGTTTTTGGATTTAAAAATGCCATTATGAATTGCTACAATTTGTAATATAGACATTGAATAGGGATCACACTATTAGTATAAATATAGGGCTTTAACAAAACCATTTTACTCATAAAAAGGATGTGATGACATCATCAAATAGAATTTCCTCATACGAAGTCCATTTTTCAGAGCTCGGAAAGGAGGTGGCGTCATTGGGATTCTCATTTGACCAAGACAAGGCCTAGATTCATCATTTTAAGCTCGAGTAGAACCACCTACAAGAGAAGTTGATGTTGATAGAGATTACGGCCCGTGAGATGTTATCCGAGCCACCCCATTAGTATGTCAGCATGACACACCATACCCTTCTAATCTTATGCAGGTGTTACAATGGATTATGTCACAAGACCCTAGAAATACGATTTTGTAAATAAAGTTTGTATATATAACATACATTCATTTTATTAGTGTTACATTGTAAATAGTTGTTTGAAATAAAAATATAATTTTTAGTTAATATTAAATTAAGAAATAAATTTTGATTAAATAATGTATTTTTGAATTAAATAATATTTTAATGAAATATTATTACTAATTTTTTTATTAAATATAAATGATCTTATAATTTTTATGAATACAGTTGAAACTTTTCTTAATATTTGAATGTGGTTTTTGTCAAAACTGATGAATTTTTTATAAATGTCAGTTTTTATTTTAAAAGTAAAAATTTATATATTTAAAAAATTATTTAGATAAAATGAATATTATTTTTGGAATTATGACGTTGATATTATCCAATGGTGAATTTTTCGTAATTTTTAGTGAGTCGATTTTTGGGTAAAAATTAAATACCGTTCAAATATATAATGTGTTTTATGATATCATAATGACACAATAGTGGTGTAATGAAATACTATAAAAACTATGTTCAGAAAATATTTTTTGTACCATTAAAAAAATGTGATTTTAGGTTTATTTGATATCTTTTACAAATCCTTAGTGGACCCTCCAATACATATAAAACATTTTATCTTTTTGAATTGATTTCTTGGATTGTGGGACACACCTCCACATAAAAAAGTCCAGTATTTTAAGAAGTTTGGCCATTGTACTTATAGAATATTTATTTTAATCCCCATTGGAAAAACCCATTCCCAAAAACCAGGGTTTTTAGTGGTTGTTTTGATTTGTTTAATGTGTGATGGCCAAAACCAAAATAATAAATAACTCCCTTTATTTTTCTATATAAACCCTACCATTCCCCCACATCATCATACTCAAATACATTGGAGCTCGACCAACCTCTTCCCTCCACTCTCTATAATCCTCACAATATACCCCATGCTCCAAAGAAGCCTCTCTCAAGCCTCTCCCAATCCTTTGGGATCACACTCCCTTATAAGGGATTTTCTTCTTTCCTTATTTATGTCCAAGTTTTCTTATATTGTTATTCCCGTTTATTTTCAATTATAAATGTTGGGGAATGATTTATCAACTCCCACATACTTCCCTATTTATGTTTGAATGATGAGAGACCCCGTCCTCTCTCATTAATGCCTTCCATGTACACCCGTAACTATACTGAAATTCTGTATTGAATTTCTATATTCTCATTTAGATTCAATCACTTCTTTTATATTATGCATCTAAATTCCATTACATAGTTTTGGGATATTACATTTCATGACCTCGATTACTGTACACATCATGTATAAATGATGATATAACCTTTCTTTATCATCAACCCCCTTTATAATTCATATTGGATGTCATTATACTGCCGAAGTTATACCATAATTTATATGCCAAAATCATCATGTAATTGAATACCATACCCATTTCATTATCAATGGTATTCCCCTTTATGCACATGTAATTACTGATTAATAACATATATATATGTCTTCCCCAAAAATTATTCATCTAATACATTATGATGTTTAATGAATCCATGTATTATGATCTATGTGGAACTCTAATGCATGAAATGAAATGTTTAAGAAGGGTGCACCCTGATAGCGCTCTAATGCATTGGGTAAATATTAGAATCATGATACGTTATGTGCATTGATTATTTACTCATTACAATTCAAGTTCAATGAGTGTTTACCCCTGATCCATGTGTAATGAGCCTTGGCTCGTGCTAATACCATGTTAAGGGTTGTTACCACATTTCCATGTTATGATAATCTCATTATATCATGCCTTTAGGTTAATGTTTTTCTTATGCTCCTATGATATTCCTAATTCCAAACATGTACTGAATTATTCATGTTATGATTTTTTTACTCCTTTACTAGGATTTATATCTCACCCATTTTATAAGCATGTCCTCAGGTTATCCCATGTAATGCTAAGTACGAGTGAATATATTGGTCATGTAAAGGAAGTTTCCAATAAAGATGTTGTGTTTTGTGTTTTATGTCATTATGTAATGTTACTAATCCCTAAAGACACTAGACCACTAGTTCTTATATGTTGTATTAATTGAAAATTTTATGTAATACCTCATGATTGTGTGTGTAATAAAAGAAGTTTGTTATACTATCCTATGTATCATGGATATCTCATACGAACTACTATAGTACATAGACCAAGTGATCTGTCTTATTGGGAAAGACCATATTCAAATGATGCAAAATCACAGATCATTGCTTAACCACTGAATTTTTGGGCTCAAGATCAATATCCTCTCCCCCAATCACATAGGACGTATATGTAAGATACTTATTCAATTCAGAAACATTGAATAAATCATGAATTGAGGTCAAGTAATATGGTATGTCCAATTGATATTCAATCTTCCCTTTTAATTCAATGATATTTATGGTTCTAATATACATCAATGCTATCTTTCTGTACTTTCCCAAGAAACAAAGTCCCTGAAATAAATAATCTCTTAGAAAAACCCATACACAAACCTCAAACTAAAATGGCTGATAATGATGGTCTCTATAGAATTTTTTGAGAATATGAGCTATTTCTAACCTCCTTTAGAATAACTATTAATTTTCCATCAGCAAATAAATTTTTTTTTCATGACCAATGACGGTTCACCCATTTCTTACCAACACAATTAATATCTACATTTCCATACATAAAAAACATAAATAGGATCCATTTAGACCAAACATATATAATTATTGACATAGGAAAACTCAAGAAATTAACAATTATTTTACAATGAACAACCAAAAGCAGGCATGTATGCCTAAATAAAATCATTAACATTTTGAATTATATACTTAGTTTTTCCATCCATATTATGGTGATATGATTTTCCAAACATCCACTGGGTAATTATTTCATAATGTAAAACATTCTATGACTAATATGTAAATCATTGATCTATATCATAAATAAAAACATATGTCATTCCATGGTGCTTCAAAATTTATTGGGCATTTAGGTTCTCGATTTCTACCTCCACGTCAATATCCTCAATAGAAACTAAATGAGATGAATTAATGAGTTAATAATTGACCACAAAAACCCCATATTTCCCACTATGACTCTATGGTAAATTGAAAATGATGTATGTGAATATCTGATGCCACTTCCATTCAGTAATGGGTAAATCATTAATAAATGGTTGGTTACTGGTGCTCTCACATAATCTTATGATAGGTATGGAATCTAGATATGAAATCCATAATTGACTTCCTCATTCATTTCTAGAAATAATGATATTTCAATTCACAATACAACTTGGTGATCCTTGGGTGTATATAACAACTATATATATGTCTACTATCTAACAAGTCCTCCCTAAAACATTTCAGTATAGACTACTTTCTTAAGAGACTCAGTAAACAATTAGAAAACTGATTCCAAACACCAATGGCCATAATTGAATTTAATAAATATATATATCCAATGTCTGTTTATTTTCTTTGTTAAATTTGATCATTACATGAGGTATCATCTTCCAAACAATAATAGAACATATGTGGACTAAATTCTTATACATCCAACCATATCTTTGAAAATAGACTCATCCAATACCATTAATTCACTAATACCTTCATGGGAGGAGTCAAAAACTTAATATTCAATTAATTGGTGAACATATTCCATTTTCCTCGAGTTTATGCAATATAAAATTAAAAATCATAAGGATACTCAACCTAATACATTTTTTATATATTCATATCCATCTGGGTAATATTGTACATAATACAAATATGGTTTTAATATAGAGTAAACCACTATTTTAATTCCTTGTGCCACAATTTTTTGAGTGAATTAATCACCATGGAAAATAATAGAATCATTTTTAGATAACTCTTGATATTACGGAATAGTAGGTGAGATGCTTAAACTATAACCTATCTCCATTTCATATGAAATTATCCTAACACCAAAACTGAGGAATCATTGAAAAATTCATAACCTGAACCAAGTTCTAAAAGAATTTGAAATCTTGTAGAAGTCCACAATGATATAATAACATAAAAAGTTATTCAAAACATAACATTCAATTAAAACATGAAACCCTTATGCATTGACTCAATAATATGATATGTGGTCTTGGATAAATCCAAGAAAAACTCATTGGTAATAACCATCCATAACCATGATGACTTGAATGTTAAAAAAATACGGGTTGTCACAACGATATTTCTAAGTAAATCATTTTAGGGTTTATTAAGATTCCTATCTTTGATATACAATTTCCCAAAAACATCACTTCATGGATCAAAAATTTACATTTATAAATATTTTAGAAATAGAAATATTCCTTTCATGTTCTACGAACACATTCCATATAATCCCTATGTTCATCATTCGACATAGAGTACACTAACAAATCATAAAAAAAAATAAGGAATCTATTGACCAATTAATGATATGATTCATTTACTCCATATAAAATATAGAATCATTACTAAATGAAATGGCATAACCAAATACTCATATTGTCTATACCTTCTTCAAAATATTATTTTACTAATATCCACTACTCAGAATCAAAGCTGACAATACCCCAATTATATATCAATCAAATAAAATAATTGGGATCCTTATAGTTTATAATGTAGAACACTCATCATAATAATAGGATACTTGTTCTTAATATTCTCTAGTTTACATTACTAGAATCTTCAAAAAGTTGAAGGATTCCATCTAACTTATTTGATAATAGGAGTAAAGTACCACAATGCTACATGATGATGATAATAATTACCTTTCCCTCAAGATCCTCAATTTGAATAATAAATTCTTTCAAATCAAAAGCTTCCATATGATATGAGAGAATGGAGATGGGAAGATCCTGTATAAGTTGGCCAATAGTAATCTCGACCACTCTTATATCTATAAATACTGATATATTATTATAATATAATTTAGGTTACTAATAAACAATAGTATCTAGTTGAATACTAAAATATAGGTTGAAGGCATGGAGAAAAATCTCTGAAAATTTGAATGATATCATTTCGGCTTGAAAAAATAGCCACCACTCTCCATGATTTAGTATCACACTCACCCTGAAAGACATATATAAACCTATCTAGAGACACAAAATGAGAACAATGAATATATAAATATTTTTCAAATTAAAACTAACAATCCATCCCTAAATACTATAAGGTTGATGATATCATGTTCATGAACTAGAGAATTCCATATGACCTTGTGGTTGGTGTTCATAACTGAGAACATATAACATTTTAAAACCTTTTATTTCTTCCATTCCAAGAGTGTTGATAGATGAATCCTAAATTTATTAAGCAATGATAAAAATAAAAACAGACCAATAGAATTATTGAATATAAAATAGCGATGTATATAGATATAAAAAATGATAAAAATATAGTGGATGAAATTACCACTGCAACATTCATAATAGGTGTCCCCGTATCTGAATTCTCTAATGAAAACAATATTTCATAATGTAATCTTTCATCGTATCCTCCCTAAATTTCATTTTATTCATGACTCGCCCTCTACACATTTAATTGAGATCATCCACATTGGGATATATTTAACAAAACATGGGATGCATTTATAATGATGGGCCCCTCTCTACATTCCTACCATACTTTTCTACAAAAACACTTAATGTGAACGAACAATATATAATGATGAAAAAACTTGGATTGTACAATAAATTCATGATTTTTAATGAATGTTTTTACGCACATTAAACATATTAGGATAAAAAATTAGAAGGAATTATTGTAAGTGGTTCATGTGAGATCCTCGTGAAATTTATCTTGAATGATAGAATCCCATGAGTTCTCTCTAGGTCCTTCAATAATATAGTCCAAAATATCACCTTATACTCCCCAGGATTATTGAAAAAGTACAAAATATATTCCACTTCATAAATCCATTATTTGACTTCTTGAGTTTCATTATTACCATATAATACTAGTGTAATTTATTTGGTAATCTAAAATGAATGACCAACTATATGTTTTTTGATTCTAGTACCCTCTTTATCCACCAATTGAGTAGCCTGGATTACAATTTACACTAATGAATGTTTGACTAGAGGGGGTTCTTGTGGTAGAATAACTATAAGTCATTCCCTATGATTCAAAGAGATTTTTGTTGTCAATTATTTATTAAACTGAAGGGATAACACCTAACTATCTTAGGAAAAAATTATTAAAACAAACAAATGATCATCTATAATCCAAATTAATACCCTTACACAATAAGAATTTAATACCAAAATAAAAAATGAATGTGAAACCTGATATGGTTTATTTTAGAAAACCCAAAATCAAGATCAAAAGCGTGATTAAAAATATCTGAACACCTATGGTAACTCAAAGTTAGATTTAAAATGAGATGGTCATTAATCCTTCTACACATAATACTTGAGTTATAAAAATCTTAACAAAAATTTACCAACAATGCTGGAAATAACCATTTCATTTAATACGACATTATAATGAACTACCATAGTTTAACCAAATACATTGTAAAAACCCGAGATTTCATGAGAATTATTATTTTTAATTTCATTGATGTCTTGTGTTGTATGCTAATCCAAGATTATCTTGTGCTATACACAACACTGTATTAGCTTGCAGTATACACAACACTATTATTTGATTGTGTTACACACAATTTGATGTTCTTTTTATAGAAAATATTTTACCCAACATTAAGTATAGATTTTTTTTAATGAATAAATGAAATTAGTTTTAATTATATTATATGAAACAATAAAGGGATCTTGCAATACATACAGCCTTGACTTTGCTTGCATTAAACACAATCATGACCTTCCTTGATAGCGTATGTAGTACGCAATATCGGGTTTCACTAAACAACGATATATTGTTATAATATAATTATGAATTTGCTGTTATGAATAGTATTAACTACATTTTGAATGTTATAACATTATTATTCATCTTACACATTTTTTAGAACATCGGGTGAGAACAAAATAAATTTTTCGTGTAAAATAAGTATTTTTCAAATATTGTAGTTTTTCGGCCTTTTGATGGTGCACCCAAATTAAATCTAGTTTTTGACGGGTTTATAAGTTCAATTTAACAAAATAAAATTCTTTTTTGGAATCGAGATATAAAAATTTATTTTGGATAAATTTTTTATATTATTCTGATAACATTCATGTTTTAATGAATAGTAAAAACATGCTATATTTTAATAAAAAACAACTTTTTTCATCGCAATAATTTATATGGTTGGATTATCTTTTAAATTGGTTTTAAATTGTAATTAGAATATATTTTTACCATTTAATACAATTTTGGTCATTGAAATTAATTTCACATTGAAATGGGACATAAACAAGTGTCGATCTTTTGATAGTTATTGTTTCTTAAAAACATGCTATTTGTTTTGATAACAGGAATTAATTTTAAAAATAATGAATTCCACTTCTATGTTTTGAATTTTTTCAAATAGAAATCTTTTTTTAATTCGGAATATCAAATATAGATTATACTGAATTTTTGGTATTTTTTTGAAAAACTTGAATTTTTGTTGAATAGTGAAACCACTTAGTGGTAGTTAAAAAATTACTCTTTCATTTAAATGATATTTTACCACATCTGTGAATTGAATTTAAAAAATCAAATGTACATAGTTGTTATCCAGAATTAAAATGTGGTTCAATAAGATTAAAATAATTTTTGGTGAATAGTATCTTTTGACTTTTATTTACTGCGGTTAAAGGTAAATAGGGAAATTCAAGGTTAAAAGAATATTATAATAATTAAAAATTTCCTTAACAATTGTCATAACCTTATTGGATAACTAGTGGCCACCCATCGGCATCCTTGGGTCAATTTTGCGACCCCATTGTGCCACTTCGTAGTGATAATGAGAATTTGGATTAATTAATTTGATGAATAGACAAAATTGACATTATCAAAAATATTTTATTAATTAATTTTTATAAGAGGTTATATAAATTATATTTTAGACTATAAAAATTCATTGGAAAGATAAAAATATTTCCTACATGATGGTATTTTTTCATAATTTTTATACATCAAATAAAGTAAATTATTTATTACACAATAATGATGCAGTAATTACCTCATTAATTAATTATTTAAATAAATAAGATTATAATGATTACAAATATTATCCAAAACATGTCCAATTCTGATTGGATGATTTTACTTCGACCATGAGTCATCTTATCTTTATCTTTAATTATTTTTGGACTTTTTGAAACCGAAGATAAGTTTATAATAAAATAATAATTTCACACTTTCCAAAGGTGGCCCTCTCCTTCATTATAAAAGGGCACCTCCTCCCTCTCATGTTCACACCGTTTTGAGCCTTGATGCTCGGAAAACCCCTGACAATTACTCTTTTAAACCTCTCTAGTTTTATCATAGAGGTTATTGTCTTGTCAAAATACCAACTCTAGTTCCCTAAGAAGAAGTTTAAAGGAGGTGCGCTGAGGAAGAGGTAATCTCTTCTACCGACACTTTCAAGATTCTTTCTTCTTCTACTTCCTATTTTTAGTTGTT
Organism: Viscum album; assembly: GCA_963277665.1. Classification (NCBI taxonomy): domain Eukaryota; kingdom Viridiplantae; phylum Streptophyta; class Magnoliopsida; order Santalales; family Viscaceae; genus Viscum; species Viscum album. The sequence goes on along the minus strand of OY728143.1, from coordinate 897,445,640 downwards.
TAATTATAAAGTAATAACATCAGTATTACTTATATAATGATATGTAATTATAAATATTAAATAACCCTATTTCACATTCTGTCCATCCTACAGAAATCGAAATCACTGCGCTTGTGTACGTACTGAATACTGTCTCCACGCAGAGGTGTAATCTGTTTTTTGACCACCAACTTACATGGATGGGTATAATGATATAAAGAATAAATATGTATAGTTATTATAAAATAATAATTATTCTGAGATATTATATCATCCACTCCAAATCAATTCAATAATTTTGGGAATGATATCATCCCTCATGCGTACGTACGGATTACCGTCTCTATGACCCAATAAGATTCATTCTCCATGTTAACCACTCAAGAATGATTATAAAGTATATATAATGAATAATAATGAAATATATGACATTATAAAGCTACTGGATTTATGTTTATATATATATATGTATTTCATCTACTTAATTCCATTCTATTCAATAAGGAAACGAAAAACAGCATTCATGCGAATGTACGGCCTACCGTCTCCGTGAACGGTGTATTTCTTTCAGTTTATCGATCTATTATATATATGTATACTCTGACTATATATTATATATAAATAATTTTTAATATTATAGAATTAATTAATCATGATCTAAGTAATCATATTAATAATTACAAGTCCAAACACTAATGATAAATGAAACGATTTTACCCAAAACGCTACATTAACATGAATTTACTAAAGAACAGATAACATAATGTGACATGTGAACCATATATGATATCATAACAATGAATATGATTCTGTAATAATTCAATAGCATTATTTAAATCATTTTATAGGAGGTTTAGATACATACGAAGCATATCAGACCTAAAGTAAGAGATAATTATTTCAATCTCATTCTTATCCGATATTATTTTTTCGTAAGTATTAACTAGGGTTATTTTTATCATCCATTTCCATATGTTCTCAAAATGTTTTCATAAAATGTTTAATTCTCTTCCATGTATGTTTAAAGTCATTTTTATCCTTTTTTACTTGTACCTCATCTAATTGAAGGAATCTTTCTTTTGTTTACCATACAAGGTACTTTTTGGCTTTTCCGGAAAATGTATGAGAAAATGTTTTTTTAACTTATACATCATGATTAGATTTTTACGGTTTCATAAAACCTTCTTTTCATGAAGAATACTCTACAATATTTCAAGACTATTTACAACAAAATCCTTTCTTTTAAAATTAAATGGAATTTTGTGGAAGGAAAATGATTTTCAAAGAAATGATATTTTCCTCAAGAATTCATTTCAACTGTTTTATCAAAACCATTTATCAGCTAAGATGACATTATTTCATATAAGTATGTTCCAATTATAATGTATCTATGATTTAAATAGTTTCACATTTCTTATGATGAAATGATATCCATTGGTTTTATATGGATTATGTTATGATGGAATGATGTTTATGAAACCCATTTTATTCTTTGGGTTATGATGATTGATTTATGTTTATGTTGTGCCACACATAAGAATGGTTTCATTATAAGATGGGTGGGACCTATATCTCCCTATAATTAATTGGGTAAAGATTTATATCTCACGAGATAGACATGGATGAAAAGGTAAGTTAATCTAGATCAGTGTTACAAGACTGGAATGAGGAGTGAACTCGATTCAGAAAGGGACTTTTTCCACTAAGATGGTCTTTGTAGCAGTGCCTTGGCAACTATGGAAATAATATCATGTGATTAATGGTTATCTAGAATTACATGTTTTATTCGCATGCTATTTTATCATGATTTATGTATCTATGCATTATGTACTGCTATTTTTTATGTCATTGCTCATGATTTTGATGTTTAAATATTATGTTCATGTTTTTAAGTTCAAATGAATATGGTTTGTTTTATTCCCTCCATGATAACACTTACTGAGAATTTTAACTCACCCTTTATGTATTTTCTTTTCCCCAGGATATAAATAAATGATTTTGGTAAGAAAAACAAAGGGGAAGATATTTATGGGAGATGTTGAAGATCTTTCACAACGATTAGAATATTTTGTTCCAAGATTCCAAAGACACTGAACTATTACGATCCTTGAGTGTTTGTTTTTGTTATGTATTAAGTATTCCGCAAAAGTAATGTAATATCCATGTACGTCAAGATTTGGGCCGTTACAGTTGGTATCAGAGGAAAGGTTTAGTTAACCTTTGGAAACTAAGATGGGAAAACATTGGGATATCCCTAGATATATTTCTAAGGTATGTCTAAGGATGTCCCTATGGTTTATTATAACTATAGTTTACAGTACTATAATTATGTTGACGATCTAGAATAACCTAGGGTAAACCTACGGTGTCCTGGATTAAAGAATGTGTGATAAGTTAACATCCCATAAGAGACATTTTATGATTATGTGGTTCCCCGTTATTTTAACTGTTTCTTACACAATGGATTCTGGTTTTAGTTAGTGGAGGGTACCAGAAGGAATCAGGTTAACATTGAATCCAATGGACAAATTGGTGACTATGGGAAGTGAAATTGCGTAATTCCTAGAGAGAAAGATATTATGTTTATGCCGAATTAGACATCACGATATATGATTAACAAGGTGATCTTTAGTTGTATTCAGAATTCATCAAATAAGAGGAAGTTGGACTTTTATGCATGATCACATGTTGAGGAGCATAGACTAAGGAAGATTGTGATTTCTAAAGAAGGGAAGAAGAACATTTATGAATATATCAAATGGAAGGGAAGATGTTATCTGTGTGGAGAGAAGGGTCATAGAGTGACAGGCGGTTATGGATTTCAATGTATTATCTGTGGAGAACATGGGCATTACCCAACTCAATGCCCTGACCTAAGAGGTTACATCTAAATCAAGGAAGGACTTATCCCATGAAAATCATTGAAGATGGTGTATTGAAGTGTTTGTGTATTGGTATTCACAAATAATGTTGTTGAGGTACTTTTATCGTATATTGGAATATTTATCTATTGGTCCATTGTGGTTTCCCCTAAGAATATGGCATCAGTATCCATGAAAAGTGGTTGAAATATTTTTGGAAAGCAGATGATATGTGCATAAAAAAGGTATAAAGAGAATGTAATAAGTTTGATAATATTCATGAGCTCATGACTAATATAAGGACAAAGTGATATCATGGTTTGAGTATAATGAATTTTTCGGATTTTGGAATGTGGAAAGAGACAAATTTTGACAGCATTCATGTTTTCAACTAAGGTTCTATGGTAATTCATGTTGCAAGAGAATACATGATAAGGCATCCACATGTTTGGAATGTGATGAACAAGATATATCATATGATATATGGGGGATAAATGATGGTATTCACATCTCAGAAGATGACACTTCTAGTAATTATTTTCTTTATACTAGGAGCTTGGACATATGTATTACCAATATGCCAAATGATTGGAATTAATTAAGTTATACATAAGATAGTATTGTTTAAGTCTATAAGTTTTTTTGATATTATTGTAGGAATGTTATAAAAATGTAGTTTTAGAAAAAGGACAACCTGTAGGATGGGCGACAACCCATCACGTTCGACAAGGCAGTGGGAATCGAACCCACAAACGAAGTGCAACATGCCTTTATCGTCTACCACTGGCCTAAAAAAGGTCCCTGGTTAGTAGAAACTAGTTTTATTATATTAAACGAAATAATATATGAAGTATAAGTCCATTTTAGGAACCATATAAGATTAATCTCACCATAGATTGAAGTATGCATAAAATTTTTTCTAACCTTATGTTTGAAACAGATGGAATGACCTATCATTCTATCATATGATCTGCTAACACTTCATGAAAGATGAAATCAACTTCATTTCATTAAAATATGATGTGGAAATTGTTCAAGGCACAAACAATAGTGAGATTGTAGAAAACTAAAGTAAGTATTTCTTCTAATTCAAATAATTCAACTTTGGGGAAAGGATATTGAAAACCAAAAATGTTTTCCTAGTGATCTTATATCTGATGAATCATATGGTACTTAGATCATCACAAATTTATAGCTTTGTGATTGTTGGCTTTTTAATATCCATGTTCTCCACCACTCTCCATCTGAACATGATGGTTAGATTTCTCTTCCATATCCATATTTTCAAATATTTTCTCATCTGTGGAAACCCAGTGATGAGTTAATTTGGGTAACTGTTATGTTTCATACTCCACTTTTTAAAATGAAGTTTTAGTATTCCTTTTTACATTGTGGGTTTCTATGAATAAAACTTTCAAGTAGTAAACCATTTATAACCCCGACGAATTTCGAGGGCGAAATTCATTTTAAGTGGGGTAGAATTTTACATCCCAAGATTTTATTAGAAGTATTCTTTTTAATTTTATTGATATCTTGTTTTGTAATCTACACAAATATTATCTTGCACTATATGCAACACCATATTAGGTTGCAGTATACGCAACACTATTCTTGGCTTGTGTTACACACAATTTGAAGTTCGTTTTGTAGAAATTATTCTATGCAACATTATTTATAGTTTTATTTAATTTATAAATGAAATTAGTTTTGATTATATTATACGAAAAAACAAAGGGAGCTTGTACTACATGCATCCCTGACTTTTCTTTCATTACACGCAATCGCGACCTTCCTTGATTGCATATGTAGTACGCAACACCAGGTTTCACTAAACAACGATATATTGTTATAATATTATTATGAAATAGCTGTTATGAATAGTATTAACTACATTTTAAATGTTATAAAATTATTATTCATCTTACACATTTTCGAGAACATCGTTTGAGAACAAAATAAATTTTCTGAGTAAAATAAATATTTTTTTTAAAATGTAGTTTTACCGCCGTTTGATGGAACACCCACATTAAATCTTGTTTTTGACAGGTTTATAAGTTCAATTTGATAAATTAAAATTTTTATTTGGAATCATGATATAAAAATTCACTTTGGATGAATTTTTCATATTATTCGGATAACATTCATATTTTAATGAATAGTAAAAACTTGCTATATTTTAATTAAAACCATCTTTTTTCATCGTAATAATTTATAGCTTTAGATTATATTATTAATTTGTTATAAAGTTTAATTATAATATATTTTTACCATTTAATACAATGTTGGTCATTGTAATTAATTTCACATTGAAATTGGACATAAACAAGTGTCGATCTTTTGATAGTTATTGTTTCTTAAAAACACTATATTTGTTTTGATAACAGGAATTGATTTTAAAATTAATAAATTCCACTTCTATGTTTTTAATTTATAAAAATAGACATCATTTTTTAATTAGGAATATCAAATATATATTAGGCTGAATTTTTGGTATTTTTCTGACAAACTTCAATTTTTGATGAATAGTGAAACCACTTAGTGGTAGTTAAAAAACTAACTCTTTCATTTAAAAGAAATTTACCACTAATGTGAATTGAATTTCAAAAATCCGACATACATGGTTGTTATAAAGAAGTAAAATTTGGTTCAATAAGATTAAAATAATTTTTGGTGAATAGTAACTTTTGACTTTTATTTACTGCGGTTAAAGTTAAATAGGGTAATTCAAGGATAAAAGAATATTATAATAATTCAAAATTTCCTTAACACTTGTCCTAACCATATTGGATGAGTAGTGGCCGACCATGGGAATCCTTGGGTCAATTTTGGGACCCCATTGAGCCACTTGGCAGTGATAATGACAATTTGGATTAATTAATTTAATGTAAAGACAAAATTGATATTAAAAGAAATCTTTTAGTAATTAATTTTTATAAGGGGTTATATAAATTATATTTTTTACTATGAATATTCATTGGAAATCTAAAAATATATCCTACATGGTGGTATTTTTTTTTAATTTTTATACATCAAATAAATTAAATTATTTATGACACAATAATGATGATGTATTTACCTCATCAATTAATGATTTAAATAAATAAGATTATAATGATTAACAATATTATCCAAAACAAGTCCAATTCATATTGGATGATTTTATATATACCATGAGTCATCTTATCTTCATCTTTAATGATTTTCGGACCTTTTGAAACTGATGATAAGTTTATAATAAAATAATATTTTCACACTTTCCAAAGGTGCCCTACTCCACCCTTATAAAAGGGAACCTCCTCCCTCTCCTCTTTACACACTTTTGAGCCTTGATGCTTGGAAAACCCCTCCCAATTCATCTTATAAACCTCTCTAGTTATATCATAGAGGTTCTGGTCTTCTCAAAATACAAACTCCTGTGCCCTATGAAGAAGTTTAAAGGAGGTGCGTCGAGGAAGAGGTAATCTCTTCTACCGACACATACAAGTTTATTTCTTCTTCTACATACTATTATTTAGTTGTTTCATTATAAAGTAATAACATAAGTATTACTTATATACTGATATGTTATTCTAAATATTAAACAACCCTATTTCACCTTCTATACATCCTATGGAAAATGAAATCATCGCGCGTGCGTATGTACAGAATAGCGTCTCTACACCGTGGTGTAATATGTTTTTCGACCACCACCTTACTTGGATGGGTATAATATGTGTAAAGAATAACTATGTATAGTTCTTATGACATAATAATGATTCTGGGATATTATATCATCCACTCCAATTCAATTCAATAATTATGGGAACGATATCATCACTCGTGCGTACGTATGGATTACTGTCTCCACGACGCGATGAGATTCATTCTCCATGTTAACCACTCAATAATGATTATAAAGTATACATAATGAATAATAACGAAATATATGACATGATAAAGCTAATGGATTTATGTATATATATATGTATTTCATCTACTTAATTCTATTCAATTCAATAAGGAAATGAAATACAATGTTCAGGCGTACGTACGGCCTACCGTCTCCATGAACGATGTATTTATTTCCATTTATCGATCTATTATACATATGTATATTCTGAATATGTATTATATATAAATCATGTTTTATATTATGGAATTATGTAATCATGATCTATGTAATCATATTAATGATTACAAGTCAAAACATAAACGATAAATGAAATGATTTTACCCAAAATACTACTTTAACATGAATTTACAAAAGAACAGGTAGCATAATTTCATAAGTGACCCATATATGATATCATAGAAATGAATATTATTCAGTAATAGTTCAATGAAATTATTTTAATCATTATACAGGAGGTTCAAATACATACGAATCATATCATACATAAGGTAAGGGATAATTATTCCAATCTCATTCTTATCTGAGATTCTATATTCGTAAGTATTTACTGGAAATATGTTTTACATGAAAGTCCACTTGTTCTCAAAATGTATTCATAAAATGTTTACATTTATTCCATGTATGTTTAAATTCATTTTCACCCTTTTTTACTTTTACCACATCAAATGGAAAGAATCAATTTTTTGTTTACCATACGAGGTACTTTTTGACATTTTCAGAAAAAGTACGAGAAAAATGTTTTTTTAAACTTATACGGCATGAACTTATTTTTACGGTGTCATAAAACCTTCTTTTAATGAAGAATAATTTACAATATTTCATGACTATTTTCAAAAAAATCCGTTCTTTTCAAAATGCATGGCATTTTTTGAAAAGAAAATGATTTTGAAAGAAATGATATTTTCCTCAAGAATTCATTTCAACTGTTTTATAAAAACCATTTTCCATCTAAGATGACATTATTTCATATGTGTATATTCCAAGTATAGTGTATCTATTATTTACATGGTTTAACTTTTCTTATGATGAAATGATATCCATTGGTTTTATATGTATTATGTTATGATAGAATGATATTTATGAAACCCATTTTATTCTTTGGGTTCTGATGAATGAATTATGTTTATGTTGTGGCACACATAAGAATGGTTTCATTATGAGATAGGTGTGAACTATATCTCCCTCCAATGAATTGGGTAAATATTTATATCTAATGATATATACTTGGCTGGAACAGTAAGTTAATATGGTTCAATGTTACAGGACTGGAATGAGGAGTGAACTCGATTCAGGAAGGGACTTTGTCCACCAAGATGGTCATGGCAGCAATGCCTTGGATACTAGGGAAATAATTTCATGTTTTAATTATTTTCAAGAATTACATGTTTATTCCCATGCTATTTTATCATGATTGACGTATCTATGACTTATGTACTGCTATGTTTTATGTCCTTGCTCATGATTTTGATGTTTAAACTTTATGTTCATGTTTTTAAGTTCAAATGTATATGGTTTGTTTTATTTTCTCCATGATTACCGTTACCAAGCATTTAAGCTCACCATTGATATGTTTTCTTTTACCCAGGGTATAATGAAAAGTTTTAGGTAAGAAAACCAAAGGGGGAAGATCTTTATGGGAGACGTTGAAGAGCTTTCGCAACGATTAGAAGATTTTGTTCCAAGTTTCCAAAGACACTAAACTATTATGATCCTTGAGTGTTGGTTTTTGTTATGTATTAAGTATTCCGAAAAATTAATTTAATTTCTATGTACGTCGCGATTTGGGTCTCTACATACATCTCCCAAGATATCCTACGACAAGGCCCTATGTGCATTCCCAATCATACAGACAAGTTACAAGCACCTGGGTATCAAAATAAAAAAACATGTGAATGATTTCACTCTGAAAAAAAATCATTTAATAATATATCATTCATAACGTGATAAATAAATTCAAATAGTGTTAAATGCCTAAAAAATTTACCCAAATATATTTAATAACATATACAATCCAAAAGGATCATCTCAGAATAAAAATCAATCTACGATTAGAAGCATGTCATTATGCATTTATCCATCATCGCCATCCAAAACTACCTCTATGAAACACAAAACCTCAGGATTCCCCAAGATAAATGGCACCATTACCTTGACATGTATCCTAAAAACCCAAATTTTTATAATGATAAAAAATATATTAATAGTGTGAGGGAAATTATGAGTAGGATACCACAATGATTTTGTAAAATTTTTGTCTGTATTCAGCCATTAGTTCTTTCTTTAATACAAAATATACTCATATGGAAATAGAGTTTTAAATAATTCTAATATAAGTACTTTAGTTGTCTCTTAGAATAACCCATAATCAAATCCAAAAAAATATAGAAATAAATTTGAATAAAATGTATATGGAAAGAGAAAAAAAGAATCCATGTCCCTAGAGATAAATATAAGATAAATCAAAGATTGAAACGTGTTCATCGTGAATAAAACAATGACTTATTGGTTTATATACTATGGGAATACAGAACTTGGACAAACTAATAACTGTAGGTTAGCATAATTTAAATTATAATGATACAAAGTCCATCCAAATTAAATTATTATCACAACCACAACCACTAGTGGTGATACACTCATTAAGGATATCTTATGTCTATTTCAAAATACACCCATGGTTTTCAATGTGTTGTGTTTACCCAAAAAAATCAAGAAACTCATTCCCAAAATTTAAATAAAAATTCAAATAATTTAATCATTACCACACCCATGTTTGAAAATCAAATTTATGGTTAAAATCATCATTTTTCAATTTCATTCAATTAATGTGCGTAAAACCGTCATATATGAAAAACCCCTTAAACCCTGTTTTCCATGCATAAAAATATGAAATCAAAAAATAAAATCATATAAGTAAAATAAAAAAATATAATTAAAAAGGTCAAAAATTAACTCTAAGGTATTCAATGAGAAAGAACCATTATATAGATACATACACATCTCTAATGGATGATGAATATTCACCTTCAAAAGTGGTTATTTTAGACAAATATATTCAATACTCATAGACCAAGATCCTTAAGAAATATTATCCATACCACATCAAAACTATAAATATGGTCTTCAAACAACATTAATGTTACAATAAAGTATGGGGAAGAGAGATCAGGAGTAGATCTCATGAATATAGGAGGAATCAAGCAGATAACAACATATGCAAGGTATATATCCACACAATTTTATAATGTATCACCAAGTGACCAAGGGGATATCCTCATCGAAAATCATGCAATGTCTATGTTGAGATAATGGGAGATTAGGGTTAAAAATCACCAATTGTATCTAAGAATTTATTTATTTATAATAAATCTATATAAGTCACATTGTTAGGCCACACATTTATAAAATTATGTTCGAACTATACAGTAGAATTAGCCCCATAGAAATCAATGTTCATATTTACCTATGAATAGTATCATAGTTTAAAAAAACATGCACATTGCATGGAAATACCATTATACCCAAACCCAACCATCCACATGTTTTTCATAGAGACTCATACGGTTCAAAAAACAATGAAAAATTCCACCGGAGTTGATAGAAACATATCATAATTTTAATATAAAGTATCTGTAGATTATATAGAAATAATGTTTCACCCTAAATTCCAAAAATATCAAACCCCAACAGAAAATTTTATTTTAAACTAAAATAGAGGGAAAAATAAAAATAAAACATTCTTGTGAACCATTTTGAGTCGTATATTGTCTCATCTTGTGAATGCATGTCCAAAGTTAGTTACATATGTTTTCAATAATCATGATCCAACATATAAATATATGATATAGACATTTATAATACTGGGGTAGATATTGGACCATTAAATTAAGTGTTGAGAGGTACACTATGTGTTTAATAAATTTAAATGATGGTCTTGTTTGATTCGAGAAGGATTTAATATTTTAGTTCTAAATAATTTTCTAGTAAAATTGATATATCCCATAAATAAATAGATATTTATATATTGTTAAAAACTCCATGAAAAATTATTAAAGTAATAGTGATTTACCAGAGTTATCATATTTTCTTTTTTGGTATTTATTCCTTTTATATATTAACTTCTTACCAATTTTTGAGTTTGATTTTATTTTGAATATTGATTAATTTTTTTATAATGTTTTGTTATATTTCATAGATAAAGAGTTCATATTCAATTTTTTTAATGAGATTCAATTCATATGTGGGAATGAGTTCATACGTGGGATAAAATTTCCTGAAAATAAGAAATTGATTAAATTTGAAATATAATGTTATCTTTATTTTATCATTGAAAAGAGGAAATTAATTCAAATTACGGATGTAAGAGTGGTAAATGAATATATGAATGTACCTTTTTATTTTTTTATATGTATTATTTCTGACATGTAGGTCTAATTTACACCTTATTTAGTTCAAAAATCTATTCCTATTTCAAAATCCCCTTATTGAATAGTTCCAATGGTGTTATTAGAGTAAAAAAAGAAATTACAATAGTTTCTTGATAAGGGAATCATTCATCCATGCACTTAACCTTGGGATTATCTCATTTTTTAGATATGGAAGGTTCTAATATTCTTCAATTCAATTATAGATCCCTTAGTAATGTTATTGCCAAGATTTAGTATGATTTACCTCACACAATTGAATTTTTTGATCATCTCCATAGTGTATAGATCTTTTAAAAAATTGATCTCTGGACTAGATATAATTTATGAATGTAAATAAAGATGAAATTTTGATGGTTTAATTTCATACATGGTATTTATATTATGTGTTTGATGAAATTCCAACCATGTTAACTAATTAACCCTCTCTAGTAATGGATTTGATTTATATATTTTTCATTTTATATTTAGATATCATTGTGGTCATAATTAAAAATGATAATATAGTGTATTAGAAATTTATGAGGATCATTATAATCTTATATGGATATTCTATATACCATGAAATAAAAATATATTATTTGAAAATTTTTAGTTCAAAATTTTGGTTGCATGACATTTCATTCTATCGAAATATTTTAAATAAATAAGGATTAATTATAGATCATTATTAGACTAATGTCAGTGAATAATGTCCAATCCCAATTAGTGAAACTATGATTTGAAATTTTCATGGAGTAGCATCTTATTAAGGATGGATTATTGAAAAAATTCATAGTTAGTTAACCCACTTACAATGTTCACCTGAAAGGGAGTAAAATATATTTCAGAAAAGGGGTATGATTATTGTTTTATAGAATTTAAAATAAGAATCTTTAATTATACAATCTTAGGTCTACCATTATGAAATTGTGAATTTTTTATTTCTAGTTATTCTACATTGAAGGAACATGGTAGTATTTTTATATGGGATGATCTAGTAATTTCTTATGCATCTAGAAAGATGACAACCCATGAGTAGAATTATACAATGCATGACTTTGAGATTACAATGGTGTTCTATTAATTAATAATTCCAATGAATCTTCCATATGTGAAAATGTGATATATATATATATATATGAATCAGAAATTTTTGAAATATATATTCAATAAAAAATATATGATCAAGAGATAATGAATAGGGTTGGAACTGATAAAGGATTACGAATTAATAGTTCTCTATCATCCAGGTAAAGAAAACAAGGTAATTGATTACTTGAGTCGATAGGAATTTATATCATTAATTATATGACATTTGTAACAAGATCCAAGAGATAATGATTTTATTGATCGATAACTATAAGTTGTGTTCTGGGAATCAATTTCTCTTTTTTTATTTATGTATTAGTATAGTTATTCATTTAAGAATGAATTATGAATGATTATGAGTAAAATAATAGGATTCAAGGGATTGTATAATTGGTTATAGAAGGATGTTTTCCTGATTGAAATATTAACAAAACATCTTTCATATGGGTTTAAAAGAGGTTATGTATATTGATTAATTTTTGGTTTAAAATTATTTTTGAATGAATGAAAAATCTATCTATATTTTAATTTTCAAAGTAGAAAAAAGATGAATAAATGGAATTAGGAATGTTTTTATTGGAAAAGAATAGGGAAATATATTTTTGATATTCCATTAAAATTTTAACCAATTGATAGGATAGTGATAATTTACCATTATGAATGGGCATACATGAGTAATTTTAAATAGCTGTGTGAAAATAAAAGAATATATCTATGAATTTTGTGGTGGTATTTCCAATGAAATATATAGTAAGTAATTTAATTTGTGCTATTTTATTACCATTTTTTCATCTCTAAAGTTTCATTATATTATTCAAGACGTTATGTCATTGGATTAGATTACTAGACTCTGTATAAAATATATAGTCAGTTCACATGGAACTCCCCTCTATAATTTATTTGATCATGATCCCAAATTTCTATTCAATTTTATTTAAATGTACGTTAAAAGTCACTGGGTATTGAGTTATGTTTTAATAAAAAAATTAATCCTCAATATAATGGATAGTCATAATAAACCATTTAGACATTAGAGGATATGATTCTGAGTTCTTCATTATTGTATCTTTGATTTTGGGATCAATATTATTCAATTGATATACATTATTATAAGAATAATTTTCATTCCAGTACAAATATGTTACAATTTTGTTGTTTTTACGGATTTTAGTGTAAGACATCATCATTTTTTTTATGATTTAAGGGAGAGAAATGTTTTACGACCATTATTACTAGAAGAAACAATTTCAATGGTAAAAATAATTTAATATATTTCAAATATAGCTTAAACTATGTACAATAAGAGGAATTACATTTCATTAGATTTAGGAGAATATTATTTTTTAATTACTTACATTGATAGTAGTGAATAATTAAAAAAGAATATGACTAAGACCATGATTTATTGCAATGTAAGAAATTATTGAGAAGGTGAAATCATTTTCTAAGTATGTAGACAAAACTCTATGTTTATATTAGTTATATGATGTTTTTTATATATATTTGTTAAATAAATATGTACATCATGAATCTCATGTTTTGATCCCTAAAATAGTTCAATTGGAGGAGAATATTTCTAATATATATGAGCTATTTTAGATTAATGATTTAAAAGAGAATGTGTTTCAAAATAAAGTGTATTTCGATGTAAAATTTTTATGGAATAACCATATTATTGAATAAGAGATACTAGAATCCAAAAATGGAAATTAGAGAAATATATCATCATCAATTTACTAACTAGTAAAATATTGAGGATGAAATTTATTTTGGAGGAGGAATATAAAAACCCATGAAATATTAATCGTAAGTCAATTTCATGTCTTATTAAACTTTATATTTACATTTTTGGGATTCATAGTCAATATAATAATATTATATAACTGTAAAACAAAAAAAATTATTCTAAAAAACATTCTCTTATTTAAATTACATAATATTATTTTAAATTTAAATTTAAAACTATTAATAATTAAATATTATTAAAAGTACATTATGTTTTATTTTATCATTTAAAAATTATTTTAGGGTTAATTTTTGTGTTTTTTCTAAAAAAAAGGTTTTTTAGTTGAATAATGAAAAATTAATTTTTTACAAATACTCTCTATATTATAAACACTTTATTATTTATGAATGAATATTAATTTTATGAAACCTTATTAAAAAATTTATATATTTATGGATTAAAATAAGGAACTAAAAATATTTTATCTAATTTTGAAAAATTATGTTTTACATTCTTGAACAAAAAGAATATTTTATTATATTTTGAACTATTTTTTCATTTCATTTTATCAAGTAATAATATGTTTCATCAGTTTTTATATTAAGTTTTATGGATCATAAATATCATTTTTAATTCTTAACCAATAAATGTTATTTTACTTAACACTAAATAACATTTCTAAGTCAATTTATTTTTATGTTTAATAATACAATTTTCAATAAAACCATTTTCTTTTGGATTCAGTTTTAAATATTTAAAAATTATTTTTCACCAAATAACTAAATAGAATATTATGAAATGTTTTACATATTTGGGATCATCATGTTCATAATTTTTAATGATTTTAACTTACTTTTCATCCATATATAATATGATACCATGGTAAAAAGTCATCCACTTAAGTAAATGATTAAATGGGAATAACACATTCAGTGTATTTGATAAGGTCCCACAAATTTTCCTATAATATTATTTGATGTGTTTATTTTTACCAACATTATCTTCTCATATAAATATATCCATGTTTTACCAATTTTTTTTAATAAGACCTTATTATAATTTTAATACAAAAAATATTTATAAAAATTTTACTCCACTCCTATATAAAAGGATCCCTTCACCCCTCACATATCTACAAATGATGAGCACCTTAACTCAACCATGGCCTAGTAAAATCCGCTAGTTATATTTCCATCATATTCTAGTACTTTTTCCCAAAAAACACTAAAATATAATGAATTAATGTGTATGTGAAAAATTGATATCCATTGAATAGGTAAAGGTCTTAACCAATTCATTTAATGTTTCATTCTTCTTCAACGCCCTTCAAGACTATATTATCTATCCAAAAATAATGTAATTAAAGTATTTATTATAATAAAATGACAATATGTTGATGGAAATTTTATTTACCCTCAATACCATTAATATAGTATGGAAAATTTCACTCCAATGTCAGTGGGGACTACCACTTCCATGATGTGACATATATCATTTTTCATCACACCCTAAAATCGATTTTTTATACATATATTTAATAAATATATAGGAATTTTCAGGAATTTTTATTATTCCAGTAATAAATTTTTTTATCTATTTCCTTTCCCTCTCGTACTGTGGAATTTTGGAACATTTCTTGGGCATACATACAAACTACAACCTTTATTAAACGAAATATTGTATACTTTATAGACCCCTAAAATTTAGGGTTAACAATTATATTTGATTTTAAAAACTAATTTCCATTATATTATTAAAAGTATTGGCATCATAGAAACATGAAAAAATTATCAATGGTCAACCATCTAAAGTTTATTTGGAGAAAATGATCCAAACGCCCTAAAAACATTCAATAAAAACATATCTAATTTTGAATCTAAATAAAACATGTTAATTACTGAAATGAATGTAAAAATATTAAATAAATAAACATTAAATATGGATTTATGAAATTAAAAAATAAATCTATGTTTTTTATTCTAGAAATTAGAAGACATACATAGAGGGTTATCACTAAAGTTATGGGAATTCTCATCTCAATTTTCATTTTTTGAGATTTATTCCAATTTCATAGTTTGTTTTATTTTTTCATATGTATACACTACCATATGGATTTAATTTATTATATATTTTAGAAAATAAAAAATTTCACAATTCTATTTCATGTACTCTAATTTAAAAAACTTTAGATTAGAAATTTATCAATGTTTTAAAATATTTTCTTTAAAAATTTATTTTCATTTTTTTAAAGTTTCCTTATTTTTCTATCAAATCCATGTTCTTTAAATTTATACAAAAATATTATTGTATATATGGAAATTAGTTTTATGTTAATTATAATATATTTATAGATTCATTTAAAATGATAAAAAAAATTAATGTTAATATATTCCATATAATTCATTTTTGACTTTATTGCAATGTTTTAAATAAAGTTTTTAACATTTATGCCTAACTGCCTTTTCTTACTTCCTTGAAAATTCATCAAATTAATTATTCCCATTCATTTCCTTTAGAATATTTATTCCAAATAAAATTACCACTATTTTGGGTAATATTCTTTATTTAAATAGCTAACAAAAGATAAATTTATTTCCTCATATTTTTATTAAATGTTTGATAATGATTTTGATTATGAGTTAAAATGGGTAATATGATGAAAATGACAAGCTTATTTATGCTTTATTCATGTATTTTTTCTTGGAAATTACATAAAATGATGGGCGGTCCCTTGATATCACCCTCCAATACATTGGGTAATGATTTATTCTCTAGAAACATGATGATGAGAAATTACTTTTTATTTTTTTCTATTACTAGTGAAATATGCGTGAGAAAGAGTAATAAATATTATATATCAAGACACCTTCATGATTTTTATATTATTTCTATAATTTTTAATGGTTTCAATGATCTGTAATTTATTTCATATAAGAGTGTTATTTATTAATATCATAATTCTGGTTTTTCAAAATTGAAATATTTCTTATGTGTTTTTAGGTATTTCAACTGAAAAATAGGTTCCATTTATTTTTATATTCCCCTCTATTATTTTTTCCCTGATGAATTATTTTCATATTTTGTTGAAAGGGGTAAGGAATGAATATCTATATTAATATATTAAAATTATATACAATGATGAATCAACTTAAATAATGAAAATCAGTCATGATTGAAAAGGGGTTGTACACATTTGAACATATTTATGGTAACAAATGGATACTATGTAGATGTTTAAATTATATTATGTTATTTTATAAATTCTATAATACTATAAAAAAGATAATGTTAAATAAATAAACTTCAATACATACTATTAAACCAATCATCATGCTTAGTTTTGTAAAGATAGATATAGTTGGTTTCAAAATGAATGTGTAAATTAATATATTTCTCACATCAAATCTTGGTAATTGAGTATGGGGAATTATACTCAAAATAGATCTACATATTTTTTAGTATATCATGTTAATAAGTGTTGGGTTCCCAACTGAGATAAGGATATTTGAATCTCAATAATTATTGGTAATAAATTCGTTACTAAGGAATAAATATGAATCAAAATGAAAAATATATATGGTCTTGGGAGAATATATATATGTGTCACCATGTCTCCCATGGTAATGGGAATCAAGACATATATATTTATAAAAAATGGTAATTTTTTTATTAGTTTGGTAAATCTTTTCATCAGGGTCGAAATTATACCCATAACCCTAAAAATAAAAAATATATAAATCCCACAAAGATATATATATAGAACAAGGGGATATTTTACAATTTTAGGTAACATCGAAAAGACCACTCCCGGTAGTTATAGGGTGTACATGATTTATTAATGTAAACATATTTAATATATTGTTGCATGTCCAAGGTATTATACACATTATGATCACATGGTAAGGACCATGTGACATGAAATTTACGATTTTTCAACAAGGAACTCATGTCATCCGGGACAAGTTCTTATGAAAAGAACCTTGTTCTTTGTATTTTCGATTCATCCTGAATAGAAATTTTATTTAAATGTTAAGAGACATTCCATGTGGAATTTAAATCATCCCTGAATATTCCAAAATTATTTTTTATTATATAATGAGAAACAAATCAAAAGTATCTTCCCTAGTTCTCCATAATCAATAACTTAATTAATCATTGGTCTTAAAATATAAAGCATTTTTCATAATTGGTTTAAAAAATTTATGTCTTGTAGAATAATTTAGATGATCATTCCAAAAATCCTCATTGGGTATCATTATTCGTACATTTTTAATCAAATTATTCTCAAATTATGAAATGTACTATGCCATCACATTCCCGTGTCTAAAATAATATATCTTTTTTTGTCTATCATTTATTGGAAAATGGAATTTATAATTTCTAGCCCTTTATCAGTTTCTTTTAGCTTATTTACATAGTAGAAGAAATTTATTATTACTAAATCTATCATCCCTTAATTTACCTTTATCTAAATAAAATCCTTATCAAATCCTTATTTAGTACATTCTAGAAAAATTGATGATGTTTTTAGTAATTAACATGGTCTCTTAAATATTATTAAATGAGTATTTTGGTTATTAGAATAACAATAAAATTATTCTCCTTGTGGAAGGAAATATTCCATGAAAATTTCTCTAGTTTTAATGAATATTCATTTTTATGTCTAAAACATCATGAATTAGAACATTAATTTTCATGCATCTCACAAATTCCATAATAAAATGCGAACATTGATAAATTTTAGATTTGTATGGTAGTATCTTAATTTGGATCAATTTATTGGAAAAAGATGAATCCATTAATGATTGGGATGTTGATTGTTCCACCCCTACATTTGAGAACATTGACTATTTGGGGGACTACAAAGTGGTAAAAGAGGATGAGAAATGAATAAAATATAATAAAAAGATGGCAAATTATATGGAAATTAACCTAACATATTGGGATGGCGAATATTATGAAAGGATGAGTTTTGATATAGGGTTTTATCATTTCATTAAAGGGAGAACATCCTTGAATATCCACAAAGTAGGGTTCATTTTAATGGATTAATCTTATATTGGTCCCGTTAGTGAATGTGTGGATATAGCATAAACATGATCATAAATTAGAATTAGGTTCCAATGAATCCCAATTATTTCAATATAGTGTTTTTTTATACTATTAAATATGTTCATCAGTGAAAATAATCATCCTTTTCTCAAGTGGATGATCACATAGGACATTAAAATTTCATTTCCATTCAAAATGGAAATATAGTTCCAAAATATGGAAATACATTACGGGACCCCAGTGATTGGATATTTCATTGAATTTAAAAAAAACATCATTATTATTATAATATTATATGAATAATGTTTTCTATAAATGATTCATCCAAAACTGATGTAATATCGACATATCATTTTAAATCCTCGGCGGCTATGGAAAACAGTAACGTACCGGTTATAGAATCCACCCAGAGGTTCCATGTACCCGGTTGGTCACACGGCCTCAAACGCATTTCCCCGAATGCCAGAGGTTTCCGACTAGCACTGAGGGCCTTGGGTGTGAATGTGGGGAAACTATTCCCTCATTGGAATAGTACACAATATATGAAAACATATATACAATAGCGGAAGCAGTAATAATACACAACAACAGTAACAACAAAATAGTGATAAAGAAGAAAGTAGAGAATATATATACATATAAATGATTTGTGATACATATATGTCTAGAAAAGCATCCAAACAAGTCACAATGCTGAATACAGTACTAAACCAAAGTAAAAAAAGGAAAATAGATAAGCAACTCCTCAGCATCGCAAGCCTCAGCTTGGTCCCATGCTCTCCAGCTCCAATGCAATCAAGCACCTGAAGTCGAAGGGTGATTTCCCTTGTCAATAGCTTCAGTAATATAATCTGTTTAGGCCCAAAAGCATGACTCAAACATGCTGTGATAATAAATCCCAATAGGCAACCACCAGAAGATCTATGCCTAATAGTCAGTGAGTATATGGCAGGGTAAAAGTACAGAAAGTACTAAACAAGAATCACACAGTAGAAAATAATACAATCCATAGTTTCAATATCAATCACCAGCTGAGAAATTAGATAACACAACAGCTAACCCTATGGGTAGTACTCACGGCCTTACCCCTATATTTCAAACCCACAAGTACAAGAAACCCTCTGGGAAGAACACACATTCTCACCCCTCTGGTTTAGCTAATGTATAGACTCTCTGGGGAAGCACTCGCTATCAATTCTCCTTATAGTCTCATATCATACTAAAGGCGCTCTGGGGAAGCACTCAACATCAATTCCCTTTGTGGCCTATGTCGATGAACTATAGACACTTTGGGTAAGCAGTCAACATCAATTCCCCATGTGGTCTCACATCGTATGATTATAATGACACTATAGAGAAACCCTGAACATCAATTATATCTATAGTCTATACACTAGGTTCTCACGGACCTGTGTAATTCATGAAAGGGTAGTAGCACGTAATGTTCAAGGTAAACCTCAAGAACTACTTCTCTAGAATTCTACAGCATATCAGCATATCAGAACAACAATCACACCATCCTACAATACTAGGCATGGGAAAGTAAACAACAGCCAAGAACACAAACTAGACTCAAAGGTCAAAATAGGAAAAAAATGAATGGTAAATACATCCAAATCAAAGCAATTTACACTATTCACAAACAATATCCTCTACTCATTCATACAAGAAAAACAGGCAAACAATAGGGCTAAAACGGTTAACGTGCAATACCCCGTTCATGGGTATTGGGAAAATTTGCACATTAAACTCAATGATTTACTACAGAAAGGAACAAACCACCTACATCAGGGTTAAGAGATCAAAATACTTGATTATGAAAGCTTGAATCTCCTTATAAAGTCATTGATTTAAGAAAACAACTAAAATGATCAACACACGATAACTTGAAAATGATGTTGAATCATGAAACGAGGTTCTAGCAGAAGAGAGAACTCACCGATGCAATCCCAATGCAATCAAAATTGTTTTAATAAGATGATTGAAAAAGGATTGAGGGATAGTCAAATATCTGCGGCTACTCAGTGCTACCGGACCAACGATCCCTAAAAGAAAATCGTTCTAGCGATTAGATGCGACCCCAAGGTGTTTAATGAAAGAAACAAAATACATGGCATATATTTTTGGAGTACACTGCGTGTAATTTCTGTTTCCGTACTCCGTGTTAGGCGTCCTCCACCTCACCCCACACGGCCGTGTGTATGGCCATGACACGGCCAAAACACAGTCTCCTACGGCAACAAAGTACAGAGCATGTACTCATAAAGTACATGGCCTGTAATTCAAAATTTTCTATAAACTCATCTTTTCTAAAAAACTCCAGAAAACTGAAAAAAATACCTGAAAAGAAGGTCCCAGTTCTTACAAACTCCCCCAACCCCCTTAAAGAAATTCACCCCTGAATTTCCCTAGCACAACGTAGAAGTAGAATCCCCGAACAGTTCATGCCACTGTGCTCATTCATTGCCCTCCCTCTCCCAAGTATCTTCTGATACCCGCCCATGTTGTCATAGTACTCGTACCAAGGGAACAAACCGGCCAACAAGAATATTTGTATTGTGATCCACTATTCTGATAGGATTCTCCTCAGTCGATGCATCCACTTTGATCTCAACCTCATCAGGTTGAAATAAATTATAAAGGTCTGAAATGTAAGGTTGAAGCTGATAAATATGGGAGACGTCGTGCATATCTCGGTACCTATGAGGTAACTACAACCGGTAGGAAACCTGCCCAACTCTCTCCAACACCTCAAACATCCCGACGTAACTCGATGAAATCTTACCCTATCTCCCAATTCTCTTGTGTCCCAACCTTATTGTGACATGCAGGAAAACCTGATCCCTGACCTCGAACTCCAGAGGTCATCTCTGCTGGTAAGAATAAGACTTTTGTCGAGACTGCGGAGTAGCCATCCTCTTCTGAATCAACTCTATCAGGTAAGTAGTCTCCTGAACAAGACGAGGTCTCAGCGAAGCTGCCACTCCTACCTCCAGCCAACATAAGGGTGGTCGGCATGGCCTACCATGCAATGCCCCATAAGGATCCATCTGAAAATTTTCTTGAAAACTATTGTTGTAGGAAATCTCCACATAAGGTATATGTTTCTCATAGGAACATCCAAAATCTAGGATTCATCCTTGGAGCATGTCCTCAAGCACCTGAATTGTATGCTCAGACTGGAAATCTGTCTGGGGATGGTAAGATGTAGTCAAAAGTACATGTGTTACCAAAGCCTTCTAAAGTCGCTGCCAAACCCAAAAATTAAAATGGGCATCCCTATTTGAATAAATGGAGCTTGGAACTCCATGAAGACGCACAATATCTCAGATTTACAACATTCCCAACTCATCAACACTGAAGGTCTCTTTGATCTGCATGAACTGAAAGACCTTCGTAAGTCTGTCGATGAAAACCCATACTGCGTCATCCCCTCGAGGAGACCTCGGAAAACCTGTCATGAAGTCCATTGTGATGTCATTCCACTTCCACTCGGGAATGGGTAACAACTGAAAAATCCATGTTGTTAGCTTATGCTCCACCTTTACCTACTGACAGGTGGAACACATCATGGAAAAACCTCCAACATCCCTCTCCATACCTAGAAACTAATACTAACAGTGTAGATCACGATACATCTTGGTGAAAAAAGGATGAACTACCCAAAATGAGAAATGAAAGTCTCTCATTAGCTCCTCGAGTATATCTTCCGGCACGCATAAGAAACCCTGGAAATTCAATATCTCATTATCTCTTGTGGTCCACCCTTGAATAGGGTCTTATCCTGACATTCTTTCACATAAGACTAGGCCTTTAGAATCAGATAGCTTCCTCATTTGTACTCAATCAAGAAGGGTATAGGTAACAACTATAAAAGATAGAAAATTTTCCCCGGTCTATCGTGCACCTCCAAATGCATATCAAAGAACAGAGCCATAATCTTCCGCTCACTACTGGCCTCCTGAACTACCTGTATCAGAGTCATCCTGCTCAATGCATCAGCCTCTACATGGCCCTTCCCTAGTGTATAGTCAATCTCAAAGTCAATGGACTGTAGGTACTCAACCAATGTGGTGGTCTCAAATTTAGATCACACTGAGTGAATATGTACTTAAGTCTCTTGTGGTCGGTGAAAACCACAATGTAATCTCCAAAAAGGCAATGTCTCCAGCAACATAAGGCATGAACAACAACTTCCAACTCCAGATCATGCGTTGTGTAAATCATCTCATGTGGCCACAACTACCGAGACCCGTACGCAATGACTCTATCACCATGCATAAGCACAACTCATAGAATGATACCTGAAGCATCACAATAAATTGTATAGATCTTGACCGGATCAGGCGAGACTGGTATCAGTTTTGAAGTCAGCCTCCCTTTCAGCTCATGAAAGGCTGACTCACCAGAAACAAACCACAGGAACATCACACCCTTCATATTCAGACTCGTCCACGGTGCTGCTAAGAGTGAAAAGTCCTGAATGAGATGTCTATTGTATCAATACAGCCCTAGAAAACACTGTACCGCAAAGACATTCTTTGAATACTTCCATGAAACTATAACTCTCACTTTCTCTTGGTCTACTGATACTTTTACCACTGAGATAACATGACCCAAGAAGTGAATCTGGTCTATCCAAAAGTTTCATTTTGAGAGCTTAGCTTATAAATGATGCTCCCTAAGAGTACACAAAAGCATCTCAAGAAGGGTGGCATAGTCATGTCGAGTGTGAGGGTACACCAAGATATCTTCCACGAGGACCACCACGAAAGAGTCCAAGTATGGATGGAACACTCAGTTCATCAGTTCCATGAAAACGTCAGTCATGTTCGTGAGACTGAACGACATAACCATATGCTTGTATATACCATACCCACTCAGAATGTCAGCACGAGGTATATCAGATGGTCTAACAAGAAATTTATAATAACCAGACCTCAATTTAATCTTTGAGAGCACTCGGGCTCCTCGAAGATGATCAATGAGATTGGTAGTCCTAGGCAAGGGATACCAGTTCTTGACCATCAACTTATTCAAATTCGGATAGTCCACACAAATCCTGAGAATATCTTCTACCTTCTTAGCAAATAGGACAGGCGAACCCCAAGGAGAAGTACTGGGTCAGGTGAAACATCTTGTCTACAACTTGTCCAACTGTTTCTTGAGCTCTTGCAACTCAGGTGCAACCATACTATAAGGAGGAACGGACACCGGTGCCGCCCCTAGAACAATATCAATAGAAAATTATACCTCACGCTATGGAGGAAAACCTGGAAAGTCCATTAGAAATACATCCCTGAAATGATCCACCACTGGAGGAAAGACTAACTATGAAGTCCCCTGGTCTTCCAGATAAAGACTAGAAATCTGGACTGTAACTACTCCTAACCCATGATGCTCTAAACCTGCTCTGCTCACCTGGACATCCCACTCTTCCGTGTGAAGAAACAATCCACCCTATAGGGATATAAAACTCACCATATTGAGATAACAGTCGAAGACTTCCGGAAAGGGAACTAGCCAATCCATTTTGAGAATGACATCATAGCATTTCATCTCTAGGACATAGATATCCCAAATGAAGTAACACCCACCAACTTCAAGAGGGAACTCCTTGCACTGACTTACATCAGATGTTCTTGTCCCTAACTAACTGTGTAGTGTGAAAACATCATCATAAGAAAAGATACAGAGCCCAAGGCCCTCCACAATAGTGACAGATATAAAGCTATGTGTATCAACAGTATCAAAAAGAGCTGAATATAAAACCGAGGCAACTAGGATCGTACCTCGAACTATAGAGGGATCGAGATCCTGCTCCTAATTGGTCTACTGCACTGCAAAAGTTTGGCCAACTCTGCATCCCTATAACCCTACCTGACTACTCTGAGCTGATCCACCCTGTTGTCACTAGTAGACTGGTGACTGAACACTATAGATGTAACCTCCACCTCGGCCTGAATGGCTGGAAGAACTCCAGTTCCCAGACTGGTGAGAACCTGGTAGAGCTGCTCCAGTACTAGGGGTCATAGATGAACCCCGGTCACCAGATGCTGGTGAGAAGACCTGACCTAAATGTTTAATGTGCCTTAACTTTCCACAAGATCAGCACTCCACCGGGTCTCTCTAGCACTGCGGCTCTGTATGCTCGCTTCTCCCGCACTAGCAACACACCACCTAGCTACCATAAGATTCATCCCGCCTACTCGTATCTCCTCATGTAGTCTCCCTGTGGTTCTTCCATCTATCATCTGTTGAAGCACTAACTATGAATGTCAAGCCGCCCTGGCTCACAACTCTGGATTACCTCAGATTCCATTATGTGATCAGTGCTTGGTTAGCGATGGAAGCTGTGAATGTCAACCTAATGATATTAACCTGAGAGATGATGTCTTGTCTGAGGCCATCCTCTATCATCCTTTCTAGGAATAACCCATCTACTCCTTAGAAGGGTGTGAAATGCTAAAGCTCGGGGAAATGGGAGGAATACTCCATAACCAATAGGGTACCTGGATCAAGGCTCATAAACTCCCGGGCTCTATCGGCCCTCAGGGTCTTTGGGTAGAAGTAGTCATAAAAGATGATCTGGAACACATCCCAATCCATAAGCTGCTGATGACCCACCCGTGAGATCACATCCCACCATCTCTGGGTGGAATCCCATAGCATATAGGTAGTGATATTGACACTCCTCTATGGGGACGTCTCCAGATGCTCTAATATTCTTAGCATGGATTCTACCTACAACTCTGCAGCCTGAGGTTCTCTTTCCCCTTAGAAGGTGGGAGGATGATGCTACTGGAGGACCCATGTAAAATCAGCCATCGAAGGGGCACGAGGTGGCGCCCACTGAAAGGTATGAATCATTTTAATGAAGCCTTCCCTGAACTGTGCATCAGTTCTAGTAAGAGGGATGACTACTGGTTCCGAGACTGGCATAACAAAAGGATCTGCTGGAAGTCCCTGATCATCCGTATCCAGCATCTTATCACTTACCTGTAACTGGAGGACAACTAGAGGACATCTCGGTGGCATGAATCTGCAATGCCAAGCACACAACTTAAATTAGAATTAACTGGGACTGAAACAAGGAAGTGTAAGAAGAGAAAAAGAGGAATAAATCATTCAAGTTTTACAAAACATGACTACATGACATGTACAATTCCTACACTGTGTGTTACCTGATGTCATTCACATGGGCATGTACTCCTACCTAAACTAGTATTGTAAAATCCCAAACACATGTTGTGTTGTCTTAACACATGATGTGTACTTGAATCCTCTTCCCCAGCCTGAGTCCTTCTATATGGTTAAGCCACACAGCTCTCCTAAGAAAACACTACACAGAATGTTCATGGTAGACATGGCGTGTACTCAACAAGCTTAACCTGGCCTGTGTTTTTAGAGACAAGGGATGTGTACCTAGGTTACACTACACATCGTGTTCTTGACGGACATGGCATGTATGAGAAGGACAACACTGACTTGTGTTGTTAGTTACATGGTCGGGTACCAAGGTCATACTACAAGACGTGTTCAAACCTGACACGACATGTATAAGAAGAGACCCCACTGACCCGTGTTGTTAGCTTCATGGATGGACTCCTAGGATTACACTACATGGCGTGCACAACTGGTACACACCATGATTTGATGATATTTTCCCTATCCCGTGTCTCTGACCACATGGAATGTGACACGGTTATAGAATACACGGCATGTACATACATTACACGGTGTGTACTTATGAAAAATAGTTTCTTCCTAAACATAAGAACACAGGGTGTGTAGTCAAAACTACATGGAATGTATTCTAGGTTTTTCCAAACATTAATCCTCAGAAACTACTCTAGAGCCAAGAAAACACTTAAAGTGGCAAATTTTTATCTTTGAGGGCCCATACTCCCAACGAATCAAATTTTGGCATCTCAAAAAATTTATAAACAAGGTAAACAAGTCAATGATCCACCAAATTCTGGTCCATGAGGGCCCATAATACCTCAAGAACCAATGTTTGGCATTTAATCAAGAAAACCTCACACAATCAATGCTCCAACAAGAAGTAGAAATTTTTATCAAGTCATCTATTACAAAAACATGCATATTCTACACAACATCTATCACAACAACATGCTATTGCTAATGCATCCTAGATGACATGGAAAGAATTCATGAAATGTGATTTCTAGAAAGTGCCTATATAATTCATGATATGGTATACCCTCATCTCATCGGGTTGTGACAAAAATAGAACCCCAATAACATCAATGGTAACAACATAAAACATGTGAATCACCCAATGGTGAAATCAAATTAACTATAAAATTTCAAACCAAAAGAATTACAATAAACGAGGTAGATTGGATTTTACTTGTACACGTGTTAACTACTCCCGGTACCAACATATTACCAAGTACTTATTCCATCCTATCCCAGGCTAAAGGATCCAAATAGTAAGTTAAGAGAAAATAAGCCTCTGATACCAATCTGTAACGTCCGGGTTCCAGAAGCCACCTAGAGGTGCCCCATACCCGGCTGGTCATATGGCCTCAAGTGCATTTCCCCGAAATCCAGAGGCTACCGACAAGCAGTGAGGGCTTTGGCTGTGAAAGTGAGGAATCTATTCTTTCATTGGTAGAGTACACAATCGATGTAAACACATATAGAAATAGTGGAATTAGTAATAATACCAAACAACAGTAACAACAGAAGACTGATAAAGAACCAACTAGAGAATATCTATATATAAATTATGTGTGATACATATATGTCTAGGAAAGCATCCAAACAAGTCAAAATAATGAATACAGTACTAAACCAAAGTAAAAAATTAAAATAGATAAGTAACTACTCAACATCTCAAGCCTCATCTTGGTCCCATGCTCTCTAACACAAATTCAATCATGCACCTGAAGTCGAAGGGAGATTGCCCTTTTCAATACCAGCAGCAATATAATCTGTTTGGGCCCAAAAGCATGAACCAAATAAAGTGTGAGACTATATCCTAGTAGGAAACCACCAAAAGATCTGTGCATAACAGTCAATAAGTATATGGCAGGGTAATAGTACAGAAAGGAGTAAACAGGAAGCACACAGTAGAAAATAATTCAATCCACAATTCCAATATCAAGCAGCAGCTAAGGAAGATTCTAACACAACAGGTAACCCTTCAGGAAGTACTCACAGCCTTACCCCTATGGTTCAACCCCAAAAGTACAAGAAACCCTCTAGGAATCCTACATTTTCTCACCCCTCTGGTTCAGCTAATGTATAGACGCTTTAGGGAAGCACTCACCGTCAATTCCCCCTATAGTCTCATATCGTACTAAAGGCACTCTGGGGAAGCACTCAATGTCAATTCCACCTGTGGAACATGTATAGGAACTATAGACACTCTAGGGAAGTACTCAATGTCAATTCCCCCTATGGTCTCGCATTGTATGATATTAAAGACACTATGGAGAATCCCCCGATGCCAATTCTCCTTATGGTCTATACACCAGGTTCTCACGACCTTGTGTATGTCAAGCAAGTGTAGTAGTGCATAACAACCACGGTAAACCTCAAGTACTACATGGATATCATTGTGCAGCATATCAGCATATCAGAACAACAGTCACAAAATCCTTCAATACTAGGCATGTGAATGTAAATAGTAGCCTAGCTGGAAAACTAGACCCAATGGTTAAAACAAGAAAAACAGGCATGGGCAATACATCCAAAGCACATCAATTTACCCTATTCACAAAAAATAACCTCTACTCTTGCAAACAAGAAAAGAAGGAAAATAATAGGTCTACAACAATAAATGCGCAATACCCCATTCAAGGGTATTGGGAAAATTTTCACATACAACTCAAAGACATACTACAGAAAGGAAAAACCACCGATATCAGTGTTAGGAGATCAACATACATGAACCTTGAAGCTTGAATCTCCTTATAATGTCATATATCTAAGAAACCGTCTAAAATGTTCAACCCATGATAACTAGGAAAAGAAGAGGAATCATGAAACACAGTTCCAGCTGAAGAGAGAACTCATCGATGTGATTCAAATTCAATCAACGGTGTTGGAATTAGAAAAATGAGACCTAATAGAAGTTTGTTCTGGTGATTATACGTGACCCTGGTGCGTTTAAAGAATAAAAAAATACACGGCATGTTCTTTTTAAGTACACGGCATGTACTTGTTGTTTTTGTACTCCGGATTAGGTGGCCTTCACGTCACCCCACATGACCGTGTGTGTGGCCATGAAACGACTATCACGCGAACTCCTACAGCAACTAAGTACATGGTGTGTGCTCATAAAGTACATGGCCTGTACATCAAAAATTTCCAGAAACTCGTCTTTTCGAAAAAACTCTAGAAAACTGAAAAACATACGTAAAAAGAAGGTCTGGGTTCTTACAACAACAATTTTTTTGAGGTTGGTGGTGTATCCAAAATCTCATCACTAGAGGATATCATATGGTTTTAAATAATTTCTCTAGTTTCATGAATCTCTTCCTAATAAGTGCACAAGTTCATCAATTATATAAAATTACCATAGTAAGATTAATTCTCCTCATTAGAAGATTATCTTTCTTAGTGGGATGG
Source organism: Viscum album (assembly GCA_963277665.1). Taxonomy (NCBI): domain Eukaryota; kingdom Viridiplantae; phylum Streptophyta; class Magnoliopsida; order Santalales; family Viscaceae; genus Viscum; species Viscum album. The sequence continues at coordinate 897,416,033 of OY728143.1, read as the reverse complement.
GGTCCATGGTCTCATTTGGTTGGATGGTAAACATAATAATAGTCAGTGGGATAACTCTAATGTATTATAATTTGGGAAGGTTAACATGATATTGTTTACTAGTATGGTTCATTTTCTCATAATGATACAGAAATTAATTCAAAGGGTGTTTGTAATTTTTTTAATCTTTGGGAAAAATTTTTACATCTTATATTGACGATGCCATGTTTTTCTAATCATATACTGAGAAGTATAATGTGAGGTCACAATATATTTATAGGGTCTTGGAATCATGATTGGTTTATTCATCCATATTCTTGTTATATCAATCAAACGATTTCTTATATTTTTGATAATCTAGTCATCAAATATTTTCAACTTCCAATTTGAGACCTTTTCTCATTTTTCTTTTTCTTTAGAGAGAATTTATAATACACATGTCACATATTCCTTAGGATAGTCTAATTGTGCCAGACCATCATCAAATATTTTTTTAGTATATTTTAGAATGTGATTTATAAATCTAAATAAGATGGTAAGTTTAATAATTCAGGTGATTATTCATTCATCAATCATATAACTTCATTGTTTATGGAAATAATAATTGATTATTCACTACATTAGATGAGATGTTTCCACAAAACCAGATCAAATTCCACTTAATAATATAGGTTTTTCTAAATTTATATGTCATTCCATGTCAAACATGAAGTCAAAAGAATGAGGGGGACAATCACAATTTATATTTTCTAGACCCCTATAGTGGTGATGGATATTCTTTGTAATATATTTAATTATTTCTTTAAATGGTATTATTAGAAATATTCTGTATGACTAAAACCACTTAAAATGCACCAGGTTATTTTAGGGGGATGATCATGGTTGAAAAGTCATCACATAGTTTCACCACATCAATATATATTAGTTGTTTCTAGGGATTATTTATTTTTTAATTGTTTTATCAATCCATTTTACATTACCATGAAATATGTGACTCTATCATTAACCCAGAACTTCAAATTATAGAGTTTTCTGAATGCTGTTTTTATGAACATAGTGTTAAATGTGTAAAAAATTGTAAATGGATATCATTGTAGCTTACAATTTTACTAAATATGTGGTTATTATAGAAAAAATGAGACTTTATTTGGTATCGATGAATCATATAACACTGGATACCTCTTTTTATTGTTAGATTTTTAACATTGGGCCACATCATAAATAAAAATGATGATATTATTCCCTAGGTTACAAAATAAATCAAATTAAAAGATGATCATATTAATCAAGATAAGTGGAGGATGAATCAAATAAACTTACTTTGTATACAACATCTTAAATGGTTATATAAATGAACAAAAAGATTCTGTAGCCTACATTTGAGAAGTAAGATAATCTAGTAATTCTAAGTATACTACACACTAAGCTAACACATGAGTTTTAATAAAAAATTGGGTTTTATATTATTGACTAGTCGGAATTGGTGATTATTGACTCATGAGAACAAAACTTGGATTAATTTTGAGGGTTTCCATCTAATGTACCCCTATTAGAGGGAACCCTTATTTTTTAATCAACACTAACATGAAAAGGTCTATTAAATACGATCTCATGTTATTGGGGGTGGATAAATTCCAACCCCATGATATGAGTTATCACCTCTAATTAAAGAAGGTCTTCCAAAGTATTTTTATCCTCAAACTAACAAAACCAAAAGTATGTATGATTCATGTGATAAATTCATATTTATCTTACAAAGAATATATATTTTATCTTTTATCTATGAAATAAGTTCTATTATTGAGATAGTATCACCGTCTCTAGATAGTGGGTGGGTTATGGATCTGGTCATTCCATTTCCTTTTTTATTTGTACTAGACCACTGAGTGCTTGGTAGTGGAATATTGTCAGGTTATCTAATATTTTGGGATCCACATTGATGTTCGGTATATACAACATCTTCACGTACCTCTATGTGAGTGTATTTCCCAACATATACCTAAACATTGTAATATTATTTGATAGTACCATGTCTTTCAGTGCCTATGGTTTTGACACTGATGAAATTTATAGATGTAAATCAAATAACAAGAAAAAATATATTTCCTTGGATGATGTAAATATATAATATAGATATAATTATTCTTAATAAAATACCATGTTTATGACTATAGGGTTATAAATCCTTTTTAATTTTTTGATAGTGTGGAGAATATGATACTACATGTGCCACTATAACCTTATCTGGCTTCATGTGACCATATTCCACATAGTGTATGACGTATAGGGATAAAAATTTAATTTCATTAATTCTGGTAAATTATTCCACACATTAGTTAGGGACAATTATTATAGTCACAAAGATTATATTTGAAGATATCAAATGCTTCATGTTAATGGGGATCTAGAATTACCCTATGATAATTTTATATTATGTCAATTTTCCTTATGGATGTTGGAAGCTATATAGACTTCTAATACCTATTGATTTTAAGATCTTATCTTATTCATGTAGTCTCCCCATAGGTGTTAACATGAGTTGGTGGTCATGGTTATCACATAATTCTATATAGATACTTGTAGAATTATGGTCTTTTAATAGTGTAAAATCCATCCATGATAGCTCAAATACATTCATAGTCGAAATCGTGTAATTATATATATGTATAAGATAACTCCCCCTAAGCCTCTTCTAGATAAGGAAGGTAAGGACTTTTTATCTTAAGATATAATAACACAATATTTTCATATTGAGATGAGGGATTCCTTCAACTCAAAATTAACTATTTAATCAAAAGGGACCTATAACATAGCAGGATAAGTGTTGAATCCTAATGGAATCCACACTAAATAATTGATTTCAATACTATGGTAAATATAAAATGCGTTGATAAAGAATTAAACTCTATTTAAGGCTCAAATTACTAGGTAAAATGTCATCTACACAATTCCTTTCCCTTGGTTCCCTCCATGTATGACAAACATACATGCCATTTACTATGATCATGTTGAATTTTAGGATGTAAATTGAAATGTACTGGGAATTATAATATGGTTTATAAGGAATCCAATAATAAATTTGGATTTTGAGTACACCATAGTGATAAAAATGTTATACAACTTGAAAAATGCAATGAAAATATTCAATAACATATTCTCTAATGCACTGGAGTTTCCTGGTCGGAAAAAGGTAATAAAATAAATTTTCACTGTGCCATCATCATCACTCGTGAATCCACCCCCATCATATCTCTATGCACATAGTAACCATCAAAATTAATATGAATCATTTTAGTAGGAAAATCCCATCTAATGCATTACAATTGAAGGGATCTTCTTCCTCCCACTATGGGACCAAAATTCCATGGGATTATCCCATTGATGGAATCTATTTTCCTCATTCATAGGATAAGTGAGATAATTTTTTCTATCATTAATTTCACAAAAAAATAGATAATAAAATTTTAATAGCTACTGACTTATAATTATTTATTTATTTCACCCAAAATAACCCCTCACACAAGTGAAAAATATATTCATCAAGCTTTGAATTCATTACTTTTTTGATCATCCCCTGAAACCATGCACTGTGAATTTCTTAAAGAATCATTGCTTGAACTAAAATCACCATGAACATGCTGATGAGGTCCCAAAGTATTATGGATAATTTTAATTTAATTAATATATTATAGGATGCTTCCATGATGGCAGACTTGTAGCTCCATTACAATTAATCAATGTATATATCATTTTTATTCACATTATCATCCCCATGAATGGATTGGTTCCTCACCTAATAGACAAAAAAATTATTCTTAATTAAAATATATCTAAAATAAATCATTCTCTACCACACAATGATTTAATGATATTGGTGGATCAACAAGGATTCCTCCATAACCCCAGATGATCTTGATGCCAACTCAGAAAAAAACACACATGTTGGGATCAACCACCATGAAAAGTTTCCAATTTAGGATCTTTTGTTCTTTAGTGATGGTCATACAGATAACCCTAGGCTTCATTATTTCCTCCCTAAATTATATTTCATAGAATATGGAATCCAGGAATAGGAGTATATCTCTTTCTTATATCTCATTCCCTTATGTAATATATATGTGTCAAACCACTGACCATAACTATCCATCAAATTTTCCAAATACTCAATCATGAAACACACTAGGCTTGATGTTATCATTATTAAATGATCCTTTAATATACAATAATCCCATTACATATCATTTATAATCATCTCATAGAAATATTTCACTTATATATATTCCCATGAAAGCCTCACCTCATGACCTACATATCATCTAACACATTGCATAAATTAATATCCATTACCTTGAGTCCATGATTTCTATGTATATCTTTTAATACCTATATATAAAACCTTTATCTATTCATTGACTACATATGAATAATTTATATTGTTAAAAGAATTTCTATAAAAAATCATTTTTTTTATTTTAATGACATGTTTAATCAATTGATTAGTAAATTATATGTGGGGTGTTTTGGGGATGTATGTTTTATAACATCAAAATTTTATCGGTATATTGATGATTAGTAAAATTAATTTTTTTTATATCATTTAAAGATTACTAATATTTACATAATTAAATTTTTTATACATAGATTAAACTTTCAAAATGAAGCATTAATGATGGATATGAAAAATTAGCTACATTTTAATAATATAAAATGTAGGTTGTACGTATGCATGAGTAACATTTTCGTTTTCTAAAGAACATGAGGGAATAAAGGTAGGTATTATTTTATATTTACAGAATGAATATTATATCATAAATATCTTATTAATTTTTAATATTCACTTATATACACTATTAATATTATTTAATGATTATAAATTAATCATTTCGTTTTGTGTTGGTTGTAATAGACATGTACGCATGAAATACATTATCATAAATCAATGATTGTAAATGTTAAAATTTAGATTATATATAATATTTAAAAAATTATATATATTTCATGAATGAAATATATATATATATATATATATAGTAAATCAGTCATTATATACAACCATATGTGGCATTGATAGAAAAGGAATAACATTAGACTGTTAGGTAGTTGTCTCCCACCCATGTAAATGATAGTTTCATTTACCATTTGATGGAAGAGGAGATGGATATAGGTTATTACATTTACATAATAACATATTCATATATTATATATACCTCTTTAATTATTTCCTCATTGATGAATTATATTTTATAGAGGTTTAAGAAGAAATAAATCAAAAACATTTGGATAAAAGGTATACTCTTCTTTAGACAGCCTTCATTGCTTTAAATTTTAATCCATGTAAGGTTGGTATTCTAACCAAAATAAGACCTATGGAATTTTTTTAGTCATTTGTGAAATGGATTAGTCTATGTACTAACCAATAGTTTTTCCCAAAACGTGTTAGGAATCGAGTAGTTGAGGTTCCCTTTTTTTAATTGAGGGGAGGGGCATTATTAGAATAATAAAAATTATTAAATTAATATAAATTTAATTTTATAGACATATTAAAAAAGTGATATGTATATATAAAATTTATGAATAGTATGAGAATAAATCCCCTTGTAAAAATAATTTGGATAGGTATAGGTGATCATTTCACTATTATCTCTTTTTTTAAGACCTCTTATCCCTTTTTACAATTATCGTGATATCAGGGTTTTTTAGTTTTGAGGGCTTATGAATGTTCATATAAAAATTAAGATGACCCATTAATTGAATAAAATTTATTTATAAACAATATTAATTTATATTTTTCAAATATAATATTTTTATGAATTTAAATAAATATAATAATATATTAATTATTAAACAACTTCATTTATTTTATTTATGCAACTATTCATTTAATTTGATATTAATGTCACCATGATAACTATGGAATTTAAATATTAATCCTTAAAATATCCATAATATGTTATATTTATGTACTAAATTCTTTTCAAACTATAACTGACCCACACAAAATTAATTTTATATTTGATGTCATCATATACATGATTCTTTTATTTCTTATAGATAAACTGTTTCTGAATTCCATAACCTTTTTATAGTTATTATATCATAAAAAATAAAAAATGCACTATAATAAAAACTAATTAATTTTTACCTTAAATATTTTTTCATGACATATTTTTAATTTTATTTGAATAATTAAGAGAAATATATTAGAAAGAGGGTAACATTTTGTATTTTTTTCATCAAATAATAATATATATATATATCATAATATGTCAAGTGGAACCAAGTTACCCAAAAAATTGAAGGTTAGATGTGATAGTGTTTTAATAAAAGCATAAAGTAACTTTTATGGAATTTTTTGATATATTTTTAGTCGTATCTCCTAGTAAATCCACATTAAAATCATCTCATCCTAAATTGTAATAACATATAAATTTTCCATGATAACATTACTATATTCCCACAAATAATAGGGGCATTATAACCAAATTTTAAATAGACAATTCAAAATATAGAACCCATTTTATCAGATTCAATTTCTATAGGTTTAGTTAATGACATTTAATATGAAAACAAAAAATTGCATGCAAAATAATTTTTTTGTGAAATTATCGATTTAAGAATTATAATAATTTTACCTTCAAATCCTTTGATAAATTGGTTATTTATGAATTTTTTTATGTAATAAAAAATTAAGTTTTTTGACATTTGGATAAATCCAAATCCAAATACCGTCTTTTAGAAATTCCAGACAATTAAAATCCATGAAAATAGTTTTAAAATTGAATAAAACATAATTATATTTATAAAAGACCATATTGGGACCACAAATTTCAACATATGTACAAAAGAATTATTTAAAAACTTATTCTAATATTTTTTCATAAAAATCATAGAAAACTCTAATATGTTTTTGGATTGAGGTAATTTAATGTATTAGCCCATGGTTTTAACTCTGTTTTTCCTCTTTTGCCCTTATCACAATGAAAATATTTAACAATGTTACTATTCAAAATGAAAAAAAATTAAAGGAATATATTTACCAAAATTTGAACCCAAAATTAAAAGTATTTTGAATTTTATTTATATTTCGTTTTACACTTATAGGGAAAAAAATATTTTATGATAAAAATTAATCACAATGAAAAAGAATTTCAGGAAAATGTAGTTAAAGCCAAATCAATCTTATAAAAAAGTCATGTGTAAACATGATTCCAATGTAATTTTTATGCTTATATATTTAAATATTAAATATATAAATTTTATTTAAAATTAAAATAATTATGATCCTTTTTAATGAATGGAAATCATAGTTCTATAGGAATAAATATTTTTTAAAACTCACATTAAAATAAATATTTTGTAGAACAATCTGAAAAATTCATCCTTTGATATTTATGATATGATGATTTCAAAAAGAAAAACCCTTTTATATGATGAAATTAATAAATTAAGAATAAGTTAAAAATAATAATTTCCCAAAATATAATTTTTTTTTATTTCTAGGAAACATATTTTTGTAATATATAATGACTTTACTAATAATTGAATACTTATTTCATAATAATTAATACATATATTTTTATTGAGGAGATACATTATATATATTTAATAATATAATTATCACTATTCATAACAATAAATTCAAAGGCAATGTTATAATGGTTATAATAAAAAATTATTTGTTTTGGTTCATTGATGCTCGATGTTGTGTGTCGTATAGGACATCGAATTTTATTATCTTTTAAATAATTAGGATGCCTAAATATCTCCAACATCAATAAAATACATCCCCACAATTTGATATTAAGAATATTAATCTTTGAAATGAAATTTGAAGGTACCTTTATTGAATTAAAAACCATCATAAAAAGGGTTTAAACCTTCTGGAAAAGAGGGAATGAGAAATATTAAGTTCTCATGGAATAACACAAAACTATGTTCCTAAATAGGATCACATTTTTTGGGAGACAAAATATAGACATAGATGATATAAGAAACGTCCAAATAATAAAGGTGGGTGAAATATAGAATTGATCAAAAGAAAATGAATATTCTATAAAATATTATTAGGCTCAAAACCAAAAATCAATAATGTTTGAAAATGACACATGATTCCTCAAAAATGAAGGTAGTTTCATAGAATTTTCTATTATATGACCCTTTTCAAATGGGTTCCTAATTATTTTACCATCTAGGGTAAGAACATATGGAAATATACTTACATGTCAAGTAGAATTTCATCTTTTAATATCTTTCCACCAAACTATCACATTTTTCTTCAAAATATGAGTATTCAAGAAAAACTTTCCATTACTGTAGCATTGAACTCGGCTTATAATAGATCACATAATTATTTAAAAGCATAATAAGATATCCCTCCTATAATGAAACATAATCAAAAAATAAATTGGTTATAACATGGTAATCAAATTCCAAAAATTAATAAACATTCATATAAATAATTAATCTCTAAAATTAAATAATAACACCAATGGAATAAAATTGATCATTATATAAATAATTGTCCTTAAAATTATTCAAAATATTATTGAATACGTTTAAAATAAAAAATATATATGAAATATTAGATTATATAAACTCAAAATGATTCTATAATAACCTTAAAAACTAAAAATTCATATACTAATTTTTATTCCACTAATCATATATTTTTAGAAACATACCAATAATTATAATAAATATCTATAATTAAAAAAATCCAAATTAAAATCACATATACTTATAAAATATAGTTAAAAATTTGTTAATCAATTAAAAAACCATCTTAACAAAAATCATTTTCATTTACCTTAAATAGTAAATATTTCCAAAATAGTAAAATTAATCATGAATAACACTATTCACTTATTTACCAAATTAAATTTCTATCACATGGTTATTTATAGATAAATCATATCTCCACTAAATTTAATAACCCTTTAATGTTGGTTTGATTGTAAGATAGATACAATACTGATTGTAGTATCCCTCTGTGGTGTAAATACTCAATATAAAAGAGGGGGTAAATTTTATACCTAAAAATTTCATTAAGGAAATTTTTTATAAACAAAATTCAAAACAACTATAAGATCTATTGATTTTTTTGATTCCAGAAAAGTGATTCTGGAAATGAAACATAACAAAAGTTTATAACAACTATGATTCTACCTTAAAGAATATAGAATCCTACTTAATCAGAGTACAGGTCTAAGGAAGTATAAGATAGTAATAATTTCCCCAACAACCAAAATTGTAGTGGAAGACAAAGTTGAAACACTACAAGTAACAAGTAGTAAATCTTTTAATCCAAAGAGATGGGTATCCAACAACCTTGGATAATGGTCCCTTGATTTATACTTTAAAGAAAGTATATCTTACCCAAAACCAGGTATGCCCTCAATCCAAAGATCAATATATATCTTGATATCCCTACAATCCCTCGATTTGTAAGGAAATTGGCACCCTGACTTCACAACCCGAAGTCTATGATTTGAAGGAAATAACACCTTTACACAAAGAAATTCTTCATGAAGAAAATATTGAAAAAGTTTTTAAAACATTCTGCACTATGCATGAGAGTTTATAAGAGACTATCTCTCTAGAATTCACTTCAACATCATGTAATCTCTAGATTGATCAACTTGCGTTATCATTATTGTTGTTGTTATGAGCTCTTTCAAATGAGCACCTATTTATAGGCATGACTTCAACGGTCGACTCCCTCCTCCACCGGTCATATATTTCCTTGAATTTCAGAGGGACATGAACTTGTGTCACTCAAACAAGGGTTAGTTAGTTACTAAATGCATGAAATTTTTTTATACCCAAAGAATGAGTAAACAAAAATATGGTTACTTAAGAAAATTCATTTTTCGTAGTGTAAGAATAAATGAATGTTTGGAGTCTAAACAAAAATTATTTGTAGTCTACAGTACAGGTATATTCAGATTCTATTTATCTAAAGAATTCAGAGTTAGAATTCTATAGAAATTTAGAGTCTGAATTTCATGCAAATTCGGAGTTTGAATTCAGTAGAATTCAGAGTCAGTATTCATAAGAGTTCAGAGTCTGAACATACAAAAGTTCAGAGTCTTAATTTAGAGAACTCAGAGTCAGAACATATAAGAGTTTGGAGTCTAGATTTCGAGATCTCTGAATTAGAAATCAGAATAGTTCGGAGTCCAAATTCAGAGAACTCAGAGTCAGAACACAAAAGAGTTCAAAGTCTGAATTCGGATCCCGAAAACATAATTCATTATATCTGAGTATATATATGATTCTGAGGTTTTGGATTTGAGACCAAATATTATACATAGAGACAAAATTAACAATGAAAAATAGTGTAAGGATAAATTTCCTTTGGGAAGAAAATTTTCCTTATGAAAGCAAAGAATAAGGTAAAATGAAGATTTCCTTAAGATAAGGTGTTTGTGATTTTCAAAAAAGAAGGAATAGAAAAGTCATAAGGAAACCTTGTTGACTCAAAAAGATCCCAAAACATGAAGGAATGGAAAATTCATAAGGAATAACATATTGAATAAACATTATCTCCCTTTTTGGAATACAAAAACACCATTACGAAAAAGAATATAAGGACATAGAAAATATTTTTCTAGACATTGAAAACAACACTTATCTCCCTTATCACATGGGAAATGATGAATACGACTAACTCCACCTTAGGATATGGAACACTAAGGATCGTATTCTAGATTTATGGAATGATATTTTTCATAATATTTAGTACAAAAATCTATGTAATGAACCCCCCTTATATAAAGCCCCCTTACATAGGGATATTTCTTATTTACTTAGTATTATTTTTCCTGTCTCCCCGTTTGTGTTTTTCATAAATAATTTTAGGGAATGGAAAAGAAATTATGGTACCTGAAAGACTAGTTCAACACATCCAAAAGAGAAGCAACCAAAAATTTCATTATGATTAGAAAGAATTTGTACAAGGATAAAAAGTACAAAAAAGTATCGGATTGCAACAAAGTTATCCTTCCTTTTCCTTTGGAATCAACTTCTTCACTATAGTCTTTAACATTAAAATATCCTTACGATCTTCCTATGATCTCTTAAGAACATGATCTTGATCCTTAGATTTCTTCTCTAAAGCCTTTATTCTTTCTTCCTGATACTTAAGAGACTCTGCATACGCATTCAGAACATCATCGTGCTTTACTAGATTTTCTTCTATCTCAATTCAATGATCTCTTCCTCCCATCCAACATTGATCTACTAAATACAACATTCTATTCAAATCCTTCACTTCTTGAATCTGATAATTTTGTTCCATAGTCAGTATTTCTTCAAAACTGATTCTAAGATCCTTGATCTTAACATATTCAATTTCAAAAGACTCATTGACACCATCTTGGAACTCATCATCTTCTATCATTTCTTTAAATGTCTTCTTTTACTAGATAAACATTTTCATAAAATACCTTTTGTGGGAATTGTAGTTAATGAAAAAATTCATGAAATCTGCCTCAAGCTTTACACACTTATCCATCACCATGCATACTGAATCCGACTTCTGATTTAGTGTATGTTGAAGCATATGGCATCTAGAGTCTAGGCTTGGAAAAATCAGAATGGTCCCAACAAGATTCTTCAATGACTGCACAACAAAATAATGTCTAGGTGATGATGGTGTCAAATATGAAACTTTTATTGGTGAGGGATCTTTATCTAGATCAGCATGTTTCCTCATTCTAGATCCACTAGCTTTCTTATTCTTTACAAAAAATTTAGTTGTTGTATCAACGACCATATGTTTACCCTTATCAGTTTTCAGAATAGCTTCCTCATCCAGATATTTATGTTCACAGTCAGAGAGCTGAACAATCTTATCTTCATCTGTCTTTTCTTTCTCAGCTCTTACCCCAACATCCTCCGGGTGAATGAAATGATGATTATAACTTTCTTCTTTAGATAGATTATTCACATCATCTTCAGCCTTGTCATCTAACCCAGGATTTTCATGCTTTGAAGATTCGGCTTGAACGGTTCGCATCTACAATTTTTCGGATGGGTGTTCCTTATCATGAAATTCTACCACTTGCTTAATCAAATCTTTCATATCACCACTTCTTTCATCTTTTTCATTAACTCCTTCTACTTATTTAACTTCTTTCACTTTTTTTGGAGTGACAAAATTATTCCTCGATGTTTCAGGTAAATCATCTACTAGGAAGGATTATGGTACTGGAATTTGTTCAGAAGCATTTTGCAGTATCCCTTTGAAGGGATTACACAATATATGTTTCAGAAAATTATTCTTTTGCTTCTTTTCATTTTTTTGTTTCTCAAGCTCATCAGTAGTCTTCTATCTTAATGATTTTGATTCAGTAGGATCCAAACCAAAACATGGATCCCCTACTTTCATTTTTTCCTTGTCTTCCCTCCACTTTTCTAAAACATTATCCAGATATGATTTTTTCTTCTTAGGATTTTGAGGTGTGGATTGTTCATCATTAGCTTTCGGGGGTTTTCCTTCCTCTTCTACCTCCTTCAACATCCTATTATTTCCTGACTTTTTGGATGGTTCAACAACTACTTGTGTTATTCAAAAAGATTCATCTTCTTCCTCTAGTAAGTTATAAAATTCTGTTGAGTCTTTTTAAAAACCAATGTTCATCCTCTTCAGGGTATCATCGCTGACTAGCATGTCCTTTCAATTCCATGGCTTCGAGCTACAGGAATTTTAAAATATTCTAAGCACCAAACAATTAACATGGAAATAATGGCTGGATAAATGATTATCTGAGCCTTCATGATAAGATTCCTAATTTTCTCAATCGTAATGAGAATATTCTTAACCAAATTGATCTTCCTCAGGTTTACTAGAAAATCCAAAATATACATATCACTCTTCTTCAATGTGTCCTTGTCACCTTTTCTCGGAATTATAAATCCCTGAACCCATAATTCGCGAATCCTATAATTTGTACAGAGACGAGAAATATTCAGAGTCTTTACATTTGTAAGACCGAGGCTCTCCATAGCTTTCACCTTAACAAAACGGATTTTGACATCTGGTAACTTGTGGGAATAGAATTCAGCTTCCCCATCGTATGAAATACCAATCAAACTAGATGCCTTAGTATATGAAAGGGCATGGGTATTTCTATAGCTCTTGAATGAGAAATTTTCTCTGCCTTCTAACTTAAAGAAATGGGCTGATTCATAAAACTCAATAAGCAAATCTGGATACACCAAATATTGAGCTTCTGGATTTGATACTGAAATTCGCTTCCATCCATTCAGCTTAATGTTCTTCGAGATTATAGAATTATACTTTTTGAACAAGTTCGGTTGCACCAACCTTTCTCTATATACATGCCACTATAGATTTGGCATGACAATAGACATATATTTCTAATAGGATTCTTCTATAGACATTCAGATTTGAGAAAACTCTGAGAATTTCAGAACAGGATTATGTAGAGAGGCAGAGATTTATCACGCGAGAGAATTGAGGTCGATGTGGGACACCAATTAGGGGTCATCCCTATATGTGTTAGAAGAGATAATTCATCTTCCAAACTCAATCCAATGGCTCAAAATTGTTCTGATCAGATCTGATGGTAGATATGATAGTTGTATGAAATTTTTTTTAGAATCCAATCTTTTGAGGTTTTTAAGAAAAACATTCATATTTAAGGAAAAGAGAATCCAAAAAATTATAAAAACAAATGAAAATACCATCAAGTAAATGGTGATTACTAAAACATAAGAACGGAAACATAACTTTCATATTTCAAGGAAGATTATTTTTATTGAATAAAAATCTTATTGGATAACTTCAGATTCCGAAAAATTTTCATTATGATTTTTTTTGAAAAACCCATTACAAATAATTTTGTAAATATTCATTTTGAATTTTTTGATAAACTTCATTATGAATGTTTCAGAAAAACTTCATTATGGAAATTTTAGAAAATCTGCATTACAAAAATTTTAAAAAAACTGACTACGAAATGTATTTACAAAAACTAACAAACAAATGTAATCCCCCGATGGAAAAGTCATTATTACTGTAAGGAGATTGATTTCAACAAGAAGTTAATAAAGATGATTACTTTACTGTTATCATTCCGAACATTTGTTTAATTTATTCAAATCTATTGACAGGTAAAGATTTCGTGAAAATATCAACATGTTGATCTTGTGTTCCGATAAATTGAAGAATGATATCCCCTTTTGTGTATCATCTCTAAGAAGGTGATGCCTAAAATCTTTGTGTTTTGAACGAGAGTGATGTTCATGGTTTTTACTAAGGTAAATTGCACTAGTATTATCACACAAAATTTTTGTATTGGTAAAACTCAAACCATATTCTGTGAGTGTGTGTTGCATCCACAACACCTGAGCACCGCAACTTCCAGCTGCTACATATTCAGCTTTAGTATTGGAAAGTGATACTATGTGTTTCTTCTTGCATGAAAAAGAAACTAAGGAATCACTTAAGTAATGAAATGTTCTGGATGTACTTTTTCTATCGATTCTACATTAACCAAATTCAGCATCCGAAAAACTCTTTAAAATAATGTCATTTCCAAAAGTGTAAAATCGTCCTAAATCCATGGTTCCCTTTAAGTAGCGAAAAATTCTTTTCACTGCCTTTAAATTAGATTCCTTAAGATTGGATTGATATATTTCACATAAGCATACTAAAAACATTATTTCTGGATAACTAGATGTCAAGTAAAGTAAACTTCCTATCATACCATTAAAAGATGTTTGATCTACTGGTTTCCCAGCTTCATCAAGATGAAGTGTGTTTGAGGTACCAATGTGAATTCTAATACTCTTAGTGATGTCATATCCATACTTTTTAAGGATATCGTTACTATAATTATTTTTGGATATATAGATTCCTTCTGGTTTTTGAGAAATTTGAAAACCAAGTAAAAATGTTAACTCACCCATCATACTCATTTCAAACACATATTTCATTAAATCTGCAAAGGAATCAGTTAAAGATTTCTATGTTGAACCAAATTTAATGTCATGAACATAAATTTGATCAATCAAAACATTTTACTTGTCTTTATTTATAAAAAGGTTTGGATATGAGTTCCCTTAACATAATTATTTTGAAGAAAAAAACAAGTAAGTCTATGATACCATGCTCTAGGAGCTTGTTTATGTCCATATAAAGCTTTGTTAAGTTTATAAACATGTTCAGGATGTTTTGTATCTTCAAAACTATGAGGTTGTTCAACAAAAACATCCTATTGAACACAAACATTAAGGAAAACACATTTCACATCCATTTGAAAATGTTTTTAAATTTATGAATGCTGAAAAGGCATGTAAAATATTAATAGATTCAAGTATAGCTATTGTAGCATAGGTTTTTCATAGTATATTCCTCATTGTTTATTATAGCCTTTAGAAATTAATCTAGAGTTATTTCTAACTATTATTCCATTTTCATCACACTTATTTCTAAAGAACCATTTTACTCCAATAATAGAAGTTTCCATAGGTCTTTCAATCAAGGTCCAGACTTTATTCCTTTCGAATTCATTTAGTTCATCTTGCATAGATTTTATCCAATCATCATCACCTAAATATTCGTCAGTGATTTTTGGTTCTAATTGGGAATGGAATTCTAGATGTTCTATTTCAATCCTTAAGTAAATTCTAGTCTTTAAGGGTTGATTTCCATCACCAATGATACTATCAATTGGATGATTCTTATGAAACGACGGATTTGGGTATTGTAAAACTTGTTCATCCACATAGGATGGGAAATCTTATGGGGTAAATGCTTTAGAAACATATTCTTGGGCATCTTCCTTATCAAAAGGATCATCTAACAAAGGTTCATAATTAGTTTTGGAAAACCCATCCAAAGATGTATGTTGGGGTTGTTTAAAAACAAAAGGATATCTTTCATCAAATTTTTCATGTACCGTCTCTTCAATAGTACAAGTGTTTTTATTGAAAACACTATTAGACTTAGAAGTTGTGGAGTAGCCTAGGAAAATTACATCATGATATTTTGGTGTGAATTTGTTTGAATTATCTTTACTATTAAAAATGAATACCATGCAATAAAAAACCTTGATGTATGAATGTTTAGGTTTTTTGACATTCCATAACTCATAAGGGGTTTTATTAAGAAAACGTCAAATCAAAACACGATTTATAGTATAACAAGCAATACTTACAACAGAATCCCAAACAATTTTGGCAAAAGAATATTCACTCAACATGGTTATTTTTATCTCTTGAATAATTCTATTTATTCTTTCAACAACACCATTTTGTTGAGGTGTTCTAGGTTCTGAGAAGTTATGAGTAATGAATTTTCTTCTACAAAAAGTTCCAAAATCAGAATTTTGAAATTTTTCTCCATGATCACTATGAATAGTTATCAAATTAAGGTTTTTCTCATTTTTTACATGTTCTCTAAAACTTTTGAAATAAGATATTTATTCATATTTGTTTGATAGAAAATTGACCCATGAAAATCTAGTGTAATCATTAACCAAGAAAAATACATAATATTTTCCTCCAATGCTTCCTGTTTGTGTTGGTCCAAAATGATCCATATACACAAACTATATTGAATTAGTATTTGAGACATCACCAACTGATTTAAAATATGATTTATGTTACTTTCTATTTTGAAAAGGATTACAAACTTTTTAATAATCAAATCTATGATCCGATAGATCCTTAACTACTATTTGCTTATAGAGTTTTCATAGGTTACTAAGGTTAATGTGTCATAACCTTCTATTCCATAACCAAGAATGATCTTCTATTTCAATAATTCAAGGTAGATCTTGGCTCCTAAGGTCTTCTATGTTTAGTGTGTAAACAATATCTTGCCTATTTGTAGAAAGAACAAACTCTTCCTTGGAATTGTGTACTAAGGACTTGTATTTCATAAAATTTACAAGGTGACCTCCATCACACAATTAAATTATGCTAATGAGGTTGTGCTTAAGTACCTTAACAAATAAAACATTTGAAATCAATGTTTTTCTAAGAAGAACGATGTTACCTATACCAATAATTTCTCCCTTAGAAATTCTCCAAAAGTTACTTTTCCTCCTTTTATCTTGATAATCATTTAAAACATGTTTTTGTTACCAGACATATTTCTACAACACCCACTATCCATGTAACATGTATTAATGTTTGTACATTCTTTATTTAATTGAAAATAAGAATTTTGGTCTTTTGGAATCCAAACAGTATTGGATCTAGAATAGTTGGACAATAAAATTTTGGGTATCAAAATTTGTTTAGAAAAATAAGCTTTATGAAACCCAAGATATTGAACTTTATTCAATGAACACTTTTTCTTCCAATGCCCACCATTTTTACATTTAGTACAAAAAGGGGCTCTGAATGGAATAAAATAGTTGTTTTTTAAAACAAGTTTTTTGTGTGTACAACCAACTCCAGTAGTACTTCCTTGAGGTTTGATTTGAGAATACATCTTGTCAAAAATTTATTTAATAGAAGTAAAGTTTGCAAGACATTTCTTATGAGAATATATTTTGTATTTCAGTCTAATGACTAAATTCTTATCCTCAGGAATTATTTCCATAGAGTTAGAGTTTTACTAAAAACCATTTTTTATTAAATTTGAATACTTAAGATCGTTAGAATGTTTTTTATTTTCAGAATTTACTTCCTTAAGGTCTTTAAGAAGTTTTTCTAGAAGCACATCCTTATCATTAAGATGTCTAGATAGTTCTGAAATTTGTTTTGTAAGAACATCTTCCCTAGTATTTTCCATATCTAGTTTCATAGGAATTTTACAATTTCATGCTTCTAACAACATGGAAAATCTAGATATTTTCTTATATGAGTGTATTTATTCATTATGTGAAAATTAAGTATCTTCATTAGAATTAATATCTTCAAAATAGTAATTCTTTTTAAGAGATAAAGTTGTTAAAGCCTCAGCATAGCATACCATGGCCATAAGACATGTATTTGAGATATAAGTAGTAGCAATGAATCCAATATTTGTTTATGGTGAATGTTCATATTCAAATGATTCACTTCCCAAAGAGTCTCCACAGCTACCACTCCACGTTTCGTTTTCTTTAATACTTTTCTTGTTCTTCGAACGATAGAACTTCGTCTTGTTTCTCTCTGAATATCTTCCCTTCTTTTCCTTATTTTTCAATAGAGGATAATTAGGTCGGATATGTCATGTTCTTCTACATTAATTACAAGTAACTTCCCCATATTTAGTATATTTTAAGTCTCTCTTATTGAAATTATTTTGATAGTTTGTATGAGGTACTATCTTGTTCATTTTCCCAGAAATATCTGCGAACTCATTATCATACTTTTCTGTATCACTAGATTCTGATTGAATAGTGACTTTCTATGAGTTTGATCTATTTAATCTTTCTGGAGTCTTGGATTTTATTAGTTTCTAAGTAGTTGTAAAAGAAACTCCTCCATTCCCATTCTTCTTTTTATCATTATCAACATCTCTCTTCATTCTAGTCTTATACTGATGAAGAGTTCCAAAAATCTGATCTAAGGAAATTTCGGATACTTTCTTGTTCTCATCAATTGCTGTCCTCTTGGACACCCACTCATTTAGCATGATTTAAATGATATTATATACAAGGTTCTCATTATCCAAACTTTTTTCTCCCATAGACTACAAGTTATTCATAGTAGTCATGAGCGTTTGTTGAACATTTCTTATCCGTTCTCCATACGGAAAGATAAAGCCATGATATTCAGCTCCTAACATAGCTATTCTTGTCTCTATAACATTAGACATACCAAAATATGTATCTTAATGTTTCTTCCAGATATTGTTTGCAGTTTCACATGATGATATTTGACTATAGATATTTCTAGTCAGAGAACATAGCAATGTATTTCTGACTCTGAAATTTGTCTGATATTATGATTTCTCTTGATTAGTAAAAGTTATCAATTACTTATCTATAACCTTATATTCCTTTGTCAGCATTAGGTAGTTATCAAATCTAGTGTTATTAAAGAAATTATTCATCCTATCTCTCCAGTACACATAATCATTTCTATTAAAAACAGAAGGTCTGGTAGGATTTAGATTGTCAATAGAACCAACATTTAAACCAGCCATCTTAAAGAAAATCATTCCACACATACTTGTTAGTATTAAATGTTTTTAAACAAGAAAATAAGTATCCTAAGAAAGGATAAAATAACTAGAGTATCTCTAAGAAATATATGAATCCAAACATTAAGAGTATGAAAATGAGATTCTGAAAAATATAATGAAGAAGATTTCTCTTTTGAATCTAATCATGAGAATAATTCGGATTTAACCAAAACTCTAAATCCAATTGATGAATTGGTTCAGCGTACAAGGTCATCTCCTATGATACCAATTGTTGGATTGATTTTAAGATAGATATGATACTAATTGTTGTATCAAACTATGGTGTAGATACTCAATATAAAAGAGGGGGTGAATTGTATACTTAAAAAATTCATTAATAAAAATTTCTAGAAACAAAATTCACAACACCTATAAGATATCATGATTTTCTTGATTCTAGAAAAGTGATTCTGGAAATGAAGCTTAAAAAAAGTTTACAGTAAATAAGATTGTACCTTAAAGCATAGAGAATCCTACTTAAACAGAGTACATGTATAAGAATGTATAACATAGTTATACTTTCCACAACAACCAAAATTACAGTGGAAAACAAAATTGAAACACTACAAGTAACATGTAGTAAATCTTTTAACACAAATAGAAGAGTATATAACAACCTTGGATACATGACCCTTGATATATACATTCAAGAAAGTTTGTCTTACCCTATCCCATGTAAGCCCCCAATCCAATGATCGTTATATATCTTGAAATCCCTACAGGCCCTCGATTTGTAAATAAATCGGCACCTCTGACTTCAAAACCTGAAGTCTCTGATTTTAAGGAAATCATACCTCTGCACAAATAAATTTTGAACAAAGAGGAGTTTGAACAAGTAGTTCAAACTTTCTGCACGAAGCCTAAGCATTTAAAAGATCATCTCTCTCTAGAAATCACTTCAACATCATGTAAGCTATAGATTGATCAACTTGTGTCATCATTATTGTTGTTGTTATGAGCTCTTTCAAATGAGCGCCTATTTATAGGAACACCTTCAATGGTCAGATCCCTCCTCCAACGGTCACATTTTTCCTTTAATTTCGGAGGGACCTGTACATGTGTCACTCAAACAACGGTTAGTTAGTAACTGAATTCATGACATAGTTTTGTTGCCAAAGAATGAGTAAAAATAATCTGGTTACTTACAAAAATTCATTTTACGGAGTGTAAGCCAAAATTAAAATTTAGAGTCTAACCAAAAAATATTCGGAGTATATAGTACATGTATATTCAGATTCTGTTTACCAGAAGAATATAGAGTGAGAATACTATAGAATTTTGGAGTCTGAATTTCAAGAAAATTCAGAGTCTGAATTTAGTAGAATTCAGAGTCTGTATTTATAAGAGTTCAGAGTCTAAACATAAAAATCTTCAGAGTCTGAATTCAGAGAACTCAGAGTCTGAAATCAGAAAGTACAGAGTCTAAATTCAGAGAACTCGGAGTCAGAACTCATAAAAGTTCGGAGTTTGAATTCAGAGAACTTGGAGTCAGAACTCATTAGAGTTTGGAGTCCAAATTCAGAGAACTCAGAGTTAGAACTCAGAAGAGTTCAGAGTCTGAATTCCGAGAACTCGTAGTCCGAACACCGAAGAGTTAAAAGTCTGAATTCGTATCTTAAAAATAGAATTATTGATAACTAATTATATATATGATTCCTCTGTTTTGGATAGAATACCGAATTTTATACTTAGAGAAAAAATGATAAATGAAAAACATGGTAAGGATAAATTTCCATAGGGAATGAAATTTTCCATATGAAACCAAAGCATAGGGTAAAATCAAATTTTCCTTATGATAAGGGGGTGTGTGATTTTCAAAACAAAGAGGAATGCTAAAGTCATAATGAAACCTTATTGACTCAACAATCTCCCCAAACATGAAGGAATGGAAAAGGCATAAGTTATACCTTATTGACTCAACATTTTATCCCAAAATTAAAAAATTTACCTCAATATTAATGAAGTTTTTTATATGAAATGTTATATAATAACCTTTAGATTACATCCCAAAAAAATAAATATCATTCATTCCACAAATTCCTTAATTTTAAATATAAGGGATAAATATTACTCAACCAAATATAAGTTCTCTAAAAATATAATTAATCATATTAATATCTGATCTATTAAAAATAAAAAAGGTTTTCTATCCCATTTAAAATATAATAAATATTATACATAAAAACTTATGTTGGTAATAATAACTCTTATATTAAACTATAATTATATAATATTAATATCCTATTTTCAAACACTTCACTAATATTGATTTTAACAACCCCAAACCCACACTTCCAGATCTAGTGCTAAAAATATAATCTCTATATTTCTAGCATGATACCAATATATTCGACCCAATTTAATCCACAATAAACATATAAAATGAAAATTAAGTATTATATCACTTATATAAGAAATGATCATTTAGTTTTATGTGGATAATAAGAACTGCTACTAGTCTTATTTATGCGAGGACTTGGGAGTTCGGCTCGGCTTGGGATGAAACCCTAGTGGTTGAAAGACGATGACTTCCCCACCTTATTAGAGGTGGGAAGGGGGGGATGGCCTGCCATAAAGGTCACAAACCCCCTTTGTTCTGGTTTCCAATCCTATGTATTTCCCGGAGTTCCCGGTGATAGAGTTGAGCCCAAAGGTGCCGAATCTGCCTCTTGAGAATCCTCAACTCCCAATTTTAGTGTCGGAATTCTCTCAGGCGATGAGCTATCTAGACCTGACTCTGGTGGCTAGGTTCAATTCTAGAATACCGTCGGTAGATGATTTTGATCGGTTCGTTTTTCGAAAATGGGACCTGCAAGATCGTGTGGTCGTTGGTCTCCTGGACAGTCGGTATTTGATGATCAGTTTCTCCTTGGAGGAATAATTGATTCGTGTGTGGTCTGGTGCACCCATGCGATGCAACGGTTGTAAATTTTCTCTCCTATTATGGATGTTTGATCTCTATATGAATCGTTATCCGAACACCATCCTAATTTGGGTATGTCTCCCTCACTTTCCTTTACCTTTCCAAAACCCTGAAAATATACACATACTTGGGAACCTAGTTGAGCAATTATTGTGCTCTGATGTTCGAACAGCGACGTTGACTCACCCAATAAATCCACGGTTGTGTGTTGAGGTGGATATCTCGAGACGGACGGTTGACTGGGTTTGGATTTTGGTGGGCCAAGAATTTAGATGGATGCAGGAAGTAGTGTATGAGTCGTGGATTGGCTATTGCACTACCTATAATAGGTAAGGTCATTTAGATGATAGGTTTCATGGTGGAGGTGTTAGCAGGAGGTTGTAAGGCATGGAGAAATGGCTAAGAAAACCCGGTGATAGGAGGAGGATGTCTGATGTAGATGATCGGGTAGGAAATACCGGACTTGGCCCCCGAGATTCATCTGTTATACCAGGTGAAATTCCTGTAAATTCTCTGTTGTCTGTGGTGTTAAACCCGCTGAAACAGGACCTGCAACTGGGGAATGGTGTCTATGGTGCTGCGGGAAGAAGTGTTACTGCTACTTGAATGGAATCAGGAATACCAATGGTTATAGGGGAGATACAAAAGGATCTAGGAGTCATTGATGATGGCCTTGCTCCTCTTGATCTCCACCGGGAAGGTGGACTGTTTGATGGAGCTGCTACTGTGGTGAGGGAGTGTAGTAGTGGCAAGGTGAGAAATGAGAGGAAGGGATCCTCGATGGAAGATGAAGATGGTAGGACTTATGTTGCAGTCCTAGATTGTGATTTCCGTCTACTAGTGGAGGATTCAAGATTCTGTGGACGGGATATTGAGGTGATGCCCTCGGTGTCCACGAGGAACCACTTTCAAGGATTGGATACTGAGAGTGTGGAATCCGGAACACATATTTAGAATCAGGATGATGTGATTGGTGAAATGGGGGATGGGTTATGTGCAGGTCAGAATGATGATACAGTGAATGAGGCAGCGGGAAATGAGAATTTTTCAGGAAAATAGGAGTTGGACCAACCACAATGTCTTGTAAGATTGACACGGGATTCCAGCTTCAGCAAAGATGGCTGGTGAAAAATCAGCAGATGCGGGTCCCTGGTAGATGGGGGGATGTGTCTGATAGTGAAAAAATGGGGGTTCATTCAGAACCTAATACTGTGATGCTGTGAGGGGGTAGAGGAGGAAGAAGGTCTTGTCTAGACCCCAGGAGGAGGAGGTTGTATCGCCATGAAGATGATCGAGGAAAGACTACTCCTATCTACCGAAGCCAATGAACAATAGATCCTCTATGTATAATGAAAGTGGAGATATCTTTGGAATTTTTTCAAGTGAATTGCTCTCATTGGAGTGATTGAACCTTATAAAGAAGTATGTCAAAGTTTTTAAGAACCATGAAAGCTCGGAGTGGGAGTCAGTGACTGCGGATGAATTTTTTTATCATGGAGATGGTGATGGGTTTGGTTTTGATGTGCTGTAGTTGTTGTGTTTGGTATGTGTTTCTTGGGTACTAAAAGTTTCATTTGTTAATAAATGGTCAGAGGTTTTCCCTCTGGCTACACTTTTTGGGTGATCATTTAGTTTTATGTTCAAAGATAATTCGGAAAAAATATTACAAAAAAACATGTATACATAAAAAATAGTTCATACAAATCTACATCATCCCCCACTAGGTTCTTCAGATCTAGTAACCTTATTCGACATAACATAAATCAAATCATTTAAAAAAATAGAGAAATGTAAACATAACAGGGGTGGTCTCAATTTATCTATAATGGTAAACATAATCATTATCAAAATAATGTCATGACTAAGCATTAGATGATCATATTGGTATGCTGAAATAATTAAAGTGAATAAGCATAAAATAACAAAATACATTCCAATTAAATCCAAGATATTTTAACATGTGACGTGGAAGATAGATTTAAATTTATTTAAAATGTTCATTTATGAATATAATCATGATCTATGGGAAAAAATACTAGATCAAGGATACATTAGAGACTCACAAAAAGCACAAATAAACAATGCATGTATCTTGGAACATCAAACGTTCATCATTGAATAATGTGATTAGATAATTCCCATCTATCTTAATATTTAACATTAATGGGTAAAATCTATTTTCACTTAGGATTAATGTTACTCCATTATTTATTATAATTAACTTCCATCCAGTTATATCTATTTTATAAACCAAAGCATTAAGGGGTCATAACATACCCATTGATCCCCACCTGTGGTTTATAACTGATCCGACCATACTTGTTTTATAGTGGTGCCACCAATAAATCATCCAGACATATTTCCATGTTCCATATAATCCGAAAAAAATTAGAACTTTTAAATTGTAAATAAAATAATAACTAACATTTATTTATAGTTAGACATTACTCTCAAAAAAAAGTTCCATTAAAATATGTTTGATATAATAAAAATACATCATAATAAATAATTAATTTAGTATTATTAAAAAATATAACACATTGTTATTATGTAACAATAAGGGGTGTTTTCATTGGTAAATAGAAAAACCATTAAAAATTAGTAAATTGTTTTAATGAAAATAACCTCTGAACTTTGAAAATAAAATTTAAACAATAAATATAAAAAAATTATTCTGAAATTTCATGTTGTTCAAAGTAAATGTGGAAACATAAAATATGTGATTCAGAAAAAATATTTTTAATGGTGGAGGAAAAATCCATTCATGTTTTTAAAAATTAAAAATAATATTATTTTGATGTTTTCTCAAGATATTTAAATGGGTCCCATGCGAAAAAATATAAGAAATTTCATTTTATAAACACTTAAAATATAGTAAATGATCATGTGAAATAACATTATGAAATAATTTATGTATAGATAAAAAAATTGATTAATCCAATTAATAAAAAATATATATTAAATAGAAATTTTCATGATATAAATGAAAATACTATATCAAAATAACTAGCAAACACCTTTCTTAATTTTTCTTTATCCAATAATGGTTGAAGTGGAAACTAACATTGTATACCACATTATAAAAGGGGTAAATTATTTGTCTTTAATGAATATAATATTGATAATTTACCCAATGAAACATAAAACATAAAAAATCATTAAAATAAATGAGATTCTAACATAATACCTTCATTGTTGTCGGGAATTTTGTATCATATATTTAATAAAGGGAAACATAAATTTATTTATATGTAATGGTTATTAAGGTTTAATATATGAAAATTCATTTGTGATTAATTATTGACACCATATATGTAATTTATGGTTTATTTCATGGACCATGTCTTATGAAAATGACCATGAGACTAGGAAACCCCTTGAAAAAAACATATATAGTGATAATAAACTCACATAACTGACTATGCATAAAAATGTAAATCCTGATAAAAAATATAAATTAAGAATAAATAATTTAGTGTCATATTCACACACAATCATGGAATTATAATTTTACTGAGGAAGACTCATAACCCAATGAAAGGAAATTGATTTAGGAAACTCCTCACTACTTGGTAACTTTCATGTAAAATCACATGAGATGAAATAATTTGAAATTTGACATAAAATAAATTAAACTAAGATGTATTTATGACATGAAATGAAAAATTATAATTATATACAACATATTAATGAAATCAGATTCATTATAATAACACTATCTTCAGTTAAGAAAATTTGAGATGAAATCACTTACATTAAGTCAACTTTTTTTGTCAGTATTTAACACCAATATAATAAAATTATATAAATTATTATCTATCTTAACAACCCTTTAGAAGTTAAATCCTTTATAATCAACCAATTTTTTTAATTTATTTCATTTATTTTATTTTCATATTTATTTTCATAATCTGTTTATCCCATATCTTGTATTTTGAGGACCTTTAGATGAAAAAATCAAATTGAATTTAACATATTGACCCCAATCAAATTGATATTTGATCCATCATTAATAGAATAAAAATCATTATATAATTACATTATTAACATATATTTTACTTTTTAAATCATCCCTGAAATATGGTTATGAAAACTTATCTATGTTATAATCACATAAACAGAGGGTCTTATGTACTCACGAGTAACATTTACAAATATCAACCAAAAATTCAGAAAAATGTTAATTATTATTTTAGATTTTGTAAATTGTTATTATATCATAAATATACTATTATTTATTTAAATTCACATTTTATAAACCATTCATGTGATGAAGTTAAGAGTGATGAATCACATCACTTCATGGAGGTGGTAATCCAAATATATGAATGAATAATATTAAATATTTTTTAATAGATAGAAAGTTAAGAAATTATATGATATCATATATTTAACTCGTGATAAATATTTTCTCAATATCAAATATATATTATAAATCCATCATCACATCAAGCAATAAGAGGACTTGATAAAAAATGAATGACATTTGTTCACCGGGTGGTAGCCTGCTATACACATGAAAACACGTTCTTGTTTACCGTATTATAGAATACGAGATGAATATAGATAATTAAATCTAAATAATAATAACATCTTAGTATACGGATTATAAAATATTATATTATTTCAATATGTTTTGAGATGATTATGCGTAAGAGGAAGAAGTATTACTAAAAAAATTGACAAAAAGATATACCTCTTCTTCATACGACATCATCTTCCTTACATATTAATCCCTCTACGGTTTAGTAGTGTAAAAAATGTTTTTTGACATCTTTTACATTTTGTTGTTATTATAGGTGATTTTGTAAAAAAAATCTGGTTATTGTTAACATATATGATAATTATTTTTATATTATTGATTTTAAAAACCAGCATAGAAAATATTTTAAAACAATATATTTAATATATTTTTTCATGTTAGTTTTCATATAACTAATATGATAAAATATATTTCGTATTATTCATTTTAAATAACCATTGGGAAAAAGTAGTTTATCAGGGAGGTTATATAAAATTTGATGTGACAACACATTATCTCAACATTTTCATGTCGGTTATACAAAAACCAATATGAAAAATAATTTATTTTGTAAAAAAATTCAAAAAAACTCACCCTACATTACAATATTAGAACATAAAAAAATAAAAGTAAAATAAAAAGATAACAACATCAAAAAATAAATTTATATTACCTTTATAATTTTAAATTTGAACATTATAGTACATATTATAAATAAACAAAAACCTAAATAAACCTCTAAATTATTATACCCAGTCTCTTTTTAAATGATTCATACATTTTACAGTATAAGGGGGGATTCATAAAAAATTTCTAAATTAAATAGGATATAGTCAATGTGTTTTATCGATATAATTATAAGATAACATTAATGATATTTTATGATAAACATTTACCTTGTCGATTTTTGTAATTGACCAACTAGAAATTATTAATAACATAAATATTAGAACATAATATCTATATTCTGTTAAACCTTATTGATGATGAAATACCAATTTTAAAAGATTATTTTAATTAAAAAACTTTTAAATCAATTGCAGCAATATTGTTTTAATTTTAAATGATAAGTGACCGTTGGTTATACATATTTTATCATTATGTTCATCCTTGTTATTATCTCACAAACGTAATCTCATGAACAGTTTAAAAATTATATGAATTTAATAAATTTAAAATCCATTATAATAAACATTTAGTCATGGAATCAAATATAGGTGTTAAATTAATTCCTAAAACATTGTCACACATCATAATATATAGAGAACAAGTATTAAGTTATTTTATCCTTTAAAAATAACAAAAACCATCTAGGGGTGAAAAATACATAAAAATATAATTCTATAGGTTATTTCGTGATGAAAAATAAAACTGAAAGGAATATATGTTCCATACCATTCAATATATGGAATCATCAAACACATAATTAAATTATTTTTAAAAATTTAAGAAATATATAGTTTTATTTCACTATCCGCCATCTCATCTATATTGTTAAACAACATTTTGGGTCTAAAAATCCATATAATTAGGTTACATCTTTCTGAATAAAAATTTTATAAGAATTTCTAATATAAAATTTATACAAATATTATGATTCAATATCATAAATAAACTGAATGATATTTGATAGTTTAATTACATGTAAAATACATACATTATATTGATTCCCACCATATAGCCACATAAAATCACCATGATATCTCTATTTAAAATAATCATATTATGTTTAATGGGAAATATGTTTGTATACATTTTAATATCATAATCATCAACCAAATTGAATCGGTTTTTAAAAAATATTTTTATAAAGAGGATGTATCTAAATTTAAATTAACATGTAGATATTGTTGTCCATACAGTATGTATTTATGTTTAATATATTACTATAAAAAATTGTAGATATATAAATTTTATAAATTAAAAACATACTTATTAATAATATTAATTAATAATATATATAACACATACATATTGAAATTGTGATTTTTCAATAATGTTCAAATTTCAAATCTAAAAAATTTATGATACTTCTTCCAACTATAGTGACTCTATCTATAAGAAATATGTCTCTTATTTATCAAAATAAAACATCATACATGGTCAAAATATATTTCCCAATATCTAACTATTTATAATAGAATGAATCCCCAATATAATATATAATATTATATGCAATAATATTTTGTTAGGGATCCTCAACATATAACTCAAAATATATTGGAATCTTTGAAGGAGGGGTTATTATTTGGAAAAGTAAAAGGAGGTGATGGGGTGGGATCTTTAGGTGGAGGTGGAGGAGTGGGATATGTATCTTGGAACTATTTTTCAATGCATGAAAACATAAACTATTATAATGCTCTTACCATGTTCTCTATTATATCACCAATCTCCCAAACATTGTATTCTAGATCTTATATTTTCATTATAAATACATCTTTACTTGAATGAGATCTATAATAACCAATCACTTTTTTATTGATAAACATATGGTGTATCCTCATATGTGATCGAATTTTTTGGGATTTCTTAATTTATTACCAAAAAATATCCTTCCAAAAGTCATGTGTGATTGTCGAATGTGCTATTTTCTCTTGAAATTATTAATGTATATGATGTTTCAAATATTCATTAGGGATTCAAAATATATATATATATATATATATGAATACAATAAATTAACTAAATTAATTAATTCAAATCTTACAATCCTCTTTGTTACAACACTTGATTATATTGTAAGATATTTTATCTTTTTCGACATATGGTACCACTTCTATTTTTATGTCTATCTGGGGGGATGGTCAGCATCTTAGGATCCTGGAGACACATCTATAATTAATTCTAATTTGGTGCCTATAATTTGATAGTATAATAATGTATACCCTATATGAGACACTTTTTTAGGGAATTTGTTTCTAGATTGGATCTCTTGAGGTGATCCTATCATTCACTACAAATTAAGAATAAAAAATAATTAATATTATCTATACTATAATAAAATTTTTAAAACATATCATTGGTCATAAACAAAATTATTCATCTCATTTTATTTCTAAAAACATCATTAATATATCATTATCATAGAAGGGATATATATCACTTGGATTTAAATTTATTTCATTCAAAAAGTGAAATCATGTGTTTCATTTGATATAAAATTCCACCATAACGTAGTGGTAGTTATATCATATGTGATCATATAACAAGGGGAATACCTATATTTGAAAAAATAACTGATATGGAAAATAATAACAAATGATCTTACAAAATTATTAACCATAATTTACATATTTTCACATTATTGACACTTCTCCAACAATAAAACAACATTTCCAAGATTTGTCACTGGAAAAAAGTATTAAATTGTTGGGAATTTAGACCCTGTGGAAATTTATTATCATAAAACACAACTAATATACTATGGAACTATAACTGTGAAGTTAATTATTTTTGTAAACATGTGATACTACATTTACAACATTGAATTTCATATCTATCCCGATAAAAGTAAATAGATCATGTGAAGAAGGATTAGAAGGATGCTCAGAAGTAGTGTGTGTATGGTCCTCCAAAAATGATTGAGATAACTAAGATTTTAGATATTAAATTATCCTAAAAATAAAACAAACAAATTAAATTAACAAACTAATAATACACAAGTATATGACAATAATGATTATATATAATTTAAATTATAAATTAAAAATAATCCAACAAAAAGTAAACTAAGATAATTTTTTTTATTCATAACTGATAAAGAAGATAACTAAAAACCTGATAACAACAATGTGAGATGAAATTACATAAATTAAGAAAATAATCTAACCATTCCATAAATTTTTCAATAATAATTTTATAATGATACAAAAATCAACAAAACAATACTATTTAAAATATTTTATTTTATTCATTAGAGAATATCCCATGTAATACACCAATGTAGAGTTGATTATATAATAAAATTATTTAACAGTTATAATTCTTTGACATACTACATCATTTTTTACACACAAAAAAAGAATATTCATATAATATAATCTTTTATAAATTTTATTATTTTTTCACATATAAAATTAAAATTAATTTTTTTCATTAAATGAACTAATACAATATATTTGAAGTTTTAATAATATTAATAAAAGAACTAATTGAAAATTTTTAGCATAAAAATATGAAATAATTAGAGTAAATAGGATTATATGATTTAATAAATTATTTAAAAAAATATGAAAAATTAGCCAAAAAATATTTACATTACCCTTTATTAACGTTATTGTAAGCTTACATAACTTAATTTTACCCTTACATAGCATTTTTTATAGTTAATTTATTTTTTATTTTCTTTACATACCATTTAAATGTTTATAATTACCATTATAAATTTTTTAACCCATACATATCTTTTTTTTACCCTAAACTAACTTTAGATTACTAGTAGATAACGTTATTTTATACATAATTATCTTTCGTTTACCTTTAATTAGATTTACTTTACCATTACATTATTTTTTTACCATTAAAATATTTAGATTAGTCCTTACAAACAATTTTGACCTATAATAAATTTTTTTACCCTATCACTTCTTTTGGATCATTTACAAAACATTTTTACCCTAAAATAACCTATAAAAGTTTATATTTACCATTAAATAACTTTTTATATAATTAATCAACATTTATTTATCCTTAAATTACATTGTCCAACTAATACATAGAATTTTTCACCATTACATAACTTATTCGTACCCATGCATAAATTATTTTTACCCTTACATACCATATTTTAACACCTATATAAAATTATATTTATATATAAGAAAGAAATTTCGTTGCATTTATCTTAAAAAATCCTATTCATAGACAAAAATTTAAACAATTCAAAAATTAAACAAAAAACTAATGTAATCAAAATAAATAGTTTAATATATTTTCTATAATTACTGTTTTATTTTAAAAATCATTAATAATATATTAAACATTTTCAAACAATTAAAAAAAGAAGAAATAAATATATTTTACCTATAATATTTGAAAATTACTGAATGATTTTTTCCCAAAATTAATTCATCATGATTATTTGGTATGATAGAAACTATGTCTATGAAACAATCCTCACTATTACCTATTAATATTTCGATGAAAGTAGGTATCTTACAAAATTCAACATTGTCATCATGTTTTCATCACTAACATACTATTTTCATTATAAAATGAATGTCCATAACTTTTTTAATAGATCCAGAATATATAAATAAATATTTAATGTGTTTCCATGATAAAAGGTTTAGTTTTGTGTTCCAATATATTATGTTTAATTAGTGTCATATTTAATTCATCATTCTTGATGCATATGATACATATAAGTAATTTGTGGTTAAATACTGGAACATGAAATATAACATAATCAAGCTCTTATATTTCATCATTGGCTTTGTAATACACACTTGATATATATTGGGTATTTTTCTATAGAACTCGAAAAATATGATTCTTTTTCAAACACCAATACACTACTATTCTATGTTTCAAATATTTTATAATAATCATTTTTTATAAAATATATATCCATTAATATGTTTCCTATACCATGTAATCAAATTTAAATATGTTCTGAACACTAACCGTCTTGTTGTTTTTTGATACATCTAATCTACCACTGAAAGTCTTTCTAAAACATGGTATACTTTTTCAAAACCCACATATATTTATTCATTGGATAACATTGACTTAACACATTAATATGAAATGTTGTATATGGATGGGAATCATCCAAGTTATTCATGATATATAATTGTACATTATTTATTTTTTTCACCTATCAATCATTTTACATTCAATCAGTTTATCCTATTTCCCCCATATTGACTTGTTCATAAAGAGATTTAGCAAAACTGAAGTGGAACACTATAATAAATTCTCTTTTAAAACTCCACAACCTCCTCATAATTATTAACATCGACAATAGAGGCTATGGATCGTAGTGAATTCATAAAAAATACATTCAATAAATTCATATATCATTCAAAATGACACATCCATCATGTGTAGATAGGATCTTGAAGCTTTATTTCACACAATAAAAGAACCATTAAATGCACCATAATGCCAAAAAAATCAAAGAAAATACATTCCAATTGTAAAATTATAGATATTGCATCATTCCAAAAAAATTTCCATGAATTCATATATATAACTTTGTATAAAATTAAATCAAAACAATAACATAGCATCATGATAATTATTTCTTTCATGGATGAGAAATATTATATTCAAATCAACTGGATATATTTTTTTCATAATGACATGAAAACCATAGTATTTCACTCATTTAAACATCTAATTATTTAATTAAATTTTTAAAAATTTATGAATATCCTTATAGAATTTTAATGCCATGGAAACATTGAAAAAATCATTTTCTCTGTCTTGGACAATGTATGAAATTTTTGAGGTTGGAATTTTTTTCTTCCATTAGGAGTGGGAGATAACCACAAACATATTCTCACTAATAATAAATCCAATTTATAATTCAAACAATATTTTTTCTTTCCTTTAATATTAAGAAAATTATCAAATAAAACAATCATAAATATTATTCTCGAAATTCATGACATTAATGACATATTTTACCTGATGATATCTCTAATACAGAATATCGATAAATATTGAACACTTCATGAAAACTATTTATATCATTAACATGTTTTTTTATTTCTGATTTCCACATAAGCGATTTTCATGCTCTTAAAACACTGATTAGTAAGGTTTTCTTTTGGTGAAATATAAAGAAAATTTATACTCTTCAATGGGGTTTTTAATCTATATTAAGAGTAATCCATAAAAAAGGTGTGATGAACCACACATAAATTTTTTCTCTAATTA
Organism: Viscum album; assembly: GCA_963277665.1. Classification (NCBI taxonomy): domain Eukaryota; kingdom Viridiplantae; phylum Streptophyta; class Magnoliopsida; order Santalales; family Viscaceae; genus Viscum; species Viscum album. Next base: position 897,382,571 of record OY728143.1, on the reverse strand, counting down.
TGTAGTTGATAATATTATGTTTTTTGTTCAAAAACTGGATAATATTTATACCCATTATGTAATGAACCATCCTGAATAACCTAGAATAATTATATTCAATCTAGTCTGGACATGGACCAATTGGTTTTCTCAATCAACATAAGTATTATACTAGCACCAAGAATAAAATATAAATAAAAATAGATTTATTTCTCTCATATAAATGTTGAAGATAAAATATACAAGTCAGTATGGAAACACTAATCATGTAGAAACTATAAGAATAAAATATGAAAAATAATTCCCATATAGTACATTATCAAAAGACACGATATCATTAAAATCATTGTTTGAAAAATCCATATAATAGGTGGATAACATCTCCACCGGTTTCCTCTGATACTCTAAGTCCCATGATTCCTGTTCAACTGGATCCACCATATGGCAGCTATCCTTTTCATGGGCCGGACAAATGATAATCTCCCACGGACAAAAAGGAAAATGTTTGCTATGAGAGAAATAACCCAATATGATATCACTAAATATTCCATAAGAAATTCCATTATAAAAAATAATTTATTATTTAAATTTAAATAAATCATGGCATGGAATTTAATTTAAATAATTTCATCAAAAAATTATTTCTACTCAAACAATAAAAGGTATATCAAAACATGAAGAAATTAATATTTTTTATAACATATTTTAATAAAATAGTTTTAATGAATAAAATAGTACTATTTAAAATGAAATTTAAAATCATGTAAAATTAATAAACAACCATACTCATAATCCCTGTATTACATTAGAATATAGAAATTGGATCCTTCAACTTATCAATCATGATCACATCTCAAGATATGTGTGCACCCCATAATCAACAAGATCATATAGGACCCACTATAAGAAATAAATCAACACCACTTTATTGGAGCTATCATTGAAATTAATGTCGATCATTGTTTAGTTATTTTTATCATTATCATTCATTTAAAGGCAGCCGAAGCCCTATGATTCTTGTCCAAATTACACACTAACTAACCATGCTCAAATGTTCTAAAAAACAGTCATGCAATCATTGTAAAATAAAAAAAATTAATTTATCTGACAAATATAGGTTAACCTCATACTTGAAACCCAAACTGATCCATCACATACATGAAGGGTGTCCCCAATCATTATGGGTTGGTGACAAGCACCCTTCCATTGAACAACACAACAGAGAGAATGATTTATCCCTAACTGAAAAACCAAATTGATTATATATATATATATATATATAACAATCAATAACAATGGAAGATTAATTATTATATATGTTCCATAACTATATGAAAACAACAGAAATAGATAATATCAAAAGTAGCTAAAAAATCAAAGTGAAGCCCAAATTTAAAGGACAAGAAACCAAATAGCTACACCAAACTATGAAAGGGACAGACACACAAAATCTTATAACCATCTACCCAACTAGCTGACATGAACATCACAGCCTCCCTGCGACACCTTCACATTCCATACACTGGATTACAGACAATAGTATATGCACCACTAAAGAGGTGTATAGGGTGTGAGCTAACAGGCTCAGTAGGGTCTAACCTAGGTGTTCCATAACCAGTATGTGCATAAAAAATTAATTATTCTTATTTTAAATAATAACATAGCATGATATGGAGTAAATCATTTTTATATAAAATATGGTAGAAATTTCCCTTTTTCCACAGTTTAAAAAAGGTTGTATATCAATTTCAATGAAAATTTTCATGGTCATTTTTCATAATCAAAATGATGAAAATCAACGCTAACTCTGAAATACAAGAAATACAAAACTTATGAATAGATATCCCAACACCAAAAATTAATACATGTCCATGTCACAGACTAATCATACCATAATAAATTAGGTGCACAAATTTCAATCCTAGAACAACTTTCCTAGGAAGAAGAGGAATACTCCATGTGTAAACCCCCCAAATGTCATTATCAGTCCCCTTGAACAATGGTCCTTGAAAACAATGAAAATCCCTAATACAAACCTCCTTGATAATATCAAAACAATGGACAATGATCTCAATCTAAACATTCCACCTATGTACCCAAGGTAACCCATTGGATTTTTTCATAATCTATTTCAATGATTTGAAAACTGTTTTAAAAACTCCAATATGATTAATTGAAAATACCAGTTTTTCCTTCATTTATTAATAACAATGGATAACCGTTTTCATTAAAAACCATCTACAACAAACTAAAAAAAATCATAAAAATTTAATTATGAATAAGTATGTAAATAAAACCAACAAGTTCCATTATCATAGGCTAGATATGGAACCATGCAGCTCAAAACTCAGTTCGAACATACCCACAACAAAATAAAAAATCAATAAAACCTAAAAACGTCTATAAAGTCCCTTAAATCAAATACATATCAAGGTGATTCAATTTAGAATACAAGGGGTTGAAAGAAGAGTGGAAAACCACATCCCTAAATGATGAATGTCTTACGCCCATGCCCAGTGGAAGAAAAATCTATTGAAATGAGATCAACAAATGAATCTAGCAAGAAACCATGAAGAATCACCAAACATAGACCAAAGGATCCAAATACACCAGCCAACAATGATAACATGATTAAATCCAATGAATTAATAGAAATTTTACTCACATGGAGAGATGAATCATAACAAAAATGAAGAGAATGCATTGAATGGAGCATTTTGTAAGGGGTTCAGCCTCACAAAAACACCTCAGAATATCCTTAGTTCGAGAGAGGTGAGGAAATGGAGAAAGAACTAAAACAAAAATGGTGTACATTATTTTTAAAAACTGTATATAGGTCATTACATGGTGTGTAACCAAGTTACATGATGGGTAACTCTCATGATCTACACACACCAGAGAATACATACCCTACAAAAACTGTTCTTTTAACAACTGACATCATGTAAGTCATGGTCATGATGTGTAAACTTTGACAGAATGATTTTTATTTTCATTAAATACATCAAGATACCATTGCACGATGTGTAATATAGTTACACATCATGTAACTAATCTGCAGCCTACAGAAATAAATGATTGTTAGTGAATGTCCAAAAAATCTCAGACATCACCATTATAGGTATCCTCCCAATCTCAAATGAGGGGAAAACCATGATGAGGATATGGGAGTACCTGAAAAAATAATAACATGATGTTATAAACTCCATTCTATAATGAATTTCCATCCCCAGGAAATCAAATTGAAGATGTAATCCATTAAATGATATGAGTCATCTACTCCCTCATCATCAATTTGGGTTCCCATGACTCTTGAGAATGTGATTCTTTTTTCCGTATAACAATGACCCACAAAATCGTCTTCCCACACAAATATTTCACTATAGAGTCATCAATCTCTACTAGTTTATCCAGAATAGAAGTATTTGGTTCTTACTCAATTTCTTCCCATCTTAGAACATGAGTTTGATCAGGGTGAAATTTCGCCAGTAGAGATATTTGAAAAAAATCACGAGTACCTATCAACTGAACCTACAATGATACCCTATAAAATACTAGTTTGGGACACTCACTGACCTAAAATGGTCCATCATATCTCGGAGCAAAAATTCCATTCATTCCAAGTCAACAGTGACCCACTAAGGACAAACATTCTAGGAAAACCATTCACCTACATAAAACCACAAAGGTTGATGTCGTAGATCTGCATACGATTTCTGTCGACTCTGGGATGTACTTAGATGTTGATGAACATCCTCAATCTTCATGAACATCACTTGAACCAAAAATTTTAATACTAAAGATACATCTCCCAACTCAATATAACAAATAGGTGATCTATACAGGTAACCATAAAATTCATCAAAGATAGCTATTAAAATTGATGTATAATAATTTTAGTTATAAAAAAACTCAGCAGTGATTATAATCTTCCTTTCCTTGTTTCCTTTACCATCCTCTGTTTCTTTATTACGGCTGATGTACAACATTGGATCTATTGGATGGTTCTTCAATCAGTGGGTTTTCGTGTGGTGGGAGGATTATTTGGTTTCTGGAAAGAGGACGCTGATCCGGTTCTAAGAAGAGGGATGTGGGTTATTTCGCTCAAGCTCAGGTTTCGTGTTCTTCTTAGTGGTTTCTCCGGTTTGAAATATGGGGTTTTTAAAGTGATGGTGTTCCTTTTGCGGTTTGTTCTGATTCATGGTGAATATTTTTTTTGTTTTTTGGTTCTGCTCGGGATATTCCTGGGATTGTTTATGGTTCGTTTTATTAGTATTGAGGAGATGAACTCTGAATCTTCTTGTGTTTTAGTAGATTGTGTTCTGAAAAGGCATGGGTTTCCCCCTATCAGCCTTTATGTTTGTATCCCGTGATCTATGATGTTTGTGGTGATGTTGTGGATGTGATGACGGTATTCTGGATGTCGTTGTTGGTGATCTGGTTCTTCTTTGGTCGAGAGGATGTGATGGCGACGCCTCTGGATGGTGTTCTCAAGGGTTTTGAGGTTATCACTATGTCGGCGAGGGATGGTGGGCTGTCATCGGTGATACAGACGGTTAATGATGTGGTGATTTTGAGGACGTGACTCGAGGTGGCTTGCAGATTGTGCCTCATTGATCATTGTGTGGTGATGGGTTTTAATGGTATTTTGAATCTTGAATTGAGCTGATGTTGTGAATTGGTCTCTGGTTTGAGGGTTCCATGACCGCCATTGATGATGTTGTGAATTGGTCTCTAGTATGCAGGTTCCATGACCGAAGTTGGTGATGTTTGATCTATGTTTGTTAGGTTACCAGTAAACCATAAACCGACTTTTTAGAAAATGAAATAAATGGATTTCGGCTATAAGAAAAATCAGTGAGTCCCAGATGGTAATCCCATCATCTTCCAAAATTCAATACATAGGAATAGATAATATCGTATAGAAAATGAATTACTCACTCTGTTTGACCATATGTATGTGGATGATAAGCTATGCTAAACATGACCTGAGTTCCCATCACCTCTTGGAGACTCTTCTAGATCATTGAGGTGAACCTCATATATCTATACAAAACAACACAAGAAGGAATACCATGAGACCTCACCATCTTCTACACAAATAGTTTACCCAAATCATCAACCATAGTGGTATCATTGATCAGAATTAAATGAGATGTCTTCATCACTCTGATCAACAACCACCGATATATTATTCCTCATTAGGGTGTCTGTGGTAATTGAACAAAATTATCGATGGATACCTCATCCCATTTTAAAAACCACACCAAAAGAGGTTGAAGAAACCCATAATATTTCATGTTATCGTCCTTTGTCTGTTTTTTGGGGTAACAGAGAGACAGAAACATTGTGATGTCATGCATCATGCCCAACCACCTAAATTTCCTCATCATGTCATAATACATCTTCATTGGGCCAAGATGAATAGAGCATGATGTGATGTGTCAATTTAACATTAATATAATCCTCACATACATTTGGATGAAAATACTTTTATTAAAGTGAATCATACCATCTTAAGAGAGAGAAACAAACACGAAACGGTCTCCCCAACATAAAGGATTTCACGAGTCATCTAGTAATAATCATCATTCTGCTACCTTTTCAAAAAAAAACTAAGAGAGATTGTAATAACTAAACAATGGTCAAAACTATACCAAAAACCTCATCCTGAGTTTCTGGATTCAAATGAGAAAAAAATACCCATAACGTTCCACTCTTCCTTCAATTCCAAAACACCATGTGACGGTATATTCTTACTTTGGGAATTTTTAACAACGTTTCCCTTACCTAGGGTTTAGGTGACATTGAAGTCAAACATTTGAAAATATTCTAAAAATCATCTCGTTCTGAGATTTAGGTACTTCTAAGAAAAAATATAATTCAATCTCTTATGATCAGATAACACTGTGATTCGTCCTCCAAAAAGATAGTGTCGCTAACACATAAGTGTGTGCACGAAGAAAAAATATCTTATTCACGATTTGTGTAATTATTCTCATGTGTTTAAAGATAAAGAGAGTCCAAAGCTACCACGTGGTCATCCTGCATAAGAACACATCCCAAAATAGAAACTTAATCATCGAAAAACAATTCATTTCCCTGACTAAGCTCAGGTAAGATCATAATAAGAGTTGATGTGAGAATCCATTTCAGTTTATCGAAAAAAGTCTAACACTTTGCATCCTAGGTGAATATCACTACATTCCTTATAATACTTATGAAAGGTGATTCCATCTCAGATAATTCCTTAATAAACATACAATATTATCTTACAAGACCACTGAGTCATCATATATCAAAGGCATTATGTGTTTCCTTGTATGAAAAAATAGCTTTTACCTTATCTACATCAACTAATAATCCATTCTAAGACATTCTAGGCCCCACGAACATCACTTCATGAATCTAGAAACTAAATTTTGAAGTATTTAAAAAGAAATAATGTCTTCTCAAAATTTATAGAACCATACTCAGTTTGTGATCTTGTTCATGCTTGAATGTTGAACAACCACGAATATCATAAAAGAACACTACAAAAAATTATTCTTGATTTCGAGGGAATATTTGATTAATCAAGACAAAAAAACTATAGGAGAGTTAGTCGGACCAAAAGGCATTATAGAATATCCCAAATGGACAAACCTGATAATAATTTATATATTTGGTATATCAGAATCTCAAACTCTACGTTGATGATATCATAACCAAAGATCGATCTTTGAAAACCACCTTTCCACCATTAACTGATCAAACAAATCAAAGAAAAAAGAAAAATATGTTTTTTCTTAACTATTACCTAGTTCAACATATGATAGTCCACACATAATATATGTGAACCATATTCTTTCATGAAAAAGATAACATGGGTTTGAACAAGAAAATCTATAGGGTGGACAAAATAATTTTCCTATATGTCGTCCAACTGAATCTTGAACAGCTTCATCTCCACTTTTTATATATGATAAGAAGGTATCAATATTGGATACATACCTGGCACCAGATCAAACATAAAATCTACCTCTCTCTCACATGATTATGAATTGAGAAATAATCTGGGAAACATCAGGAAATTATTGAACCAAAATGGGATGATCAACAGAAGAAGAAACATTATCTAGATCAAACACTATAGAAACCAAAAAACTCATGAGATCCGGGAGGGATGTCCATGAACAGACTAACCAGCCCCTCCCCCCCCCCTAAACCACACGATTGAACCCATCAGAAGCAAGAAACAAAATACACTGATGATATCAAAAAAACATATGTTCGACGAGAGAAAAACCAATCCATACTGAAGATAACATAAATAAAATCCAGATCAAGATTGCGAAATTCCCAGAAAAACTCCATATCAGATATTGTTAATGAATAAGTAAACATGAACCCTTGATTCCACCTCAAATGAAGAGTTGTATATAAATCCATTTTAATGGGAATATGTTCCATTCGATGTTTAATAAAATCAAAAAAACATGCTTATATATATGAGTGGGAGGAACCAATATCAAATAATGAATTTATTATAGACGATACAATATGGATAATACCTATCAGTATTTATAGACCTGCATAACTTCTTCTGGACCATCATCTACTACATGAAAATGATTCACTCTCAAGGATTGTTATTGGAGCCCTGTAGTCTTTGATGCTTCTAACTGCACCGCCGCAGCCTTTGGAGACAATGAACTATGACCATAATGAGGTGTGTTCTTTGCCTGATAGTAGAGTTATAAGTAACCAACCTGTCCATAGTTATTACATGTATTCATGGGAATAGGAAAAGAATGTTTGGTGTGTCCTTATTTGGCACATATATACCATGTAATAGGAACATTACCCACCATAACAGATTGTGCAGAGGAGGCTCGCTACTTAGACCCACCTCCACTACTCCTGCACTGGTCTTTCCACTTCCTCTACTTCCCATGTGAACCAATATAACTTTCACCTTATATAAGATAAGAGGGGGGAAATCCAACAATTCATCAATATTAATTTCATCCATTATAACTCTATCTACTATCCCTTCAAAGGTAGAAAGATACATAATAAACACATGTGATCTAAAATTTATTCACAAACCCTACTGGTACATCTGAGACATCATTTTTTCATTATTCACAATGTCTAGGGAAAATTGGACAAGCTCAGTGAAATTATTAGTGTACGATGACAATGAAAGATATCCCTATTTTTAATGAAATGAACATCATATACTTATCCAGTATGAGTAAATCTATCAAGAACTACTGGAGGAACATGGTTTTGAAACCATTCTAATCCATTTCCATGTGTTAGTCTTCCTAGACCACCGAATCTGACCATCACTTTCCGGAACCCTTGTGTCTAAATTATGGACACTTCAACCTAATGTTCTCAGGTACCAATAAAATGTCAAATATTTGATGGATCACTTCCATCCCGTCCACTTCCTCTTGAGGTTCATTCATCCCTTTAAATGGTGGAGGCTTCCCACGCAAGAATTACCATGATCGATCAATCTCTCTTATAGCTCCTAGTTGTACCACAACAACATCATTCTGAACTCTTAGAACATCTTGATCAACATCATAGACTTCTTATATGATATTCCTGATGAAATTCCTCTCTATATATGGGATCCCTTTAGGAGTATCAGCTTCACCTTCCTGAGGAACTTATGGAAGAGGTCTTGAAAGTATACTAATGCACAATGAAATGTATGAATGATAAGATAACATTACAAATCATAATTCAAACTAAAAAACCCAAATAAAAAATTGATATTATTTAATCAAAAACTGACACTAGAGACACATCACCAAATTCCATGGAAACCTGAGTCTATTAATGACAATATCTAGCCATGAACATATCATAACATACCTCTCATGTCATGAAAATTGTATATCTTATTTAGAAGATGTCACAAGACATAGAATCTTGAGGACAGTCCTCCTCTCAAACCAAATTGTAAAAAACCGACACGGGTTACCCTCAAAACTGGCACCTGAACTGATCTCTCAATTACCCAATGGGCATTCTCTATTCCCACAAGCTGGTGAAAAGAATATGGGCATTTAAAAAAATAACATAGGGAATGATTTCAACCATCATAAACAACCACATGGAATATATATATATATATATATATCAAACAAACATCAATAGTAAAAGATGAACAAGATATATATGCCATAATTGTAAGAAAATAGTGCAAAAAATGAAACTATAAAAGTAGAAAAAAACACCAAGATATGATCAAATACAATGTCCAAGAGACCAATAAACTACTCCAAATGATGGTATAGACATACTCACACCATCTCACCACCAACTACCCAATAGACTAACATGAATGTCACATCCTCACTATGTTGCCTTGCCTTTCCTTAGACAACGGTCTACACACCACCAAAGAGGTGCACAAGGCGTGAGTTCACATTATCAGTAGGATACCACATAGTTTTTCAATAACCATTCTCTTTATATAAATTCTTGTATGATATTTTTAAATTAAAACCTGGCAATATAATAAGTAAAGTAGTTTTATCGATATCATTATAAACATTTCACTTTTTCCACAGTTCTAAAAAAAGAGGGTATATTAATTCCAATTCACATTCTCCATACCATTTTCCATAAGAATGACCACATATATCAAGACTATCTCATAAAGATAATATATACGATAAATAATCACATGTATCACAAAACCATTGAATGCAATAGGTCATGGAATTATACAACTTGTACCACTATCAATCAAGGGAAAAAATTATGAACCTAGAACTATGGGCCTAGGAATAATATGAATACATCATGAGTAAAAAAACAAAATGTAATTATTGGTCACCTAGAATAGTAGGCATATGAAATAGAGTAAATACACGAGACAAAACTCCTCATAAAAAATGGATGATGGACTCTAGATAAACCTTCTACCTATATAATCAAGGTATCCCACATTTTCTTTTTCACAATTAAATTCAATGCTTTAAAAAAAATTCAAAACCATTTCACAAACTCCATTATAGTTGTTTGAAAAAAACCATTTTCCCTCAATTTATCAATAACTCGAGAAAAACCATTTTTCATTAAAACCACTTTTTAATTAACAAAAAACAATACTTCCAATCTCAATATGAATTATTTTGTAATGAAAAAACAATCAGATCAATTATCAAAGTCTATAGACAGAACCACCTACCTCAAAACCTGGGTCCGATATGCCCACAAAAAATCCAAATTCAAAGAAACCCTACAATGTTGTTGAAGGCCCTAGAATCAAATCAACCTCATGATTGATTCAATTTAGAATATTGGGGGTCAACGGAAGAGAGTAAACTACATACCTTAAAGAAGAACACCCCATGAACCACATATAACAAATGTAAAGAACTCTGAAAGTAGATCACACAATGAATCTAGAAAAAAATGATGATCCTCAAATCATAGGCCGATGGATCCAAAGATTCCACATAACAGAGATACCATGTTTAAAGGAAATGAAGAAATGTAAAGTTTACCCACTTGGAGAGATGCACCGTAGCCTCATTGGAGATCGAGAGTTGAAAAGACCGATGTAGAAGGGGTTGAATATCTCAAATATTACATAGAACTACCTTAGGTTGAGATCCATGAAGAAACGATAATGGAAGTGAAAAAAAAGGTACAAACTATTTTTAAAAAAATTATGTTTGTTGCTACAAAGCTTGTAATCTAGTTAAATGAATTGTAACCCCCAATGTCCACAAGCACTGAAAAACACCGTCACCTCAGATAAAATAACCTTTTAGAATTTCACTTTGTGTAAGTCAGGATCATGACATGTAATCTATAAAAACATGAATTATTCTTTAATGAATTACATCCAACAACCATTACACAACGTGTAACTACACCACAACATAGAGAAATGAACAGTTATTAGTAACAATCCAAAAAAACTCTGACTTCACCATTATAGGTATACTCCCAATCTCAAAAGTGGAGAAAACCATAATGAGGTTACTATATTAACTAATAAAATGGTAACATGACGTTAAATTTCAAATCATGTCATCATTCGTAGTTCCGTTTCACTCAATTAGTTTCAAATATACCTTTTAATTTCAAAACTATATAATATATTTTCACTAAATTGGTTCCATTTTAAATATTCATTCCTTTTAAGAAATTGTTTTCATGAATCAAACAAATATAAATTTAATAAAATTTCACTTTCTATTTAAGACATAATATTATCCAAAATCCACAAAATTAATTTCAATTCTAGTGAAATTGGGGGTTTTATCACAAATCCATTCAATTTTAAATGAGACATCCAATCATGTCAAATTTTAGTTTTCCAATCAATTAATAACCCATGTGAAATCAATCAAGTAACATAGGGTTTAAATTTTGGTTAATTTCCTATGGAACTACGTACCATTAATCACATGATAAAATCAACACCAACAATAAGAATGTCATTGAGAATATGGTGAAAGAGATCATAAAATAATTCTTAGAATCATGATCCATTGAAATGGAGGTTATATCAACTAATAACTTGATGATCTATCACTATATAAGAATGAAATTAAAGGATATTGGAAAAAACAACAAGATATGAAAACAAATCCTTAGAATGAATCAAAATACAATATCCAAAGCTCTGATATTCCATTATAAGGGTTTGGTAGAGTCAAAATTACCTCTTGAGAGCCTCCTAAGACTAAAAATTGATTTAGTTTCATTTTTGCAGGATTATGAGTTAAATTTGCGGACCCTATATTTTTTATTAAATTTTATATGGATTCACATTCCATATGAATAGTTTTTATTCGGTATAAAGATAATATTAACCATTGAAACTTATCATGCCCCCCAACTATTATTTTGTAGAGGGTGCCCATTTTTTCCACACTATTAAACAAACAATGTTACAACTATGAAAACCTCTCTATCCAAATGGTGAATGGTTTGTAGGAGTGACCATATAGTTTGGGAATACTATCCCCCCTTCATGTGGCTCAATATTGGCCGTATAGTTTCCTATAACAAAATACTTTATTTTCCATAGCCATGTTCCAATTGTGAAATTTCCCAAAAAGTACAAATATTTTTCAATCATCACCCAAAATATCCTGATATAATAAACAAAAAATTAGATAGAGAACATGGATAAATAAGAAAATTAAATAATGTAATAGTTTGTTATATCCTCCCCACCACTTTTTCTCCCAAGAACATTTTCCATGAAGATTTCATATAAAAGAGATATGTTCAGAACACTCTCATCAATGTTAGGATCCCAAGACTCATCCCAATGGAACCCATCAAACTGTTGGACATATAAAAAGGTATCATGTTATGATAAAGAACCTTTGAAAAAAACAAATAATTACTACTAGATACTTTTTCATAGATAATTCATGTTCAACATCAAGATCATCCCAGAACAATACATGAAAAGGGTCTAAAATATTATTCCCAATATATGAAGCCTGAAACACATAGTTGATCAATGTAAAAACGGTGGAATTTAGAAATATTATGCCACATTACCCACCTGATAAAAAACTTATAAACCATATTGGAATCATTACCTATTTCCATGGTAGTTGGTGACATAACCAAGGTCAAACTCTCAAGAACACAGGTTCACCAACTGAAAACTCTAAGTATCATAAACAATGTTCTACATAGGATCTATATGCTCTATGTTTCACAACGTTCCTCTAATGAATCATCCATATTGGCATCATAGTCTCTCGAACTAAACTCTATCATACCAAGGATGTTTTATCAATATCAAAGAAAAAATTATATGACCTATAAATACTTTCATACATATAATAAAACGAATACTTTCTAATACTAGACTAGTAACTACTATTATAGGAGAACTCAACCTGTCCAAAATGGACACCCCATGCTAAAAAAATGTTTAGAATGTGAGAAAGAACGATGTCCTAATGGACCAATATATCCCATTCTGTCCTTCCATCCATCTATGGATGATTTTGCATAATAAAATAAACCTAGGATACCATTACCATATGATTAACTATTGGAAAACAATAAGTAATATGAGGATCTATATCTGAGACTATAACATAAGGAAATATACACAAAAAGAAAATATTTTTCACAAAGAGACTTTAAATGTCCTCAGCATTGGATTTATATCGAAATGGTATAATGTTAGATGATTTGGTAATCCCATAGGTTACAACCCATATTGAAATTTTCCCTCAAATGGTAAAAGAAAATCCTACAAAATTTTCCATATAAATATCATCCCACATCAATTTTGACACTCAAAGTGTCAAATGTACAATGGATGTTCTTTCTTACTCATATATTTTATATTGGATGGTATAATAATGAGAAAAAAACCTTATGACGTCTTATATAAAACATAGAAAAATGACGCATCATCATGTATCATAGAAAATAATTATGGTACTATGGTTTATTACCCCTTGGAATTATAGAAATCCACCATATAGGAATTTCTAATAGTAGAAGGTATAAAAAATGATTTCAAAAACATGGAATATGTTATAATGTGAAAAAACGCTCTCCAATGGTCACCCCACTATAAAGACGGTCCTCAATTCTATGGAATTCATATTTAAGTTGCTTCTCTAAAAGTATCATCTCGATAAGAGTGTATGTAAAGTAAATATTCATCCAAAAAAACGATGTCAAATCCCCCTAGACTCCCAAATGAGAACATTTCAAATAGCCATATCAGGTTCCACTCTTCCAATTATTCCTTAACAAGTTAGTTTTGATGTTTAATTCTGAAGGAATCAATAATGGAATTCCATTTATCAAGGAGTTATGAAATGATGAAATGAAAATAATATATTTACTCCATCTAAAAAATATTTTGAAGATTCATATATTATTGAGAGATGATAAAACTCAATATTTTTTTGTATGGATAAAATGTAAAACATTATCCAAAAAATGTAACATATCCAACTCTGTGGAGCATGAATCACATCATTCATTTTAATATCATCATTCAGATAAATCATCTAGTGTGTCCTATGATATTTAGAACTATATGATTCCACATGATATCCATGTATAATAATTCAAACAAAACCTAAAATTGATGTATTAAAAAATACCACATAGCACTTCCCATCCATTGGAAGAGTCAACACTAGTGTTTAATTCAAAAATCATTACAATTAATCAACCTAACTCTTAAATTTTATATCCCACCAAAACATCACTCATTTATTAGTGTGAACATTCATATGGGAATCCAATTTTTATAAATCATCAACAAAAATCCTTTTATATCCCAAAAACCCTATATGTTCTTTATCATAAAAAAATTTCATGATTTCACAAATGTCATATCATTTTTCACCTTTTTTGGATCAACTAAAATACTATGTTATGTGATCATCTGTCCCAATAGCTTCACATCCTGAATCCATAAATTGTATTTAGAAGGCATTTCCTAAAATCAGTGACTTCTCATAAATTATAGACCAAATATGAAAAGACATTCACGGCCTTCCTCAATTTTATAGTAAACTAATATTTCATCCATAAAATCCACCATGATAATATTTTAGTATTTAAAGAACATCTAATTCATCATTGATATAAAAACATTTAGAGTATCGGTCAGACCAAAAGGCATTAAAACATACTCATTATATACCTAACTATTCTTGTAGAAGGTATACTGATAATAAAATTCATTAATTTTCAACTGTCCATGGACAAATAAATGAATAATCTCAAAAACCACATTTCCCATCTGAACTGGTTAAATAGAAAATTTATCCAAGGTAACATGTAATTCTTCTTTTTCATGACTTGTATTTGTTTTTTCTAATCAATAGAAAGGTAATGTGTTATATTATATTTATTATAAAAAATAACAGGGATTTCCTAGGGTTCCAAACAAAGTATTATAATTTTTTTTCCAACAAATCGTCTAACTAGTTATTCATTTAATTCTATTTTTCTTGTTCCATATGGTAATATGTAATCGATATCGAATGAGTAACAAGTAAAAAAATTGTTTACTACACCACTCAAACTAGATGGAATCTAGAGAAACTAGATAGAAACATGTTAAGAAACACAATGAATACTAGAGTGATAATACACCATAAATATTCTCTCTATAATTGATGATAAAACACTGATATTATCTTGGTGAACTCTATAAAATGAGGTCCATCTCTACTCAAACTCAGATCCCACTCTCCCAGAAAAACAAGTCACACACTATATGGTGTAGTGAAGGAGACACATTAAATGTAAAATTAAATGTATGCCATTTGATAAAATATCCAATCCATCTCTAGAGTAAATTCAAGATGATTTATGTTAAGAAATAATAATTTCTTTTAGCCTTAACCTTTGATAGAGAGAAAACATAAGCGAGACAATAAATATCGTACTCCCTCTTCACTCCAAGGGGGATAGAAAAATCCATCTTATAAGACAAAATTTTAAAATGAATATTTAGTAAATAAATAAGACTTGTGGATAATAATGATTGAGTGTCACCAATTTCAAATAAACTAGTTCCAAATGATGAATCTATTATTATGAAACATCCCAGTATAGCTAGACTCACATCAACTTCCACTTGAGACTCTTTGACTATGATATGAATCCTCTTTAGGTACTCATATTTCTAAACCCTCTTAAATATCGACTCATATGATATCACCCAAGAAATATTTGGTTTTGATGATCTTTTTATACTATGAAGAGAAAAAATACATAACAAATATGTAGTTCAATTGAGTATCTATATAAATAATTATTGGGTGCCTTAGTGAAAACCTATTTCAAAAGAATTACCTTGGAACATTGAATAAAAATATTATTGAATCTTATAGGTGAATTAAGTGGTGTGTATGATTCCTGATTTTGAGATCCATCAAGACACTCATCACACATTTTCTTTTATTTAAATGAAATAAAATAACTATCAATTGGACAAAGAAACCCCCATTAACCCTAACATACAAACTAGGATAAGCTCATCCACCTACACTGTATCTAGTATGTTAGTATATGAAATGATATTTATAATAAATTCTTACCATCATATTTTGGGTCAAAGACCCATCTTAAATCATTGAACCTCTAATTTCTCATTTGTTACCAATTCAGGAGAAAACTAAAGAATCTCAATATAACAGATTGTATATTGCTTCACGTGACCATTATTAATCTAGAGGTTGATAGAATACATGTATTTTTTCAGGACTATAGACACTTGATAAAATTTATCAATAAAAATAATTCTAATGTTCCACATCACTATGGAATAGTGTGTCATTCGTTTTACTATTGAACTCCACCATCAAATGATGGGACTTTACCTCTTGAGGCTAGCATACTTCTCTTTTATCAATTTTGGTGTTTCCAAAAAATCAAAATTAGATATTTCATTTTCATATAATCCTTGACCACTTGATAATAATTATGTATTGGAAATAATTGTGTATTTTGGGTAAAGAATTTCATGATCACTATTACAATATTCATACCATTGAGGTTCAACTATTGGATACTAAATGTGAATGATTTCATGTACCTATCCCAAATCTAGGAGATAAAGTTACAATATCTAAAAAGAATATCTAATTTATGATTTTCCTACTATGGTTTACCACCACCTTCCTCTTACAACTTATTCAAGAATTTTCTCAGATTCATGATGCTACACAATATCATCCAAAAATATTAAAACATCAAAAAGGATACTTGCATGAACAACTCAAACACGAGATAGAGTAAAATAAATTAAATCAATATAATTAATGATTATGATTTTTTATAAATCAAATAAACTGTATAGAAAATACTATAATAAAATCAAAATATTTAGTAAATAAACTTTCTCTAACCACACATTGTGACTTAAGGCTTATTTTGATGAGAGATGATGATGAAATCAATCGTAACTACATCTTTTATCCTAATAACATGGCCTCTTGTCTAATAGGATTGGCCAAAAAATATTTTGACACCATGAAAATGTGAACATTTTCCCTTTGATACCACATTTTCATGATATAACCTGAATACCTTGGTATACTGATTCCTGATCAAGATATGACATAACCATATGGGAATTCCCAATTCACTTAGATTGGAGACGACCAATTAGAATCAAACCAAAATCATACGGAAATGCTTTTTTCAATCAAGAAAAAATTGAAAATAAATGATACAAGCCATTGTGATAACACTCTACAAGGAAAAAAGTAAAAAAATTAAATAGGTAAAACAGTACCTAGATAATACAACACTAAAATGAAAAAAACAATAAAATCATGGAACAACCTTTTTAGTAGGTGTATCTCATCTCCACCATTCACCTCTATCACTCAAGGTCCCAAGAATCATATACTCCAGCCACCTCAAAGTGTTTCATTACCATTTCTTGGACCAGATATAATATAATCATAATACACTAAAAGGAAAATTTTGGGTGTGAGAAGAAGATCATAATTGGATACAACCCATGATTATTTAAGAAATACCCTAACAATAAATCCTTTATTTTTTAAATTAACAAAATATTAGGCATGGAAATGTATTTTCATATTTTTAAAAATACGAATGTAACTCAAAATAGGGACGATATATCAATAGTGGATTAAATGAAAATTTAATATAAATAATTATAGAAAACTTTTATTAAGAATAATACTATTATATAAGGAATTAAATGATTAATAAAGTCAAACAAAATAATGAAACATGATCATAACACCTGGGTTATGTTAGTTTATTGAAAGAAGATCCTCACACATCTCAATAATCATCAAATATCAAGATGTGTCTGCACACTAAATTCAATACCATGATAGGGGACCCATTATGTGAATTTAATCAACACCCCATTAGGGTAAACATAATGGGAAATCACCCAGAACATGAGTTAGTTATGTTTTTTTATCATAAATCCATAGTTAGGGAGTTATATTCCATGTGTTAATGGCCTAATGTCATACTGAATATGAAGTATCACATGTGCTTCAAATAATCATTCATTAAATCATGGGAAAACAATAATTTTATGTCATTTTATCATTCAATGATCAATTACCAACTTTCAATTTCAAAAATCGTTTTCATTTCAAAACCAAGACATAGAATCTCATAAACATTATGTCTTTTCAAATATTTATTAATTTTAATCCAACTTTCTACATCAGTACAAAATTATATCATCAAATACACATTGAATCCAACACCACATTTTTTAAATAAACTTAAAAACAATTTCAATTCCATTTCAATTCAGAGACTCTCACAATTTCCTGATGTTTTTAAATATTATATCAAATAATATAGAATCAAAGTTTTCAAATCAATTTAAAACTCATTGTAATAAAAATAATGAAATATATGCTTTCAATTATAGGGTTAACCCATATGGAGCCACATACAATTTATCATGTGTTGAACTCAACACCAACAATGGGAATTACAATGAGAAAAGATGTGAAGAAGATCATGAAATAAATCCTCGAATCAAGATCCCTTAAAAAAATTATTAGATATATCAATAACATGATTATTTATCAGTCTATAAGAATGAGATAAGTGGAAATTTGGAAATACCCCACCAGAGGAGATAAACTCATCGAAACAATATCCAATATAATCATTAATGATTCAATCCCCCCAGATAAGGGTTATAGGATTTAAAATTACATCTTAATATCCTCCAATGACAAATGATTATGTTTAAATTCAAATTGGGATGATTTGGAAGAAAACTATGGGTCATAGGATTTTTAATAACAATTTAATGGGATTAAAATTTCTCATTCATTTTTTGTTGCATTCGAAACATTGTTAGTTATATATGCAAAACCTTAGCATGATCCCCTACTATATATATTTAAGGGTTTTATAGTTTGGAGGGGTTGCCTCTTTGTTTGGAAAAACCATGCACCACTTCTAGTGGACAGAACTTTACCTCACTGTTTCGTGGGTGAAAACCACACCGTTTTCCCTAACCATGTGCCAACCATGCACTACCCAAAAAAATTTAAATTTTTAAATAATTCTCCTAAAACAAAAATTGAATAGTCTTATTCAAGCCTCTGAAAAATTTAAATAAAAAATGGCTAAGAAGTACTTTAAATAAGTATAAGTTACACCTTTTCACTATGTCTATAAAAATTTCTTTATGCTGGGAAATTATTTATAGTGAATATATTCATATAATTTAGTTAAAAATGATCCATTTTATGATACTCCAATAATAAAATTATTCATTTCATTAAAGCATCAAATAAATAATTAATGTTTATGAGAAACATAAATATCATTCTTGTACGGTTTTTATCCAAAAATCATTTAACCCAACATGATTTATTTTTACTTAATAATAATTTAATAAAAAATGTGTAAACAACTAATAAATATGTCCACAAATTATTATTTATACTTTTTATTTGATATCGATTCACTCCATCTATGTTAATTGAAATTATAATATTTATAACATTATTTCTGAAAGTATAAATAAATTGTTTAATTGTCTTATACTATAGGAAGAGAACTAAGTACTATCGTTTTTTATTTTAAACCCACTCATCTACATAAAATCATAACCTATTTTCATCATTTGAGTTTGGAAATAAACTTTTCGAATAAGAAATTATTAGAGATGACAAATTTCCATAGGATTCTCAATAAATTCAAAATCATCCGATGATTTTTCATTCAAATTTTTACATGATGTCCAAAATATATGAAACATTGATAGACCATCATATTCCACTATATATAGAGCATAGTCCTTCGAGATGGAAGTTATATTCTTTTACCTTAAACCCATTAGGCATGATTTTTTTTTCAATTAATATTTTGAATCTAGAAGATTGTTTTATTTTCGATGAATGTCTTTTAGTAGTTGTATTGTCTACATAAAACGGATGTCACTCAGTCCATTATTCACCTAAATGTTAATCAATGATTACACTGTTGACAAATAAATAAATTCCCTAAAACCTGGACATAATGGTTTTTTAGTAACACAATGTAGACACCCAAATAATGATTCAATCACAATTTCATCTACATTAATATGAAAAATCATTTATTTAATTTGATAAAGCATATCATCTTGAATATCATCAGCATCTGTTGATCTTAAATTTGTCCTTATTTAATGATGCCAAATTTAGGGGCTATAACGCAAATTAACTCCATGAAAATTTAAATGATATTTCATTAATCTTATTTCAACTACTTTTTATTTAAACAATTCTATAATAGAGAGAAAAACATGTCAATATTTCGAAATTTTTAATTAAAAAATTCTAAAAAAATACTTAACTGCTTCCACATATTCGTCACTAATTCCCAATTCCCTAATCAAATTTCAAATCATTAATATCTATAAAATGGTCAATAATTTAATAAATGTATTTTATTTTAATAGATCATTTTATATTGAATAATAATAAAAATAAAAAAATAAAATAAAATATTACCCAAACAATTGAAAGATGAAATATTTTATAAACAAATGTATCACATTGATCATATTTAATTTTCATTCTTCCATAAACAAATAATCATTTTTTTGGAATTATCATTAATATATATATTTTCAATACTCCATATTCAAACTCCAAAATCATCTATAACATAAAAAAAACATCTAAAATGAGAGAAAAAATATACATTATACATTCATTAATCATAGAACTAAAATTATTTTTAATATCAATTCATTAAAAATCATTTAATAAAACCATTATATCAAAAAAATTAATTAACCAATTAAAAAACCATATATGCATGAATAATTTAAAATGAAATTAAAAATAGTTATTGGAAGGAAACATTAATGGATAATCGAAAGAAAAATTGGATCAAAAAATGCCAATTTAAATATATTGGATACATAACAAATTGATTCAGTACAAAAGAATATGAAATTTATATCCATAGGGGGACGAATGATAAATTAAAAAAAATGGGAATATTATATATATATATATATATACATACATAGAATGTTGTGGCTGATGATGGATGAGGGTGGAAGAGGGTAGATAATTCCAACTGAAAGAGATTCTAGGCCAGCAAATTTAATAATGATGATTTATGGTACAAAACATGACAGAAAGTGGACGGATTCCACATTAATTAAAAAACACAAAACAACTCTACCCAATGATTAATAATATTTTTAAAGGTTTTCCCTGTCATTTATTAAATTACTAATCTAAAAATTATTATTCTAAAGGCTAGTTGTATAATAAATAATGTGAAAATAATAAATCATAAATAATAATATCAATTGCAATATTTATATTTTTAATGATAATTTATGACATCTTTCATAAATAACTAACATGGAAAATATAGCACCAGAAATATATTCTGTTCTGGTGGATTGTATTATTCCCAAACTAGGAACTCTAAAACATAGATATGGATTCATTAGTGTATATGGATATGTCTTAAACAAACTAGAGTTCTTAAAACGTGTTAGGGAGATAAGGGAGGAGGTTCCCATTTATAAGTGATGCGAGGGGAACTCTTGGAATTTATTGAAGTGTTATATTAATAGAAACTAATTTTAATGTAAAAATTGATTTTTTTTTTAAATTATATAATGAGGATTAGTTAAAACCTTTTATAAAATAATATTTTGGAAACTTTTGCGAATTTTTTCACTCTTGTATCTTTATTATAATATAATATTAACCCATTTGAAATTTACAGAGAAATTAGTTTTTTTACTATTTAGGGGTCAAAAAATGTACTGTTGTAGAAAAATTTACATGTAAATGGTACATGGTTTTTCTTTGGAACCACATTACCTTAACTTTGAAAATGATAATAGTATTATGAATTTTAGATCATTTAATAAAATATTATTTATTATAAAATATCATTTTTGTTAGTTGTGAAAGTATTTATTTAATTTTACATTATTATCATCTTGAAAAAAAATATAATTAAAATATATTCCATGAAAATATACCTAATAATTTATATTTATATATAAAAGTCATGAAAAAATAAAACTCACAAACACACTGTTACATTAAAATGTTTTAAAATCTTTTGAATGACTTTTATGCTACCTGCAAAAACGTTGTGTTAGTATTGAATATGAATTATATGGTTAAAATTTCATTACTAAAATAAAAATAAAAATAACAAAAACTAGTATAATTTTATTATTTTCAAACTAAACTTCATTATTCATTTATATAATATTTTAATATCAATGATAACAAATAAATTAGAAGTTTGAATTCAATTGAGTGATTGTTTTGAAGTTTTATTACATAAAATAATATATATAAATGTCATCATATTTTCAATTGGCACAAAGAAACCCGAAAATAGATGATTATATGTTATAGGGTCAATATAAACACAAAAAGTATAGTCAGGTGTGTTTTTTATATATTTAATACCTTTTTTCTTAGATAAACACCATTAAATTCATTTTCACCTTAACCATTATATCTTAACTTTTAATCAAGGAAAGAAAAATATTTATAAAAATAAAAGGGGAAGTAGAAAATAATTTTTACAAGGTGATTCAAAATTTTGAATCCATTTTATCAGGTTCAATTTCTATTGGTGTAAAAATTTACCATTAAGATAAGAACACAAAACATTGGAAAATATTTTGGAAAATAACTAATTTAGGTGAAAAAATAATTTCAACATGAAGTCAAAAAATAAATTGTTTTTTATAAATATTCTTTGTTTAATATTAAAAATTTATTTGTTAGGTTTCCTAGGTAATCCAATTATTGATTTTATATTGAAACCATTCCATTTAATTTCTAGTTCTAAATGTAGTATATAGTGTAAATAAAATATTACTTATTTTCATAAAAGTAATGTTTGGGTTATCAAATTATAAGTAATGTTTTAAAATACATTATTTAACCATATATAAATATAAATTTTTCTAAAAACCTTTAATGTTGGTTCATGTATTTTTTATAGGGATTTTAATTCTTTAAATTATAGTATTAACCATGTTTTACTATATTTTCTCATATTGAGTTGAAACATATTTAGAATCAATACTTATCATATTGATTAGAAAATTAAAGTAAAATAATTAAAAATATGACCTCATAATTCCACACTTTAAATCATTTTATATGATTTTATTTATATATGTTGTAGAAATTAATATATGTTTAAAAACAAAACATGTAACAAAAAATAGTTTTTAGAGAAATAAATTACTAACCCAAAAATTAACATATACCAAAATTAGTTATAATGATGAATTAAGTATAATTAATTAGATTAAATCAAATTAAATATATATTACATTTCATTAGAATGAAATTCAAATCAAAATGATATTTTTTTTCAAAATAAATGGCACTGTTATAAAAATCTATATTTTTTTTAATATTTGTAGAAATATAAATCTTCATAGAAAAATCAGAACTATTAACACTTATATTTCTATGATATGCTTATTTAAAAACTAATATAATTGTTTTATCAATATAATTTCTTAAACGTGTTATATATTGAGTATAATAAATCTACCAAAGGTGAATTTTTTTAAAATAGGCATATTTTATATGAATGAAATAACTTGAATAAAAATTAAATGCTTATTTCCTAAGAAAAATGAACATGTTTTTGTTTAGTATGGACGTTATAATTTTTTATAATATGGATACTCCTACAAGTAATTTTCATATAAATTAATATATAATGATTTGAAATTTTAAATCATATTATTTTATTATTCTTTTAAAAGATATAAAAAGAAGTGTACTTTTCTAAAATTTAATTTAAATTAATATTGAAAACATTATCAAAGCTAAATAAATCATAATGATATATGAAAATTGTTTGAATGATTTAAATATGATCATGTCATGATAAAAATGACATGGTTAATGGGAAAGGGACCTCCCATGGAAAATTAATTCACTGAAATGAAGGATAATACTTCCAAGAATATCCAAAAATATTAAGATGGCTTTGAGAAATATAAATAAAACCATCATAATAGAAGTAATCATTTGTGGTATATCCTTCTAAGGAATAGAATATTTGGAGTTTGGTTATGGGGAAGAAAACAATACCAGTGATTGTGAGATGTTTTTATATTGCATTAAATAAAATTCATATCAATTCATGGTCTCTATAGTAAAAAATGATGCAAAATGGTAGTCCATTGTGACTCACCATCATCCTCAATAAGAGGAATCTTGAAGTCCCACTCTCAATGTATGATTTTTTATTTCTAAATTTTTATGATTATTATTAGTATTAAATAGGGGATATATAATTCATGGGGTTATTAAGGTATAAAAGTATGTGTTATGGAACCATAATATGATATAATAAATCAAAAAACTCAAGTTCATTCATTCCACTATAGAATATAACTAGATGAAAAACATATGCATGCATCTCTTATTCTTATATCTATTTTTATGTGACAAGTGGATTAACATTTGATATCAATTTTTATTGATATACTTGTTTATTACAGGTTATGTTAATAACATGTATTTTCCACTAGTGTTAAGGACAAATATGAACACCAATAACTATTGTGTGTATATAAATATATTGGGGTATCAAAGGTAACATTTAAAAGCAATCAGCCTCACCATATTTTTTTGAATCCATTTATGAGATGAAAAATGAATGGGTTATTATTTTAAAATATATTTATTTTTCCATATGATATATCAGGTAACTCTTAAATTGTTATTATATTCACTACTAACTTCTTTTTTATCTATATAACATTAAGTGTGTAAAGTGATCGTAATTACAGGTAAATATTGAGATGTAATAAGGACAATGTTGCTATCATTTTTTTCATTACTATTCATGAGTGAAATGGATAACAATGATGTTGTTTAATAAAATTTATATTTCCTATATCTATCATAAGCACATTAGTCTTAGAATAGTTTTTGACACCTCGTGTGACATGTGTAATATACACACAGTGAAATTCCCATGAAAGTTTCACTATCCTGAAAAATGAGATGTTATAGTTTAGACTGTCAACCAAAAATTATCTTCATTGGTTTTAGTGGATTTGGCTAATCTACCAGCGGTTAATGAAAAAGAGTGATAACTAAGGAAGGGTTTATCTTTATTAGAGATTATTCCCTCATGTAATTGGGATGAATAATATGAATATAAATAGATATAACCCCATTAGACAAGGGTAGATTTTTATTCCAATGATGATAACCACATTTTATTGAATAGTACATTCCAATTGAATTTCAATGTCATTAAGGGGGAGTATGATATGTTACACCGTTTTATTAGATATTACCGAAAAATAATAGAATATATTTATATAAATAAAAAAGTATTGTTATGGATTTGATGGAAATTATAAAGATTATAATTAATTAAAGGGAGAAAACATCCATTGTGATTTAGAAGGATTTTTGAGAATAATATTTATTGCATGAGGATGAATTTTTTAATGTGAATCTTGATGTTTTTTTAATTGGATTTCTCCACCAAAAAATTGAATGCAGTAAAGATTCAATTAAAAAGTGTGAATTATTTCTATAAAGAGAATATATGGTCAAGAAAATGGTATGAGAAATGTTCATTTTATTCTGGTGACAATCATTAGAGAACTGTTCTGTAGAAGAAAATAATGTTATTATGATATTTATCAACATGATAAATACCATTTTTTGTTTAATTGGTGCAGTGATGCTGAAAAAGAAATAAGTTTCTACCATTGTAAGGCTTATGGTCATGGTAGAGAAGGATATTCCCAATATGTACTACATAGAATTAGAAATTCTATGGTCTTCTCTATGGTTTAATTATATAGAAACATTGAAACATAGAAATATTAGTCCCAACATGTCACATTTCATGGTGAGTAAAGCATGGAAATTTTTTTCAACTACATGTTAGTGTATTCATCATGGTAAAAAGGCTATATTGAATTGATGATCTGAAGGGGTCAACCCTACCAAAGTATATGGAACACACCATTTGGATGGTTGTGATGTCCTATGAATTTACATGTGATCCATTATATGGATGATAATAATCTCAGTGAAGGTTCTTTCTCAAAGAAAAGACGTGGTAGTATTCATTTCTATATGAGATGGATAAAGTGACCAATAATACGTTCTTTTGTGCATGTAAAACTGGATATACAAATAACAGACCATTATTTTAAAGGTAGATCGTATTGGATGGGTTGTTAGCTAGAGATTTCCCAAATATACAGGATTTGACAAATATGGTGTAAAAACCATTTTTAATTTCTATAATAATTATGGTTCTATAATTTTTTACTTTTTTTACCATAAATTAAATAGTGATTATATTTATTAAAAGGAGTATTATTTTAGAATTATTTAAAGACTCAAATAATAAAATAATAGATCCGTGAAGAAGTTATACTTTGACTATGGTTATGAATATAATGGAGGATATTTCAAAGAGTAGATATGAGATGTTTTTAATTACCATATTTATACTTGGATGTAGCGAATTATGTTGTAAGATGACTCCATTTAAAAAAGGGTGACTGATACCAAAAGTTTAGTGACTAATACTATTGTATAAGGATAATTATCATACATGTCAAAAAAGAGTAAAGGGAAAATATTCAATCCTAATGATCCAATTTCCCATGAAGGAATTTGTTTGAGTCATAGAAAAGGGGTTTTAGTTCATTTTACTAGATTGAAGATGAATTTCAGAAATAAAAAATAAGAGATTAAGTGTTTTTAATAGGAGGATTTCATTGAATATTGTGAAAGAGTATCCGAAGGATATCAAATAAATGTACATACATATAAGGATGAAACTCAAGAAAGTGATAATATCAAAGGGGCCATCGTATCTATAAACTATGTGGAGACATTCCTAGATCAGTGAGAAAATGTAGATGAATATGGTAGTGAGCCAATAAAAAAATGTGAAAATGTGAGGGTAGTGATCTGTAAGAGTTTATGAGTGAACCCTAAGCATTGTAATAGTAGATAGATTGTTAAAGGCACAAAATTGTATGATTACTACAATTAATCAGTGAGATTAGTGTATTTTAATGCTTGATCCATTCTCATTATGTAATCCCTAGAGTAGTTAGGTGATTGAGAACCAAGTAAAATATCTCTTTTAGTGTTTACATTAAGCATTAACACTAAACATGGGATAAAGGGACATAATAAAAATATAATAAAGGGAATTTCAAGTAAATATTTTATTATATTATGTTATATAAAGGATAATAATGATTGTCCCTCAATGTTTATAAGTCATGAAATAAGTAGTGTAGAAAATAGTTATTGGGATGTGATTATAATTTACAGGTCTTGCTTACCAAAATTCACCCACCATAAGGGTATATCTCACATAATCTCCCCTTGGGTACTATTATCTACGAACCCTTTCCATTTAAAATAACCAATGATCAATTACATGAGAACTAACTCAATATTTTCTATGATTTCCTCTTCTTTAAAATATCATCATTTAAAAAAATTTGGAAAACCCCAAATCACATATACCTTTTTCTAAATGAAAACATTATTTTAAAATTTGGGGGACTTATTTGAAAAATAATAACTTGGTCCAAATCCATAACATATTATCAAAACTATTTAAGGAACCCACATGGAAAAATTCATGAACACATTGAATACAAGAACATCAAATTTAATAACAAAATCATGGAATCAATAAGAAAAAACTATCATCACAAGTATATATTTAAATTAAAAATTTATAATTTTATTCAAAATTCATACACAGTTATTATATGGATTGAAATTAAATTTTATAGTCTAATAACTCTATTATATGTAAAATATTAGAATTTAAAAGAAACACCAAAGTGAAACCAGTGGATGTAATGCCATGTAATGAAAAATTCAATATAGAAAACTCAAACAAGAAAATAATAAGCTGAATAATTCATAACAACTAATAACTCTAATATTTATGTCATCATAACCCCTATTTCTATCCATCATAGTCTATAGGGTTCTTAGAATGGTGATAAACTAAACGTAAATATAATATGAAATGTTGAAATGGTTTAGATGGGGAAAGGAGGGGTAATATTGAATAAACCTCATTGAAAGACATGTTAGAGGAGAAAAAAATAAAAAGGAAGGTAGGGAATAATTTATCTTCTTACACTAAGGGATTATCGAAACTATGAGGGTAATGAGACAATAGGAGTACATAAAAATTTATCAATGAAATCTATCATGTTATAATTTTAAATGAACATTGGGAAATCCATAAAGATCATGTGCATTATCTAGAAAATCATTATCCAACCATGTGGAAAACACTATACAACTATTAAAAAATGACATTGTGTTAATTTTTAGTTACCCTTAAATAAATTCATACTTCAATAGACATGGCTTGAATAAAATGGGCCACACTCTTTCCTTAAGAACCCTAAATCAGTTGTAGTACCCAATGATAACAACTAAAAATTGCATTTCCAATTCAACAAATAGGGTTACATGATCATCAAATAGTTTGTACTGAATTTTTAACAAATTGTGTGACACCAAAAAATTTCATAATTTTTATAAAGACTCAAAGAACTAATATTTTAAAAAACAACCAAATGAAAAATATTTATATAAACTCATCAATAATCTATTATGATCAACTATTAGGGTTTATCCCTATATTTGGAAACTGATTAAGGATGAAACCAAAAATGAATATTATAGATCACATGAAAGGAACATATATTAGGTGAGGGAAACTCATACATTCATTATTTCAAATAGATCGTATTGGTGAATTTGAATCATTAATGATATTATTTCCTCCTATAAATGAGATAATGCAGCCTATAGTTATAGAACATAACATGGAAAATGGAATACATATAATGAGGTTTATATTAGGGTATAACCATAATTTTATAAATATCAATATATATATATATATATCCATCCCATTATATTATTTAATTATATTATTATTTTAAAAGGTATAGAATAATATAAATTCATAATAACGTAAACACGTTTCTCAAAATCTGTGAGCAGATAGAAATGAGAATAAAAAATAATTGAGAAAGATATGGATTCAATATTAATTTATTGAATGATATTGATATATGTTTTTGGATTAAATGAATTTATAAATTATATATATAATGAGGGATAATATAGTTATGTTCAATATTATCGATAAAAAAATTAATAGTTGAATTT
The DNA here is from genome assembly GCA_963277665.1 of Viscum album. Classification (NCBI taxonomy): domain Eukaryota; kingdom Viridiplantae; phylum Streptophyta; class Magnoliopsida; order Santalales; family Viscaceae; genus Viscum; species Viscum album. The sequence continues at coordinate 897,353,379 of OY728143.1, read as the reverse complement.
ATGACTATGTCTCTAGAAATAATTAACTTGTGAAAAATTATATTCCTTTAAATGTGTAGATAGTTATATATGAAATTTGTATTCATTTAAATTGATAATGACATTTCTGAATAAAAAAAAATTAATATTGATCTGTCATTTTTCTTTTATTCAATTGCAACACTCATGTGGACTAAGAGTCTATTTAATGATATAACATTTATTTTTGAAGAATAATTGTGCTTTCATCCTTTAGATGTTTTTTTTATTATTTACGATTTTTTGTTGTTTGGATTTACATATTTTCAATAAAAAACTATTTTGATAGATTGATGATACATGATTTATTAATATGTAATGGTAAAATTAATTTTAAATATGGAGTTGGTGAGTTATGGGAAATGCTAGTTTTTATTGTGTGTAAAATTTTAGAAGATAAATATAAAGATAAAAGGGGTATCCACATGACAAGATATATTATTTATTAACTACACCAATCATATAATTCAAATAAATCATTTTTATATATGATTAAGGGTATGAAGGAAATTATTAACATTTTATATGTGATATAAATAATTTATCCATGCAGTAATAGATAAAGATACAACAAAATATTAGACACTCTCATTGGGTAGTAACACATATAAATATTATTTCATACTACTTGGTATTTAATATGATCTATATTAATTTATTTCAATGTTAAAAATTACATACACAATTTTATCTAATCAACAAAAACAATATTTTAATAGAAGAAGCTTCTTGAAAAATATATTCAATGTATACTTCAATTCACCCCCTCAGTGTTTTTATATCTCACTTGGGACCTCGATGGGTTGAATATGAATGTGATTATAAAATTAAATCACTATAATTATTAATAAATATACTATTTTCATGAGATTAAATTAGTTATGAATGGAATAAAATTTACATTAATTGGTTTGATAATGAAGAACCCTATAATAACACACTCTTCAACACCCCAATCAATGAATTGTGTGGGATCTGAAAAATATGATCCCTCAAGACATATATTTTCTATATTTTGTGGTATAAGGGTTATACTATTGTGAGTGTGAGGGTACACTGGTATTGGTAACACTAATAGAAAAATTAATCCATAAGAAAGAATATACAATAATGAATCATATGATCATGGAAGAAATATTTTCCCCCAAACTAATCAATATTTATATAAAATGTGAATGATAAAATGATTCTACATAACTATTCATTTTAATTTGAGCGATATATTTTATGATTTTAGTTGTTTAATTAATACATTTACATGTTTAATACATGTATACTTTAAACAATATCCTTTAAAAATTAAAATTTTATGGTTAATTACTTTTACCCCAAACACCTTTTTTGTTATCACATTGAAAATGTAAATTACAAATGAATATGAAGACTATATGATTATTGTTTTCTAAATTTTTTTGATTATGAATCTCCCAAATAATATTTATATTATTTGGTTCAAAATAGGAATAAAAAACTATTATTATATATAGATAATAACCTATATACATACACTATAAATGTTTATGTATATTATATTGTGAGTATTGTTTTTAGTGATTGTTACATATACTTTATAACCATAAAATATGACTTCTTTGTTTGTCACAAGACATAATTTTAAAACCATTGAAATTGTAAAATTGTAAAAATTAATTACATGAATGATTATAAATTTTTTGGGTACATAAAGAGATTAACATAAGAAAAAAAATTTAGATGAATTTATTGAATATAATATGGATTATGATATTGTATCACTATTCTTTCATTGAGATACATCACAATAAAATTTTTTGTTTGAATGCTTAAATTTAACTATTTTAGAAATAACTACAAATATGTTAATTAAAAATAACCACTATATTTCATTTCATGGTTATAAATAAAAAAATTATTTCAAGATTTACAATATTCTATAAAATGAAACCTAAAAGACACTATATTATATACATGTTATAAATTATCTTAATTTAATTTTATAAATTTATCATCATGCAAATAAATTTTGAAATGTTTTATTTCAAATATTTATTTCCATAAGTTTTATTGGTTTATATTTTTGATATATCCAAAGGAAACAAAAGGTATATTATTTATTTCATCTCCTATAAAAATTGAATCTCATTTGTATATAAGAATATATCATGAGAATAATGTTTTTATCCATGGAATCATTATAAGTATATTTAATCTTATAGACTTTTGATAACAATAAATTTAATATCTACTTATAATAGAGTTCGAAATGGTCTCACAGGAAATTATAAAATCTTAAACAACTAATATTACACATTATAAAACATTTTTTTAAAATAAATAAAATCAATTAATTTTTTGAAATTTCAGTTATTTTCAAATTTTAATATATGTGACAATAGAAAACATAATGGTAATTTATTTTATAATTATTTTAGAAAATAAAATAACTTCTTAAATATTTATATTATTTATTTAATTATATTTGAATGGGATGTTTTAGACATAATGATTTGTTTCAGGATTAACATATCTTGGTGGGGTCCTATGAGAAAGTCATGTGTCTAAATTTTATATATGGGTTAAAAAATGATAATTACTAAATTATTTGATATTAAAATCAATTTATTTACTTTAAAAACATTAAAATTATGTGTTAAAATGAGTTATTTATAAAAATTATAGTAATTATTTCCAAATGACGATTTCAAAACATTTCCTTCCATAATTGAGAACCTCATATTTTCTCCCATGGATGCAACCTATCAAAAATGTAATATCAATTTCATTCATTATTTTATCCAAAATTCATTCCTTATATATGAATCTCCCACTAACTCTATGGATGATAGTTTCTATTTTTATGTGATGGACGATGATTTCATTTACACATCTCTCTTAATTTTTATTTGTTTTCCATCTCTCACATTCTAAAAAAAATCCTCTAATAAAGATGGTACAGTTTCATTAAATGTTCATTAATTTTAATTCTCTCATTCCATTGGGTATTAAAAAAAATTGTGTTATCTTTCATACTTTTTAAATTTAAGAAATTTTATAGGTTTTTTAAATAAAATAGAAATTATTTAAATTTTATAGATCAGTATATTCAACTTGATGATGATTTATAAATTCATATTCTAATGGATGGTCAATATTTGTGATTAAACATTAAAAATTCGTTCATAATATTATATTTTCAGTTTTTCTAAAATATTTTCATTATATTTTTATAAATTATAAAAGTTAAGTGGAATTGTTTTGATAATTCATGAATTTCTCATTTAGGTAAAGATTGTTTTATTTTTAAAGGAAATTTATTATAAGGATTCAACATAAGAATTATAAAAGATATATAAATTTATTATCATGTAAGGGAAGGTATGTTTATTAAGAAAATAATAACTTTACCTAAAATGACCAAAATATTTTATATGTTTTGTGGTAATGACAATTATATGGGAAAATTGATTATAAATTAGATACCAATTTTGGGGAATATACCTTAGATTCAATGTGACTGAAAGAGTAATCATAAAGTATTATTATGATTAATTAATGATATTATATTAATAGGTAACATGAAAAAGTGTAGTCTGTCATAGGGATTTCCTTCCAAGAATTTGATAACTAGCCAACATAATATATTTATGAATTACATTTAGAAATGGATTCCAGAACATTACTATATTTATTGGTTGAAATGTATCATCGATAATTTGGATATATATCCATGTTTGAATCAAGTTTGATATGACACATATTGATATAAACAGATAAATAAATTAAGAATAATATCTTTACGAGGTCAGAAACAATGGGATGTGTAGAACATTTGTTCATTGTGGGTTGGGATCAACAAAATATTTAAAATGTATTTATAAAATTAATAATATCAGTATACTTTTTATATCATATTGTGACTATGAAAAGGAGTCAAAATATAATATTAGTGATAATGGGTTATATATAGTGGGTTATGTGATATTATGTCTTGGTCAGATGACAATGTATCATTTTAATTGAATTTATTTGGTGTATATTATATATCTCTTTTATGTGGTAATATATATTTAATTCACCTATGTTAAAAAGTGGTGTATATTTGGACATCTTAATTGAGTGTAAATAAGAATTTGAAACCCAATAGTAGAGTGGTGATATAAAATTAACTATCCTTTTTTGGTAGGTAATAAAGAATTAACTCCTCAAGATCAAGTGGTAAAATATTATTATCTATAATTTTATAGATATCGAGTAGAATTCACACTGGATGTTTAGATGGAGATATATAATTAACACTCCATGTCATAAGGGTATTTAAAAATCACAAATTTGGATAAGATAAAAAATATAAAATTTGAACCCTATCGTTTAGTGGTGATATTTTATTAACTCCCCCTAATAGATATAAAATATATAATTAAATATTTTTCTTGATATGTGACATATAATTCATATATGATGTGATGTGTGGATTTAAAATAATATTTTCAATTTTTTGCTCTAGATATAGTCCATTGAAATTCTTTATTTTAGGATTTCTATTGGAAAATGAATTTGGAAATCCTTTTTATAGTTTATTAGAATAAATTGAAGAATTTTAATGGGATCTTGGCCAATGATTAGGTAAGATTTAGATTTTCAATGATAAATTTAATTTTGAATGTTCTTATAGATAATTTGACAATATTTTTTTATACATTTTATAATATATAATGATGAATTATATTTTCCATGAATCTATTTTTTGGGTATTCATTGTAAACCATCATTATTACAGTTTTACCTTTTTATATTGGTTGGGATATGAAACCCTTTTATACAAGAACATGAATGAACCTGATTCACACTCATGGGTGGGATTTATATAATTAGATAATTTTATTGATTTTTGTACTCATAGAATAAAAGGATTTACTTTTAGTTCACCTAGAAAACCTGTGTTTATAAATAAATTCCTCAACATCTATGTGAAATAACAAAATTCATTATTTTAGTTGGAGTATTTATTTGGATGATCAATTTTTTGATAACATTAATGACGCAAGGGTGTCAATATTCTCTTTTTTTATTCTGTTAATTAAATAAATTTATATTTTTCATTGGTTGGATTCATATATAATTATTTTTTTGTTTTTATTGAATATAATATTATTTTATATGAGTATTTAGGTTTAAAATATAAAATATTAATTCAATTCTTCCACATTTATTTTTGAAAATTTAAAATTTTTATGTGGGTTATGTTTCAATTTTATATTGTTTATAATTTATTTTAATAAAATTTATATTATAATTGTCAATTTATCTCTAATACTTTTTTTAAATTTTGTTTTTGTCACCAACCTATAGTGAGTAGGGGAATTAACCGAGGTTCATTGTTGTTATAGTCCAGTGATTGGAGTAGTTTGGATTTAGTAATTACATTACATTAGAATCTAGAGTCCGTAATTGGGTTATTAAATAAATATATATATATATATATATTGTTATTTCTCATTAGATACAGTGATAAAAAAATTCACAATGTATTTAATAACATCATATTGAGAAGAAACCGTGAGTTTTAATTACGAGAAATATATATAGTCCATCAAACCCAGAATAATTATATATAAATAAATTGGTTTCGAATATAAATTGATTTTTCTCTGGGGTAATTTCAATTCGATGAAAATTAATATTCAATAAAACTAATATAGATGATATTTATACCTATTGGACTAATTATGTTGTAAAAATATTAATGGTATAAACTATGAAGAAACCTTTTCTAGGGTAGCTATATTAATACCCATCCAAATTATAATTTATATAAAAATATATTATTTTTTTAAATTCTATCATATGAATATCTAAACCCAATTCATAAATTTGATCATATTTAGGGATATTTATATAATAATTTGAAATTTTTTTATGGACCCCAATAGTGTTTCTAGGATCTAAAAAATGTTATTATCTATTTAAATATTACATTATTATTTTGGATGTTGTAAAATCTATTGTTGGATTTAATTATGTAGTTTTTTTTCATGAAAAATTAATTTAAATATTTTTTCATACAATAGGTTTGGATAGAGTGTAATACTTTTTCTAATAATATATTTTAATGGTATATTTATTATTGGAATTTTCAATCCAAATTTATTGCCTACTAAATATTGATCAGGTAAATGTTTCGTAATAAAATATATGGGAGAAGTGTCTCATATATTTGGAGTGTAAATTTATAGGTATATATGAATGTCGAATCATATATAATTTTAAAACACATATATAGAAAATATTTTAGGTAATTCCAAGAATAGGTATTTAAAATTTTTGTAATATAATATTCTTATACACTCTAAGTTACCAATTAAGAATACTAAAAGTGAACACATGGATAAAAGTATTTATTATATGTAATTAATATCTATAGGTTTTTAAATTTTTTATAAACAACCACGTAAATAATATATATTTAACTAAATTATTAAATCAATGTTATATTTTTTTTGGTAGTTATTTGGTTATTTCAATAATATACATTAGTAAAATAGAAGAAAAAAATGACTTTTGGTTCATTATAGGTTTGAAAAAGTAATTTTTAATGGGTAATACTATGGTGCCATTAAAATTTAAAAATTTCATTGGATATCTTATTTATGGCCCTATCATTAACTAAATAGCGGGGTAATGGGATATAATTCTTCTATGAAATCAATAATGATGAATTATTAAGTATAATGTAAATATAAATCAATATCATTGAAAATTAATGATGTTTTTTGATAAAGATGATAATATATATACTCTAGGAGGATCCCATATTATATAATATTTTCTTCTTAATTTATATAACTATACATATATTAGTCATGATATTGAATCTAAACCCTATAAGAGAAATAAATATATTCTTTTTAAATTGTATTTAATTTGAAATATTATATAGAAAGTATAATAATATTATTTTAAAACAAATTTCCCAATAAAAATATGAGGGTTATATAATTTATTTATGTGTTAACTATATATATACATTATTATGGCTGTGTATTTTTTTCATAACTATTTTATTAAACAATTCATCAATGAAATTTAAATAGAAAATAAAAAATGTAATGGTTTATTTTTTATGATTAATTTTTATATCATCATTAACATATGTTTACTATGGACATTATATTATAAGTAATAAATTGATGGTAAAACTATATGTTAGCCTTAATTTATGATTATCATGAATAGCCATGGGTTGTGGTGAATTCTAATATTATAAATTGTAGATACATCTTAAGGGATACAACGTTCACACATTGGAGAAACAGGGAGATTTTTTTTGAAAAGATTCAAAATAATTAAATAACATGGAACACCATATGTGTATTTCAATAAATTATTTATCAAAATGATTGATCCACATGGAAAGGTTACCAATAAGTCAATCTTCCTAAATTAATACATACATCATGTTCTTATTTAATATTCAAAATAAAAGTTCTTTCGGTGTGATGTTGATCACAAAAAATAGGTTTTGTAACCAATATGATGTTTTTATCATTAATAAAGGTTATAATTAAATATGATAGAAAAATATATGGACTTTATTAATTATGTAATATGTCATTTGGTAAAAAATTTGAATAAATTAAATTTTAAATATTTATCTTGTCTTTTAGATCAAGGAGTGCATTTTTTAGGCAATTTATGTTCTGAAAAAATAACCTTGATGTAGTGAGAGTTATTATGTGATGGTTTATGATATTTCAGGGTTATAATTATTTTAATGTTGTGTTTATGGTAAATGAAATCGGATATCATTAAAAAAAAATTCATACATTTATAATCATTTGTTATTTGAATTATTGACTATTATATGATTATTTGTTTCTATTTCATTAATTGTTAATGCATTTAGATATATATATATATAAAATGTGTAGCACTGAAAATGATAAAGAATTTGAAATCCAATTTTTTAAACATTATAATAGATGAATCATTTGGACTATAATCGGACAATCTATTCAATATAAAATTTTTATATAATGATTTCAGGGATAATTGTTTTATAAATACAGGACATTACTGTTCAAATTTTATTCTCATTAAATCTGTTCCCTTTAACCATCTTTTTGGAAGATGTTCTAAAACTCCATTTCAAATAGGCACATAATAGTTATTTTTTGATTTCAATGGATATTGTATACCCTTATAGGAAGGAATTCAATGATATAATCTGATGGAACCCAATCAAAATACCTATTGGTAAAAAAAAATCATGGATAGTGAGGTATGAATTCATTTTCATTTCTTTGTTTTTTCATTTCATAACTTGGTAGATTTTATAGATGGTTATTTCATTTTCACATTTGGTACATACATAAGGATATATCCTATAAAATTATTTAGTTATATTAGAGTTAACTATATTGAGGAATCAATAATATAAACATAAATATAGAAAACCAATTTAATATTTTGTATGGAATCACAACCATTGATTATAAAACCAATTCATTATTTATTTAGATTTTCTGAAAAACTGTAATGTTTTTTAAAATTTAATGCAATTTACTTTAAAAAAATAGAGGAAAATAAGTTTAATATATTCCATCCTTTAGGTTTTCTTCTTTTATCCTTCTTCACAAACTTATTTCCTATTATTTTAATCTTAAATGGGTGTTTTTATCACAGAAAATGGGATAATATTGAACCTTTATTTTTATATTACGATCAAAATAAATAAACATATATTTTTTCTTTTATGTTTCGTGTATTCTAATATTGTGTATTATAATCCTCAAAATAGGTTATTAGACCAAAAATGGAATCAAAACATGTGTTCTGGGTCACATTGAAGTCTCGTAATGGGAAATATAACCAAAAACCGATAGAATACCACCAATTAGGTGGTAGAAAAAATTAAAGAACCTGTAGCTCCATGATACCCCCATCTAGTCAATGTATTTGATTAGACCCCTATAGTATTATATAGTATCCTAGAGAGATATAGGATCTCACCATCCAGGATGTGGGATTTTCTGGAATGCTTGTGTCTTTAATCTTGTAGAGTAAAATTGGCATAAATATTGGTCTAAATTTATTGACTCTAGTAATTATTTTCATGACTCAATTAAAGGATCCTACAAAATAATTGAAGGATATAAATAGACATCAATGCCAACTTTCATATCTATTACTCATAAAAATGTCAACATAATAATTATACATTTATCCACAATGAAAATTCTCAAGACATTTCCTTGTGAAATGAACTTCCCAAAAAATAAACAGCAATTGAGATTCTTATTTTAAAATCCAATTTACCTTACCTCGTCCATTTGATCATTTTTATCCCTAGTTTAAATTTTTATGTTTTTTATTCTACATTCTATTATTATATCATCATAATTCACATTCACATTTTATTACAAAGACTGTTGAGTTCATTGTAATAGGTTTCTAAAAACCAACATCTTTCTTTTTCATCTTTTTCTTTGGGTTCTCATCACTATTAAAGTGAGAGTTTTTTTGTTTATTGGTTTTTATTTAATCTAACAGATTTTATTTAACATTTATTTATTGGTTTACATTAAAATTTGAAGAATTCATACTTCATTGGTTTATTGACAATCATTAATGTTAAGGGAAAAATATAACCCTATCATGATATTTTGGGGAGGAGATATAGGGGCTCATACTTGGGCTACTTCTAAAATCTATTATCAATTAGTTAATTTTGATTTCTCCAATAAATTTTATCGTACATTTTAATTTTTAATTTCAACTTCTCTATTTTAAAGTTAATTTTTTACGATTAATTCTATTGATTTTATGATTATTAATTTTATTTTGTAGAATGGTTTTAACAACCCTCTTTTTATTTTATTGTACTTCATCATACATGATCTACAACATGATAGATGACATCATTTAAAAAATTAAAGAGAGAATATATTTATATGCTCACACTAATGAACCTTATTAAAATGATGAATTAATCATTGATATGTATATAACATAGGGAACTCCTAGTTAATGTTATTGTTGACCCAATGCACTTATTGGGATATATTCTAGCATCACTACATAGCATACTCCTATGCATGTTTGGAATATTTTTCATGTATGTCTATTCCAATAAACCATTTAAAGATTTCAATACACATTAAAAACAAAAAAAATACATTATAGTTTAGACATAAGTCTTCTAATTCATAGATTTATACTCATTTCAAATATGGACTACTCTTTTAATAAATAGTTTGGTATTTATAGTACATGAAAACAATGAACTTGAATGGAGATCTATTACCATTGATTCTAAAAATTGAAAACCCTTTTCGTAGTATTAAACCAAATACAATGGAAGGCATGGGAGATGGTAATCATTCTCTTAGACTTCAGAATATGGAATAGTTACATTGTAATGAAGAAATGATTCAAAAAATTAAAATTACCACAAAAATATAGGGTATTTTAAATAGGTATAGTTTTCTAAAATCTATCTTCTATAAAAAAGACATATAATTTGGAGATTTTTGAGATTATGATCTATTACATATAACATCTACTTATTTGATATGGATTAACCTCATTGGATTCTTTGAATTTTATTAAGGAATTTTAATGCACTATTTAATACTTTAAACACATCAGAGTAAGTGTAGATGAGCTAAAGTTTATATTTATTCCATATTGTCTTTAGGGACATTGTAAGACATTATTTTTAAAAATAAATAGATATTCAATCAACACATCAAAAGAGATTCATAATTCTTTCAATAGGTGATATATATATATATAATATAACCTTGGATTTATTTACAAGGATTAATATATTTTTTTAGAAGTTAAATGAGACTTTACATAAATCATGGGGGAGATTCCATAGTTACTACAAACAGTTCCCCTATCATGAATTCTCACATTACATACTTATAATATTTTTTTCTGTTGAACATGATTAGAAATGAGAAAAATGGTAGAAACTACTATAACAGGTAACTATGGTGACAAGGCAGTATAGGAACTCAAGATTTGGAAAAACATACTAACATCTATGACTCAATAATAGATAATGGGGGGGTAACCACTATCAAAAAATCAATAGATAGGGACGATGTGAAAACGATAATTTATTATTTGAAAATAACAATGCGTATTTTGGTATCTATAAACCATGGGATGAGTTTGTTGTAATTAGAATGGTATGTATGAGAAAAATGTTTCTCACTACAAGAATTTTATTATTCACACGCAGGAGGCATAATTGAAATTAAAAACATTATAATTGAGTAACAAATATAAAATATATAACTATAATATAATAAAGAGGATATACTCAATCCACCATAACAATCACACTGTTGAAAAATACTAAAGGAATGAAATATAATATATGTAATGTAATAATAAATTTTCAACAATAAAATATATTCCACCATTAAAGAAATTATATGTGAAGAAATAAAAAATGAAATATGAGGTATTTCTAGAAAGTAGGCAACACATATGATCTTTATAAATTTGATGATTTGAATAATAATCTTGTGATTGGAATAGTTATCTATCTTTTAATAATAGTAACATGGACATTGAGTATTCTCCTCACTTGTGGACGTGTGTAATATTATTTAGATTTCTTATAAAATTAAAATATGATATATTTTTATTACAATAAAAGTAAATATATGTTTTATAATGATAAAATATACTTTAAAAATATAAGTTGATTAATTATAGTATCTATAAAAATGATTCATATTTATATTTATTTTCATAATATATTTTTATAAAATAATAATAAGTTTTCTATTAATTATAATATATTTTTGGCAGATATTTTTTAATTTTCCATTGGAATGAAAAATGATCATAATAATGGAATTCAAATTTTTTCAAATAAATTAAGATTTAATCAATAATTAAAAATAAAATATTTAATTTTTCATACATAAAATATATCCCATTTTTTGAATCGACACATCAATAATTGGTTTGAGTGAATTTTTTTCTAAAATGTTTTATTTTTTAATCAATATAAAAACATGTCAAATGAAATTATTTTACATTATAAGCTATGTACATGATTAATTACATGATGGAAGATGTAATAATCCCTTATTTTGAATAGAAATTAACTAAATTAATTAATATATCCATATGATTAATAAATATTATCACTCTTTAACCTCATTAATATACCAGTAAATATTATTTTCAAAAATCAACTCCCCTCCCCTTATACATCCCTTATCTTCATGGATTCTACGATATGAATGTAGCTTAATCACTTAACATTTATTCACCAATACACCCATCCTATTCTATGGAGTTTGTATCTTAATAAATTAACATTCCTTGGACCCTTTAGGGGTAGTTGAATATGATACATCCAAAGGAGATGGAAACACCGTCAAGTATGATTTATCATTTTTCTTCATCCTCATCCTAAAGACAATTTCCATTGAAAATGATATAATGTACTTAGTATCATAACTAGATTATATTTTTGATGGATTATCCAAAATACATCCAATTCTCATCTCATTATAAAATCATAATGTTGGTCACAACATGGTTGGTTCACCACCTTCATAAACAACTTACTTTTTTTCTCCAACACCATAAAATTTAGATATAAAGACAATATTATGGTAAAGTATGATTACAATAATAATTTTATAACTTATATCATTTTTAAATTATAAATAATAATAAAATAAAATAAAATATATCTAACTCATTATTTTCGGTAAAATTAACTAAATGAACTAACCATATAGCGATAACATTTAAACCAAATGAATCAGCCTGATGTCGAGACATATATGGATATATTGGTTCATATAATATTATTTAGGGACATGGATATATTTTCATTTCCCATCAATTTCTATTTTCCCATTTTACAATAACTAAAATAAATATCCAAAATCATAATTGGACTTTGAACAACGAAACGAATGAAAATTTTATAGTAAAAAACAGAAATGGAATCACAATTAAATGACTCTAAAATAACATACAATATTGATAAGAAATTAAATATATTTAAATATGTTTAAAAATAATGAAATTAATAACTCTAATTTGATTAGTTAGAAATCAATATAAAATTTCCTAATGAATTCAAACATGGGCTATGTGAATTTTAGAACCGTCCTCCTTTATTTCGGGACATTTATTTCCTCTATTAAAATCACATTATCAAACTATATTTATCATTAATTTCAAAAATATTTTATTTACATTTTACTCTCATCCATCCAATGGCCCGAAGGCCTTTATATATTTTTATTATTGATAAGTCCCCCTTTTAAGGTAAGAAGAAGGAAACCTAAAGGCTTCATCGACATAGGACAATCATACCTGAAATAAAAAAGAGTGAAAGCCAGATTGAAAACCAGAGCATCCCCTTCCCAGCATAAAAACAAAATGAAGCACTCCAACGATGAAAGGAAAATCGGCTAGCAGGTGTCCTTTGTCAAAGAACAGGCCCAATCTGACAACTGAATTTAAAAAGCACTGCAAAGGGGAACCACCAGCTCCGAATCCTCTTTTGGGTCTATTCCATGTGATCAAGTCAAGCTTCACAGCTCTTCACCTCTAGGATCGAACCAATCAAAAACAACTTCACCAAACACATCAAAAGCCTTGAGGGAACCAAATCACTTGCAGAGTCAGGAAAACTAGAAAAACAGTAGATCCAAGTCGAACTCTCCCACAACAATCACCACGAGGACCAAAACCAGAAGAACCCTATCATGACCACAAGTCACCCTTAAATCACATCTGTAAAAATCCTAAATGGAGGACAAACCAAGGAGAATAGAGCCAAATCTTTGACACTTAGGACTGGAAGATCCAACACAATATCCATAGAGCATCGTCGAAGCGGGGAACCGAGAAGGTCTGAGACGGCAATGCCTCTCTGGGATGGAGCCGATCAGAATGAAGCCACGGAAGAACCCACTCCAGATTCCAAATCAGAAAAACCACAAAAAGAAGAAAGAACCAAAGGGAAGAACATGGACACCTCCGACGATGACACCACAGAAAGAATATCAACAGTGAATTGAAATCAATGATGACAAAATGAAACCAAACCTCCCTCCTCCAAGACACTTCCAAGAAGACACTTAGCCCTACCAGAATGCGCCCAAATCCAGAAAACAACCAGATCTCAATTCAAGAAGCTGACACCAAGCTGTAAATCTGAAACCAAGAAACCAAAAGCCATTGAGTCGGGTTGTCACCAAACCAAAGCCAAAAAACCTCTGAAAGAAAATGCAGAGACCAAAACACCAGAGCCTATTGGGCACTCCATCACCGTTCCTAGATCTAACCACTAGTGTCATCGCCAGGATGCGCCATTTCCAATCCAAGAGAGCTGGAGCCAGCTAGATCCGCACCAGAACCATGTCGAAGACGCTGCCGATTCGCCACCTCTGAGACGAGATCTCGAGGAAGCCTTCACTGAGCCACACCACCTCCGAGGAGAGATCTAGATAGGCCAACTTTTATCCGTCATCGCCAATCCGGAGGAGGGGGAGCCGACTCCCATGAATAAACACTATGTGTGCTGAAAAAGGGGAGAACTTTCCGCTCAGAGGCCTCACATCTCTATTTGACTCTCAAATATATTCCATGTTATAAATAAATTTATTTGTTTTGTATAGACATTTATTATATAGAATGCTATATGAAAGTACATAATTAATCTCAACATGAGTTAAGGGATCTTTAAAACCATCCCCCATAATATTTGACCATGTCTTTCCTCTCTAAAAATCACCTTATCAAACTATAATTATCATTTCATTTACAAATATTTTTTTCTATGTGACTCACAAATATATTCCATGTCATCAATAAATTTATTTTTTTGGATATACATTGTTCAAGATCATCCCTTATCAATTTTATTGGGTTTGAAGAACATATTAAAGAGATCTTATACGTTTTCTTACCCTTTTTATATTAAAAAAATAATGGTTTTTAAAAATTCTTGGATCCTAAAATAAATTATTATTATTTTGAAATCCAATGAGTTTTATATGTATTTTTATATGAATTATTACAATACAACCTTATTTAACGACTCTTTACCCTTTTTTCAAAAACCCCATATAAGAGGATCATTTCTAGAGGATCTTCCCTACTCTTTTCATGATATTTAATTCACATGGAAACCATTTTTTTGTACTATGATTATTTTATTCACATATGAACATCTAAGAATCCATTATTGAATTATTTAAATGAAACCATGTTTATATTCCATTTGCTTATGCTCTAGGACATGACTATGTAACCCATTTCGTTCCATTGATAACTCTAAGTATTTTACATTTTGTTTGATATTCATATGTGGAACACACATGAATGTACATGTTATGATGTGTATACCTATTTAGTTATCTAATTAATTGGATAATGTTTATATGTCATGAAATAAAATGAATGATACTACGGAGTAAACCTATTCCACTATGGAACTTTATCAACCATGACACCTTTTCATGGGAGTGATCATTTACATATTCTTGTGTCAGGTTTTATGTTTCTATAAAATTCTTATGTTTCCATGATATTATGATGAAATAATATTTATGTTAGTAACCCATATGAATATTCCCAAACATTTTAATTTATAAAATCATGTCATTCAATTGTATTTATATTCTATGCTGCTTTATCAGGAATATTCCATATTGGGGTTGGTCACCAACCCATTTGATTTTTGTAGTGCCTGTATTATCATCCATTGTTTTAAAATATTAAATAATTTTATGAGATACTTATGATGGTTAAAATGAATATGTTTTTTTGTATTTTAATTTAATTAATTTATATACCTTGTCTCCCAATTTCATGTGGCATCTCGATCCTTTGGTTGTGTTTATTTGATATTAATGTTCAAAGTCACATACTAAAATGTGTAGAAGGATTTTTAATCTATAAATGGTGTCAAAAGATATGTCCAGTAATTCTTTGTTATTATGTAAAGAGTATATTAGTATTAAACTAGGGATAAGTATCACTATAAAGAAAAATAAATATATTTTGGTAATGTATAAATTGAGTGATTTATATTAAATGAAATCCATTTCTGAAAACAACAAGTGTATATGGATGTTGAATAAATGTACCATGTGGTAATAAACCCAAAAGGATTGTTCAATGTTAACTGAACATGAATATAATGAGGCATTTCTTCACTGTAAATTTTATACACATGGAGGATGTGATTTGGTAAATTTAAAAACACATTACAATCCATTATGTGGAGTTTGAATAGATTGTTAGGTTAGGTGACCAAATATGAAAACTATCATTGATAACCAAGATTCAACCTTAGTCTCTCATTGTTAGGATTGATGTTCCATTTATTATTCACTCCATAAATGTTCATAATTTTTATTTTATATGTATATTAGTTTAGGTATTATTATCTGAAGTGATTTTACATTATTTATGTTCATTGATGGAAAGAGTATGAATAATAATAAATTTTTTTAATGATTTCTATAATGTTATTCCAAACAAAAAACAATAGAGATTCAAGAAGATCATTGTGGTTCTATCTCAAATTACTCATATTAAAAATAATAACCTAAATATTGTAGAATGTACTCATTCACATAAAAAATAGGGAATTTGAGCCATTTATATGAAAAATGGATCCAACATTTAGTTTATCTACTTATCCCCATACCATGGAAACCAAGATTAACTCCATTGAAAATATATTCACCATTATCTATTTCATTGAATTAGATAATGATGTATCATCTATTTATTTCATAGAGGGAGAAGTTGATAACTCGAGGAAAATTCTCTAGAACAAGAATCATGAGGAAGAAATTGAATTCATGGAATGGATTGGATTAAAGATAGTATTTTTTTAACCTAATGTTTCGATGAACTCTCTATCATAAAATAGAGAGGGTATTTTTTTGAGTAAATAAGTTGTATGATGAGTCTATCGAGGCTTATGAGTTAAATTATAGATTTATTTAATGGTATTCATCTTGCCTTATCATCAACAACAAACGTATAGAGGACCACCTTTTTATTAAATTAATATTGAGTATATGAATTTTTTTTAAATTCAAGACATTTAAAAATATTTATAGATTTTATGTTTCAACATTAATGTCAATAAAGAGAATGGTGACACTCAGTTGGCTTATGGGAATGGTGATAAAAATAATAAAATATAGATTTATTAATCGCTATAAACAAATAAATCCTATAGGGGAAAAATACCTGAAAATACATTTGTAAAAATTATAAGAAGAATAATCCTAGAATCATTATCTAGAAAATGTGGAGATACTACATGTTTAGAAAAGTGTTACATTGGAAAAATAAATGTCAAATGGATATGAAAAATCTCACCACTATTTTTTAAAATAAATCCCATATAAATTAATATTTTATAATATGTGTGTTTATACATTGATATATATATATATATATATATTACATAAACACATTATTAAAATGTATTTAAATACATTATAAACACACATAGAGATTTATATATACCTAATATCATTAAATATATAATTTAAATAAATACATACACTTACGAACAAAAATTTATAAATATATACATTGGTTTACAAAATTTAAATTTAATTATAAATATAATTATTCAAATATATAAAAATTATATCTGGATTGGTAAATACCATAAATTAATATTCTGATTTATGTTATAAATTTGTTATAATAAACATATTTTAATTTTATATTTATGTATAAATATATTTATATTATATTATGTATAAAATATAAATAATAGATAAAAAATGAAAACGTTATATATTATATAATTATATATGTAAAATATATATATATATATATATATTTATATGCGTAAAATAAATTTTTATACTAATATAAATTAAATTTCGTCTTTATAGAAATATTATATTATATTATATGAATATATATAACATTATATTATACATGAAATAATTAGATAAATCATATATTATATAAATTTTATGTTTATTAAATACAATACAAAATAAATATATTACATTGTACAAATATAAATACTATATTTGTATGCATGTAAATTTATTTATAAAATAGATAAAATATATTTGTATTCATATAAATATAATATATATATATTTTTATACAATATTTAATAAATATATAACATTAGAATATTGAATATATATTATTATATATATATATAGATATAGAAAATAATATTTATAAATACATTATATAGTAAATATTATATATATATTTGCCTATATATAGATAGAATAAATAATCAAGGTATATATATAATTATTTAAATGTATTTAAATATATTATTGAAAATTATTTTATTAAAATAAACAATTGTATATATATATATATATTTAAGTGAAATTTTTTAATCAATATGAATTTTCATATTAGATAGGGGGTTCACACTGAGTAGTGTATCTGTATTCTGGTACTCGGTCCAAATCCTGGGGGTATTTTATAAATATGGCGGGTGGCAAGGTTCTTGAGTAGGGCACAGGGTTTGACCTCCACAAGTGTTGGTGAGGGGTACTGGAGAGGATGAGAAACCCCTATGTGGTAGGTATGTAAATGCACGAGGGGGGCATGAGGGACAATTGTCTAAATTAAAAGGGAAACATGATGTGGGGTAGCGTGTGAACGGATGAAGAAACTTTAGGTAATAGGGGAGCCATTGGTGAACTGGGGATACAAAAAAATACTACTAAAAGAGGAACCTATTTTTCTACACCTAAATGATTAAATAAATAGAGTCGGTTTCACAAAACATTCCCTAATTATGGGTCTTCAAACAATTAGAGTCCATTAAAAGAGCCCCTAAAATAAATATATTAATTAAAGGGTTTTATAACACATTTATACAATAATTATCTAAAAATTTTAAAAAAATTAGATGGGGTTATAACCCCTTCAAAAATAAATGCCACTAAATCTCTTTCAATTTTTCTAATGCCCTCATTAAACTGAAGCTTCTCTTACCAACATATGGATGACAGTTTTATGGCATTTTTACAAAAACCGTCCCTAAATAATTTAGGGGACATTATAATCCCATCAAATCACAAAAATAAACCCTTCTAGTGACTTTTTTTTTCTTTTCATTAGCCTCAAGAAAAAGGATGATGACTCCAACCAGATTTATGAGGATCACATAACAAAACATGAATGATATGCCTCCATCATTGTCAATTCTCTTGAATGAAAGACATACCACTTTTTAAATTGGATAGAATAAATTCTACAGAATTAATATTCTATTAAATACTTTGAAAACATTTAGAAAATTTAAGGTGTTCCCAAAAACAAATAAGGGAGATTATAAAATCTCAAGGGTTTCATTAGTCTAGATATAAGAAGTGAGGAATGGATTTTAATTCTCGTGATAGAATGTTAAAATGTCAAGGGAAAAATAATGTTCGATATCCAACTTTTCCAATGTGTAGGAAGCATAATCCTATAAACATATATATTGTTACAATGATATGATTTAGGTGTGGGAAGGAATGGAACCTAGCAAGAATTTGGCAATAGGAGAAACCCACCAATGTTATTTAATAAAGGATATCAACAATAAAACCTCATCCAATTATCCAATGTTTCAACTTCAATGAAAAATAAAAAAATTTATATTAATGATCTAAGATAACGATTTTTGATAAAAATATATGAAAACAACCTCTAATACATATAGAGAAAAGGTTATCTTAAGATATCATAATTCATGAGGAGGAACTCAACAACGAATTTATGACAGATACACTTGTTATTAAGTAAAGGATAAAAATATTTATGATTATTGTTCTGAACATTCATTCATATCATGAAAACTTTGTTGAACTATTTAAACACCACTTCCAAAATAAGGAGTTAAAGCTATCAGAAGAAATGGAAAATATGTAACATCCTGGATCCGGGTGCCACTCAATGGGTGCCCCGAACCTGGTTGGTCACATGACCTCAAGAACATTACCCCAAATGGCAGAGGCTGTCGACTAGCAGAGAGGGCCCAGGTCTGATAGTGGGGAAACTATACCCACAATTGTCAAAGTGTAGCGTAGCGGAATAAAATCTATAAATATACAACAAAGAAAATAGTAAAAAATATCCAACTCAAATGGAAAACTAAGGTAAAAGAGAACCAGCAGTAATATATATAAATATGCATTATGTCACTAATTCTATGAAAACTGCCAGACCCTGATACACTGTAATGAAATACAATACAACTCAAAGTATAAGGTACAACCAAACAAAGCAAAGTAGAGTAAACAAAATGCAGCAACATTGCAAGCCTAAGATCCATCCCCAGCTCTCATACTCCACTACTATAATCAAGTACATGTATAGGTACCCATTCCCTTATCTATACCTTTATAAATGTAATCTTTTTGGGCCGAAGACATGAACCAAACAGGGTGTGAGAAATAACTCCCATTAGGCAACCACCAAGGAACATGCCCAACTTTCAGTGAGAATGTGAAACAACAGTGTGTAATAGTAAATGCAATAAATGATGCAGTACTCAAAAGTAACTAACATTACCAGTCATATTTCCATTTTAATATTCATTTATCCATTATATTTAAATAAGTTTTTTGCTTATCAGTACCAAGCTCTCGGGCCAATCAGAACCTTTCCCTCATTCTATTATAATAAAACCATGCCCTTAGGATTTCCCTCAGGCTATTATGATAAAACCACGCCCTCAGGCTTTCCCTCGGGCTATTATGATAAAACCAATCCCTCGGGATTTCCCTCAGACTATTTTGATAAAACCATGCCCTCAGGCTTGCCCTAAGGCTAGTATAATGAAACCACACCCTCAGGCATAGAAAACATTTCCCTCATGCACATATAACCGGGCTGAGCCTAATAGATAAATAGAGAATTATATAAAATACCTCTCAATGCAATAGAAATCATGCTATATTTTATGGTATACCCTCAGGTAACCTTACCAAATGGCTAAACAGAGGAATTCACCACCATGGTGGTCCTGGATCCAGGTAGTGATCCCAAACAATAGTTATAAATATTAATTAAACTACCTATGAAAATCTAGGTATTTAATAACCCAAGGCCTCAGGAATATGACACCCCCCAACATGGGCGCATATCACAGTGGTACACAAAACACATAGCAGTTGGAATTTAAACACTAGACCACCTACCTCGATCGTCTCTGATCGGTATATGTGAACGACGTCTCCTGAATCATCCAAGAACGACATATATCTGGGATAAAATAATTCTAGTTCAAATGAAAAATTACATCCCTTAGTGGGAGAATTGGTAAGAACATCGCAATGAGAAGATAGAACTCACCTGTGCGGTTCCAACGTGATTGGAAGAACTGAAAACAGATTCTCGGTGCATTGTCATATGATCTCCGAATCTCCGGTCATCCTCCCGAGCTCCTACAGAGTTCTAAGCTTCCTCTAGGAATAGAGGAGGCTATTTCCCATTTTAAGAGAAAAAATAAACTATACGGCCTGTACTCTCAAGTAAACGGTGTGAACTCTTCTCATTAATCAGTTTCTCAGGAAGCTACTTTTTCCACCACCGAACTCTTTATCTATCAACATGATTACATGGCGTGTATTCCCAAATACACGACATGTATTGTCGCCCAGCTGGAATCAACTCCCACTGCCTTACTATTCACTTTCCAACTGACTACATGGCATGTAAATACCCAATACATGGCAGGTAGTCAGTTTTACACATTTCATCACAGACAGGGCAACACGCCCTGTGTACTCACCCCACACGGCCAAAGTACACAACCTATGGAAGAGTACGCGGCGTGTACCCACAAAATTTTGGGATTTTTCCCGTTTTCCTTATTTTCTAAAAAAACACTTACGGAAAATTGAAACGAATATCGTACCTCAAGAATAAGAACCTGGTTCTAACAATCTTCCCCCATTAAAGCAATTTGTCCCCAAATTTCCCTTCCAAGGGTGGAGAGGATAAAGCTCAGAACAACTCTTCCCACTATGCACGTACGTCAGTCTCCCACTCCCAGGTTTCGTCCTGAACTTGGCCACGCTACCATAACACCCGTACGAGTGGAACTGACCACCCTCGGAGAGGCATTGTGAAACAATCAACGATATGAATCGGATTCTCCTCGAAGGATGCATCAATCTAAAGCTCTACATTCCTCGGGCTAAAAGGTGTGAGATGGCTCTGAGTGATAAGGGCGTAGTTGAGATATATGGGAGACATCGTGTATGGACCGGTACCTCTATGGTAACTGAAACTGATAGGCAACCGGCCCAACTCTCTCCAGAATCACAAACGTCCCCACATACCTTGGTGAAAGTTTACTCTATCTCCTGATTCACCTGTTTCCCAACCACGGTGAAACACGCAAGAAAACAGGATCCCCGACCATGAACTCCAAGGGTCTTCTGTGGTGATCAACATAAGATTTTTGATGAGACTGTGCAGTAGCCATCAGCTTCTGTATCAACTAGACCTGCTCTGATGTCTCCTGCATGAGACGTGGTCCCAGTAAAGCTGCCTCACCTTCCTCTAAGCAGCATAAGGGTGATCGTCATGGCCTACCATATAAAGCCTTGTATGGTGTCATATCAATAGTTTCCTAAAAACTATTAATATAGGAAAACTCAACTAGGGGTATATGCTTCTCCCATGATCCCCCGAAGTCTAGGACGCATGAGAACATCATGTCCTCAAGCACCTATATCGTAAGCTCTGACTTGTCATCGGTCTGAGGGTGGTAAGTTGTGCTCAAAAGCACCGATGTACCTAGTGGCCTCTGAAAACTCTTTCATGAAACGAGAAATAAAATGGGAATCCTTATCTGAAACGATTGAACGAGGGACCCCATGAAGGAGTACAACCTCTTGGATATACAACGTCTCAAGCTCGTAAACACCAAAGGTCACCTTGATTGGAAAAAATTGACCTACTTTCGAAAGTATGTCTACAACAACCCACACGACATCATTACCTCGAGGTGACCTCAGTAACCCAAACACAAAATCCATCGCTACATCATCCCATTTCCAATTCGGAATGGGTAACTGCTATAGCAGTCGGGTTGGCCTCTGATTCTCCTCCTTAACCTACTGACAGGTGGAACATCTAGTAACAAAACCAGCTAACTCTCTTTTCATACATGACCACCAATACTGACATCTCAATTAATGATACATTTTGGTAACTCTGGGATGCACTTCCCAACAAGAAGCATGAAACTCCCACATCAGCTCCTCTTGTATGTCGCCTGGAACCTATACTCATCCATGGAAATGCAGAACCACATCATCGCCTATCGTCCATCCAGGAGAAGGGTCCTCACATGCCACTCACTCTTGAAGAACGAGGCCTTATGAATAATATATATGTCTCATCCTCACTCTATCTAGGAGGTTAGAGGTCACAGCTAAAGAAAAAGATAGGTCTGCCCCTGATTGACGTGCACCTCCAATTGCATCTTAGAGAACAAGTCTATAAGCTTCCACTCATCACTGGCCTCATGAACTGCATGTGTCTGAGTCTTCCTGCTAAATGCATCAGCAACTGCATTACCCTTAACCGGTGTATAGGCAAGCTCAAAATCAAAGTACTGAAGGTATTCAACCCACCTCTGTTGTCTCGTGTTCATGTTATGCTGGGTAAATATATATTTGAGGATTTTTTGTTCAGTGGAAACCTCAAAATGCTCACCCAAGAGATAATTTTTCCAACAGCACAACGCATGAACAACTACAGCCAACTTGAGATCATGCATCAGGTAATTCCTCTCATGTAGCCTTAACTTCCAAGACCTGTACGCAACTACTCAATCACCCAGCAACAACACTACTCCTAGAAAAATACCTGATGCATCACAGTAAACTGCATAGCACTTCCCTTTCTCTGGATGTATCAATATTGGTGCGGATGTCAACATTCCCTTCAGCTCTTGAAAGGCTGTCTCGCAAGATTCTTACCAAACGCACTTCACACCCTTCTTAGTTAACTCTGTCAATGGTGATGCTAAGCTGGAGAAGTCTTCTATAAAGCACCTATAGTAACCAGTCAGCCCCAAGAAACTTTGTATCTCAAACCCGTTCATAGGATCTTCCTTGGAAACTACTGCTCTCACTTTCTCTAGGTCCGCGAAAAATCCTTCTTCTGAGATGATATGACCCAGGAAGTGTATATGGTCCATCCAAAAGTGTCACTTTTAGAGCTTAGCATATAGCTTATACTCTCTCAGTGTACTCAAAACGATATCAATATGTGTGGCATGGTCATGTCGAGTGCGATAGTACACCAAGATATTGTCCACGATGACAACCAGAAAGGAATCCAGATATGGGTGGAAAACAAGATTCGTCATAGCTATGAAAAATACTAGTATGTTCGTGAGTCCAAATGTCATAACCAAGTACTTGTATAGACTATATCTTCTCTGAAAAGCTGTAAGCGGTATATCTGATGGTCTAATGCATAACTGATGATATCCGGATCTGAATTCAATAATTGAGAACACCCATGCTCTACAAAGTTAATCAAAAAAATCATCAATCCTTGGAAAGGGATATCAGTTCTTCACCTTCAGCTAGTTCAACTCCCGATAATCCACACAAAGTCTGAGAGTACCATCCGATTTCGACGTATAAAGGATAGGAGAACCCTAAGGAGAAGTATTGGTTTGGATGATACGCTTTTCCTATAACTCCTCTAACTGTCACTTGATATTCTTAAACATATGTGTAGCCATCCTATAAAGAGTAATAGAAACCGGTACTGCTCCTGGAACAAGCTCAATAGATAAATCCACCTCTCACTCCGGAGGAAGACCTAAAAATCATCAGGGGAGACATCCCTAAAATGATCAACTAATGAAGGGAAATCCTTCTGAAAATTCCCCTGATCGTCCAAATATAAACTCACAATCTGGACTGTCACACCACCCCGTCCATGATTATCAAGTCCAGCTCAGCTCGCCTGGACATCCCATTCACCTTTGTATAGAAACTATCTGCCCTCTGGTGACGTGAAACTCACCCTGCGACGATAGCAATCAACAAAGGATTGAAAGGAAACCAACCAGTCCATCCCGAAATGACATCATAGCTCTTAATATCTAAGATAAAGATGTCCCATAGAATGTGACACCCACCAACCTCTAGGGGGAACTTCCAGAATTGGCGCATGCCAGCTGTTCTAGTTCCAAAAGGAGTGTCTAGCATCATGGCATCAGAAGAAGAAGAAACACAGATCCCAAGGCTCTCCACAATGGGATCAGATATAAATCTATGTGTAGCACACGTATCCAAAAGTGAAAAAGATAAAACAAAATCTACTAGAATAGTACCTCTAACAGTAGAAGGTCTGGGATCCTGCTCATATTGGGTCTGTTGCACTGCATATGTTTGCCCAGTGCCGCGGCCCTGCGACATAGCCTGGCTACCCTGAGCTGTCCCACCCTGCTGCCTCTGAGATCATGTTCTCTGGCTATTATGGCCATGACCACCATCTCTCCCTGCACGCCCTGACGTACCCCAATTTTTATACTGATATGAAACTACTGGTCTTGTTCCCGCATGCGGAGTCTTCACAGAACACCTCTTACTAGCCACTGGTACCAACGCCCTGCAAAAGCGCTGCAGATGACCCATCTTGCTGCAAGACTGGCACTCCAATGGGTCTCGTGGACATTGAGGTCTTTTATGCCCCGGTCTACCACACTATTAGAAAATGATTGGGCCACCTGAAGTAATCTCCTGGCTTGTACTGCCACCATGAGAGAAAATCATATGTCGCTTCCTCTTCTGGTAGAAATAGTACCAGAAAGTGTTGTCAAACCGCCCTATCCCACACCACTAACTTCCCGCAAGTTCCGCTCAGTAATCAGAGTCTGGTTCCCAATAACATGCATTGTCCACAACTCGAAATCATTCACCAGTGCTCAGATGTCATATCAAAGACCATCCTCAAATCATTTGGACCTCAACGTCTCATCACCCACAAGAACGGGTGAAAAACATTGAAGCTCTATAAAGAGAGCAGAATAGTCCATCACTAACATGGAACCCTTCGGCAGATTCATGAACTCTCGAGCTCGATCTTCCCGTAGCATCTTCAGAAAGAAAAAGTAATCAAAGACTGCCTGAAAATCTTCCCACGCCATGTCTCTATGATACTCTGATAGGGTGGTAATATCCCACCACCTCTTGGAAGAATCATGCATCATTTATGTAGCAAGCTTAACCCTCCTCCCTAGAGGCGTCTCCAGATTCTCAAAAATAGTCTTCTTTGAATCTAGCCATGACTCCGAATCCTATGGTCCGATGTCCCCTGAAAACGTTGGTGGATGCAGCTGCTAAAATATACGCGTCCGCTCTGCCATAGATATGGCAGCCTACGGTGCTCCCTGGAAGGTCTACATGAACAGCATGAAGCCTTCATAGAATTGTGCCTATGCGCCTGCATCCGGTATAACGGTTGGTGCCACACCTGGAACTACTGGAGGATCAAATGGTAGCCCATGGCCTACCATATTCAGAGTATAATCATTTCCCCACTCTTGGTGAACAAATGGTGGTCGTCTCGGTGGCATGACTCCACAAGGTCAAAAACATGCCTTAGATTTATGTTTATCAAAGACTGAAAACTAGGGGACCAAAAAGGGAACAGGAGGAAGAAGGCATTCAAGATTTATAAAACAAGACTACACGAACTGTATATTAACTACACGGTGTGTACCTGACTTTTCTTCCCCTACCCGGGTCCTTCTACACGGATTAGACAAATAGTTCTTTTCTGAATAAGACTACACAGCATGTATAACATAAACACGATGTGTATATTTTACTTTTCAACTGCCTATGTCATTCATGACACATCCGACTACTCGGTTAATACTACCCGGCGTGTTACACCCGCACACGGCGTGTACACCACTCCGTCTTCCCTGCCACATAGCCAGGTCCACACAGAAATTCCCCTATCATGACTACATGGAATGTCCCACTAGTAGACGGCGTGTTCAAGAAGAGGTAATACTGACACGTGTTGTTAGTGACATGGCTGAGTACCTGGGTCAGACTACACATCATTTTTAAGGTTAACACAACTAGTATGTATTAAGGTTTAGCCGTCCCTGTTGTTAGATACACAGGCAGACACCGGGTCAAAACTACACAGCGTGTACAACTGGTACACGACGTGTTTCTCCCAAGTAATTCCTTACCCCATGTCCTCGGCCACAAAGTTTATGACATAAAATGAAACAACACAGTGTGTAATGAGGGTAAATGGTGTATAATCAATTTTTTTTATTTATTCCTGAATAGAAGAACACACGGTGTGTGTCCATAGTTTATGCTGGGTTTTTTCAGACAGTAAGCATCCGAAACTACTCCGGAACCCAAAAAACACTAAAATAACTCCTAAGTACCAATTTCTAATCCATGAGGGCCCGTATGCCTCGTGAATCAAGTCTTGGCATATTATATGTGTTATAAATACAGTATACAGCCAATGATCCAACAACTTTTGGTCAGTGAGGGCCCATACTCCTCCACAACCAAAGTTTGGAATTCATTCTATCAAGGCCTCACACAAAAATACCCTATCAAATAGCAAGTATTTATCAAAACAACTATCAAAATAGTGTTCTTTTCTAGCAGAATACCTATCACAACAACATGCAATTTTTAATGCACCAACATTGTATGTAACTATGCATGGAATGTGATTTCTAGCATGTGCCTAAATGATTCATGAGATGTAATACCCTCATATCATTGGTTCATGACTAATGAGAAACCATTATTAAAAATATAAACAACACACCACATGTTTGTCACCCAACGGTGAATATCAAATCAACTGTAAAATTGCAAAATCAGTAATAATTGCAACACAAGGTAAATAGGCTTTTCCCTATGCACGGGTTAACTACTCCCTAGAACAGCTTATTTCCAACTACCCTTTTCTTATTATACCTCACTATGTCCCTAAACAGTAAGTCAAAGAAAAGAACGCATTTGATAACACTTTATAACGTCTCGGATCTGGGTTCCACTCAATAGGTGCCCCAAACCTGGTTGGTCATATGACCTCAAGTGCATTTCCCCAAATGCCAGAGGCTACTGGATATCAGCGAGGGCCCAGGTCTGATAGTGGGGAATCTATGCCCTCAGTTGTCAAAGTGTAGCATAGTGGAATAAAATATATAAACATACAACATCGGAATTAGTCAACAATATTCAATAGAATGGGACAACTGAGGTATAATAGAAGCAGCTATCATATATATAAAGATGTAGCATGAAACTAATTCTATGAAAACAGCTAGAACAGGATAAATTGCAATACAATACAATACAACTCAAAGTACAAGGTACAACCAAAAAAATCAAATCAGAGTAAACAAAACGCAGCAGCATTGTAAGCCTAAGCTCGGTTCCACGCTGTCCTACTCCTCTGCTACAATTAGGTACCTATACAGGGACCCTTTCCCTTATCCATACCTATAGAAATGTTATCTATTTTGGCCGAAGACATGACCCAAACAGGTTGTGAGAAATAAATCACAGTAGGCAACCACTAAAGGACTGTTCCCAACTATCAGTGAGAATGTGCAATAGCAGTGTGCAATAGTAAATTCAATAAATAAAGTAGTACTCAAAAGTAACTAACTTTATAAGTCATATTGCCATTTTATTATTTATTTAACCATTATATTTTATAAAATTTTGTGCATATCAGTACCATGCCTACAGGCCAATCTGAACCTTTCCCTCAGGATAATATAATAAAACCACACCCTCAGGCTTTCCCTCTGGCTATTATGATGAAACCACACCCCCAGGCTTGACCTGGAGCTATTATGATAAAACCACGCCCTCAGGCTTGCCCTCAGGCAACTATAATAAAACCACGCCCTCAAGCTTAAAATGACATTTCCCTCAGGTGTATATAATCAGGACAAGCCCAACAGATAAGCAAGAAATTATATAAAATTCCTCCCAAGGCAATTTAAAGCATGCTATATTTTATAGTATACCCTCGGGTAACCTAGCCAAATGGATAAACAGAGGAAACCACCCCCGGGGTGGTCCTGGATCCAAGCAGTGATCCCAAACAATAGTTATACATATTCATTAAACTACCTATGCAATTCTAGGTATTTAATTATGCAAGGCCTCAGCCATACGATACCCCCAACATGGGCGCATATAACAGTGGTACATAAAACACATAGTAGTTGGAATTTAATCACCAGACCACCTAACTCGATCTTCTCAGATCGGTATATGTGAACGACACCTCCTGAATCGTCAAAGATCGACATAGATCTCAGATAAAATAATTTTTTTTCAAATGAAAATAACATCCCTTAGAGGAATAATCAACAAGAACAGTGCAAGGAGAACAGAGAACTCACCCGTGTAGTTCCAATGTGATTAGCCGAAGAGAAAATAGATTCCCGGTGCGCGTTCAGTTGATCTCCGAATCTTTGTCCATCCTCCCAATCTCCTCTGGAATTCTAAGATTCCTCTGTGAACAGAGGAGGCTACTACCCATTTTAAGAAAAAAAAAACAACAAGACATGTACTTTCGAAGACACGATGTGTAATCTTCTCATTTAATTGTTCCTCTGGATGCGACTTTTTCCACCGCCGAACAGTTTATCCATCGACCTGAGTACATGGCGTGTATTTTTGAATACACAGCATGTATTGTCGCTCAGCTGGCGGAAACTCCCACCGCCTTACTATTCTCCTGCTAACTGACTACACGGCATGTAAAAACCCACTACACAACATGTAGTCAGTTTTTACACCTTTCATCACTGATAGGGCTATACACCCTGTGTACTCATCCCACACGGCCAAAGTACATGATGTGTGGAAAGTTACATGACATGTACCCACAAAATTTTGGGATTTTTCCTGTTTTCCTTATTTTCTAAAAAAACACTTTAGGAAAAAACGAAAAGAAACCCGTAACTCAAGAATAAGAAACAGGTTCTTACAAAATGGTATGTTATTCTATACCATGTATATAAATCCTCTAATTTTCAAATATGTTATATAAATTCCCAAAAAATACCTCGTGATACTACCATTAGTAGAAATAGATGTTATTCTATACATTGATTGTATTTAAAGTGTAAATCCATTATAAATTTCTATGAAAAATAAACTACTATCTATATTGAAAATTTACTGATGATTATATACAAGTGAATAGTGGAGAAATATTATCCATCGTTATCATCATCTAAATCACGGGTTATTTTTCCTTGGGATTAAGAATATCTATATCAAATGATTAAAACTAAGTAAAATATAATACATGATGACATACCAATTATAATTGAATCCCATGATGTATTTCATGAAAAATTTCTTAATATTCCTAAAATCCAAGATGTTGAGTTCTCAAACAAAAATACTCTTAGAGTTTTTCCAAAATCCAAGAATCCATATAGAATGGACTTTAATGAATTTGAGGCATTGAAGAATCCATAATTATTGAATATTGATAATTTATTTATATTCCTATATGCTCTACCTTGGAGTGCGCCAATCCTATTCATCAATAGGAAGGTTGGTTCAATGAACCTCTATATTGATTATCATGTTATTAAATGATTAGTATAAAGAACATGTATCCTATTCCATAGAATGAATAATTTCTTTGATTAGATTCATCAAAAATAGTACTTTTCTAAAGATTATTTTCAGTTGGGATTTTATCATTTAATAATGGTGAAGGTGGATATCATAGAGATTGATTTTCATAAATGATATGGGCACTAAAAGTTCTTTGTGATGCAATTTGGATACACTAATTTCCAAAAAAATCTCATGGACATAATGAATATATTCTCTAAGGAATTCCATGAATAATTTCTCATATACATTATTGATGATATTCTTATCTACTCTAAAATCTGGGAGGATCATGAGATGAATTTATATATTGTACAAAATAACATAGTAAATGAAATGATATATGTTAAATACAATAAATGTATGTTTTGGATTGGGAATGAAAAATTCATGGGTAATATTATCATTGTTAAAGAGATATCTATGGATCCATCAACAATATAGGCAGTCAATGGATTTCCTAAACCAACCGCTATGATTGAAATACATTGTTTCATTGAATTATCATTCTACTATCATTTATTTTTGATAAACATCTCAAAATTTTACATCAAACTAACTAATATTACATGTAAGGGGTGTAGTTTATTCGGAATTATGAATATGAAGTTTGATTTATAGAGATGAATAATATGTTAATAAATATAAATGTGATCACATTACTAAAAAATGAGTAAAGTCATTCAATCTATAGTGATGCGTCAGACACTTTACAACGTTTTTTACTCATGTAAGATAAAATTTTTAGTGGATCACACACCCAAGAATTAAGGATTAATTAGAAGAACTACCTTAACACATGATATAGAAACAAATTCAATGGTCTTCAAAATGATTATTTGAAAAAGTAATCTCTATTATGGTATTTATGGGATATATACATGTCAAAAAATACTCTTGTATATATATTCACATTAAAGGATCTTAAAATACTCCAATCATGGTGGTTAGAGTTGATCATGGATTATGATTTTTCACTCCTTTGCTAACCTGGATAGGAAAAAAGATAGATAAACTTTGAGAAGAACATATCCTACAACCCTATCTATGATGAGAATTGAAACAGATCAAATATACTTGGAAATTGAAGGGAATTAAATGGGAATAATAAAAGTATATTCATCATGCACCGCTCAAATTACATATTAACCATCTATTCTTAAGAGGATTGAGGAGTATTGGAAGGATGATCAGGTAAAAAAAAGGGTGGTGAATATTCTGGAGTTAAGTATTGAAAAATATTTAGTAATCTGTTTTGGACCCCAAATATGGATTTTATCAAAACCAAAACTCCACAAAAAACAACAGGATTATGTGTATCGATCAACATTTTCTATTCACCCATCAAGCACTAATATGTATATATATTTGAAAAAAATTGCTGGGATAACATATAGAATAATATCAATGAATTTGTAACACAATTCATGGTATAAAAATATGTCAAGGATAAATGACATAATTCAAAAGTATGATGATATCATTTCCCATATCGGTATGGAAATGGGAAAACCCATAAATTTTATTATAGGACTCATCTTTACCACTATAAGTAATAAAACCATCTTATTTCTAGTCAATCACCTTACCATGTCAATGGATTTCCAATCTATCATGGAAGAATTATATATTGAGTAACTTACTATGATATATATAGGGGATTTGGTATGACTACAATGAGTTACACTCTCTATTGTATTTTATCAATATTAATGATTTACGTAGAGGTTTTGGAGAATATGTTAACTTGGTTTGGATACAAAAATTATTTTTATCAATACATATCACCAAAAAATGATGGTCATTCGTAAAAAATATTAAAAAATATAATATATATTGATATCATGTTCAATATATTTCCAAGGATGTTAGTATCAACAATTTCCACGGGTAGATAAATTATCTAAAAATATTTTCATTTCTAGCATTCAAATGAATCCTCATGAGGGTATGCATGGGAATAGATTTCAAAATCTAACATGTTGGGTGGATATTGTAAAGGGGAATATTATGGGACATGATCTTATACATTAGATGAAATATATGGTTCAAACCATTCAATGTTATATGATATCAGTATAATGTTTATATAAAATATATGCACAGAACGATCAATGAGTGCTGGATTTTTTGGTTAGATATAATGTTTTCGTTTTTAAATAGCTAGGTAATAATTACTAATGTTTTTGAGAAAATGGAAGGCATAGACCATGAAACATTATCCCCTTCATGATCCATGATTGCATTAGAGTGGTGGCCTTTTGACTAGAACCCCACTTAACCTATCTAATAGTGATGATATATTTTATATAACCCACTAGACAAAGTGCCGACCAGAACAATCACATGTACTGAATCTATAAGTTCTACCATTAGAGAATGAAATTTCATATAAGAAGAATCCAATTTTGATCTTATATTATTTTGATAAGGTTTTATGACATAAAACAACTCACATGGTTAAAGTGTTGTGGTTGAGCCACTTGTTTGAGGAAGAAACATAGGAACTAAAAGAGGTTATGAAACAAAAGTACTCTAATTAGGATTAGTGTATAAATATTATTATGATAGAATGTTTTTTGAATAAGGAATAATTCACTGTCCAAAACATTTATTAATGACGTCTCATTTAAAAGGAATTAATTCCTTATTCTGAAATGAAAATATAGAAAACACAAGAACTATGTTGGTTATTTTGGACCATTATAATTTATTTCCTATCAAATTTAAAATAAAATTAAACATCATAACCATTAATTGTATATTCATTATACATTTTTCATATGATTAGTATATATATAGGGTCCTGATAAATCTAATTGATAAACAAAATGAAGAGATGACCTTAACCTATAGGATATTACCCTATAAATCCTATTAATTTTAGATTCTAAGATAGATTTACTGATGTGGATTCTCCATTCACCAATAAAAATTCATGATTCTATAATGAATGAATTATCATAACAATTTACTAGATAAGTTTAATCTCATCATGATCCTGGCCCAAACCATGTTTTCTAAACCACCCATAAGAAAATCTCATTGTTGCATACCATACCCTTTGGGAATTCACTCGTTTAATAAAGGAATTTGAATCTAAACCCTAATAATATGATTTTTATATTTAATATATAATAATGATTATATTTTCCTTTCATTATAAATATATAATGATTAATTATTAGGTTTTATAAAAAATATATTTTTATACATTTAAAGGAAATATTGTTTGGAAATAAACAATTTCAATAAAGATGGTCTTTTAATGAAAAACATTTTTTTAATTTTCCCAATATCCACTTTATGGGTAAGTGGGTACCATACAAAATTCAAGATTCAAATATCAAATCATCCCAAAAATAAACATTCAACCTTCAAAACAACCCACCCATAATTCCACATTCAAATTTCAAAATTCAAAGTCCAGAAGAAATCCTCCAACCATACACCTTACCCGAATCAAGGCCACACGATGCCATCTTTATCATCACTGCAACTAATCAACATTGACACTATCATCATAAAAGTTCAAAACATGAACCAAAAACTGATTCACCACAAACAGTATTCTTCTAAAATCAAATAGATACTTCACCTGAATCATGGATGTTGACAAGAGGGAGTCGAACTTACCTTCTCTAAAACAGCACTGCCAGATCAAAGCACGCCAAAGCAAACCACAAAACACCATCCCAAAATCCATCCAAAAAAGAATAGCATTTTCAAAAATACAGAATGAAAAATAACATCACTAGAACTCTAGAAGAAAACCCAATCACAAACCAGATCAATAATTTTTGAAATAAATAATACTTCAATAAAATATTATTATTTAATAACAATTATAAAATATAAATGATAATATAATTTTAAAAAGTCATATGTAATTTTTTTAAGGGTCATAAAACTATTATTGTAAAAAACAAATCATTGTTTAATAAATGATGATTTTTGATTGAAAATAATAAATTGTAATATTTTGAGAATTATTTAATGAAAATAAATATTATTTCTATAATTATTAAAATGAAATTAGAAAACAATAAATTGTTTACAATTTTTTTGGATTGTTTATTTTTTGGGTAAAAATTAATTAAGATATATTTATACTATATGTAGTATGACATAGTAAAACAACCCAAGTGATATAATAAATACTGTAAAGAGAATTAAAGAAAAAATATGTTTAAACTTTAATACATTTTGATTATTATGTTATTAGTTATTTTCATAAATCCTTAGTAAATACAACAAATCCAATATTATATTTCAATGTTTTCAAATATATTCTTTATAAACATGACTCACTTCTACATCACCAAGAGAAATATTTTATAGAGTTATGTTCTATTCCATAAAAAATAAATAATTCCACTACTATTTGACAAGAAAATGGGGGACACCATGGTATGGATTATGGTTTGTATTAATATATCATTTTGATTTTCAAACCAATGTTTAGAAATTAATAAAGAATTATCATCACTTTTAATATAAAAACCCAAACAAAATCACATTCTTATTCACTCGAAAGCCCTTCTAGAAGAAATTTAATCTTCCTTTACCTATTTATAGTCCTACCCAATGTGGAACCAGGCTGTTAATAAAATCCTCTCAAACATTTAGAAGCATCTACTCTATGTAAGGGTTATTCTCCATCTCCATTTTATTCACGTTCCTTCATTATATTATGCATATTGATTCCCAATTATTACTTTTTGAATTTGTTTTTAGACATTACTATTTGTATCCTTATGATTAAAAAATGATGATATACCCCTTTAACTATCACTAAACCCTTCTATGATTATTTTTGTACCCCAATTAGGATACAAAAAGTATCTTGTGATTTTCCACTCTAATCATTTGTGATGTGAATTACCATCCCCTTTTATCATCAATAGTTTTCACATAGATATATGCATCGTTCATTGATCTGGTAATTACTTTTATGTAACCCAAAATAATAAATTTATAGACTAAGGTGATTAAAGACATACCAATATTGTATTATTTAAGTGGCACACTTATTCAAGTACATGGTATGAATTTAATTAGTGGAACTATAATTATATATCCCTAAAATGCATTGGGTAATGTTTTTATCCCATGAAATTACATGTTTTGTGAAACATATTTTAATATAATCACACATTTTTATGATTTATTGTCCTTTAGAATTTACAAATATTAATTATTTTATATTTTAGGTTGTTTCCACATTCTCATGTTACCATTTTTTTACTATCTTATATCATGCTTCGATGTTCATGATTATGAACCACACCCATATTATGTTTCATTTACATTACTATCGACACACTTGTATTACGTTCTTCATGTTATTATTTGATTATTCCCTTACTGGGATTTATAGATCAACCCTTTATGTTGTACAACCTTAATATGTCCCGTGTAGTATTATATGGATAAGGAAATTTAAGCACATGTTTTGTAGATTTAGATTATGTTTTTGTAGTTGTATTTCATGTTATAATTATATGTTCATAATTAATTAAATAATCTATCCATCATTGACATTTATGGTAGTATTATGTATATCAACATGTAATAAATAAGGAAATAGTGGGTATTAATGTAATGGGTTGGAATTATATCCATAAAAAAGTGGACATGATGATATGACCAATATGTCTTTTAATGTTACTCAGTAAAAGATAACAAATCTATATAAAATATATTGGGACTAAATGATATAGGATTAACATTGGGTAAATAATATTTCTTATAGAACCATAATTAGTATGTATATATATATATATATATATCATTAAAAACATATTCCACCATCTTATGGATATTGAACACAATTTTTTTAGCAGAAAAGGTTGTTATCATTTATAACAAGATTACTATAGAGAAAAGGATGTTTCATTTTATTATGTTAGAAGAGATTCGATGATATTACTTTTATAATTATAGTATTGTGAAATAAATGAAAAAATAGCTTCATGAGAAGGTGATTCATATTATGGACTTAAATAAAGAATAACAAGTCAATATATTCAACTGTTGAATGTACCACCTTCTTAAATGTAATTAATCCATGTTTTTTGAGATAGATTATTTTTCCTTGAACCCAATTATATGTACATGATTACATTTATTCATAATAGTGGTAATTTTTTATTAATGATTTTTCTTATCTTATAAGGATTTTTCAACTGTATGAAATTTTTATTTTGTAATGTACAAAGAATATATGTAACACAAAAAGGTCCTAAAAATTCCCTACAATGATGAGATCATAGAGGTGCTTGATTTTATTCTGGATTAAATATAATATGGTTAGAGGATAATTTCTGAAATTCAATTAACAGATACAATATATAAATAGTACTAGGCTTATAAGATATTTTGATACATTCTTATGGTGTTCTCCCTTAATAATCATGATTAAAAGTGTTTATGAGAATGAACATTCTAGTAAAATATCCATATTTTATAAGTTATTGGATCCTTTTATCATTTTAAATGTGCATTTTTTTATTTTTATTTAAGATTATCAATAAATTATATCATGTGTCACATGATTTGATGTATTAATGAATAATGAGAAAAAATATGCTCCTAGAGAGGTAACATATGTTGGGTGAGTTATGAGTTTCATTGCATTAATCGATAATATGATAAATTATTTATCACATTTATCATTGGCTGAATGTTGATATTTTATAAAATTTTTGCGAATTTAACTAACAGGATAAATCAATGTCCATAGAGTTATTTGGGAGAGTTTATGTCCATACTATCAATGAATGTGATATTAATAATATAGGTTGCTAACACCATCATGCATCATATTTTATTTGAGATATCCTAAGTAAGATTTATTAATAGGTTTCTGGTCATTGTGACATTAACTTCGTTCTCTATGGATTACCTTACTTGTTACTATATAATAACCTTTTACATTTTGTGGTTCTGCTAAAATCCACTGATAACAAGGCCTTGAGGGTCACACGGTATGTACATGTGTACTCTGTGTTAAATTCAATATTAAATTTAACATGTGATAATTCATATTATTTATTCTGGTTTATGGTTAGTCGATAAATTTTAATCATAAATTATATTAAATAATAACTATGTTAAATAAAAATGAAACTAATTTATTTTCAGGGTTTAGAGAATATATAATTTATTATATTTATCGATGAATAAATTATTATTTGGTCTTGTATGTAAATATCGATTATTTAACTATTGTTAAATATCCTGAAGGATAAGAGAAGCGAGTTCAATCATCAATTTGCAAAAGTTATAATTTTATTTATTATTTTTTATTTGAATCAAATTTCATGTGAATAAAATTTATAATAATATTAAGGTGTGGTTTTTTCTTTGAATTAAGAAATTATAGAGCGGGATTTTGTGCTTGTTTTTAACCATAAACCCACCATTATAAGTTGCTAATTATTTCAGCATACATAATCACACATGTTTTTTATAATGGATAGAGGGAATCTCTATGACTCCAGGGAGATATTTATAGAGGTATAAAAAGATCTATCTCTTTCTCTTCTATCAACACTTCAATATATCATTATGTGTTATTATTCCTCATTGAAGGATTATTTTGTGATCAACCATAGACAAATTAGGTGATCCTCATTTTCTATGCTAGCACGTGACATTTCTATGACAGCATTCAGAGATTGTGGTGTATGTGTAGATCACAACCAGTGGGATTGTGAACTTAGATTATACATTGAAATAATGTTTTGATGAGATTTAGTAACTAAACCATAAATTAAGAGAGAATTACAACATATGTAAATTCATGATATTTTCATAAATTAATTAGAAATTAAATATAAAGTTCATTCTTTTATAGTTATAATATTTACTATACTTAATTAATCTATGAATTCAATTGATCATGAAATTAATATTTAAATATATAAATTATTTATTTTAGTATAAGATTAAAAAATTCACATTGTTTATTCCATATATGTGGTTCACCTATGCCCAAAACATGAAGTATTTATTGGAGTACATATAAATATTTTTAAGTAATTTATTTGTTAAAAGTGATGGTGATTTATTTCACTTTAGATCAGTTATTTCTTAAAATAAAATAATTATTTTCTCAACACTTTAATAATTCATTCTCACATAAAATTTAAATGATTAATGATATAATGAATATAAAATTAAAAGGGATTCCAAATATTCTTCCTAGAAATCACAAGACTATGTGGACTGTATCACCTAAAAGACACCATGTTCTCATTTATCCTGTACATATATAACAATAAATTCATATCAAGCAGATGATATGAGATCAGTGGTCCAATAAACTGGATCAAAAATTAAATATGGATAGGGTTTTAAACAATTTTAAGAACTAAACATTTTTTATCCCATGTACATGACATATTTTCCTCATTTTCATTTGGTCAACAACATGGGGGTCCAATGGTGTCATGTTTATTCTATAAAACACGGGTATTGAAAACCAA
Organism: Viscum album; assembly: GCA_963277665.1. Lineage (NCBI taxonomy): Eukaryota > Viridiplantae > Streptophyta > Magnoliopsida > Santalales > Viscaceae > Viscum > Viscum album. The sequence goes on along the minus strand of OY728143.1, from coordinate 897,314,207 downwards.
TGAAACGCTAAGTCAACACATCACATATGGAACATTATATTTATTGTTCCTTTAATACATCCATGTCAAGTAACACACTGATTCTGTAGGCCTGTATTGTGAAAACATAAAGAAGACGAAATATGCTATATAACAAAGAACATACTCTGCAGAATATTATAGAAAATATTCTTAATATAATATAGAGAGGAAATTATAAAATATAATTCAACAAATACAAAATATTTATGAGTGTTATTTATTATATAGTGCACAAAATGACATATGATTTTCTATTATATATTAAATTAATTCAATGTTAAATTCATAAACTATAATTTTTAATGGTGTTTCTTTATAGCGTACTCCATACACATCATAAGTTTATTGAACATTCGAGGTAGTTTGGAGGAGTATATTTCATTCCACCCATGTAACATTATGTTCTTCAAAAATATTAAAATAAAATAATTCATATACTTTTTTTAAAGCATGAATGATTGAAATTTTAAAATTCTATGACATAATTGTTTTAAATGGAATTAATTAGACTATTTTTGGAGTTTTACTTTAATTAACGAATGAATTAAATTAAATAAAAATATATTCTAACTTCATATTGAATAGTTGATCATGAAATTAGATCAACCATTAGTGTTTGATTAGTTACTTTTAATTTATTATTATTTAATAAAAATTTATTGGAACTGTGTCATTCCTTCCATGTTATTTAAAGTCTAGTTTTTCCATTATTTAATTTATTTAAACCCATTGTAAAATCCATTGGACCCCATCACATGTGTTTAAGTATTATATTATGTAAGGATGGAGCTCCCATGTGAGAGTAAGATTTCTGAGCCAATAAAATGAGGTTATTCAAAATAAGGCAATACATAAGAGTCATGGTGGAATATTATATCATCAACAAATATATGATTTAATGTATTTTACATTAGGTTTGGGGGTTATTTTACCATCCAACAAAAAAATTGAACCTTAGAGTGTCCCATGATCATAGAGAATATATTTCATTCTTTTAAATTTCATGGTTTGTAATTTTTTTGATGCTACATGATAACTAACAAAATAATCAATAAAATTTTATGGGGTAATAAAATAATACTATATTATGTATAAATTTTATCTAATTTGGTTAATTACTTATGTAAATCAATGTAATATTGACAATATTTTTAATATGATAAAATAGGATTTTATGAATAGGGAAAAAACCCTTCAATTAAAATATAATGTTGGTATAACATTTTATACATATATTATGATTTATGTGCTTTTTAATTGTACATGACATGAACCATTCAAGATTCATTCATTTATTTGGTCAATTTTAGTTTCATTTTTTGGATTGAATTAACATGGTACACATCAAGGGTTTACATATAAATAATGATATGGTATAAATAAGAGAAAAGGAATGAGGAAATACTTATCTAATATTTCAGGATTATGGAGACCACTCAATAGATTGAGGAACAATGATTTAATATAGTTGGAAAATTATGCATAAATAAAACCCATAAAATTATTTGTCAGGAACATTTTTAGCTTATGACCAGGGGAATAGGGATCCTTGATACTAGAATAATTATGAAACATTATATTTCAAAAGTAATGTCAAGGCATACTAGTTCCCAACTATATAGTAGTATATTAATATAACATAATTTAATAATGTATTGTGGTAATAAATGATGTATTAATTATCATTTCCAAATATATTGAAATATTGAATCACATTAATTAGATAATATCACTATGATACACATTAGATAAGGAAAAACTACCCACCAGCTCAAAATTTGTGGAAAGTTATATGAACTTATGTTTTATACATTTTATTGAGAAGAAATTATATGTACTGGAAACCCCACATCCTATGTCATTTTCTGATGAATATAGTAAATAAAAGTAATCTCTCTACGTGAAACATGTGGATAACACAATTTATGTTCAATGTTTCATGTATCTTAAATGATCAATTAGCATCTAAATAAAAAAGTGGATGTGCATGTCTATAACATGATTTTGCACCTTTCAGATCTCTATCAAGAGAATTTCATACAATAGAGTTAGGATAACATTAATAAATTATTCATGTGATTGTTGTGAGATTCAGTGCAATATAGACCACATGTAATAAAAATGATTGGATACATAGAGTTCATAGACATATTGGAGTTTGTAATCCATGAAGAGTTGTCAATAGAATTGGTTCTATCTGTACTACCTAAACCATTATCCAGTATTACTTTGAATTATAATATGATGAATAATGATAATAATCATTCATAACATTACATTTTAATTATAAAATTCTATTAAAACATGGTTAATGAAAAACCTATGGCACTTTTGGGAACAAATAAAAGGAGAGAAAAGGATAAGGGACTGAATTCTTATTCCATGTCTAAGGATTGAGAGCAATGTCCTTCCAAGAAAGATAATATCCAATGTAATGGAAAGGAAAAGAATTTTTTGTGGTTTTCATGTGGAAATTATAGATATTAGAAGTCGAATTTAACACTAAAAAATGAATAAAGTTGATGGTTCAGGTGCATTGGTTATCAAATGTATTCTTTCAAAATCTAGAATTTTGGTATTAGATACTACATGTAGTGCTATAATTTGTGTAAAAATATTTGAACAATGTATATATTTAAAATTTTTCGAACATAATATGGACATATGTGATTATAATAGATCAAGGAAGGTTATTCTAACCATTTTTAATTACAATATCACATTTTTATTAGAATTGATTTTGTATTAAAAGTATTATAATTCTATATCTAGAATTATTAAGTACATAATATTCATTTCTTTTCCAACACGGATTGATTTATTTTTAGTTTGGAAAATATTCGTTTCTTCTTTTATAATGATATAATCTGATATGATTTGTCAAAGTTGAATAACGGTCTCCAGCAATTTCATTAATAAATCTAAATATTGGTAATTGATCATAAATCAAATATGTGTGAATCATTTAATTCATTATTGTGGAATAAATATTTTGGTTATGAAAATGACAATTTTTTCAAAACATTATATCTAGATATTCAATTATACACTTCTTATCATAAATAATGGGTTGTACATCGGGTTTTTCAAAAGGATAGAGGGGGAAACCACCGTTTGGTGGTCAAGGTGAAAGGTACACAAAGCTTATAAAATTTGTACAAAATAATATGTCAAAAACCATTAAATTAGAATCTACAGGTGGATTCAAGTACATTAATACCCTTACTAGTGACTTGAGATAGTAAAATTATATCAACTAGATGAAGTATAATTATAAATCTTATTATAAGTTCATGGTATTCAAGAATAAGTCTAATAATGAGCAGGGTGTGAATATAAATATAGACTTGTCAGATCAATGTGATGAATATCATATACATGTTTTATTAACATTATAAGGGATTATGGTATTTTATCTCAACTCACTTATCATTACATAGAACGTTGGAATGGTTTTAGGGAAAGTAGGATACATACCTTAATGGAAATGGTACAGTCTATGATGAGGCACACAAGGAATCCGTTATAATTTTGGGGAAATTCATTACTCACGAAAACTTACATACTTAGCTAGGTACCAAAAGAAGTGGAAAAAATATTCCCTTTGAGTAATGGAGTGAAAATAATCCGATTTTTGGCACACTAATTCATGTAGTCATGAGGTTTTTGATAGGTCTATCTCAACCAAGAAACTTTCACTTTGATGAATAAAGCGAGTATTTATTGGTTACCCCAATGAAACGAGTGTATATTATTTATATGATTCCATAAATATAAATATAATTTCTGTGGAATGATTTGTTCCTTGTGATGGAACACATCCTCATGTAGGGTTTGGGGGAAAAGTTTGAAATTGATGATTTTTATTCTCAAGATACAAATGATTCAGTACATGAATATAATCCATCGGTCCCCCTGGAAGAGGTTGTTCAGGAAATACAAGTTCATTATTTGAGCTCTTGAGTGGATATATAACTCGAATGAAACTATATTGTAGTCATCAATGAAGGTGAATCAATATTCATTATCAACAATGAACCTATCACATATAATGAGTATGTAGATATCAAAAAACCAATATGATCTCAAGAATTCGAGAATTATGTGTACGATTCCTTATATCAATACCAGGATGAAGTTATTATATATCTTGTGGTTGATGATAATCTAGTTTGGTGTAAAATGGAATTAAACTGAAAGTCAAACATGGAAGGACATTTTATTACCAATAAATCACAACAAGTGGTTAAATGGTTTAGACCGGGTCAATTTATTAACAGGGGAAAAATTCTCAAATATTCTAGTTTAAATCCATTTTAATTTTTCATTTCATAAAAAAAGAACAATGACTATGAGATTTGGAAGATTTATGACAAAACTTAATTCATTATTGGGAACATTCAAGAAAATAATTAAATGACACTACTAAAAGAATTTTTTATTTAAATGATTACTAAACAATTATAAAAGTTATAGAGATTCATTTTTTATTTTAATCAATAATAAAGGACATGTCACATTTTGTTTATATATTAAATTTAATAATTTGGTTTTATTAAAAATATATGTGATACTTCTGTTTACAAGTATGTTGTGGGAGTACAGTCACACACATAGTTTTATGTATTTGTAACCAATTACTAATTTTAAATGAGATACCATCTATACTAGATGATATGTAATGTTTTAGAATGTACATATCCATAGAGGACATAGTTGAAATATCATATATTCTAGGTATTAATATCATGTGTAATAGGTCCATGAGGTTTAATGGACTATCTCAATGTTTATACATTGACTAGATACTGAATAGTTTCAATATGGAACAATCCAAGAGGATATTGGATCAAATATCATGAGGTTTACATTTTTAATGAAAATATTTCCCCAAAACCAATAGGAATGAGAGATAGTGAATAAGATCTTATAATATGTTAGGATATGATATATTAGGTATTCCTTGTTATGTACATTGATTTATGATTCCTAATCTTTTATTATGGTAGAAATTTATCAAGATGATCCAGGTGAACAATATTGGATAAATTTTATGGCTATCATTAATATATTTGGTGAACTAAGGATATGTTCTATAATTATAGTGGAGACTGTATACAAAAAATCAGTGGTTTTATATATTCTCGAATCCAGGCATATTAAAATGATCTAAATTCATCTTCACGATATGTCTTTAGTGAAAATGAAGTATACGTAGATAGGTAGGGTTCAATGTATCCATTTCTTTCCTATTCTACTAATGTGCCTAAGTATATTTCATCTTTAAATGAATCCATGAATGTGGTTTTTAATTGAATTTTTTTTCAAAATCTTGATGTGGTTCCATGGAATCAAGACTCTATCACATTTTATTATGAAAAAATTTTAGTGGAAGATGTTTTGTAATATTCAAGGTCACATTAATGGAAAAAAATATACTTCAAAAGATTCATATCAGGAGTTATTTTTCAGAATGAGGTGATGTTTTGATTATCAAAGTATATATAGAGGAAACCATGGAATAACCCAGAAAAATGATATGTCTTAGAAAATTAATGGGATCCACGTGAGAGATAGTTGACTAATTGTAATTAATAGTTGGATCTAGTTAAAATTGGAGAAATTTAGAGTTAGTGTGTGAAGGAAACTTATATTTATATGATTATAAGTATGAATTATATAAGGAAAGTGATATTAATTATTTTACCTATCACATCATTATTTTTATGTTTCATTCCAATAGTATTTTGTAATTTGATAATAATATATCTCAAAATTAATATTCATAGTAGTTTCCACCCATGATTTTAACTTGAAAATCCAATGATAGTATTCAAGAATATATTTTAAAAGAATATATGATATTGTATAATGTTAGATACATTATTTAGGAATTTTATGTTATTGAGGCTCATAGGACATTAAAAAACCTTGACATGGTGTTCTGCCCTGGTAATCTCCATGATACGATGTTATGATAATGGACCATCTATTATGAAATATACATTATCTATGTCATTGGATGATCCAATATGCATACATGAAATTTGATCCTTGTAACTTATTATTATCAATAATCAATATCTTGAGTCATGTACCACTATAAATTTATGAAAATAAATATGAATTAATATCATATCGATGTAGGTTATGTTAGATTTTTCACAAGTGATATTACATTAATGGATAATGTATAATGAATTTAACCATTAACACCATCAAATGATGTTGATATATTGGGCCCTTTGATAGGAATGAAACTTCTCAGATAAATCCTTAGCCATAGTGATCTATGGGTGGGTTATTTTTAGGATATTCAATAAAATAAGTATCAATAATATAGGTTGAGGACACCAAAATCCAACTTATATGATTCCACATATTATAATAAATGGATTATATTACACAGTGAGTGTTTGTAAGTGATTTTATGTCATTAAAAAATTAATATATATTTAAATAGATTCAATTTAATGGTTCTAGACTATAACCTTGGACATTAGATTTTTCTTATTATTTCCACCAGGACAAAGGCCAAGAGGAATGTACACTAAGTGGGTCTAAAATCATGGATAAATTCCTATTGATTTTTATAAGTGTGAAATAATAATATGTATTCATGTTTTTGGATGATCTCCATGAATTAAACATAAGTTATTCAAAATAATAATTGAATCAAATAATAATGATAAATAATTGTTTAAATGTTTTTAGAATATAATATCTATTATATTTCTGAATGAATAATGTAGATATATTTTTTAGTTAAATTAATAGTCATTATTCAAGGATATGAAAATTTTAATTTGGAAAAGTAGACTTGTTTTAATGGTATGATTAGAAATTATATAAATGATATTTAGTTATTCCAAGATATTGTACATGTAATGTGAATAATATTTATATTATTATTAAGAAATTTGGTTTTCTCATAATTATGTAATTGTAGTAGAGATTGTGTGCATGTTTCCTTCCCAAAACCTTCCATAATATGTATATAATTATATCAATTTTTTACTAATTATTTTTTTGAACAATGGACATAGAGACATTATCTTAGGATATAACGATAGTTATAAATATCACAAAGTTTTATCTATCTTCCATTTCTAACAAACCTTCAACAGATTATCAAGAGTTAATTTTTCTCATAGATAATTTTCCTATGATTAACCATGAATGACACATGTGTTTCGTATAATACATCCTAATATATTATGAATCTATAGAATCATTGAGAGACTATGGTGTACATTTACATTTCCATAAGTGGGATTCTTCCCTCTTATCTTATAGTGAAATGAATTTACCCCATGATTTATTCACCTTAATCATAAAAAAGAAGATAATCACATGATCAGAAAATTTATATTTTCTCATAAATTAATTATAAATTACATGTGGATATCAATATATTATTGTTCCAGTATTTTCTTTAGTTCATTGACATAAAAATTCCATGCGTCATCATGTTAGTCATTTTTTACGGTAGTGATTATTAATAAATTATAACATAAATGTTGTGTTTTACATGCCATACAATAGCTTATATTATTCATTGAATATATAGTTTGGACTATGGCTGGTGACTATAGAAAATCCTAATGGAATTTTGAATATTCGTAGAGATGATCAAGATACATTCACATTAATAGTGGTAGAATAAAAATTTACATTGAAGGTGTAATGGAACATAAACCCACTACATATAAAATGAATAATGATTAACTGGTGAATCAAAATAATGAATATGTATCATTAACACTTGAGAGATATAACATGTTCTTTACTTATATTTTATTTTTTAATATGTACAATTCCACTCGCTGATTATGATACTTCTATATTACACTATAGATAATATTAATATATATTGATTAGAAAAGGAAGAAAACATGCATAAAATATGAAGATCTTTCATGGAATGGGAGTGTTATGTTTAATAAAAATATATCATTGAGATTCATATTACATCATAATTTAAAACCATGGAATCTATAAATATTTATTACTGTTTAGAAACTATATGTTTTAGGGTGTTATGTCTAAAAATGTTTAGAAAAACACTCAATAGTTATTTTCAAATCATCTCTAGGAGAGATATTAATGAAAAATAGTTTCTAAAATATGAAATTGGTAAGTGAGGAATAAATGGAAATGAATTATGAGATTATAATCGGATTTGTATGTACTTAAATATGAAATTGAATAATTTTCACATTTTTTAAAGTGTGTGAATTACACATTGGAGATCAATCTTAAAATAAAATTAGATAAGTCCTATAAAATTGGTCTAAAATATAAAATTGGGATCCCATTTACAATTTTTGAAATGATTTTTCATTATGCGTCCGATTGAAATATATAATCCAAATAGGGTAGAATAAAATTCTAAGAGAAAAATTCCCCATATACTGCATCCATTACATGAATATTTAAATTCTTCATAAATGATACGTAATATATAGAATGGTTTAGGCATGGAATATTAAGGGTGAATTAATAATTTAAAATCACATTCTATAGATAAAAAATATCAATAATAATGTGACTGTCGAGTTTTCAAGTCAAGTTTATAAATTTGGGAGTATTTAACCCAAATATCAAAAAAGAAATTTTTTAGATAATATTATAATTTAAGCTATATGATTGATGTCATAAACCAATTAAGGGGATATAATAATAATGGTGATGAATTTGATGATTTGTTTCATGAAGGATAATTGATTCAAATAAAATCACCTCATTTAATAATCAATAAATAAGGAATCACACGTTGTATGATTTTTGTTATTTGTGACTCATGTTAAACTATTATCCTAAGGAAAATACATCACTCATGTTTAGGAGTTGTGCATTACGTAAATTTGACATTGTTTTTCTCTTATTAATTTTTGTTTATTTTGTACGGTTTTTAGATATTAAATTATAGTTTGTGATTTTTTTTTATTTTTAAAAAAAGATATTAATAGTTAACACACATGCATAGAAAGTCACTAATTCATAATTTTATTTTAAATGAGGTTTTTTTAAGGTGAATTGTTAATTTTAACAATTTTTTTGATGTATTTAAGGACATTTTCTAAACATAAACTAGAGAGGTATTAACGATATTCTTTGGGGATAATATAATACGTGTGGGAAGACATTGGATATTTTACAACGAGGAAATAATCCCATATCCTATCATGATAATTTCATATTGTAGAAACACATCACTATAGAGTACCATAAAAATTTTCTCAGGTGAAAATAATTTTTAATAGAGGGTTATAAGAATATGTAATGGTAAAAAAAATACAGCATCAGGGGTTAATATTATATTGGTATGATAAAATAAAATTACGAGATTCATCATGATGTTACGTACTCTCATCATCAAACAACCCATTAACATACTAAGACTATTCTAACTCCATCATCTTCCTAAGAAAATACTCAATGTTTCATTGTTACCCACATTGTCTAAAGGAACCCAATATTAGAGTAGTATAAGATCCATTTTTTTAAAGATAATAGAATTTATAAAATTCAATGGAAATGTAATCAGTGTTTTGATGGTGTCATTCCATGAATTATAACATTCAAGGGGTTGAGATTATATTCATATGTAAATTATTTAAATTTTTTCAACCCAAGGCTACACCAACACCAATGTGACATGTTTTAATTCTTTATATTATTTCAAACATCCATTAGAATGTGAGGTCATAGATCAGGATATGTAAACATTAATATGGATATCCTATGTGACCAACTTCAGAATACATTGTAGAGATATTATATTTTAATGATCCATTATAGGCATGTTGGACTCGAACACCCCAATATATCTCCAAATTTAGAACTTTTCTAGTAATTTTTCAAAATTTCTGGAAAATAATTGTTAAAAATATGAATAAATGGATAACTACTCCTAAAATATTAATAAAAAAATCATTGAATGGGGATGAATCATTTTGGTCCATAGATAAATGTAGATTCAACATGGAGAACGTGTAAAGATTATAGGAGCATAAAATATTTCTAGAAAAATATTTAAAAACTAAATTAAGATAATCATTAATAACCTAGTCCCATAGAATCTAATGAAATGGAGAGATATGATGATCTAAGTGGGAGAGAAATTAGAACATAACTAAGGGAATTATTTTAATTAGACACATTGAGAGATTTCGTCACTCACTGTCCTTATGGAATGATCCCAAATGTGGAGATGATGAACATATTGAATCTTCAATATAAATTAGAGGGACAAACCAATATGATAGTGGATTGGGTGACAATACTAGGATGTTAACTAGGTTATGAGTCATGATCATGAAGATTGAGGCCATGAGAAGAAGATGCACCATTATCTATTATAGATGCCTCGCTTTTTTTCAATTTATATTATTTGTATATGATAATGTGAGTAAAATCTAATAATGGGGAATAATTTGGTGTACTTATTCATTTATTAAATTTATTTAATGAGAGATATTCAGAATTTTTAATTCATTTTTTATGATTCTCTATCCTAAATAATACTAAATGAGCATAGGGGATTTTGAGTTAAGAAAAAAGTGTAAATTCATTCCTCGGAACATGGATTTTCGTAATAGTTTTATATAGAATGAGAGAAACTTGGATCTTAAGGTAATACATATAACATACTTTTATATTTTAGTGATTTTGGCTCAGTTAGCATAGGAAACCATATATAGAACTATGCATTCACAAGGAATATCAAAAGTTAATTTAGAGAGTACTTGTAAAAGAGGAGCGATTATACACAGAATGAACCAATGAATTAAATAATAAGTAACATAATGGAAGGAAAACAATCTGAAATCACCATTTTTACCTCATTTTATTCATGACACGTGTATTTCATTTCATCATTCAACATTCTTTTTCACTATTTTTTATATTTATTTTGTTTCCTATTCTTACATAAGAACAAAAACAAATATTAACATGTTCACAGTAATAATCATGATTATGATGTTGAATTATCAAGAAATGTAGATAGGATTTGGGGGACTCTAAATTAATCATTTTTGCATCCAAGTTCACCTTCAATAAGGTTTTGTATCTTCAAAACATTGTTTATAATAAACTAATAGTTAACATGCATCTCTAATATATACATTGATATCATGAAACCTAATACTAGTCATAAATACATCTTTAGTTGGAATTACACCCATACTATGTCATATAATCATACAATCATAGAACTATACCCAACCTAATATATAAAAAACTAAACAATATTGGAATTATATCAATCTGTTTTCCAAATTTATAATCAATTAAAACAACAAAAAAGAATAATCAAATAATGTGTTAACATTTACATAAATAAATTTAACAATAATGGTTGAGTCATATTACATGTCTCACATGGATTGATAAGGGTTTTCTACTCATGAAATTCCTGATTAAATTTTGTTATTATGTCAGTTACCCACACACAACCCTTTATCAATTCCAATCTTACTCTTGGATACTACCTTGTTAGACTATCATCACTATACTTATAATCATTAATATTAATTATGGGTAACCCATCATGGTCCACTAAGTCAAATCATTATTAGGGAAACCCCTCATGGGTTACCTTCATCCAATAAACAATATATTATTCAATGAAATAGTCATCAGTGACAAGGATGTCAATTAAAACTATAGGGAAATACCAATTGTTGTATTCCATGATAATTCAATTAATAAATTCTAGTATACACAATTTGGTTCCATTATGGCGAATTCAAAAATTCCTAGAGGACTAAACATGTCAAAATACACATGTCAACATATATAAATTATAAGGAAAAGATAGGGATCATAATCCTCATAACTATTTCATACTCAATGAGAAATATCACCGGAACAAATAACTTTAATCAGAAGAAATTTTTGAAACATAAAATAACTAAAATTATTTATATTACCAAAAGAATATAGAGAGAAAATGATATGAATAATGAGTAAAAAGTAGAAGAGTATAATAATTAAAAGTGTCACACCACTATGATATGTGAAACCTGAACATGAATATGAATCGATGAGATATCCTCATGTTATTGGATTGAATTGAGATGATGGGAGAGTTACATGTGATTGGTTGAGTGAGGATGAAGTGTGAAGGATTAACATTTTATAAAATTGTAAATTGCAAATAATTAAATTCTAAACAATAAAATATCTTAGGAAACCATTTGATACCTGACTAGCCTCCACTAAATATTTGACACTCATCATGTACCTACTCCAACGGAGCTGACCTCAAATGTATTCATCACAAAAGATCCACCTTACCTAGGGGTCAACTAGGTACCCAGTAGTAAAACACCACGTACCCGGTGGAATCTTTCTCGAAGAGACAAACCCATGAACTCTGTTTAGCATCCATTAAATATAAAAATACTATTTCGGGCACTTATAATACTAAAAAAATACATTTACTGAGTTTTAGAAAAATAGATCATATTTTTAACTATATAGGATTGGGTGTTACAACTTCTCTACCATAGATATGATTGAAATTGAGATGCATCACCTAGAATCACCATATTTTTTATCCCATAGCTTCAACCACTAAACTGGTATATCAGATTCACAGTCCCATATTTCGAACTAAAAATTTCCATACATTAAAAAAATCATACCATATGGTCTATCATTCTTTATTGGATCTTATCACATTTACGTACTGTATAAATTAATCATTCCCTAAATGACACATCAGACTCTAGATCAAAATTATATTTTTTATCAAGTATGAAGTGTTACGATAGTAAATATGATGTTTATATTCATGGAATACATCATGAATTTCATTGTATCATTGAGAAATTATAGATTTAAATCACATGGTATCAATCCTATATATAACCTCAAAATTTCCCATTATCCATGATTCTAAATTCCTCATAATATAAATAATAATGTGTCACATCTAAGGATATAATTAAAATATTACCTAGTCCCCCACCCGAAAAATTACTGGATGACATCACTAGTCAGAATGAAATATTTTTATGTGATGATATATAACTAACCACTTAATGGTAAAATTAATATTCCCTAGCATCTCCGTCATTATACTTTGATAAAAGCATACTCCCCTACCACTACCAAACACAAATTTGACAATACAATCCATCCATAAAATACCACAAATAGTTCCATATGAAAATATTAATTAAAAATATCATTATATGAAAAATAATAAGAGTTAGATAATTCTCCCATGAAACTACACAATCAAGGACTCATTCTTATAGTATGTCCTCCAACATCTAGATGGTTTTCTCAGACTATCGTTCTATTTGAGGATGGTTGGAAGTGGTTAGATTCACCTCTGAATCCAGAATATTTAACAGAACATTCTTAAATCATTATTTAAAATAGAAATAATTTTTAGATATTTAAATAATATCCACCCAATGAAGATAAAAAATCTCATAGATATATAACATGACCATATCGTTGGTATATTATGTCTTCTAGATTGGTAAAAAACATGTGACCATCATTAACCAATCCATGATAACTCCCACAACATCATTATCATTAGATGACCATATTAATACCCTAATTATATCTATAATATAATCATTCAAATTCCACTCATGAATGTGTAACACCTACCAAATACATGATGGTCACTTCTAATTGTACATCATCTACAGATAGGGGAGGCATATTGAAATAAATCCCTATATATACATCTTTATTCCCGATCACTAATATTACCAATACATTTCATGATACATCCTGATATGACCTAGGTAAACTCTTCATCTTGAGGCATGTGAGTCTTGCATCATATCCTCAATCATTCTAAAAGAAACTACCACACAACCCCATACACATAATAACTGAACATCCTCTAAGCACCAATGTAGTGGTTCTTCCCCACTAAATATATCATTTTATCATGAACAAATATGAGAAAAATAATTAAATATCCATAAAAATATAATGGGTAGAATATGTTAAATTTGAATATTCAAGGGGAACTTTTTAGCATGCAGATTTTATCAATGAAAACTATTTTTGATATTTTATATGATGCCAACACTAATCCAAAACGAAAATGAAATAATATTGTCTAAATATGACCATTACAAACTAGTCATTCAATTTCCAGGTATGAAAATAAGTATCTACTTATATATATATATATATTTAATTCCTAATCAATTAAAATTTATTGATTAATTATTATAAATAGGATCTTAATTTCTAGTAATGTAAATTTGTATTTCAAAATTCTTTTTTTAAAATATTATAATTAATTGCTACCAATTCTATAAATTCAATTTAATATTGATGGTATATTTTATAAAATTATCATATCAAAAATGTATTTTTTTGATATTTTTAGGTTTTTTTAAAATATTGATATTTCAATGAATAGTGAAAAATATCTTTTTTTGAAATGTTGTTTACTTTCACCAAAAAGGAACATTAAGCAATGATTTTTTTTATCAATTTATATATGTTATTCATTAATTAATTATAATTTAATTAATTACTTTTGGATAATTTTTAGACATGATTTTGTAATAACTTCATTTATAATCTTAAAAATTCTTTTTTTTAAATTGTATTTTACGTATTTATTTTAAAATTAATTTCTTATAATTATTTGAATTAGATATTAAAAAATCGTATCCTCATTTTTATTTATCAATTTTAATTTATATTGGGGTTAATTTTTGAGATTTTTCAAAAAAATAATAACATTTTCTAGTGAATGAAAATAAATATAGTTTATAGAAATATTGGTATTCTTTATACAAACAAAAAAACAATATAAATATTTAATAATATTATTTTAAGACATATGTATGATAATATACTAAATTTTTCATGAAATATATTTCAAAATATATTATTTATAATTTATTTCATGATAATTATGAAATTTATTTTTGGTGATAAAATAGTGCTTACTCATCACTGAAAAGTCTAATTAATTAGGTGTTTCAAAATGAATATTTGAGATTGAAGAATTATTTTCTAAAACATTTTTATATATATAAATATTTGTTGATTATGTTTTATATATAAAATTTTAGGTTTATATCAAAAAATTGATTTATCCAAATGCTTAGCCAAAGCCTATTTAAGTCTAAAAACGTCAAAATAATATTTTAAATTTGTTTTCATAACATAGACGTAAGTAAATATTTATATATTATGAATATAAAATGTAATATTTAATTAAATTTATTTATTTTTTATTTATTTTATTAATTAGTTACCTAAAATATTTATACAATGCCTACACAAATCCTGTGCATGAACAAGAAAAATAAAGTAAAGGATTTTAAAAACATTAAAAGTAATTTTTTGTGGGGGATTTATTATTTTACAAAAATTTTAATGATAGATAAATTATATTATGGAAGTGGTAATGGTTCATTTTAAAATTTAATTTCTATCTTGTTTACATTAATGTCAAATTAAATGAATATATCCAAAAAATAACTATAATGATGTTTTAAAATAAATAATATTTTATTAAATAATATGAAATCCATAAAAATTGTTTCATAATCCAAGTTAATGTTATATATTTTAAAATATAAACCATGTTCCATTTATGGGTCACTTGTATTCTATTATTAAATTATTGGAACTGAAATAGTAAAAGGAAATGATATTGTAGTAACCCTGAAAATAATTAATGGGAAGTGAAAACTAAGAGGAAATTGTTAAAACATCACCTCAACTTGGATAAATAGTAATGCATGAGGCGAGTTATAATCATCCTCATATTATATTATAATAACATAAATTTTCAGCCACTTTATCATGAATATTAATTTATTACATTATGAAATTCCATTAGTGACCCTCCTCCCACATATAAAAGGGATCCTCTTATCCTCTTTTCATCACATTTTTTGTTCAATATATTTAAGAAAATCACTAAAAAATTAATTCAAAAATTCATATTCAATACCTATAGAATCAGTTCTCATCAAATGATCATCCTATAATGACTAAGGTATAGTCCATTAGTGGTTTTCTATAGAAATTTTATAACTCTTAATTTTGTGTTATTTATATTAATTCAGTTTTTCATCCATTAAATATTATTAAACCAAGTTGAGATAATATCATAAATATATAATAAATAATAAATAATAAATTTTTCTATTGTAAAATCCTTTTACAAATCCTTTTCCTTGAAATGGTTAAGTAAAACGTCCTTTGTTTGTACCTATGGAGCACCACTCCTGTGAAGAGATGCATTTCAATTTACATTCAGGTTTCTTAAAAATAATTACTATGACGGATTTAATGTATATATATGATATTCATTTCATATATTTATTTTCATATATTTAATATATCATATTCATTCATACCATTCCTTCAATTTAAAAAATAATATCATTGTTCATTCGTACCTACGGACTACCACCTCCGTGAAGTGATGTGGTTCCTTTTACATGACAACATTACATGGATTCCATATATATGTGTATTTAATTAAACAATATGAAATTTACAAAATAATAATCCTTATATAAATTTAAAATTATACTTACCCTATTTATTTGATGTTCATTGAAAAACTGAATCTTCACTCATGCGTGGGTATGACCTACTGTCTTCATGATTCAAATATAATACATTTTTCATAACAATATTTCACTCGGGGTTCAAAAGTATTAGTTAATTACATTAAGGAAAATTCTGTCATAATTTTATCTCTAGAGAAGGTGTAACAATGACGATTTTTACTATACAAAACTTACAAAGTTCATTTTAGACATTAAAAACATATTGCATCCAAAACAATAATTTGAAAATAAGTTATTATGTAATTTTTTATTCCATGGAAATAACTAAAATAAAAGGAATAATGAACCTAAAAAAGGTTCTTATTTAAGTAAAAAAGTTAAGAGATTTTTATTAATTAGGAATATAAAAAATGTACATGATGAGTAACATTCAATGTAAGTGACAACTAACCTTAAAAACCTAATTTTAAATGTTGTAATGATTTATTTTCTAAATATTTTTCTTCCATGTCCATATTCTAAAAAAAATATCATGAATGTATTTATATGGTCACAAATGAATTATAAAGAAAAATTTAGGTATTGTTTAGATTAATTCAATGGTTTTTAAATATAAAGTTCAATATTTTCATATATAACATCATCAGGGTTTCCAAGCACCATAAACATTAATTGATCATTAGATCCCTTTATAAGATTTCATGTTTTATTCAAAGAAAATCATATCATCACATTGATCACTGTATTTTCATAACATGTTTTTATGTAACACTCAAGATTCAGTAATATTATATAAACATTAGATTTTAATAAATTTATAATATCATGTAAATATTAATATTTAAAGGTACAAATATTTTAATTTCATAGGATTAATAGATATTTATAACTTGCATAGTAAAAAACCAGGGAACAAATCTTTCAAACTATTCCCCATAAATAAGATTTTATGAATAATTAAAAATTAATTATTTGACATTTAACTTATATATATATAATAATGTGTGATAATAAAAAAAATTAATGATATTATGATTATAAAATTCATACAAATAATGTTACGAACATTTGGAGATAAAAAGATATATTTTTTCAGAAAACAATTTTTCGTTAAAAGATATAATGTTTATCGATTTATAATAATTAAAATAATATATAATGATGAATGATAAAAATATAATTAATATTTTATTTATCAAACAGTATTATTTTAAAATATATAATTAATATTTCTAGTTAACTATTTAATATAAGAAAAAAAATTTCTTGAAAAATGCATTTCATGAAAACTGTTTTTTGACCTATTTTCCAGGTTTATTTTTAAATTGAATATTCCCATAATAATTAGTTAAATTTTGTAAAATAAATTCCATATTTGGTATAATAATACTTAAAAATATTTAAAATGTTCAAATTAATGTTTTCTATAATGAACAGTTAATCATGTAAGAAATAATTTCCTCAGTTATGGTTTAAAGGGGTTTGGCAGTGTAGGGTATATAGAAAATTATAAGGTTATGTTTTCAAATTAATCATGAAAATAGATTAGTGGATTGAAATTTTACATCATTATCTATCAAATTTATTAATAAGTGGTCATTTTAAATCTTTTTTCTGGAGAATGGATATATAATTGTGGATTATTTGGAAAAATTTCTATATGTTTCAAACGAAGGTTCACTTTCCCCATATAGAAATTGGAATGTATCCCCCTCACTTACCCCCACATATCAAGAAATATATCCCAGAAAATATAAAATAATCATTCCCTAACATCCTTATCCATTTTTTAGAGTTTTTGTTCTTCCCAATAAACTAAATCTATGGTCCTTAATAAGAGATCTAGTGGAGGTTCATCTAAGAGAAAGTAATTGCCTTTAAAAACTCATTATTTTTGGATATTTATTTTAAAAAATAAAATTATGTATTAAAAAATAAAATGTAATAAAACTACTCTATAATATATATTGAGATTTTATTAATTTTATGGACTAATATTTATTCATATCATTTTCCCTCAAATGGGTAACAAAACAATGACTTTTGTGTATTACAGACAACCATCATGTGAACCTGTTGGGAAAAATTACCTTAAGGTTTCATTGAATCACTTTTGAGGAGATTGTGTTTGTTGACAAAGTGGACATCTGTGTTGTGATTGTTAACAAAGCAATCCATGACATAAATTTTTTGAAAAAGGGGATTTCATGGTGGTATGTAGAGCTCAAGGGATGTGGTTAATGATCCATGTTTGATAAAAGAACGTCGACAAAGGAATGGATGATCTAGAGGTGGTACAAAAAGCGTAGATACAAGGTGGCACCATTTTCCAGTGTTTGCCAAATTTTTCATCTTGAAAATCGGCAAACGAAGAAAAGTGGTTTTTTTCAAAGGGACTTGTGCGCCGTGTATTTGAAGGAGAAGAAAATTACATGACTAATTTGTTTTAAGATAAAAACATCAAAATATAGAAAAGTTATAAGGGTCGCGCAAGATTTAGGTTAGGTCGCGCAAGTAACTAGCACGGTAGAGACAAGGGGTAGAGACATGCATGCCGAGGGGAGACTTGTACACCATCCGGCAGGGTGCCCAAATGCCTATAAATAGAGGTCGAACCTTCTTTATTCGGTGTAGAGTTCAACACTTAGAAAACTAAGAGCTCCCGTCGCGCTGGTGTAGTGGTCACAGAAGTGGTGTGTGGTCGCGTAGGTAGAGGTTGTGCTCTAGTTGTTTGTTACACGCCCAAGGTGGTCTGGGCGAGGAAGGAAGGAAGTCGTGCATGTTCTGAGTTGAAGAATGAAGTTTCGCGCAAGTGGTTTGGTGACATTTGAGCGCCATGTTTTGAAAATGCACAAAAGTTGTTGGTTGTGCACCAAAATTGGTTTGGGTGTAAAATGGTGTGTGTCGCACAAGTTTGGAGTTGCATAGGCTTGTGTCGCGCAAGTGTTTGAGGTGGAATTGCACGCCAATTTTGACTTGCATGCCGAGACTTGTGCGTCATCTTAGATAATGGCACCATGTAAGGGTCATTTTAGGTAGTGATTCAGGGCTGCGTGGAAGCTGGAAGATTGCCCGATACCTTCGGTGCAAAGTGAGATTCATCTACAGGTGAAAATTGAACTTCAGCAGAGCATCCACATACAACAGAGGATGGATTCATTAGTGATAATAATGAGACCTATAGTTATATAAACTATGAGTGGATCCTTTCCAGAGTAGGGAGAAATGGTAGAGGAAGAAGGTAATCCTCTCCACCGGCAGTGAGATAGAGAGAGAGAGAAATAGGGATTGACCCATGGGAAAGCAGTGAGCTGACCCTAAACTTTGTAAAGGCAGTATGCCTAGGAATATAAGTGATCTAGCATGATCTTTGTAAACAGAAGTTTGCTTATAATGGATTTGTTACATCGACACATTGACGGTGTATGGTCCATCGAAATAGCCCAGTGAGGGTGAACCAAGTACAAATTGTTGTGCCCTGTGCATGCTTTACTTTATGTTTATTTTGTGCAACAAGAAATAGATAGAAGACTATTTTTCTTAACAGTGAAACAAGATCAGAACGAGCATTAATTTAAAATTGGACATACCCTGATTCACACAACCCCCCCCCCCTCCGCTCTAAAGGGTATTCGTCCTTGTGGACCTAATAATTGGTATCAGAGGGAATGGTTGATATTAGTTCATCTCTCAAAGGAGGTCACTAATCATAAATGGATTTCGATATTCGACGGGATCAATTTTCAGCTATTGAAAAATAGTACTCAACACTAATTTCTATCTTTGGTAATGGATGTATTCACAGCATCAATGCATGGTATAAAAACTGACATCAACAGTGGGGCATTATCGGAAGCTGAGTAAAGAGAATTGGATGCTGACGCAAAGGGAATCAATGATTTATGGGGATCCCAATACAATGCTATTTATACCAAGGTGATGTCATTAAAAACACCACATGCTATGTGGGAAAAGTTGTTTCTCATATATGAAGGTGATACAAAGGTCAGAGAAGCAAAGCTGCAAGTGTTGTGGAATAAGTATGAAGATCTGAGAATGAACCCGAATGAAGCTGTTGATGCATTCTTTGATAGGGTAAACAATTTAGTGGAAGAAATGTGGCGTCATGGAGAAGTTATTGAATATATAAAATTTTTGAAGCGCATCCTGAGGATACTTCCACCTCGGTTCAATCCGAAAGTTTCAGTTTTGGAAGATAAATACCAGAAAGAGCTAACACTGGATAACCTGTATAGTACACTTGTGGCATATGAAATGAGAAATGATGATAATTATGCTGTGGAAAAGGGAAATTTCAAATAATTTGCAATCAAGTCCATGAAAAATATCACCGTTTAAGATTCTCTTAAAGAAGAAGAGACAAATGAGGTGATGTCTTTTCTTTCTTCAAATATTCAAAGAGGCAAATGAATTTTTAAAGGGAAACATCCCCTAGCATGCTATCTATGTGGAAAGGTTGGTCATCTTGTGTCAAGGTGCCCTAAAAAGATTTAATATAATGATAAGGATGATGACAAAGTCAAAATTCCCAAGATGAAGTCATCAGTGTTTGTGAATGGGAAGAAATAATTCAAGAGAAATTTCTTCAAGAAGAAGAATATTCATTCACAACAATTTGAATGTTCAGATGAGTCTGAGGATGAAAATGATAATGAGATTGAAAACTGCAAAGATAGTGGGGAAAATTTAATGGTGGCAGTTGTCGGTAGTGCTCAGAAGAATGAAAAAACTGACATTGGTGAAGAAGAAAAAGTTGAAGGAAGAGTTGATATGCAAGATGAATTGGAAGCATCTCTTGAGGAGATAGATGTTTGGAGAGAAAAAATGAAGAAAGTCAATAAAGTGGTTCATGATTCTAAACTCTATATACAAAAATAGGTTCAATAAAATTATGAGGTGTTAGAAGAAATTGAAAAACTAAAATCTTCAACACAAGATAGCTCAGAAAATATTGTTGAGTATAAGCATAAAATTGAAGAACAAAACAATGAAATTGATTGTTTGACTAAAACTGGAAAGGAGCAGGTCAGATATAGCAACGAAATTGAAAAGTATGTATTTGGTATGCGACAAAGGATTAAGGATCAAGAAAACTCATGACACCCAGTATAGTGACAGAAAAACAAATTGTTCAGAAAACTGAAAAGAAAGAAGCAGAGCATAGTCCTCGAGCGGAAAAGAAGCAACCGTTGTGTTCCAAAGATAAGACTGGTATGGGACATGAAAAAAAACAAAAAGCGTTCATGGATGAAGACAAACTACAAGAACCTACTCTGAGAATAGAGATAGATTTGGGTACGAAACAGAATCAGAATTTTTTCAGATCCCAAGGAAAAACCATTATTGCAAAAGTAACACACAGGAATGCTCCTAACATTAGGTGCTATTGTTGTGGAAATATGGGACACTCACATAATGTGTGTTTTATAGCCAAGATATATAGAAGAGCTCACGAACAATAGTGGAAACAAAACAGAGCTAAGTATTATAGAACATAATTTGAAGGTTATTTTTTTGGTGTGGAGGATTTGGACACATGGATAGATATTTCACATCAATCATTCAAAGAACTGTGCCAGAACAAAACTTGAGTAGTCATAAGCAAAAAGTTAGGGAATCAACAAGTGAGCTAAAAACACAAAATCGATTTGCTACTCTATAGGATGAAACTATTCCATCACACTCTAATGAAGATCAAATTCTCTAAACCAGAGTGAGTGTGAAGTCAATGACATGGATCAAAAAGAAAAAGGTTGAGAAGGAAGTAGTTGAAAAAATTTCCCTTAATGCTTTTGATCATTCAAGATTTTGGATCCCTGACAGTGGTTTCACATCCCATATGATAGGTAAAAAGGATCTCATTACAGGCATTAAATATGACAAAGAAGTTGTTGTCAAGTTTGGTAATGATGAAGGTTTGAAGATTATTGTTTCCGGAAAGGATAAATTCGGGGGAAAAGAAATGAGACATGATAATATCTTGTTAGTACAGGGCCTAAGTCATAAATTTCTATGTTTCAGTCAACTATGTGACTCTAGGAACAATATTCAAGTTACCATGAAGATGTGTGTTGTGAAAGTAAATGATGGAGCAGTTATTCTACAGAGAAAAAGGACAAGGGGGAATCTTTACCTTGTAAGTGGGGAAGAAGATATGTGTCTCTTATCTAGAGAGGAAGAAAACAAGTTGTGGCATAAGCGACTTGGTCATCTATCTCAACCAACTATGGAAGATCTTGTAAAGTGTGATGCTGGTAGAGACCTTTCCAAATTATCATGTGATCACACTCATACGTGTGATGCTTACGAACAAAGAAAGATCATCAAGAAGACATACAAGACAAAGGAATAGAAATCGACCAGAGTGCTCAAATTGGTCCATGCTGATGTTTGTGGACCTATATCACCACGAGCCATAAATAGGAAAAGGTGTTATGTCCTTTTCATTGATGATGATAGCAGAGTGGATTGGGTATTTTTCATTACCCATAAGACAGAAGTGTTCAATTTTATCAAGAAATATATGATGGAATCCAAAAGGTTTATTGGGTAGAATGTTCTAAAGTTTCGTACTGATAATGGTACAAAATTCACAAACAATCAAGTGGAAGACTATCTCAAGAAACATGGTATAAGGAATCAGGTTTCATCAGTAAGAACTCCCCAATAGAATGAGTAGTTTAAAGGAGAAATCGGATCATCGACATCATGGCCAAAAAAATTCTTATTGAAAAGTACCTACTAGAGAAATTTTGGAAGGAAGCAGTTTTTACATCAATCTATATTTTGAACAGGGATCTTTTTTTCCGAAGGAAGGAAAGACTCCGTATAAAATGTGGTATAGAAAAAATCCAACATTTAAAAATTTTCGAATATTTTTAAGTAAGTGTTTCATTATCAAAAAAGAAAATCACAGTAAGTTTGAGTCATGAAGAGATGAGGGGATATTCCTTGGCTACTCTGGTAATTGAAATGAGTATAAATTCTTCTACAAAAGGCTGGGAAAAATTGTTGAGAGCAATGATGTCACTAAAGAAGAAGATGAACAAAAGACTCAAAGACTCAGTGAACAGTTTCTGGATGAAAGTGACGAGGAGGTAAGTGAGGCAGGAGGAGAAGAAGTGGCTAATGCTGATTCAGAAGAAGACACTAATGATGAACAAGAAAGTTTCAATTCTGTGTCTGCAAGGAAGCCAATGAGCTGAGCTTTAATTGATAGACATAATATCATTGGTGATCAGGAAGCTCCAGTTCAGACAATAATAATGAAGTCAATGTAGCAGACATCTTTCCTATCTTTGGTAGATCTGAAATGCTTTCCTAATGCTGCTGAAGATGAAAACTTGGTTCAGGGTATGAATATAGAGCTTGATCCGATTGAGAATCACCAAATTTGGGCGATTGTCTCAAGACCATCCGATAAGAATGTCATCGATACTAAATGGGTCTATCACAACAAGATGAATGAATATGGTGCAGTGGTTCAAAAAAAAGCATAAATAATGCGAAAAGGATACTCTCAGATAGAGGTAATAGATGTTGATGCGGCATTTTCACCAGTTTCAAGGTTGGAGACAATCTGATTTTTCCTATCCATTACATTGCAACGGAAGTTCAAAGTGTTCCATATGGATGTCAAATCTATATTCTTGAATGGGGGTCTAGAGGAGGATGTATATATTGAGTAGCTAGATGATTTTCTCAATCATTAGGATGTGAGAAATGTTTTCAAACTACGGAGGGTGTTGTATGGGCTGAAACAAGCACTAAGATCATGGTACTCAAGGCTTGATCAATATTGGAAGAAGCTTGGTTTCCAGCGTGGGGGAGTTGATTGCAACCTTTTTTCAGCAAAGAAAATAATCAAAGGATGATGGTGTTGGTTTATGTCAGTGACATAATATTTGGTGGATCAGATGAAGCTCAGGGTAGATATTTTTCCGATTTCCTGAAAACTGAGTTAGAAATGTCAATAATTTGAGAGATAACATTTTTCCTTGGTTTACAGGTGACACAAGGAAGTAAGGACACTTTTATTTCTCAATACAAATACGCCGAAAAGGTTCTAAGAAGGTTTGGAATTAAAAATTTGAAGGAAATGAAGACTCCAGTTGCTACCTAAACAAAACTATCCAAAGATGGGGATGGTAATGCAGTTAATATCACAGAATACATGCAAATTATTGGGACCTTGCTGCACTTGACCACAACAATGCCAGGCATTGTTTCCACCACATGCCAAGTAGCAAGACATCAGAGTAATCCCATGGAAATCCACATGATCGTAGTGAAAAGAATACTTCGGTATGTCAATGGCACCGTGGATTTCGGTCTGATGGATAATAACAAATCACAATTATTATTATTGGGTTATATGTATCCAGATTGGACTGGATCAACAGATGATAGAAAATCAACGTTAGGAGGTGCATTTTTTCTTGGTGGATTGTGTATTTATTGACTAAGAAAGAAGAAATATTGCATATCATTGAGCGCCGTGAAAGTTGAGTATATTGCAACCACTCAAGAAAGAACAATGTTATTGTGGATGAAGCAGTAGCATGAAGATATGGGAGTTGAAGTGAAGTCTCTGTTTGGAATCCAGTGTGATAACTCAAGTGCTATAAATCTCATCACAAATCTTGTCCATCACTCAAGTACAAAGAACATTGAGATAAAGTATCATTTTATCAAGGAACATGTTGAGAAAGGAATTGTGATGTTGAAGTATGTGCCTACAGAGCTATAGGTTGAAAACATTTTGACAAAGGCCTTACCCAAGGAAGCTTTTGAGAGGCATCGACTGGCTACGGGAGTTCAGTCGACTCCCCGCACCTGAAAGAGTTTGGATGTGTAACACCCCTCTCCCCAAGGTATGATGTGTTTATCCCTAATGTGCATATATGTGTTCTCTACTCTGTCACTGACTACAAATGAGTGACCATTGGGCTCGTTGAAAAATGGGAAGAAAATAGTGATTGTTCAAGGGGGATACAGTGTGGGAATTTGATAAATCATAATTGATATGCGGAGAAGATGAAAAATGGAGCAGCGATATAGGGGGAGGGTATTAAATATGATGACGCTAGAAGTGATTGATCAAAAAATAGATATCAGGACAACTGTGGATCGTGATAAAAGAGGAAGAGTGGTGTTGGAATGCGGTATGAATATTTAAAAAAATTGGAATTTGTTTGGTGTCAACAGTGGGTGCCAGAGTTGAAGTAATTCATTGATGAACTTTTCATTTACTCTTTTTTCTCACACCGAGCACTGCTCTTCTGGGCTTAGATTATGTGTTGAGTAAATCCTAGATCGCTGTCGGAATCACAATAGGCGTAAGGTGGCTGAAGATTTAACGATGAATCATTTTATGGAATAGTTGTCAACAAACCCAAAGGGGGAGAATTTTGGGAAAAATCCCTCAATCTATCATTGAAACACTTTTGAGGTGATTGTGTTTGTTGACAAAGTGGACATCTGTGTTGCGATTGTTGACAAAGCAAACCATAAAATAAAAGTTTTTTGGGAAAGGGGATTTCATGGTGGCATGTAGAGTTCAAGGTTTGTGGTTAACAATCCATGATTGATTCATGAATGTCAACAAAGAAATGGATGATCTGGATGAGATACAAAATAAATATAAGGTGGCGCCATTTTCCAGTGTTTGACAAAAAATTTCGACCTGAAAATCGACAAATGAAAAAAAACTGGTTTTTTTTTGCAAAGGGACTTGTGTGCCGTGTATTTGAAGGAGAGGAAACATGGACGCCTAATGTTTTTCTAGATCAGAACATCAAAATATGGAAAGGGGATAAGGGTCACACATGTTTTGGGTTAGGTATCCCAAGTGACTAGCAAGGCAGAGACAAGGGGAAGTGAATTGCGCACCGAGGGGAGACTTGTGCGCCATCACACAGGCTGTCCAAATGCCTAAAAATATAGGTCGATCCCTCCTCATTCAGTGTAGAGTCCAACACTTTGAAAAATCATAGATCCTATTGCGCGGTTGTGGTGTTCGCGCAAGTGGTGTGTGGTCGCGCAAGTAGAGTATGCGTTCTAGGTGATTGTTATGCACCCAAGGTGGTCTGGTCGAGGAAGGAAGGAAGTCGTGCAAGTTCAGAGTTGAATAAGGAAGTGTTGCATAGGTGGTTTGGTGACACATGCATGCCATGTTTTGAATAAGCACAAAAGTTGTTGGTTGCGCACCAAAATTGGTTTGGGTGTAAAATGGTGTGTGTCACACAAGTTTGGAGTTATAGAGGCTTGTGTCGCGCAAGTGGTTGAGGTGTTCATGCATGCCAGTTTTGAGTTACGCATCGAGACTTGCGCGCTAGCTTAGATAAATGAGCCATGTAAGGGTGATTTCCGGCAGTGATTCAGGGCTGCGTGGAAGCTGGATGATTGCCCGATACCTTCAGCGCAAAGTGAGATTAATATATGGGTGAAAGTTGAACATATGTTGAGAATACACACACAATAGAGGATTTATTTATTAGTGATAATGAAGATACCTATCGGTCTATAAACTACGTGTGGATTATTTCCAGAGCAGTGAGTATAGGAAGCGGAAGAAGTTGATGCTCTCCATGGGCAGTGGGTTAGTGAGAGAGAAATAGGGAGTGACCCTTTGGAAAGCAATGAGCTAATCCTAAAATTTTTAAAGGTATTGAGCCTAGGAATAAAAGTGATCTAGCCTGAACCTTGTAAACAACAGTGTGCATATAGTGGATTTGGTATATCGAAACATTCCTAGAGTATGTTCCATGGACGTAACCCAGTGAGGGTGAACCAAGTAAAAATTGATGTGTCATGTGCATGCTTTACATTCTATTTATTTTGTGAAATGGAAAATATAGAGGAGAGTGTTTTTCTTAACAATGAAACAAGATCATAACATGATTTAATTTTTAATTGGTCATACCCTGATTCACCCCCTCTCCCTTTAGGGTATTCACCCATATGGACCAAATAGAACCGTTGTAATTTTTTTCCATCATTGACTCGGATGGATATTCATAATGATGGAAATTATGAATATATGTGAAACTTATGAGATGAGGGAAGTTCTGTTTAATTAATATATCATCCACTTCCATACCATTTAACCCATAATTGTAATGATATGTTTTCTCATACGTACGTATGAGGTACCGTCACCGCAAAATGAAGTGATTAATCTTCCATGAATAATATTATTGAATGGTTATAAAAATTTATTTAAGGATTAAATATTATATTTTAAAAATTACTATATTACTAGTGATTATAGAGCTATATCCAATACATAATAACTTGATCGTCTGTTAAAAAACATGCATGAAAAAATAAGTAAACTAAGAGATGAAACAAAAATATTAATAAAATATAGTAATCAAATATTATAAAATATGTCATATTAGGATAAAATAAGAAATTATAAATATGATTCTGATTAAATTATAAAATAATAACAAGTTAAAAACAATATATATTTGTTTAAATAATGATAATCTAATAGGAATCACGAGGTAATGTATTTCGTCTTAATTTCCATTACATTGATACATATCGGTTAAAAATCTTGTATTGACTTTTATATTGTATGAATATTTACCATTTAATGTATTTAACAAGACTAAATAATTATTCAGGATGGATACTTCATCAATCCTTTTTATTCCTTCATGGGGTTTCATTTTTAATGTTACAAACTATGTAAGAATATATTGTACAATAAAACATTGTTTTGGGATTTATTTAATTATCATTGATGGAATATTTTCTTTTATCATTCGTATTCTCTAATAATTTTCATATAAACTATAAATTTTGAATTGTTAATATGTTCTTTAAAATTTTACACACTTTATTACTTGAATAATGTGTATAAATGTTTGAATTAAAAGATAATTTTAGATCAATATTAATTGAATATATTTTTCCTTCATATGAATTTGTTTCATAAGTGTTTTCAAAAAGATTTTTTATTTACTAAAATGATTTATTGTGGACATTTTATGTTATCCAAGACTAAAAAACAATTTAAAGAAAGCATTTTATAATATTTTTAGAGGGTCATTTTTGAAATTCATTATATATAGTCAAATGGAATGTTTGTAATGTTTACTACAAGAACATGCTTTTGCATAGCTATAACCATTTAATTTAATTATATTCCTCTATGAATTCTACACAGATTTAAAAAAGAAAACTAATGTAGGAAATATGATTTTAATATTTCAATTCCATTCCCTTTATTCATCAAAATTACATCATTTTATAGAAAAGAAATCAATATTCTCAATGAATTAGTTTCCATGTATTGCATCATGATTAATTTTGTGATTATTATAACTATATTGAGAAATGTACTTTATTGTGATCATTTATATTTAAAATATTTATTTCTTATAATATATATCATTCTCTAGATCATAGATATTATAATTTTTTAAACTAAATATAATTTATATATGCAGGTGTTTACTTTAAATGTTATTTCATTACCTGTGGAAATATAAACATTATTAATTCATTAATAATATAATAAATATATTGTAAATTAATATTTTCATGAAAATAAAAATTACATTTGATATGTGAGAAATTATTTTGGCATGTAGGGACATGTGGTGATCAAAATTATATAGATTATCAATCAATAAGTATATATCATTAGGCAAATTAGTTGGCCAAATTAAAAAGAGTATTGCTCATAGTATTAAATTGACATAGAATAAGGCCTTGATGGTATATATATCATGATTTAAAATTTCTATATTTCAATAATCAATAATTTCAATCATTCAGAATTCATTTATGACTAATAATGAAATTATTTCATTGACATTCTCCATGTATATATTATTTACTCAAGTAAATAAATTAATTGAATGTTTATTTTGTTATTTACTAGGCGATATTGATTTTTCATTATCTTTTATTGAATTAAAGTTATTGATTAAATGGAATGTGTTGTTACTTATTTTACTTTCTGTATTGATCTTCCTTATTTAATCTTGATAGATTCTGTTGTGCATAACCCTTATTGATAATTTGATATTACCCTTATTTAATTTCCATTCCCATGGTTATATAGAAGAATCATTTTAATTAGACCAAGGATACTAAATTATTTCCATTAATATGTTTTATATTTAATACCCAATGTAAAATGTTATCATGAAAGTATTTATCCCTCTAATAATAATAAAATAATCGGTCCATTAGGATTTTCTCTACATTTCTCTATGCTAGTGAAATAAATTAAACACTAGATCTTGGCTACTGGATTTAGGGTGATTACTATTGGTATTAGATATTATTTTTTAGAAAGCCTAGAAATTATATTAAGGATGTTATAGGTGTGGGGATATAACCCTATAGTAGACATTGAGGATACTTATAGAAGAAAAGATTAATGTTTATTAAAGAAGAGATCAAATGTTTTTTCATTCCAATATATCCCCATTTTTATTCAAAAATATGACGGGGTTCAATAAAAATGATTGTAAGGGGTGGTAAAGTTAAAAACGGGGCATTGGGATTTGACTCATTCATCACATAGTTCATGAAAACATGCATTATTGTGCTTCTATTTTGAGAATGTTGTCGTATATGCCTTACATAATTAAAATTTTCATTAAAATCTAATATAACGGATTTCAAAATTATGATATCCCAAAAGAAACTAGTTTTATTATTCTTATATAAATAATGTGTAAATTTTCTATTTATGTGAAGTGTAACTGAAGAATACATTGCGATTTCAAATTTTAAATTTTATGTTCTACTCTTTTTTATGAAATTGTTTATAAATGTTTTCTGGATGAAATAATAGTATCAATACTCATGGAAAATGTAGATATTATCCTACTAAGAAAGGATATATATCTAATATTTAATTTAAGCTAATCATTTCTATGTTCATGAAGCATTGTCGAGTTATAAAAAATACCCTTCCTCAAATGGATAAACATATTAGTAAATAGTTTTATTATCCTTTACTTGGTTACTTCCAGCAATAATTTCCCCTATATATTATTGAGACTACTACTCCTATTATACCTCAAAAAGTGATTATGTAGTTTGAAAATAAATTTCTAGATTTTGGATATAATGAAACGGATATGGTTATGCTAAAATTATAGTATAACATCATAAATAATGATCAGTGGTGGCTGTTCATCAATAATAGTATCGAGGAAGTGGAAATTGAGTGCATGGAATTGAGGGAATTTATATAAACATTAATTAATAAATATTCCACCCATGATAAATGGATTAAAATTAAAATAATGTTCTTCAGCTTTATAAAAAATGAAAATTATTTTGTTTTGGATTTTGAAGCTATATTTACAAGAATAATTACTTATGTTATGGATTACAGATGCAATAAAAAATATATGAATGATTAATCATTAATGGGATTAGTCAACGTATCTAAAGGGGTGTGGTTTATCAAAATTTTCATCATATGATGAATTTTATTTAGGTGAATTCATGATAGAGAATTAATTATTCAGATCATATATAATCAAGTGGGGAGAAGAGAAGAAAAGATTATATAAACATGATTAATAATGAAATTCATTAAAGAAGAAGATAATGTCGAATAAATTTTGATCATGTAAAACTTGTGGATTGAGACATCTTGGAAGATACTTTAAGGTCATGGGAGTTTGTTACAAGTTCAAAGATATGGGTTATTTGGATCATGAATGTTTGGGAAACAAAGGGAACACTATTATATAGTATATCGCCTTTAATGAATTAGGAACTATTCAAACCAATTTACCTAACATCAAGGGAATATACCACTAAATTGGATGATGAGAGTAATCCAATGTTATGCAGTCACTATATATGATGTGAAATTTCATAATGATGTTGTGGAATGTATATTAATCATAAATAAAACCATATCCAAAATTTTTATTATTCTCGTTCCCTAAAATTATATGTATCTTCCATATTTTCTAATAAATTTAGATATTTCCTTAGTGGTAGAAGAAGTTAATAATTTGTTAAAACAAAAATTGTATGTATCACCACAAAAAGGATGTGTGAGGAAGTTCCCATTATGACGTGTAAACATGCTCTATATGATATCCTTATTATAATAAATATTGTTTAATTTAATATAATATTTGGTATTGAATGAAATTAAAAATATTTATCAAATATTTATTGAAAAGTGAAGGAAAATATTATGTGTGAAGAAGATATTGATTTCTTATCTTTAGATTCGATACATTATCTTGTTTTTTGATGTATTCGCCCAACCCTAGTAGCTCTTTTGAAAAAGATTCATGGGGAGTAAAATCAAACATGACCATGGGATGAATAATGTCATCATTAAATTGTTGATGTAAATATTTTATGGGAATATATTGATGTGTTTCGTTAGGAATTACTTAATAATACCCTAAATAATTATGTTTAAGTTTTTATTGATTTAATCACTGATGTCGGACCTATATCAATGACTGACTATATAATGGATATCATGGAATTGGAAGAGTTATAGAAACTACTAGAGTATTTTTTTAATAATGGATTTATTATCACTTGTGTTTCACAATGGGGATCCCAAGTTCAATTTATTAAAAAAATGTATTTCCAATGAGGCAGTTCATTTATTATATTAAAATTAATGCTATGATGGGAATGCACAAGTATCATTTGTCTCTAATTGATGACTTCTTTGTCTAACTTCACTGGGCTCAATATTTTTCAATGCTTGAACTTCATTCAAGTAATTTTCTATTTCATGTAAACAATAAATGTATTTCAATTACATAAATGAAAACATGGTATGGATATTACTATTTTATATTAATTCAGTTAATATTAACTAATTCACCATAATTTTTTATTGGTTAAATGAATAGTGTATTCAAGTAATATCTTTATATTTTTTATTTAGAATTAATTAATGATATTATGGTGTATTCTAAGAGTTATGAGGACCACGAGTTTAAAAATATAATAATATATAATGTAAATATATCTTTAAATTGATTTCATTAAATTGTTGTCTTTAATTAAACACAACACTGAGTTTAAATGAACCATGATATAATATTAAAAAATTATTATTTAGACATGAATGATATATTTTAATAGTTAATTTGGAATGTATAAATAGTATTAAATATTATATATATATATATATAATATTTATTATAAATTTATTTTTAAATTGTTAATAAATAATCACTCAACTAAAATAATGACATTTTATTATATTCAAATATATTTATCCTTCAAAAATGATTTCTTATGAATTATTATATCTAATTTTTGGAAATAAAAGATATTATATTTTATAAAATTATAATAACCTCTTAAATTATAATATCTATATTAATGTATGGTGAAATTTTGGGATTTTCAGAATATATTGATTTTCTATGAATAGTGACAAAATATAGATTTTCTGTAAAACAATCATTATTTGTAAAAATTTAAGTTATTTAGAAGTCACACTATTCATTTTTTCATTTTAAATTATATTGAGTTTTATTTATTTATATTTCATCTATTTAAATGCATTTATATCATATTCATTTGGAGTTGAGGAAAAGAATATTTTTTGTCTCAAAAACAATTTTTTCTCAGAAAACTATTTTAAAGTGCATAATGTTTCACCATTTTAACTAATTAAAATAACAATGAAGTGGAATTTTTTTAATTAAATTAAATATTATATATCTATAAATATTAATTAAAATTAATTTAATCCTAAAAACTATACATTTAGTTTTTATAAGATCATTCTATGCTTGAAAAATGCATTTCATGAACTATTATTTCTTGGACACATATATTATTTTAATTTTAAATTAAAATAATCCAGCTAGGTAAATTTAATTTGATAAAATTGATTCCATATTTTTAATCATCATGTTTTTATTATATTATATGTTTAAATTAACATTTTATTATAATGAGTAGTAAAAGCAGTAACAATTGTTATCATGGAAAGAAAATCAATAGTTATAAAGTGAGTAGCCATATAGGTAAATGAAAAAAATGATTAAAACGAGTTTATTTTAAATGTAATGTGTTTTTGCTGGGGTCATATCTCCAAAAAATCTGTATTTTTCAGTTTTGGAATCACTTCGATTAAGAGTGAGTTCTTATTATTGAACTGTTTGGGGGATTTACAAGAACGCCACTCCTCCTCTATTATAAAAGTGAACACCTATCCTCTCCTTTAAAAAATATAAAAAACCAATGGGTTGAGAAATAACCTAAAAATCACATTATTACTTCAATAACCACGTCCTATAATTATTTTTATATTTTTAATACAATCTTTTTAATATATATTTTAACATCTAAAGAGGTGGTCTGAAGAAGATGTAATTTTCTTCATCAAGATCCTTCTTTTTTTCATATTTTTCGACCATAAATTACGTGATAAAAATTAAAAAATAATAAAATATTTATATCCTTTTTAATTATATTTTATTATTTTTATGGTATAATATTCATTCATATCTTCTACCATCAAATGGGAAATGAAACCATCGTTTTTGGTTATGGCAGACTACAGTCTCATGAACTGATGTAAGTCGTTTTTCATCATCACCTCCCATGGATATACATAATGATGTATTTAATTAATAAATATTATATGAATGAAAAATTAAGTATTCTTTTAAATTAATATATTGTATAAATTCATACATGAACACTAATTTAAAAATGATAACACTGTTCGTTTGTACAGTAGATTACT
Source organism: Viscum album (assembly GCA_963277665.1). Classification (NCBI taxonomy): domain Eukaryota; kingdom Viridiplantae; phylum Streptophyta; class Magnoliopsida; order Santalales; family Viscaceae; genus Viscum; species Viscum album. The sequence goes on along the minus strand of OY728143.1, from coordinate 897,279,899 downwards.
GCCTCACGAAGTGATGCAATTCATTATTAATTAAAAAATAACATGGATAGTTTATCTACTTGTATATAAAAAAATAATAGGTTATATATGTAATTATTATCATTATATAAAGACATAATAACCCATAAATTGGTCCCATCATTATCATTGAAAACTATAAATGTTACAAATGCATACGAACGACCTACCATCTCTATGATTGTAATGTAGTTTAATTTTCATTAATATTTCATGGTTTATTTTAAAATTTTAATTGATATATAAAAATTTAATTATTTAATGATTATTATTTTTATATTATTTAAAATATCCCCTTTTTCTATTATCAACGCATCAATTCAATTTTAAAATAATGAACCCAATATCTTCGAAACACATGACGCAGACATAAATGATTATGTAATTAAATAATTCAATAAAATTAAAAAATTAATTATAAGTTATTATACAAATAAATTACTACCTAAATAAAATTTATATAAGTTTTTTATAAATGAGATTAAATAAATATATAAAAATCGTGTACTCGAGGTAAGGGTTTTCATCTCAAAACATCTTTCTTTGAGATACATGTTCATTAATACACATAATTTCATTTATATGGTAAATTTAACTCCCCATTATATATTATATAATTAATAAATCACAATTCATTTCATTTTATTTACCAATTCACTTACATCATTATTGGGGGTTATTATTCAAAAGTTACCAAAGTGTTATGGTTTTATTCCTCGTTTTCATTTTATTTGGGATTGTTTACGTATCAAATTTCAAATGAAGTAATTTATTTCATCTATTTATAAAAATTCCTTTTAATATTATTCTCTTATAAGTAGTTTTTCAAATTTTCAACTTCTAGTACCATTTTTCTCTATTATATAAATACAATTATAAAGCAAGTCTTCCCTCATTTCTATTTTTGGTCCAAAAATCATTTTTCATTAAAAATACATGTTTTTTAAAAATTTAATAAATAAGGTTATCACTATTATATTTTGATTAATTAAAAATAATTACCATGTTTTTATTTGGAACCAAAAGTTAAAATAAATATTTTTAATGTTTTCTGAATGTGAAACATTTTGACTGTTTATCCAAAAAGTGAATGGAATGGTTGTTTTGATTGATATAACATGTAAGGAATTTCATTCCATAATATAAATTATAGAATCTTTAATTTTTTCATTTATATTATAAAATAAAATTATTCCCAATTTGTTTGAATTTTCATTTTTCTAAAGAGATTTTAAAAGAGTAGCGGTTATTTACTCGAGAATTATTATTATATTTTTAAAATTATTTCAATTCCCCAATGAAAATATTTATTAATATAATGTAATTATTCTAAAAAATATATATCTATCACATTAACATTTAATTTTTACACTCTTACTCCTTTTATAGGGTAATACATTCCAAAAGCTAATTTCTCAAATTCCTTCATCATGAAATTCTCTGTGATTGTAATGTGAAGAATTATTAAATAATTCATTTTATTTACAAGATTAATTTTTCTGTATAGTAATTATTATTTATTTCTTTATATGTCGTAAATATTCATATAAAGGAATGATTTTTATGGGTGGTTCATAATTATATATCCCTGTAATTAATTTGGAAATGTTTTACTATAATGATATGTCATGTATAGGATTAAAGAGAGAACCTAATCTACTATTGGACACTATCCAATATGTGGTGTTGTCTCAAATGAATCATTTGACATATGTTTGTGTCATTTATTATGTTGTAACCACATTCATTGTAATTCCATGATATTGTGATACCATGTTCATTTGGTTAGTTTTTATTGTGATTCCTCTAGAGACTTTTATTTTATAATATCAAGTAATTTCATTTACTCAAAAGATATGTTTACTTATTATTTTTATACCATTACAAGGTTTTTTAGTTATTTTATTATTCTAAATATAGTTTTATTTACTTTTAGGATCTTGAATTCATTTACGATCTCATTATGGAGAAAAAAAATAACTATATAATGTTTCAGTAACATTTAATGTATTATGATCATAATTTTCCATAGAAAATAGGCCTCACGATATTTGGGATTTTAATTCTTGGATTTTTATTGATAAAAACATTGTATAGTATGTTTAAAGTAATTTTTTTATAGTTGTAATCAAAGAGAATTTTTAGATAATCTGTGAAAACTACATCGGGAAACATTTAGTGAGAACCCAAGGGATATGTCTATTGATAATATTAATTATTGAAAAATATCATTGAATCATAGTGAAGTTAAGATAATATGGTTTCCAAAAACATGAATCCCTATTGGTATACTTCATTTGGACATGGTTCTAAAAAAACATACCATGGGGATATAACTCAAAAAAGGTTCATTAGTCGTAACCTGACTGTTACCTAGTAAATGAAAATGGGCATTATTGAATAATTTTTTTGACACTCCCAGGCTATTGTTTTTTTGGAAATTCACAACTCATTATTAATCATATTATGGACATGAATACATTGTTTATATTAATAAATATAATAGGAATCACTATCAAGGATAAATACGCTTGAATCCTTGAAACACATATGTAATGTTAAACTATTACTTTACAAATTAATAATTATATGTTTTTTTTATGTGTAAAATTATTCTGATCTTTTTAATTTATTTTAGTTAATGGAATAAAATATGAGATTTCATGAAAAAAACCAATATGATGGAATATGAAATGATTTCACTATTATGATTCCCAACATATTGGGAATTGATGGTATATTTATTATGATAATTACAAATGAGCATTCTATAATAACAATTAACAACTATAAGATTTTTGAATTCCAAAATAAGCTGAAGAGGAGAAGAATAATAGCTCCTAGATGTTCAAGTGATAGTGATGGAAAACAAAATAAGATTTAGTTTATTACCTGAAAAAATATGGGAAAAGGGACAATCTAAAATGAAATAAATACACATGAATCTGATTTATTTGTGAATAATTAAGTTAAAAAATAAAAAATTTACAAATAAAAATAGAGAGTATGGTGAAGAATATTTAGTGACATAATGTTCAACCAAAATTTCAACTAATAGTACAATGTCTTAAATTTGAAGAACTTAGTTATTATATGACTTAATACCCTAATTATATGATTAATTATAAAGGTCCAATGTTATTAAAATCATTTCTATGGAATTATTTATGGGTTTATGGTTTGGATCTCATGAATCATGTTGAATTATTTTTTTATTTGTAATTGTAGTTAAAAATTCCTAAAACATCTAATGATTATTTATCAATTGTTTTTATGGATTTGCATGAATGTGTGCAATAGTATTGATGGCATAGAAAACAGACTTAATGGTAATGATATATTAACAAGAAAAATATATTATTAATGAAAATTTAATATTAGATATGTTCTTGATGATTACATAGTTATAGTCAACCCAAATTAGTTGAATTTGTGGAAAATAATTATCTATATAAAAAAATATATATGCTATAAAAGTGATTTTATTTGTAATGATATTTTTGAATATGTTCATCATATTCTATGCAATATTATAGGATCATGTTTAATTATTAATATTTTTATCAATTTTGTTTTTTCCAATTTTTTAGGAAAATAAAAACCCTTATGGTGGATGACAACCCATTGCATCCAACTATTCCAAGAGGCATAAACCCACAACTAAAGGGAAATAAGGTTACAACTCCTACCACTAGCATACACATGTACTAGTTTTTATGGAACTATTTTTTCATATTTTTTTGGATAAATATTATGTTAATATATTAAATATAATATAGAATTATATCCTTTTTATGTTTTATGATTTGGATGCGAAATATCATATTTTTAAATTTTTTTTACTATAATCAAATATATATAATCTTTATGAATAACATAAATAATTACCTGCGAATAAAACTATTACGTTTTTTCTGATAAAACATGAATGGTCTGAGATAAACCATGAGGTGTAAACTATATTTTAGGTTGAATTTTTAGGTTATCTAGGATATAGGTTTACTTATTAAAGTAATAATCTATGCTAAATCATTGGATTTATTTTCGAATTTTTTATATTTATATATTCAAAATCATATTGGTTAATATATTACCTTGGGATAACCATTTTAGTTTTAATAATGAAAAGAGGAGTAGATATTTACAATTTTTATGAGTCTTATTAAATATTAAAATTTAATTACTATACAACATGAATAAAAAAAATGAAAATTGGATAATCATTTTTTAGAGTAAGTTGTGAAATGGAGATTGATTTTAATTGGGAAAAGGAATTAAATTGTGTTTATGAAATAAAAAGATATAATGTATGTATATTTTTTGGTTCCCTCTATCGTTTTAGAAAAATAATACCAATACTCATCAAAATGGATCTTAAAAAAATGATAACCTAATTCATTCATATCTGTCTAATCAATGCTCATTTAATTCATCACATATTTAAGATTTTTTTTGTTGTCATCATTATATTGATCATTTACATTCTTAAGGTCAACGAAATTTATCACATTATGAAGTAATTTTTTAATTTTTTACATATACATATTTTCACTTCCAACCAATTTTCTCTTATATTGAAACATCATTATGAGATGACCATCATATTTCCATTTCCCTCATTTACAATGAACTGTTATTAACACTATTCATGATGTGGGTTTTCCAAAAAAGAATTTTTTAAATTCTAATTTAGTGATTATTTGGAAGATGTTCAATTTTTTTGGAATAAATTTATTTAAGGGGGTAGAATATAACCCCAAATTTATTTAGAATAATTTTATCATTATATTAATTTAATATAATTGATATCCAGTATTACAAGTAACACTGAGTTTAAACAAATCACAATATAATATTAAAATATTATTATTTAAATTTGACAAGTATAGGTCAACTGTTAAATTGGAATGAAGGAATATAATTCTTTAATATAAGAAAAAAATATAAATATTCTAATAAATATGAACTTGTTGAAAATTAAATTTTAAATTGCAGTCCAGTTTAATAATGATATTTTACACTATAAAAAATATTTTTCTTCAAAAAATTATGTATTTTATGAGAAAATATTAAATATATTTTTTAGAAAATTACAAATTAGTATTTAATAAAATAAAAATATATTTTCAAATAAAAATATAAAAATTAAATTATAGTGATATTTTTGGTTTTTCCCAAAAATATTTTTTTCAGGGAATTGTGAGAAATATTAAAATTTTGTGAAATTTATCATTATTTATAATAAATTAATTAATTGAAATGTCCCATTATGAATTATGTTAATTTAAAAATATCAGAATAATATTTTTCATATTTCACCTAATTTATAACCTTCAAATAATCTTCATTCTATATTTTAACATGAGTTTTTCTTAATGGTTTAAAATGCTTTTTATATGGATATTTTCATAGTTTGTGTAATGTTTTCCAATTTTTACTAATTAAAATAACCGCTAATGTGAATTATTTAATTAAAATTTATATATTATATATCAATAATAATTTATTTAAAATTATTTAAAATTTTATATTGTCATATAGTCATTATAATTCTTCTTTTCCTTAAAAATGTATCTCTTTAAAACTACTTTTTCGATGTGTCTTTGGGTATAATTTTATATTAAATTCATGATATTATATAATTTGAATTAAAAAAATGGATTCCATATTTATAATCTTAATATTATATATTATATAATTTATTCAACTTAATTTTTTTATTTATTAATAGTTATAATAGTTATAAATTTTTTATTGTGATTAAAAATTGAATGGGAAATCATGAGTAACCTCAGAAGTAAAGAGGATAACACCTTAATGAAATTTTTAGTATAAATTTTTGAGGTTGGGATAATCATTATATATCATATATTCATTTATTGATTTATTTTGAAATTTTAGAGGAACGTAAATTTAGATTGAATTCCCATTAATGAGTAGTTTTATGTATTTGCAAAAATGTCACTCCTCCTCCCATATAAAAGTCCATCATATCTCTTCTATTTTACACAATTATAAAACTAATTGATACATCCAAGAAAATCACAAATAACATTAATAATTCCATCCCATTATCCTAGAATCCATTTGTTGATCTAAAATACAATCCTGGAATGATTAATGTATACACTTAAAGAGGTGGTCCGATGAATATGTAATTGTCATCCCTAATATCGTTCTTCTTTATTTTTGTTTTTCCATTTTCAATTAAATATTAAAAATTAAAACATAATGGAAAAAAATATCTAATAGATAATAATATCTTATTATTTTTATGGAATAATATTCATTCCTCTCCCCTTACATCAAATTGGAAAGGAAACCATTATTCACGAATACAGTGCACTACCACCTGGCAAGCTAATGTAATTCATTTTCCGACACAACCTCTCAGGGATATTTGTAATGATGGATTTATTATATATATTTATATATATATATTATGAATGAAAAATAAATTACTTTCTCTAATTAATATACCCAATGATTTATGGACTAACAATCTATTGGGAAATAATAACATTTTTCGTGTATACTGCAGACAACTACCTCACGATGCGATGTGATTTATTTATTTATTACCTCATAACTCGAATTGTATAAATAAGTTCAATGAAATAAATAATATTATTCATTTCAATATTTATATAATTTTTATAATATAATGTAAATCATTACTTCTTTCCATCATGATCATTTAAAAATTGAATCGTTCTACTTGTGTATGTACGACCTAAAGTCTCTATGATTGTAATGTAGTTTCTTTCTCATTACCATAATTCATGGTTCTTTGGAAAATAATATTTTATGTATAAAATAAATAATTATTTCATGACTAATATTTTTTATACCATGGAATGATGACTCATTTGACCATAGTCAGCACATCAATACTTTTTTGGAATAATGAACAGAGAGCCCACAAAAAACCGAATTGGGACATACTGATTACATACTTAAATATGTATTTAAAATAAATGGTTTCAGTATAATGTATTAATCATAGGAAACTAATTTAGTAAAATACACTATACTTATATGATTATTACACAATATATGAAATAAATTCATCCAGTTCTGGACTTGAGGAAAAGCATTCCATCTCAAAACATCCTTCTTTGAGACATGTGTCATTTTATACACATAATTTCTTCCATATAGTTTAAATAATTATCCTTTTCATATTATATCATAAAGAATTGCAAATTCATATATTTATAACTTGTAATTGAATTACATCATTCATGAGGGTTTTGATTCAAAATTTACTAAAGAAGAAAATATTTATGCTTCAATATAATTTTAATCGAGATTATTTATTCTTGAATTACAATTAAGGGAAATAATTTATTCATTTTATTATAAATAAATTTAAATTTTACTCAACTATATTTATCTATGATATTTTCATTAAAGAGTTCTGTTTTTCTCTTTTATGTACATAAAATTATTGAGAATATATTTTTTTAAAAATCAAACATGGTTTCTCTCTTCATCCAAAAATCATATTATCATCAATAAATGTGTATTAAATATTATATAATTATTTATTAATGAAATTTTGACCCGTTTTTTCATATTTTCTATAAAAAAGTTTAATTTTAATCTTACCATCATTTTTTGAATGAGGATATTTTTTTTCTTACAAAATGTTATTGGAATGTTTTTTTAATATTTTATGACTTGTATAAAATTTTACACCATTATTTTATTTTAAATATTTCTCGATAAGTTTAAAATGATATTTTCTATGAAACAAATTCCTATAATAATTTTAAATTTCACATTGTAAAATGTTATTTTCAAAGCTAAATTATTTTTTTTCTTTAGATTGAATTTTTATTTTTTAAAAATTATTTATATTTATAAACATAAAAAGAATTTATTGTTATGGAATTCTCATAAAATATATATATGTATATATATAAGAATTAAAAATTTATGAATTTATCCCTACCCCCTAATTTTATGGGTTAATAAATTCCTTCTTCTCATTTCTCGAATTCCATTATTATGAAATTTCCTTTGATTATGATATATGTAAATATTATGTTTCCAATTTTTTTGAATGTCTAATTATTTTTTTATTCGTTATGATTGGTTTCCTTATTTGGAACAGATATAAATACACATGAAATGTATGTGATCTATTAGTACATAATATTATATCTCTCCAAGGAATTGGATAAGGTTTTAGTCCCATTATACTTCATGTCTGGGATTAGTAAGTGAACCAAATCCATTATGGGACTTTTTCCACTATAATATTTTATCATGCAAGTTATCCTTGATTTATGTACATGTAATCTATAATTTTTCATCCACATTACCTATAATGTCATTATCAGAAGGTTATATATTATTTATGCTATTATTTCATTTGATTACTCATGAGAATTCTCTTTTACGATAAAATGTTATATCTTTTACTCAAAAAATTTGTTCCCTTAGTAGGATTTTTAACTCACACGTTTCTCTTTGGAAATCCATAGGTTAAACCTTTGATTTGAGGAGATTAATTTTATTTAGTTTTTCATTAAGGATTATAATAAATTGTTATTCCATATTTTAGTACCTTTTGATGTGTTGTGATCCTATTATTTCAAATACATTTGGCCTCATGATCATTGGGACTGTACATGGTGGATATTTATGTATAGAAATCATGAAGTAATATGTTTTGAAGTCTTCGGTCACTATGATGAAAAATAATTTTGTATTATACTTTAAAATCTTAGATTAAATGAGATATATTAAAAATTATGTAAGTATGTTTTTTGTCATCAAGAATTTTCATTTTAGGGCCATATTTTCTATGTGGATGGACTCTAGTCCGATCCTATAAAGATGAATATAGTTATATAATTAAATTCATTAATTAACATAACCAAGGTATTTAGTTTCATTGGAATTGAAAGGTTATATTTCTGATTCATCTAGAATTTTTTCTAATTGGATAACCAATTAGCTTGACATACATGTAGAGGGGGTAAGTTCATATATACAACATAATGTGAAGAGTGTTTTTTTGTATTGAAGTAGCAATTGGTCAAATCCAAAATTAAGACTCTACTATCAAAAAAATGATGTTTTTATATATATATAGTAATGGATGGATGATGTGTGTGTGTTTTTTTATTATGAAAAATAATAATTTTATTGCATGTGTATAAAGGTAGTTAATGAATCATGAATAGAATAATCTTTCCTAGGATCTTGAGTTAGAAGTTGTAATCATTTCCTTCTAGATATGCATAAAATGGATCTATGGTGAAATTTGTGAGATATATGAAAACCATAAATGATTAAAATAAAAAATTTGGACCAAATGATTATTAAGAGGGAAATACAATGATATAGTATATGGTGAAATTTGTATCTCATTCTATAAATCCAATATGGTGGCACCTGATACATCGAGATTATTATTTCGTATTACACTACCACATAGGGAAATACAATAATATAGTATATTCATTGAGTATGAAGAATCATAGTTTTTGGGACCAAATGGTAATTAAGAGGGATCATATGTTCGTGGATCTTGTAAATATGGATATGTAAATTATTAAAGAATGAGATACAACATTTACTTTTAAATTATAGATAAGCTATCTTAATTGTAAATGACAATGAGTTCTTAGTTAGTTGATGAGTTTTTTATGAATGATAATAAATCTGTGAGTGGTGGGAAGTTGGAAAATATCATTTCGATGGAATAATAAATTTTGGAAGAGATTGTGATTGAAATATATACCTTATCATAAATGGAAATATTGAGATGATGCTCAAACTTCTAATCTCTCTATACACCGAGAAACAAAACCAATGTATTTGTATTTGAGGGAACATTTTTTGTTGGGGTTACATAAATTAGGAAAACTCTTATTATGTGTCCATTTGATTGGTTTTTGAATAAGTTATGGCTGAGTGAAAACATACAAGAGGAGTCATGATATATATTACTATTACTATATGGAAATTATAGGACTTTAATATGGAATTTTTCATTGGAATACAAAATAATACTTGAATTAATGATTCAATAATTATTATTTCTGATATCCTAATAAAATATAATAATTTCTTAAATATATGGGAATAGTTAATTTTTGAGAACCTCATAAGGCTTTATATTAATTATTTTTAAGTGTTCATGTTGCACCAATTTCATGTTTGTTTGATAATGATCACCATTATAGAAGGAATTATTTTTGAGACTTCATAAGGACCATGATACTAATATTCATTTATTAACCACCAACCATCCCCAAACTAATGTAAAATAATAATGGACTATTCAAACATTGGAAGACATGTTGAGGTTATTCTATCATTAAATTAAATGTTTTTGGGGTTATTATATTTCATTTTAAGAGTTCACCTATATCAATATATTCCATTCAAGTATTCAAATGGTTTCATATTAAGAATTCCATGGAAACAAATGTCGTACTCCATCCTAATGGGATTAAGTAGTTGAATGGAAATATATAGGACCGAAACTTATTAAAGAGGAAATGAAAAAGGTAAATACCATTCATTAAAATATCAAATTTTCTCATTGTATTTTAATGATTTATAATGAAATAGGAGGAAATATTTGGAATTTCAAGTGGGAGATCATTTTCTCTCAAAAATAACTCAATGGAAGGGTTTCATAAGTGTTGCTTAAAATGAAAAAAATGAGTACTAGGTATATTAGACCCTTTCAAATTTTGGAAAGGATTTTTGTTCAATCTTTCCAGTGAAAAACTAAACCATTCCTATATAATGTACATGAAGTGTCCCATATAAATTTTTTTGGTATGTATATGTTGTACCCCACACATGTGATCACATAAGAGGAAATTGGATTGCAACATGGTCTATCTTACTAGGAATAGACTATCCAAATCTGTGATACTAGAGAGAAATTATTGTGTTATATAATAAATAAACTATTAATTTTAATTTAGAGATATCTTAAATAAATTTGGGAACAATAGGATATTATATATAATAATAACGTTCATTTTCGTAGAAAGTGATTAACATGAAAATTTCAATGAAGAAACTTTTGTAGGTGGGAATAATGTAACAGCAAACCCTAAAATTTAATAAGTAAAAAATTCTTTTTTATTATTAAAATAATAAAATTAAAATTTTAACAATGAAAAACATTGAAATTCCAATTTTATAATTTGAATATTGATTATTGACTTCTACAAAATACCCCTAAAAATAATTTTCGATATTTTCTCTTTGAAATATGCTTTCATGAATAATAATAAATAGAGCTTTTAACCGTTGCATATTTTTTTACAATAATGAATAATAATAACTATAATTTAATATTTATTACCTATAAATATTTTACAATTAATGACAAGAAAATTTTGAGGATAAAAGAATTATTTTTCATAAAAATGTCCTTTCCTAGATAATTATTTTTAAGGCATAAATCCTATCCATTTTAATTAATTAAAATAACATTAAATTATAAATTAATTAAATTAAAATAATACATTATTTATCTTACAATAAGAATATAAATCCATATTATTATTTTTAAAAGTTCTATAGTTAATACAAAACCATATTATGACTAAATAATCTAATTCTAGAAAACCCATTTTTCGACACCTTTTACATGCTTATTTTTAAATTAAAATTTTCCACTTCAACGTGTTGAAATTTTTAAAAATTATTCTATATTTGGAATTAGGAAAATAAATATTAGATCATAAGGGGAATATGATTTATTATCATAATGAATAGTGAAAATGATAAAAAGTAATTACCCATTTTAATGTGAAAAATAGGTATACTAGGGGAGGCTAAACAAATGATAAATGTCATATTTATATGTAAAATTTTCAAAATATTATTGTATGGACATATTTCGACATTTTATGTCCAACTTTATAATATAAGTTTATTTTTAAATAATTTTTTAGCAAATTAATATATCAGTTGGTATTTTTTATTGAAATTTACACATATCATCAAAGAAGTTCCCTTTTTCCCATTTATCAAAGGGAAAATCATCCCCAAAATTATTCCCACTTATAAAGATATATATTCTTTAAAAATAACCCAGAAACCATGAAAAAATCCCTATAAAAATTCAAAAAAAATATTTCTTATGAAAAGACCATCTCTAGGGTGCTTAATAGGAGATCCAAAGCATGTTCTTCTAAGAGATGGTAAGTGTCTTTACTAAGATCTTTCTTTTTTAATTATTCTTATACCACATTTGATTATATTTTAATTCATAAAAATTAGTAATAAAATTTTCTGTAATATAATTAAATTTTATTATGTATATGTGATAATGATTTTACATTTTCAGCTCTATCAAATGGGAAACAGATCCATCACATGTGTGTACAATGTACGACCTCCTCCCAAAGTGATGTAATTTTATTCAATCAATAACTCACATTGTTAGTCATAATGATAGATATAATGAATTTATATTATACATATGAAATATTATAAATTCTATAAAATTAAAATATCCTACACTTTCTTATCATTTCATCTATTAATTGAATGATAACGTTGCTCATCTATACTTACGACCTACCATCATGACGAAGCGAAGATGTTCATTTTCCATGTCTATTTTTGTAAGGGTTATAAAAATTTATTTATTCATTAAATAATATGTTTTTTATCATGAATATAATTCATTTTAATATAAGGTAATTAACACATGAAACAATAGTAATAATAAAATATTATAAATGAAAGAGATGTAAGATGTCAAAATAAGATCATATATAATATTACATATTTAATTATTTATATATTATAAATTAATTAATTGAATAAAACCATTATAATTGAGTTTTAATCATGATCAACTAAAATGAATGGTGATGTATGGGATTTAATCTATTCATCCATTCTGTTGATACATATTTATTAATAGGCACCAATTCACTTTTTTTAGTGTATATACTACCCCATTGAGTTTTTTTATCATAAATGGATATTTATTTATGATTATTAATGTTTCAATACATGTTTATTCTTTATACAAGTAAATATTTAAATCCTATTAAAGAGGAATCAATGTATTTAAAAACCTCACTTTTTTTTATTGATTTTTTTTTGATTTGATGAATATTATAATTTAATTCTCGTATGATAGAGTGATTTTATTATCCACTGGATATTAAAGGATATTCCATATTTTATTTCTAATGTTCCAATCATTGGTACTTTAATTAATAATGAAAAATAATTAATTAAAAACTGAATTTTTCTCTCATTTAATAAGAAATTGTTGTTTCCATGTCCATCATTGTTAAAAAAAGTTCTCAAAAGTAAGTTTCTCTAATAAAAAAATTTATCTATGAAATTTTATATTGTCCTTTTATTTAAATAAATTGTTCTAATGGTATATTTATTTAATTTTTCTAGAAGTTATTCTTTATAATTTATAATGAAAATTTTTTGTAAGGTTTTTTAATGTATATAGTGATAATGAACCACACCACCCTCATTACCTTTTTATGAAATTCAGAATTTATTAAAAATAATAATTTGTTTTAAAAATCTTTTATTAAAGGTAATTTTAAAATTTCCCTTATATTAAATTTATTCCTCTATTGTTAATGATTTTATTATTTAAAACATATATTCTCAATGAACTGATGGTCACCTACCACCTATTAATTAATTGTTTTATTATTTAGATTCTCTTGGTAACGTTACATATTAAGGATGAATTATCATTAAAAATTAAATTTATATTAAAAATTCCTATTCATTATGGCATGGATATTATTATATCTTAAATCATATTCCGTTTCTATATAAAAGTATTTCTTTGAATCTTATTGTATTAAAAAGGGAGATATCTATAATCATTATTCTGCATTATAAACAAGAATTTATTAATAAGACACATTTTTCATTGATGAATGACTATCGTAGGGTGTAGAAAAAGAGTATTTATATGTTTTACTAGTGGATCGTAGAGGATGAATTGGGTCCTCTCACTTGAAGTTCCTTCTATGTTCATTCACATACATAATCTAATTCATCTAAGAAGTAATTCTTTTTATTGTTTTATGTTTGGTGAAATAAATAGAATAAAATATAAGAAAAAATTAAGATGAAAATAACAATAAATTATAAATTACCATGTAATGATAATTAAAATGGAATTATGGAGAAAGGGATGTTCTCCCAAGTGAATTTTTAGGGAGAACATTCATTAACCAGCTTCAAATATTTTTAGTGAACACACTCTATTGCTAGTGTGAAAAACATAGTCTACCCCAGGTATGAATGGAAAGTCCACCTAGTGATCTCCAATAACACCCTCCACTCACCTCTTCAATCATGGGAAAATTGTTTTAGATTAATATGTTAAACCTTATATGACCACAGTGAGGATTACACCCACTATAACATTTCCTATGAATTAACTCAAATAATATTAAAAACTTCATCTTGGGATCAAGACCCTGATAACTACCTCTGGATATTCTTTACATCAATTACTCATGTTCATGAGAATTATTGTTCACGATGGTAATATGAGATGAATAATATAAAATAAGAATGAAAATGGTAGATAAATAAAATAAGTTGGATGGGTAGGCACACAAATTAAAACAATACATAGATTTATTAGAAATAATAATTATAATTGAAAACTAAAACAAAAATATTGAAAATAAATAATTTAAAATAAAATTTTGAATATTTGAGTATGGACTCCCTCGGTGTTGATCTCCTCAATGGTTCTTTGATGGAATGGGATGGAAGATGAGATTCTTTGAGAGGATGGATCTCCACTCATTTTATAGGTAGAATTTATACCCCAATAGTTGACACATTTTTTCCCATTAAATTAACTTTTAGCATGTTTCACCCTTCTTAAATGTTGTTTATAAATATTTAGTCCATATCTCCACAACATTTTAGAAAATTAGGACAAGTATGCCAAGAGTTACTCCCATTTTACACTGAAAATTTATTATGTCCAGTCAAAGTCTCCAAATGGAAAACCTACATATCAGAATGTCTTAATGGCCATTAAAACAGCCAATTCATGCATTCTAGCCTTCCTGAAAGTTTTTTCAAAATTCAATGCACATCTACCCACCTAATTTCACATTAATTGGTCCCACTATGAATGAGTTATGAATCCCATGCCAAAAATCGATAGATTTGTAAACAGTTTTCACAGTCTAAACATTGTGCTTTTTTTGAGCTTCCATATGGTCAATTCAACTTTTGGTAAAGAAGGATGATATGAATCCCAACATGTTTTTATTCCTTAATAGAAATAATTTTTCAATTTGGATTAATTTAGGAAAAATTATGTCCAAAATACGATAACAATTTAAAATAGTTAAAAATATGAAAAGGGCCATTTTTACTATTGAGCTCAAAATACCACTGATATCATAAAATGTGGAAATTTATCTTAAAATAAACCTTTTTTGGGATTTAAAAAAAATAAATTAAAAGAAAATTTAATGAAAAAATTTTCCCTATTAATTTCTCCACACATAAATTTTTCATTTTCTCAACTATAAAATCACTACATTGAATATAGAGGACACTAATATTACAAATATTCAAATTCAAAATTAATAAAATTTATCAATTTTTAAGGTAAAATCAATAATTCAGATTTATCATAAAATATAAATTAAATTTTACTATTTTCCTAGAAACAAATAAATCATATATTTTACTTTTCCCTTTTAAAAAAGATGTAACTTTTTATTTAATTTAGTTATATTTCTCAATTCATTATTATTAAGCATTTCATTTCCTGATTTACCTCACCTTTGAAGTTTTCCACTCATCTATCATAATATAATTCAACTAGAGTTATTCTAATATCATGAAAACATGAACCATATACATTATCTTGTTAAATATCTACTTTGACCACTTTGTAAAGACAAAAGGCACATAAAATCATGGGAACATTTCAATGATGGTTTAAATGACTCTGATGCTTATGATTCCAATTAACGTGTCCTAGTATTCCTAAAAGAAATTTAAAAACTCTTTTCTTGTCCACCCACTAATTTTTACTACAATTAGGTCCACCATGAATGAGTTATAGGCCCCACACAAAAAATCCACAGATATGTAAAAAAATTTATGATCCAACTTTGAGTTTCTTTTGAGCTTCTATATGGTCAATTTAGATTTTGGTCAAAAAGGATGAAATGAATCATTGGATTTTTTTCAATCCTGAAATGAAATTATTTTTTAATTTTTATTAATGTACATAATGTTATGTCTAATATAAAATAATTATTTTAAATAGTAAAAATTCTAAAATGGGAAATTTTTACTATTATGCTCAAAATAACAGCAATATCATAAAATGTGCCAACTTATCTTAAAGTAACACGTTTGTGGGATTTTAAAAAATTAAATTCTATGAAAAAATATTTAAATTATTTTCTTTATCAATTTCCTAAAATAGAAATTTCCCTTGTCCTCAAGCATAGAATCTCAACTCAGATTTCAGAGGACACCAATGTTACCAATATTTAAATTCAATAGTAATAAAATAAAACAATTTTAAATGAAAAACCAAACATTCAAAAATCCACATATAATATCAATTTATTTTTCCATTTTTCAAAGAAATAATTAATTCATATATTTTAATTTTCCCCATTGAAAAAAGATTGAACTTCTTCTTTTATTCATTCAAGCTTATAATTTCATTATTATTATGAATTCCATAGCATTATTTACCTCACCATTGAATTTTTTCTCTCATATATCATGATATAATTAATATATAGTTATGATAATATCATAAGAATAATAAAATTATCAATAATCTTGTCAAATTACAACTTTCTCCACTTCGTAAAGTCAAATGTCACATAAAATCCTATGGAATTTTCAACAAATTCTCAAATGAATCTTTGGATTAAATTTCCAATTAACACATCCTTTACATCAATAAAGAAGTATCAAAACTCCTTTTGTATCAACCCTACTAATTTCGAAGAATTTGGTCCCACCAGAAACTATTTATGCACCCTACACTAGAAATCGATAGATCTATAAAGAGGTTTCAGGGTCCAACTAGTGAGTTTCTTTTGAGCTTCTATATGGAAGATTCATCTTTTGGTCAAAAAGGATGAAATGAATCCATGTATGTATAAATACCTGAAAAGAAATAATTTTTCAATATGGATTAAATTAGAAAATCTAATTTCCAAAATTAAATAATAATTTAAACGAGTTAAAAATATGAAATTGGCTATTTTAATAATTATGCTCAATGTACCACCAATTTCATAAAATGTGGAAATTTATCTTAATGAAACACTTTTTGGGGAATTAAATAGTTTTAATTCAATTTAAATTTAATCAAAATATATTTTTTATCAATTCCCCCACACATAATATTTTTTTTCCTCAAGCATAAAATCTCAACAGAGAGTTCAGAGGAAACCAATGTTACCAATATTCAAATTCCAATGTAATAAAATATAATAATTTTTAATTTTAAATCAGTCTTTAAAAATCCTCATAAAATATCAAGGTAATTTCCCATTTTTAAAATAATCAATTAATTCTAATATTTTACCTTTCCCCATTGAAAAATAATGGAACTTCTTCTTTCATTCATTCAAGTTTCACAATTCATTATTATTTGGAATGCTACATCATGATTTACAACACCTATGAATTTTTTCTATCATATATCTTGATATAATTCATGTAGAGTTATTATAATATCATGAGAACAGTAACCTTATCAATAATATTGTAAAATAACATCGCTCTTCACTTTATAACGAAAAAAGGCACATAGAATCATGAGGACTTTCCAATAAAATATTAAATGACGCTGAGGCTTAAGTTTGACAATTCACATGTCATATAGTTCATGAAAGATTGTACAAAACACATTGTACATCCACACACTGATTTTCAAATAAAATGGCCCCAACATGAATGAGTTACGAACCCTATACCAAAAATAAACATATTTGTAAACTGTTTTCATGGTCAAACATTGTGTGATTATTTTGAGCTTATGTGTGGTCGATTCTACATTTGGTCAAGAAGCATGAAATTAATCCATGGATGTGTAGAATCCTCAAAATAAAGGTTTTTCCAATTGCGATTATTGTATAAAATGTTATTTCCCAAATAGAAAAATAATTTAAACTAGCTAAGAATCTCAAATGGGCCATTTTTACAATAAAGTTCCAAATACAACAAATATTATAAAATATGGAAATTTATCTTAAAGTAACACTTTTGTGGGATTTAAATAGTTGAAATAAAATACAAATTATCTGAATATATTCTCTCTATCAACTCCGCCACACATAAATTGTTCTTTTCCTATAGTATAAAATCTCAACATAGAATTCAATGGAAATAAATGTTACCAATTATCAAATTCCAATGTAAATTTTTTTAACAATTTTCAATGTAAAATAAAACATTTAAAAATCCACATAAGATTTCAATTTAATATGTCATTTTTCAAATAAATATTTAATTCATAATTCTTTTTACATTTGAAAAAAAGATTTAACTTCTTCATTCATACATTCAAGATTTCTCAATCCATTATTATTAAGCATAACACATCATGATTTACCTCGCCTTTAAATTTTTCCTCTCATTTATAATGATATAATTCTATGTTCATATCAAGAGAACCTGCACCTTCTGCATAATCTTATAAAATGACTACCTTATCCAATTTGTAATGGAAAATGGCACATAAAATCAAGATGAAATTTCAATAAATGTCCAAATAACTCTAAGGATTAAGGTTGATAGGATTTGATATTTTAAAAATTAATTCCCAAGGAGGTTTTTTATCTCTTAAGTACAATGCATAATATCAAAAATTTTAATGAAATTCTCCCCATCAATGTAGCAACACCCACATCCCCTAAAACTCAATGTAAGGTCATGATCAATGTGAAGTATAATGAAAGATTAAAGCACCCGGTTTATTTTTTTTTTAATTTTTTTTATTTTTTGCCTTTTATTAAGTTATGATAAGATCAAAACTCAAAAACCATCACCTAACCACATGTTATTAGAATATCAATGGATTGGAAAATGGTGATTTTTTTTTCTCCCAAATCACAGCCCTTTTTTCTATTTTTTATTTATTTTTTTCATTTTTTTCAATTTATTTAATTCACAACGGTAAAATAATGAAGTAAAATTATTTATTCGACAACCTTTTATAATTCCCACAATATCACCCCCACAAATTTTCCTTAACATGTAAATCTTCCCATACACCAGGACTCCCTTCACCACCACTAATCAATAATAAAATATCATGAAAATACTAATTTTAGTGTAAGTATGAGAATCAAATTGCATAAAACATGGATCATCCCTAACAAGGCCATTCATGGTCTCTATAGAAGAAAGTAATGATTGATATAAATGGTGGTATTAATGGATAATGGCTTTTCAAAATATTCCCCAATAATTTTAAATGTGTTTTTGTAAAGTCATAGATTTGACATGTTCAAATGAAGGTTTTGGTTGGTGACATGTCCCATGATCACTCAAGAAATATGATTAGTAATAAATAAGAATTACTTGGTTTATAAATCCTCATGTGAGTGAGACATATGATATTAGAAAATCACTCAATGCAAGATTCAAAATAATAAATCAATTCACATGAATTAAAAAAATTCAAATCATGAAAAATGGGTGGAGTATTTCATTTACATAAATCAACTAATTCCCTTAAACCACGACTCATCATTTCAATATCTATACTTCATTTCAATCATTTTTTTTATTTTACTCATTTAATCTCATTAAAATTGAAATCTAAAACAGGGAGTCACTGGATTCTTAAGAAACCCGTGTTTCCTAGATAAGTCAAGTTAATCACTAGATCAAGTGTGGGAATTCAATTGTTTTCATTAATGATCAAAAAATGTTTTGGACCAAAAATTGTAAAGAGTTTAAAAGATTATAATAATAATTGAACTCTCTTTTGAAATAAATCTTTGGGTCTCTTCTTCCAATGCTTGAGATATCCTTCTTCCCTTATGATAATATAAAATAAGAACAACTCAATTAAACACAATGATCATATAATTTAATCTAAAAATGAAAAGTGGGAGTAGGCCGTATACTGGACTAATTCCTAACACCAAATTTGAAATCTAAATTCCTAATATTTAAAATTGAAGTACTAAAAATCAATTAATGGATAAATCGTGGTATCATCCCCCATGTGGGGCCTCAATTTTTACTTCTTCTAGAGGGAAGTACCTACTGTTATCCTATGTTTGATGGTGGATGAAGCTTCCATGATTGAACCATCATATGTGGTTTTTCTCATCATCTGCTTCATCCTTGTTCTTGAGAAATTATCCAGTGATAAAGAACACCATATCCTCTACTTCACAATGAGGTATACCTTTCATGATGGGGTATTATGTTGTATGTACCATAATATTCCTTGGTTTATACTTATGGAACAATATTCTCTTCGAGTGATGGTTGATTAGGGGGTTTAATATGACAATCCTTTGTTCAATTTTCCTCTGCCTCAACTACTTGGATATCATCATGGGGATTCTAAAATTCATGTTCAAGAATGTGAGGTAGCTCTATTTTTTCCTCAATTGGTGCATCTTCTTTTTCATCATCATCCACTTGGGCATAGTATGAGTTTACAAAACTAAAAACTCAAATGAATTATGAGGTGTACCCAAATTTTTTTCAACGAAATTAGTTGGAATTATGTTCACGAATGTATCATATACCTTAGTTGGTTCTACTTTAAAATCCTCTTCAACTGAAAGTGCTACTTGGAGTTTATATTCACTTGAAAGAGGTAGGTAGTCGGGCTCTTCAATATGTTTTTGAAATTCCAATTCATGAGTGGTTTTATCATTTTCCAAGGCTAGTGAGATATTAAATGGTTTCACATGTTCTTGTTTTTATTGTTTAGAGAGATAAATTAGTTCTTCACATTCATTCTAGAATTTATTCTGTTCATATTGACCTCCCACATGTAGCTCAATAGGTAATTCCTTTTCATATATCTCTCCTCGAAATGGTTGAGTAAAGACGAATGAATCTTTAGGTAACTCCTCATTTACCTCTTATGGTTCATTAATTTCAATGATGAGTGGTGAAATTTCCTCCACCACAACCTCAGGTTCCTTCTTTGGCTCTTGGTTGGGTTTCTATTGTATATTATGGACATATTTTATTATCCATTCAATTGGACTATATAGTTATTATATGGCCTCTTAAAGTTTATTCACTGGAGCTCTATTTTACACTAAAATATATTCCTCTTGTTATTGTTACACCTATGAGTATTAATTCCATGAATAGTAATTATAGTTTGGATACATCATGGGAATTTATTTTTGGCATTTGTTTAAAGAAAAATTAAAATCTATCTACAAAGTGAAAATAGAAAAAGATAAGTCAAATACTGATAGGATACCCAGAAACGATGCCAGTTTTGATTCACACATGTTTTAGGGCACAAAAAAAGTATATTTTAATGTTTTCCTTGTGCTACATAGAGGTTGACCAGGGTCCTCTCAATTAAGGAGATTTCTCAGTTCGTTCACCTACCTAATCTAATTCACTGAAGAAGTAATAAATTTTTTTTGTTTTATGTTTCATGAAATAAATGGAATAAATTAAATGAAATAAAAAACAATAAAAAATTGTTCTTAAATTCTAAATTACCTTACAATGCTAAACAGAATAGAATTATGGAATAAAGGAATTTCTACTACTAGAATTTTTACAGAGCACATTCATTGAAGAACATCATATATTTTTAGTGAATACACTCATTCAAATGTTTGAACAGCTTATCCAATGGCCCAAAGGCCGTCATTTTTTATTTATTTTTTGATAATACACCTTTCAAGGGGTGAGATGGAACCCTTACAAGGCCTGTAGTAGAATGTATTACACAGCCCGTAGGCCTTAGAGGAATTCATTACCCGTAGGCATCAGACGATACATAGAACCCAGAATAACTACTTAGAACTGCTCATCCCTATCATCTTTATATTGAAATCAGCTCTCAACCTATGTATAACTGTTCGGCTAGGCTTCCCCGTGCATGCATAGGCTTGTACCGGTGGCAGGTGTCATACCCTCTCATTCGTCCAACCGGTTTAGCTACTTTTATGGTGAATGTTCCTTTCTCATCCTCCTTTTTAATCTATTTCCTTGTAGGTTGTCTGGTTTGCATCTGCAGTTAAGGTGGCTCGAATGCCTTGAGTTGGCCCGAATGCCTTACGGACCCGAAGGCCTGGGTGGCTCGAAGGCCTTAAATGACTCGTGGACCGAATCGGTGACACGAAGGCCCAATTGGGTGAATATTCCCATTTTCTACAGTGTCAAACAGTTCCTGATACAGGACCTTCTACAGTGCTTCTACAATACCCTAGAAATTAGCCTCCACCTGGATTTGATCTCGGGTCACCTAGATGCACTTAAGAAGTCCTCACCAACTAGGCTGAGGCTAATGTTTATTAAAAATCTTAGTCTACCCCAGTTATTAATGAAAATTCCACTTAGGAATTGTCAATCACACCCACAAACCACCTACTTAATCGAGGGAAATTGGTTGTAGATTCAGACGTTAATCCTTGGACTATCACAATGAGTATTATACCCACTTTATATTATACTATGAATCAACTCAAATAATATTAAAAACATGGTCTCAGGTTCAAGAACCTGATTACACCCTTTGGATATTCCTTGGGTCAATTACTCATGATCATGAGTATTATAGTGAGCGATGGAAATATGGGAAGAAGAATATAAAATATAAAATAAAAATTGATGAAAATAAAATAGGGTAGATGGGTAGACACAAAAATGAAAACAATCCATGAGTTTATTAGAAATATAAATTAAATTGAAAATTAAAAAAAATAAAACAACTAAATTCAAATGATATGGGGAAGATTTGAGAGCAGCCTCCCTCCGTGGAGATCTCATCCATGGTGCTTTGAATGTGTGGGATGGAAAATGGGATTATTTGAGAGGGAAGAGCTACCCTCCTTTTATATATAGAATTTATCTCCCTATAGTTGATCTATTCTATCTACATTAAATTACCTTTTTCTTACATTTTACCTTTATTGAATTTCATTCATAAATATCATTTCTATCTCTCCTCCAAGATTCATCGTATTTGGACAAGTATTCCGATATATTTTCACATTTTACTCTGACAATTTATTATGTGGATTCAGACTCTAGAAATTGGAAACTTCTTGATTATAATGGTTTAATGGACATTAAAATGGCCACATCACATGTCTTATACTTCATGAAAGATGTTTCAAAACTACATGCACATCTACCCACCGAATTTCCTAGCTATTGGGTCCACTATCGGAGTGTAATGGACCCCACACCAAAAATGGTCAGATCTGGAAACAATTTTCATGATCTAAGATTTTATATTATTTTAATGTTACATACAGTCGATACAAATTTTGGTCAAGAAGGATGAAATTAATCCCTAGTTGTGTAAAATTTGGCGAAGAAATATTTTTTTAATATGTATTAATGTTGAATATTTAGTGTCCAAAATAAAATGATAATTCAAAATAGTTAAAAATATGAAATGAACGATTTTTTTACTATTAGGCTCAAAATTCTACCAATATCATAAAATGTGGAAATTTATCTTAATGTAACACATTATGGGGATTTAAAAAATGAAATTCAATGTATATTTTTAAAAAATATTTTCTCTATCGGTCATGAATTTAATCATCCATTCAACATATGTGGAATTATTTATACATTTAGTTATAAGTGGGACCTAAAAGTATATTTCTCCTCGATTCATTTGATGGTATAATGAGAAAAATAATTTGGAAATATTAAATAGTTTTTCTACAACATTTTAAAACTATCTTGGAATAAGTACTTGAGAGTATATATATCACAATTTTTGAGATCAATATTTCCAATGGTAATAATTTCATTCATAGACCTTTCACTGTTATTATCCATGATATTATTGCACTGACATTATCTATGGATGCATTTTTTTCTAATGATACATATAAAATGGTATGTGTTTTTAGTTATTTACCTTTCCAAGTTGAGTAATTATTTTCTAATCATGATATTCAATTTTTGTTTAATTGTAATGTGTTATCAATTATCTACCTTAATATATTTATTATGAATTGTCGATATATTAGTGCTTCCCGTATAAGAAAACTATATTTACTGTTTGAGGTAACCATTATTTTTTTCCTTTCACCAATTTATGATGAATAATTCATTTAATGATTTAATGGATATGAAATGATTTTCATTACTATGTTTTATATTTTATCCTCAATATAAAATGAGTATCATAAATGTATCTTGATCCACAAGACTAAAAAATAGGTTGGTCCATTGGGATTTGACGCCCCCTATCTCTACCAATGTAATAAATTAACCATCCTCTTGAAGATACAATATCCAGGGTTGTTACCTTTAAATTTAATTTTTATTTTGATATGTATGAATATTTTTCATAATGGCCCATAGAATATTATTATGTCTATAATGATATAATACATGATTGCATGCATGTCATAATCTCTCCTTCTTGGTTGATATCCTATATCATCAGGAGGTGTCTTTCCAGCCTCAACAGCAGCAACATCCAGGTGGTGCACATGTGGTACGAAGGTAATATGGTGGCCGACTATTATTCTTCCCTGGTGGCAGAAAAACAAGGTACATACATTTATTTTTTCCTGAATTCCAATATGATTGAACCAGAGGGAGTGAGTTTGATTAGGGGAGACCATATTGGTCTTCACTACTTTTGACCCCCCTATGTTTTTACCTTTAGCCTTGCCCATGGATTTTTGTGTGCATGTTCTTTCCGCTTTTTAATAAAAATTCAATCGATATTGATGATATAAATTTAATCATTCTTCTGTTACGAATATGTTATTGTTATTTTTAATTGATCATTATGATTGGTTGTTCCTTTTTAAACCATGTGTTGGTGGTTCTATAATGAAGCAATGATGGTGTTGGTCAGAGTAGTTCACTCAAGAGGGGAGGGATGAACTGAGTAACTATATGAATTTCTGTTAAAAGATTATTATTTTAAATGAAATTGTTTCCCCAAAAATAGATAAAACCCGTTTAATGAAGGTTATACTGTTATAAGAGTTTGAATTTTTGAACAACCTCTTAGAAGATTGATTAATTCTCAGTAATATTAATTGGTCTCATTAATATTACATTTGTAGTTACCCTACTATGACAAATAAGTTATAAATTCTTTTTAATACTAACTATCAAATGGAAATTAGTGTTTCCTGGATAATGCAACAATGTAGTAAAACATATAAGAATAAATTGAAACAACACAACAAATTTGAAACAAGTGGTTCAGTCTCAAGTTGAGACCTAATCCACTCCACATTGTGATAAAATTCCACCGAGCCATTTATATTAATTAACTTTGATACACACCCTAGATCAGGGTTAACAACAATACACAGACTATCTAGGTCACACAGGGACCTCTTCCACAGTTTTTGTGGGTTAACAAAAATAATAACCAGGCCACACAGCGACCTCTTTCACAGTTGTCGTGGGTAAACAAAAGTATAAAAATATTGTTGTAAGGATTTTGAAATCCTCAAATTTAGCACATGAGTTAGTGTGTATATGGAATATACATAGTACATACATTGATAAAAAATTATGTAAAAGAAACACTAAGAGAGAGTAGATATGAGTATAGAATGCTCTAGTGTTTTGAAGTGCAGCTCTGGACTCCATTGATTAAACTGAAATGCTTTTGAGTCCTACTATGGATTGTGTCTTGAAAAAAAGAGTTATACAATTCATCTTGTGTTCTTCATGAGTGTTGATAATGTGAATATGTTCTCTGGATTCCATTGTATTTCTTATGTTCTATAGAAAAGTCAAATTGCATGCATGATACAATGCTTTGTTTGAAAATCATGCAATATGTTCTTCGCGGTGATACTCATAGGCTTATTTTTTGTTCAGTATCGCGCTATCTTGTTTTTGGGCACACATCGCACTTTATCTTCGAATGCATGGGTTTTAGCTGACAGGTTCCATTTGTTTCATACCTCATACCTCGTACTATGACTACAATGAGAAATTGATTATGTTAGTGCATTAAATGAATCAAATATGGCCTTTAAAAATTAAATTGAAAGATGACAAAATAGTTTAAGAAACATTGTCACAGAATGTTATGAAAATGGTGTCTCTTTCACATGGTGTCTGAGTGTCATGGTGTCTGAGTGTCATGATGTCTTAGTGTCATGACGTCTTGTTCACAGTGTCTTGTTCATGGTGTCTAGATTACGGTGTCTGGCTTCACGGTGCCTGCCTTACGGTGTATGGCTTGCGGTGTCTGGCTTATGGTTTCTGGCTTACATAGTTTTATATTATAGTGTCTTAGTATACGGTGTCTGGATTCACGGTGTCTTAGATTATGGCGTCTAGCTTCACGGTGTCTGGCTTCATGTTGTCTGGCTTCACGGTGTCTGGCTTCATGTTGTCTTATACTTAGGCAAACGACTGTATTGAGAATTAAATAGTGATATACATGAAATGGATTGATCTTAACCATTAAAAATAATGGGAGATCATGAAGCATAAATACACATAATTAGATATAATTTAATAGTTACCAGGTTTAATAAGATTTGTGATCATTAAAACATGATTAATACATGAGGAGTCCAACAATCTCCCCATTTTTGATGATCACAAATCATGTACAGTTAAATTGTAATTTAGATGAAACTACATAGAAAATAACAGATAGAATCTTTATTTAGAAACATTCCCCCTTTTGGGATTACCAAAAAGATTAAATAAGAGGGGGTAAATAGTGCACATTCCATTAAGAGTAAATAGTTTAGTAGAAAATAAAATACAAATAAAAAAATAATGGCATTCCCGTCAAAAAAAATATTAAGCACTGGTCTTCTTCAGCGATTGTCCTTCTCTTTGCCTTTATCAGTAACAGAAGAGGATGCCAGAGGGGTAGTGGTTGATGTAGACGAAGGTTGATATGTGGTAGAAAGAGAGGGTAAAGGGAGACCTTCAAAGTCTGATGGAGACAAGGTAGGAGCAGTAGAAGATCTAGGCGGTTGCTGATTAAGAATCACATGCCTGATCTGACTGAGAGCATGGACAACTGACATGGTAGTTGAAGCTAAGGTAGAGGGGAAGGTAGGGAGCCCATGTCTGAGAGCTGCAGCCACTGGAGAAATAATTTTTGTACTCTAGACATGAAGATAAGGTCTCAGGAGTTTGATTATGTCTACAATAATCTATCCACCGTATTGCATGGCTTTTTTTTAAAGTCATCATTGTTTTCTATAAACTTGTACAACAATCGGGTAAACTCAGTTAGCTTCTGGACTTGAGTTTTGATGGCTTGAGTCATTGGAGGAAGTTGCATATTATCTACAAGGAATTTTATGTGGTTGGTCATATTAGTCTTGGAGAAAATTCTGTTGAAATAGAAATCCACATTATTAGAAATCTTTTGTTGGGAATCATTTGTAATCTTGGAGTGAATTTTTACAAGGTCAAGCACTCAATAACTTTTCTTTACAACTTCAATGAAAGATGCCACATTAAAGCCACTAAAAGCATTCTGAATCTCTTCTTTGACTATATATATGAGCAAAGTACTATCCAAGGAAGGTGTAGAGGATTGACCAGAGGTATTAGAAGCTTTGACGGCTATTGTTAGAGATTTGATCTGATTTAGCACCTTTTTAAGAAATCATGTGTACTCATCAGTGATTTTATTATGGTTCTCCAAAATCTCTATCATTTCCTTCAACATCTGTTTTTTCCTTTCTGTAATATTTTATTCTAAGTATAACCAATAAGGGTTAATTTGAGACACAACAACTTTAGAGATTTGAGAAATAGTGGGTGCTAGAAGTGCAGTAGCATGCTCTAATCTCGAATGCAGCTCTTTCTGCATACATTCTACCATGCTTCTCAGGGTTGTGACTTCATTACTGAGTATATTATTTTCATCTCATACTTCTTGAATCTCATGGATAAACATAGGTTGTATTGTCCAAATGATCTTTTCCAAAAGTAGTGAGGCCTCTCTCTCACTCAAATTTGTCACATGACGAGGTGGGGAGTTCATAAGTTTCTCAACTCCAGATAGGAGAGTATCTCCAAATTCCTTTAAATCATCCTTACTGAAAATGGACAACTATTCAGATAAAGGTTTAGATGTAGGAATTGGTATAGGGATAGGTTCATGTTCAGGTTCTAGTTCAGGTTCAGGTTCTTTGTTAGGGGAAAAGATGGTGAATGATTTTAACTGAAACAGGGAAGAGAGATCAAACCCGGTTGTAGTAACATGATGAGACTCACTCACATCATAAAAACCTGGAAACTTGTACTCAGTCTCCACATGATTTTACTCATTTGGATGTGAGGCTTTACCAAAATCAAGATTTTAGGTTTTCTCCCCCTCAACACGTGCCTCCTTCTCAGGACTGAGAGACTCAGGAGCTTGGTCTAAATCAACAGTTTAATCACTATTCTCCTCATTAATTTCTTATCTAGCCACCTAAAAGGATATCTCCATCCTCTCCTCAACATAGGGTATTATTTTAGCAACATATTTCTCCATAGGTTGTTCTTCCAGATTCTCTTTTTGCATAATAGGGAGTTCTTCAAGATTTTCTTCTTGCACAACAGGGGGTTCTTCTACTATGGGCTATTCTATGGCTTGCTGCTCTGATTCTATCACCACTGATTCTTTTTCAGCCTTAGGTTGTATTTACATATTGACATATTCACTAAGGGTAGGAAATTATTCATCAAGAACAATAGGAGGAACAATAGTCCTTTCTTCATCAACAATAACATTATTTCATCCCACCTTTTTATAACATAAATTTTCAATACATTTTACAAAACCGATGATCTCTTAAGGTTTAGTGGCTTGGAAACCATGAACATAATACATAAAAAATCTTCTTAAACACTTTAATGGATACTTCATTTGTTCATCCTATGTTCATTATTTCATCTCATAACCTGGGAACATGCATCAAATGAAAGGGTGAGCAGAAGGCACAGTAAGGGAAACAAGGGAAACATTTTACATGTGAACATGAGATACATCAATAAATTCATGAAAAAGAACTTTAAGGCATGAGAAAGAATTCATGAGGAATATAATAATAAAAATAATATGTTTCATAACATGAATAAATGGCTACAACATTTAACTTAGACAGTCATTTCTATTTCACTATGGTCCGTCCCTAATGTGTCATTAAAAAAATTACCAAGTTTATTCACCAAGGAATTGTTAAAATGGTCATCTCAAGATATTAACTCTTTACCCAATGCATTGGAGCTCTATTAGGGAGAACCCTTTATTTTTATTTATTATAATGTGATCCACATATATCATCATAAATCATTTCAAAAACAACCCATATATCATAAAAATGGGTTTCATTTCATAGTCATAATAATTTAAAATCTGCTTTAAAGACGTGATCTTTATGTCACTTTAAACCCACAAAAAATGAAAGAAGGTATCATGTATGTAAATCCCAGAATTTAAAATAGAACATTTTTATATATATGTGAATTCCCCTATAGAATAATGTGTTTTTGGTATTCACTTAATAAAATAAATTAATTTTAGAAAAAGAGAGAGACATTTTGAGACGAAAATTCGGCAGCATAACGACTATGTTAAAGGGTTTTAGAAAACCTTGAAATGAGAGGGGACATGGGACAACCACTCATAAATTATCCATAGAATAGTATAGGGACATAATATAGAGGATATAAGAACATGGTAATGATATTTGAAGGACATAATGTCTAAGATGAAAAACATGAAAGAAGATAAAAATAAGATTCCTCTTATGAAGAATTTGGCAGCCTAACGGCGTAACTTAAAACATAAAAAAATGAATTTGATGAGATTAAATAGGGTCTCCCATTATGTGAACATAAAAGGAATGTATGATTAATATAGATATCATACCCCAACATGGAAAAAATGAACTTGAAAGACTTCACATGAAAGTAGAACTTTGAAAATGGGAAGAGTGAAAGAATCCCTTACGTTGAAGAGTAACTTCCAAATTGTCATCTTTGGGACCTTGAGAGGATTAAGGGAACCTTGGGAGGACTACTTGGGACGTAAGGAGACTAGAAATTAGTTGAGGAGAATTTTGGAATGGAAAGGATGAGAGAATGTCTTGGTATTTATAGGGGAAGTGAGGCGACAAGACATTAATGGCCAAGGGACACCTCAATGGTTGTATTGGAAAAACCATGGGCTTGCCCCTAGTATTTGACCATGGTAATGACCACATGGGACATGTCATACATTATGTTACTATTCATAAGTCTACCAGAATTATTACATAATTATTACATCCTTAATGATGTCATTAAACACCCGAAAGACTAAAATAAAAATTCAGTATTCACCGAAAATTAACCTTTTTCATAAAAATCCCAAAAAATTATCTTAACATAATATCCATGATATGAATTCAAAAATGAAATCTATTTTATAAAAATATTTTTCTAAATATTTTTAATTTAATATTTATATAAAAAACACTATTCACCTGAAAAAACTATTTCATAACTAATAATTTATGAAACTGTTATTTACCTATTTTATTGAATCACATTAATTAATCAAGGTGCCTAAATTATATTAATACTTTTTAAAGTGATATTACTAATCCATTTGGTCATATTACTAATCATAAGAATAAAATCACTATTCATAAATTACTATTCACCAAATATTAAGTTGATCTTTTCAGACTCTAAATTTCATTATGAAAACATTTGCAGAAGACCATTTATTGAAAATCCTTACACATCATTAATTATTTAAGGCTTAAATAAATATTATAAAATGTCCCTTTTTTTAAAATTCATCCATACGATACATTCTATTTTTATCCGAACATCTGAAAATTCACAAACTTCACCATAGGAAGAAATCACAATTTCATTTATCTCAAAGGATTACACAAAGTAGCTACAGTCTCGTTACATATCCCCTTTATAATACAAGAAAATCACATAAGTGTAAGGTGTGTTTAGGAGAGAGAATCTAATGAAGGCTAAGATAACATTTCCCTAGTAGTAATCTCCACTAACTTGAACTTCTCCCGTAGGCGATTCCGTTCAAGCTTGACATGTTGGAGTTCAGCATGGTCTTGGTCCAAAGCAAAGCCCAAAGATGCCACCTCCTTCGCAAGCTCTGATAAGTGAGCTTCATATGGTTCGAGTCTACTGGATGAAGCCATCGACTCATATGTCTGCATTAACCATTAATATCACTATTAAATCGTTAAGTATAAATTAATATATTGTTCAAAATGTTTGGGTCGTTACATTCCTCCCCCCTTAAGAAATTACATCCCTGAAATATTAAACCAACGGCCTAGTCGAAAAGGTGAGGGTACTTTTGCATTATTTTTTCCTCAGGCTCCCACGTCGCTTATTCATACTTATGATTCCTCCACAACACTTTCACAAGGTGGGTAGTCGTGTTGTGTAGAACCTTGTCTCTATGGTCTAAGATATCTTCTGGATAATCCAAATAAGAGAGGTATTGTTCCAGTTATACCACCTATGGGGTCAGTACATGCGAAGGTTCGGGTATGTACATCATCAGGAGAGATACATGGAAGACATTGTGAACGTGAGCTAGGTTCGGTGGAAGTGCAAGACGATATGCCACCTCTCCTCTATGATCAAGGATTTCATAGGGGCCAATGTGCCTAGGGTTGAGCTTCCTTTTCTTCCCAATCCGCATGACTCTCTGCCATGGAGAAATTCGAAGAAAGACTTTGTCGCTAACACCAAACTCCAATTCCATTCAATGGTTTTTAGCATAGATCCTATGCTGACTCTGAGCAGCCTTTATGTGTTGTTGGATGGCATGAACCTTTTCAGTCATATCTTGCACAAGATCAGGCCCATGAAGCTTTCTCTCACCAGCTTCATCCCAACAAGTAGGAGTTCTACATCTCTTTCCATACAGAGCTTCATAGAGTGCCATCTGAATACTCAAATGGAAGCTGTTGTCGTATTATAACTCAACTAATGGGAGGTGTTGGTCCCATCCACCTTTAAATTCCATTGAGCATAATCTCAGCATGTACTCAAGTGTCTGAATAGTCCTTTCATATTGTCCATCGGTTTGAGGATGATAGTCCATACTAAAATTCAATTCAGTATTCAGAGCATGTTGAAGATGTCCCTAGATGTTTGATGTAAATCATAGATCACGATCAGATACGATGGATAGTGGTACCCCATGAAGCCTTACCACATCCTTTACATATATTTTTTCAAGTTGATCCAGAGAGAAATCTTCCTGAAAATAGATAAATTGGGCGGTTTTGGTGAGATAGTCCACTATTAACCTTATCACATTGTTCCCTTTGGATGTTTTCCGGAGACCAGTGACAAAATCCATAGTGATAATATCCCACTTCCATGCAGGTATGAGTAGCAGTTTTAATACCCCCTTAGGAAGTTGTTGTTCTGCCTTTACGTGTTGACACACCAGGCACCTTGTCGTGTAATCAGCAATCTCCCTCTTCATGTTCTCCCATCAATAATGATCACGAAGGTCTCTATACATTTTAGTGCTTCCCGGATGTATAGAGAACGTAGAGCTATGAGCTTCATCCTTCAGTTCTTTCTTTATCTCTGAAATTGATGGAACACATAATCCTGTACGAAATTTCAATAAACCTTCTTGATGAATCTTGAAATCAAGAAACTTCACATCCTTTACAACCTCAAACTTCTCCTACAACAAAAGATCTTATTTTTGAGCCTTCTTGATCTTTTCTAGTAATGAAGGTTGATAAATCATTTTGGATAGGGTTGATGATGTCCCTACCCTTACAATTCACATGCCTAGTTTTACTAAATCCTCAATCAAGGGATCTCCTAGGATCCTCATTGTTTCTAGAACAATAGGGTATTTCCTACTTAATGCATCTGCGACTTTGTTTTCTCTTCCAAGATGATAATGAATTTCACAATCGTAGTCTTTAATAAGCTCTGACCATATCTTTTTCCTCATGTTCAATTATTTCTTCATGAAAATATACATTAAACATTGCTTCTTGGTGTATATATCACATTTCTCCCCATAAAGATTGTGCCTCCACATCTTTAGAGAAAAAAAACTATCACCATCTTAATATCATGCATAGGATAATTCTACTCATGTTGTTTCAGATGGCGAGATGCATAAGCAATTACCGTGTAATTTTTCATGAGGACGCACCAAATCCATTTCAGAGATGCATAGCTAAAAATAACGAATCCTTCTCCGATAGAGGGAAGTTCTAACACATGTGCAGTAACCAATCTCTTCTTCCGCTCTTGGAAACTTTCCTCACTTTCCTTTTTCTAGGTTAACTTAACCACTCTTCGAGTCAACATGGTTAGTGGATTTGAAATCTGGGAAATGTTTTTCACAAACCTCCTATAATATCCTGCTAAACGAAGGAAACTAGAAATCACAGTTAAGGTTGTGGGTTGAGGCCACTCCTCCACAACCATTTTCTTTGCAGGGTCAACCGATATTCCTTCATTAGTTAAAATGTTCCCCAAGAAAGCCACTTGTTGTATCCAAAACTCACATTTGCTGAACTTTCCAAACAGCCTCTCCTTTTGCAGAGTTTGAAAAATAACCCTGAGATGATCTTCATGATCCTTAGGACTCTTTTAATATATCAAAATATCATCAATAAAAACTACAAAAAAGTTATCAAGGTAGTCCTTAAAGACCCTATTCATAAAATCCATGAAAATAGTAGGGGCATTAGTCATGCCAAAGGGAATAATAGTTAACTCATACTTCCCATATCTTGATTGGAAGGAAGTATTTGGAATATCTTCCTTCTTCACCCTCGGTTGATGATAACCAGATTGATGACCAATATTGGAGAAGAATTTATCCCTATGAAGTTGGTCAAATAAATCTTCAATTCTTCGAAGAGGGTATTTGTTCTTCATTGTGATCCTGTTCAGTTCTTTATAATCAATGCATAGCCTCATTGATCCATCCTTATTGTTCACAAAGAGAACTAGTGCTCCCCCAGGAGACACACTCGGTCGGATAAACCCCTTCTCCAACAAGTCTTGGAGTTGTTTCTTTAACTCATTTAGCACCACATTTGCAATTCTATATGGGTTATTTGATATCGGTTGAGATCTACGTACGAGTCCAATGGATAACTCTACCTCTCTTTCTGGTGGAGTTCAGCGTAACTCCTTTTGAAATACATCCATGTATTTCTGAACAATCGAAACATCTTCTATTTGTATACTCCCTTTTCGTTCATCATCCTCACTGATTAACTCCATAAATAAGTCTATAGAAGGTGCCTATAGAAAAAGATCAGGTCAGGATATCTCTCCTCGGAAGAAAAATATAGGTCGTTCATTCATGACTACTATGATTTCCTTACTTCTATATTGGATCTTAGCATTATACATTGAGATCCAGTCCATCCCTAGTATAACATCGAACTCCATCATAGGAATGACTAGTAGAATTGAAATAAGATTGTGATCACTAAAGTAAACACTAGAGTCTCTAAACACTGTTGATGCATGGATAATCCCACTTGGAGTCTTGACTGAAAACTCTCCCTCAATCAGTTCGGGGATAGATTCTATATTCTTTGCAAACTTGGAGGAAACAAAGGAATACGTTGAACCAGAATCAAACAATGTATTTGCAAGTTTTGATAGGATAACAAGAGTATCTTCTACCACGTCATTCGGAGCTTCAATTTCAGTTGTTGTGATACAAAAGCATGACCATCATCCCTTGGCCTTTGATGAGGTTTATGGTGATTCCCCTTCACTACCCTTGGATTTGGACAGTGATTAACAAAGTTCCAAAGCTATCCACACTTGAAGTATTGGACTTTTGGTAGGGCCAAAACCATCTTTCCTCTGTCCTTTGTGTTGAGAAGTTGAGGCTTCACCTCACTGTGACAATTCCCAGCAATATGGCCTTCCCTTCCACACTTGTTGCACTTTCCACTTTCGATCAAGTAGTTCCCAGAATGCTTCTTACCACATTTATTTCATGTGGAAAGTTTCATTTTCTTTACATCTCTTCCCTGATCAAAGAATCATCACAGCCTTGGTTCTAGGGCTCTCTTCTTCTCATTAGATTTTTGAGACCATTGTGTCTCACGAAACACCAGTTCGACTTTCATAGCACTTCAAACTATTTCTTCGTAGCTATTATAGTCCCTATTGGGTGGATTATTCCATACATGAGGTCATAGTCCACCAAAGAATCTATCAACCTTATCATTAGGGTCCATGACAATGATTCAGGTATAATGGGAAAGCCTTGTGAAGTTCATCTCGTAGATTCTAACATATTCATTCTCCTTCTGCTTCATCTCAAGAAATTCTTTTTCCATTATCGTTCTCATCGATTGAGGGAAATACTTATTGAAGAATATTCCCCTGAACTCTTCCCTCTCCATAGCTTCCTTCTCTCTTTTTGTCTTCGTGTTTTTGATCAGTGACCACCACTGATCAGCTTCTCCCTCTATGCGGTAAATAGCAAGGGTGACTTTTTCTTTTTCCAAACAATGAAGTATAGAAAAGATCTTATCAATGGAGCCTATCCATTATTTCGCAACCAATGGGTCAGTAGAACCAATGAATGATAGTGGTCATTGACACATGAAGAAATCAACAAAATGTTGTTCCCTTCATGGTGAGATCGACCTCTCTTCTTGATTCAAGTTATCACTCATAACTTGAGTCAGTTGGTTCATCATTCGCATGAATGTTTCCATTCCAGCTTCCATCGGAGGGTCGTTAGCGCATTGTCCATTGCGGTCACCATTTTCAAAGTTCCTCCTATTGCCCGCCATTTTCTAAAACAAAAATATCTTAGTGAGAAACTTGTTTCATTTATGAATATTATAACTATAAAGGATTCTACATCTTAAAACATCATTCTTAAACAATTATATTTTTCTATAATTCCTTCACAATGATTTATAAAAATCTTGCGATTATCAAAAGATATCCCCCAGGAGTGTTGTAACCAAGAGTGCAGTAAGGCCCGTTTTCATGCACCAGTTCCCATTCAAGTCTAGGTCAAAGCAGTGTTTTCGAGTTTTACACCATTGTACATCTGTTCCAGAGCCACCTCTACCTGCTCATATCCAGACATGGATATATTGGTTTGGTAAACCAATTACTCAATACTCACTGAAATACTAGGATGTTTTCCCTATATTTAAACTTTTGTATATGGTTCTTCCTAAAGTTTTAATATCCTAATATCCATAAATAACTAAACTGTCCGTTGATACCAAATATAGAATCCCACCTTTTTATAACATAAGTTTTCATTACATTTTACAAAAGTGAGGATATTTAAGGTTTAGTGTATTGGAAACCAGGAACTTAATACATGACAACATTAAAAAATTCTTCTTAAACACTTAAAATGCTTATTCATTTTTTACTTCCTAGGTTTATTACTGCATCTCATAACTTGGGTACATACATCAAAAGAAAGGGTGAGCAGAAGGCCTAGTAAGGGAAACAAGGGAATCATTTTACATGTGAACTTGAGATACATCAATAAAGTCATGAAAAAGAACTTTAAGGCATGAGAAAGAAGTCCTGATGCATATCATAATAAAAATAATGTGTTTCATAACATTAAGACGTGGATACAAAATTTAACTTAGACAATCATTTCTGTTTCACCACGGTCCATCCCCAAGGTGTCATTAAAAAAATTACCATGGTTATTCACAAAGGTATCATTAAAATGGTCATCTCTAGAGATTAATTCTTTACCCAATGCAGTGAAGCGATATCAGGGAGCACCCTTAATTTTACGTTATTATCACTTTATCCACATATATCATAATCAATAATTTCATAAACAACCCATATAGAATAAAATAAATGGGTTTCATTTCATAGTCATAACATTTTAAAAACTTCTTTAAAGACGTGATCTTTATGTCACTTTAAACAAATGAAAAACAAAAGCGGGTCTCATGTATGTAAATTCCGGAATATATAATAGATCATTTTTATATATATGTTAATATCCAAATAGAATAATGAGTTTTGAGTATTCACTTATTAAAATAAAAGAATTTGAGAAATAGGGAGAGACATTTTGAGACGAAATTTCGACAGCATAATGGCTACGTTATAGGGATTAGAAAACATTGAAAAGAGAGGGGACATGGGTCAACGACTCATAAATGATCCCTAAAACACTAGAGGGAAAGAATATAGAAGATATAAGAACATGGTAATGAAATTTTAAGGACATACCGTATGAAATTAAAAACATGAATGGAGGATAAAAATAAGATTCCTCTTATGAAGAATTCAGCAGCCTAACGACGTCACTTAAAACATAAAAAAATGAATTAATGAGATTGAATAGGGTTTATAATTGCGTGAACATAAAATAAAATTATGATGAATATAGAGATAATACCCCAACATGGAAAAAAATAACTTTAAAGACTTGACATGAAAGTAGAACTTTGAAAATGGGAAGAGTGAAAGAATACATTACCGTGAAGAGTAACTTTGAAATCATGATGTTTGGGACCTTGGGAGGCATGAGGGACCCTTGAGAGGACTCCTTGGGAGGTAAGGAGACCAGAAATTTGTTGAGGAGGATTTTTGAATGGAAATAATGAGATAATGTCTTTGTATTTATAGGAGAAGTGAGGTGACAAGGCATTAATGGCCAAGGGACACCTCATTGGTGGTATTGGGAAAACCATGGGCTTGCCCATGGTATTTTCCGATGGTATTGGCCACATGGGACACCTCATACCTTATATTACTATTCATAACTCGACCAGAATTATTACATAATTATTACATCCTTGATGATGTCAGTAAACACCAGAAACTCTAAACTGAAAATTCACTATTCACTGAAAATTTAAATTTTTCAGAAAAATCCCAAAAACATTATCCTAACATAAAATTGATGTACTGAATCCAAAAATGATATCCATCTTATAAAAATAATTTCTAAATTTTTTTAATTTAATTTTTAAATAAAAAACACTATTCACCCGAAAAAAACTATTACATAACTGATAATTTCTGAAATAGTTATTTACCTATTTTATTGAATCACGTTACTTAATCAAAGTACGTAAAATATATTAATACTTTATTTAAGTGAGATTACTAATCCATTTGGTCATATTACTAATCCTAAGCATAAAATCACTATTCATAAATTACTATTCAACAAAAAAATAAGTTGATCTTATTAGACTCTAAATTTATTACTGAACACATTTGTAGAAGACCATTTTTTTTAAATCCTTACACATCATTAATTATTTAAGGTTTACATAAATATTTTCAAATAACCCATTTTTCATAATTCATTCATACAATACATCCTCTTATTATGCAGAAATCTGAAAATTCACAAACTTCACCATAGGAAGAAATCACAATTTTATTTATCTCAAAGGATTACACAATGTAGCTATGGTCTAGTTACATAGCCCCTTATAACACCAGAATATGACCTATGTGTATGGTGTGATAAGGTGAGAGAATCTGATGGAGGCTTGCATAACATTTCCCCAATAGTCATATCCAGTAACTTGAACTTCTCCTGTAGGCGATTCCGTTCAAACTTGACACGCTAGAGTTTAGTTTGGGCTTGGTCCAAAGAAAAGCCCAATGATTCCACCACGTTACCAAGCTCTGATAAGTGGGCTTCATTTGGTTCGTGTCTAATGGATGAAGGCATCGACTCTTCTCTCTACATTAAAAATTAACATCTCTATTAAATCATTAAGTGTAAATTAATATATTATTCATAAATTTTGGGTTGTTGCAAAATTCTTCCCTATGAGGGACTTCAGCCTCTTCTTATGCTTGTTCTTAATACTAAACAAGTTCATCTGGTTCCAAACGAGGATCAGAAATGTCTTTCATCCTTGATGGATAATCCACAGGATTAAACTTCTCATAAACCTTTCATTTTCTTCCACCCATTCCTTTTTCCAAGGGTTCCATTTTATCTTCATTCTTTTGATGGGTGCTTTAGAGAGATAGTATTCACAGTCCATAAACACTTCTTCATTAGGTCCAACCATTCCTTTTGCAAAAAGCATGGATGATATCATCCGAAAGTAGAACAATGAAGTGGACTTGGATATAACCTTGATCAACTCACACATATAGTAAATGTTGTACTTGTACAGGATGATCTTGTGTCCATTTTTCATTAGGTGAATCAAAAACACATATTGATACATTAACATAGGAAAATCATTTTTTCTTGGACTAACCAAATTTTGAACAAACTTAAACAGCAGCCTGGTTTCTACATCTAGTTCAGCTGTGATGGCCCTTCTTTTGGTACCATTTCCAGTTAGGGTTTTCAGAGCATCTTCAAGATCATAGAAATCGGTTGAAGGATGAGTTTCTATCTAATAATCCTCACATATTCCTTCATGAGGTATCCTAAGGTATGCTTCCCATAACCTCAAAGAGAAAGAGAATATTTGGCCATTAACCCAACTCTTCACAACATAACTTTCACCAGAATACAACGAGAACTTCACTTACTGGTATAACTTAGCCACTAACCTGGGATAGATGGGTTTATTCTCTCTTGAAAACCATTCTAACTAGCCTTCTTATTTTAACACTTTCAAGACTAGAGATTTTATAGACAGAATCCATTTGGGGAAAATTTCTTTCTCAGGAACAACACTTTGATTTTACAGATTCGGATTCAAAGGTCCTTTGGGTGTCAGCATAGGTGCAATCTTCTTTTTCTTCGGGCGATGCTTCTCAGGTGTGGATGACGACAGATGTTTCATTATTTTAATCCACTGAGGGTTCGAGAGAGAGAGAGAAGGGGTTGCAAGGTTGAAAGGGTTCGAAATAAGAGAATGTCTGAGTGAAGAACCGAGTGAAAATTTTTGTTTTATCATTTAGGAATGCCAATCGTCACAAAAAAATGCGGGAAAGTAAAAGAGGTGAAATAAAAATTACTAGGATACGAGTTTAAAGAAAATCATAAATAATTTTCATGGTGAGACCCTGAATGGTCGTTACGGTGAGATAGTAAGTGGTCGTCATGGTGAGACAGTGAGTGGTCATCACGGTGAGATAGTGAATGTCAGATCGTAAATAAAAAGTGCAAACGGGGAGACCGTAAACATGAGAGACAGTAACTGTGAATCCATAATCATGAAACAACAAAGGAAAATATAGTAAAATGTTGAACAGTAAGAAAAGTAAGATATCTATTTTAGATTTATCATTCGAAGATCATGTATTATGTATTCTATTCTCTCATAATTTAATGGGTTAGTGAATATATTAGCAAGTTTATATTCATCACCAATGAATTGCATGGTGATGTCACCTTTTTTATAATGATCTCTCAAAAAGTGATGTCTTACATCAATATGTTTGGTCCTAAACTATGAAACGTGATTTTTTTGATAAGTTAATAGCACTTGTGTTGTCACAATTTATTGGTACATGTCTGAATTAATATCCATAATCTAGTAATGTGTGTTTCATCCACAAAATTTGTGCACAAAAACTTCCAGCAGCTATGTATTCAGCTTCTGCAGTAGATAATGCATCAAAAACTTATTTCATACTACAACATGATACTAGTGACTTCCCTAAAAGGTGACATGTTCCAGAGGTGCTCTTTCTATATAACTTACAGCCACCGAAGTCAGCATCAGAATAACTAACTAGTTCAAATGATTTTCCTTTAGGATAGAACAGCCCTAGATTGGGTGTATGCTTGAGGTATTTGAAAATTCTATTTACATTATTAAAATGATATTTTTTAGGATTTTCTAGAAAACGAGCACACATACACACACTAAACATAATTTCCGTACGATTACCAGTTAATTAGAGTAAATATATAATCATTCCTCTATAAGTGGTTTGATCAACATATTTTCCATCTTCATCAAGATCAAACATACAGGTAGTACTCATGAGAGTGTCACTACATTTAGTGCTATCCAATCCAAAACGTTTTAGAATATCTCTATTTTATTTACATTGATTTAGAACTATTCCATCATTATTTTGATAGATTTTATATCTAATAAGGAATTTTATTTCTCCCATTAAACTCATTTCAAATTAGTTTTGCATCATTTTATAAAAATCAATACATAATGAATTTTTTGAATATCCAAAACTAATATCATCTATATAGATTTGACAAACTAAAACATCATTATAAATTCATTTTATAAGGAGGGTAGGATCAGCTATTCCTTTTGTAAAACCTTTGGAAATGACAAAAGTAATCAATATATCATACCAAGCTCTTGGAGCTTGCTTTAAACCATATAATGATTTTGATAGTTTGAAAATATGATTGGGAAAATGAGGATTTGTAAATCCAGTGGGATGTTCAACAATGACATCCTTAGTTATATACCCATTTAAGAATGCACTCTAAACATCCATTTGGTATAGTTTGAAATCCTGATGTGCATCATAAGAAAGTAGGATTCTGATGGCTTCAAGTCTGGCTACTGTAGAAAAGGTCTCCCCATAGTCAATTTCCTTTTCTTGACTATAACCTTGTGCAACTAATCTATCCTTCTTCTTAACTATATTTCCAGCATCATCTACCTTATTTCTAAACACCCATTTAGTGCCTATGATGAATGTGTCCTTGGGACTTTCAATAAGTTTCCCAACATTGTTTATTTCAAACTGATTACATTTTTCTTGCATATCCATCACCCAAAATTCATCATTAATGGAATCATCAATGTTTTTATGTTCATGTTTTGATAAGAAGGCTTGATGTTCAACATGATTTCTAAGAGAATCTCCAGTTTGTGTTCCTTTCTCTAAGTCTTTTTACAACTACATCTATGTTATGGTTTTTAAGGCTTCTAACATTTCTAGAAAAAGAGGGACTAGTGATTTCAGGTTCATCAACAGATTCAAGTTCATTATGACTCGATGGTATGGAATTTACAGAATTGGATTTTTTCACAGATTCTTTCAAAGAGGAATTTGAGTATTTTGAGTTGATGATCATATTTGATACATCATCCTCCAGATTTTCTAGGATAGTTCTAGGATCATGTGGATATGTTTCATCAAAAATGATATAAATAGATTCTTCCACACATTTATTGCTATTATTCAATATTCTATATGCTTTACTTAAAATTGTGTAACCTAGGAAAATTCTTTCAACACTTTTGGATGATAAATTTTCAATATTATCCATAGTGTAGAAAATAAAGAGTTTGTAACCAAAAACTCTAAAGTAATTAACCTTAGGCTTCATATTATTCTACAGTTCATAAGGGATATTTTTGAGAATTGGTCTAATCAAGACTCTATTGATTATGTAGCATGATGTATTAACAGCTTCATCCCAAAAGTAAATAGGTAAGTCATATTCACTAATCATTGTTCTTGAAATTTCATGGAGGGCTCTATTTCTTATTTCTACAACACCATTCTATTGAGGTGTTCTTGGGGCATAGAAATTGTGACTATAACCATTTTGTGGGAAAAAGGGTTCAAACACTTGATTTTCAAATTCACATCCATGATCACTTCTTAAAGATTTAATTTTAACGACCCTAAGATTTTCTATAGACTTGGAATACTTAGTAAAATATAAGCAGGCTTCACTTTTGTGAGCCATAAAGAAGGTCCAGGTATATCTAGAAAAATCATCTACCAGAACATAAACACGGTGCTTCCCATTTAAACTAGAAACTCTAGATGGTCCAAAAAATCCATGTGAACCAATTCGATAGGTTGAGAAGTAGAAACATATTTCTTTGTTTTGAATACAATTTTGTTTTGTTTTCCCTTTTGACAAGGATTATATACTTTTTCATGTGGAAGATCATGTTTGGGTAAGCCTATAACTAGTCCTTTTCTAGTTATATTTATAAGGGAGTGGACATTACAGTGTCCTAGTCTCCTATGATAGAGCCAAGACTCTTTATGAAATACAATTAAGCATGAAACATTGTTAGAAGTTAAGGAATCTAAATTAACAAAATAAATGTTCTCATTACTTGATGAAAAATATAATACTTCATATTTAGAATAAAGACATTACAGGAATCATTTTCAAATTTAACATGATATCCATCATCACATAATTGTGATATTCTAATCAAATTATATTTTAATCCATTAACAAACAGTACATTATAAATTATAATCGAATCAGTGTTACCAATCTGGACTAGGCCAATGACCTTCCATTTGGCATTGTCACCAAATGGGACATGACTTCCATATACTTTTATCAGTTTATTGAAGAAAGAGTAGTACTCTGTCATGTGTCATGAACATCCACTGT
The DNA here is from genome assembly GCA_963277665.1 of Viscum album. Taxonomy (NCBI): domain Eukaryota; kingdom Viridiplantae; phylum Streptophyta; class Magnoliopsida; order Santalales; family Viscaceae; genus Viscum; species Viscum album. Next base: position 897,236,410 of record OY728143.1, on the reverse strand, counting down.
CCATGTACTATATATTTTTGCAGGAGCTCTTTAAGCAGCTTTCCTATAACATGATCTTGCAAAGACAAATTTTGGTATCCATAATTGTTTGGGTCTAGTAACATTTGTAATAAGTGCTTTAGGAACCCATATTTTTCTCATAGGTTTCGTATAAACATTATGTAAAGTATTTGAAAAATAAATTGTATTTGGTCCACAAATACATGAAATAGTATAATATGTATCATGACTTGAGCTAGTTGAGTTATGTTCAGAACTGGGAACAAAATTATATGTCTTAGACATTGAATCAAAATTTTTTATACCAAGGTTTCTTTTTCCAAGTTGATAACCAATGGCAGTATTATATTTAGGGGCAATTTGTTTTCCTAGCATTTGAATAAGGTTATATTTTCTATTAGAATACATTTCTAAGTCACTTTTTAATTGTTCATTAGTCATTTTTAATTCATTTTTTTCATTAAGTAGTTGAGAATATTTCTCCTTTTCAGTAGTAAGTTCAGATTTAACTTTTATAGTGAGAGCAGACCGTTTCTTCAGTGATTTGTATTTATCTTTTAATTCATTACATGTCTCTTCAAGCATGTTACATTATTCAAGCATTTCTTAATTAGTCGTATTTTCATAGTCACTTTCCTCTTCAAAATAGTATTAATTATGTACAGATGAGTTCAATGTTAAATCAGATGTGTTTGTCATAAAACACATATTGGCTTTCTTAGCTTGTTCATCTTGTGATGTCTCTGAGTTGCTTGAACTATCCTCAGAGGCACTCAAGGTTTCCTTCATTGCATTTTTTTACTTCTTATCCTTGTACTCATATTTATTCTTATACATGAGATTAGGATAGTCAACCTTTATATTTCCTTTGTGTTTACATTCATATCATACAATTTCATCAATCTTGTCACTTCTTTTCCAGTCCCATTTCCAGTTTCCTTTTAGATCATACATGCCCTTAATGTTAGGCTTTCTAAAAAATTTATTCTTTTTGTAAAATTATTTGAATCTTCTGTCCATTTGAGCAATATCCTCATCACTATCAGAGGATGATTCATTACTGTTGGAGATTTCTATAGAAGCTTCTAGTTTCCCTTTGTCTTTGTGCTATGGGTGGGTGGTCTTGAATTCTACATATTTCCTCTTTGGTTCATCCTCGTCTTCTTTGTTGACTTTCAGAACTTCCTCATACATCATCAGTTTCCCAATGAGTTCTTTTATAGGTAGCTTTATGATGTCACGTGATTCTTTAATAGAGACAGAGGTTCCCCTCCATCTATTAGGTAGACATCTGTGGATTCTCATGATCTGTTATTGGTAGTGACTTCTCTTCCTAGATAAATCATTGTGATGACAATCTCATTGAACCTGAGATACAAGTTAAAAATATGCTCATCAGGTTTTATTTTAAAATTATAATATTTTATAGTATAAGTATTAATTCTTATTTCATTTACACTAGATGTTCCTTCATGTGAGACAGACAAGGTATCCCAAATTTCATGGGCAGTTTTACAAGAAGAAATCCTATTAAATTCTTCATCTCCTAAGGAACAGTACAATGTATTCATGGATTTACAATTGTTATTGTAAGAATGTTTGGTAGGTTCATCCCATGTAATTCTATCAGTCACATGATTTTTTTATTAAACTATAATGGATGACCAAATTTCAATGATCATACTCTCTAGATGCATTTTAATTTTAATTTTCCATTGAGCATAGTTGGTTCCATTAAATCATTGTGGTCTGTTGGTTGAAGCACCTTTAAATCTATTATCCATACTAACATATTACTTTAAAAGAGCTATAAATTTAGAATTAATAGAAATTTACATATCTTTAAAGTAAAACTAAAATCACAGTTGAGTAAGATTACATAGAGTCATAATAAAGATTCCTTTGAAACCAAATGTTGGTTGGAGTAGTTCACTCAAGATGGGAGGGGAGAATTGAGTAACTATAAAATTTTTTGTTAAAAGAGTATTATTTTAAATGAAATAGTTTTCCAAAAATAGATACAACCCAGTAAATCAAGGTTATACTATTATAATCATTTGACTTTTTAAACAACTTCTTAGAAGATTGATTTATTTTCAGTAATCTTAATTGGTATCATTAATATTACTTTTGATGTTATCCTACTAAGAAAAATCAGTTATAACTTCTTTCCAAGAATAAATATCAAAGTGAAATTAGTGTTTCCTAGATTATACAACAAAGCAGTAAAACATAGAAGAATAAAATGAAACAGAATAGAAGATATGAAACAACTGGTTCAGTCTCGAGCCAAGACCTAATCCACTCCACTTGGTGATCACCTACCACCAGGTAGTTTATATAAATAATCTTTGATACACACCCTGGATCGGGGTTAACAACAGTACCAAGACTGTCCAGGTCACACATAGACCTCTTCCACATTTTTCTTGGGTAAATAAAAATAATAACCAGGCCACACAGGGACCTCTTTCACAGTAGTTGTGGGTAAAAAAAGTATAAAGAGATTGGTGTAAGGATTTATAAATCCTCTAGTTTAGCATAGGGCTCAGTATGTGAATGAAAATATACAAAGTACACACACTGCTCAAAAATTAAGTAAAAGAATCACTGAGAGAGAGTAGATACGAGTTTAGAATGCTCTAGTGATTTGATGTGCATCTCTAGACTCCATTGATTAAACAAAAATTCTTCTCAGTCCTCCTCGGGGTTTGTCCTGAAAAATAGGGTGTCGCAATTCATCTTGTGTTCTTCACGAGTGTTGATAATCTGAATATGTTCTCTGGATTCTACTGTAATTTGTATGTTCTTCAGCAGTGTCAGATTGTATGCATGAGACATTTCTTTATTTGAAAATATTGCAATATGTTCTTCGCGATCTTGCTCATATGATTATTTTTCGTTCAGTATCGCGCTATCTTATTCTTGGTCACACTTCTTTCTTTATCTTCGAATGCATGGGTTTTAGCTGACAGGTTCCATGTGTATCATACCTCGTACCTCGTACTACGTCTACAAAGAAACATTAATTACGATAGTTCATTAAAGAAATCACGTATGACCGTTAAAAATTAAATTGAAAGATGAGAAAATAGTTTAAGAAACGGTGTCACAGTATGTTATGAAAACAGTGTTTCCTTCACACGGTGTTTGAGTGTAATGGGGTATGAGTGTCATGGTGTCTGAGTGTCATAGTGTCTGAGTGTCATGGCATCTTGTTCATGATGTCTTGTTCATATTGTCTGGATTATGGTGTCTAGATTCACAGTGTCTGGCTTAAGGTGTCTAGCTTACGATGTCTGGCTTACGGTGTCTGGCTTACGGTGTCTTTGCTTACGGTGTCTTAGCTTACGGTGTCTGGCTTTATGGTGTCTTAGCTTACGGTGTCTGGCTTCCCGGTGTCTGGCTTCACAATATCTAGCATCGCGGTGTCTTATACTTAGGAAAACAAATTTATTCAGACATAAAGAGTGATATGCATGAAATGGATTGAGATTAACCATTATAAAGCATGAGAGAACATGAAGAATAAATTCACATTATTGGATATAATTTTTGAGTTAACTAGGTTGAAAAAGATTTGTGTTCATTAAAACATGACTAATACTTGTGGAGTCAAACAGATGGTTTGGTCTATCATAAACCAAGAATGGGTGATGTCGAAATAGCTTTCCTGTTAATTGGGTTAAAGGGTGGAGTTAACCCGAAATGCTTCTCCTATGAAATTATTATAATTTGCTGGGTAGGTTATTCATTTTGTAATTGTTATTATACGTGTTGTATAAAACTTATCCCCCAATATACATACAGTACAATTAAATACTTACTAATGGGATACCATGAAATATTTTTGTTTCCACAATGTTAGATGATGATCTATTTCTTATGTATTTCATACTTCCTCTGAGTAAAAATGCATGTCTTATTTAAAATATTATCCCATGATTCTCATTATTTATATAGTAATCCTAATGATTGTGATTTTTCATTTATGTTTTCATTTAAATAATTTTATGAAAATAATTAGTTAGTAAATCTGTCACGAACCGCCCTCGGGGCCTGTGTCATGACTACCCCAAGCCCGCCTTCCTTAGGCCAGGCGCTGAAGACTAGCACCAAAAACGAATTCCCGATAAAAGGGAATTCATTGACATTAAACATGTAACACCCACAGTCTGAACACAAATAGTAGAAGCAACAAGTACTAAAATAGAAGTGAAACGTGTGCTGAAAGTAAGTGGTCCAGAATACAAACACAACTAAACAACAAGTACAAGTACAAGTAAAAAGGGAAAACTGCTCCTGGATCATCCACCTGGAAATCCCACCTGAAGGGTAGGTACAGATCTCGATCAACTCGTCCCTGAGGTACATCCCGTATAGTTCATCTCCGAGCAGCCTCCTGTCTGTCACCCTCTGCCTCGATCACTATTGTCCGTCATCTGCACGGTACACAACATGGTGCGGGCAAAGCCCGTGCAGGGGTGAGTATAACAATACTTAGTAGGGGGCCCCAAGACCCTCGAAGGTCTCCCAGAATCCACTACGGATAAACCACAGTAGTAAGATATAATCACAAAGTATCAACCAACCCTACATAGGTATATTCCGAAACATATACCTATGTTACTGGTCACAGTATGTATCTAACTCTTGATCCCAAGAACAACCCAGTCCAAACATGAAATAATGTCAATCTCCTTGAAGATAAATTATTGATATTCAAGACTAATCTCACACAGGTATACATCTTTCATAGAGTGATATAAATGATCAGATGTAGTCACTAATTCATCTATGTTGTCGGATCCACACAGGATACAGGACCAGCTAAGCTATTGGACCCAGACATGATACATGACCAGCTATTCTGTCAGACCCTCACTGGATATAGGAATAGAAGTCAAAACTGTCAGACCCATAGAGGATCCCGGTACAGTATTCATCACTATCGTCCCCACAGAGGATTCTAGTGTAGTATTGATTACTGTCGAACCCACGGAGGATTCTGGTACAGCATCGTCGTAGCCAGCCCTAGTATAAGGCCCTAGCCTTAAACCTTACCTAATCTTGAGTTATTACAAGATTACACATTGAGGATATTTTCAGGTTTAGAGTTTTAGAGAATTAGATCATGAAACTTGCATTACATTCCACATTTAAACAAAGTGGTAACATAAATGACAGTATTCATTCTTCCCATCAACGGAAACATTTTTAAAATAAAACATGGATTATTTCTTGACACATCCTTGACACTATCATCACATCATGTACCTTTCCCCTGACCTGTGAAAAACATTTCAAAAACTTGGGATGAGCATAAAAGCTCAGTAAGGGTTATAAAAATATGGAAAGGAAACATGAGTTCATATATACATAAGAATGAAATCATACTTTACCCATAAAACATAGGCACTTTAACATACCTCATCAAATCTTGAATAAATCATAGAAATCATAAGACATAAAAGGTAACTTGAGGCATTCATAACATTATTACATAGGGAGTAACCCTCTTGGTTACGTTTGGAATACCCATCACAGTATATTCCCTAAATCTATTCGGAGAAACCTTAACGTTTCACTCCTTCGCGTTACCCAATGCATTGGAGAGCTACATCGGGCTCACCCGCCCTTAGTTTATCACGGAACCACCCGTTTTCCTAACAATGCCCAAGAACCATAACATAAATGTATCACATAAATCATGCATAAAGGAAATATAACATTTCCACATTTCAATCACAATATAACATTTTAGGATATCTAAATAATGAATCCATTAAAAAACCATTTTCAAAACCATTTAAAACATTTAATAAAGATATTTTCGAATCAAAGTGTCCCATACCACCTTGAAGCTTTTAGAATTTTAAACCATTAATATCCATATAAATAAATCATTAAATCCATTTTGAAAACATGGATATTAATAAGAACAAATCATTAAGACATTTAAAGAAATATTTTTGTTAAAGGGTTTTTACCAAAATTAGAGACACTTGAATTCAATAATTAGGAATAACATTTAATAAGAACTTTATAATATCATGAGAATAAATGGATTCATGATATAATATTACAAAGGACAGTATATACACCATATAAGAGTGAATTGGTGCATAACAACAATGAAGTTTCAATAGAAATGTAAAATGTGATGAAATCCCCTATAAAGAAGATATCCTTAAATTAAGGATAAATCAATCTCAAAATTATGTGTGACAAATATAAATACACCCAATATAATTGGATATTAAGTGTAAAACAATAAATTGTCATTCACACATATTCAATGGATGACATATTCAATAACTATATGTTGAACCCAAAGAAATCGAAATTGGGTTAAAAAGTTCCCTTGGTAAAATTTGACAGCCTGACGGCGTCACTTCAAAAATTCAGAAAATGAGTTGATGAGAGATAAAAATGGAATCTCATCACTTGGACATAAAATTTACGTCAATCAGGATATAGAATAACATATCCCATCATAATAGTATGTGAATTAAAAGACATAACAAACGAAGTCGTTTAAAAAGAGGAGGGTGAAAGGTTCCCCTACAGACTTGGGTAACTTTCGAAAAGTACACCCCATTGAAGAAGTTTCATACAATGAATATGTAAATACCCATAAATTAAATTATATTACAAAAGGAGTGTAATAATGGGAATTACATAAACCACTAAAAGGAAATTGTGGCAAATGTAGCATAAATCTCACGGGAATAACAGTGAGATGAAAAATCTCTTACGAAAACTCGGCAGACTAACATCGCCACATAAAATTTCCAAAATGGATTGATGAGAGAGAATAGGGTCTCTCATCATATGTACATAAGAATTACAGTAAGATTAATATAAAATAACATCCCAATCACAAAAAATATGATCTTAAGAAGGAATGACATAAAAGATTGTACTTAAAAAGAAAGAGAGGAGTAAGACCTCAAGTCCAACTTGTCTTGTTCGTTTCTTTATATTCCTGAATAATAAACTTGGTCAATTAATAATTGCCTAAGTAACTCCTCTAGAGATTATTATTCTGTTCATATCACATATTATAATGTTATAATAATTGTTTAATAATATTAGTTCATATCAGACGTTTTTGCCGATGTTTGGTACATGAGTCAAAAATGAACTTGTTTGAAAAAAGATTGCCCATGTAGTTATATGTAAATAATTTCCAGAATATTATTAATGATTAAAATATCATATATATCCATTAAATATTCATTTTATACTATTCCATATAATTTGGAGATAAAAAACGAAAGGCATCGTTCATGGAGACTGTAGGCCGTACGTACGCATGAACGCTACTTTCATTTTTTGTCATATTAATGGAATTAAAACAAAATGAGAGATATATATATATGTTGTAATTCTAGAATTATATCCATAATTTAGATGTAATATATTACATATATATACATTATATATATGTACTTATAATATTACATAACATTTTGAGATAAGAAATGAAATGTACTGTTCATGGAGACGGTAAGCCGTACGTACGCATGAACGCTACTTCCATTTCTATTTCATATTTAATGGAATTAAAACATAATGATACATAATAGTATTTTAATTCCAGTATGGTATCATATATAATATCATTAAATATATCCTTTATACATACCACATATGGTATTAACGAATCAAATCACTTTGAGGGGGCGGTAGTCCGCACTTCCTTAAATGAAGATATCGCGTTTACCCATAATGGAAACCATAAAGGTACGCCATAAATGAAAAATAAATAAGCTTAAGTAAAACATAAACATATTAGATATAATATATAAATATATTGTCATCTTAATGTCCACCTTTGAAGGTGTTAGAAGAATGTTGAACAATCATCGTTTCGGGAGGCAGAAATTCTCCATCCACGGAAACAGTATGTTCTTTAACCATTAGATGTAGGTGTGTGTGAGTGTAGCTCGAATACTCCTTATAACAACATCCTGGTATATTGAAGATACTGGATTTGTTACAAAAAAATGAATAAAAAGTGTTTAGGGGGTTGGAGAAGCAAAATAAAACATAAGGACTCAAGTGAAGACATTACCTTAAAATCTGGTAACTCCCTTTGGTTTTGAGCTCAAAGGCTTCCTTGGGAAGGCTTATGCCTAAAGTGAGGCTTCAAGGAGTAATAGAGGTAAGTGGAGAGACAAAATGGGCAGGGGTTGGCTGAGAAAACGGCTTTGGGAGTGTGGGTAAGGAGGTAGAGGTGGGGGCCTTTTATAAGAGGATAGGAGGGGCACTCTTGTAATGTTACAAAATGTTACTTTATTTTCAAATGAGTTTCGTATTTTAAAGGTCCCACATTGATATAATTCCAGTATAAGGTGATAAGGGTTATAATGCCACTCATCCAATAGGTTTTGGACATGTTTAGGTTTTAGATATTACGTTATCTTTTCATTTTATTTAAATCGTTAAATAATGAGCTCATCGCTGCATCATCATGATGTCATAAATAATTTAATTTATTTAATGTATAAAAATTATAAAAAACTTCTATGATGTAGGAAATATTTTTATCTTTCCAATGACTATTTATAGTAAAAAATATGACTTGTATAACCCCATGTAAAAATTGTTTTAGAAAAACATCTCATGTTTGTGTCATTTTTACCTTAACATTAAATAAAAAGATATTTATGTCATTTTCAAACCAAAGTGGCTCCATGGGGTCCCCAAGTTGACCCATGGGTTTTCTTGGTCTTCCATGACACATAAAATGAGGGTAGGACATGTGTCTAGGTCATTTAATTTTATTAAAACATTATTCTTACCATAAACTACACTAATTACCTCTAATCGCGATTAAAAACTTAATAACTTACTATTTACCAAAAAATTATTTTTATCCCATTGAACCACATTTTACTTCATAATTACAACCATGTATGTCAGATTTTTTAAATTCAAAACACAAATATGGAAAAATTTCATTTAAATGGAAAAATCAGTTTTTATAAGTACCACTTAGTGGTTTCACTATTCATCAAAAATTGAAGTTTTTCTGAAAAATCCCAAAAATTTACCCAAAGCTATATTTGATATTCTGAATTGAAAAATGAAGTATATTTTATAAAATTCAAAACTTATAAGTCACATTAATTAATTTAATAATTAATTCCCACTGTCAGAGCAAATAGCGTGTTTTTATGAAACAATAAGTATCAAAGGATTGACATTAGTTTAAGTCTGATTTCAAAGTGAAATTAATTCCAATGAAAACTATTGGATTTAATGGTAAAAATATATAATAATTTCACTTTAAAACTAATTCAAATAAAACCTAATCATATAAATAAATTAGATTAAAAAGAGGTTTTGAATTAAAATACAACATTTTACACTATTCATTAAAAAAATGAACTTTATCAGAATGATACCAAAAATTTACACAAAGTAAATTTTGATGTCCCAATTCTTAAGAATAGTTTTATTTGGTCAAATATAATTTATAAGAGTGAAAAAAACTATATTTAATGACGGTTCTCCATCAAAAGGCGATAAGTGAACCTTTAGTGAAAACTAGGGCATATATGCCTAAAATTGAATTCTTTCCGTATTTTAAGAATTTATCTTTTACTGGATAAATGTAAAAACATTTAAAAAACATATATAATCATATTTTAGTTATTTCTATCCATTCCCTCCAATAGAATGGCTACATGTTAACTACCATTTAAAATAATATTAATTTATTATTAGAGTGCAACGTAAGATTCCCAAGAAACTCGTTGTTGCGTGTTGGGTACGCCATCGAGCATAGCGTCCCCTTTAAAGTAATATTAATATTTTATTCACAAATATTGATAAATATGAAAATGTCATATTATTTATTTACCTGGGGTGTTACATCCTTCCCCCCTTTTGAGAATAGCGTCCTCGCAATTTTTAAAATTGAGCTTGGAAACATCCTTGAAAGTCCCACATCGGAACAGGAGTCGGTAAAACAATCACATTAAAATAAAGTAAGATTAGTACAGAGGTCACCCGAGTTAACCCATACTAGGATTACATGTAGAAAAACATGGACATGGAAGAAAAATCAAAGGGTCATGTTTTTTAGGGAGAGTGATAGTAAACATGTCTAGGAGAAAGTTAACCATAAGAAAATCACAAATGTGTGATGGGTAAAACGGTATTCGATTCCCCAGTAGGAAAAGTTAATATACAACATTTTTGTTTTAAGTTACTTTTTATTGTGGAATTTATTCATAAGGAAACATAATCACTTATCATGTTGACTTTCAACTTTTACTAGATTCCTTAATCAAACTCATGTTTTTTTCCAAAAGACGAGTATTTAGGGAATCTTGTTTGCATTAAGAGTACTATGATCAACTTCTAGAGAATTACCTAATCCACCAAAGAGAAATATATACTTCCCATATCTTTAGACCTTAACCAAAACCAAAACCAAAAAGGTTAGTACAATGTCAGATAATCCAGAAAAGGATAACCCTTTAAAAAGAAAATCTATGATTAATCTCCAAAATTTTTCCAACAAAACCCAAAGTTCAACGAGGACTATTCGATAAACAATTTGTCCATAAAATTCTACAAAGTAAACCAATATAAGATTGAAACCCAAATATTTGAAGGATTTAGTCACATATTCTTCCACGTTAAATCGTAACATTAATTTCCAAACAACATCAGTTTATCCTAAAGTATCGTATTGAAAAGTACTTAACCTAATCACATATCATCCATGATAGGTTAATCATTTTCATAAATAACCTAAAGTCAACTTACTCTTAATTAATAAAATCATATAGTTAAAAAGAATCAGTCAAACTAACCAGGGACTTCACGTAGTCCAGTGGTAGGTGATAAATACCAGTCGCACTTTGGTTGTGGGTTCGATTCCCGCAGCTTTGTCCGACGCGATGGGTAGTCACACGGTCTGCGTGTTGTCCTTTTTCCAAAACTATATAATTCTCAAATAATTCCCCAAAAAGAGATAAAATCAACAAAAATAACCATAACATAATTTAACCTCAATTTTATCTCATGCCTTTCACTTACATCATAACATATAGTAACCCATAATTACCTCAAAAGTAAGGATCATATAAACTCTAATGGTTACCTTTATAATTATTACCAGAACTTCCACATCGATTGGACATCTCGTACATGATGCATTAAAGATCATACCAAGGTTCAAGTGGTTGATCATGACTCCTTGATAGTTGGTTTAGAACAACCACGAGTTTCCTCATTGAATCCCCCATTTTATCTAGTCTCTTAATCAGAGAACCACCACAGTTTCCTTCAAACCTATTGTCACTTTGGTGCCTTCTAGATCCATCCATTCACTAAAAAAAGAAATGTTAGTGTGAGTATATCAACAAAACCATCATGTACTAATGAGGGAGATAACCACTAAGATATACTTACTCATTCACTTTATCTAAAACTATGACTATTTCTGAAATCTTATCCATTATGGTACTGTCACTTATGCTTGGAGAATACCCTAACCTCTAAAGTTATCTAAACCGACCTTTGATACCAACTATAAGGCCCCATACTTAAACCTTACTTAATATTGAGTTATTACAAGATTACACATTGAGGATCTTTTCAGGTTTAGAGTTTTAGAGAATTAGATCATGAAACTTTCATTACATTCCACATTTAAACAAAGTGGTTACATAAAAGACAGTATTCATTCTTCACATCAACGGAAACATTTTTAAAATAAAACATGGATTCTTTCTTGACACATCCTTGACACTATCATCACATCATGTACCTTTCCCTTGACCTGTGAAAAACATTTCAAAAACTTGGGATGAGCAATAAAATATCAGTAAGGGTTAGAAAAATATGGAAAGGAAACATGAGTTCATATATACATAATAATGAAATCATACTTTACCCATAAAACATAGGCACATTAACATTCCTCATCAAATCATGAATAAATCATAGAAATCATAAGACAGAAAAGGTATTTTGACGCATTCATAACATTCTTACGTAGGGAGTAACCCTCTTGGTTACGTTTGGAATACCCATCATAGTATATTCCCTAAATCTATTCGGAGAAACCTTAACTTTTCACTCCTTCGCGTTACCCAATGCATTGGAGAGCTATATTGGGTTCACCCGCCCTTAGTTTATCACGGAACCACTCATTTTCATAACAATGCCCAAGAACCACAACATAAATGTATCACATAAAACATTCATAAAGGAAATATAACATTTCCACATTTCAATCACAATATAACATTTTAGGATATTGAAATAATGAATCCATTAAAAAAACCATTTTCAAAACCATTTAAAACATTTAATAAAGAGATTTTTGAATCAAAGTGTCCCATACCACCTTGAATATTTTAACATTTTCAACCATTAATATCAATATAAATAAATCCTTAAAACTATTTTAAAAACATGGATATTAATAAGAACAAATAATTAAAACATTTAAAGCGATATTTTGGTTAAAGGGTTTTTACAAAAATTAGAGACACTTGAATACAATAATTGAGGAATAACATTTAATCAGAACTTTATAATATCATGAGAATAAATGGATTCATGATATAATATTCCAATGGAAAGTATATACACCATATAAGAGTGAATTGGTGCATAACAACAATGAAGTCTCAATAGAGATGTAAAATGTGATGAAATCCCTTATAAAGAAGATATCTTTAAATTAAGGACAAATCAATCTCAAAATTATGTGTGAAAATTATAAATACACCCAATATAATTGGATTTTAAGTGTAAAACAATAAAAGGACATTCACACATATTCAAAGGATGACATATTCAATAAATACATGTTGAACCCAAAGAAATCGAAATTGGGTTAAAAAGATCTCTTGGTAAAATTCAACAGCCTAACAGCGTCACTTCAAAAATTCAGAAAATGAGTTGATGAGAGATAAAAATGGAATCTCATAACTTGGACATAAAATTTACATCAATAAGGATATAGAATAACATATCCCAACATAATAGTATGTGAATTAAAAGACATAACAAACAAAGTCTTTTAAAAACAGGAGGGTGAAAGGTTCCCTTACCGACTTGGGTAACTTTCGAAAAGTACACCCCATTGAAGAAGTATCATACAAGTAATATGTAAATAACCATAAATGGAATTATATTAAAAAATTATTGTAATAATGGACAGTACATAAACCACTCAAATGAAATTGTTGCAAATGTAGCATAAATCTCATAGGAATAAAAGTGAGATGAAAAATATCTTACGAAAACTCGGCAGCCAAACAGCACCACTTAAAACTTCCAAAATGGATTGATGAGAGAGAATAGGGTCTCTCATCATATGTACATAAAAATTACAGTAATAGTAATATAAAATAACATCCCAATCACAATAAAGATGAGCTTTAGAAGGAATGACCTAAAAGAGTGTACCTAAAAAGAAAGAGAGGAGTAATATCCCTTACCTCAAGTCCAACTTGTCTTGTTCGTTTCTTTATATTCCTGAATAATAAACTTTGTTCAATTAATAATTGCCTAATTACCTCCTCTAGATATTATTATTCAGTTCATATCACATATTATAATGTTATAATAATTGTTTAATAATGTTAGTTCATATCAGACGTTTTTTCCGATGTTTGGTACATGAGTCAAAAATGAACTTGTTTGAAAAATGATTTCCCATGTAGTTATATGTAAATAATTTCCAGAATAGTATTAATGATTAAAATATCACATATATCCAGTAAATATTGATTTTATACTATTCCATATCATTTGGAGATAAAAATATAAAAGCATCGTTCATGTAGACGATAGGCCGTACGTATGCATGAACGCTACTTTCATTTTTTGTCATATTAATGGAATTAAAACAAAATGAGAGAGAGATATATATGTTATAATTCCAGAATGATATCCATAATTTAGATGTAATATATTACATATATATACATTATATATATGTACTTATAATATTACATAACATTTTGAGATAAGAAATGAAATGTACCATTCATGGAGACGGTAAGTCGTACGTACGCATGAACGCTACTTCCATTTCTATTTCATATTTAATGGAATTAAAACATAATGATACATAATAGTATTTTAATTATAGTATGGTATCATATATAATATCATTAAATTTATCCTTTATATGTACCACATATGGTAATAACGAATCAAATAACTTTGAGGGGGCGTTAGTCCGCACTTCCTTAAATGAAGATATCGCGTTTACCCATAATGGAAACCATAAAGGTACGCCATAAATGAAAAATACATAATCTTAAGTAAAACATAAACATATTAGATATAATATATAAATATTGTGTAATCTTAATGTCCACCTTTTAAGGTGTTAGAATAATGTTGAACAATCATCGTTTCGGGAGGCAGAAATTCTCCATCCACGGAAACAGTATGTTCTTTAACCATTAGATGTAGGCGTGTGTAATTGTAGCTATAATACTCCTTATAAAAACATCCTAGTATATTGAAGATACTGGATTTGTTACAATAGAAATTAATAAAAAGAGTTTAGGGGGTTGGAGAAGCAAAATAAAACATAAGGTCTCAAGTGAAGACATTACCTTAAAATCGGGTAACTCCCTTTGGATTTGAGCTCAAAGGCTTCCTTGGGAAGACTTATGCCTAAAGTGAGGCTTCAAGGAGTAATATAGGGAATTGTAGAGACAAAATGGGCAGTTTTTGGCCGAGACAAAGGCTTTGGGAGTGTGGGTAAGGAGGTAGAGGTGGGGGCCTTTTATAAGAGGAGAGGATGGGCACTCTTGTAAAGTTACAAAATGTTACTTTATTTTCAAAAGCGTTTCGGATTTTCAAGGTCCCAAATTGATATAATTCTAGTATAAGGTGATAAGGGTTCTAAATCCACTCATACAATAGGTTTTGGACATGTTTAGGTATTAGATATTACATTATCTTTCCATTTTATTTAAATCATTAAATAATGAGGTCATCGCTGCATCATCATGATGTCATTAATTATTTAATTTATTTAATGTCTAAAAATTATAAAAAAATACTATGATTTAGGAAATATTTTTAGCTTTCCAATGACTATTTAATGTCAGAAATATGACTTGTATAACCCCATGTAAAAATTGTTTTAGTAAAACATCTCATGTTTGTGTCATTTTTACCTTAACATTAAATAAAAAGATATTTATGTCATTTTCCAACCAAAGTGGATCCATGGGTTACCCAAGTTGACCCATGGATTTTCATGCTCGGCCATGACACATCCAATTAGGTTAGGACATGTGTCTAGGTCAAGTAATATTATTAAAACATTATTCTTACCATAAACTACACTAATTACCTCTAATCACGATTAAAAACTTAATAAGTTACTATTCACCAAAAAATTATTTTTATCCAATTGAACCACATTTTACTTCATAATGACAACCATGTAAGTCAGATTTTTGAAATTAAAAACACAAAGATGGCAAAATTTCATTTAAATGGAAAAATCAGTTTTTATAAGTACCACTTAGTGGTTTCACTATTCATCAAAAATTGATGTTTTTCTGAAAAACCCCAAAAATTCACCCTAAGCTATATTTGATATTCCGAATTCAAAAATGAAGTCTATTTTACAAAATTAAAAACATATAAGTCACATTAATTAATTTAATAATTAATTCCTCCTGTCAGAGCAAATAGTGTGTTTTTATGAAACAATAAGTATCAAAAGATTGACATTAGTTTAAATCTGATTTCAAAGTGAAATTAATTCCAATGACCACTATTGGATTTAATGGTAAAAATATATTCTAATTTCACTTTAAAACTAATTCAAAATAATATATAATCATATAAATAAATTAGATTAAAACGAGATTTTTAATTAAAATACAACAGTTTACACTTCATTAAAAAATGAACTTTATCGGAAAGATACCAAAAAATTACACAAAGTAAATTTTGATCTCCCGATTCTTAAGAATAGTTTTATTTGGTCCAATAGAATTTATAAGTGTGAACAAAACTATATTTAATGACGGTTCGCCATCAAAAGGCGATAAGTGAACCATTAGTGAAAACTAGGGCATACACGCCTAAAATTGAATTTTTTCCGTATTTTAAGCCTTTATCTTTTATTGGATAAATATAAAAATATTTAAAAAACATATATAATCATATTTTAGTTATTTATATCCATTCCTGCCAATACAATGGTTACATGTTAACTACCATTTAAAGTAATATTATTTTATTATTAGAGTGCAACGTAAGATTCCCAAGAAACTCGTTGTTGCGTGTTGGGTACGCCATCGAGCATAGAGTCCCCTTTAAAGACATATTAATATTTTATTCAAAAATATGGATAAATATGAAAATGTCATATTCTTTATTTACCTGGGGTGTTACATCCTTCCCCCCTTTTGAGAATTGCGTCCTCGCAATTTTTAAAATTTAGCTTGGAAACATCCTTGAAAGTCCCACATCGGAACAAGAGTCGGTAAAACAATCAATTTAAAATAAAGGAATATAATTACAGAGGTCACCCGAGATAACCCATACTAGGATTCCATGTAGAAAAACATGGACATGGAAGAAAAAGAAAAGGGTCATGTTCTTGAGGGAGAGTGATAGTAAACATGTCTAGGAGAAAGTTAACCATAAGAAAATCACAAACTTGTGATGGGTAAAATGGTATTCGATTCCCTAGTAGGAAAGGTTAATAGACAACATTTTTGTTTTAAGTTACTATTTATTGAGGAATTTATTCATAAGGAAACATAATCACTTATCATGTTGACTTTGACCTTTTACTATATTCCTTAATCAAACTCATATTTTTTTCCAAAAGACGAGTATTTAGGGAGACTTGTTCGCATTAAGAGTACTATAATTAACTTCAAGAGAATCATCTAATCCACCAAAGATAACTATATACTTCCCATATCTTTAGACCTTAACCAAAACCAAAACCAAAAAGGTTAGTACAAGGTAAGATAATCTAGAAAAGGATAACCCTTTAAAAAGAAAATCTATGATTAATCTCCAAAAACTTTCCAACAAAACCCAAAGTTCAACGAGGACCATTCGATAAACAATTTGTCCATAAAATTCTTCAATGTAAACCAATCTAAGATTGAAACCCAAATATTTGAAGGATTTAGTCACATAGTCTTCCAAGTTAAATCGTAACATTTATCTCCAAACAACATTAGTTTCTCCTAAAGTCTCGTATTGAAAAGTACATAACCTAATCGTATATCCTCCATGATAGGTTAATCATTTTCATAAATAACCCAAAATCATCTTACTCTTAATTCATAAAATCATATAGTTAAAAAGAATCAGTCAAGCTAACCAGGGACTTCACGTTGTCCTGTGGTAGGCGATAAATACCAGTCGCACTTTGGTTGTGGGTTCGATTCCCGCAGCTTTGTCCGACGCGACGGGTAGTCACATGGTCTGCGTGTTGTCCTTTTTCCAAAACTATATAATTCTCAAATAATTCCACAAAAAGAGATAAAATCATCAAAAATAACCATAACATAATTTAACCTCAATTTTATCTCATGCCTTTCACTTACATCATAACATATAGTAACCCATAATTACCTCAAAAGTAAGGATCATATAAACTCTAATGGTTACCTTTATAATTTTTACCAGAACTTCCACATCGATTGGTCATCTCGTACATGATGCATTAAAGATCATACCATGGTTCAAGTGGTTGATCATGATTCCTTGATAGTTGGTTTAGAACAACCACGAGTTTCCTCATTGAATCCCCTATTTTATCTAGTCTCTTAATCAGAGAACCACCACAGTTTCCTTCAAACCTATTGTCACTTTGGTGCCTTCTAGATCCATCCATTCACTAAAAACAGAAATGTCAGTGTGAGTATATCAACAAAACCATCATGTACTAATGAGGGAGATAACCACTAAGATATACTTACTCATTCACTTTATCTAAAACTAGGACTCTTTCTGAAATCCTATCCATTATGGTACTGTCACTTATGCTTGGAGAATACCCTGACCTCTAAAGTTATCTAAACCGATCATTGATACCAACTATAAGGCCCCATCCTTAAACCATACTTAATCTTGAGTTATTACAAGATTACACATTGAGGATCTTTTTAGTTTTAGAGTTTTAGAGAATTAGATCATGAAACTTTCATTACATTCCACATTTAAACAAAGTGGTTACATAAAAGACAATATTAATTCTTCCCATCAACGGAAACATTTTTAAAATAAAACATGGATTCTTTCTTGACACATCCTTGACACTATCATCACATCATGTACCCTTCCCTTGACCTGTGAAAAACATTTCAAAAACTTGGGATGAGCATAAAATGCTCAGTAAGGGTTATAAAAATATAGAAAGGAAACATGAGTTCATATATACATAAGAATGAAATCATACTTTACCCATAAAACATAGGCACTTTAACATACCTCATCAAATCATGAATAAATCATAGAAATCATAAGACATAAGAGGTAACTTGAGGAATTCATAACATTTTTACGTAGAGAGTAACCCTCTTGGTTATGTTTGGAATACCCATCACAGTATATTCAGTAAATCTCTTCGGAGAAACCTTAACGTTTCACTCCTTTGCGTTACCCGATGCATTGGAGAGCTATATCGGGCTCACCCGCCCTTAGTTTATCACGGAACCACCCGTTTTCATAACAATGCCCAAGAACCACAACATAAATGTATCACATAAAACATTCATAAAGGAAATATAACATTTCCACATTTCAATCACAATATAACATTTTAGGATATTGAAATAATGAATCCATTAAAAAAAACCATTTTCAAAACCATTTAAAACATTTAATAAAGAGATTTTTGAATCAAAGTGTCCCATACCACGTTGAATCTTTTAAAATTTTAAACCATTAATATCCATATAAATAAATCCTTAAAACCATTTTGAAAACATGGATATTAATAAGAACAAATCATTAAAACATTTAAAATGATATTTTGGTTAAAGGGTTTTTACCAAAATTAGAGACACTTGAATACAATAATTGAGGAATAACATTTAATCAGAACTTTATAATATCATGATAATAAATGGATTCATGATATAATATTCCAAAGGACAGTATATACACCATATAAGATTTAATTGGTGCATAACAACAATGAAGTCTCAATAGAGATGTAAAATGTGATGAAATCCCTTATAAAGAAGATATCCTTAAATTAAGGATAAATCAATCTCAAAATTATGTGTGAAAATTTTAAATACACCCAATATAATTGGATATTAAGTGTAAAACAATAAAAGGTCATTCACACATATTCAAAGGATGACATATTCAATAACTACATGTTGAACCCAAAGAAATCGAAATTGGGTTAAAAAGTTCCCTTGGTATAATTCGACAGCCTAACGGCATCACTTCAAAAATTCAGAAAATGAGTTGATGAGAGATAAAAAGGGAATCTCATCACTTGGACATAAAATTTACATCAATCCAGATATAGAAGAACATATCCCAACATAATAGTATGTGAATTAAAAGACATAACAAACGAAGTCTTTTAAAAAGAGGAGGGTGAAAGGTTCCCTTATCGACTTGGGTAACTTTCGAAAAGTACAACCCATTGAAGAAGTGTCATACAATGAATATGTAAATACCCATAAATGGAATTATATTACAAAATGAGTTTAATAATGGGCAGAAAATAAACCACTCAAAGGAAATTGTGGCAAATGTAGCATAAATATCACTGGAATAAAAGTGAGATGAAAAATCTCTTACGAAAACTCGGCAGCATAACAGCGCCACTTAAAACATCCAAAATGGATTGATGAGAGAGAATAGGATCTCTCATACTATGTACATAAAAATTATAGAAAGATTAATATAAAAGAACATACCAATCACAAGAAATATGAGCTTTAGAAGGAATGACATAAAAGAGTGTACTTAAAAAGAAAGAGAGGAGTAAGATCCCTTACCTCAAGTCCAACTTGTCTTGTTCGTTTCATTATATTCCTGAATAAAAAACTTTGGTCAATTAATAATTGCCCAAGTACCTCCTCTAGAGATTATTATTATGTTAATATCACATATTATAATGTTATAATAATTGTTTAATAATGTTTGTTCATATCAGATGTTTTTGCCAATGTTTGGTACATGAGTAAAAAATGAACTTGTTTGAAAAAAGATTTCCCATGTAGTTATATGTAAATAATTTCCAGAATAGTATTAATGATTAAAATATCATATATATCCAGTAAATATTCATTTTATACTATTCCATATCATTTGGAGATAAAAAACGAAAAGCATCGTTCATGGAGACGGTAGGCCGTACGTACGCATGAACACTACTTTCATTTTTTGTCAAATTAATGGAATTAAAAAAAATGAGAGAGATATATATATGTTATAATTCCAGAATGATATCCACAATTTAGATGTAATATATTACATATATATAAATTATATATTTGTACTTATAATATTACATAACATTTTGAGATAAGAAATGAAATGTACTGTTCATGGAGACGGTAAGCCGTACGTACGCATGAACAATACTTCCATTTCTATTTCATATTTAATGGAATTAAAACATAATGATACATAATAGTATTTTAATTCCAGTATGGTATCATATATAATATCATTAAATATATCCTTTATACATACCACATATGGTATTAACGAATCAAATCACTTTGAGGGGGCGGTAGTCCGCACTTAAATGAAGATATCTCGTTTACCCATAATGGAAACCATAAAGGTACTCTATAAATGAAAAACACAGAAGCTTAAGTAAAACATAAAAATATTATATATCATATATAAATATAGTGTCACCTTAATGGCCACCTTTGAAGGTGTTAGAAGAATGTTGAACAATCATCGTTTCGGGAGGCAGAAATTCGCCATCCACGGAAACAGTATGTTCATTAACCATTAGATGTATGTGTGTGTAAGTGTTTCTCAAATAATCCTTATAAAAACATCCTAGTATATTTAATATACTGTATTTGATACAAAAGAAATGAATAAAAAGAGTTTAGGGGGTTGGAGAAGCAAAATAAAACATAAGGACTCAAGTGAAGACATTACCTTAAAATCGGGTAACTCCCTTTGGTTTTGAGCTCAAAGGCTTCCTTGGGAAGACTTATGCCTAAATTGAGTCTTCAAGGAGTAAGATAGGGAAGTGGAGAGACAAAATGGGTAGGGTTTGGCCGAGCCAAATCCTTTGGGAGTGTGGTTAAGGAGGTAGAGGTGGGGGCCTTTTATAAGAGGAGAGGAGCGGCACTCTTGTAAAGTTACAAAATGTTACTTTATTTTCAAAAGAGTTTCGGATTTTAATGGTCCTACATTGATATAATTAGAGTCCAAGGTGATAAGGGTTCTAAATCCACCCATCCAATAGTTTTTGGACATGTGTAGGTATTAGATATTACATTATCTTTCCATTTTATTTAAATCATTAAATAATGAGGTCATCACTGCATCATCATGATGTCATAAATAATTTAATTTATCTAATGTCAAAAAATTATAAAAAAATACTATGATGTAGGGAATACTTTTAGCTTTCCAATGACAGTTTATAGTCAAAAATATGACTTGTATAACCCCATGTAAGAATTGTTTTAGTAAAACATCTCATGTTTGTGTCATTTTTACCTTAACATTAAATAAAAAGATATTTATGTCATCTTCCAACCAAAGTTCCTCCATGGGGTCCCCAAGTTGACCCATGGATTGTCTTGGTCGGCCATGACACATCCGATGAGGGTAAGACATGTGTCTAGGTCATTTAAATTTATTAAAACATTATTTTTACCATGAACTACACTAATTACCTCTAATCGCGATTAAAAACATAATAAGTTACTATTTACCAAAAAATTATTTTTATCCCATTGAACCACATTTTACTTCATAATGACAACCATGTATGTCAGATTTTTGAAATTCAAAACAAAAAGAAGTAAAATTTTATTTAAATGGAAAAATCAGTTTTTATAAGTACCACTTAGTGGTTTCACTATTCATCAAAAATTGAAGTTTTTCTGAAAAATCCCAAAAATTCACCCTAAGATATATTTGATATTCCGAATTCAAAAATAAAGTCTATTTTACAAAATTCAAAACATATAAGTCACATTAATTAATTTAATAATTAATTCCCGCTGTCATAGCAAATAGCGTGTTTTTATGAAACAATAAGTATCAAAAGTTTGACATTAGTTTAATTCTGATTTCAAAGTGAAATTAATTTCAACGACCACTATTGGATTTAATGCTAAAAATATATTCTAATTTCACTTTAAAACTAATTCAAAAGAAAATCTAATCATATAAATAAATTAGTTTAAAAAGCGGTTTTGAATTAAAATACAACATTTTACACTATTCATTAAAAAAATGAACTTTATCGGAAAGATACCAAAAATTTACACAAAAACTTTTTGATGTCCCGATTCTTAAGATGAGTTTTGTTTGGTCCAATTGATTGTATAAGAGTGAACAAAGCTATATTTAATGACGGTTCGCCATCAAAAGGCGATAAGTGAACCTTTAGTGAAAACTAGGGTATATACGTCTAAAATTGAATTCTTTCTGCATTTTAAGCCTTTATCTTTTATTGGATAAATGTAAAAACATTTAAAAAACATATATAATCATATTTTAGTTATTTCTATCCATTCCTTCCAATACAATGGCTACATGTTAACTACCATTTAAAATAATATTATTTTATTATTAGAGTTCAACGTAAGATTCCCAAGAAACTCGTGGTTGCGTGTTGGGTATGCCATCAAGCATAGCGTCCACTTTAAAGTAATATTAATATTTTATTCACAAATATGGATAAATATGAAAATTCCATATTCTTTATTTACCCGGGGTGTTACACCTATGGTTCCCGCACATAGCACACTAGATTCCTGGAGGGTCTGCTCCTCGATCCATGTTTCGATACATCAACTATCAAGAATTCGTGAGTTGATGTATCTTGTAGTTATGTATCATCATAAGAAACCCAAAAAGTTAGACGACGCATCAATCGGATGCCCGGTCTGAGAGTTATTGGCATTTCTGTTCGAGGGGCCCAGTCAGTTTTTAGGCTCAAACCAATCTGGACCTACCCTAACTACGTACAAACCTCATGTTGAGTATACCAAAATAATTTTCTCTCTCCATGAATTCCATCACCATAGGGGGTACGTCAATCAGACACCCATAGCCCCATATGCGACTAAAAGGTGTAAATGATCTTAGCGGGTCCGGGTCCGGTCCACCCCAGTTGGACCGACCCGGCCTGACCCAGTTCACGGTTCAGACCTGGTCTGAAGAAGCGACCCGAGACGAGGAGACGACCCGACCCGACAAGATGACCCGACCTGAGGAGGCCTGGCCGAGGGGCTTCCCGGCCGAGGGGAGGACCTGCCGAGGGGCAGCCTAGACGAGGGGAGGCCCGACCGAGGGGCAGCCCTGCCGAGGGGCTGCTCGGCCGAGGGCAGCCCGTCCATGGGGCAGCCCGGCTCGTGGCCGCCTAGCACGTGGCGGCTTGGCCGGCCATGTGAGGGCTTGGTTGCCCCCCTCCCCCAGTTCATCAAATAGAACTGATTCACCATGCCAGTTCGGGAGCCGCAGGACTCGGCTGGTCCTGCTGGTCCGGCTCCACGGTGGCCGGCTCGGCCACCTATAGCCACCCAAGCCTTTTACATTAATCATTCCATGATTTGATAATAATTAATCATCAGAGTACATGTAGAGACCCAGGCTTGATGTACACAGACATTACATTACTTTTGCGGAATACTTAATACATAAAAAAAACAAACACACAGGGACCATAATAGTTTAGTGTCTTTGGAAACTCAGAAAAATAATCTTCTAATCATGGTGAATGATGTCCAACATCTCTCATAAATATTATCCCCTTTTGTTTTCTTACCTAAAACCATTATTTATATCATGGGGAAAAGAAAACATAAAAATGGTGAGCTCAAATGCTCAGTAAGGGTAAACATAGAGAACAAAAAACAATCCATAAAAATTTGAATGGAAAAACATGAACATAAAATCTAAACATCAAAATCTTGAGAGAAGACATAAATCTTGGAAGTATGTAAGGAATATATCATAAAGGAGCATAAATCATGATAAAATATCATGGGAATAAAACATTTAATTTTGGAAAGCCATTAATCACATGATATGATTTCCATAGTAGCCAAAGCATTGCTGCCAAGACCATCTTAGGGAACAAAGTTCCTTTCTGAATCGAGTTCACTCCTCGTTCCAGTCCTGTATCACTCAACCAGATTAACTTACTGTTCCATCCATGTCTATCTCATGAGATATAAATCTTTTCCCAATGCATTGGAGGGAGATATAGGTCCCACCCATCTCCTAATTAAATCATTTTTACTTGTGCCCCAAAATAAACATAAATCATTCATCATAACCCAAAGAATAAAATGGGTTTCGTCAACATCATCCCATCATAACATAATCCATATAAAAAAATGGATATCATTTCATCATAATAATAATCAAACCATTTAAATAATAGAGACATTATACTTGAAACATAATCATACTGAATAATGTCGTCTTAGATGGAAAATAGTTTTGATAAAACACTTGAAATGAATTCTTGAGGAAAATATCCTTTCTTCTTCAAAATCATTTTATTCTCACAAAATCCCTTGAAATTTTAAAAGAAAAGGATTTTGTTGAAAATAGTCATGAAATATTGTAGAGTAATCTTTATTAAGAAAAGGCGTTATAAAACCATAAAAATCTTTTCATGTCGTATAAGTTAAAATAACATTCTCCTCGTACTTTTTTCGGAAAAGTCAAAAAGTTCCTCGTATGGTAAACAGAAGAAATATTACTTCCATAACATGTGGTGAAAGTCAAAAATTGGTAAAGAGAACTTTAAACATACATGAAACCATTTCTACAAAAGAGGGATATGGATGATAAATATAACCCCAGTAAATACTTACAAATAAACAATCTCGGATAAAAATGAAATTTGAAAAGTTATCCCTTACCTTATGTCTGATATGCATCGTATGTGTCCGAACATCCTGTATAATGATTTAAATAATGTCATTGAACTATTAAAGAATAATATTCATTATTATGATATCATATATGGTTCACTTATGA
Source organism: Viscum album (assembly GCA_963277665.1). Taxonomy (NCBI): domain Eukaryota; kingdom Viridiplantae; phylum Streptophyta; class Magnoliopsida; order Santalales; family Viscaceae; genus Viscum; species Viscum album. Next base: position 897,211,201 of record OY728143.1, on the reverse strand, counting down.
CATTATATTACCTGTTATTTTGTAAATTCCATGTTAAAGTAGGGTTTTGGGTAAAATCGTTTCATTTATCTTACATGTTTTGATTTGTTGTTCTTGATATTATTACTCATATCATGATTTAATTAATTCCAGAATGTAAACCCTGAATTATATATAATATATATTCAGTATATAAATATAAATGATATATCGATAAATGGAATGAAATACACCGTTCATGGAGACGGTAGGCAGTACGTACACATGAACGTTGTTTCTGTTTCCTTATTGATTGGAAATAAGTAAATGAAACATATATGTACATAAATATAGTATCATTATTATTTAATATATTTCATGATTATTTATTATATATATACCTTATAATCATACATGAATGGTTAATCATGTAAAATGAATCTCATCGCGTTCGTGGAGACGGTAGTCCGTACGTACGCACTATCGATGATATCGTTCCCATAATTATTGAATAGAATTGGAGTGAATGATATAAATATATAAGAATAATTATGATGTTACAATAACCATATATAGTTATTATTTAAACCATTGTACCCATCCAAGTAAGGTGGTGGTGGAAAACAGATTACACCATGGCACAGAGACTGTATTCTGTACGTACGCACGCGCGGTGATTTCATATTCCGTTGGATTGATAGAAGCTGAAATAGGGGTGTTTTATATTTATAATAACATATCAGTATATGTGTGATACTGATGTTATTACTTCATAATGAAACAACTAAAGAAGAGTATGTAGAAGAAGATATAAATTAGAAAGAATTTGTAACAGATATTACCTCTTCTTCGACACGTCTCCTTGAAACTTCCTCTTAGGGAACTAATGTTGGTTTTTGAAGAAGACGAGGACCTCTAGAATATTACTAGGGTGGTTTAGAAGAGTAATGGTCAGGTTTTGGATGAGATTTAATGATCAAATCTTTGTATAGAGGAGAGGGAGGAGGTTCCCATTTATAAATTATGAGAGGGGCACCTTTGGAAAATGTGAAAATATTATTTTATTATAAACATATCATCGGTTTCAAAAGGTCCAAAAATCATTAATGATGAATATAATATGAATCGTGGACGAAATAAAATCATCCAATCAGAATTGGACATGTTTTGGATAATATTTTAATCATTATAATCTTATTTAATTAAATCATTTATTAATGAGGTAAATACTGCATCATTATTGTTTCATAAATAATTTAATTTATTTGATTCCTAAAAATTATAAAAAAAAACACCACCATGTAGGGAATATTTTCAGATTTCCAAATAATATTTAAAGTTGAAATGATAATTTATATAACCCCTTATAAAAATTAATTACTAAAAGATTTTTTTTAATCTCAATTTTGCATTTACATTAAATTAATTAATCCAAATTGTCATTATCACAACCAAGTGGCTCAATGGGGTCCCAAAATCTACCCAAGGATGCCCATGGTCGGCCACTACTCATCCAATAATGTTAGGACAAGTGTTAAAGTAATTTGGAATTATTATAATATTCTTTTAACCTTGAATTACCCTATTTATCTTTAACCGCAGTAAATAAAAGTCAAAAGTTAGTATTGACCAAAAATTATTTTCCTCTTATTGAACCACATTTTACTTCTTGATAACAACCATGTATGTCGGATATTTGAAATTAAATTCACAGAAGTGGTAAAATTTCATTTAAATGAAAGAGTCAGTTTTTTAACTACCACTAAGTGGTTTCACTATTCATCAAAAATTGAAATTTTTTGAAAAAATACAAAAAAATCAGTCTATGCTATATTTGATATTATGAATTCAAAAGTGATGTCTATTTTTACAAATTCAAAAAAAATAAGTGGAATAAATTAATTTAAAAATTAATTCCTGTTATCAAAACAAATAGCGTGTTGTTAAGAAACAGTAACTATCAAAAGATCGACACTTGTTTATGTCAAAATTCTAAGTGAAATATATTCAAATGACCAAAATTGGATTGAATTGTAAAAATATATTCTAATTAAACTTTAAAACAAATTAAAAAGATAATCTAACCATATAAATTATTATGATGAAAAAAGTTGTTTTCAATTAAAATATAGAGTGTTTTTACTTTTCATTAAAATATGAAATTTATCAGAATAATATGAAAAATTTATCCAAATTAAATATTTATATCCTGATTCCAAGGAATAATTTTATTGTGTCACTTTGAACTTATAAAAATTTCAAAAACTAGATTCAATGTGGGTGTTCCATAAAAAGGCGGCAAAACTGTATTTTTTGAAAACTAATTATTTTACCCAAAAAAATTATTTAGTTCTCATACCATGTTCTAGAAAATATGTAAGATGAATAATAATGTTATAAAATAAAAAATTTATTTAATAATATTCATAACGGCTAGTCATTAATAGTATTATAACAATATATCATTGTTTATGAAACATAGTATTGCGTACTACACACGCTATCAAGGAAGGTCGTGATTGCGTGTAATGCAAGCCAAGTCAGGGTTGCGTGTACTGAACGCTACCATTGGTGGTGCATATAACATAATCAAAACTTATTTCATTTATACATTAAACAAAATCTATACTTAATGTTGCGTAGAATTATTTCTACAGAATGAACTTGAAATTGTGTGTAACACGAGCCAAGAATATTGTTGCGTATACTGCAAGCTAATACGGTTTTTCGTATAGTGCAATATAATCATGGTTTACTGTACACTAGAATAAATATAAGAAATTAAAAAGAATATATCTCATAAAATCTCGGGGTGTTACATTCTACCCCCCTTAAAATTAATTTCTCCCTCGAAATTCGTCGGAGTTATAAATCATTTACTACATGATAGTTTCTATCATAGAAACCCGCATTGTAAAAAGTAATACAAAAACATAATTTTAAAAAGTGAACTAAGAAATGTAATGGTTACCCAAATTAACTTATCACTGGGTTTCTACATAGGAGAACATAGGTGAAAATATGGATATGGAAGAGAAATATATCCATCAAGTTTAGATGTAGAGTGGTAGAGAACATGGCTATAAAAAAGCCAACAATCACAATGCCATAAATTTGTGATGATCTAAGGTAACATCATATTCATCAAATATGAGGGTAATTGGACAACATTTTTGGTTTTCAATATCATTTCCCAAATGTTGAAGAATTATTGAATTAAAAGAAATACTTACTTGATTTTGGTACAATCTCCCTATTGGTCGTGCCTTGAACAATTTCCACTTCATCTCTTAAAGAAATGATGTTGAATTTGTCTTTTGTGAAGTGGTAGCGGATCATACGATAGAATGAAAGGTCATTCCATCTGTCTCAATCATAAGGTTAGCAATAGTTATATACAGAAGTCCATTTATGGTGTGAGTAATCATATACGGTTCCAAAAATGGACTTATACATCATCTATCACACCACTAAATAAAATAAAACTAATTTCTACAATCCAGGGACTTCCTATAGGCCAATGGTAGGCGATAAATGCCTGTCGCACTTCGGTTTTGGGTTTGATTCCTGCAACCTTGTTCGACGCGACGGGTTGTCGCCCATCTTGCAGTTTGTCCTTTTTTCTAAAACTACATTATTATCAAATTCCTACAATAATATCGAAAAATGTTATAGCCATAAACAATACTATCTTATGTCTAACTTAATTTATTCCTATCTTTCAGATTATCCAAAATACTTCGGTCTAAGCTCTTAGTATAAAGAAAACGATTACCTGAAAGGTCATATAACAAGCATGTGAATTCCATCACTTATCCTTCATATATCATAAGATATATCTTTTATGGTCACATTCCAAACATGTGAATACCTGAATCATGTATTGTTTTGAAACAGGAATTAACATAGAACCTTAGTGAAAACATGAATGATGTCAAAAGTTAACTCTTTCCACATACCAAAATCCCAAAATTTCTGTATACTCAAACCATGATATCACTTTGTCCTTATATCAGTCATGAGCTCATGAATACTATTAAACATTTCATTTTCTCTTTATCATATCATCTTGTTTCAAAAAACCCATGTCATGGTTACTAGTACCATAAATTTATTGAAATCCACAATAGACGAATACATAAATATTCCAATATTACAAGAAACTATATGAAACATTAGTTTGGAATCCCATTACATAAACACTTAATCATTCAACCACATCATTGTCATATTCAACATTTCCAATAGTGATCGCATGTGACATCCCTTTGTCCTTTTCCTTAATATGTTGTTGATGTCGATCATCATTAACCCTTGGATTAGGTCATTGGTTAGAATAATGACCCATTTCCTTTCAATTGTAGCATTGAAGTGTTAGTGGAGCGTCCTCTGTAATATTTTCTCTATTCAAATCATTAGATACCTTTATCCCATTACTTAGACACTCAACTGCTCGAGGACCTTCTTTTCCACACTTAAAACATTTTCTAGTACCCTTTAGACAATCTCCACCATGCTTCTTTCCACACTTTGAGCATAAAGAAACATTCATATTCTTTTCACCATTTCTCTTAGATTTCTCCTTGAATACCGTCTTTCATTTTTTGTCAAAACCATGAGATGGATATCTTACACCAACTTCCAGTTCTACCTTAATAGCACAATGCACAATTTCTTCATAGCTACTGATGTCTCTTATCGCTAATTCCCTTTGAATATTTGGTTTTAAGCCACTGAAGAATCGATCAACTTTACTTTCAGGTTGGATGATAAATCTAGATGCATACCTTGAAAGCCTTGTAAAATTCGCTTCGAATATACCAACAAATTCATCATCCTTTTTCTTAAGCTCAAGGAAATCCTTTTCCATCTTTGTTCAAAGAATACAAGGGAAGTACTTATTGAAGAATGTGTTCTTGAAATCATCCCATTCCATCATTTCTATTTCTTCTCGGGGCCTCATATTCTTAATTAGGGTCCACCATTGGTCTGCTTCACCTTCTAAACAGTAAATAACTAGAACGAGTTTTTCATGTTCCGAACAGCGATGTATGGAAAATATCTTTTCAATGGTACTGATCCATTGTTCTGCAACTAGTGGATTAGAAGACCCACTAAAAGAAGGTGGATGTTGCATCAAGACAGACTCAATAGAATATTGTTCCCTTTTCTTCTCATTTGGAGTCCAGAATGATTCATTGCTCATGTAAGTATATCAATAATATTTTTCACTCCATCTCCCATAACATTGGTTTTTTTAGGAGGACAATCATTTCATTTTCCATTACATTGATCAACACAGTTCATTCAGGTTCCAGCCATCGTCTAAAACCCAAAAAGAATAGTGTGAGAGGAAAAAATAATTCTAGGGAAAACAACATAATAAATTGGGAGTACCATAAATATCTAACATCTTAGTTTTAATTTTAATATCATTACCATAATTCAAGGACTATAACCTATACTTATATTTAACCTTAGGGACATCCTTTTGCATACCTTAGAAATATCTCTAGGGATTTCACTAACGTTTTCACATCATAATTTCCAAAGGCTAACTAAACCTTTACTCTGATACCAACTGTGGAGACCCAAGCTTGACGTACATGAAATTACATTACTTTTGCATAATACATAATACATAACAAAAACACACACAACGACCATAGTAGTTTAGTGTCTTTGCAAACTCGGAAAAATAATATTCTAATCATGGTGAAAGATCTTAAACATCTCCCTTAAAGATATTCCCATTTTGTTTTCATACCTAAAACTATTCTTTATATCATTGGGAAAATAACACATAAAAAGGCTGAGCTTAGATTCTCAGTAAGGGTAAACATAGAGAACATAAAACAATCCATAAACATTTGAATGCAAAAACTTGAACATAAAATCTAAACATCAAAATCATGAGCAAAGACATAAATCTTGGAAGTACGTAAGGCATATATCATAATGGAACATCAATCAGGATAAAATATAATGGGAATAAAACATTTAATTTTGGAAAACCATTAAGCACATCATAGTATTTCCATAGAAGCCAAGGAATTGCTTCCAAGACCTTCTTAGTAGACAAAGTCCCTTTCAGAATTGAGTTCACTGCTCATTCTAGTCCTGTATCACTGAACCATATTAACATAATGTTCCCGCCATGTCAATATCAAATGATATAAATATTTACCCAATGAACTGGAGGGAGATCTAGGTCCCACCAATCTCATAATTAAATCATTCTTACTTGTGGCACAAAATAAACATAAGTCATTCATCATAACCCAAAGAATAAAATGGGTTTCGTAAACATCATCCCATCATAACATAATCCATATAAAACAAATAGATATAAATTCATCATAATAATAATCAAACCATTTAAATAATAGAGACATTATACTTGAAACATAAACATAATAAATAATGTCATCTTAGATGGAAAATAGTTTTGATAAAACACTTGAAATGAATTCTTGAGGAAAATATACTTTCTTCTTCAAAATCATTTTCTTATCACAAAATGCCATGTAATTTTAAAAGAAAATAATTTTTTTGAAAATATTCATGAAATATTGTAGATTAAGCTTTATTAATAAAAGGTGTTATGAAACAGTAAAAATCTGTTCATGCCGTATAAGTTAAAAAAACATTCTCCTCGTACATTTGTCAGAAAAGTCAAAAAGTTCCTCGTATGGTAAACAGAAGAAAGATTCCTTCCATAACATGTGGTAATATTCAAAAATGACTAAAGAGGACATTAAACATACATGAAACCATTTTTATAAAACAGGGACATGGATGATAAATATAACCCCAGTAAATACTTACAAATAAACAATCTCAGATAAAAACAAGATTAGAAAACTTATCCCTTACTTTATGTCCGATATGCTTCGTATATATCCGAACCTCATGTATAATGATTTAAATAATGTCATTGAATTATTAAATAATCATATTAATTGTTATGAAATCATATATGGTTCACTTATGATTTTATATTACATGTTCTTTTGTAAATTCCATGTTAAAGCGGCGTTTTGGGTAAAATCGTTTCATTTATCGTACATGTTTGGATTTGTTGTTCTTGATATTATTACTAATATCCAAATTTAATTAATTCCAGAATGTAAAACATGAATTATATATAATATATATTCCATATATAAATATATATGATACATCGATAAATGGAATGAAATACACCATTCATGGATATGGTAGGTCGTATGTACGCATGAACGCTGTTTTCATTTACTTATTGAATGGAATTAAGTAAATGAAACATATATGTACATTAATACAGTATCATTATTATGTAATATATTTCAGGATTATTAGTTATATATATACTTTATAATCATACTTCAGTGGTTAATCATCAAAAATGAATCTCATCACATTCGTGGAGATGGTAGTCAGTACGTACGCACGAGTGATGATATCGTTCCCATAATTATTGAATATAATTGGAGCGAATGATATAATATTTCAGAATCAGTATTATGTTAAAATAACCATATATAGTTTCTATTTATACCATTATACCCATCCAAGTAAGGCGGTGGTGGAAAACAGATTACACCACGGCGTGGATACGATATTCCGTACGTACGCACGCTCGGTGATTTCGTTTTCTATAGGATGGATAGAAGGTGAAATAGAGTTGTTTAATATTTATAATAACATATAAGTATATGAGCGATACTGATTTTATTACTTCATAATGAAACAACAAAATAAGAGGAATGTGGAGGACGAAATAAATTCGAAAGAATCGGTAACAGATATTACCTCTTCTTCGACACATCTCTTTGAAACCTCCTCTTCGGGCACTAATGATGGTGGTTAAAGAATATCATGACCTCTAGAATATTACTAGGGGAGTTGAGACGATTAATTTGAAGGTTTTGGCCGAGCATGAAGGCTCAAAGTTGTGTAAATAGGAGAGGAAGGAGGTTCCCTTTTATAAGAGAGGAGAGGGGCACCTTTGGAAAGTGTGAAAATATATGTTTATTATAAACTCATCATCGGTTACAAAAGGTCCAAAAATCATAAAGATGAATATAAGATGACTCATGGTGGAAATAAAATCATCAAATCATAATTGGACTTGTTTTGGATAATATTTTTGTCATTATAATATTATTTATTTAAATCATTTATTAATGAGGTAAATACTGCATCATTATTGTGTCATAAGTAATTTAAATTATTTGATGTCTAAAAAAACACCACCATTTAGGAAATATTTTTAGCTTTCCAATAAATATTTATAGTCGAATGAATAAATTATATAACCCCTTATAAAAATTAATTACTAAAATATTTTTGTTAATGTCAATTTTGTCTTTACATGAAATTAATTAATCCAAATTGACATTATCACTACCAAGTGGCTCAATGGGGTCCCAAAATCGACCCAAGGATGCCCATGGTTGGACACTAGTCATCAAATAATGTTAGAACAAGTGTTATTGTAATTTGGAATTATTATAATATCCTTTTAACCTTGAATTACCCTATTTACCTTTAACCGTAGTAAATAAAAGTCAAAAGTTACTATTCACCAAAAATTATTTTCATCTTATTGAACCACATTTTACTTCTTGAAAAAAACTATCTATGTAGGATTTTTGAAATTCAATTGACAGAAGCGGTAAATTTTCATTTAAATGAAAGAGTCAGTTTTTTAACTACCACTAAGTGGTTTCACTATTCATCAAAAATTGATGTTTTTCAGAAAAATACCAAAACATCATCCTAATCTATATTTGATATTCCAAATTAAAAAATGATGTATATTTTTCCAAATTCAAAAAATATAAGTGGATTTAATTAATTTCAAAATTAATTCCCGTTATCAAAACAAATATCATGTTTTTAAGAAACAATAGCTATCAAAAGATCGACACTTGTTTATGTCCAAATTCAGAGTAAAATTAATTACAATGACCAACATTGAATTAAATTGTAAAGACATATTATAATTACACTTTAAAACCAATTAAAAAGATAATATAACCATATAAATTATTGCGATGAAAAAAGTTGTTTTTAATTAAAATATATCATGTTTTTACTATTCATTAAAATATGAAAGTTATCAGAATAATATGAAAAATTTATCCAAATTAAATTGTTATATCCTGATTCCAAGGAAGAATTTTATTTTGTCAAATTGAACTTATAAACATGTGAAAAACAATATTCAAATTGGGTGCGCCATTAAAAGGCGGCAAAACTGCATTTTTATTAAAATACTAATTTTACCTGAAAATTTTATTTAGTTCTCATACCATGTTCTAGAAAAAATGTAAGATGAATAATAATGTTATAATATTTAAAATTTAGTTAATAATATTCATAACAACTGCTCCATAATAATATTATAACAATATATCATTGTTTAGTGAAACACGGTATTGCGTACTACACACATTATAGAGGAAGGTTGTGATTGCGTGTAATGCAAGCCAAGTCAGGGCTGCTTGTAGTGAAATCTCCCTTTGGAGTTTCATATAACATAATCAAAACTTATTTCATTTATACATTGAAAAAAATCTATACTTAATGTTGAATAGAATAATTTCTACAAAATGAACTTTAAATTGTGTGTTACACGAGCCAAGAATAGTGTTGCGTATACTTCAAGCTAATACGGTGTTGCCTATAGTACAACCTAATCTTGGTTTAGTGTACACTAGAAGACATCAAAGAAATTATAAATAATATATCTCATAAAATCTCGGGGTGTTATAGAACAAGCCAATGATCGTTAAGTCTAGTGTCTTGGAAGACTAGGTACATATAACATTAAAAATGGGGCTAAAAAAATTCATTATTTAATCTCCATAAAGATATTATAAATTCTTCAAGCTCTTACATCTGCATAGGGTACCCTGGGGAACACATGAAAAATTAGGATGAGATAAAAATCCCAGTAAAGGAATGAACATAAGGATACATCTCATGCACATGAATTAGGAGGCATGACATAATGACATTCAAAGCATGAAACTTATAAAATCATTGAATATAAGCATGGGATCTTATAAACATTGAATCTTATAAATGTGGAAAAATGATAAATCATATCTTTAGTATGGTTCAAGGCTAACTGCCAATCCTGTTTCCCATTTTAGTACGGGTGAATGCTAACCGCCAATCCCGTTTCACATCACATCTCATGAGACTTATCCTTACCCAATGCATTAGAGCGCTAACTGGGTGCACCCATCTCAATATATTCATAAATATTCTTGCCACATAAATAAATTGGCAACTTAAATAATCATACATAATCAATCATTCATAAACATAAGGTTACCCATGGAATGAATTGGGTACCACAATTATGACATAAAACATATCCAATGGGCGTACCGTGAAAGTGTCCATGAAAGGAAGGGATTAGAAGATACATGGACATTAATAGGGTAAAATAGGCATATAACCTGGTATGTGGTGTCAAATATAGGTGACCACATAAAAAAATTTATTTTAGAAACATTATCATTAAAACATTTTTGTACAGTTTTATGGAAAACACTCTAGAGATTTTCAAATAGAAAAGCTAACTTTCTTTTATATAAAACCTGAATTGAACCATGATGGTTTTCATAATAAAAATACGGATTTTATAAATACAATGGTGTTTTAAAACATAGGACATAGTGCACTTTATATTTGGGTAAACATTTGGGAAGTCCCCTTAAAACAGGCTGGCTTATCGGAATGTTCTGAGGGAATAATTCAAAATCATGTATATCCCCAAAAAAATGTAATCGAAGGGTCATTATATAATAATCTTGAAAAACTAACCAGAAGTCATAATACATACTTATATAGTTAAGATAACACCATTTTTAAAGAAATATAAGGCAACCCGAATGAACAATGAAGGATTGGGTAGTATTCGATACGATTTTATCGGCATGGTGTCGGGTGTGACCAAGAGGGATTGATTAGAGAGAAATGGGGTTTCTCATCACTTATAAATCAAGAAGGAAGAATGGGGGTGGTTCTTAAACATGCCCCATAATTTTCTAGTACACATATAATGACATAGTACAGAGGAAAATCTTGATGAAGAGAGAAAAGGAGAGGATCCCTTAACTCAAATCCGGTGGTGTTATCCACTTGTTATTAATAACCTGAATAAACAAATTAGGATAATAAATTAAAAATTATATAACCACTTCTATAGGTAATTTATTTATTTTAACCTTTTTTAGTTCATTCAAAACCTTTTTGATTAGTTATAAGGTTCGATTTCATTGTTCGGGCTCGTTTGTTTACTTGGCTTTAAAAGATAGGTTCACTTTTATTCAAGTATGGATTATATGCAAGATGAAAGTGGTTGTCCAGAATTGAAGTTACATTATTTAGTTAATACCTAGGAGATTACATGGTTTAAATTTTAATTAGGTTATATAGAGTGATGTCAAATTATTATATATATAACTTTGGTGATAACTGTTTTTTTAATAAGTGGATTTGATTACACAGAATTTGTTTCTCATTTTAACTTAATTCAATTTGTACCAAAAGATTTCAGAACCAAAAATAGGATATATAACATATATAATAATCTGGTTCAACCATAACACAAATTTTTTCATGACCAGAATTAACGATAATAAATGAAATTGATAAATGTTTGTCCTTGAATGTGGTAAATTAGCACATCTCAAACGGGGATTCCATTTCATTCAAATAAAACGGTGGGGAAAGCGGAGAAGATAATGAAATATGAAACTAGCATGAATACATTCCATTAAATTTATGTTACTGGATTTATCATACTATTATGGTGAAGGGAGTTGAGGAAAAAAATAAAAAAAAGAACTTAAAAGAAAAGATGAAATTTGGGAAGAGGAAGTTACATCGTGAGACTTCTTCCTTTGAGAACCTCTTAAGGGGAGAAGTTTAGATATTTTGAGGAGGCTGAGAACTTTTGGACATGGGGGAGGACCTTGGGGAGAGATTTGGTCAGAATTTAGAGAAGTCTTGGAGCTTTAGTGGAGTGGAGAGAAGAGGGAGTGGAGAGGGGTTTTTTAGTGGAGGAGAGGAGGGATTTCATGATATTATAATCATTAATTTTTTGTTTCTTCCCAAGACAAGGACTAGTAATTATTCCATGACCAAGAATAGTGATTTCATCATGTGATCCCGAACCAAGTGTGGTTACATCAGCAGATCATCATCGATTACTCAATAAGTCTATTATTTAGCATTTATTTAAATTATCGGATTTTACTATTCATAAAAAATTCATGTATTTTAGAAAAATCCAAAAAATTCACAATAACCATTTTTAGACGTGTAGAATCCCAAAATGAAGTCTATTTTTCAAAATTAATTTTTTTTAATATAATTATTTGAATATTTAATGAAAATAATAATTTATTATCAACAGCAGTTTTAAAACATTCATTAACTCATTCTAATATATAGGTTTATCATACATCCAACTTGAATATTATTTTTGTACCACCATAGTTGAGGTTACTATTTATTGGGGTATATCACTTTTCATAAGGTTATGTTACTATTCAGTAGGGTAGGTTACTATTCACTAAATTTTTTTTTTGTTTCATTAGACTCCAAAAAACATCTTGAACACAACCGTGTTTGTCATATTTTCGAAATTCCAAACACAGAAGTGACCAAATTATGTTTAAAGGACACTTATCACTTAGTAGTTCATTATGTTGTGATTTCAAGTGATTTTAATACATAGATATAAGAAGTTAATTTCCATTGAAAAACATTGGGTCGTTACATTCTTCCCCCCTTAGGAAATTTCGCCAGTGAAATTTCATTTTACATACTAAGCCAAACACAGATGTGGGTACTTTTCATTCATTCCTTCCTGCAATTCCCATGTTGCTTCCTCAAACATATGGTTCCTCCAAAACACTATGACAAGATGGTTTTTCATGTTGCGTAGAACCTTATCTCTCCGATCCAGAATATTTACTAGCTGCTCCTCATAGGAGAGATCATCTTCCAGCTACACCACCTCTGAGTTTAGTACATTCGAGGGATCATGTATGTACTTCCTCAAGAGTGATATAAGTAAAACATCATGAACTCGAGCCATATTTGGTGGAATTGCAAGCCGATAGACCAAAATCCTATGTGGTCAATGATCTCAAAGGGGCCAATATACCTTGGGATTAGCTTCCCTTTCTTCCCGAATCGCATGACTCTCTTCAATGAAGAAATTAGAAGGAAGACTTTATCTCCAACGTCGAACTCCAAGTCCCTTCGACAGTTTTCAGCATCGCTCTTTTGCCTACATTAAGCTTCTTTGATGTGTTTTTTGATGATTTTAACCTTCTCTGTCATCTCTTGAACGAGATCGGGTCCAAGTAGCTTTCTTTCTCCAACTTCATCCCAACATGATGGAATTCTACATCGCTTTCCATACAGAGCTTTATATGGATCCATCTGAATACTTGAGTGGAAGTTATTGTGGTATGAGAACTCAACCAATGAGAGATGCTGATCCCAACCACTTTTGAATTCAAGAGAGCAGGATCTTAGCATATATTTAAGCATCTGAATAGTCCTTTCATATAGGCCATTAGGGTGACAGGTCGTGCTGAAATTCAACTCAGTACTCAAAGAATGTTGAAGGCTCCTCCAAAATTTAGATGTAAACCTTTGATGATGGTAAGAGACAATTGAGAGTGGAACACCGTGCAGTCTCACCACTTCCATGACATATAAATTTGCAAGTTGTTCAAGTGATAGATTTTCCTGAATAGTGATGAAATGTGATGTCTTGGTGAGTCGGTCAACCACAACCCATATCACATTATTTCTCTTCGACGTCTTCGGGAGACCCGTGACAATGTCCATAGTAACAATTTCCCATTTCCACATGGGTATAAGCAATGGTTTAATCATACCTTTGGACATTTGTCACTCATCTTTAACATGCTGACATACCAAGCACCTTGATATATATTCCATAATCTATTTCTTCATGTTATCCCACCAGAAGTGTTCTCAGATATCACAGTGTATTTTGGTACTCCCAGGATGGATAGAGAAGGATGATCTACACAGATATTTCAATATATCCTTCTTTATATCTGGATCATATGGTACACATAATCGTGTACCAAATCTTACAACTTCTTCTTCATCAATTTTGAAATCGGAGGATTTTCCATTTTTAACAGCTTCCACCCTTTTCTGAATTTCCACATCCTTTATTTGAGTATCCTTCATTTTCTCCAAGTGTGATGGTTGAGAAATCATTTGAGAAAGGATTTATCATGTTCCTACCTTAATGATTCCCATTTCCATCACTTGAAAATCTAAGAAGATCGGGTCCTTTTCAATTCTCATCATTGATAAACATGCATGATCCTTTCTACTTAGAGCATCTTTCACCTTGTTTGCCTTATGGGGATGGCAGTGGATTGATCAGTAATAATCTATAATGATTTTTATCCATCTTCGCTGGCCCATATTAAACTCTTTCTGTACGAATATATATTTGAGACTCTTTTGGTAAGTATATATCTCACATTTTTCCCATAGAGATATTGCCGCCGGATTTTCACCGCAAAGATCATAGCCGCCAACTCCAGATCATGCGTGGGATAGTTTTGCTCATGTATTTTCATCTTCCGTGAGGCATATGATATCACTATATCATTTTGAATTAGCACACTACCGAATCCTTTCTTAGAAGCATCACTATACACCACAAAGAGTTCTCCACTTGAAGGGAGTGTGACTACCAGCGTAGTGATAGGCCTCTTTTTCAACTCCTTGAAACAGTATTCACATTCCTATGTCCAGAAGAACATTAATCCCTTCCATATCAGCTTGGTCATTGGGTTTGAAAATCATGAAATGTTATTCACGAATCATCGATAATACCTAGCTAGACCTAAAAAGCTGTGGATCTCTAGTACAGAATATGGCCTCGGCCACTCTTAAATTGCCTTTGTCTTGGAAGGGTCCACTGATATCCCATTCCTAGTGATAACATGCCCTAAGAATGATAATTCCTCCATCAAGAACTCACATTTACTATACTTTTCATACAACTTATCCCTTCTCAAATTCTTTAACACAGTTTCCAAATGCTCATCATGTTCCTCCTTGCTCTCGATGTATATCGGAATATCATCAATAAAGCCCACCACAAATTTTTGGAGGTAATATCTAAAGTCTATATTCATTAAATCCATGAAAATTTCGATAGCATTAGTTAGTCCTAAGGGCATCACTATTAACTCATAGTTTTTGTACCATGTTCGAAAGGCACTCTTGGGAATATCATCTTTCCTTATCGTTAGTTGGTGATATCCCGACCGAAGGTCCACTTTAGAAAAATAAGTGGCCCCACAAAGCTGATCGAACAATTCATCTATCTGTGGAATGGGATACTTTTCCTTTATAGAGATTTTATTGAGCTCATGATAATCAATTCATAGGCACATTGCTCAATCATTCTTATTGATGAAGAGGACTAGAGAACCCCACAGTAAATCAATCAGACGTGTAAAACCCTTCTCTATATTCTCTTGTAACTACTTCTTCATCTCTTCTAGCTCTACGGTTGTCATTTTGTAAGTTGTCTTTGAGATTGGCAGAGATGCAGAGATAAGTTCAATTGAGAACTCAAACTCTTGGCCAGGGGGAAGACCAAGCAACTCGTTGAGGAATACATCATTGTAATACCTCACGATGGGCATGTCATCAAGCATGATTCACTCTTTTGTATAAATAATTTGAGCTAGGTATGCATACTCATAAAGAAGTAATATCCAAACATGAGATGAAGATTCTAAAGGAGACTCATCTTCCACTTTGAACTTGTAGAGAATCGGAGGATGCTTTGGGATGTGAAGAGTAATCTCCCTTTCCCTTCAGTTGATGTTGGCCTTGTACCAAGATAGCCAATCAATGACCAAGATAGCGTCAAACTCCACTAAAGGAAGTATGACAAGATTTGCTGGGAGGTTCAGTCCACAAACGTTAACCGAGGAGGAGTTATAAACCATGGACGCAACGATTTCCCCATTAGTTGTTGTCACAGATAAATTTTCCTCCAAATTTTGAGGTGGTGTTTGAATAGTTATACTAAACCTGAAAAATATGAAAGAATTTGTTGAACCAGAATCAAATAGTACATTCACTATTCTTGAATGAATAACTAGCGTACCTATCACCAAATCATTTTTCGGCTCCACCTCAGCAGTAGTGATAGAATAATCCCTTCCTTGTTTATTTGGAGGTTGTTGTTGATTGACTCTGATATCCCTCATCTTAGGGAAATTGCTCGCATAATGCTCAAGCTCTTTGCAGTTATAACACTACACTTCAGGTTGAGTGTTGATCTGAACCTTCCGTTCTTCTTCAACATTAGAAGGATTTTTCATATCCCTTCTGCAGTTCTTGGCCAGATGACCAAACATCCCGAATTTGAAGCAATTCCAGGTTCCCTTGAGACAGTCACAAAGATGCTTCTTCCATCAATTTTTACAAAGGGGAAAGTGAGGCTTCTTTCCATCATGGGATTTTTTCTGATGAACAACCCATGTTTTTCTCCATTTTCCGCTTCTTTTCACTAGGCCCATGAGACCACTGGGAGTCTCCCATCTCCATTTCAACCTTGAGGGAACAACAGACAATCTCCTCATAGATGTCGAAGTCTCGAATTTCCAACAATTTTTGTAGACTCGACATTAGTCCGATAAAGAATCAATCCACCTTGATTTCGGTGTTCATGACAAAGCAAGAGGCGTACTTTCCAAGCCTTGTAATGTTCGCTTCACATGCCCCGATGGACTCATTTTCCTTCTTCTTAAGACCAAGGAACTCTCTTTCCATCATGAGAGGGAGGGTTCGAAGAAAATATTTGTTGAAAAACATCATCTTGAATTCTTTTCATTCAATGGAATCAATTTAATCTTGGGACTTTGTATTCTTGATCAGTGTCCACCACTGATCAGCTTCTCCAACCAAATGATAGACTGACAGTACAACATTCTCTTCTTCCAAGCACTGGAGTACAGTGAAAATCTTTTTAATGGAGTTAATCCATTTTTCTGTGAGCAGGGGATTAGAAGACCCGCTAAACATGGGAGGCCTTTGCTGCATGAAGGATTCCACGACAACTTTCTCTTTTCTTACAGGAGGGGGAAGTTCCACCAGATTCACGTTATTATTCATAACTCGAGCCAGCTGAGCAAGTACTGCCATTAAGTTTTGAGCACCCTCTTCTGTAACATTGGGCTTGTCATTAGGGAAATCATCACATTTCTTATCACATTGGTTATTGGAATGTGTTCTTCTATTTCCCACCAGTAACTAAGAAAAATAAAAAATAATTAGAGGTCTTGAATACATAGATATTGATCTTGAAAATAAACTTTGATCATAAAAGTATGAACTTGTAAATAAGAAGTATATCCTGACTTGTGATTCCTTAGGTTTATATGTAGGTTATCTTCAATCTATTTCTTAACTTATATTATTATGAGTTTTTTCCCCTTAATAATTGTTTTTACTAAGCTCTTGAATCTATAGAAGCATATCCCCTGGGATTGTCGTAACCAAGAGTGCATCAAGGCCCATTATCATGCACCGGTTCCTGTTCAAGTCTTGCTCAAAGCGGTGTTTTCAGGTTTTACCTCTAGATACATCTGTTCCAAAGCCACCTATACCTGCTCATATCCAAACAAGGATGTATTTTCTTGATAAACCACTCACTCTATACTCACCAAAATTTAGGACTATTTTCTTATACATAGTCTCATCCTTAAGGTTCTCCATAAGGTTCTCTATTCCTAACCTCCAAAAATAACTAGACCATCCTTTGATACCAACTATATCAACCGAAGCCTTTTACATAAAAAATTTCATGATTTTGAGCATAATTAATCATCATAGTAAAATCCATGGATTGTTAAGTCTAGTGTCTTGGAAGACTAGGTACATATAACATAAAACCTGGGGATAAAAAACCTTCTTTATTTAATCTCCATAAAGAGGTTCTAACTTCCTTTGAGCTCTTACGTCTACATAGGGTACCCTGGCGAACACATGAATAAAGGGGATGAGCTAAAAATCCCAGTAAAGGAATGAACATAAGGATACATCTCAAGCACATGAGTAGGAGGCATGAAATAATGATATTCAAAGAAAGAAACTTATAAAATCATTTAATATAATAATGTGATATTATAAACATTTAATCATTTAAATGTGGCAGAATCATAAATCATATCTTTAGTATGGGTCAAGGATAACCGCCATTCCTGTTTCCCATTTTAGTATGGGTTAAGGCTAACTGCAAATCCCGTTTCACATCACATCTCATGAGACTTATCCTTACTCAATGCATTGGAGCGCTATCTGGGCAAACTCATCTCAACATATTCATGAATATTCTTGAATCATAAATAATTTTTCTACATAAATAATTTTTCTACAAAAATAATCATACATAATCAACCATACATAAATATAAGGTTACCCATGGAAAGAATTGGGTACCACAATCATGACATAAAACATATCTAATGGGAGTATCATGAAAGTGTCCATGAAAGGAAGGGATTAGAACATACATGGACATTCATAGTGTAATATAGGAATATAACATGGTAATTGGTGTCAAATATAAGTGACCACAAATTAATAAATGTATTTTTGAAACATTAGCATTAAAAAAAATTTGTGCTGTTTTAAGGAAAACACTGTAGAGATTTTCAAATAGAAAAGAGGACATAATTTTATATAAAACCAGAATCTAAAAAATAAGGTTTTCATAATAGAAAAACTGATTTTATAAATACAATGGTGTTTTAAAACATAGGATATAGTGCACTTGAACTTTGGGTAAAAATTTGGGAAGTCCCCTTAAAACAGGTTGGCTTATGGGAAAGTTCTGAGGGAATCCTTCAAAATCATGTATATCCATGAAAGAATGTGATGAAAGGGTCTTCATATAAGAATCTTTTACAACTAACCAGAAGTCATAATACTCACATAGATATAAAAGATAACACAATTTTGAATGTAAGATAAGTCAACCTAAAAGAAAAAGGAAGGTTCGGGTAGAATTCGTTATGATTTTATCAGCATGGTGTCGGGTGTGACCAAGAGGGATTGATGATAGAGAAATGGGGTTTATAATCACTTATAAATCTATAAGTAAGTATGGGTGAGGTTCTTAAATATACCACATCATTTTCTAGTACAAATATAAAGGCATAGTATAGAGGACAATCTTGATTAACAGAGAAAAGGAGAGGATCCCTTAACTCAAATCTGGTGGTGTTCTCCAATTTTTTTTAATGACCTGAATAAACTAATTATTATTATTAATTCATAAGTACAGAACATCTTCTATATGTAATATATTTATTATAACCCTTTTTAATTCATTAAAATCATTTTTATTAGTTCTAAGTTTCAATTTCATTGTTCGGGCTCGTTTGTTTACTTAGCTTTAAATGATCGGTTCACTTATATTCAAGTTTGGATTATATGCAAGATGAAAGTGGTTGTCTAGAATTGAAGTTAAATTATATAGTTCATATCCAGGAGATTACATGGTTTTAATTTTAATTAGGTTACATAGAGTGATGTCAAGTTATTATATATATATAACCTTAGTGATAACCGTTCTTGTTAATCGTTGGATTTGAATACAAAAATGTGGTTTTCATTATAACATAATTCCATTTGTACCAAAAGATTTCAGAACCAAAAATAGCATATATTACATATATAATATTATAGTTCAACCATAACACAAAGGGTTTCATTACCAGAATTAATGATAATAAAAGAATTTTATAAACAATTGTCCTTGAATGTGCTAAATTAGCACATCTCAAACGGTACTTTCATTTCATTCAAATAAAAGAGTGGAAAAAGAGGAGAATATAATGAAATATACCACTAGCATGAATAAATTCCAGTAAATGTATATTACTGGATTCATCATACAATTATAGTGATGGGAGGTGAGGAAGAAAAAGAACATAAATGAAAAGAAGAAATTTGGGAAGAGAAATTTACCTCTTGAGACTACCTCCTTTGAGAACCTCTTACGGGGAGAGGTTTTGGTATTTTGAGGAGGGTGATAGATTTTTGACGTGGGGGGGGGAACTTGGGAAACTATTTGGGAAGAATTTTGATAAGTCTTGGAGCTTGAGAGGAGTAGAGAGAAGAGGGAGTGAAGGGGGGTTTTATAGTGGAGGAGAGGAGGGATTTCATGATATTATAGTCATTAATTTATTATTTATTCCCAAGACAAGTAATAGTAAGTATTCCATGACCAAGAATATTGATTTTATCATGTTATCCTGAACCATGTGGGCTTACATCAGAAGAGCATAATTGATGACTCAATTCATCCATTATTTAGCATTTATGGTAAATTATTGGATTCTACTATTAATCAAATATTCAAGTATTTCAGAAAAATCCCAAAAATTCACCCAAACCATTTTCTGACTTTTAAAATCCAAAAATGAAGCCCATTTTTCAAAAATAATTTTATAAAAACGATTATTTTAATATTTAATTAAAATAATATTTTATTATCAAAACCAGTTTTAAAACATTTATTAACTCATTCTAAAATATAGGTATATCGTACTTCCAACTTGAATATTATTTTTATACCACCATAGGTGATGTAACTATTCATTAGGGTATATCACTAATCATAAGGGTATGTTACTATTCACCAAAAATTATTTTTGATTCATTAGACACCAAAAAACTTCTTGAACACAACTGTGTATATCATATTTTCAAAATTCCAAACACATAAGTGAAAAACCTATGTTTAAAGGTCACTTATCACTTAGCAGTTCATTATGTTGTTCTTTCATGTGATTTTAAGACAGAAATATAAGATGGTAATTTCCATTGAAAAACATTGGTCCATTACAAGGCCGCCTCCACACCTCCACTGCGGCGCGACGACGTCGCGATACTGCTGCCCTCCACGCGGCGTGACGGTGCTGCGCCACCACCGCCGTGGCCCAGCCTGGCTCTGGTCTTCAGCTCTACCGTGTGGCGTGACGACACCACGCTTCTCCTTGCACTGTGGCCCTCTTGGTTGCAGTTCCTCTCCGGTGCGACACGACGATGCCGCACCCCTTTGGTGCGACCCGCCTTGGCCGCGGTTTCGCATCTCCGGCGCGGTGCAATGCGAATGCGGCACGCCTCTCTTGTTCATCGCGGTTCTTTTCCGGCGCGGTGTGATGGAACTATTCTCTTTTGGTTCCTCCTCCGATGTCAATAAGACAAAAATCAACGGAGGGACATCGGGCCGTGTTTGTTCGGTCCGCGCCCTCCGCATTAGGTGATATCTATTGGCCCCCAACGAACCAAACAAAATGTCTAAGAACAAGGGTATAATTCATAAATTAAAATAATCAAATCCCCTACCTCATATTTTTTCGCTGAATTTTGTTGAGTCACGGAAGATGAACATCGCGGAAAACGTCTTCGTTCTATCAACTTCGGAGGAGGTAGAGCTCGGTGACGATGAGTCGAGTCGACGCCCTCGGTGTACTTCGTGGGTGGCAGCGCTTCCCTTCCTTGCTCCGGGAGAAGAAGGAAGAACTTGAAGCTCGATGTTCTTCGGACATGAGAGGTGTTCTTCATTGGAATAGAATGGTGTTCTTCCAAGGGTTATCCAAAGAATGTTAAGCCAAAATAATAGAGATAGTTCTCTATTATTATTATGGCCCAACAACTCAAGAGTTGTCCTTCATTAATTATGACAACACATTTGATTAGGGTGTGGTGGGCCCCACCTATTTATATCCTCCCAAGAGAGGTTAGGGTGTGGTGGGCCCCACATCTAACCTCTGCTTTGTGGTTTTAACCACTAATCAAATAAAATTATGTCACACATAATTTTAATTTAATTTATTATGAATCCCCAAAAATTAACATCCAACCTCGATAAAATGCAACTGCAGTAAAGGTCTCTTTAAGCGAATACTGTCGCTGTGAGTTCAACGGTGCCCTCCGATTTCAATTCCAAGCACCGGTTCAAAAGATATAAAATCATGCACGTACATTTGTTGAACGTACCTAATAAAAACTTCAGAAATTGATTCCTGGCACACCGGGATTCGAAATTAGGCGCCTTCAGAAACAGTGGGCTCATAAAATTCACATGTATTTAAGATAAAAAATTTCATAGGATTTATAGGTCATTAAATTCTCCCCATATGAGGGATTTATGTCTCCGTAATCTATAACACACACTAGGGAAACATATGGGGGTACAGAGCACGCATCTGAGCCTCACGTTCCCATGTGCTCTCCTGGAGGTTCTCGTGTTGCCAGAGAACACGCACTAGAGGAATTGACCATCCATGCAGGACCCACTCCTGTCGATCCTCAATCTCCACTAGAACCACCATGAATGTCTCCCCGTCATTAATATCCATCTCCCCATGGTCGATGATGTGGCACGGGTCGTGTACGTATCTCCTCATCTAAGATACTTGGATGACATAATGAACCAAATAAAACTGAGGTGGAATAGCCAAGCGGTAAGCCACATCGCCTACCCTGCTGAGGACCTGAAAAGGTTTGATGAATCTTGGAGATAACTTGCCGCCTCAGGAAAATATCTGTAGACCTCGTCAAGGTGAGACTCATAGAAAGACGTGGTCACCATCCTCGAACTCCAGTGGTCTCCGTCTCCTATCGGCATTGGACTTTTGTCTACTCTGTGCGGTTTTAATCTTCTCTTGGATGATATACACTTTCTCCGTCGTATCCTGCACTATCTCTGGTCCTACGAATGATGACTCCTCTAGGTTAGTCCATCATAGAGGCGATCTGTAAGTTTTTTCATAAAGTGCCTCATAAGGTTCCATCCTGATGGCGGAGTGGTAGCTGTTGTTATACGAAAACTCCACCACAGGTGAGTGATCCTCCCAACTACGACCGAAGTCAAGGAAACATTCACAAAGCATGTCCTCAAGAGTCTGAATGGTCCTCTTAGTCTGACCATCCGTATGAGGATGGAAGGCAGTGCTCAAGTGAAGTGGCATCACCAAATCATCCAGCAACCCCTTCCACAGTCGGGAATTGAAACAATAATCTTGATTAGAGACGATCGTAGATAACACACCATGAAGTCGTACGATCTCCTACACGTAGAGGCATCCCAATCTCTCTATTGATCCTTTCTCTCTGATCGATAGGAAGTGGGCCGACTAGTTGAGTTGGTTGACAATCACCCAGATAGAGTCATGTCCTCTAGATGTGAGTGGATGTCTCGTAATGAAATCCATCAATATCCCATCCCACTTCCTCTAAGGAACCTCTAAGGGATGAACCAAGACTGCAGGAACCTGGTGCTCCGCCATCACTTGCTGACAAGTGGGGCATCTAGAGACAAACTCTGCTACTTCCTTCATTATACCTGGCCACCAGTGCTGTCGTGGGTGGTCCTGATACATCTTTGCTACCCCTGGATGTACTGCTAAAGGAGATGTGCGGAACTCCCCCAACACTTCCTCCTGAAGTGAAACTGGTACCATGGTACGTCCTCAGAAGAGAATGGCGTGCTCCCCACCTTTAGAAAATCCATCAGGTGCCTACCCTGAGGATATCTGAGCATGTTGCATATCACAGTCAACATCCCCACGATGTGACAATCTGAATCTCATAGGAAGTCAAGGAGTGACTGTGAGAGACTGCAGAAATCTTACTCCATCTCTATCCACAAAGGATATCTACAACGCAGCTAGCTTCTCTGTCACATCTCTTAGCAGTTGAATTCCTGATCTCCTTCTGAGAGCATTTGGTACACCATTCCCCTTCGCAGGAGTATATTCAATGTCAAAGTCATAGTCCCAGAGGAACTCAAGCCATCATCACTTTCATAGGTTCAGGTCCTTCTCAGAGAAGATGTACCTGAGACTCTGGTGGTCAAAGTAGACTGTAAAACATTTTCCTATAAGATAGTGTCACCACATCATCAAGGATAATACCACTGTTTCTAACTCCATGTCATGGTTAGCATAGTTCTACTCATGTTGTCTCAACTGGTGAGAACCATAAGATATCACTTCTCACTCCTGTATCAGGACACACCAATGTCCTGTCCCTGATGCATCACAGTAAACTACGTACCCAACGCCCTCCTCTGTTATCTTCAAGATGGGCGCACTATTAAACCTCTTCCCCTACTCCTAAAAGCTCTGCTAGCATCTTTTTGAACACCCGAAGGGCTTCCCTTTCTTCATCAATGCTGAATGCGGTGCTGCATCTCTGGAGAAATATGGCACAATTCTCTGATAGTACCCATCTACTCCCAAAAAACTCCATATCTTCATCACACTCCTGGGTGGCTCCCAAGAAAGTATTTCCTCGATCTTCACTGGATCACTGCAACTCTAGCCTTCGAGATGACGTGTCCCAAGAAATAAACCACTCGATTTCAGAACTAGAACTTCGAGGGCTTACCATAATGCTGGTGCTCTCGATGTGTGTCTAGCACTACCCGCAAATGGTTGGCATGATCCTCCTCAGTAGTCGAGTAGATCATTATGTCACCGATGAAAACTACGACAAAGTGATCAAGGTAAGGCTGGAAGATACTTTTCATGAGACTCATGGACACTTCTGGAGCATTGGTTGTGCCGAAGGGCATAACCAAGAACTCGTAGTGGCCATACCAACACCTGAAGGCCGTCTTCTACACATCCTCATCTCGAACTCTGAGCTGGTGATAGCTTGACCTAAGGTCTATCTTCGAGAACCATTGTTCTCCCTTAAGCTGATCAAAGAGGTCGTCAATCCACAGGAGTGGGTACTTGTTCATCATGGTCACCAGATTCAAGCGATGATAGTCAACACACAGTCACAAGATCCCATCCGCCTTCTTAGTGAACAAAATCAGTGATGCCCAGGGTAAAACACTTGTTTAGATAAATCCCTTCCCCTACAAGTCCTCAAGATGTACCTGCAGCTCCCGAGGCATGGTGGGAGCCATCCAATATGCTGGAGTAGATATTGGTGTCATCCCATGGCACATTTCAATGTAGACGTCTACCTCTCTGCAGAGAGGTATTCCTAGAACATAGTTAGGGAAAACATCCTCGTACTGATCCACCACAACAGAAAAACTCAGACTCCGCACATCAACCGCTCTGAGGATGAGACTAGTCAATAGATGTGTGATCAGCTGCACCCTCCTCTGTGTAATTCCATCTTGCGTTGTAAAGTCTCCCTTCTCACCAGTGAAGGTGGACGTGGTCCCATCCGTGTGAATACATTGAACATTACTCCTAATACAGTCAACCTAAGCATGAACTATAGATAACCATTACATACCCAAGATGAAATTGTAAGGCCTCAACGCCGCTACGAGAAGATCCAGGCCAAAGCTATCATCTCCTAGAGTAAGCTCACAGTACTGGAACTGGTGCGTAATCGTTGAGTCTGCTCCCGTAAGAGTCTCTAGCCGTAAGGATCGAGCTGATGGCTCCTTCATAATCTACGAGCTCCGAATGAGGGAAGTGGAAATTAAACAATGACTCACACATGTTTCTATAAGTACTGCAACAATGGTGTATTAGACACAGATAGTACCTAGAATCATCTCAGGTACGCCGTGGTCATAGGACTCAACTGCCTAGAGCTGGGCCTGCCTCTGTCTATCAGGTCCCTATTCTCGGGGTGGACCTCCTGGTGGTGGTGGTGGTAGAGCCTCGAAACGTCTTTCACCACCCGGTTCTCAGCCAGCTCCTCTACCATGTCTGTCTGCTCCTAGTGGACCACCACTGGGAGGACCCTCTACTGTCTTCTGCTCATCTACATGGCGGGTCGGGCAGTCACGAGCCAT
Source organism: Viscum album (assembly GCA_963277665.1). Lineage (NCBI taxonomy): Eukaryota > Viridiplantae > Streptophyta > Magnoliopsida > Santalales > Viscaceae > Viscum > Viscum album. Next base: position 897,185,364 of record OY728143.1, on the reverse strand, counting down.
GTAGCCCTGCCCACCGCATGCATAGCACTGTCTGCTCCTCGTATAGCTAGATCAGTCTTGTGTGCCCCGCACAACCAAACCTATATCCTGGGGTCTCCCACCTAATGGCCTGGTCCGCTTGGACCTCTGAGACATCTGTCTACTGTCGGCTACAGAAGACTCTACTACGTGTCGCCATGTGGTGGGTCTCTCTACTGGTGACTGCTCAGCGAAAAAACTCTCCCCTATAAGGGCTCTCCCCAGTAATCCCACCATCTTCGGGATGTTGAAGGGAATCAATGAAGCCCTGATCTCATTCCTGATTCCCTGCTCAAAGGTCTGGGACCTGAAGAACGGGTCCTGTACCATATTCGTGGAATACCATGAGAGGTTGGTGAACCTCACTTAGTACTGATATATTGTCTTGCTGCCCTGCTACAGATGAAGTAAAACCTGAATCCTCGCCGCATGAAGGGTGGCTGGAACAAACTCTGAGGGAAATAGACTCTCGATGTCTGTCTATAGTAATTATGCACGTCATGCACATTGAGCATCAGGCTCCACCATCTGCCTGCTGCTGCATGCAAGAGACTCACGGAAAGGATCACCATGAGGTTTGATGGTGTCTTTACTAATCTAAAAACTCTCACGATATCCTTAAGCCAGTACTCAGATGCTTGTGGGTCCATCTCTCCCCGAAACATGGGTGGCCTCTGGTGCTAGAACTCGTGCAAGGAACTCAGACGACATGCACTCTCTAATTCTGGAGATGGTGGTATCGGTGGCCCAACGGGTAGTGGTTCTGCTAGTACCTCTGTTGTGATGGGGTCCGACACCGAGGTCTCGTCGCTCAGTGGGCTACCATCTCGTAAGTAACTCGGAACCCTAGCTGGCCGCCTTCGTGGGGACATCATGAAGAGAAATAGATGCACCACGGTTAAAACAATATACCTAGTGAGATGACCCAAAGTATTCACGAAAAACAATTTTTCAAAGGAAACACAATGCAATCAGTGTTTTCGTGCACTGAGTCGGAGATCAGATGTCAGAGTCCTAGTGTATCGATATGTCGGTCGCCACACCAACACCAGTTTCCCTAAATTGATAACCACACCCAAAACACATAACAATATTGTCATTAAAAGAGCCAGAGTCAAATTTCTACGGTAGAACTGACTCCTCTGATACCAATTTGTCATGACCCATCCTCGGGGCACAGGCCGTGACTACCCCAAGCCTTCCTTCCATAGGCCAGGGAATGGCGACTAGCACCAAAGGTGAATTCCCGATAAAAGGTAAGGCATTTCCTTTAAACATTTAACACACATAGTATGAACACAAGAAGTAGAAGAAAAAAGTACTAAAATAGAAAAGAACAGTGTGCTGAAATAAGTGGTCTAGAATACAAACCAAACTGAACAACATGTACAAGTAAAAGTAAAAAAGGAAAACAGCTGTTGGATCGTCTGACCGGGAATCCCATATGAAGGGTAGGTACAGATATCGATGAACTCACCCTTGAGGTATGTTCCATCTAGTCCACCTCCGAGCAGCCTCCCATCTATCACCCTCTACCTCGATCACTGATGTCCATCATCTGCATAGTACACAACAAGGTCCGGCCGAAGCTCATGCATGGGTTAATATAACTATACTCAGTAAGGGACCCCAAGACCCCCGAACATATCCCAGAATCCACTAAGGATAAACCGTAGTAGTTAGATACAATCATGAAGTATCAACCAACCATAATTAGGTATATGACCATACATATGACTATGTTACCAGTCACAGTCCGGATCCAACTCTAGAGCCCAAGCACAACCCAGTCCACACAGGAAGTAAAGTGAATCATCTCAATGATAAATGATTGAAATTCAACACTCATCTCACACAAGTATACATATTTCAATGAGTGATATAGATGATTAGATGTAGTCACATATTCATCTAAGTTATCGGACCCACGTAGGATACATGACCAGCTAAGCTATCAGGCCCACACAGGATACAGGAGCAACTATTCTGTCAGACCCACACATGATACAAGAACAGAAGTAAGAACTTTTGGACCGTCGGAGGATCCCGGTATAGTAGTAATCTTTGTAGAACCCAAGGAGGATTCTGGTACAGTAGTCATCACTGTCGAACCCACAGAGGATTCCGGTACAGTATAATCGCAGCTTGACCTAGGGTTCCCGCAAACAACACGCTCGATTCCGGGAGGTTCCGCTACTCGGGACAAGTTTTGATACATCAACTATCACAAAGTCCTGAGTTGATGTATCCCGTAGTTCTGTATCATCATAAGGAACCCAACACGATAGATGGTGCGTCAAACAGACAGCTGGTCTGAGAGTTATTGGCATATTTGTTCCAGGGTCCCGGTTGGTTTTTAGGCTCAAACAAATCTGGGAGAACCCCAAACGTGTCCAAACCTCAAGTGGAGTATGCCAAAAAATTGTCTCGCGCCATGAATTCCATCACCTCAGGCGGTACGTCAATCAGACACATGTAGCCCTAGATGCAGCTAAAAGGTGTTAAAGGCCTTAACGGGTCTGGGTCCGGTCCGACACAGTCAGACTTACCAGGCCTGACCCGGTCTGAACCGAGGTCTGACCCGTTCCACAGGTCTGATCCAGTCTGAGGAAGAGACCCGATCTGAGGAGTTGTCCCGACCCGAAAATATGGCACGACTGAGGCGCGACCTGGCTGAGGGTTGCCCGGCCGAGTGTTGCCCGGTCTTTGGCATCTCGGCTAGCCCCACAAGGGAGGGTGTGCCACCCCCCATCCCATATTTTGAACAGAACTGGATGACAGCACAAATTTGGGAGTCGCGGGACCCTACTAGTCCCGCTAGTCCAGCTTCACGGCGGCCGGCTCGGCCGGCCGCCTCCGCACCTCCACCTTGGTGCGACGTTGCCGCGCCACCACCGTCGTGGCCTGGCCGCAGACTTCAGGTCCACCGCACGGCGCGACGGTTCCATGCTTCTCCTTCTACCGCGGTGCTCCTGACTACGGTTGCTCTCCGGTGCGGCGCGACGGTGCCCCGCCCCTTTGCCGCGGCCTGCCCTGGACGCGGTTCCGCACCTCCGGCACGACGCGAAACAACGGTGCCATGCCTCTTTCATTCACCACGGTTCATCTCCGGTGCGGTGTGATGGAACTGTTCCCTTTCAGCTCGGCCTCTGATGTCAACAAGACAAGAATCAACAGAGGGATGTCGGTCCATGTTTGTTCGGTCTGAGCCCTCCACATTAGGTTATATCAATTTGCCACTGACGAACCAAAGAAAACCTCAACAAACGAGGGTATAATTCATACATTAAAATAATAAAATCCCCATACCTCGTATTTTGTCGTTGAATATTGTCAAGTTGTGGAAGACGAACGTTGCGGAAAACAACTTCGAGCCATCAATGTCGGAGGAGGTAGATCTCGGTGAAGACGATTCCAGTCGATTCCCTCGTTGTACTTCGTAGGCGGCGGTTCTTCCCTTCCTTGTTCCATGAGAAGAAGGAAGAAATTGATGCTCGATGTTCTTCGGAGATGAGAGGCATTATTCATTGGAATAGAATGGTGTTCTTCCAAGAGTTCTCCAAAGAAAGTTAAGCCAAAATAATAGAGATGGTTCTCTATTATTTTTATGGAATAACAACTCAAGAGTTTTCCTTCATTAATTATGACAACACATTTGATTAAATGCGGTAGAATGGATTTAAAATTCAAACAAGGAATGTTGAGAGTTTCAACATTTAATTGGAAGATTTGGATGTTTAAGAGAATCTCCTCAATTAAATGAGAGTTACATGGGGGTTAATGGGGGTTCAATCTAGAGTGGACCCCATCTAGTTATATCCTCCCAAGGGAGGTTAGGGTGTGGTGGCACCCACCTCTAACATGCACTTGGTGGTTTTAAACACCAATCAAATAAAATTATGTCACACACAATTTTTATTTAATTTATTAAGAATCCCCAAAAATTAACTTCCAACCTCAATAAAACAGAACTGTGGTAAAGGTCTCCTTAAGCGAATATCAGCATTGTGAGTTCAACGGTGACCTCAGATTTCAATTCCGAGCGCCGGTTCAAATGATATAAAATCACACATGTACGTTTATAGAACATACCCAAAAAAAACTTCAGAATTTGATTTTGGGCACACCGGGCCTCGGAATCAGGCGCCGTCAGAAACCACAGACTCGTAAAATTCCCATGTATATAAGAAAAAAATTTCCACAGGATATTCAGGTATTTTCAAAATATGATTTCATGTGTATATAGATGCTCATTTGATATGATTGTTTTTTATTTTATATGAAGACATTGTTTTAGGATCACAAGTATTTAAAATGGACTAATAAGTATCTTTAAATATATTTATATGTTTTTAATGAATATTATTTTTCCCATACCATGTTTTGAAATTATTTTCATTAGGTATAAAAATGATTAAAAATAAAATATAATTCAATGTTAAAATCATGCAGTTTTTTGATAAATAATGTGTTTTGTTATAATTTCATAAGTTCGTGAAAACATTATTCTTAGTGGATGTTTCAATTTTTTAATATATGATTCTTTTTTGTGACATTATTTAATAAAATGATAACCCTATGAGATCCCTAAAATGAATGGAATTAAATTATTCTCCAAAGATTCAATTAATTGATTGTTTGTGGTCATTTCCTTATATACACTACTATAATAGAAATGGATGTCGTGAATGATCTCATTTACATAACTCATAAACTACTACTCTCTACTAATTTCCTACACCACCCAATCCTCAACTATTAAAAAATTATCTAATGCCAAATTCCACATCTTAGTATTATATTCTGTCTTGAAATCAGAGTAATATGTGTACCCAAATATTCTCCACTACTTTTGATTGAGTTCATGCAATGATAAAATATATTTCAATATTTTATGATTGTTACACAACATGTACATATCAATAAAATATATAGTGATTTCCACATCCAAATGATTTCACTATCAACACTTACTCATGATTTTTTCCTAAAAAATTTCAATCATATTGTCATATCATCCAAGATTAAAGGAAACTACTTTCATTTAAAGCCCCAAGCCTAGTTACCCAGAGTCAGTGCATTTTTACATATCAGTGGGATGATCACAAGAGATCATGTCTCAAATGACCGATTCATTTAGTAGCCCTGGATGTATATGATGCATAGAAAAGTTTTTCATTTCATCATGAAATAAAGAAATACAATATTGTGTTTCCTTTGAACACACTCATATCCATGGATTATCCCTACAGGTTAATCATAATTTACTTCTTCATATCTTAGGAAAAGTAAACATAAGAAATGGGTGAGCTTAGATGCTCATTTAGGATAACAATAATGCATAAACTATAATAAATAAGAAGAAACATTTAAGTCAAAGTAAAAACTAAATCAAAATACATTTAAAATTAATCATGATCATAATATGGAAGATATAAATTAAATAATTCCATTTACATATTCACATGGATATTCTACTAGTCGAATAATAAAATTTAATATCAATTACTAATTTCATAATGATGGAATGAAAAATGTCGAACATTATAACCACATAGTCAAGGCCTCGTGCCAAGACTACAAAAATGATTTTGTCAAGGCCTTGTGCGAAGATACTAGTTTATCTCATGAGACCTACTGATAAATCGAGGATCTATAGCGGTCTCCACCTATCACTTACTAAGTCTAATGAATTCTCCATAGGTAAAGGTTTAAATATAACATAAACACTCGTATTAAAATTAGAATACAAAATTATAATACATTAACCATAAACTATGAGTGGTATAAAATTAACACATCAATCGTAAAACATATTACAAAACCTTCAATAAAAAATGTTTGATTTGTATCAAAATAAATCATCTTCAAACAATTCTAATATACATTAAAGGATGTTAACAAAGATGAAATCAAAAAAAATTGAGAGAAATATCTGTTTCGATTTTGAAATCATTTAAAAGTCATGTTATTATAAAAGAAATAATTAATTTTGAAAATATTCTTATAAGATTGTAACTTAAGATTCAATGTTTTGAAAACAGTGGATAATAACTACACCCACCATATAATTTATAAAAACATTCTTACCTTAATTTTTCGAAAAGTTCATAAAGTAACTTGTTTGGAAAATGACGGAAATATTGCTTTCAAAACATTTTATAAAAAGTAACTCATGGGTATTAATGAAATTAAACCATAGTCTAGTAAACATTTAAACAGATTTGAAATGCATTTTTATGAAACAATAATGTGGATGATAAAGAGGTCACAGTAGACAGTTACGTAAAAGAAACCTTGGATAATAAAGAAATTGTAAAATTAACCCTAGCCGTGTACATTTACTTCATCACAGATATGTTAACCTATTGTATAATTGTTAAATTATTCTTATTAAATTATAAAATAACCACATAAATAAATATGATATAATATATTATCTTCTAATATTGATTTGTTAATAATATTTTAGAATTATCATTGTTTTGAGTGTTAACTGATTCGTTTTCCTTTATATGTTTTGTTTCTAAAGTCATGTTTGTTATGGACAGGATGTATTTGATTCACATACATAATGATATAATGTTCCTAATATTTTTATTATTAGTTAAATGAAAATTTTTCTTGAATGGGTATTATGGGGAATGGATCTAATCATGTTCATCGAGACGGTAATCCATACGTACGCACGAATGCTACTTCCATTTCAATTTTCTAATTTGAAAAAGAAAATAAGGCCAAATGATACATAGGTATATTATTATTCCAGAATAATATTATATTTTATATATGTTATGTATGTCCATTAACATCATCATATATACGTTCTATGTATGGTATGAATGAGTCGTTTCACTTTGAGGGGGTGGTAGTCTGCACTTACTCAAATAAAAGTATCATATATATAAAACATGAAAAGAATAAAGGTGTGCAATAAAATATAATTAAATAATGTTATAGATAAAATAAATATAATATATAATATATAATTATATTTCCATCATAATGGCCACCATAAGATTTGGTAGTAGATGATTGACCAATCATGGTTTCGTGAGGTAGTAGTTCACCGTCCACAGAAACATTATGTTCTATACCCATTAAATGGAGGTGTGTGTAAGTTTAGTACAAATACTTCTCATACAAACAACCTAGTAAATTGAGGATACTGATTTTCTCATAAAATAATGGAATAAAGAGAGTATAGGAGGTTGGAGAAGTAAAATAAAAGAAAATAACATAAAAAAGAGATGTTACCTTTAAATTGGGTAACTACCATTTGTTTGAATCGAAAGGAATACTTGAAGTGAATTTTGCCTATGGTATGGATTCAAAGAGGAATATGGGGATGTAAAAAGATTGATTGGTCAGAGGATGGATGAGACAAGTGGCTTGAGAGGTGTGAGAAATGGGTTAGAGGTGATGGATTTTTATAAAGGGGTGGAGGGGCTCTTTTGGAATGTTTGATAATATTATTTTATTGTATAATGATTTTGGATTCTAAAGGAAAAAACTCATTAAAGTTGCAAATAAGATGATTAATGTTTGAAATGAAATCATCCAATAAAAATTGGACAGGTTTTGTGATATTTTGTAAATTTTTATAATCACATTTATAAAAATCATTCATTAATGAGGATAAAACTGCATCATTATTGTGTCATAATTTTTTTTATTTATTTTAGGTATAAAAATTATAAAAAATATACCATAATGTAGGAAATATTATTATCTTATAAATTAATATTTATAGTCGAAAACATAACGTATATAACCCCTTGTAAAAATTATGTTACTAAAAGATATATGTTTATGTCATTTTGGTATTTACATTAAATTAATTAATATAAAGTGTCATTATAACTCTCATGTGGCACCATGGTGTCCCCAAATCGACCCAAGGATTCCCATGGTCATACATGTATCAACCAAATGGAAGAGGACATTTGTTATTGTAATTTAATATTATTATAATAATATTTTTTTACCATTACTTTCTATATTTACCCATTAACCATGGAAAATAAAATATTTATTGAAGTAAATATTCATAATGTCTAAAATTAAAAGTTACCTATTTACAAAATTTTTACCTCCTTATTCAAAATATGGAATCAATTTTTACAAATTCAAAATATAGAAGTGGTTGAAATTAATTTAAAATTAATTCCCGTTGTCAAAACAAAAAGCGTATTTCTAAGAAATAATAACTATCAAAAGATTGACACTTGTTTATGTCTAGAATAAATGTAAAATTACATCCAATGACAAAAATTTTATTAAATAATAAAAATATAATCAAAAAATTCTTTAAAACATCTCAAATTTATAATTTAACTCTATAAATAATTTCTATTAAAAAAGTGGTTTTTAATTAAAATTTTAAATTTTTCACTATTCATCGAAAATTGATTGTTTTCAGAAATGTACCAAAAATTCACCCTAAGATAATTTTGATATTCCAAATCCAAAAATGAATTCCATATTAAAAAATAAAATTTATTAAAATTAAAAAAGGGGGAATTATTATTCATGCTGACTAGTTTGATTGGTCATGTTGTGTTATAATCTCAAAGTTGTGTATTGTGCAAGTTATTGCATTATTCAAAGGGAAATATATCGTGGAAGCTTGGGGTGTTATATTCTTCAATCCTTCAATTATTTTCACCCTTGAAATTAATAGAATATTACAACATAAAAATATTCAGGTGCTTTTTTATCATAAGTTCCTCAAGTTCTCATGTTTCCTTTTCCATTTTATGGTTTCTCCATTGAACATTCATCAGATGAGTCATCCAGTTTATCAACACTTGTTCTTTGTTATAAAGAATTCTGATAGTCTCTTCGAAATAAGACAGATCAGGTTCTAGATCTATTTCTTCATAGGTCAGTACATGTGCTAGGTTAGGCATGTATTTTCTCAATAGTGATATGTGGAACACATCATGAACTATGGAGAGACATGGCATGATTTCCAAATGATAAGATATAAAACCAATTTTTCTAGAATTTCAAATGGTCCAATGAACCTAATACTTATTTTTCATTTCTTAATGCATCGTATAACACTCTTCCATGAAGATACTTTCAAGAAACAAATGATCACATACTTGAAACTCCAAATCATTCCTTTGGTTATCATCATAGCTCTTTTGCCTACATTGAGATTCTTTGATGTGGTCTTGGATAACCATAAACTTTTCCTTTATTTTCTCAACATGTTCTATGCCTACAAGTGTTCATTCACCAACCCAACAAGTTGGTGTGTGACATCTCTTTCAATATAATGCTTTATATGGTGCATATGAATACTAGAATGAAAAGTATTGTTATAGGAAAATTCTACCAGAGGTAAATATTGATCCCACATCCCTTGAAAGACATGTGAGAATGATCTCAACAAGTCTTCTATTGTTTGAATAGTTCTTTTTGATTTTCCATCAGTTTATGGGATGTAGGGAGTGCTCAAATGAAGTTCAGTATCCAAGGACTTCTAAAGTTGTTTCTTGAATATTGATGTAAAATGGGGATCATAATTAGAAACAATCGATATGGGTACTCCATGAAGTCTTACAACATCATTAATACATCTTCTTTCCCGATGTTCAAATGGTAAATCTTCTCTTATAGCACAAAAAAGAGCTGACTTGGTAAGATGATCAACAATGACCCATATTGAATCATTCTTTATAGGAGTCTTTGGCAGCCCCGTGAAAAACTCAATTATAATATCATCCCATTTATACTCAGGTTTGGGAAGAGGTTTCATGACTCCTCTATGATGTTTTATTCCTACTTTCACTTGTTGAAAAACCATACATCTTGACACATAATTGGCAATCCCTCTCTTCATGGTGTCCCACCAAAAATTTCTCTTCATGCCTCTATACATTGTAGTTATACCGTGGGGTATAGAGAAATTGGATCTATGAGAATCATAAAAAAATCCATTTTTAGATCAGGTATGCCTGGAACACAAATTATCTTCCCAAATTTCAAAATCCCATCTTCATACATGAAATCGATTAATCTCCCATCAACCACACCTTTAATTTTCTTTTGAAACTCATCATCATCAGTCTGAGAAAATTTTATCCTTTCATGTAAATATAGTTTAAAAACCATTTAAAAAAGTATAGATGTTTCACCTTCCAGTATTATTCTAAAATCCATCTTTACTAGATCCTTGAACATAAGATCACTTTCAACCCTCATCTTGTTCAATACTCAATGATACTTTCTTCTGAAAGAATATTCCACCTTATTTTCCTTCCTCGGGTGGTAGTGTATGGTGAAATCATTATACTTGAGTATTTCCAGCCATCTTCTTTTCCACATGTTGAGTTCTTTTTGTAAGAAAATATTCGTCAATCTCTTGTGATTAGTATAAATATTATAATTTTCAAAATAGAGTTAGTTTCTCCATATCATATGATAAACGATTACTGCTGCTAACTCAAGATCTTGAGTGGGATAGTTTTGTACATAAATTTTTAGTTGTCGTGATGCATAGGAAAAAACTCTATCATTCTGTATAATGACACAATCGATTCCTTTCTTTGAAGCATCACTATAAAAAACAAAACCAACATACCCTTTTGGTAGTGTCATTATAGTAGCATTGAATAATATTATATTCAGTTCTTCAAAACATTCTTCACACTCTTGGGTCCAAACAAATTTAACCCATTTACGTGTGATCTGGGTTAATGTGTTAGCCAATCCAGAAAAATTCTGGACAAAGCGCCGATAATAATATACTAATCCAATAAAAGTGTGCACCTCAGTTATACTCGTTGGTGCTGGCCATTCATGGACTCCCTTGGTATTTAAAGGATCAAAATAGATTCTATTCTTAGATTCAATATTGCCATGAAAGGAAATCTCTTGAATCCAGAATTCACCGTTTCTAAACTTCCCATATAATTCATTTCTTCTGTGGGTTTTCATAATAGTGCACAAGCGATTTTCATGATCATCGTAGATTTTTTAGTAAACCATGATATCCTCAATAAAAACCACTAAATATTCATCAATAAATTCATTGAAAACTCTCTTCATTAGATCCTTTAAAATAGAGGGTGCATTAGTCATTCCCAAAGTCATTACGATAAAATCATAATGCAAGTTCCTGGTTCAAAATGCTATATCTGGAATGTCATCCTTCTTCACAAAAAACTGATGATATCCATATCGAATCTCAATCTTTTAAAAAAATGACTTCCATGAAGATGATCAAATAAATCATCAATGTGAGTTAGTGAATACTTGTGCATTATTTCTATAGCATTGATCTCCCTATAGTCAATGCACAACCTCATAGATCCATCATTTTTCTAGAAAGAAAGATAGGGGATCTCTATGGAGAAACACTTGGGAAAATAAATCCTTTATTACTCAACTCTTCTAGTAGTTTCTTTAGATCCAATAATTCCACAGTGTCCATTCTATAAGGGGTCGTCAAAATGGGTCTTGAACCAATAATTAAATCAATGGAAAACTGAAATTCTCATTCAAGAGGATGTCCAAGTAAATCCTCTAGAAATATATCAAATTTTTTTGTATAATAGGTACATCCTCTTTTTGAACATTACATTCCTCACCCATAGTTATTTCACTCTCTTCCTCCCCTATAATTGAATTTAGTAGAGGTACATGTGGTTGATCTATATATGAATCTAATGGTCATGCTTCGGCTCTAAAGATAAGACATTTCTTATCATCATCAAAAGTTGTAACCTCCAACCTCTTACAATAATTTTTTGCATCATGGTCTGAAATCCAATCCATACTGAGGATTATATCAAATTCAATCATGGGTATGACGATGAGATCAGTAGATTGAAAACATTTATATTCCCTGATGGGGACTGATTCACAAAACATTTTTTCAATGATATTTCCCTTTGGGGTTTTGACTGATAACTCCCCTGTTAAATCAAATTGGAAAAATATAATTTTCATATAAAACTGGGAAGATATGAAATCATGCGATGATCCAGAATCAAATAATGCATTAGAAAAACTTGTGGAAACCATTAAATTACCTACCACTATATTTTATGGATCTTCAACCACTGTAGTTGTAATGGAATAATCCTGGACTTTCCCCATTGTCCTTCTATAAAGAAAGTATCATTGGTACATAGGATATTCATTTTCATAATGCCCCATTTCATTACAATTGTATCTTTCAACATCGAAAGCTTCTTTCTTTCCTTTGAAATCATGATCTTGGTGGCCTTTTTCACCCTACTTGTAATAGACTCTCATTCCAAAAAGGAAAGTACCAGGGTGTTTCTTCCCACATTTACCATTGGATGGATATTAAAATTTTCCCTTCTTCCCCTTGGTTACATTTCTAGAGTGTTATGAAGATCACTTCTTCACATTCTTTGCTATAAATTCGTAAGAAATAGATATTTCTTTTGGTTTTTGGATAGCATATGAGGAAATATCTTCATATGAGGAGAAGGATTGTGAGACTAAATCTTGATAGAAAAATGGGTTTAAACCATCAAAAAATTGATGAATATTAATCCTTTGGTTACATATATAATCAAAAGAATGCCTTGATAACCTTGTAATGTTTTCCTCATACTTTGCAACATTCCCATCCTCCTTTTTCCACAAACTCAGAAATATTCATTCCATATCTGCTCGATGGTCACTAGAAAAGTATTTTTATATGAAAATCTATTAAAACTAACCCAATTCCATATTTTATACTTCTCTAACCTCTTTTGTGTTTTGAATTAATGACCACCATTGATCTGCATCTCCTGTGAGGTGATAAACTGCCATGAAATATTTTTCCATTTCGTTACTCCCCAATGCGTGAAATATTTTCTATAAGGATATTATCCATTGATCAGCTAAAAATGGATTATTAGTCCAATTTAATGTTGGAGGTTTTTTTCCTCATGAATACTTCTAACATTGATCCTCAGCGTTGTGGGTTCGGGTGCTCAATACGGGTAAGGTTATTATTCATAACCTGAGTGAGTAGTCCCAGTATGGTGATAAGCTAGACAACACCAGTTGCATCACCAACATAAGTATAATAATCTTGAGTATGAGGTAAATCCCTACATGGATTACATCCATAGATATGGTTACCATTTCATCCACTAGGCTCCATTTCTAAACAATTGAATACACTACATTAGTTTATGAATAGAAATACATAATTCCAAACTAGAAAATCACTTGACATAAATGGAATAGCTGATGGATATAATCCCATACCATAAAAATGTTTTCTTTAGGATGATATATAATCATAAATCCTCCATAATTGTTTGTAAATAAAATGTGAATTATCGTAAGAATATCCCCTAGGAGTTTCGTAACCAAGAGTGCAGTAAGGCATGTTGTCGTATACCAGGATACCCCAGGTTAAGCCCAAAAGTCTTTGTCAGAATTTTCATTCTTAGGTTCATCTATTCCATAGCCTCCTCTACCTACATGTATCCAGATAGAGATGTATTTCTTGGAATACTCAGAAAATTTCAACATTACCCAAATTCAAGTAAGTTCTTCTATAATAATCCTCAATGTATAGTATATTGTAATGTTCTCTAATCAGAGTATTTATAAATCTAGAATCCTAGGTATGTACTAAACTTCCTCTCATACGAAGTATAATTCCCCGACCCACGATACCCAGATTCGGTGCATTATTACATAACATTTTAATGATCACAAAGGATCAAATCCCGAAAGAAAAATAATTTTAGTAGCCTTGGAAGTACTAGATACATATATTATTTTCAAATTAAATCATGAAATAAAGAAAAAAACATTGTGTTCACATTGAAATCACTCACACCCATGGCCTATACATATAGGTTAATCATAATTTACTTCTTTATATCCTGGGAAAAGAAAAAATAAGAATGGGGTGAGCTCAGATGCTCAGTAAGGATAACAATATAGAGGAAACTATCATAAATAATCATAATCAGTTAAAAAAATGTATTATACTATAACAAAAGATTTTTAAACGTAAACATCAGCTTAATATGGCAAATACAAATCAAATAATTCCATTTCATTATTCACATGGATATTCTAATAGTCGAATACTCACATGTAATATCATTAGCTAATTTCATAATGATGAATGCATAATGTCAGACATCATAACCACACAGTCAACGCATGGTACCAACACTAAAAATAATATTTTGTCAAGGCCTTGTGCCAAGACACTAGTTTTTCTCATGAGACATAATGATTCATTGAAGAGATATTGTGGGCTCCACCCATCACATACTAATTCCAATTCATTCCTCACATGAAAAGGTTGAGATATAACATAAACATTCGTATTAAATCATTCATAAAAAATGACAATACATTATCCATAAACCATCAATGGTATTAAAATAACACATCCACAGTCATTCATGTCACAAAACGTTCAATACAATGTGGAATATTTTTATCTTAATAAATCAACTTCAAACAAGTAAAAAATTCATTAAAGGATGTTGACATAGATGAAATCAAAACTATTTGATAGAAATATCTATTTCAAATTTGAAACCAATTAAAAGTCTTGTAATTATAAAAGAAAAAATTTATTTTAGAAATATTCTTATAATATTGTAAGGTATTGTTCAAAGGTGTTATAATGACAGAGAATAACCGCACCCACCATATATGTTAAAAAACAATCTTACGTTAATTTTTCAAAAAGGTTATAAAGTACCTTGTTTGGAAAATGATGGAATGATTCCATTAAAACCATTTTATAAAAATTTTAAAAAGGGTATAACATAATTTAACCCATAATATAGTAAATAGAAAAAATAATCAGAAATAATTTTTTATGCAACATGGATGTGGATGATAAATAAGTCACAATAGACACTTACGTAAAAACAGTACTAGATAATAATGAGATTTTTAAATTAACCCGTACTTGGAGATTTTCCTTGGTTTAGCGTTTTTTAACCTCATATATAATACTTAAATCATTATTATTAATTTATTCATGAACCACATACATACATATGATATCATATATGATCTTTTAATATTTCTTTTCTATTAATATTTTAGTGTTAGCATTTTTTCAGGTGTTAACTAATTCTTTTTCCATTATATATTTTGTTACGTAATTCAAGTTTGTTATGGATAGGATATATTTTATTCATATACATAATTATATAATGTTCTTAAATATTATTTTTAATAAAAAAATAAAAATTTTCTGGAATGGTTACGTTGGGGAATGAATCTCATCGCGTTCATGGAGATGGTAATCAGTACGTACACACGAATGCTACTTCCATTTCATTTTTTTTATTTCAAAATGATAGAAGACCAAATTATACATAGGTATATTATTATTCCAGTATAAGATAATATTTTATATATGTTACTTAATTTCATTATCACCATCCTTTATATGTTCCATGTATGGTATGAATGAATCATATCACTTTGAGGGGGCGATAGTCTGCACTTTCTCAAATAAAATTATCGTATATATACAGCATGAAACGAATGATGGCATGATATAAATGAGAATTATAGAAGATTATAGAAAAAATTAGTATCATAAATATCATATATAATTATATTTCTGTCATAATGGCCACCATAAGAGGTGGTAGTAGATGACTGAACAATCATCATTTCATGAGGTAGTAGTTTGCCGTACACATAAACATTATGTTCTATACCCATTGGATGGAGGTGTGTCTAAGTCTAGTTCAAATAAATCTTATACAAACAATCTATTATAATAAGTACACTATTGTAGTTATAAATTAAATGAATAACGAATGTTTACGGGGTTATTAAAGAAAAATAACAGAAAATAACCTAAGAGGAGATGTGACCTTCAAATCGGGTAACTCCCTTTGGTTTGAACCACAAGGCTTCATTGAAGTGCCTTCTACATAAGTTAAGGCTTCTAAGTAGAAGAGACGGATTTATGGAGCTTAATTAGTTAGAGGATGGATGATCCAAGTGACAAGAGAGGTGTGAGTAATGGGTTAGAGTTGATGTCTTTTTATAGGGTGGAGGGGCTCTTTAAGAATGTTTGAAAATATTATTTTATTATATAATGATTATCGGTTTCTAAAGGTCCAAAACTCATTAGTGTAGAATATAAGATGACTAATGATCAGAATAAAATCATCCAATAATAATTGGATAGTTTTGGATATTGTTATATTTTTTATAATCTCATTTATTTAAATCATTCATTACTGAGGTAAACAATGAATAATTATTGTGTCGTAAATAATTTCATGTTTATAATGTCTAAAAATAATATAAAAATTACCATGTTGTAAATAATATTTTTATATTTCAATTTAATATTTATAGAAAAAATTATAACTTACATAACCTCTTTTAAAAATTATTTAACTAAAAGATATATGTTTATGTCATTTTTTTCTTTACTTTAAATTAATTAATATAAAGGGTCATCATAGCTATCAAGTGGCTCAACGGGGTCCAAAAATCGACCCATGGATTCCCCTGGTCAGACATGAATCAAAAAATATAAAGAAGAAAAATTTTAGGGTAATTTAATATTATTATTATAATATTGTTTTACCCTTATTTTCCATATTTACCCTTTAAATATGCTAAATAAAATATTTACTGAAGTAAGATTTTATAATGTCTAAAAATAAAAGTTACCTATTTAAAAAATTTGTACCTCTTGATTCCAAATTTGGAATCTATTTTTCTATATTAAAATCCAAAATGATAAAAAAAATTAATTTAAAATTAATTCTCATTGTCAAAACAAAAAACGTGTTTTTAAGAAATAAAAACTATCAAAAGATTGACAGTTGTTTTGTTCTAGTATAAATGTGAAATTACATCCAATGACCTAAATTTTAATAAATGATTAATATATAATCAAATTACACTTTAAAACCACTCAAATTTATAATTTAACACTATAAATAATTTTAATTTAAAAAGTTGTTATAATTTATAATTTATTATTTTTCACTATTCATCAAAAATTGAATATTTTCAAAAAAAGTACGAAAAATGAAACCTAAGCTAATTTTGATATTTCAAATCAAAAAATTAAGTTTATTTTGAAAAATAAAATTTATAAAATTTCAAAAAGTGTGTATTACTATTCATAATGGCTAGTTTTATTGGTCGTGGTGCGTTAGAATCTAAATGTTACGTACACCGCAAACTATTGCATTATTCACAGGGAAACGTACTAGGGAAGCATGGGGGTAACATTTACTATACTATTTAAAACTTTTCTCAAACAACCCTATGATAAATAACTATATTTTGTTTACTATATAACTATATTTTTTAGGTTTATTATATATATTATTTTCATATTAATATATAAGACCTAAAAAGTATTCATCACATGAATATGAACACCTATGATTATCCCGATTTGTAGTCAGTTTCATAATTATTGTATGTAACTGAGAAAATAGAATAATAAACCTATTGTAATACCATACATATTTTGATAAAACTGTGAAATAAAATTCGTTTTTCATCACTCTGACGTAACAACATCCCTGCACATCTCTAGATCCACTAATATACCCATCTCAAATAACATGTTCCATAAGAAGTTCACTGCCATTGTATAAAACTAAAACATCGAATGCATGGAAAATGGTTTAGGATTCATAAGTATAATTGAAAATATCTATATATTTATAACATGACTCTCTCTTAACAGGTAGTATAAAATAATATCATTAAAATACTACAATAAATGGAATCTAAATAAGGAATAGATACTTGATTCATTAGGGCTATAAATATTGTTAGAAGATTCATTATCCTGAATAAAATCATTAGATACTCAAACTGACCATAACTAGTCATATAAAATATTCAAGGAATATTAGCAATCCTCACATTTAATTGATTCTATACCGACCAAAATTTTATATTAGTGAACTACTTATCTCCCCTTATCTGATAAAACTATCTATCTAGATGAGGATTAGGATAATGGATTATAACTATCACCTAGTTCAAAATCTATAAATCCAAAATTAATTTTAAATAACCATCCATCATCTTAGATAATAACACCATATCATCCCAAAGAGGCATGTTCTATTGAATGAATCCCTTTTCACTATGATTCAAGAGGAGTGAATTCATCTCTTTAATATCTATTGGATTCATCCTATAAAGTGGAATGGATATCCGATAGACACATGGTTTTAAATAAATTATAATATGAACTACACTATTTGGTTAAAACCATAACAAATATTCTAGAAATACATAGCATAATTGGTCTACCTTATGATTTAAGATGGGTTTTTAGTTCTATTTTACATAAAAACAACATTAAAGGTGGGAATAGATCATTAATAAATATTGATTGTCTAACCTCGAATAGTATGCCTATAAATCCCACTCCTTCATGAGGGAATCAATATCACCATCAAAAGACCAAATAGATACTAAAATTTTGATAGTGTTCATTTTATTATGGATAATGAGTTATCCAATCAAACCTAATGATCTTATCGGAGTTTCACATATCTAAAATAAATAAATCCTAGCTATTCATGTATTAAATTTTCACGAGACTGTACTTATGATATCATTGAATTACAAATTATTTCACTTATATTAAAATAATATTAGTCTTTTCCATATATGAATAGTATATGAGTGATCCTAAATCATTAAAAAACAATGATGATAAGAAAGAGTTTTTTTCACCCATTTTGAAAAAATAAATTCAAGGGTGGATACCAGAAAAATTATTCCATAAAATAAATTGAATATTTTAATGATTAGTATAATTCAACACATCATCCTATAACTAGCATGAGAATCATCCAAAATTCCATGCACCATTACTACTATGGGTGGCTCACCTTTCTGATACTTTGTCTCTACCCCTAAAAAAACACACATTCATGATCCAAAATCAAAAAAGGAACACATGATAACACTCTTTTGTGGTACTTATTTCCTATATTTAGAGCCTTCTATCTAACCTAATCCCCAACCACTTGAAATATTAAATAAATACATATAATTGTTACTCAATCAGCTATCACTTTCAATGATATAATACATGAAAAATCATATCAGATAGTTTACACCCAAAAAAAATATTCTCTATAGTGTAATAGACAAAAAACCACTCTAGGTACATTTTCTATTATCTCCCAAGAGTAAACCATCAAATGTTTAGTTTCAAATTCAAAGTGATCCAAAACAAAATTATATATTAGAATCTAAGGTCCCAATTCCCCAAACACCATGCATGATCCTCTAAATTATTTGGGGTTAATTCATAACCTCTATGAATTATATCATGTGAAAAATATTGAATTCCAAGAAATCTAGTCTCTATCTAACACCAATGAGAAACATAAGTGTTCTATAACATGTCCTATATAATCTATAATTGTTATGTCCATTTGGATGATATTTCGATACTCCTTGGACCTATATTAATTTAATATAAATATGATGGAATGATCATAAAATTGAACATATAATACATCAACAATAACCCCATTTACTAATTTTCTAATATTATGAAATCCCCCACAAATATAATTAGTCCTCATGAAATATAGGTTCCCAGATTCATCTTCTTTTCATGGTGTGTCTCAAGTTGGTCAATGATGATTTTCATCAAATTAACCAAAATATTAACAGTATGCGGTCAACCACCACTCTTAAACATATGTGGTTTTTTTTTCTAAAACACCAATATCAACTCAAAAAAGAACAAATATCATCATGAAAAATCTCTTTTTCAATAAACTTTATCACCTTAAATGTTACACCATAGGTCAATTCATTTATATCAAGTACTATTGTAATTGGGGGTTTTATATTAACAATAACAGAAATATATTACATAACCTCCAAGAACTATAATGGAGGAAATCATGGAGTGAAGTCACTTCAATTCTAAACATGCATCTCAAAACATACTTCTATGAATATTTTGAATATCACATTATTTATTAAGTATTAAATAGTATGGAATCTTTCTGATCTATATACTAACACCACAATATATGGTATTACAACTCATATGGTCTATTGAACCACTTTTACCCACTCTTGATATCATTAATTTTTATAATATATGCACAATTAATCGCTAGATGGTAATTGTAAAATAATAACTTGGGTTTATTTATGTAAACTTCCACCATCATTTTAGGAAAATATATTATAAAAGAGGTTCTCAATCATATAAAATAATAAAATACATGATAATTCAACATTCCAATAACAATGAATGTATATATTCCAATTTCCACCATGGTCCAATAGTATGATATTATAAAATATGTTTACAATGATTTGAATCATATTTGGAAAAAGTAACAAAACTATAAAAGTGTAAAAAATATCAATAATGAAACCATAATATCCCTTATATATGGTTTCATAATCCCCAGAACAAGTTCTACACAAAGATTTAACAATATCCTATCCCATTTTAATTCTATCCCAACGAGAATGAAAAAAATAAAATAATTCTCAAATAACTTTTTTAAGTGTCCTAAGCCAGGTTCACCTCATCCACAACTGAACATTGATCCACATACCTCAGGTATGACTAAATACACCAAAGGATATGAGCTATTTGTGAGGGTCTATGTAAAGAATGTTATGACCACATCCCCGGTATTAAATGAAAATATAAATGTAGTTGAATAAATATCAACAAAAATCATGAAAATAAAAAACCATCATATAAATATATAACACAACAATGTTCCTTCAAAAAGTAAACAACATTGGCCAATTTAAAACAAAATGAGTTACTATACATGTCCTATTAGCGATACGAGTATAAAAAATATCTCGCCTAGGATATGCTTATATACCATGCTTTAAATTTAAGAAAAACTTGAGATAATAGAAAAAATAGTGGTAATTAAATCCTCTATTCTATCACTAGAATATAACTAAGATCCTATATAACATTTATCTATAATAGCATGTACCTAACACTTACCTATGTAAAGAAACACAATATATGTGTGGGTGTTAAAGAATCTGACCATGGTGTGAGTGACACGTAGTATGTCACCACCTATACTGTCCCTAAATATATCCATTAATTACATTTACTTGTTGGTGAGTCATGAGAAATTTAATAAAAACCCTATAAAAATTACCCATTATTTCGTCAATTATTTATGACACCAAGGATAAAAAATTTCTACTTTCTATTGTTTTACTGTTAATTAAAAAATTATAACAAAGTATGATCAAGGGTTAGTTGTAGAGACCCGAAGCTTGACGTACATGGACATTACATTACTTTTGCGGAATACTTGGTACATAACAAAAACACACACACAAGGATCGTAATAGTTTAGTGTCTTTGGAAACTCGGAACATAATCTTCTAATCGTGGTGAAAGATCTTCAATATCTCCCATAAAGATCTTCCCTTTTTTACCTAAAACCCTTTTTTATATCCTGGGGAAAAGAAAAATAAAAGGGTGAGCTCAAATGCTCAGTAAGGGTAAACAAAAGAAATATCAATCACATCATATACATAAGACCATAACATTTTGGAAATCATAACCTGCAAAAGAGAGCATAATTTCATAACATGGGATAAATCATGGCAGTGAAATGTAATCACAATAATCATAACATAAAACATGAAACTTTGTGGCATTCACACGTAATCATGGAGAATCATTTCTTGTTAGTCAAGACTCATTGCCAAGACTATCTTAGTGGACAAAGTCCCTTTCTGAATCGAGTAACCCTCGTTTCAGTCCTGTTTCATTGAACCGGTATAACCTACCATTCCATCCATGTCTATCTCATGAGATATAAAATCTTTACCCAATGCATTGGAGGGAGATATAGGTCCCACCCATCTTATAATGAATCCTTTCTTATGTGTGCCACATAATCATAAACCATACATCATTGCATAAACCATGTAAAAAAATGGGATTCTTAAACAACATGACATCATAAAACAATCCATATAAGATAAAGGAATTCATAAAAATATTTCCATCACAACATAATCAAATCCATGTAATAATAGGGATAAAAAAATAACCCTTTTATTATCTTAGATGGAAAATAATTTTGATAAAATACTTGAAGTCCATTCTTGAGGAAAATATTCTTTCTACTTCAAAAACACTTTTCTTTTCTTAACATGTCATAAAATTATAAACTAAAAGAAGTTGATTAAAAATAAATTTGAAAACTTATAAAGAAAGATTCTTGGAAATAATTTTTTAAAAATCCATTCTTGCCGTATAAGTTAAATAAAACATTCTTCGTACTTTTGTCAGAAAAGTCAAAAATTACCTCGTACGAAAAACGACAAAAGATTGCTTTCATATTCTTTACTAAAAACTCACCGAAGGGTAAAATTTGATTTAAAAAATTTTAGGTGGATGGAAATAACATTACATATTTTGGAAACATGGATGTGGATGATAAAATACACCCTAGTAAATTTCAAAGTATAAACAATCTCGGATAAAAATGAGATTGTGATATTTCCCTTACCTTAGGTCCGATTTGCTTTGTATGTGTCCGAATATCCTGTATAATGGTTTAAATAATGTTATTGACTTATTACAGAATCATACATATTGATATGATATAATATATGGTCATATTCTTAGCTTCTTGTTAGTAATATTTCATTGTTACTTGTTACTTGGGTCTTTATTGCCTTTTGTTCTTATGCGTGTTTTGCCGAATAAATTCTTATTCATCTTTTAAGGTTATAGATACCTTATATCCAAAATGGTATTAGTTTAACCAATATCATATTTATTCATTCAATTCATTTATATAATTACTATGTAATGATGATCATGTAGAACGAGTCGCATCACATCGTGGAGACGGTATTCCGTACGTACGCACGAGTGATGATATCGTTCCTATGATCGTGGAATTGTATTGGAGTACATATATATTATTTAAGTATAAATATTACTTTATAATAATCATAAATAGTTACTCATCACACCATTATACCCATCCTTGTAAGGTGGTGGTGGAAAATAGATTACACCACGGCGTGGAGACGGTATTCCGTACGTACGCACGCGCGGTGATTTCCTTTTTCCGTAGGATGGATAGAAGGTTAATTAGAGTTGTTTAATATTTATAATAACATATCATTATATAATAAATACTGATGTTATTACTTTATCATGAAACAACTAATGAAGAAGAAGTTGAAGAAGAAAGAAATTGAAAAAGATCGATAATGGATATTACCTCTTTTTGACGCGTCTTTTCGTAGCCTCCACTTAAAGAACTAAGGATGGTCTTTGAAGAAGACAAGGACCACTATGATGATACTAGGGAAGTGGAGAAGGGATTTTGGCAGGGTTTTTCCGATCTTGAGTGCTCAAATTGGTGTGAGGAGGAGGGGGAGGAGGTGCCCTTTTATAAGGGAGGAGAGGGGCACCTTAGGAATATCTCAAAATATTATTTTATATTAAAGTCAAAATCGGTTTATAATGGTTCCAAAGGGTCTTATTTCGAAGATAAAGTGGGGATGGGTAGAAATCCTATCATCCAATAGGATTTAGACAAGTTTAGGGTATTATTTTAACCTTATCAATTAGATTTAACTCTAAGTTAAATAATTTAACTTTTACCGTGTCTTTTTGTTTTCTTAAACAATATGGTTAATACACTTACTATAACATTCCAAACGAACCCCAAATTGTTTATTATTAATATATATATCATTATCTAAGTCATTTTTCCGAAACTTATATTTTTAGGAATAAAATAACAGTTAGTAATATAATATTTGATTTAAAACTATTTTGTGTCAATTTTGACACTATTTGATATGTGATTTTTGTGAAAGTCATAACAGAATTATATGTTCGAACCAAGTTTATTAAATCAACACTAATATATCATAGTAACCTAGAAAATTAGTGGAATTCATAAAAAGTCTCAAATTACATTTATTTTGGTGTTTATAACATCAATTATGTCAATATTTCATTAATAAGATAATTACTGCATCATCATTGTGTCATAAATAAATTAAATTATTTAATGTCTAAAAATTACAAATAAAATACCATTATATAGGATATATTTTTAGCTTTCTAATGAATATTTACAATCGAATTTATCTTATGTATAACCCTATATTAAAAATGGTTTAGTAAATAAACTTTGATTTTAACTCTTTTAACTCTTCTTTGAATTAAATAATAATAAATGTCCTAATCTAATCCATGTGGGCCTAAATGATAAAATTTTACACTTAAGGTTGTTTTTGGTCGAGATAAACTTGTCCAATAGGATTAGGACATGTGTTAGGGTAATATTAATATCATTTTTACCCTTAATTACCCTATTTACTTTTAACCGTGGTAAATAAAAGTAAAAAGTTACTATTCACCAAAAATTATTTTCATCTCATTGAACCACATTTTAATTACTGAAATCAACCGTGTCTCTCGGATTTTTGAAATTCCATTCACAGAAGTGGTAAGATTAAGTTTTATGAAAAATTCAGTTTTTTAACTAGCACTTAGTAGTTTCACTATTCATCAAAAATTGATGTTTTTCAGAACAATGCCAAAATTTCATCCTAAGCTATATTTCATATTCCGAATTCAAAAATGAAGTCTATTTTACCAAATTAATAATATAGAAGTTGCATTAATTAATTTTATAATTAAATCCCGCTGTTAAAACAAATAGCATTTTTTTAAGAAACATTATCTATCAAAAGATTGACACTTGATTATGTCTGGTTTAAATGTGAAATTACAACCAATGACCAACATTGTATTAAATTGTAAAAATATATTCTAAATATACTTTAAAACCACTAAAATTAATAATTTATCACTATTAATTATTTCGATTAAAAAAAGTTATTTTTTATTATAATTTAGTAATTTTCACTATTCATCAGAATATGAAAGTTATCCGAAAAGTACCAAAATTTCACCTTAGGCTAAATTCGATACTCCGAATCCAAAAATGAAGTCCATTTTGAGAGATAAAATTTCTAAAATTTAAAAAGTGGTTATTACTATTCATAACGGCTAGTTTTAATAATATTTTAATAGCATATCGTTGTTTCGTGAAACTCAGTATTGCGTACTACACACGTTATCGAGGAAGGTGGCGATTGCGTGTAATGCAAGGCAAGTCAGAGATGCGTGTTGTGCAAGCTCCTTTTGGTGTAGCGTACAACACAAGACATTAATAAAATTAAAAAGAATATTTTTCATAAAATCTCGGGCTGTTACATTCTACCCCCCTTAAAATGAATTTCGCCCTCGAAATTCGTCGGGGTTATAAATGGTTTACTATTCGAAAGTTTATTTAATAGAAACCCACATCGTAAAAAGGAATATCAAAACCAATCTTTAAAAACAAAAGTATAAAACGTAACAGTTACCCAAATAAACTAATCACTGGGTTTCCACATGGGTGAAAATATGGATATGGAAGAGAAATCTAACCATCATGTTCTGATGGAGAGTGGTAGAGAACATGGCTATGGAAAAGCCAGTAATCACAAAGCCATAAATTTGTGATGATCTAGGGTACCATCTGATTCGTCAGATATAAGATCACTAGGACAACATTTTTGGTTTTCAATATCGTTTCCCTAAAGGTAAAGAATTTGAATTAGAATAAATACTTACTTTATGTTGGTACAACCTCACTATTGTTCGTGCCTTTAACAATTTCCACTTCATCTCTTAAATAAATGAAGTTGAATTTTTTATTCGTGAAGTGTTAGCAGATCATGTGATAGAATGACGGGTCATTCCATCTGTCTCAAAAGGTTAGCAAAATTTATATATATAAGTCGATCTATAGTGAGATTAATCATATATGGTTCCTAAAATGGACTTATACTTTATATATCATACTTCTTAATATAATAAAACTAGTTTCTACTAAACAGGGACTTCCTGTAGGCCAGTGGTAGGCGATAAAGGCCAGTCGCACTTCGGTTGTGGGTTCGATTCCCACAGCCTTGTCCGAAGCGATGGGCTGTCGCCCGTCCTGCAGGTTGTCCCTTTTTCTAAAACTACATTACTATAACATCCCATCAATAATATCAAGAAAACTTCTATCCTTAAACAATACTAACCTATGCCCAGCATAATCCATTCCAATCTTTAGGCTTATCCATAATACTGCAATCCACTCTCACAACATAGTGAAAACGATTACCAGAGATTTAACACCATCATCGATCCCCATATATCATAAGATATGTTTTGTTGGTCACATTCCAAACATTCAAAGCCCTTAATCATGTATTCTCTTGAAAACCTTAGTGAAAACATGAATGCAGTTAAAATTTAACACTTTCCACATACCGAATTCCTCAAAATTCTATATACTCAAACAATGATATCACTTAGTCCTTATATCAATCATGAGCTCATGAATACTGTTAAACATTTCATTTTCTCATTTTCCCTTTATTATGTGCATATCATCTTATTTCCAAAAATATTTGAATCACATTGAATACCACATTAGACCAATACATAAATATTCCAATATTCCATGATACAACATTATTTTGGAATCCCATTACATAAACACTTAATCATTCCACCACATCATTATCATATTCAACATCGCCAATGGTTATCACATGTGACTTCCCTTTGTCCTTTGCCTTAAGAGGTTGCTCATGTCGATCATCACTAACCCTTGGATTATGGCATTTATTAGCATAATGCCCCATTTCCTTGCACTTGAAGCATTGAAGTGTTGGTGGTGCGTTCTCTGCAGTGTTTGCTTTATTCACATCATTAGAATCCCTTTTTCCATTACTTCGACACTCAGCTACTCGATGACCTTCTTTTCCACACTTAAAAACATTTTCTAGTCCCTTTAAGACAATCTCCACCATGCTTCTTTCGACACTTTGTGCATAAGGAAACATTCATCTTCTCTTCACCATTATTCTGAGATTTCTCCTTGAACTCCATCTTTCGTTTCTTTTCAAAACCATAAGATGGATATGTAACACCAACTTCCATTTCTACCTTGATAGCACAACGCACAATTTCTTCCTAGATACTGAATTCTCTTATAGCTAATGCCCTTCGAAGACTTGGTTTTAAGCCACTGAAAAATCGATCAACTTTACTTTCAGGTTGGATGATAATGCCAGATGCATACCTTGCAAGTCTTGTAAAATTCACTTTGTATATACCAACAGATTCATCATCCTTTTGCTTTAGTTCAAGAAACTCCTTCTCCATCTTTGTTCGAAGAATATGAGGGAAGTACTTACTGAAAAACAAGTTCTTGAACTCGTCCCATTCCATGGACTCAATTTCATCTCTTTGCCTCGTATTCTTGATAAGATTCCACCATTGATCTGCTTCACCTTCCAAACGATATACTGCTAAGATGACTTTATCATGCTCAGAACATTGAAGAACTGAAAATATCTTTTCAGTGGTACTGATCCATTGTTCAGCAACAAGTAGATCAGAAGACCCACTAAAAGAAGGTGGACGTTGCCTCATGAAGGACTCAATAGAATATTGTTTCATTCTCTGCTCATTTGGAAGTCCAGAATGATTCATAGCTTGTGTAAGTATAACAATAATATTTTTCACTCCATCTCCCATAACATTTGTTTGTTCAGGAGGGCAATCATTGCATTGTCCATTGCATTGATCAACACGGTTCCTTCGGGTTCCAGCCATCGTCTAAAACCCAAAAAGAATAGTGTGAGAGGCAAAAATCATGCTAGGGAAAACAACATAATAAAGGGGGAGTACCTTCAATATCTAACATCTTAGGTTTAATTCTATGATCGTTAGCATAATTCTAGTACTATATCCTATACGTATACTTAACCTTAGGGACATCCCTAGACATACCTTAGAAATATCTCTAGGGATCTCACTAAAGTTCTTGCATCCTAGTTTCCAAAGGTTGACTAAACCTTTCCGCTGATACCAACTGTAGAGACCCGAAGCTTGACGTACATGGACATTACATTACTTTTGCGGAATACTTGGTACATAACAAAAAACACACACACAAGGATCGTAATAGTTTAGTGTCTTTGGAAACTCGGAACATAATCTTCTAATCGTGGTGAAAGATCTTCAATATATCCCATAAAGATCTTCCCTTTTTTTACCTAAAACACTTTTTTATATCCTGGGGAAAAGAAAACATAAAAGGGTGAGCTCAAATGCTCAGTAAGGGTAAACAAAAGTAATATCAATCACATCATATACATAAGAACATAACATTTTGGAAATCATAACCTGCAAAAGAGAGCATAATTTCATAACATGGGATAAATAATGGCAGTGAAATGTAATCACAATAATCATAACTTAAAACATGAAACTTTGTGGCATTCACACATAATCATAGAGAATCATTTCTTGTTATTCAATACCCATTGCCAAGACTATCTTAGTGGACAAAGTCCCTTTCTGAATCGAGTAACCCTCGTTTCAGTCCCGTTTCACTGAACCGGTATAACCTACCATTCCAGCCATGTCTATATCATGAGATATAAAATCATTACCCAATGCATTGGAGGGAGATATAGGTCCCACCCATCTTATAATGAATTCTTTCTTATGTGTGCCACATAATCATAAACCATACATCATTGCATAAACCATGTAAAAAAATGGGATTCTTAAACAACATGACATCATAAAACAATCCATATAAGATAAAGGAATTCATAAAAATATTTCCATCACAACATAATCAAATCCATGTAATAATAGGGATAAAAACAGAACCCTTTTATTATCTTAGATGGAAAATAATTTTGATAAAATACTTGAAGTCCATTCTTGAGGAAAATATTCTTTCTACTTCAAAAACACTTTTCTTTTCCTAACATGTCATACAATTATTAACTAAAAGAAATTGATTAAAAATAAAGTTGAAAACTTATAAAGAAAGATTCTTGGAAATAATGTTTTAAAAATCCATTCTTGCCGTATAAGTTAAATAAAACATTCTTCGTACTTTTGTCGGAAAAGTCAAAAATTACCTCGTACGAAAAACGACAAAAGATTGCTTTCATATTCTTTACTAAAAACTCACCGAAGGGTAAAATTTGATTTAAAAAATTTAAGGTGGATGGAAATAACATTACATATTTTGGAAACATGGATGTGGATGATAAAATACACCCCAGTAAATTTCAAAGTATAAACAATCTCGGATAAAAATGACATTGTGATATTTCCCTTACCTTAGGTCCGATTTGCTTTGTATGTGTCCGAAGCTCCTGTATAATGGTTTAAATAATGTTATTGACTTATTCCAGAATCATACATATTGATATGATATCATATATGGTCATATTCTTAGCTTCTTGTTAGTAATATTTCATTGTTACTTGTTACTTGGGTCTTTATTGCCTTTTGTTCTTATGCGTGTTTTGCCGAATAAATTCTTATTCTTATTTTAAGGTTATAGATACCTTATATCCAGAATGGTATTAGTGTAACATATATCATATTTATTCATTCAATTCATTTATATAATTACTATGTAATGATGATCATGTAGAACGAGTCGCATCACATCGTGGAGACAGTATTCCGTACGTACGCACGAGTGATGATATCGTTCCTATGATTGTGGAATTTTATTGGAGTACATATATATTATTTCAGTATCAATATTACTTTATAATAATCATAAATAGTTACTCATCACACCATTATACCCATCCTTGTAAGGTGGTGGTGGAAAATAGATTACACCACGGCGTAGAGACGGTATTCCGTACGTACGCACGCGCGGTGATTTCCTTTTTCTGTAGGATGGATAAAAGGATAATTAGAGTTGTTTCATATTTATAATAACATATAAGTATATAATAAATATTGATGTTATTACTTTATCATGAAACAACTAAATAAGAAGAAGTTGAAGAAGAAAGAAATTGAAAAAGATCGGTAATGGATATTACCTCTTTTTGACGCGCCTTTTCTTAGCCTCCACTTAAAGAACTAAGGATGGTCTTTGAAGAAGACCAGGACCTCTATGATGATACTAGGGAAGTGTAGAAGGGATTTTTGCAGGGGTTGGACGAGCTTGAGTGCTCAAATTGGTGTGAGGAGGAGGGGGAGGAGGTGCCCTTTTATAAGGGAGGAGAGGGGCACCTTATGAATATCTCAAAATATTATTTTATATTAAAGTCAAAATCCGTTCATAATGGTTCCAAAGGGTCTTATTTCGAAGATAAAGTGGGGATGGGTCGAAATCCTATCATACAATTGGATTTATACAAGTTTAGGGTATTATTTTAACCTTATCAATTAGATTTAACTCTAAGTTAAATAATTTAACTTTTACCGTGTCTTTTTGTTTTCTTAAACAATATGGTTAATACACTTACAATAACATGCCAAACAAACCCCAAATTGTTTATTATTAATATATATATCCTTATCTAAGTCATTTGGCCGATCCTTAGATTTTTAGGAATAAAATAACAATTAGTAATATAATATTTGATTTAAAAACTATTTTGTGTCAATTTTGACACTATTTGATATATGATTTTTGTGAAAGTCATAACAGAATTATATGTTCGAAAAAAGTTGATTAAATAAACACCAATATATCATAGTAACCTAGAAAATTAGTGGAATTCATAAAAAGTCTCAAATTACATTTATTTTGGTGTTTATAACATCAATTATGTCAATATTTCATTAATAAGATAATTACTACATCATCATTGTGTCATAAATAAATTAAATTATTTAATGTCTAAAAATTACAAATAAAATACCATTATATAGGATATCTTTTTATATTTCTAATGAATATTTACAATATAATTTATCTTATGTATAACCCTATATTAAAAATGTTTTAGTAAATAAACTTTGATTTTAACTCTTTTAACTCTTCTTTGAATTAAATAATAATAAATGTCCTAATCTAATCCCAGTGGGCCTGAATGATAAACTTTTACACTTAAGGTTGTTTTTGGTCGAGATAAACTTGTCCAATAGGATTAGGACATGTGTTAGGGTAATATTAATATCATTTTTACCCTTAATTACCCTATTTACTTTTAACCGTGGTAAATAAAAGTAAAAAGTTACTATTCACCAAAAATTATTTTCATCTCATTGAACCACATTTTACTTACTGAAATCAACCGTGTCTCTCGGATTTTTGAAATTCCATTCACAGAAGCGGTAAAATTAAGTTTTATGAAAAATTCAGTTTTTTAACTACCACTTAGTAGTTTCACTATTCATCAAAAATTGATGTTTTTCAGAACAATGCCAAAATTTCATCCTAAGCTATATGTCATATTCCGAATTCAAAAATGAAGTCTATTTTACCAAATTAATAACATATAATTTGCATTAATTAATTTTATAATTAAATCCCGCTGTTAAAATAAATAGCGTGTTTTTAAAAAAACAATATCTATCAAAAGATTGACACTTGATTATGTCTGGTTTAAATGTAAAATTACAACCAATGACCAAAATTGTATTAAATTGTAAAAATATATTCTAAATATACTTTAAAACCACTCAAATTAATAATTTATCACTATTAATTATTTCGATTAAAAAAGTTATTTTTAATTATAATTTAGTAATTTTCACTATTCATCAGAATATGAAAGTTATCCGAAAAGTACCAAAATTTCACCTTAGCCTAAATTCGATACTCCGAATCCAAAAATGAAGTCCATTTTGAGAGATAAAATTTCTAAAATTTAAAAAGTGGTTATTACTATTCATAACAGCTAGTTTTAATAATATTTTAATAGCATATCGTTGTTTCGTGAAACTCAGTATTGCGTACTACACACGCTATCGAGGAAGGTGGCGATTGCGTGTAATGCAAGGCAAGTCAAAGATGCGTGTTGTGCAAGCTCCTTTTGGTGTAGCGTACAACACAAGACATTAATAAAATTAAAAATAATATTTTTCATAAAATCTCGGGCTGTTACATTAGTAGTGAAATAAAACCTTCTATATAATTAATTGATCCATAAGTGTGGGGATGATTTATTGATCCAATTTAGTTTTCTATTTAATTGATGAAACAAACCACATAATGGGTTAGATTGAATTTTGATCATTTTCAAATACACACTCTTTATATGAAAAATATATTTATAAGTACCACATCTCAAAAAGTAAAATCTTGTAATTGGGATTATATGGATTTCTCCAAGATCATATGACTACATAGATTCATCATGTATGTTCAATGAGTAGGGTTTATCCTTGAACTCAGGTTACAAAAATACTCTTGATAGTGACAGTGCTTTTCTCACTATTACAATGACAAATTACAAAATATAAATGAGTGTAAATCCATTAAACGTAGAATAATTGTGTTGATGTGTTGTTTTTTCTTCTTCTTCATTAACCATTAGAAAACCATTTCATGTATCCTTGAATTGTTCTGATTTGAATATACCATTATTATTATTATTATTTTATTCTCTTTTGTCTTTTCATCCACTATAAAACACACACCAAAAGCTTCCAATTATCAATTCACCTAAAATCCACTAAATTTTCAAAATAGAAAATAAATTGTATATTTTATTTCTTTAATTTTGTTTCAAATTATAATGAAAATTTAAAAATTCATTAAACCAACTCCTATTTTACCACTCAATTTTCAAGTTTTAAATATTAAGGATTAATTATAAATCACTGAATCGTCTAAAAGGATATAACTGATTAATTTTTAGGATCATAACTCTATCAAACTCCTCATCATGACTAGGACTATGTACTGGGGTTGAACGGGGGACCATTTTTATTTAAAAATATTTTTCTCCATGAATGCAGTCCTTTGATTCTAGAAAATTGTTTCTTAAACACTACTTGTCTTCCATGGATTTTGAAACCACGTGCGTAGTCACCAGCCTCATCTTTGTTTAGCATCCAACATCACATGTTGACCACAACTGACATCATGAACTACCATTCATATAGTGATATTGCTCATTTTTTACATGTATACTCAACATACACCATGGGGACCACCATATCCACTTATTAAACTGAATATTGTCCCATGTACGCCTCATGGACTTTATAGAGACCACCACAATTATTTTGTCCATAGTTATATTTTTCAGGAAGAAAGGAATATCATCATTGAATTGAGCTGGCTTATCAATGTTTTATACTAAATATATTGTTTTTTCTAATCATTCAATCATAAAAATGAATTCTACCATGAGTGTGTCCTTGCTTGGATACTCCAATATGTTATCTACCATGGTAATGGTCTTTCAAGACTAACTGTTCCTTTATTTAAGACCCTTAAACTCATAAATAAAATTTTATCAACAGTATAGGTTTATTATACCTTTATAAAGGCCTTTAACCTGATAAAATTCATTATGATATATATTATTAAATAACATTCACTAGGAATCAAATGATTTATCAAAGAAAATTATTTATATATTGAAAATAAAATCTAACACACAAAAGAATATCATGTTCACAAATTTTTCAACCTCACTAATCACTAAAACCATATTAGCACCTCAATGGATCAATAATCTACCACTTCAGACATCATTTTCCACCAAGGAAGAAAAGCCTAATTTAATCTAAAAAAACATTAAAATGGACTAATATTCAATAATAATATTCCTCAGTGAGATAATTTTTTATAGGAATGTTTAAAATTAGATAAATAATAACATATTTTCTAAAAGATAGTGATTAATATGACCGTTCATTACCAAAATAATCAAATCCTTCAATCAGAACATCATTAAAATTTTAAACCCGAAATGTTCTACAATAAGAGATATTAAATTGTTAAAAGGGGTCAATGATGATAAAATCACATCTTATGACTATTTATAACTCTCTCCAAATATATTATTACTTTTATGATATAAGTTACCCATTGGTAAAAAATTTAAATGGGAACTACATTTATTCTTTGTACCCCACCGCTGACTAACAATTGAAAAATAACACTTTCATGAATGCTTTATGTAGTCATTTTTTCTCTATAATTGAATAAATATGAACAACATATATGTGATGTGGAAATTCATCATACCTTACCCCCCGTATGATTTAGGGTGAGCACTTAACATCATCCGTTGTTTTGGAAATGCTTTCATTAACAGTGCCTCGATGAGCACAACAAAAACATACCACTTTTTGGAACAAATTCTTATTTTTAGAAATTCGTCTCCACTAAATCTTAGATGATGTGATATTTATAATCAATTTACATTGAAATTTAATGCTGAAATATATTATTTATAATATTAATATCACTTTGGTTTGAAATATCAAAAAATTAAAGAGAACTTCACACCAAATTTTATATCATATAGCTCTACCTTTAACGACATAATTTATGATGAGGCATGAGTGGGGGCCAAATATTTAGCAAAAATAGTTCTCAATGTGACTAAATTAAAATTATTTTAATTTAAAAAATATATATTTTTCTGTAAGAATGAATAATCCCCCACAAATATATGTCCTATTTTCAACACTAATTATCCAATCTATATCTGAATAACCAAAAATAATAATTAATACATTAAATTTATTATTTTATTCATTTTTAGATGTTATTAAAGTTATATGATTATTCTTTTTTTAATCCATTAAATGAGACACTATTTTTGAACATTGATACTAATCACAATGTGTAATAGTATACATAAAAGATATTAATGAATTTTTTAATTTTATTAGAAAATCAATCAGAGTCCAGAATTCCCAGGGATCCACGACTTTTGCTTTTTCATATTTAGAAAATTTATGTCCATTTCAAATTTTCATGTAAAATTTCCTTGAATCCTCTATGAAATAATTCATTATAATTTCATCAGTATACGTCTCTAAATATAGAAAAACAGGATATTCTCCAATAAAAATATTAAAGATAATAAAGAATCATATCTAAAAAGACATAGAAATTTTTAAATTATTATTTATTTATTTTTAAAACACCTCACATAATATTTTATCATTTTTATGAAACATAATATCACATACATAAATAATAAAAATGTGAAATAATTTATTACTATCTTTAAGGAACATATTTTTTCCAATATAGACTTTACTAAATTTCAATTTCTTTAAGATGTTTTCATTATTAGAATACCAAGATATAAGGGATCTATTTAGATCATAAAAATAATTCTCAATCCCACAAATATAGTTCTCATCTTGACTAACAATGAACAAAGCTGGTTTTTAAATAAACACTTCCTCACCCAATTCCCTATTATGGAAGGCTGAAATTATATACATTTGAAATATATATCACTCTAATTAATTATAAATGGAGAAAAAAGTTAATATTGATTAAAGTCATGAAACTGGTGAAACATTCTCACCAAAGTCAACAATAATAACATTTCAACAGCCTTTACACACCTATAATTCATTTATTTATCACAAATTCATATTTTCTGTTTATCTTGTTTTGAATGTCCCACGTGTCATAGATATTTTCTTCTCATAGGGTGTAGTTATAGCTCCAATATACCATTAATTTATATTTTATCTAGATCATCATTTTTTACATCAATCCATAATAGATGATTCATTTATTCTTATACCTCTCTTGATTTAACATGAGAAAATAATTAGATATGGGATCCTATCTTCAGTGTTTTTTTAGATAAAAAGTATTATCAGTGATTTGAAATTATATTTTTAACCTCCACATGACTTCTAATCCTTGTATGATGTGAAATATTTTTTCACTCTTTACCTGAATTTTTTATATCAACTTCCTCAACATAAACATATTAAAAGTTTTACCGATTTTCTGAAACATCACATTCCCATTTCATGAAAAAATATTCATTTTCATAACTTCTGGAACATTTTTCTTTAAAATATTTCACATTATTTCCGTGTTCATCACATTCACTTCAAGGTAATCAAAATTATTTTGGATCTCATTATTTTTATTGTGATATACTCTCCCATTTTTTGGAAAACCAATAAAAATACCATCATCACCTCCTTTTCATTTTCCCTATATTTCCCCCCATAACATCTATAATAAAAAGGATAATAAACACTCTTTGAAACATGACACATTGAAATTTTATATAATGCATCTCATATTTTTAAATATCTAAATATTTCCTATAAATACTATAATTTTGAATATAGAACACTGATCTAATGGATTATATCAGGAAATAATCATATGTTCCATTCTCTAACAACATAGTTTAATGTATCTTCATTAGACTATTATTATTTCATTCTTCCAAACTATTATGTTAATCTATTCCCAATGAATTAATTTCATGGTTGATATAATTTTATTCAATATGGGATTCGGATTTCTCAATGGTATACTCAGCACTAATATCCCATTGACTCTTCTTCAAAGAGTAACAACAATCATTATCTATTCTTAATATGAAATTCTTGAATAATTTTACGGAATATGATTTAATAATTATAAACATAATACCTGAAATTCATTTAAATTTATCAATAATGAAAACAAAATATGTATCTCAATGTGTTTTTTTATTCCTCATCGGCTTAGAAATGTCAGTTAGAATTATTTCCAAAAGATGAGTAGTTTGTATTTATATTTTGTTATATAGAGTAATCACAATCATATCCTTTGAAAAATAAATACACATAAATTAAATATTTTTAAACCTAAAAACATCATGAACATTTTCTCTATTAAGAAGCTTACATATTTTTTTTGACCAAGACGGCCAAGTGTTCATCTCCGGAGATTATTTTCTTTATTTCATGATGAAATATCGATAATATATAGTATCAACTATCTGAAACAATTAAAATTCAGTGAATTTTCTATTTTAAAAGATAAATACATCTTTCATGTTGTTCAAGATGAACTATTATTTCTCAATAAATCAGTACATTTTTTTCACAAAAAATAATTACAAAAATATAATATTTATATTGTTCAAAATATATTGTCCATTTGGATCTCAATTGGTCATTTCCAATAAAAGTTGATCTGAAAAATTTTATTTTGATTACACCATCATATATAAGTGTTATAGTGCTTTGTTTACATTTTTTAACATTCCTAATAAGCGTTAAATATATTTTCATCTGTGATGAACTATCATTATCTATGATCAATATGCATTCTTCATTGGATGTATTATAGGAAACTTCACAGGCCATAAATTTCTCTTTTCCTTTCAAATTCTTATTTTTCAATTTTATAACCATATCTATTTAGCACATTTGGTGTGGTAGTAGAACAAGTTATCCTTTAAAAATATGACAAAGTTGCTGAAAAATTATAAATTCATATTTTTTTGATAGAATTATATTTTCAAATTTTAATAATGATTTCCCAAGATATTTCAATATATCTATAAATGTTTCTTATTGGAATGAGGTTAATCCCCCTTAATTTCTATATTAAAAACCATGTTAAATCTTCATTTAATTCTTAATAAATAAGAAAAATCCTCACCATGTTCCCAAAACCACCACAGTTACATAAAAATTAATAAAACCAATATTTGAATTTAAAAACATCACGCTTTTCAAAATTTTGAAAACAATAAATAAACCTTATTTCAACCATTAATCATGGATCCTTTTGGCATGAGAAAATATTAGTGAACTCTTTACTATCTCTTGTTCACATAAAACTAAATTTCATCCTTTTTTATTTTTCAAATTTTAGAAAATTTTACATTAATGTACATTCACGACTAATTTCTAAAAATAAAAAAAATAAATTTTTTTGACCAAAAATTTCCCCTCAGATTAATTATTCTTCTTATCTTGAATAAATGTTCTTTATGTGTTTTTGTATTCATTTGTAAATGAACAATGATGATGTCCATGAGCCACATATTTTCATGAGACATATCTAACATCATTAATATATTATAGAAATTAGTCATTAAATTTTCTAGTTCTTTTTCCATAATCACCTAATTGTATTGTAAATTCTCAAAATCCTTCTCTCTATGTTTTACTCCTTTAATCACCATTCTAGATTTATTCTATTCAATAACTGTTTTATTTAATTAAACAACTTCATTCTTAATAATACTTTTTTCATCAACATAAACAGATTAATTTCTTCTATAATATTGATTTTACATCGTATTTTTTATCTTCTTTTTAATTATATATATCGTAGAGAGTCAATCCATGAGTTATATTTAATAAATAATTAAATATCAGTTTATTTATTTTAATTAACATCACTACAACTTTAATTGTTGAATTCTTATTTGGTCACATTATTGATGAGTTGTTTTCATCAATATTTCATAAAGTATATAATTCCTATTCTTCATCAATGATTCTGGTCCATCCACTTTTAGATAAGAAATTTTCAATTACTAATTGTTAAAAATTTATTATCTTACCATTAAGGTACACTACTATTTTTTGAACATTGATGATTAATTATTAAATAAATTATATGGTGCTTCTTCTTAATCATCATTAAATTTATCTAATTTGGATAAAGGTACATTTATATTTAAATCTTAAACATCCCCAAACCTAAACAAAATGTAGTGTAAGAGAACATTTTAACATTACCTTGCATTTTCTAAAATTTCAATATATTAGAGACATCATTTTGTAATGCTTCTGAACCAAATCAAAATCTAAATAAGAATATTTAGTGTATTATTCCTAAAAAATTATCTTATGCTTCTATTACGTTGATTCCATAAATGTGATAAATTTATTCCTTTATGCTTAATCATATTATCACATTCATTCCTAATATTATCTCTAATGAGAATAATTTGTAAATAAAATATAGTAATTATTTATGGAAACTCTTTTTCAAGAAAAGAGATATTAACATCAAACCAATATTTTAATATATATAATATATCTTCTATTCTAATTTAGAATCATCCAATTTATCATTATAGCCTCTAATTTCACTAAAAATATCATTTAGCCCTGTTAAAAACTCATCTATAGTTCTTGTATTTTTCTATCATCATATTCCAGCCTTAAAATTTGTATCTTATCTTTCTTAATATTCATTTTTCCTTCATATATATTTCCATGTTCATCCCAATTACCATTAGTTGTGAAGATACCTCTCTCATTGATAAATTTATTCTCAAATAATTATAATAGTAATGAATTCCTAGCATGACCATCATTATCAATATTCCTTCAATCTGCTACTATAAAATAAACTTGCTTATCCTATGTTGGAAAATAATTAGTTACTTCCTCCCAAACATGTAATCAAAAATTAAAGAGAGAAGGAAACATATGGTCCTTCAAGATGAGTTAATTTTTTTCATTAGTGATGGGAATAACACCACTTTTAACAAAATTAGGTTTGTTAATTAAACATAATAAATTCATTTTTAAAACATTAAATAGATTCAAGCCCCTTACCAGATTAAAAATAAAAAATAACAACTGATATGACCATATCCCTTTGATACAACATGAAATTAAACCGCCTAGATTGGTAAAGAATCATTGAAATGACTAGGCGTGAATCCCTGACTAAATTTATGATTATGTTTCATTGATGAAACAACCCTCATCAAAAATTAGATTGAATTTTGATCACTATCTAAAAAACACTCATGAAGATAATGTTCTGCATATAAGGATCTCCCCTAGAAATGAGAAGTTTATTCCTTGTATTGATCTTAATTTCATTGAGATCATATGACCCACTAGTTTCTAAATATAGGTATATTGAGATGTTTTTATCATTGAAATCATATTACAATAAGTCTCTTGACTAATATAGTTCTTCCTAAGCTATTAAATTCCAAAGAACATCAACTCTACCAGAATAAATCCTTCCAAAAATATCCTCAATTTATAGATACAATTTGTCTCTTGCACTATATATTTATCCAAATGAATCTTAGGTAAGATATCTTCAAACAATACTAATTTTCATAACCCTTTCATCATTCTCTTATCTTCTTGTCCATTCATATTTCTTTATTCTACAACAAAAAAACCACCAAATTATTTTTTTTACTACACATACAAATCACATTATTTATATACATAGTTCAAAATTTAAAGTATATGATCAAATATAATTTTTTTCAATTTTAAATTAAATCATGAAACGTTCACTAACTGACTCAACCACTCCCAATTCAATTGGATGTTTTAGAACTTGTATGACCAGTTATACATCATTAATTCTACAAAAAGAACATCACTGATTAGTTTTACGTGCCATTATATCATTAAATTAAACATGTCATCAAACTACACATAACTACATCAAGATCCCTAACATGGATTTCACTATGTGCTAGTGTCAAATGGTTGGTCATTTTGACTTAAAAATGCCTTTCACCATGGGTTTATTACACCTAGTACTGGATTTTATCCATCCAATAAAATTGGTTGACCACACCATGTCAGACCA
This sequence comes from Viscum album, assembly GCA_963277665.1. NCBI lineage: Eukaryota > Viridiplantae > Streptophyta > Magnoliopsida > Santalales > Viscaceae > Viscum > Viscum album. The sequence goes on along the minus strand of OY728143.1, from coordinate 897,144,946 downwards.
CGGGCATGGCCACCGACATCATCCATTTCTAACATCCAAAAACACATTTCAATTTTGTTTTAATAAATCACCACCACATGTGTATTTATTATTCCCCATTGACATAAGTAGAATAAATAAACACTCTCAAGACCACGATGACCATTTTTACATTATAAATTTAACCCAAATATCCCTGATGATCACCGCAGGGCCAGTACAATAGTTTTTTTTCATGGACGTTAAACATAGTAAAGGATGAAGATCACCACAACATGAGGCATGGTCTCTAATGATGTTTAACAACTCATGTTATACATATTTAACTATGGATCATAAAAATTATCTTTTAAATGGGTGTCACCATTTTATGATTCCACAATACATCCTTCATGATGGTTGTGGTTGGCCTAGATTTTCCCTTCTATCTTCCATGATCCCACCAAAATTTAAGAACCCTTTAGCAATGTTTTATTTCATTCTCACTTCGCAGTGGCCTGAATCATGATAAAGGAAATAATTATATATAACATTGAATAATGTTTCACATATAATATACTGATTTTACATATAATATGATTTATTTATTGACAACCAAATCCAATACAGTCAATCATAACCTCTTCACCAATTATCCTTCCTCACTAAACATACCAACAAACATAGAACCGTTTTGGATCAAAATATAAGATGACATCCCACCATATAATTTAATATTATCATGGTCACTATTTTTATGTAAAATTTACTGTGAAATAAATCATGTAAAGGTTTTAGGTACACTCAATGCATACTTATAAAGCACACCTGATTAAAATTACACCCCACTAAGATCATTAATCAATATAGTGTTGGAATTTCATCCAACATCTATTGTCAAACCATAAAACATTAAAATTAAACCTAACCCTTTATTCAGTACTCATTCATGGATAGAATTCCAATTATATAATATATAATGTGTAACAACCCGAGATTTTATGATAAATATTATTACTTTTATATCTTGTGTTGTACACTACACCAAGATTAGCTTGTACTATACGCAACACCGTATTAGCTTGCATTATATGCAACACCATTCCTGGTTAGCATTACACACTATTTGAAGTTCGTTTTGTGGAAATTATTCTACGCAACATTAAGTATAGATTTTGTTTAATGTATAAATGAAATAAGTTTTGATTGTGTTATACGCAGCACCAAACAGATATTTCACTACATGCAGCCCTAACTTGGCTTGCATTACACACAATCAAGACCTTCTTCGATAGAGTGTGTAGTACGAAATACCATGTTTCACTAAACGAGATATTATTATAATATTATTATGAACTAGCCGTTATGAATAGTAATACCCACTTTTTGAAATTTTATTTTTCAAAATGGACTTCATTTTTGGATTCATAGTATCTAAATTAGCTTAGGGTGAAATTTTGGTATTTTTCTAAAAACGTTCAATTTTTGATGAATAGTGAAAACACTGGGTTACTATTTAAAAACCGACTTTTTATTTAAATAATTATTTATTTTATTTAACTTTATTTTAGGTAAAAATTGATACATAATACCAATATAAGTTCAATGTAATTATTGGAGTCATTTTATAACAATTTTAGATATATAAAAATTTTATTGAACTTTTCACCGTCTTTTATCCACCTCCAAGGAGAATTTGCAAATTTACATAAAACTTAATTTTACCGCTTTTGTGAATGGAATTTCAAAAATCCGAAAGACACGGTTGATGTTAGTAAGTAAAATCTGGTTCAATGAGATACAAATAAATTTTGGTGAATAGTATCTGTTTACTTTTTTTACAACGGTTAAAAGTAAATAGGGTAATTAAGGGTATAAATGATATTATTATTACCATAAAAACATTTACTAATTCTATTGGATAAGTTTAATTCGACCAAAAACAACCTTAGGAATAAAATTTGACCATTTAGGCCCACTTGGATTAGATTAGGACATTTATTATTAATTTATTTAAAGAAGGGATAAAATAGTTAAAATCAAAGTTTAATAACTAAAACATTTTTAATATAGGGTTATACATAAGATAAATTCGACTATAAATACTCAATAGAAATATAAATAGATTTCCTACATAATGGTGTTTTATTTATAATTTTTATACATTAAATAATTTAATTTATTTATGACACAATGTTGATGCAGTAATTATCTTATTAATGAAATATTGACATAATTGATGTTATAAATACCCAAATAAATGTATATTGAGACTTTTTATGAATTCCACTCAATTTCTAGGTTAATATGACATGTTAGTATTGATTTAGTTAACTTTTTTCGGACTAATCATTCTGTTAGTATTTTCACAAATAATCAATTACCAAATACTGTCAAAATTGACATAAAATAGTTTTTAAAACAAATATTATATTATTAATTGTTATTTTATTCCTAAAAATCTAAGGTTTTGCAAAATTACTTATATAAGGTTATATATATTAATAATAAAAAACTTGGGGTTCTTTTTCCTTGTTATAGTAAGTTTATTAACCTTATAGTTTAAGAAAACAAGAAGACACGGTAAAAGTAAAATTACTTAACTTAAAGTTAAATCTAAATGATAAGTTTAAAATAGAAACCTAAACTAGTCCAAATTCTGTTTTATGAGCGTATTTAAACCCATCCCCACCATATCTTCGAAATAAATCAATTTGGAACTATGAAAAACCGAACATGACTTTATAATAAAATAATATTTTGAGTTTTTCAAGAGGTTCCCCTCTCCTCCCTTATAAAAGGACACCTCCTCCCTCTCTTCCTCGCACCACTTTGAGCCTTCAAGCTCGGCCAAACCCTGCCAAATTCTCTTCTCCACTTCCCTAGAAACATCCTATAGGTTATGGTATTCTTCAAAGACCAATCATAGTGCCCTAAGATGAGGTTTCAAAAAGGCGTTTCGAAAGAAGAGGTAATATCTGTTACAGATTCTTTCAACTTTATTTCTTCTTCTACTTCGTCTTCTTTAGTTGTTTCATTATGAATTAATAACGTCAGTATCAATCATATACTTATATTTTATTATAAGTATGAAACTACCTTATTTAACCATCTATCCATCCTACGGAAAACGAAATCACCGCGAGTGTGTACGTACGGAATACCGTCTCCACGCCGTGGTGTAATCTGTTTTCAACCACCACCATACTTGGATGGGTATAATGGTGTAAATAAATAACTATATATAATTATTGCAAAGTGATATTGATTCTAAAATATTATACATACTCTTAAATTCAATTCCACTATCATGGGAATGATATCATTGCTCGTGCGTACGTACGGACTACTGTCTCCACGACGCGATGAGATTCATTTTCCATGTTAACCATTCATGAATGATTATAATGTATATATATTAAGAAATCATGAAATATATGAAATAATAATGATACTGGATTCATGTATATATATATATATATGTCATCTACTTAATTCCATTCAATTCAATAAGGAAACAAAAACAGTGTTCATGCGTACGTATGACCTACCGTCTCCATGAACGGTGTATTTCATTCCACTTATTGATCTATCATATATATAATGAATATTCTGAATATATAATACATATAAATCATGTTTTAAATTATAGAATTAATTAAATCATGATATAAGTAATAATATCAAGAACAACAAGTCCAAACATGTACGATAAATAAAATTATTTTACCCAAAACGATCTTTAACATTGAATTTTCAAAAGAAGTGGTAATATAAAGTCATTAGTGAACCATATATGATATCATAACAATTAATATGATTCTATAATAAATCAATGACATTATTTAAATCATTATACAGGAGGTTCGGATCCATACGAAGCATATCAGACCAAAGGTAAGGGATAATTATTCCAATCTCATTCTTATCCGAGATTGTTTATTTGCAAGTATTTACTGGGGTTATTGTTATCATCCATGTAAATGTTTTCTAAAAGTGTTTTTATGTATGTTTAATGTCTTTTTTACCCATTTTTGACTTTTACTACATGGTATGTATGGAATCTTTCTTTTATGAGGTACTTTTTGACTTTTCTGGCAAAAGTACGAGAAGAATGTTTTTTTAACTTATACAACATGAACAAATTTTTAAGGTTTTATAATGCCTTATTTTCATGAAGATTAATCCAAAATATTTCATGACTATTTAAAAAAATCATTTTCTTTTAAAATTGCATGACGGTTTGTGAATAGAAATTGATTTTGAAGAAGAAAGGACATTTTCTTGAAGAATTCATTTCAATTTTTTTATCAAAACCATTTTCCATCTAAGATGACACTATATAATAAGTGTATGTATTATGTATAATGTCTCTATGATTTACATTGTTTCAATTTTATTATGATTAAATATCCATTTTTTTATATGAATTATGTGATGATGGGATGATGTTTATAAAACCCATTTTATTCTTTGGGTTATGATGAATGTTTTATGTTTATTTTGTGGCACAAGTAAGAATGATTTCATTATTAGATTGGTGGGACCTATATCTCCCTCCAATGAATTGGGTAAAGATTTATATCTCATGAGATATACATGGCTGGAAAGGTAAGTTAATTCGGTTCAGTGTTACAGGACTGAAACAAGGAGTGAACTCGATTCTGAAAGGGACTTTGTCCACTAAGATGGTCTTGGCAGCAATGCCTTGGCTACTATGGAAATAATAACATGTGCTGAATGTTTTCCACAATTACATGTTTTATTCCCATTATATGTTATCATGATTTATGTTCCATTATGATATATGCCTTACGTACTTCCATGATTTATGTCTTTGCTCATGATTTTGATGTTTAAATTTCATGTTCATGTTTTTGCTTTCAAATGTTTATGGATTGTTTTATGCCCTCTATGTTTTCCCTTACTGAGAATTTGAGCTCACCCTTTTTATGTTTTATTTTCCCCAGGAAATAAATAATGGTGTTAGGTAAGGAAACAAAAAGGAGAAGATCGTTATGAGAGTTGTTGAAGATATTTCAATATGATTAGAAGATTATATTCCGAGTTTCCAAAGACACCAAAATATTACGGTCCTTGTGTGTCTGTTTTTGTTATGTATTAAGTATTCTTCAAAAGTATTGTATTGTCCATGTACATCAATCTTCGGGTCTCTACAGTTGGTATCAGAGGGAAGGTTTAGTCAACCATTGGAAACTAGGATGCGAAAACGTGTGTGAGATCCCCAGACATATTTCTAAGGTATGTCTAGAGATGTCCCTAAGGATAAGTATACTTATAGGATATAGTCCTAGAACTATGGTAATGTTCATAGAATTTATCCTAAGATGTTAGACATTGATGGTACGCCACATTTACTTTTTTGTTTTCCCTAGAATGATTTTTTCCTCTGAAACTATTCTTTTTGGGTTTTAGAAAATGGCTGGAAACCCGAATATTCACGATAATGGAGGATATAATGGACAATGGAATGATATTGTTCATGAGAAACCAAATGAAACGGGATTTGGAAGTCCAAAAATAGTTATTATGCCTAATCATAAATCTCATAATATGATCAATAATATCAACATAGGTAAGTTTCCTGACTCTGATAATAAGAGAAAGATGGAGTTTCATGATGATCATAGAGGAAAGAAAGTTCAATTTCCCTCATGTAAATCATGTGGGAAGAGGCATCAGGGAGATTGTTTCAAAGAACTGGAAGATGATTTGGGTGTGGAAAAGAGGGACACAAAGCCATTAAGTGCAACGGAAATGGTTCAGTTGACACCATGGACAAGGATAATGGTATTTCTATGACATCAATAATGATTAAATGTTTTAAATGTGGAATGTATGGGCATTATGAAAACCAATTCCCTAAGGGAATATCTCATGAAGAGAATCATAATGGTTATATGGGTAGTATTTATGTGGATGATGATGAGGAGACTACAAATGATATATGAGACGAAATAAGTGTTGAAGCTCATTCAGTTGTTTAAGAAGGAAGTGGAATGATTGTATGTTTATCAAGAGTTATGTTGTATAGTTAATGGTACTATGGAATAAAGAATCATCTAAGGATTGATACACTATTGTTTTTCATAAAGTATTTGAATGTATATTTTGAATGGTACCGGTAACCATGAATGGTTATTCAGATATTTTTTTAAGGAAGATGATACGTGGATAAGGAGAAAATAATATGTTTGATAGTAATAATGAGCTCATGATTAAAATTGGGACAATGTGATATCATGGTTTGAGTATATAGAAATTTTAGGATTTTGGTATGTGGAAAGATTTAACTTTTGATAGTATTCATGTTTTCACTAAGGTTAAATGGGAATTCATTTTTCAAGAGAATACATGATTAAGGTACTAACATGATTGGAATGTGATCAATAAGATATATCGGGGATAAATGATGGTATTCACATGCTCGGTAGATGACATTTCTAATAATTGTTTTCTTTATACTATAAGCATGGATAGAAGTATTATGGATAAGCCTAATGATTTGAAAAGGATTATATTGAACATAAGTTAGTTTAAGGCTAGAACTGTTTTCGATATTATCTATGGAATGTCATAATGATGTAATTTTAGAAAAAGGACAACCTGCAGGATGGGCGACAACCCGTCGCGTTGGACAAGGCTGTGGGAATCGAACCCACAACCGAAGTGCGACTGGCCTTTATCGCATACCACTGGCCTACAGGAAGCCCCTAGTTAGTAGAAACTAGTTTTATTTTATTAATCAGTATGATAGATGAAGTATAAGTCCATTATTGGAATCATATCTGATTAACCTCACCATACATGGACTTATGTATTTGATAACTTCTTCTAACCTTTTCTTTGAGATAGATGGATGACCCATCATTCTATCACATGATCTGTTAGCACTACACGAATAAAAAATTCAACTTAATTACTTTAAGAGATGAAGTGGAAATTGTTCAAATCACGAACAATAGTGAGATTGTACCAAAATCAAGAAATTATTTCTTCTAATTCAAAATTTTCAACTTTAGGGAAATGATATTGAAAACCAAAAATGTTGTCCTAGTGATCTTATATCCAATGAATCAGATGGTACCTTAGATCATCGCAAATCTATGGCTTTGTGATTGTTGTCTATTTCATAGCCATGTTTTCTACCACTCTCCATCAGAATATGATGGTTAGATTTCTCTTTCATATCCATATTTTCAACTATGTTCTTCTATGTGGAAACCCAGTGATGAGTTAATCTGGTTAACCGTTACATTTCTAACTTTCCTTTTTAAAATGAAGTTTTAGTATTCTTTTTTTTACGATGTGGGTTTCTATGAAAGAATCTTTCAAGTAGTAAACCATTTACAACCCTGACGAATTTCGAGGGCGAAATTTATTTTAAGGGGGGTAGAATGTAACAGCCCGATATTTTATGAGAAATATTATTACATTGATATCTTGGGTTGTAAGATACACCAAGATTATCTTGTACTATATGAAACACCTTATTAGCTTGTAGTATACGCAACACTATTCTTGGCTAGTGTTACACACTATTTGGAGTTCGTTTTGTGGAAATTATTCAACGCAACATTATGTATAGATTTTTTTAATGTATGAATGAAATAAGTTTTGATTATCTTATACACAACACCAAATGAAGATTTCACTACACGCAGCCCTGACTTGGATTTTATTACATGCAATCAAGACCTTCTTCGATAGCGTGTGTAGTACGCAATACCAGGTTTCACTAAACGATATATTATTATAATATTATTATGAACTAGCTGTTATGAATAGTAATACCCACTTTTTGAAATATTATCTTTCCAAATGGACTTCATTTTTGGATTCGGAATATCGTAATTAGCTTAGGGTGAAATTTTGGTATTTTTCTGAAAACTTTCAATTTTTGATGAATAGTGAAAACACTAGTTTACTATTTAAAAACTGACTTTTTGTTTAAATAATTATTTATTTTATTTAACTTTATTTTAGGTAACTATTGATACATAATACCAATGTAAAGACCCGTAAAATTCAAGGGAAATTTTTTTTTCGTAATTTTCTTTAGAATTTTACAAGAGCGCGGTTTCAGATGGCACTTGATTCCGAGGCCCGGAGTGCCCGGAATTAATTTCCGAAGTTTGGCTTGGGTACGTTCAGTGAACGAACGAGCGGGAATTCCTAACTTTTGATCCGGTGCTCGGAATTGAAATCCGAGGGCACCGATGAACTCGCAGCGCCGATATTCGCTTAAAGAGACCTTTTCGGGAGTTGCGTTTGTTGCGGGTTGAAAGTTAAGTTTTGGGGTTTTCAGTTGAGTTAAATAAAATTTGTGTAAGACAAATTTTATATTTAGTTTGTTAAAAACCTACCTAAGGGGGTTGGAAGTGGGACCCACACCCACTTAACCTCCCTTGGGAGGATTAAGTGTGGTGGGGCCCACACGAACCCCTAGACTTTTCAAGTTCCCTTAACCCCCCTCTTTATTGGCTTAAGTTACTCTTAATTAATTATGGGAGTTAAGCCTTTTTGAATTTCAAACTTTGAAATTCTTTTGTGTTATGTGTTAATAAAATAAGAGGTAGTCTTATTTTATTTTGAGTTCTTTGTTTGTCATTTTGAGAGCTCCTCTTCATCTTCAAGCTCTGACGAAGAACGAAGAACGCTCAAACTCCGACGAAGAACGACGCCTCTTTTCTTCGTCCTCGGAGTCAACAAGAGGGAACGCCGCTTCCTCCTCGGACCTTCTTCGTCGGCAAACGAAGATCCGCCAACGACGTGTCTCCTCGGGCATATCTCTTCGTCAACGGATTTGAGGAACGACGACCGCGACGCCCGACCTCTGCGACGCCATCTTCCGCGGAACGTGGACGAATCTTCGAATCTTAAACCCGAGGTAGGGGTTGTTGATTTCATTTTGGTTTCCTTATTTCTTTTCTTGCTCGTGGATCGCATGTCTACGTGAGACATTTAAATATTTTATATAAGTGTTATTGTTAACGCGAGGGGGGCCGGACCGCACGAACACGGCCGAACCCCCCTCCATCGTTTATGTTTATTCATGCGGGTGGAAGCAAGTGGCGTGGTGCCGTCGCACCACGCGGATGATCGTACAAATAATTTACGCGGCGCTGTCGCGCTACGTCAAGGAAAAATCTTCAAGAACGCGACGCCGTCGCGCCGCGTTGAAAAGAATCATGGCATGGCGAAAGGGGCGCGGTGCCGCCGCACCGCGCCGGAAGACGAACACCGCGGCCGATTCCGGGCCGCGGCGGAAGAGGAGACCGGCGGCCGGGCCGCCGGCGTCGGAAGTCGAAGGCGGGACCGGAATTTCCGGTCCCGTTGGTAAAAACCGGCCGGCCAGCTGGCCGGCCGGATGACATAAAACCGGGGGAATAAATCCCCTGGCCGGTTCAACAAAACCCCCCTCTTAATGAGGGGGGCGGTTCTTGAGGGAAGGGGGCAGCCGCCCCCTTCGTTCGGCGCCGGCAGGCCCCCCACGTGAGGGGGGGCGGTTTTAAAAGAACCGGCGCGGCACAAAGGCCGCGCCACTTTGAAGAACCGCGGGGCTTAGCCCCCGCGTGCGCAGCCCCACGTGCGGCGCCAGGTGCCGCCGCCGCGGCCCGCCGCCGCGCCGCCGCCGCGCCGCCCCAGGGGGGGGTCGGGCCGGGTCGGCCCGGACCAGGACCCCCCGTTTCGAACCAGATTCGGTTTTTGGCTCATAAGTTGAGCCTCGGACCTCCGAATGACGAACCGTCTGCGGCAACGCGATCCTTGGATCGAGACGGTCGTTTCGGTATATCGCACTCAAGGTTTCGGTTTACTTTGAGTTCGGCCGGGTTGGTTCGTTCACGAAACCAACCGGGCCTTCGGAGCGGAAACACTCATATCTTGAGCTACGGTCGTCCGATTGACGTGTCGTCAGTCGCGTAGTGTTCCTCTTAGTGAGACGGATCTTTTGGCATACTCCGCCCAAGGTTTGGACGCAGGTGGGGTACGGTCGGGTTGGTTTTGCCTTAAAAACCAACCGGGCTCCGGAGACGAAAATGCCAATAACTCTCAGACCGGGCGTCCGATCGACGCGCCGTCTGTTGCGTTGAGTTCCTGTTGACGATACAGAACTTTTGGATACATCAACTTCGGTCTTCGTGACAGTTGATGTATCAGCCTCTCGGCTCATGGAGCGGACCCTCCGAACGAGCTTGCTGTGTGCGGGAACCCTAGTGCTGGCTGCGACTATTCTACTGCTACGACTGCTACTGTGACTGCGACGATGACAGTACAGAGATCCTGTGTGGATTCGACGACGACGACTACAGCACTCAGCGATCCTACGTGGATCAGTGCTACAGGTCCTGTGTGGGCCCGATCCTGTGTGGGTCCTTGCGCTCAGCGGTTCTGTGTGAGCCAGCGCCAACAGGTTCTGTGTGAGCCCGATCCTGTGTGGGTCTTCTGCGGGGGTTAGTTACCTATCGATCCTTCGTGGGTCCGACGACTTAGATGGATCAGTGATCATCTTTATCGTCCTTGAAGAAGTATACCTGTGTGAGCTGAATCCTATTGTTTTCCTGTGTGGATTGTGTTGTGCAATCCTGTGTGGATTATGTTTTGCTTTCCTATGTGGAATACGTTTACTATCCTGTGTGGACTGAGTTGTACTTGGGCTCGGAGGTTGGAGCGTATTTGAATTGATGACTTAGGTATATGTATGGGCATATACCTAAGCAGTGTCGGATATTACTTCGTGATTGTTACTTTTCTTCGTGGTTTATCCTTTGTGGATTTGAGAGACCTTCAGGGGTCTCAGGGTCCCTACTGAGTAGCTTATACTCACCCCTGCACGGGCTTCGCCCGCACTACGTTGTGTTGGTTGCAGACGACGGACAGAGTTGACCTTAGCTGAGGCTTGTAGAGCGGGACGGTACCCAGAGGTGGACCACTGGGCGGGACGTGCACGGAGCGGACGGCGGGACCCGTGGAGCAGAGGAGCTATCTGTAGCCACCCTTCAGGTGGGATTTCCGGTGGACAGCTCGGAGTAGCGGCTTTTACTTTACAGTTGCTGTTTTTCCCTTTTCGAGTTGTACTTTACTTTCAGTTTGGGTTTGTATTCTGGCCCATTTACTTTCCCGCACTTTCAGTTGTACTCTGCTTTTTTAGTGTTTACTTTCCGCTTGCTTACTCTGTGGTGTTGGTTACTTTTCAAAGGCAATGCCTTCCCTTTTTACTGGGATTTATGCCTTGGTGCTAGTCGCCAGCCCCTGGCCTATGGAAGGCGGGCTTGGGGTAGTCACGGCACGGACCCCGAGGGCGGGTCGTGACAAATTGGTATCAGAGCAGTTCGGTTCTACCGCGAACTCTGATCTTTTCTATGTGAAGCAATAATGTTTAGCGTATTGAGTGTGGTTATCAGTCCAGGGAGTCCAGTGTTGGTGCGGCGGCCGACGTATCCGTACACCAGGACCCTGACTTCTGATTTCCGACTTAATGCACGAAAACATTAATTGCGTGTGTGTTTCAAAGTTTTCTTTGTGATTACTTATATCAGCTCACCAGGTATACTGTTCTAACCGTGGCCCACCTGTTTCCTTTTCAGGATGGCCCCACGACGGCAGCCAGCTAGGGTTCCGAGAGTCGAGCGAGACGACATCCCACCGAGCGACGAGGCCTCGGTGCAGGGCCCTTTGCCAGTAGTGGCACCGGAGGTAGCTTTACCCGCCGATTCCCCGATGCTTCCAGCAGCAGCCGCTGACGATGCACGTCGCCTCAGCGCACTGCATGAGTTTCAGCGCCAGCGACCGCCCAGGTTTCGCGGGGAGACGGATCCCCAGGCAGCAGAGGACTGGCTGGAGGCAGTAGTTCGAGTGTTTAGGCTAGTGAGGACACCAGCAGACCTCACGGTGATCCTCGCTGCGAGCCTACTACACGCAGCAGCAGGACGATGGTGGAGCATGATGCTCCAGGTGCACGATGAGGCATCTCTTCTCTGGACGGACTTCGAGAGCCTCTTCCGCTCTGAGTTCGTCCCGGCCACCCTCCGAGCGGTGCGCATCCAGGAGCTTCTACAGCTGCGGCAGGGCAGCATGACGGTCGCTCAGTACTCGGCGAGATTTACCGATCTCTCGCGCTACTCGACTGACATGGTACGGGACCCATTCTTCCGGGCCCGGACCTTCGAGCAGGGTTTGAGACACGAGATCAGGGCATCTCTGATCTCCCTCAGCATACCGACTCAGACAGGAGTACTGGAGCGGGCTCTTCTGATCGAGAGCTTCCTTGCTGAGTCTACACCAGCACAGCGACCCACCGCAGGGCGGCACGTGGCAGAGTCATCTGTAGCAGGTAGTCGACGGATGACTCAGGGGTCCAGGCAGACCAGACCTTCAGGCAGACGACCTCAGGGCACTGGCTCAGTAGTGCGGGACACACAGCGCGGAGCCAGTCTTACGAGAGGCAGACAGTGTTACTCGTGCGGCGGGCAGGGCCACATGGCTCGTGACTGCCCGACCCGCCGTGCCGAGGAGCAGCAGTCAGTTGATGGACCACCGAGTCAGAGGCAGAGGATCGACCGTGGCGGTCCGCAGGGAGGAGGCGGACGAGGCAGAGGAGCTGGACGAGCAGCTGGTGGTGGCCGACGCTTTGAGGCACTACCACCACCACCACCAGGAGGTCCACCCCGACCACAGGGAGCTGGCGGGCAGCGACAGGCACAACTCCAGGCAGCAGAGGCCTATGACCACGGTGCACCTGAGATGATTCGAGGTACTATCTGTGTCTATTCCACCCTTGCTGCAGTTCTTATAGACACAGGAGCGAGTCATTCTTTCATAGCCGCTGCCCTTGTTCGGAGCTCGGAGATTCCGACAGAGCCGTTGGCTCGATCCTTACGGCTAGAGACTCCTACGAGAGCAGACTCGACGATTATGCACTGGTGCCGGCAGTGTGAGATTACTCTAGGAGGCGAGAGCTTCGGCTGGGATCTTCTTGTAGTAGCGTCGAGGCCTTACGACGTCATCTTGGGCATGGATTGGCTGTCTACGGTCCATGCACAGATTGACTGTTTTAGGCGCAAGGTGCGATGTGTACGCACCGACGGGAGCAGGTTCACCTTCACCGGCGAGAAGGGAGCCTTAGAAGCACAGGATGGACTTCCGCGGAGGAGAGGACAGCCCATCACTCATCAGTTGGCTAGCCTTATCCTTGGAGCAGTTGACGTGCAGAGTCCTGGTTTTCCTGCAGTGGTGGATCAGTTTGCGGACGTTTTTCCCGACGACGTTCCAGGGCTACCTCCTCGCAGAGAGGTAGACTTTTATATTGACTTGTACCCCGGTACAGCCCCGATATCCACTCCAGCATATCGGATGGCCCCCGCCGAGCTTCGAGAGCTACGGGTACAGTTGGAGGACTTGCAGGGCAAGGGGTTCATCCGACCTAGTGTTTCACCCTGGGCTTCCCCGATATTGTTCGCCAAGAAGGCGGACGGGAGCTTGCGACTTTGTGTTCACTATCGTCGCCTGAACCAGGTGACAGTGAGGAACAAGTATCCGCTACTGAGGATTGATGACCTCTTTGATCAGCTCAAGGGAGCACGGTGGTTCTCGAAGATAGACCTCAGGTCAGGCTATCATCAGCTCAGAGTCAGAGACGAGGATGTGCAGAAGACGGCCTTCAGATGTCGGTATGGCCACTATGAGTTCTTGGTTATGCCTTTCGGTGTAACCAATGCTCCAGCAGTGTTCATGGCTCTCATGAACAGGATCTTTCAGCCATACCTCGATCGGTTTGTCGTGGTCTTCATCGACGACATTCTGATTTACTCTACGACAGAGGAGGAGCACGCCTATCACTTGCGAGTTGTTCTTGACACACTCCGAGAGCACCAGCTTTATGGTAAGCTCTCGAAGTGCCAGTTCTGGATACGTGAGGTCTACTTTTTGGGACACGTTATCTCTGAGGCGGGAGTTGCAGTGGATCCCGCGAAGATTGAGGCTGTGTTAGCATGGGAGCCACCCAGGAGCGTGACTGAGGTTCGGAGTTTCTTGGGACTAGCTGGATACTATCGGAGATTTGTGCCGAACTTCTCCAGAGTTGCGGCATCACTCACAGCTTTGACGAAGAAGGGGAAACCCTTCGTGTGGTCAGACAGTTGTCAGCAGAGCTTCCAGGAGCTGAGACAGAGATTGACTTGCGCACCTATCTTGAGGTTGCCTGAGGATGGAGTAGAGTACGTAGTCTACTGCGATGCATCAGGGACCGGACTCAGATGTGTTCTGATGCAGGAGCGGGCAGTGATCGCCTATGGATCACGACAGTTGAGGCCTCATGAGCAGAACTACGCTACCCATGACCTGGAGTTAGCAGCAGTGGTCTTCGCTCTGAAGACATGGCGACACTATCTGATGGGCGAGCGCTTTACAGTCTTTTCCGATCATCAGAGTCTCAGGTATATCTTCTCGCAGAAGGACCTGAACCTGAGACAGCGACGATGGCTCGAGTTCCTCCAGGACTATGACTTTGAGATAGTCTATACCCCTGGGAAGGGGAACGTAGTAGCCGATGCCCTCAGCAGGAGGACGGGCATTCAGCTACTCGAGGAGGCGACGGAGCAGCTAGCCTCTTTGCAGATATCCTTCGTGGATAGAGATGGAGCAGCCTTTCTTCAGTCTCTCACAGTCACTCCTCTACTACTGCAGCGAGTCAGGGAGGCACAGCACGGGGACGCTGACTGTGAGACACGGCGTGCACAGATATCCTCGGGACAGGCACCTGATGGTTTCTCCCTTGGAGCAGAGCACGAAATCCTTTTCAGAGGACGTACCATGGTACCAGTCGCTTTGCGAGAGGATGTGTTGAGGGAGTTTCACACTTCTCCTTTGGCGGTACATCCTGGAGTGGCGAAGATGTACCAGGATCTCAGACGACAGCACTGGTGGCCGGGCATGAAGAAAGCTGTAGCAGAGTTCGTTTCTCGATGCCTCACCTGTCAGCAGGTGAAGGCAGAGCATCAGGTACCAGCAGGCTTGGTACAACCCTTGGAGGTTCCAGAGTGGAAGTGGGACGGCATATCTATGGACTTCGTGACTGGACTTCCACGCACTTCCAGAGGTCACGACTCCATCTGGGTGATTGTTGACCGACTCACCAAGTCGGCACACTTCTTACCCATCAGAGAGCAGGGCTCAGTGGAGAGCTTGGGACGTCTCTACGTTCAGGAGATTGTGCGGCTCCACGGCGTGCCATCATCTATCGTTTCCGATCGAGATGTCCGCTTTACTTCCCGGCTTTGGAAGGGGTTACAGGAGGCGTTCGGGACGCAGCTACGTCTTAGCACAGCTTTTCACCCTCAGACGGATGGTCAGACGGAGAGGACCATTCAGACACTCGAGGACATGCTCCGTGCCTGTGTCCTCGACTTTGGTCGTAGCTGGGAGGACCACCTACCCTTGGTGGAGTTCGCGTACAACAACAGCTACCACTCCACCATCGGGATGGCACCGTACGAGGCGTTGTACAGCCGACCATGTAGATCTCCTTTGTGCTGGACAGACCCTGGGGAGTCAGCACTGGTGGGACCGGAGATGGTCCAGGCCACGACAGAGAAGGTCCAGGTCATCCAGGAGCGGAAGAGGACAGCTCAGAGCCGGCAGAAGTCATACGCTGACAGGAGGCGGAGGCCACTGGAGTTCGAGGATGGCGACCACGTCTTCCTGAGGGTCTCACCTCGACGTGGTATTCGGAGATTTGGCCGAGGCGGCAAGTTATCTCCGCGCTTCATCGGACCCTTCCAGATTCTCAGCAGGATTGGCGAGGTGGCTTATCGCCTGGCTCTACCACCTCAGTTGCACCGGGTGCACGACGTCTTCCACGTATCCCAGCTGAGGAGAGACGTGCACGACCCGATGCACATCATTGACCATAGGGAGCTTGACGTTGACGATGGGGCGACTTTTACGGAGGTCCCGGTGGAGATAGAGGATCGACAGGAGCGGGTCCTGCGTGGGCGATAGATTCCTCTTGTGCGCATCAGATGGCAGCACGGGAATCTCCAGGAGAGCACATGGGAGCGGGAAGCTCAGATGCGTGCTCAGTACCCTCATTTGTTTCCCTAGTTTTTGTTGTATCTTTACGGGGACGTAAAGCCCTGAGGTGGGAGTAATGTAAAGACCCGTAAAATTCAAGGGAAATTTTTTTTTCTTAATTTTCTTTAGAATTTTACAAGAGCGCGGTTTCAGACGGCACTTGATTCCGAGGCCCGGAGTGCCCGGAATTAATTTCCGAAGTTTGGCTCGGGTACGTTCAGTGAACGAACGAGCGGGAATTCCTAACTTTTGATCCGGTGCTCGGAATTGAAATCCGAGGGCACCGATGAACTCGCAGCGCTGATATTCGCTTAAAGAGACCTTTTCGGGAGTTGCGTTTGTTGCGGGTTGAAAGTTAAGTTTTGGGGTTTTCAGTTGAGTTAAATAAAATTTGTGTAAGACAAATTTTATTTTTAGTTTGTTAAAAACCTACCTAAGGGGGTTGGAAGTGGGACCCACACCCACTTAACCTACCTTGGGAGGAATAAGTGTGGTGGGGCCCACACGAACCCCTAGACTTTTCAAGTTCCCTTAACCCCCCTCTTTATTGGCTTAAGTTACTCTTAATTAATTATGGGAGTTAAGTCTTTTTGAATTTCAAACTTTGAAATTCTTTTGTGTTATGTGTTAATAAAATAAGAGGTAGTCTTATTTTATTTTGAGTTCTTTGTTTGTCATTTTGAGAGCTCCTCTTCATCTTCAAGCTCTGACGAAGAACGAAGAACGCTCAAACTCCGACGAAGAACGACGCCTCTTTTCTTCGTCCTCGGAGTCAACAAGAGGGAACGCCGCTTCCTCCTCGGACCTTCTTCGTCGGCAAACGAAGATCCTCCAACGACGTGTCTCCTCGGGCATATCTCTTCGTCAACGGATTTGACGAACGACGACCGAGACGCCCGACCTCCGCGACGCCGTCTTCCGCGGAACGTGGACGAATCTTCGAATCTTAAACCCGAGGTAGGGGTTGTTGATTTCATTTTGGTTTCCTTATTTCTTTTCTTGCTCGTGGATCGCATGTCTACGTGAGACATTTAAATATTTTATATAAGTGTTATTGTTAACGCGAGGGGGGCCGGACCGCACGAACACGGCCGAACCCCCCTCCATCGTTTATGTTTATTCATGCGGGTGGAAGCAAGTGGCGTGGTGCCGTCGCACCACGCGGATGATCGTACAAATAATTTACGCGGCGCCGTCGCGCTACGTCAAGGAAAAATCTTCAAGAACGCGACGCCGTCGCGCCGCGTTGAAAAGAATCATGGCCGGCGAAAGGGGCGCGGTGCCGTCGCACCGCGCCGGACGACGAACACCGCGGCCGGTTCCGGGCCGCGGCGGGACGAGAAGACCGCGGCCGGTTCCGGGCCGCGGCGGGACGAGAAGACCGCGGCCGGTTCCGGGCCGCGGCGGAAGAGGAGACCGGCGGCCGGGCCGCCGGCGTCGGAAGTCGAAGGCGGGACCGGAATTTCCGGTCCCGTTGGTAAAAACCGGCCGGCCAGCTGGCCGGCCGGATGACATAAAACCGGGGGAATAAATCCCCCGGCCGGTTCAACAAAACCCCCCTCTTAATGAGGGGGGCGGTTCTTGAGGGAAGGGGGCAGCCGCCCCCTTGGTTCGACGCCGGCAGGCCCCCCACGTGAGGGGGGGGGGGGGCGGTTTTAAAAGAACCGGCACGGCACAAAGGCCGCACCACTTTGAAGAACCGCGGGGCTTAGCCCCCGCGTGCGCAGCCCAACGTGCGGCGCCCGGCGCCGCCGCCGCGGCCCGCCGCCGCCGCCGCCGCGCCGCCGCGCCGCCGCCGCCGCGCCACCGTCGCCGCCGCCGCCGGCCGCCGCGCCGCCGTCGCGCCGCCCCAGGGGGGGGTCGGGCCGGGTCGGCCCGGACCCGGACCCCCCGTTTCGAACCAGATTCGGTTTTTGGCTCATAACTTGAGCCTCGGACCTCCGAATGACGAACCGTCTGCGGCAACGCGATCCTTGGATCGAGACGGTCGTTTCGGTATATCGCACTCAAGGTTTCGGTTTACTTTGAGTTCGGCCGGGTTGGTTCGTTCACGAAACCAACCGGGCCTTCGGAGCGGAAACGCTCATATCTTGAGCTACGGTCGTACGATTGACGTGCCGTCAGTCGCGTAGTGTTCCTCTTAGTGAGACGGATCTTTTGGCATACTCTGCCCGAGGTTTGGACGCAGGTGGAGTACGGTCGGGTTGGTTTTTCCTTAAAAACCAACCGGGCTCCGGAGACGAAAATGCCAATAACTCTCAGACCGGGCGTCCGATCGACGCGCCGTCTGTTGCGTTGAGTTCCTGTTGACGATACGGAACTTTTGGATACATCAACTTCGGTCTTTGTGACAGTTGATGTATCAGCCTCTCGGCTCGTGGAGCGGACCCTCCGAACGAGCTTGCTGTGTGCGGGAACCCTAGTGCTGGCTGCGACTATTCTACTGCTACGACTGCTACTGTGACTGCGACGACGACAGTACAGAGATCCTGTGTGGATTCGACGACGACGACTACAACACTCAGCGATCCTACGTGGATCAGTGCTACAGGTCCTGTGTGGGCCCGATCCTGTGTGGGTCCTTGCGCTCAGCGGTTCTGTGTGAGCCAGCGCCTACAGGTTCTGTGTGAGCCCGATCCTGTGTGGGTCTTCTGCGGGGGTTAGTTACCTATCGATCCTTCGTGGGTCCGACGACTTAGATGGATCAGTGATCATCTTTATCGTCCTTGAAGAAGTATACCTGTGTGAGCTGAATCCTATTGTTTTCCTGTGTGGATTGTGTTGTGCAATCCTGTGTGGATTATGTTTTGCTTTCCTATGTGGAATACGTTTACTATCCTGTGTGGACTGAGTTGTACTTGGGCTCGGAGGTTGGAGCGTATTTGAATTGATGACTTAGGTATATGTATGGGCATATACCTAAGCAGTGTCGGATGTTACTTCGTGATTGTTACTTTTCTTCGTGGTTTATCCTTTGTGGATTTGAGAGACCTTCAGGGGTCTCGGGGTCCCTACTGAGTAGCTTATACTCACCCCTGCACGGGCTTCGCCCGCACTACGTTGTGTTGGTTGCAGACGACGGATAGCGTTGACCTTAGCTGAGGCTTGTAGAGCGGGACGGTACCCGGAGGTGGACCACTGGGCGGGACGTGCACGGAGCGGACGGCGGGACCCGTGGAGCAGAGGAGCTATCTGTAGCCACCCTTCAGGTGGGATTTCCGGTGGACAGCTCGGAGTAGCGGCTTTTACTTTACAGTTGCTGTTTTTCCCTTTTTGAGTTGTACTTTACATTCAGTTTGGGTTTGTATTCTGGCCCATTTACTCTCCCGCACCTTCAGTTGTACTCTGCTTGTTTAGTGTTTACTTTCCGCTTGCTTACTCTGTGGTGTTGGTTACTTTTCAAAGGCAATGCCTTCCCTTTTTACTGGGATTTACGCCTTGGTGCTAGTCGCCAGCCCCTGGCCTAAGGAAGGCGGGCTTGGGGTAGTCACGGCACGGACCCCGAGGGCGGGTCGTGACAACCAATATAAGTTCAATTTAATTCATTGGAGTCATTTTATAATAATTTTAGATAAATAAAAATTTTACTGAACTTTTACCATCTTTTACCCACCTCCTAAGAGAATTTGCAAATTTATATAAAACAAAATTTTACCGCTTCTATGAATGGAATTTCAAAAATCCGAGAGACACGGTTGATTTTAGTAAGTAAAATGTGGTTCAATGAGATACAAATAATTTTTGGTGAATAGTAACTTTTTACTTTTTTTACCATGGTTAAAAGTAAATAGGGTAGTTATGGGTAAAAATGATATTATTATTACCCTAACACATTTCTTAATTCTATTGGATAAGTTTAATTCGACCAAAAACAACCTTAGGAATAAAATATGACCATTTAGGCCTACTTGGATTAGATTAGGACATTTATTATTAATTTATTTAAAGAAGGGTTAAAATAGTTAAAATCAATGTTTAATAAAAAAATCATTTTTAATATAGGGTTATACATAAGATAAATTCAACTATAAATATTCATTAGAAATATAAAACGATTTCATACATAATTTTATTTTATTTATAATTTTTAGACATTAAATAATTTAATTTATTTATGACACAACGATGATGCAGAAATTATCTTATTAATGAAATATTGACATAATTGATGTTATAAGTACCCAAATAAATGTAATTTGATACATTTATGAATTCCACTAATTTTCTAGGTTAATATTACCTGTTAGTATTGATTTAGTTAACTTTTTTCGAACTAATCATTCCGTTAATATTTTCACAAAAAATCAATTACCAAATAGTGTCAAAATTGACATAAAATAGTTTTTAAAACAAATATTATATTAGTAATTTTTATTTTATTCCTAAAAATATAAGGTTCGGACTAATGACTTATATAAGGTTATATATATTAATGATAAACAATTTGGGCTTCTTATGGCTTTTTATTGTAAGTTTATTAACCTTATAGTGTAAGAAAACAAGAAGACATTGTAAAAGTAAAATTATTTAACTTAAAGTTAAATCTAAATGATAAGTATAAATAGTAACCTAAAATAGTCCAAATTCTATTGGTTGAGAGGATTTGGACCCATCACCCCCTTATCTTAGAAATAAATCAATTTGGAACTATTAAAAACCGAATATGACTTTATAATAAAATAATATTTTGAGTTTTTCCAAAGGTGCCCCTCTCCTCCCTTATAAAAGGACACCTCCTCCCTCTCTTCCCCACACCACTTTGAGCATTCATGCTCGGAAAACCCCGGAAAATTTCTCTTCTCCACTTCCCTAGAAACATCCTAGAGGTTCTGGTTTTCTTAAAAGACCAATCTTAGTTCCCTAAGAGGAGGTTTCAAAAAGGCGTGTCGAAAGAAGATGTAATATCAGTTACCGATTCTTTCAAATTTATTTCTTCTTCTACTTCTTCTTCTTTAATTTTTTCATTGTGAAGTAATAACATCAGTATCAATAATATACTGATATTTTATTATAAGTATGAAATAGCCCTATTTCACCATCTATTCATCCTACGGAAAACGAAATCACCGCACGCGCGTACGTACGGAATACCGTCTCTACGCCGTGGTGTAATTTGTTTTCGGCCACCACCTTATTTGGATGGGTATAATAGTGTAAAAAATAACTATATATGATTATTTCAAAGTGATATTGATTCTAAAATATTATAAATACACTTCAATTCAATTCCATGATCATGAGAATGATATCATCGCTCGTGCGTATGTACGGACTACCATCTCCACGAAGCGATGAGATTCCTTTTCCATGTTAACCATTGATGAATGATTATAAAGTATATATAATAAGTAATCATGAAATATATGAAATAATAATGATACAGGATTTATGTATATATATATGTATTTCGTCTACTTAATTCCATTCAATTCAATAAGGAAACAAAAATAGTGTTCATGCGTACGTACGGCCTACCGTCTCCATGAACAGTGTATTTCATTCCACTTATCGATCTATCATATATATATATATATATATATATGATGAATATATATTACATATAAATAATGTTATATATTTTGGAATTAAGTAAATCAAGATATATGTAATAATATCAAGAACAACAAGTCCAAACATGTACGATAAATGAAACGATTTTACCCAAAACGCTCTTTAACATGGAATTTACAAAAGAACGTGTAATATAAAGTCATAAGTGAACCATATATGATATCATAACAATGACTATGATTCTATAATAAGTCAATTACATTATTTAAATCATTATATAGGATGTTCAAGTCCATACAAAGCATATCAGACCCATGGTAAGGGATAATTATTCCAATCACAATCTTATCCATGATTATTTATTCATAAGTATTTACTGGGGTTATTGTTATCATCCATGTCAATGTTTTCTAAAAGTGTTTTTATGTATGTTTAATGTCCTTTTTACCCATTTTGTACTTTTACGACATGTTATGTATGAAATCTTTCTTTTACAAGGTACTTTTTTACTTTTCTGGTAAAAGTACGAGAAGAATGTTTTTTTAACTTATACGGCATGAAAGGATTTTTACGGTTTTATAAAGCCTTTTTTTCATAAAGATTCTTCCAAAATATTTCATGACTATTTTAAAAAAAAATCTTTTTCTTTTAAAATTGCATGACATTTTGTGAAAAGAAATTGATTTTGAAGAAGAACGGATATTTTCCTCAAGAATTCATTTCAAGTGTTTTATCAAAACCATTTTCTATCTAAGATGACATTATTTCATAAGTGTATGTTTCAACTATAATGTCTCTATGATTTACATGGTTTTAATTTTCTTATGATGAAATATCCATTTGTTTTATATGGATTATTTGATGATGGGATGATGTTTATGAAACCCATTTTATTCTTTGGGTTATGATGAATGTTTTAAGTTTATTTTGTGGCACAAGTAAGAATTATGTCATTATGAGATGGGTGGGACCTATATATCCCTCTGATGCATTGCGTAAGGATTTATATCTCATGAGATAGACATGGATAGAATGGTAAGTTAATCTGGTTCAGTGTTACAGAACTGAAACGAGGAGTGAACTCGATTCAAAAAGAGACTTTGTCCACTAAGATGGTCTTGACAACAATGCCTTGGCTACTATTGAAATCATAATATGTGCTAAATGGTTTCCAAAATTAGACATTTTATTCCAATTATATTTTATCATGGTTTATGTTCCATTATGATATATGCCTTATTTACTTCCATGATTTATGTCTTTTCTCATGATTTTGATGTTTAAATTTCTTGTTCAAGTTTTGGATTCCAAATGTTTATGGATTGTTTTATGCTCTCTATGTTTGCCCTTACAAAGCATTTGAGCTCACCATTTTTATGTTTTATTTTCCCCAGGAAATAAAGATAGGTTTTAGGTAAGGAAACAAAAAGGGGAAGATCGTTGTCGGAGTTGTTTTATATTTTTCAATAGGATTAGAAGATTATATTCCGAGTTTCCAAAGACA
The DNA here is from genome assembly GCA_963277665.1 of Viscum album. Lineage (NCBI taxonomy): Eukaryota > Viridiplantae > Streptophyta > Magnoliopsida > Santalales > Viscaceae > Viscum > Viscum album. The sequence continues at coordinate 897,121,881 of OY728143.1, read as the reverse complement.
CTAAACTATTACGATCCTTGCTTGTCCTTTTTCGTTATGTATTAAGTATTCCGCAAAAGTAATGTATTGTCCATGTACATCAAACTTCGGGTCTCTACATAATGTGTGTGTGTGGTTGGAATTACATCAATCCCACTGCTTTAATAAATACAAGAATAATATTAAGACCAAACCATGTTATCCATACATCTAAAATTTTCATTCCATCATACTTGAATCACATAACCCCAAAATTATATCATTACACCCACCCTTGTATTAACCACATACATGAGATGATATTAATCTTATCCCCATTCAATATTTATAAAAACATAACATTGGAAAAATATATAATCAAAAAACATAAACACTTATTACATTATTTTTTTTAATAAATGCATAATAATATTTTCCCATGAATATTATGGATTAACATGGCCTCAAAACTCACCAAAATATGGTTTATACTTTATGAAAGGTTAGTACACCACATTTTACAGCTGATTAATTTCCATGTCACTCAGGGATTCCTCCATTTTAGCAGCACATCACTAATTGTGTAATCATAGGGAATTAATTTTTGGCCTCCATCATGGCCCACTAGGTCACACCATTTTCACCAACACCCCTTGTGGGTTCCTTTAATAAAAACAATAGCATCATGGTTAAATTCTAGGTCATCAATGAACACCGTGTCAAATAAAACTCAATGGGACACCCTATTTTATTTATTCCATGTTAATTCATATTTTGAATTCAATGTGGCCTCATTTTTTATAATTGAAATCATTCACACATGATCTGTGGAATTGGAAAATCCCAATACACATGCTAACATGTATAAACCATACTAAATTGTTAGGGACCACAACCACATAACTATTGTAGACTATCCAAGCAATATAATTGTATGAAATTACTCTAATTAAGACCAAATATATAAACTAGAAATAAACGCAAATTTATATCTTAACTATTGTAAAACATTTATATAACGAGAGAATAAATGATTGGAGGGAACATTTGTGTTAGACATACCCATGTTGCTACCATGTGATAAAAAATAGAAATATTATAATTAACGGAGGACATACTATATTCATGTTGGATAAAATGGAGAGGATGATAAAGGTTCATGAATCATGCCAAGTGATGAAGGACAAAGGATAAGAATTAAAAATATTTAACATTTTATTAATTTAAAAAAATAATTCCCACCAAGTGCTAATTTGGTGTCAACCCTCTATCAACTAGGTACTAAAGACACACTTAGTACATATTTTAGGGGAACAAGATACCTAATTTCGCTCATAGGACCACCACATCACTTTGTGGTCCACCATGTATATATTATTAGACCATCAAGTACCTCATGAACACTATCAAAGTAATTAAACACTTCAACTAGTCATAATTTCGTAAAATCCATCCATTTTCCCCCTCTAGAACATTAAACACCCCAAAAAAATAAATGTGGTTAAGAAAAACTTATATCAAATTCAAAACTATATAAGGAAATTGTGAGATACTTATCATACCATACTTATTTTTTTATATTTTTAATTTCACATAATTCTAGAAAATTACATTCATGTATTCCATGTAACTTCTACATGGGATATATTTGGATATGCATGAAATTAATTGGGTTTTATTATTGGGTGAGTAAAATAAATAGGTTGTTTAATATTATTTTTTATTCTATTTTTTAGGAATATATTAATTCATTTAATATAACATTATTTAATAACTAAATTTGTAGAATATTTCATATATATATATATATTGAATGAGATATAAATATTTCATGTGATCTAATAGTTATATTGAATTTGAATTGAATTCACATGAAAATGGTGAGGAATAAAAATAAACCTTGAAATATTAATTGTGGGATTCTATCTAATGAATGTTCAATTCAAGACCACAATTAGACAATATAATTAATACTCAATGTTAGTATTAGAAATATTATCTTTCATATAACATAAATAATGGTCTGATCCCTAAATTTTATGTAACCATATTCTATTGTTAAATCTTGGTTAACATAGTTGGTAAACCCTAAGAAAAATGATATTGTTTTCATTAAAAAGAATTGAACAACTATTTCTAGGGGTGACTTATTTTTGGTAAGATATTAACCATTGTTTCCATTATTTAATTTTTACATCCTCACATATTTAGTGGATGGATCTATATTTCTTATTTGATAATCTTCACTTAGGATGCATGCAGATATAAGTAGAAAGCATTAATAAAAGGCCGCCAGTTTTTGTTGGTAGGTTTTATCTCTTTCGAGATGACTATATACTTTGGACATCATAGTTATTATACCATGTTATTATATTCCTTATTATTATCAAAGAGAGAATGAGAAGGTGTATGGACTTGAACTCATTATCCTGACACCAACCATGTTAAAAGTAACTAAGGGATTTTTGTCCCATTTTTTTATGATAATGGACTTTTACTTAATTAAAGGAAGAACAAATGTGTCGGCTTGAATCTGATCAAGACTATATAGATTGAACTGCCTCCTCATTTTAAAAAATCATGTAATCTATCCCAATTATCATCAATATTCAATAGAATATGATTATTATAGGCTAGCATTATCAGATTCTCAGTGATTAAAAAATTAGTGTCAAGGTTAATAAAAAACACTTCTATTCTTATTCTTCCTCATCGTTGTCATCTTCAATTCCATTGAACAACACTTATTCACTGTTACTTTATTTGATAGTATGAGTCAAAAATTAGTATAGAATCCATTATTTCCCTCCTTCCTTCTTTTACATTACTAAATTAATATATAGAATCATCACATAGTTTGTTATAATTTTTCCCTTCATCCCCTATAGGTGTATACTCATCAAATCTTGAGTGAATATTATTTCCATAATGGATACAGAATACTTCTTGATTCTTGTAATGTTCATATCAAATTAATTATTCTTCTTATTCAGACATAAAGTCATTGGATTCATTAATTATTCAATATATTTATAAATATCCCCATAATAAATATAATTTAATACCTTAAATGAAATATGTAAATGCATTTTCTATAAATTTCAGGGAAAAAATGAATATTTCATTAGTGGCCAAATAAATTTGCTTCATGGATCTTATTTCATCTTTAGTTTTATTGAATTATAACCAAAATCATTGAATTATTTTATTTTAACATGGATTGGTTTCATTATAATCATTATATTTTTTACTATGTGTGGTTGACACATATTATCTACCCAATAACATTTTCACTTCCTAAAATCCACCATACAATCACTTTTAAGTTACCACATATGTTGTTTATTCAATCACATATAAAATGAACCATACATTGATAAGGATTCACAAAAATACACAATATCTTACCTTTCAAACATCATAGGATCCTTTGTGGTGTGGTCTCGAGAAATCTCTCATGTCATATACAGTAAGGACTCTATTTTGGTGTGTTATCCTCCAAATAACTATTTTTCTAATTTATAATGTTGTGCATCATTACAGCATGCAGTGTGTGTGCATCTCAATCACTAACATTATCAATACCATATCATCATTATGGAAATTATACCGGTAATTATATTCCATTTGTGTGATTTTAGACATTTTTAAATTACGATTACATAAAGAAAGACTTGCGTTACATAAATAGTATAGTCACCTTTAAAGAGGCACTCATATTCTTCAAATTTACTCCATCCACCTCAATTAACATCTAATCCTATTTAGTTAAACATGAGTATTATTTAATTACCTAATCAATTAATCCATGTGTTCTAAAAAAAATTTATCATTGAATCCCACAATTATGAAGATGAATTTTTCAACACTTCATAATTCTCATGATTTCATTCGGGTATCTTTAAAAATTGTATATAAACATATATAATGTTCTACCGAGTAGTTATAATCCCACTCTTTTAATAATTGTTTAATATAGTACTTCATTACTTCAAGAACATGTTATAAATATAAGTTATATTCTTTTAATTATTAAATTTAATCACCACATCATCCATGTGTATTTTATAATTTGTGTAACTCTTTACTAATCTCTTCTATTATAGTAATGGATCTATAATACTCCAATGATAATAACCATCTAAACATATAATCTATATTGAAATATTCTTCACAAAATTTTCTAAATTAACATGATATAGAATCCCAACATTTTAAATGTATTCTGTAATGTCAATGAAATAATTACCCCACATCTATAATTTATGTTAATACTATAATCCTTGTAACCCATGAAATATTTAAATACCTACCTTGGTAACATCATATTACTTCTCAATTTTATTTTAAAACACCATCAATATTCCAACCTATTCTTCTTTTGAGATATTCCCTTCCATTATATATTGGAAACATGAAATTCATATATTCCATGACACATATCAATAAGAAATAATAAACCAACACAATGTGGGGTGAAAATATCTATGTTTTTATGCGTTTTAAGTACCAAATATATAAAAAGATATGTCAATGTATGGTTTCATTATACTCTCTCCCACTGAGAATTATAATTTCTTCTCCCTCCAACTCAAATTATTTACAATCTCATTTTATTCTATACCCCATAATAAAAACAAAACAAAATTTAGAATAGGGGTGGTATATTTTAATCCTTAATATATGTTTCATTAGTCATCCCACTAATTTTGACATTATCAATTATCATTAAAGAATACATGTGGTTTTGAAATTAACAAATAATATTCACATTTTTTATTATATAATGATACCAATAGTTACTTCATCCAATCATGTTTCATGGGGGATGTTTACAAGTTTTCTTTCTAATATTACATGATGAAATAAATTGCTGGAAATATTATCCAACATATTAAACTTATATTTCCACCACTTACTCAACACAAAAATTAAAAAAATTTATGTTAATAAATAATGTTTTTATTTCCAATGGCCCTAAAATATCCTAAAAAATCATTCTATATTTGTCATTGAGGAAAATAATATAATCCCCTTGAAATTAGAATTGAAAAGTTTTATCCAAGGGTTGGAAGGTAACATAGAATACAATTTCCATGATATATATTAGGAACCTTTATTAATTAAATTTGTATGAAATATTACCTCAAATTGTATATAAATATCTTTCTACAATTTTATACTCTTTAAGAAGAAACATTTTAGCATCTTCATCAAGGTATATCTATTCAATAATTTTTTAATTATTAATAATAAATCAATCAATGAGATTAGAATCATTAGATATAGATAATATATTTTATCATGACTCACACAATTAGTTAAAAAGTTTATGACAACCATCACATTCAATTATATACATGGTTTTCATAGAATCACAATGAAAATAATAAATGAGTATATGAGATCATCATCTGATCCCTAGTGGGAGAAACATGGATGAGAATCACTATAAATACATGGTCATATATTCGTTTTTATCTATATTAATAAATTATATTCATACCAATTTTTTAGAATTAATATAAATATTGTATAATAGTGACACTCCCTTTCACCATTCTCTTTGTGTTGGAAATTATGCCTCTTATAACCCTCATAGAATTAGAATCACATAGTATAATTTTTATTTTATTTAGAAAGTATTCATGGGATCACATAATTTTTTAAACATTATATTGATTTGTTCAGATCCATTTTACACTTCTCAATCATCTCATCAAATTTTGTAGGGATTTCATTTGAACATAACCTCTCATAGTCATATAATACATGTTCATAATGATTATTTTCTATGATTTACAATTTCATTCACATTTTTCCCTACGATTTATTTTCACAATCAAAATCATACAAACCTACTAACTATATGTTATATGTTTTCATTACCATCACTCAATGATAATATACATGTATTCCCTTTATTTTCATTCACTACACTTGTACCTATTTTATTTTTTATCATGGATTTCATTTTATTCTTTAACTTGTTTCAATTTATATTGATACTCAAGTATTATATGTAAATTTACATGTGTTTCCGATTATCCCCCAAAAAAATATTATATTCCGTTTTAAGTTGTGACCCTCATTTATCAACATGGGTGTAATTGATTTTATTTCTTCCATTGTCTAGTAAATATCATTCGTCTCCTTCATTAAAGTATTCAATGGAATATTCCAATTGAAATTATCCTTTATTTCTTTCTCAAGGATTTCACAATTTTATTTATCTACATTTGTGATATTTTATTATTATTTTCTGATATAATCATAGAAATAAATATATCACATATTTTACCACTTCTATTTTACATTACAAACATATTTGTATGTTTTTTATCTATTTTGTATATTTAAATTATTTCATTGCACATGGGGTTATTTCCTCATCATATAAATTCTCCACCTTAATATAGTCTTCTTTATACATATAAAGATTTATAAATTATTCCAAATATCCAATAAACCGTTTAAATATTTATTTACACATCTATAGTTTCCCACAAAACATAATATTTGTCTTTGAATGGAGACTTATTTAGAATTACATGTGTGTTGTTTTTATGCAATTCCACAACTCATTTTTCCTTCATTAGGGAAGTTATTCTCATCAAATTTATTATATCCATATTGGATGTACATGTGGATTTATCACCAATTTTACTCATTAATGTTTTTATATAATTTAATTTTAATATAACAAAAATAAACTGAAATATATTTTGTAGAAATACAATTCTCTGATAAGGATATAAATTTTCACTTATGGATACTACATATTGACCATTTGATGATATCAATATGTTTATTCCATGATATCTAGGTACCATTTCAAAATAATCCTCCTTGTAATTTCATGTGGTAGCTGTACAATTTTTTACTTATTATGAATACATTCATTAAAGAATTTAAAGACCAATTAATTTAATTATAAGTTCAAATCATTTAATATTGTGGTTGATTTTCTCATCCTATAAGGATTTTAATTTTTCTATAGAAACCTTTATAATTTCTTCAAATTTACCACCATAGTTTAGTTTCTATTTCTTTAATGTTTATTATCTATATCTTTAATCATATCATATTTTACCATCAATAAAAATTTCCTAAGGTTAGTGACTTCATCTAATACATATGTCTTTTATTATATTCAATTATATGAATATTATTTCTTATTAGTCCTCCTCATGTTTAGAGAATATCTTTTTATGGTCCAAATTCATGTGATATTTTACACTATTTGATAATTATGATCTTATTGTTCCAAGATTAATTTTTTAATAGACTTATCTATATTCTATAATTCATTTTAAAAGTGATTTTCCTCATTCTATAATGATTTAACATATTCATAATTAATGGTATAAGCATATTTAGGAAATTCATTCATAATTTTTTTAATGCATAAACATGAATAATAATATTCTATATTATGAAAATAGTTCAAAATGGGGCTTTAACATCTTGTTCTTGATTTTTCAAAGGACACATCATGATATGAATTTAAAATCACCACATATTCATTGATTAAATCTAATAAACATGAAGTATAATTATTATTCATCTTCTATAAATTATACTTGAGGTCAAATATGAATTACATAAATTTAATTACATCATTTTATAAAAATATTCAATATATATCATAATAATACACACCATAAGAAGATATATGTTTAGTGTCATTGAAGGATGAAAACAGAATCATGTTATTTCATTAATGACATCCAACATATCCCATAAGGTTATTCTCTCATAATAAAATTTATATACATTCTATACATAAAATTTTTCATCAAAACATGTAGAAAAAGATAAAAAATATAGGGTTTGGTACAAAAGAGCCTTAGCACAATTGGTGAGGACTTGACAAGTGCATCCAATATACCTGATTTCAAAACCAGGCAGAGATATAATTATGGGTTGCTGTAGTAGTACTGTAGATGTGCACTATAGCCCCTACTATAGAAGAAACTATAGAAATGATTGTTCAGTACTATAGCATCCAGAAATATTAATCTTCTTGAGATTTCGGGCCACCAGTTTGGGCCTCGGGTCCTTTATGGCCTTCAGGCCAGCATACGGCTTCGTGCCAGAAAGGCTTCTAGGCCACCTCAAGGCCTTTAAGCCACATCAAGGCCTTTGAGCCAACTGAATTTTTTCTAAAACTATCATAATGACTCTAAAAGGGGAAGACTCCAGATGGGGATTTAGTGAAGGTGTATTCACTAGAGAAGAAGCTATGTGGATTTGTTAGAAAGAGAGGTCATGGTAATGCCATCAGGACTAGCCTCTTCTTGCATGGGAAGCATAACCGAAAAAATGTGAAGGTGGATTTATGATATCAAAATGAATAGGATAAGAGGTTGAGTTCCATGTACAGTCTATATATTTACGAATACCTATGGGTCATGTAATCTATAGGCTTATGGGCCTTATAAAGATTCCCCCTTATCCCTTGAATGGGGGGTTATCAGAAATCAATATAAATAATAATACCTTCAGGACATTTGGGTAATAAATGGTCTTATAAAATTCAAATGAAGAGTAATTAAAGCAAATATCAATTCATGATCATAACATGTCATAATATATATATATAAGGATACAAAAAAAAAGATCAAAACGTGTGAACTTTATACACAATACAAAATAAAAAATCTAGACTAAGAGAATTATGATTTTCCATAACCAAATACATTACTTATAAATGTTTTGAATCATCAATAATGAATCATGATCCATGATAACATTTCATAAAAATAAAAAAATCGCTTTTTGCATAATTATACGTATATAAAATCACATAAATAGTCAAAGAAATATTCTACCACTATCAGAGTTAACATAATCTCATAGTGGATTGAGTTCACTTCCCTTCCATTATTTTTTCTTTCAAGGATCCATATTAAGACATTCAAATTTTATAGAGTCCTTAATGAAACTAAATTCACTCCCCATTATAGTATATAACATATTGGGAGAAATAAAGCATTACCCAGTGCATTTGAGTGATATGTATATACATCCCCACCAATAACATAATGAAAACCATACCTAAATGATCCACCATATCATTAAAATAGTCATTATTTTATCATAGAATAACATGTAAAAAATAAATTAATTTCATACACATTTCATCATCACAAAATCATAATCCATCCTGATATAGTAAGGGTATCCTATCATAAAAACATACATTATTCCATCATAACATGATTAACCCATGGGAGATAAATACGATTCATTAATTTATTTTTAAATATAATCCATGTAATCTACATAAGAAGTTATTGTGGAATGTATCATAAGATAATATCACTAGTGATTCATGCAAATTATTAAAGGGTGCTTAATTAGAGGAAAAATACCATTAAATGATCATTTTGGACATTTACTAGAAAATAGGGAAAATATCATATTCCTTAGACATCATTAACTATTAATAATTATTTTAATAACATGAATAATATTTTCACTGAAAATTTAAATGTAAAATTCTAAAAGTATATTAAAAAAATTAGTTGAAATAATTAAGTGAAAAAATTCTGAGATAAATGTTAAAACAATGATTCATTTAAAACTTTTGTAAAAATTCACAATGAACATATTCCAAAAAATGATTAATAAATAATGTCTTTCAATTGAAAGAAATTAAATTATCATTAAAAATTAATTTTTGTATAATTCGGTCATATAAATGATCATTATTGAAATAATTTTTAATAATTTGGATATGGAAGAAAAACTATACCCACCAAAGAGTTTTTAAGGCTAGTATTTCATAAAAACATTTTAATGAATGATTTAACTACCAAAAGAAGGAAAATTACATGGAAGAAATAAAACCAAAGAAATAAAACATGTAGAATAAAATATATATTAGGTTTATTGGATAAATTTTATATAATTTCAAACAGTGTTCATTTAACATAAAAAATCCCAAAACTAAAAGAAATTGTAACACTAACCGTTAATTAAATTCCCATCATTCATCATATTAGTTCAAAAATCCATTATAGACAAATATTATATATATATATATATATTCGATAAAAATATATATATATAAAAATATATTTATCATTTCATTATAATTTATTATTTTCCATTTGTTATCAATTCATCCTTAAAATCTATATTCTTGTGAAAACTTATTGGTTTACTTGGATATTTTTCTTCAACTATTCTAGTACATACATATTTATAAATGATTAATCATCTCAGGATTATAAATCATGTCCTAAATATAATTTTTTTAATTTTATAGACCTTTATAACCAACCATAATACATGGATGTGAATAATTAGATACATCCCTTTGTGTAGATGGATGTTTGTATGTTCGCATGTGTGCTGTTTCCATTTATCGTTGAATGGAAGGAGAGAAATGTAATTTAGAAGTCAACATTAGAATGAAATAATTATATCATAAATATTTTTTTATAATATTATATATATATATATATTAGAGTCTATATAATTTCAAAAATAAAAATAAATCACATATCTTTGTAGTGGTTCACTACAAGAAATAGGCATCAACAAAAAAAAATCCTTTATTAGTTTTAGAGAAGCACTGACTATTAGAGTGAGATTAAAAGACTGTGTATTTGATCAGATCTTCTAAAATAGCTGATAACGGTGCATAATATATTTTTCTATAATAACACACCCTATCACCAAAAAACAATGAAATTAAGAAAAAAACAAGGATTAATATAGATTTTAAATGAAGAGAAACCATTCTTGGCTCATTTGCTCTATTTTGGTGATGTGATGTACTATTAAAAAAATTATACTTATATAATGAAATAACGCACATGGAGTCATACCAATCATACAGTTCTTCTTATTGAGGTGTGAATGATTTATACACCTCCCAAATGATATATGTATAGTTTTCCTAATGTATCAAAACAATATAAATGTGTTTTCTTGGTTTTGAGTTTGTCTCTAGTCTTTTCTACTAAAATGTCATTTCAAACTGAAAAAATGGGATTTAACTAATAAAAGTCACATAATGTCTCAGTTTTACCTGACATTAAATTCTTCATTTAGAAAATTTCATATAAATTGGTTTCCAAAATTAAAATGACGATCTGAGCACATTTTCTCAGTTTTCAATGAGGGGCACTTTTTGAACTAAAATATTGATTTTAAATAAAAATAAGACACATTGAGTAATATAAAAATCATCATGTATTCAATTGAGGTGGTTATGATTACTACAAGCCAAAATTTTTGTATGTATCATTTTAATAATTTATCAATAAAATCATAATGTGTTAGTTCTGTTGTGAGAAGGAGAGTTATCCTTTTTATTAAAATTAATTTCAATTAAAAAAAGACTGATGTGGAGTCACATCAGACACGACACACATTATATTGAGGTGAGGATAATTATTATATGTCTCAAATGGCTTATGGATTGTTTTTATTATGTATCTAAACAATCCATATGTGTTTACTTAGTTTTTATTACGTCACTTCTCTTTTTTACTAAAATGTCATTTTAAATTGGAAACACGTCCATTGACTCATATAGATCACATTGTTATTCATTTTTAAATGATAATAAATTTTTAATAACAAAATTTTCATTTGAATCAATGTCTTAAATTATTATTAAAATCCATGTGCTTTTTCATGGTGTTCAGTAAGTGTCATTTTTTGAACTAAATTGTCACTTTTAAACTGATAACGGGCACATTGAGTCATACTGGGAACATCATGTATCATATTGTGGTTTGAATGACTTTAACATGTCACAAATTACATGTGGATCATATCCCTAATGTATCTATACAATATGAATTCATTTTCTTGGTATTGTGTAGGTCTGTTTTCCTTTTACTAAAAATAATGATAATTTTAACTAAAAAGATTCAGTTGGAGTCATGTCGGTCACACTATGTTTCAGATTGAGGTGTAGATAATTCGTACCAATCTCAAATTTCATATCTAATGATTTATAATGTATCAGAACAATACGAATGTCTTTCCTTGGTTTCAAGTATGTCATTTTTCTTTTTTACTAAAATGTAATTTTAAATAGGAAACATGCACTTTGACTCATCCCTATCACATCATGTATGAGACTTATATGAGATCATATCCAACATGTAAAAAAACTATGAATCAATGACATAAATTACAAAGAAAATTTGATCATGTATTCTTGGTTTTTATTGAGTGACATTTTGTTGAACTAATTTTTTTTTTTAAACTGATAATGGTCACATTGAGTCATACCAGTCACATCATGTATCAGATTTAAGAACGAGTGATTCATACAGTTCAAAAATGACATATGGATCATTTATCTAATGTATTGAATCAATAAGATTGTTTTTTTCTCATTTTTTAAGTGTTTCAATTTTCAATTTTATTAAAATTGATGTAATTTTTAAATTATAAGACAAACTTGGAGTTATATCAGTCACACTACACATCATATTGAGGAACATATGATTCAAAAACGTCTCAAATTACTTATGGATAGTTTTCCTAATGTTTTAAAACAATAATAATGTGTTTAAATTTTTCTGTAAGGTTATTTATTCTTTTAAATAAATTTTTATAATTTTTAAATTAAAAGATGTAATTGGTTTCATATCAGGAACACTAGGCATCGAATTCAGATACAGAGGGTTCCTAGGAATCTCAAATGACTTATGGATCATTTCCCCAATGTACCAAAATATTATGAATTTGTTTAATAATTTCTGTGTAGGTCAGTGGTCCATTTTATTAAAATTGATGTTGTTTTCAAATAAAAATGCACACTTGGAGTCATACTGGTCAAACCGTGCATCATATTGAGCAAAAATCGATCCAAACATGTCTCAAATTACATATATAATTTTAATAAAGTATCAGAACAATATGGGTTTGGTTCCATGTTTTTGAATAAGGAATTTTTCCTTTTTATTAAAATTTATGTCATTTTTAAATAAAAATATGCACACTTAGTCGTACTAGTCGCACTATGTATCAGATTTATGTTTGATTTATTCTTATATATATCTAATGACATTTGGATCATTTTAAAATAGTATCAATACAATTAAAATGAGTTTTCTTAGTTTTGAGTAAATCGCTTGTTTTTTTTACTAAAATGTCATTTAAAATTGGAAGCACACACGTTAATCTATATTGATCATATCATGTATCAGTTTAACATGAGACGAATTCCTACACATAATAAATCAAATATTAATTGATGACCTGAATTATTATGAAAATCCTTTCATGTTTTATTTTTTTCCAATTAGTGATGTTTTTTGAACTAAACATTCAATTTTAAACTAACAATGGGAACATTGGGTCATACTGGTCACCCAATTGGTTTAATTATAGTGAGGTTAATTACATAAAATCCCAAATTACATATGAATAATTCCCCTAAAGTATAAAATTAACCATAATATTATTTCACTATTTTGAGTATATCAATAGTCCTTTTTACTAAATTTCATACCAATTTTAAATAAAAAATTACCTGGAGTCATACTGGTCACACCATGTGTTGAATTGAGGTGCAGATTATTCTTACACATCTCAATGTCTTAGAAAGTCTTAACTACCAAATGTTTCCATGTTTCCATTTTTTATGTCATTTGTGCATTAGTATGCATAGTTGACAGAAAAACACGACTACACAAAACATATGTAAAAAAATCAAAATAAGTATTATGTAAAAATGAAATGGAAATTAAATTAAAAATATTAAATAATATGATGTAAGAATTAATTTAATAAGTAGTATGGATTCACCTTTTTTTAATAGTTTTACGAATTGTTGATTCTTTTTTTGACATTATTTTAGTTTTCATCATGATGTCCAATTCATCTTGAGAATGTGTAGCTTCAAACAAACCACCCCAACTCAAAGAAAACAATCCACTGGTACTATAAATAAAATATTATATGAGTAATACTAAAAAGAAATAAATTAAACATAAATAAGAAAAAATAAATTAATTCTATGAATAATTATTTGACTATGAAAACATTTTAGACCATGTGGATATTACTGATAGTAAATAAAGAATGATGAAATAAAATAGATCGGACTAAATAATCAATCAATGACAGTGTATGATGATGAGAAAATAACATACATTTGATTAATGATTTTAATCATGTAATAGAAAGTAAATATATTGTATTGGGTATATAAAATATTCATTTTATATAATAAATAAATATATACTAATCAGATATTCATTACCAATGGTGAATACCTCCTATTTATGAGAATTACATGGATGGTAATACGATATTACTAAGGTTGGAACCAAACGAAAATGTTAAATAATGTCCTATTTTTTAGATGGATTAATGTAAAACATATATAGAGTTTCTTAGATGTTTTATTATAGAAATGATTATATTTTTTAGGAAGTATCAATGAGTGGGTTATCATTTCAGATATGGATATATTTTAATCAACTACAAGAAATACAAGAATGTATAATATCAATTAATAAAATGTCATTGGTCATTCAAAATTTTTAACTCGAAGGAATAATACATTACAAAAAACCACTTTTTCCCCATGTAAAAGCAAAATCATTTGGAGAGGATGACATAGATGATAATTGGTTCAAATCTATGCATGATGATTATGATCATTCATAGAACATAATGACATGAAGAGATTGATATTAATAAGAACAATGAAGGATTATTTTGGATATTGTATTTTTCTTTTATTGTTAAAAGAAATGTACATAAGTTTAATAATACCTGTGTTTTGTAGTTATTTGTTTCCCTAATTTTGTAAAACTCTTAACATATATGGTCATTGTAAGGTATTGTAATGGAATATTTTTTATGTCATGTAATTGATATGGTCACATATTTGGGCCATCAAATTACCATTAGAAGAACATAAATATGTATTTTAGTTTATGTTGTTACACCATAAAATTTAATACAATACTAAAAACCCATGTTTAATAAAAATTATATTTATCAGGACAAGTGACATGTTTGGCACATTTATTTTTATTCTATTTAATAGGGGTTTGTGTGCCCAGCCTCTGACCTTTTTTGGTATTTATCAGAACTACTAAACACACTTATAAAATTCATATTTATCAGTGCTATGAAAACCACATATGAATTAATCCTATCATTAGTGGGATTTTTTTTGAAGTTGAAGGGAACCATTATCCATGATTTATTTTCAACTATAATAATGGGTATCTATAGAGACCTTATCCTTTAACACATATTATAACATGATTTTATGAATAACTATACATCAAATTACAATCCAAGGACTGTAGTGTCCTGTGTCATGGAAGCCTGGGTACATAATTAAATATCATAAAGGAAACATTTATTTTACCTCCATATTGAGCTCTTATCTTCTATTGTTTTCGTACATATTTATAGGATAACCTAGGGAAAACATAAACCATGATATGATCTAAAAATTCTATAAAGGTAATAAACATAAGAATAATGATTTAGCACATCGGTTAGATGAGATGGCATAATAATATAAAATGGAATGGAATAAGATTGGTCATATGATATCAAAACATGTAAAACATGGGATCACATATAAATGGAATCATGTTAATGTGGAAGAAACACGAAACAATAATTTCTCACGATTAAAGTCTCATTTCACATAGAGAACCACGAGTCAAGACTAACTGCGAAGACCATTTCTCATGGAGCACGAGCCAAGGAAAACTGCCAAGATCATAGCACATAATGTCTCATTAGACTAAACATTACCAAATGAATTGGAGTACTATCTAGGTGTGCCCATATTAACACATTCATGAATATGTTTTCATCATAATGAATCGTACATAACCAATGATACATAATCGTAAGGGTACCCATTGAAAGAAATGTGTATCACAAGCATGTCAAAAATCATAATCGATGAGAGTTTCAGAAAAGTGTATCTAGAAGAAAGGATTTAAAACATAGAAGTAAATTCATATGGGAAAATAGGAATATATCTCAATAGGTAATGGTAAATAGATGTGACAACATGTGAAAAGAGTATTTAAGAAATTTTAGCATTAAAACATTTTTGTGTGGTTTTAGAGAAAATACTTGAGGGAATTTGAAATTAAATAGGGAAAAATATTTTATATAAAACCAGAAGTGAATAAAAATTGTTTTCATATTAAAAATAATGAATTTTGAAAAATAATTGTGGATTAAAACAGTTGATATAGTCCACATAAAATTGGGTAATAATTCATGAAATTCCCTTTAATCGGTAATGATTATTGGGAGGAATTAAGAATGGAACCACACACACACACACACACACACACACACACACATATATATATATATATATATATCCCTCAAATAGAATGATGAATGGATCATGATACATTATTTTATAACATATAAAAATAAATTATAAGATTTACATAAAAGGAAAGGGTAACTTTATTTTGTTAAAAAGAAAGATAGAGCAACCCGAATGAATAATGGAGGTTCTTCTAGAATCCCTTAATTTGCGTATGAATGTGTCATTAAATTTTTATTAATGAATAGGATAATAAAATTATATTAATTAATTTGTAATTTAACAACCTCTTCAACAAGTAATTAATTTATTATAACTGTATTATGTTCATTCATGTCCTTTATGATTGGTTAATAGATTCAATTTCATTGTTTGGGAGCATTTTTTCATTGGTTTCCATGATCACTTTACTTATATATATGTATGGATAATCATGTAAGATGATGATATTTTTCCATAATTAATGTTTTATGTTATTATATAACATAAAATTATTAAATGAATACAAAATTGATTTGGTTATTTAGAGTGAGGATTAATTATTACATAAATATTTAACGTTGACCATTTTGGTTAATTTTTTGATTTTTATCACAAAAACACATTCTTTTATAAAATATTGAAATTTGTAAATGATTATTCTAGAACATTACATAAGATATATTACATATATATAAATTTGGTTCAAAATAAAAATGGTTACATGACAATAATCGAAGGCTGTAATATAAATTGAATAACCATTGTCCCTAAATGTGATAAATTAACACATCTCAGATGGTGTTTCCATTTATATTATAAAAGTTGGTGAAAAGAGAGATGATATTGGATTATTACATTAGCATAAAAACAATCCAATACATGTAATGTAATAGTTTTATCACAGTATTTTGATGAGGAGGGGTGAGGATAAAAAATAATACAGAGGAACGTGAAAAGAAAATTGAATGAAAAAATAAGGGAGTTTTACCTCTTGATTCCTTCTTCATGAGACCCTATTTAAGGGATTTTTTTTAGTCTTTTGTTCAGACCAAAATCCCATTGATGTGGGAATTTTTTGTTCTTTTGTATTTCTGAAATTTTATTGATGTCTTGAATGATGAAAAAAAATTAATTTGATAGTGTCATTGGAATGTTACTATAAGTTAATAGAAAAATAAAATATGGTGTTAAAGATAGTTTGGACTTGATTTAAATAAGGATAAGGGAAGATTTGGACCTAGTAAAGGGGGGAAGGTGTATTTTTCAACCTCTATCAAAATACACTGTATCTATAAATATTTTTCTATTTTTCATTTCCCATACTTGTGTAAAAGTTCTATAGGGTCTTCATGAAATATCAAGAATGTCATGTCAATAAATAATTTGATTTTAAAAGGACTAATATCACACAACTACAATATTTTTATGAAATATTTAATTATTATTACTTTTAATTACATTCTGCCTCAAAATGTGTGAAAATAATTAACAAGTCTATTATTCTTTTTGAAATACATATTTAGTAATGTTGTAGTGCCGGTGAAGTTTCCCATCAAGAATAAGGAGATTGTAGTCAAATTATATGAATTAGAGATGTTATTCCCACCATCATTATTTGATATAATGGTCCACCTAATGGTTTACTTGGTTAGAGAGGTTAAAATACATGGTCCATTCCATTATATATTTAGGTACAATATTGAATGGTATATGATCATTTTGAAAGGGTATGTAAAGAATCAAAGATGTCCATAAGGTTGTATTGAAGAATGATATATTGATGAAGATCCTAATATATTTTGTATCAATTACCTGTCATATGATGAATTCATTGGTCTCCTGATTTCACATCACATTGAACTCCTTTTGGGTGAAGTAATTTATAGAATATAAGTTGTTATAATTACCATGAAAAAGTTAAAGATAGAAAATATTTACATATTACAAAATAGTAAAGATATATTTCAATAAATTGAAGCCGAAAAAGGAGTCTATATAGGTCTGAATATATCAAGGTATTATGGATGGATATCAAATATACCTAATAAACTATTTATAGGATGGTTCATAGATAGAATTAATATGGATTTATTTAAAAATTTGAATTCAATTTTATAATTAGATCAATGGCTATATAGAGGTCCGAGTGAAAATTTTATATATTACACTAGATATGTAATAAATGGTTTTGTGTTCTATATAAAATAACATTATGACTTCATTACGATGAAAAAATTGGTGTTATTATTATGTATGAAGAGATGAACATATCTAGTTATAATAATATTAATATAACTTATGAAAATATGTCATACATTGGTATTATCGAACAGATATACAAGTATGATTATATAACATTTCATGTCTGTATTTTCCATTTGACATTGGTTGATGATATCAATGGAGTGGAAGTTGAAAATATTGGCCATGTGAAGGTAAATTTTAGTGTGGAAAGGAAAAAAATGAGCCATTCATAATTTCATTAAATGTATTGAAAGTATTTTAGGTATCTAATTCAAAAAATATTAATTGGATGACATTCATGCAGGTGTCTAAAAAAATGTTCCATCAGATTGAAATTTTATTGGGGATGAACCATTCATTGGGACATCACAATCAATTCATGTCAGTCCCATTATAGACAATATCATGTAAATTAGAGGGGACAATAATTAGGGGATTTGGATTCTTGATAGAGGAACCAAATCCCTGAACACCTTAAAAAAGAGGGTCAACGAGAATGTAAAAGTTTATTTAATATATTTTTTTTCATTATATTATATGTTCTCTACTACATTAACATAATCTAAATTAAATGTTTTCTAACAATGAAAAAAATATCTTTGGCATAATATGGGAGAACAAACTATAATGAAAGAGTCCAATTGTAAATATGTTTATATAATGTTAGGATATACTTTATCTAATTTATCTACAAATTATAAAGCAAAACATTGACTAATTTTTATTATTCCTTGTAGATTTTGTTTTTTAGATGATTTCTATCAATGTGTCAGGCCTTTGTAGGATGATAAATGATCTTATCTCTACTAAATCATATATTTATTCTCGATGTTTGAATAGTAAAATCATTATCCATATAAATAATCTATTGTTTCTTATTTATGTGTAATTTATTTCATTTTTGTTTTACTCAAATAAGAATTGTTTTCTAATATAAGTGGAATCATTTTTTTAGTTGGGTTGCTTTGTTCATTATTCATGATTCTTCTCCCTTAAAACCTTTTCAACCCTAAAGTGTTGCATTTGTCACTTTGTTTCATGTTCTCTCCACTTCCATTGCAGGAAGTGCAACAATGATAACTCTTCTCAATTAATGATGTAATCATGATGTTTTCATAGGAAAATCATTATCCATTTAATTAATGTATTTTTTTATCTTTATTTTCAGTTTATTTCTTTTATGTATTGCCCACATAATAATATTTTTTTATACAAGTGGATTATTTTATATTATTTGGGGTGATATGTCCAACATTCATGCTGATTCTCCCTCTAAACCATTTCATCCCTATAGTGTTTCATTTATCAGATTCTTGTCAAGTTCTACTCACTTCAGTTGTAGGAAATGAACTGATGCTACATATTCTCAATTATAGAGTTAATCTTGATGTTTATATAGTTAAAATTACATTCCATAGATTTAATGTATTTTTTTCATATTTATGATTAATTTATTTCATTTTAGTATTACTCGCATAATAATGTTTTTCTCATAATGGTGGACTATTTTGTTCGAGTTGGGGTGTTCTTTCCATATTTATCCCTTTCTAAACCAAATCATTCAATAACATCTTCTCCCTCAAATCCTTTAATCCAAGATGTATTGACATTTATCACATTACTTCAAGATCCCTACACTACACAATGAAAATGTTAATCTTCTAATTTTTATAGTACTATCATTGTCCATATAATAAATGTATTATTTCATATTTATGTTTAATTTATTTATTGATATTATTACCCATAATAATTTTTTTCATATATAGATGGATTTGTTTTGAGTTGATGTGATTCGATTGATGATTATCATGAAGTATTGGTAGTTTGTCATAGAAATTAAATGGAAATCATGTTAACATTAATAGTCATGATTGTTTTCAGACTTTGGGATGTGCAAGAATCAGCCTCAACCGAATAAGACACATGATGTGACCAATATGACTCCACGAACATATTTTTCTTTTAAATTGTCATTATTTGTTTGTAAAAAATACAATTTAATCAATTTATCTTTTGTTAATATAAAATCAAAATTTTACATCAAAATTTATCTCTCACTAAAACTGAGAAAATAATATCAGATATAATTGATAAATTACATAATCGAATAGTAAATCCTTTGTGACATCTATGAATTAGTCTCATATCAAGCTCATACACATTATGATCTGTATGAGTCAATTAGTATGTTTGAAGTTTAAAATGACATTTTAGTCAAAATTACAAGTAACATAATCAAAATAGAGATAACACATTAATATTGTTTTGATATTTTAGCAAAAAAAATTGATACATTTTTTGGAACATGTAGGAAGTATTCATACCTCAATCTGAGGCACAGTGTGACTGGTATGACTCAAAGAGAATCTTTAGTTACATTTTACATCAATTTTAGTAAAAAACCCAACTGACCTACTCAAAACTAAAAAAACACATTCTTATTACAATTATACTTTAGGAAATAATCCTTATGTGATTTGTAATGTGCATGAATCAGTGTCACCTCAATCTGAAGAATAATGTGACTGATATGAATCAAATGCATGTTGTTATGTTAAATTGAAATCCATTTCAAAAAGAAGGATAACTAACCTAACCAAAACTGATAAAACATACTCATTTTTTTAAATACATTATTATAATGATACAAAAGTCATTTGTGATGTGTAGAAATCATCCTCACTTCAATATGATGCCTGATGTTTCCGATATTACCCCATGTGAGTCATTTAATATAAAATTGAAATCAATTTTAATAAAATTCACACTTTCTGTTAATTTTTTTCTTTATATTATTAGTAATATAATGTTTATTTTCCTAGATATCTGTATTCTTATTCTCTAAAAGGGGTGGTTTTATCAGTAATATCATGAATCTATTCAAGATTTTATGATATAGAAACATTGATTTTTTTGAATGTATTTAATAATTAGTATTAATTGAATTGTATCATCCGATGTTTGAAATTTATATTCCATAGTTTTTTTTCTTATGTTTGAGTTTTAATTTTAATTTCATATAAATCTAAAATTGGGACTTATTTTTGTAGAATCAAGTGTGTCTTATGTGGTTGAGTGCTGTTATGGCACACTGTAGTCTGGCCCTTTATCAGTGCTTTTCAAAATCCCTACAAAATGTATACCTTTTTAGTGGTCATAGAAGTATTGACAAAGGTATATTATTTTGTTTCTCATAAAACAATAAATAAAAGGAAATGTATTTTAACTTCACTCTTTTTGTCAGCGCCGACGATGGCCATTTCTAGTGATCTTAAAGGCTAGTTTTTTATTAGTTATTGGATTAAGAAGCGATGCTAAACATTCATCTTAGTAATTTATTGAATCAAATCTAATAAATTTGACATTGAGTGGGGTTATAAAGGGGTAGTTGTTTTATCAATAAAAATTAGTTTTATTTCAACAAAATATATTCTATTTAAACATATATTTTAAATTTACATCATTCATTGTTAATATTTAATTATATCAAAATTATTTAAATCTACTGGTATAAGATTTATAATTAAATGATTTAAAATATTCTTTAAATTTTAAATAATATAAAATCATTCATGTTAAATATGTTCCTTTTCAATGAAAATTTAAAATTTATAAATAAATAGATCAATTCTAAAGGATTGAGAATAATAAATCCTATCAAAAAAATGTACTCTTATTCTGTACTGTGTAATGAAACTGTATTTTTTTTCTTAAAACTCCATGATGTAGTGGGTTTTCCTAGAAAATGTCTCATTCCAATAGTTAATTTTCTCACTAAATTTCAATAAAAAATTCAAAATATCAATAAATGTTTTTCTCAAAATCACTTTTTTGATTATAATATACTCCAATGATTATATAACCTTAAAACTATTTGATTTTTTAAAGAATTTAAGTCACATTATTTAAATATAATTGAAATATTTCAAAAATGAATGTTGAAAATAAATTTTTTTCTGAAGATGTAGATAAATAGATTTGATAAATATTCAAACATATATAATGTTATTTCTCGTATGATTGTATGGATTTATAAGAATCACTTTATTGTTACATTCCAAAAGTAACTCCTAAATCCATCCTTAGCCCCATTAAATTGTTCATAGTCTTCCTAAATAAATCCATTAATTTTACACCATATTTATGTTCTCATTATCCTAGGAAAATATTTTTTAACAAAAACATTATATAGTGGTTCACATGTGTTTAATATTTCATTATCCATATTTAGGAACCAAATTATAGAATTACCTTTCATATAAAAGGAAATAATCCTATATTTCAGTTCCTCCTCAGTCAAGACCCCCAGTCTCAATTACTATAGGACATAATATAAGACCCCAATGATATTAGATATTTCATAATCCATGTTATTTTGAATGTAATATTCCAATACAATGAAAACAACAACCTCTATATGCATGAATTTTTTTAAAAGTTTACAATTGTAAAGAGGTAGAATACATGGAATATAGGTATTGGGTTACTATTAATCCTCAAAACAACGTGACCCAGCATTGGGTTTGATATATTTAAACTCATATAGTACCAATGTTTTCCCAAGGAGAGCCACATGCTATAGGAGAAGATGATACATAAATATATCTAAAATATAATGAATTACATGTTGTTTTATTATTTTATAGGGAAACTAACCTTTATGGGATACACAAATGTGGGATGGTAGGGATTAGTGGATAACCAAGGAAAATTAGGTATATCGAAAAACCTATATTTCATATGAGTCATGGTCATGTTCAACCATTGAATC
Organism: Viscum album; assembly: GCA_963277665.1. Taxonomy (NCBI): domain Eukaryota; kingdom Viridiplantae; phylum Streptophyta; class Magnoliopsida; order Santalales; family Viscaceae; genus Viscum; species Viscum album. The sequence continues at coordinate 897,098,620 of OY728143.1, read as the reverse complement.
GCTTGATACAAGGATTCAAGCCGTAAAATAGTTGGAGGCTTGACTCTATAAAATATCTTAGCTTGGATTCGACATCGCGGAGCAGCAGTAGTAAGTCATTTCTGTGGAGAGAATCAGATATCACAGACTGGTTCATGATGGATAGGGTTCTTAAAAAAGATAATTCACTATTGTCAATAATTTCAGAATAAAGAACATATAAAGATACCTTTTATCAGCACTAAGTTAATATGAATTGACAAAATAAATCATTATAAGTGCTAAAAAGCACTGATAAATACTTATAATATTTTTCTCCAAAAAATTAGTATTTTTTCTCAATGTAAAATTATAATCTATAATTATAATACATATAATAATCTTTTTAATAAAGTAATAATTTTATAATTTGTTCAATACATAATTAGTTATTTATAAATATAATAATAATTTTTTAAAAAATAATAATCTTATCATTAAATAAATACATATATAATTGTATATATATAATCAAAGTGTATATATTCATTATTTAAGGAATTTATTAAAATATTATAATTCTTTATTTATAAATTTTTAATACATTTTAACAAATATTATTTATGTATTTACATTTATAAAAATATAATAATACTAAATATACATTTATACATATATTTATATTATAAATATTTTTTTACAAATATATTTTTAAAATTATTAACGAATATTTAATCTTATGATCATGTATGTTTAAATATTGTAAAATTGACTAATTGAAAATGATTCAAATATTGAAAAATTTGGTATGTTTGATTAATATAAATTGTTAAAAAAATTATATATATTGAAATAAAGATGAACATATATTTAAAATAGTAAAACAATGTAAAAAATATATATAAATTAAATTTATTAAATTCCAAAAATAATATTTGTGTGTATGCCTATGTACATAAAAATTCATTAATTATGTTTATGTGAAATCAATATAATACCTTTGGTATTTATTTAATTGAAAAATCAAATGACATTCAATTATATCCGCTACTCAATGCAATTAGTCTGTATTTTTAATTCATATTAACTTTTAATTATAAACCATTATTCCCAAAATATATTAATACTTAATGTACTGCATAAATAATATTTTTTTATAATATAAATCATATTTATATATGTTAATATATATCAATATATTTTATATATTTTATTTATTAACATTATCAATAATCATCTAATCAATAAATGTTTAATATTTTTCTCAATATACTTAATCATAATTTTAAAATGTTTTATTTTCCTTTTTTATATATCTATATATTTAACACATACTATTGATTATTATTTCAAATTTATATATAGTATAATGAATTTTTTCATTTTTATCAATAATTATTGAATTATTGAACTTTTAATTTTTCATAATAAACTCGTATTTTTATTATTTTTTTCATTTTATTTATTCGGACCTTTATCAATTGTAAATAATTACTAATAAAAGATTACATAATTTGCACTAAAAATATATCACTAATAAAGGGTACCCATTATCAATGTTAATAGATTCACTCAAAAGGGCACCCTTTATCAACTCTAAAAATAAAATATTGAAAAAGGATAAAATTTACCATTCCATTCCTTAGCACTGATAAATATTCAATTTATCAGGACTTGTTTCTAGCAATAATAAATGCCATCACTACTAAATGCATGATTTATAGTAGTGGTGGTATTCTACGTGCACACACGAATTACACTATCATTTCTCATTGGAGGAAAATGCAGTATAAAATGGTTACAACCATAACCTAAAAAATTAGTATATTATTTATTCTTCTTTAATATTATTAATTTGGTTATAGAGTATTTGTTGAAGGCTACTGATAAAATTAACTCAAAATAGATCAGTTCAGACAGTTACATCATATTTGGGAATCCTCCATTGGATGACAACTTAATCTTTCAATGGTTTGTATTTTAGGATTACTAGAAGCCCCAGTACCTGGGGAAGGAAGATAGTAAGTTATTTTGGTAGTTATTTTTTATGAGTTATGGCCCAAACTATGTGAAGGAGTGATTGGGAGATGATAACATCTTACCAGTGTGGGTAGTGCTACTATTATAAATACATAAATAATTAAAATATAATAAAGTGATATTTATGTAGAATTGATACCAGGGTAACAAAAAATCAATGATAAGATTTTTATTGGGATAAAAAACACATATCCTAGATTATTTATAAATATTTTTATGTTACTCGAACTTTTATCACTTTAGTTTAACCACTTGTTCAACATTTTATCCTTTTGGTGGTAAAGAATTTTTACCTTGATTAATATTAATTGTAAACAAAAATTTTATTGATGTACTTATAAATAAATGAAATGATCAATGTCAACATGGAATCCATTTTATGGAATCAAATTCCTTGAATTTTCTACATTAATTTCCAAATAAACACGCAAAATGAATTAAAAATAATTTTTAGAATAATGAATTATTTAATATAAAACTAAATATATTCTCATTTAGTTCTCAATAACAACCTTTTTATGAATATTAAAATATATTGAAAAATAAATTATCTAAAAATAACATTAAAATCATAGAATAATTTTTATAAATTGTGTTTATTAATACAAAAATACTTTAAATGAAAATAATTAGTTTTTGAAAAATAACATCCATTTTTCTTGTCAAATTATATTATTTCAATTTATATCAAATTGATAAAAAATTAATTTTATAAATTTATAAAAAATATTTTTTACAAAATTTATTACTATAAATTAATAATTATTTAAAATATTTTTGAGGACTATAATTCCAATTAAAAATATTAAAAAGATGTTATTTCAGATCAATAGTTTTTTCAATGTGATTTAGAAATCATTTTTGACAACAATATTTCATTTAAACAAAATATAATGTGAATCATTTAATAATTTATAACAATTATTTCCATAAACAATATAATATTTTTCTCCACAATCTATTGAACACCTCAAATTATATAATGAGTAATATATTCTGAAACTCTAATGTATTATATTCATCAACCTTATAAGAATTATCTCATTGAATGTAGTTCACTCTGATATAAACAACATATGAAAATTCTACCTCATCACAACCTCATGTTCCCATGTAGCTTCTTGGATTTTTTAATTTTTTCAAACAATTATGACCCGTTTAGTTGTCTTGTAATGCAAAACATTATCTATTTAATCCAAAATCTCCATAGGTTATTCCTCAAAATAATAATCAGGCGTTAATAGTAAAACTTTTAAGGTTAGTACTTATGAAGGTACAGGTATATACTAACTCAAAAAAGATACATGGAATATATCATGAACTTGGGAGAGGTTCAGTGGGAGTGCCATGTGATCATCAACCATCCGAATAAGAACCATAATTTAAATGGGGGTGATATTTTTAGCATTAAAACTATCTTTTTAAAAATCCCTTAAACTGTTTTGAATGATATATTCAAAGGAACACCATGCCACAAACATAAATATCTTGTTCTGGTAAATTATTGTTAGCAGAACACTTCAGTCGAAAATGAGATTCTCAGATTTTTTGTTAAATGATTGTAATGTTAAATTTCATTTCCATAGATAGATAATGTTATAATAAAATTTTTATTCCTCTTCATCCCATCACATTGGATTTCTATATGTTCTACAAAATATGTATTTATAAATAACCTTCTAAATGATCCAATAAAAGCTTATTTTATAAGAAATTTCAAATATTGTAAGGTACTAATATTAAACACCTTTTGAATACATAGAAAATTTTATCAGTATATCTTATTGTGTTTTATTGTTCCTTTAAGAATAACAGTCTATCTAAGGATGATATATTGTTCTAAACATAAAATCTACATCATTAAATGAAAAAACATTATCTAGGACATCAAGGTAAGACTCATATATCAATCTAAACAATCTATCTAAGGATGATATATTGTTATAAACATAAAATCTACATCATTACATGCTAAAGAAATATCTAGAACATCAAGGTAAACCTCATATCTCAATCTGATAGGATTTGGAGTGGTACTCCACACAACCTTTTGAGATACATATCATAATACTTGATGACCTACTCAAGAGATAAATATTCACAAATAGAAATGAAACATTCTTATTTCATAAAGAAATCAAATATAACCCATATATGAATTATACCCTTATCATGTATCGGGGAGTCCCATGATCTTTTCCCATTTCCACTCTGGTATGGGTAATGGTTATAATATACCCTTGTACTTCTATCTCTCATTATTATCTCACTTGAATACATAAAATTAAGATACATACTCCCTAATATATCTCTTCATGTAGTCCCACAAAAAACAACTTTATGATCTATATAAATTTGTGTACTTCAATGATTAATAGATAATGATAACCTATAAGATTCAACTAATTTCTCTTTTTTCAACACATTTATTTATGGGACACATACTATAGTGACCCATGATTCTCATACATAGAAATTACATCATTTTTTATGATATTTATTACATTATATAAACACATTCTTGACAATCATAGTATTTTAGTGCCTTTGGAAACAAGGAAACATAAAAATTGCTCCATATGTGAGCAACGTCTTCTCCAACTATGTTATTTATTACTAAAACCCTTCTTAGACATATCATAAAGAATTAATATTTTCATAACATGTGGAAATATAACACAATAACGTGTGATATATTATTTTTAATAATGGTCAAAAAAGAATACATATAACAATAAAATGAATATAAGATTATCTGAACATGAAAAGAACATTTGAAAACCATACCCAACATATCAAAGATCTTAGTCAGGAGTTGAGGAATAAATATTGGAATTTCATAATTCTGGAGTCATATGGTAATAAAAGAATATGAACCACGAGGGAAAATGACATGGAATTTTTGGTATACGCATAAGCATAGGAAATCTTTTCACTATTAGTCAAGGATCACTTCCAAGAACATAGTAGTAGAAAAATTCTGTTATTGAACTAGTTTCACTCTCTATTAATTCCATGTATTTATTGATCTATTTTTCATTACTCATCCAAACATGTATTACTAAACTAGGTTAACCTCCCATTCCAGTCTAGTATCCCTCACGTGATAAAAATATTTCCCCAATGAATTAGATAGAGATATATATCCCACCCATCACATAATGAATAAATTATGTTTTCTATAAGATCCTAAAAATTAATAATATTATAACCCATAAAATGAAATGGATAATAAAAAAATTTCATCATATGATAACTTTGGTAAAATAGATAGGTTTCAAAATCATTTCATAATTGAATAACCCCAGAAAAGTAGAATGATTGAAAATAATTTCCTCTTGGTGTAATCAATTCAAGATAAATGAGTTTAATAGATCATCATTTCATAAAACTAGAAATAATTCAAAAAAGAATATGTATGGAATACTTGGATTTTATGGAAATTCATGAATTGTTAACACCAAGAGATGACATTTTAGTTTCAAAATATTTTTCAATGATCATTTAAAACAATTCTTGATGAAAATATCATATCCTCTTTGAAGGAAAAAACTAAAAATATAATAAATTTTGAATAATATTGTGTGCACCCCATTAATTTTAGGGGTCAATTTTGTTGAGATTGTTTACATAGATTTTACTAGTAATAAATGGTCTCTAAGGGGTTTTTCATAGTGTATGAAGCGCCCAATGGTTCTACATTTTTGATAACTCATGGACCTTCTTCGGAAGGTATGCACTTGTTTGGACACTAGACAAACAATACAAAATAACTGACATTGGTCAATAGGAATGTAGGTCAATCTCACCACACATTTTTATGTTGAATAATTTCCTACTCTAAGAATATATTATAGATTTTTGATATTTTCTTTAATCCGTCATCAATTCCCACATATGACAGGGAACCCCCCTGAAATAGAAATCAATTATTAGGAATAATGGAACATAGAATCATCTGTATGTATCCAAGTTTATTCATCAATGGATATATTTATTTGTAGATGAGGCTATCCATCAATGGAATCCTATTATGTATGAATTATAGATTCATTGGTTGTTGTTATAATGATTTTAGTTTTAATCCACATATTGAGGCATATTAGAGTGTATCATTATCCTGGGAGACATGAGTTGTTTTGATGTTGGTATCTGAACCATGATATGGGCTTCCTACATAACCTTGGGAAAAGAATCAAATACCACATAGTTTTTTGCAACATAATGGGACACATTATATATTTTATAGTCATGTGAAACTAAAACATTTTGTAGTTTAACATTAAATAGTATGGTATTTTTTGTTAAATCATCCAATAAAAGGATTGGTGTGAGACTTGTACTGAATGATACCATATAACCATGAAGGGATATAGGCTCATGAGTTTGATAAGACCCCAAGAGGAACGTGGAAAAATATAATATCATTGATTTGGGGTGTTTGGATTAGAACATAGGTAGACTTGCTATATATTCTATATGGATGGGAACCCCATCCAATGTAGTTCAGATGCAAGAAACCACACCTCGGGAGATCCTCATGATTGTATCACAGGGTATTATGACCCATTGAGAAGTTTATGTTTGGGATTATTCCATAAGATTATTCTGTATATTGGTTTGGGTATGGACTTGGAATACTAAGTAAAGTTTGGATTCCATGTTATTAAGGTTGGGTCTTATATCAAGTAGTTGGCCCATTCATTGGTTAGGGGATACACTTGGAATGATTCCCAATGGTTGGAAATCATATGAATTCTATGATCACTGTCAACCATTAAGCCCACATGATTCATTATTGTTGTGACAGACAATGGTAAGTAGTAGTTCTAGGAACCACACATAATTATTTACCCTATGGTTTGATACATGGACTTATGGAGCTACACCTATGGAGGCACTCTCATGGAAGGTGAGAGGTATATCTAAAAGCAGATTATCTCCCCAAAAAACTATCTTCTCATGCATAATATATGATTGTTACTAACCTCTAAACATATATGATTCATGATGAGTCATGTGTAAAGGTGGGAAAAAAATAAGAATTAACTGCTCTAGAAAACCATATTATCCACCTTATACTTGTGGAATAGGCTGGGGTAAAGAAAAATTACTCTCGTCATTGCACCATTGACCCCAAGGTAGAGGGAAAGGGATTTTATGTTCCCATATCCCTTATATTTTGGTAACTAGGATAATCACATTTGGCGATCTATCTGGTTATGTACCATGGCGAAGGTGGAATGTTTGAAACATGATAGGTACTGTAAGAAAGGCTAGGGGATTAGACTTGGATGTGTGACCTATAATTTGTTCTAGGGGGAAGATAGGAAGATCAAATTTCCTACCTACGCACATTGAACTGGAGGAACTATGTTATAGAATCATTGATTTAAGGAATTTCCATTGATATTCTATCCAAGGCCGAGAAGTCCCTTACACCCTCCATAGGCATAGGTAATTGTGACTAAAGGAATGATAACTCACATGAACCCAGAGGACTCTACCCATTATGTAGGAGAAGTGCATAACACATCTGAATAACGGGATGTGTACCCAAATTGGATACACAATTGTGTTCCTCTTTCAAAAGTTTTTCAAATCCATGGGCTTCAGTATAGGTTTAAATTTGGTACCTCTTAGTTAAGGGATCCATATAAAGAGAGTAGCTTCCATTAGGGGATTGGAAGAGGTCCTGAGAAATGGCTAGGGTATTTTTGGGGATGGGACATACTAGGGGGGTCTCGGGTATTGTATGCCTATTTGGCCTACATGTTATTAGAATAGTATGTCCTACATGAGATGAAGTTACTATGGGTGATGGACCACCTAGGAAGAATACATGGTTGAGGATCAAGGCTTCATGGTTCTCCACATGTGTTCCAAGTGTGTCTAGCATATTCTTATGGATAAGGAATGGGCCTCACATTAGTTTTCATAAACCGTGAGGTAAAGGGTTACATGTTTTGTATTTTAGATGGTGGTATGTTTTTTTATTTCACTAATCCATTTAATTCCATCTTCTTTAGGTTTTAGAGGGATAACGGTAAGGTTTTTAATGGAATGGGTGAAGAACTAGGGAATGAATAGAGTTGTGTGTTTTTTGGGATTTTTCATCCTTGAAAATGAAGATCCCTAGGGTCCTATTTATAGGCTAATATGTGACCATGGGTGAAGGGGATGGCTCGTATAGGTCAATCATGTGGGTTTTTGTGAAGGTCTGTCACACATACTGATGTACAAATCTATTTCATGGGTTGATGTTTAGGTCTATCATGTTGGCCGATGTACATAGCTTTCACGTATGAACATGTGCATATACCCTAGACGCTGATGCTATTCTATGAGACCCACATATAGGGCCTTTAGAAAAATTTTAATCCTTATATTACTTACTTTTATTCATTTATTATCCTCAAGGATGTTTCCATTAACACCATTTCATCCATGTGATAAAATGTAGTTTCCACCCCCACCTCGAGATTGGATCTGATCGAACGAATATGGGTTGATTTGAAGTTAATGGTATGAAATGGGAATTTTGGATTGCAGTGGTCATCCACATAGGTCTCCCATGAAGGTCTTCTATTAATGAGAGAAAAAAACGAGATATAAAATAACATCATAATGGTTATTCTAATAGTAAACACTAATGATATTTGAACTATAGTATCACAGGAAGAGGCCAACCATGTAATGAATCATGTATAATTTAGACATAGTAATAATGAGAATATATTTAAAATATCATGCCATCATAAATAACTTGATGCTTTCTTGGGATATATCCTACACCTTCACCATTCCCAATAAGGTTCTGAAATTGAATGGCCAGCTTCAACAAAGACTATGGAGGATGAACATAAAAAGGATGAGGAGACTGACGATATTCAGTAGGAAAGGCTTCGATAGGATGCTGATGTGGATTGGTTTGAAATTCAATAAATTAAGAGTTATATTAAAAGTCTTTTATAATGTTTGACATAGGGAATCCATTTCTTGGATGCTCCAACAATTTTATTTTGACTCATAAATGAATAGTATTATTTTTAATGATATAAGAATTCATCCATAATTACTTTTGTGATCATCATATGATGTTGGAAAAAATTTTAAGAGCAATCCATTTTTTCACTAGCTATTCGCAACAACAATGACAGTGTCACGAACTGAATCGTGTCTCTATCTAAAATGGCACCAGACCAAGACCATGACAAGTCCCAAAGTGACTTCCCAATCCCCAAGGGATAGAACAAGTTCTTGGGTATCATAAACTGAAAAATGGGAATTATAACTTGAGTTTATAAACACAATACATCAAACAAATCAAATAAAATGAATTGGGTTTTTTCAAACAAAATAATCGTTTATAAAATTATAGAATTAAAAGAAAAAAAAAATCAAAGACCATTAAAAGGTACAAAAATAGAAATTATATCCCAAGAACCTCCACATGGAAAGAGGCATCGCCCTCAAGATATCTCCACAACACTGTATCACGTTAGACCGCTAAAACAGAAACCATTGGCACAAAAGTTGTACCCAAACCTACAACAACAAATTTAGCATGTATAATTACACACAGATGTGTATGAAGGTGTGAGCCAAATACCAGTAGGATTCCACAACTAATAGAATCTATATTATAAATATTCAAAGATGAAAATCATGCATCTTTTAAAAAACAAGAAATTCTGTTTACAATTTCTAAAAGATGCAACTTTAAAAATTAAAACAGTTTTTAAGTGGGATATTTTAAAGAATCAACACTTTCAAATAAAATTCCAACGCTACTGGGACTTCCACCCAAACATACTATATGCCGACAGTAAGAGTAAAGCATCTAATGATCACATGCAATAGGAAATTACCCCTAGGCACTCGGTCGTTGTAGGTCCCAGGTACCATGTATCTCGATGAGAGTAACCATCAAAATATTTGTTCTCATGCATGATCCACATGAAGGGAAAATACCCATAAGGTAGTGGTCCCCATTAATCAACTTCATCAAAGATTAGTTATTGTTGTAATCATCAATATTGCTAAGCGAAACTGAGGCCAAACCCCATGAGATAATTATCATACTAGTACACATCCACCCACCTAGATATCTGGGTTTCCCTTTTGTGCTCACACAAGTTCAGCAAGAAATTAAATATAATATTAAATGAAAATACCACATCCAAATAAAAAATCAACCAAATATCCCATATGTACATCAAAGAATCACATCAATCCCATTTTCATTCAAATTGATTTTTAAATCCAACTCACCCCAAAATAGCCCGCAACACATTTTGCATATCGTTCACAATTCCGCACATAGATTAACAACTTTATAAATTTTTTACAAAGATGATAAACATCACATAAAATCCTGAAAACATGTTACATAACACCATTTTCATAAAAAAATCTATTTTCACATCATACTCACACAAAACAGCCCCCATCAAGTTCACCTCACTTTAGAATTATTTGTAATTCCGTTAAAAATTTTAAAAAACATTTCCATGATGATACACAACACATGAAATACCCTGTAAAATTTAAAAATGACCATTTCAAAATATAAAAATTCCAAAAATATATTCCAATATGGTTTCACCCCTTACATAAGTCATTAAACCATTAAAATCTTTCATAAAACAATTCTAATGAGAATACCAAATATTTGCACATAAAAACCATTTCTAAACCATCATTCATGGACAAAATCACACAATTACCAATCTAAAACATAATTATAATCCCAATAAAGACATAATAAACCACTCTCATGTATTATTAAATCACCTCAAATAATACCACGAATGATGCACATGAAAACAAACAAATTTTCATATAACATTTTTAAGAAGCTTAACATAGTTTCACACATAAAACCCATTCAAAAACCCTCTTTAAAACCAAATTTCACAATAACAATCTACCAATGAAGAACTTGAATCCCAAAAAAGATATTTTAAACCAATTTCATATGTTATAAAATACACCAAAATAATACACCATGAGTTACACATGAAAAACACCCAATTTCATGCTAAAATGTAACAGTAAAATTAAACGCTTAACTAAATCAATCATAAAAAGTTTTTCAACACACACAACATATGGGGAATATGAAAAATGAGTAAACATAAAAAGATAACTCATCATAAAATGGTTAAAAATGGAATCCCCAGCCTGTTTGTGTCGAAACCATCAAAACATGGTGTGAAACATCAACTGCACCACCGCGACGCCACAAGGGGGCTAAAACCAATCCTAAACCACAAGATTATACCAAAAAGAAAAAAAATCACAACTTCATTTAAAAACCTTACTTCTAGAAATTTTATAACATTATGAAAGAGGGGGAAACCCACAGAAAATGGAAGAAAAAAAGAAGGAATCACTTACCATGAACAATCAATGAATAAATCACCCCAAATCCACCCGAGGATGAATATTCATGCAACCAAAACTGATAGGTTGGATCCAAAATGTCTTAGTAGGTTATGTGGGTACCGTAGTGGTGGATAAATAATGGAAAATGAAAGGATAATGAAACAATCAAATTATCGGTACAAATCTGGATGGTTTTAGAAAACTTGAGCATTGTTTCCCTAATCTGTGATACAAATGAGCTCTAAAGTAGTGAAATAGATAATGAGATTGATACTAGGTTTTTTGGTCTATGGTGGGTGGTGAAATCACCAAAAAACAGTACAAAATCATTGAGATATTGAAAAATTAACAAAATAATTTAAATTAGGAAATGGGCTTATAGGCTAGTCCAAAACGATAAACAAAACCAAATTCTATCATTATTATGGATTCCTCTAGGGTAAAAATTTATATAGTGGTTTTAATATACCCGGGGGTGCATGTTGGGTAGAGGAATGAGTGTAATATTTTGAAAAATTTTGGATTTATAAATTAATAAAAAAATTATTTTTAAATCTTGAAATGGGCTCACAGTTTGTCCAAAATATTGAAAACCCACCATTTCCACAAAAATTGAGTGAGAAAACTCCAAAAAAAGTAAGAATTGAAATTAAATGAAAAATACCATTAAAATATGTCATGGGTGTGACAATTCCCCACACCATAAAACATTCCTCCCTCAGAAAGCCATTGCAAGGCTAAAGGCAAACACAAAATGCAACCGAAAGGCCAAAATGGACTCATTTTCCAAGATTCACCCACCCCCAAAAGGCCAAAACACATACAATTGGTCAATAAAAGAAGGAATACTCTCACTCACCAAAACATACATCACATACTAAAATGGTCTTGTATATTCAGAATTTATCCCAAAAGAAAACTCCTAAAACAATATCCAAACAAGATTCCATCAATTTAAATAAACGAACAAAAACAAAGAACAAGGTTATACACACCTTTCTTTAACTATACCATTCTGCGTTCTCCACTAACAACGTTTACCCAAGGAAGATGTATGATGTTATATATCACTGAACAATACTACCTACTGACAAGCCAAGACCAAGGACCAATCTGAGTTACTTTTTTGGGCAAACACAAATGGGATCCCCACCATAAGAGAGAACACAAATTTTCTCGAGAAAGGATCGAGACACTAACAAGGGGAGGCCTGAACAGACACCACGGTATAAGGGGTAGACCTCCCATAGAAATTTTCAAAGGAAAATAAATGAGAATCATAGTGTGTCTCCCCACCATAACAACCATCCATCTTAACTGACCGACATGAGTTGTCACAGGAAGAACCCAAATTTGAAGATTTGGGATGACCGCACGGTTTATCCGCATAATTTTAGAAACTGTGCGCTAACCAAGTGGATCTTTCAACTTTCATGGTTTTCTAGGAAACGGTTACTACTATCCATGCACAAACCATTAAATCAACCTGACAAGCCAAATTCTCAACTATAATCAAAATACTCAATGGAATCCAAAGGGGAAAAATGACATTTGGAGATAACATAGACATGAGGACCTCCCACCTCTTTCCATAGAATAACAAAAAAACATCAAGATGGAAACATCAGAGGTTTAAACTATTACCCATCATTCATATTGAAGATAGAACTGTGTACATGGTTTTAAATGAACTTGGGATTTCCCCTGACCATGTGTCAGCTTCTCTCTGGGACCTATGGTTGGAGATGAAATGATTGAAGCATCTTCATCCTCGTAGTTAGGATTTGTAAACCCCTAAAATAAAATTTTCCTTTCAGTGAAATGAAAAAAACCCTAGTCCTATATGGGTTCACCAATATATAACTCATTCCAAAACTCACATTACCCTAACCCGCCATTTCACTGAAACAAGGGCTTATAAGATGCACACACACATCACACCTTGTTTTTTTGGGTGATAAACAACAGAAGGAAATGACACATATCATCACCTTCATCTAAAATAGAGGATCTTGATGTTTTCCCATGAGATACATTCTCCCAAGATGTTAGATACTCTTAGAGGACTGTAGGACCTTCACCATTAACGTTAACAAGAACACGACGTCACAAGGCGTCACTGAATGTGGCAATTTCCACTGATAGAAACAATACATGGAAGGGGGCCTTATGAAAAGTCACCAAACAACACATAATTAGAGATATTTATGATAATAGCCTCTCATGACTAGATTAACCACACCAGTGGATTAAAATAAAACCCTGCTTCGAAGAGACTACGAGGGACCCAAAGGCCTTCTTAGACACCATCTAGATACTCATCCACACTAACAACCCTAGACCACATCCACCTTAAATGACTCAGGTAATATAAGAAACTAAGGTCCCTTTCATCCTTCCATGAGAAGTCTCTCTCTACAAGGGGGTCGTAAAAATAAAGAATGGATATTCTATAAACTCAATCTCCCATGCTCGAGAAAAGGATTCCTTGTATTGATCAACTAGAGGATTTTCCAATGGAAAAACAATATGGGTTGCACTTCAATCATGAACAAACCCTTAATGGGGGAATACCTTATCCAACAAAAGAATCCAAGGACCCAAAAATTATATTCCATTGGTGAAATCATTCCACAAACTAGAACCGAACACGTGAGGGGAACCACTATAAAGGCTTCCTGAACTTTTCCCAGAAGAGACCACTAACCATCCCTTCAACCCAGTTTATCGACCAAACGCAAACCCAAAACATAGTTTGAAGAGGAGAGGTTCTGGTAATCAAAACAACCAACAATATCAAAATTTTAACAATCACATAAAACACAACATCCCATAATAGTCATCAATACATCATGCTTTCCAATAAAACATTTCTTTGAAAACAAACAGTTCAGTGGTCTGCGTATCCACCAATGGTAATCCATGGGCCTAACACATTCATGTTTCTATGCCGCACCAGGCTCCCTCCTCATATGCATCCCAACACTCATCCATTCATGCCATTAACCATCCATCATACCATATAGCCCCATTCATGTGGTCTCTCACAAAAATACCAAGGGTTAAAAAAATCATTCAACTTTTCAAAAGCATAAAAATCAACTGATACATCCTTTTTGTAATTACCTCTAACCATGAAATCAAAATCCCAATCATTTAAATTAATACCGACTTTCAAGTCATATACATCAATTTAAAAGTATCTCATCCCATTAAAATGTGTTTCAGTAGTTTAGAACTATCTATTGGGAACACTTTTTTTAAACGAAATTTTACATAATTTCCAGCTTTCAAAAGAGGTGTAAACACACAATTTTCTAATTCAAAAAAACTATGAAAATTCAGTCCCACCACTTAAAAAAGCAAATAATTACCTCTTTATTAGAATATCATTTCAATGAAACTTTACAATCATTAATTCCAAGTCATTATTTCTTTAAAACAAATATTTCATGATTTCAAAACTAAATAACACAATACAGTGCGAGAGGAAACTAGTTTTAGTGGGTCACTTAGACATATGGTTGGTAGTCATATGCCAATCACATAACCATCATAGACAGTGCACTAGGGATATATCCTTGGCTCCGCATGGCTTTCTAGGCCCTGCGAGCTCCCTGAGACCATTAATCCAACTCTCTTTTCGTTTCCCATTATTTTCATCCACCCATGAATACCAAATGACTCAGACAAATCCCGACATCCCCTAGTGACTTGAATCCCATTATGGGGTGTGCTGGCTCGGCACACTAACCCTAACTAAAATGTCAATTCCCGACAGTCCTAACTCTAGAATATCCTAACAGTTCCCCACATAACATGAACCAAATGAGAGATCTCATCTGATACCATTTTGTCATGAACCGAATCGGGTATCCATCTAAACCAGCATCAATCCTTGCCCAAGACAAGGCCCAAAGGGAGTTACCAATCCCCAAGGGCTGGAACTAGTGCTTGTGTATCATAAACTGAAAAATGGGAATAATTAATTTGAGATTATAATCATAAAATTGCAAACCAATACAATAAAATGAATCTAGATTTTTCAAAAAAATAATCTTTTATTATATTTCAGAATTTAATTAAACAACATAAAAAAATGTTCAACAACCATTAAAAAGGTAAAATCCCTGAAATGACAACCCAAGAACCTTTTCATGAAGTGAGGCACCACCCTAAATTCATCTCTACAACACTACATCACGTTGGACATTAAAAACCCAAAGTATAGGCACAAAATTTGTACCCAAACCTGCGACAACAGAATCCGAAACTCTACATACACACAATGGTGTAAGTAGGGTGAGAGACAAATACCAATAGGACACCACCACTAAGATATTCCATCAGATAAAAATTCAATGATGAAAAGCATTCATATTTTCAAAAACATGAAATGCTAGTTACAAATTCTAATTGATGTAACTTAAAAATTTTAAACTATTTTCAAGTGTGATATTTTAAAGAATCGACACTTTTAAATAAACATCCAAATATACTAAAATTACAATCCAAAAATTCTGTATGTCGATGCTAAAATTAAATCATCAAATGAGATCCATAAATAGGAAATTACCCCTAGGAACTAGCTCATTGTGGGTCCCATGTACCTTGTATCTCAATGAGAGTAACTATAATAATATATGTTCTCGTGCATGAGCCACTAGTAGAGAACATAATCATAACCTAGTGGTCCCCAATCATCATCATCATCATAGTTTATTTAGTATGGTAATATGCAATCTTCTTATGTGAAACTCAGGCCATACCCCACGAGATCACTAGCGTACTAGTACACGTCCACCCACCTAGATACTCGTTTTTTCCTCTGGTGCATAAACAAGTTCAACTAGCTATGAAATATAATTTTCACATTCAAATTTCACATCCACCTCAAAAATAAACCAAACAAACCATATGTACATTACAGAGGCACATAATCCCCCTTTTAATTCAATTTGATTTTGAAATCCAAGTCCCACCAAAATAGCCCACAACACACTTTTCATTTCTTTCACAATTCAACACATCCTTTAAAAATTTTATAAAATAATTCTCAAGGTGATAAAAATCACATAACATCCAATTAAAATGTTACATAATAACTTTTTCATAAACAAAATCCATTTTGCACATCACACTCACACAAAACAACCCACATCACATTAACATCACTTTCACATTTCTGTAATTTAGTTAAAATTTTTTATAAATCATTTTCCAGAAGATACACATCACATGGCCACCCCTTCCAAATTTAAGATGAACCATTTAAAAATATAAAAAATAAAAAACGTTCTCCAATATGGTGTCACCCATTACATAAATCCTTAAACTATTGAAATCTTTCATAAAACAATTCTAATGAGTATACCCAAGATTTCCACATAAAACCCATACCAAAACAACCATTAATGAATAAAATCACACTAATGACAAAAAAAATATAATTTTAATCCCTAAGAAGATTTAATAAACTACTCTCAAGTACTATAAAATCACATCGAATAATACCAGAAAAGTAACTCTTGAAAACACACACAT
Source organism: Viscum album (assembly GCA_963277665.1). NCBI lineage: Eukaryota > Viridiplantae > Streptophyta > Magnoliopsida > Santalales > Viscaceae > Viscum > Viscum album. Next base: position 897,081,688 of record OY728143.1, on the reverse strand, counting down.
TTTCATAAAGCACTTTCAAGAGGCATAACATTGTTTTACATATTATACCCATTAAAATCCCTCATTAATACCCAATGGAACACCAAGAACCTACCAAATAATAATTGGAATCTCAAACAAGATTTAGTAAACCAATTTAAAATTTTATAAAATACAATGAAATAATATCCCATGAGTTACACATGAAAATCACCCCATTTCAAGCTAGAATGAAACTATAAAATTAAATGCTTAACCAAATCAATCATAAACAATTTTTTCACTAGAAAAAACATATGAGGAAAATGAAAAATGAGTAAATACAACAATATAACTCATCATAGAATGGTTACACATGGAATCATCTACCTTTTGGCATTGAAACCCTCAAAACATGGCATGGAACATCAAATGCACCACCACAGTACCAAAAAGGGGAGAAAACCAACCATAGACAACAAGTTTTTACCCAAAAGACAAAAAATAAAACATCAGGTAAGAACCCTAAATTCTGGACATTTTAGAACATCATGAATGAGGGAGGAAACCCTATGGGAAATGGAAGAAACTAAGAAGGAATAACTTTGTTGGAACAATCTTGATTAAATCACCCCAAATCCACCAAAGGATGAATATCCAAGAAACCAAAACTGATTTGAAGTCTCTAATGAGTCTTAGTATACTCAGTGGGGACTGAAATGTTGGAGAAAGAGTGAAAATTGAATTTTTTATGAATTAATCAAATTACCTGTTCAAATCTGGAAGGTTTTAGAAAACATGAGAATTTTCTCCCTAATCTGTGATACAAATGAGATCCAAAGAGGTGAAATAGATAATGATAGTAAGACTCGGTTGTTTCTATTTGAATAGGAGTTGGAATCACCAAATTAGATAACAAAATGAATTATATATTAGAAAATTAAAAAAAATAATTTAATGTTGGAAATGGGCATACGGGCTGGTCCAAAACCATAAAAATAAAAATATATCATTATTATGGATTCTTTTGGGTGCCACTTGATATAGTGGTTTTAATATACTAGGGGGTTCCAATTGGGAAGTGTAATGAGTTTAAAATGTTGAAAAATGAAGGATTTATAAGAGAAAAAAAGTTTATTTTTAAATCTGAAAATGAGCTCACAGTTTGGCCCAAATTTTGAAAACCGACCATTTCCACCAAAATGAGTGAGAAACATCCAAAAAAAGAAATAATGGAAATTAAAGGAAAATTACCTTTAAAATAAGTCAAGGGTGTGAAATATAGTCATGAATAGATGTTTTAATTTTTTATTAATACATTGGGCCTAGGGAGCATAGTCTGAATGTTTTTAAGATCATATGGAAAACCCTAAAAGTTTTTTGATTTTGTTTCATCTTTATAATTTCTTCTTGAGTATAATATAAGGAAGAAATTGGGGTTGAGACATGTCTATTTCATAATATTCTATTTTCAGTTTTTCATCCTAATAATATATGGGCCTACTTCCTTTCATTGTTCTACTTTCTTCCTAAACGACATAAGGTATAGGTATACGGATTATAAAATAATTTTATTACAGAGTTCCAATTGTGTTTTTCAATATAGTGAGTATTGGGTATCTTTTTAGTGATATTTTAATGTCACCCAATATGGGCTATGTTTATTTATGTTTTAGGTTGAACAGTTTTGACCACGATTTTTGAGATAATGTCCCAAAAAATGCTTGTGGGAAAAAAATGTTCTAACGTTATTTGGATATGAAATAGGGAATTTTTAACCATGATTTTTGGGATCCCAAATTGAGACATTATATTTGGGAATATTGGCGATATATCCTTACGGAGATGTCATCGCTGGATGAGAAACATATTATTTTGTTTACATTATGTTATGAAGACTGGGACGTGTGAGTGTATTGTCAAATAGTTGAATCCATTAGAAAATAGGCCTTGGAATTTTGTGGGTGTCTTGTGGAAAATTAAACTATGGATTGTAATATAATAGTTAAGAAAATGTGTTCTCAAAAATTCTTACATTCCATTACTGATGTCTGAAGGGTGTTTATGGTGGTTTTTATTTCTCAAGAAAATGATGGGTTGTTTTTTAAACGGGATATGTATAAGAATAAAGAGTGATTTTTAATTAGAATTGGTCATCAATGGTATTCTACCCCTACTTGAATTTCAATTCTGTGTAGGAGGGTACATTTTAATAAATATGTGGTGCCAAGGCAAGGCCCCTTTTTGACAATTGTTGATGCATCATGTAGTATGATGTTGTGTGACTATGACATTTTCCATGTAGTTTATCATCATATTCCAAGGAAGCTGATGTAAAGTTTAACATATTGTGACTAGGGTGTTATTCAATATAATTTAATGTCATATAGTAAGGAAATTATTCTATGTATTTTATTATTCGACAAAAACAACCTTATGGGGGTAATAATTTAGGTTATTTATATTTGACCGAAAGGTCAATAGTACTCCACATTCATGATAATATATCTGATAATGCACCACCACTTTCTGTTTTGAGGAAGGTAATATTTTAAGACATAATATAGGGATATATGAATCTGAATAGTGGTATAAAAAAGATTATGGTGATAGGGGAGGTATCTCTTAATGAAGACATTATCATTGATGGAAAACATTTGTTTTTGGGATACATTTTGAAAATCCAATTTTGTGTGTTACAACATAGTCAAATAATGGAATATTAAGGCTAAAAGTCCCTAAGATTTGGTGGGAAACCTATGAAAATCCAAATATGGGATGTTACAGCATATATAGGAAAAGGAGTTCTCAAGAATTAAAAAATTCCATTACTGATGTCCTGTGAATGTTTAGGGAGATTCAGATATCCCCTGACCGAGAGTTAGTTTTTATGGAACGAATTTAGCCAAATATGGAAGGATTATTTAAAGTTAAAATTACCAAATAATTGGAGGAAAATAATTCCATTTCCTGTCCAACACAATAATAGGAAATATTTTTCATATAGTTTTAGGTCAAACTACTTAGACCATAGCATTATAGAATCAATAGTAGATATGTGTCTTGCGTGAAAATGGTCATTTATGCAAAGTTAAAACGCGAGGGATTAAATTATAAACCATGATATTTGGGTTCGTAGATCGAGTGAAAGGATATGGGGTAAATATGAAATGGATTTTTGTTGAATGATACGAATCGTGGGTTCAAATATAATGATATGGATGCTTATAAGGGTAGAGGTGGCTTCCCTAGAGAAAAAAGATACCACTAGATAGAAAACACATTGTTTTGGCTACATTATGAAAATAAAACTACAAAATATTACTTAATAGTGAAATAGTTCCATCCTCTAGATGGAAAACTCTTTTTTGGGTGATGTTATGCATTTCCAACTATGGTTTGTTACTACATAGTAATGCAATGAAGTCTGAATGTATTATACATTCTATCTCCAGAAGATAGAGAATTATAATGAAGATATAAAAGTGTCAAATATTAAGAGTGTGATGTGTGGAAGGGATATTTATATTAAAAAGGAATCCTTTAGAAAAATATTGGCTATGAAGTGTGGAATTGTTGTCTTAGATCTGACTCATATTTAAGAGGGACATTTATCTTTTGTTGATGGTCCCCCAAATGGGGGAACCTAAATTAAGATCTCATACATAGAAGTTTGTTTATACATCAGATCCAGGGTGTATATATTAATGTTTTTACCCCATGGATAGGACTTTTACATGAGGCCTATGTGTCATTGTGTATCTCGTTGGAGTGAGAATTAAGCTACACATACTTTTTGAGGTACCATGTAATTTAAATTCATGCTGCCAAGACATCTGCCTGGTAGTTTAATGTCCTGTAGTAAGGACATATGTGTCTCGATGTGAAGAAATAATGAAATATTTGTGAGGGACTGGGGTTTAGGACATGAGAAAAACTATTAATCATATTTGAGTAAGAATAAAGACACAAATAGTTCTAAATGTGAATTAATATAAAAATTCAATTCATGTGTAGTGAAAATCGAGGGGGGTTGAACACGGGCTCACACATGAGGTCAACCACCATATGGAATACTATAATATATATATATATATATATTACTTGTATGTAAGAGTTTTGGGGAATATATTGTATAATCTTTTTGCTAATCCTAGGATTAAAGATGTGGGTGTCTCTATATATCTCATTAGAGTGAGAATCATGACACGTGTTGTTATTGAGGAAATCATATAATTTATTTTCATGCAATGAGAACATATGGTGTGCATTTGATTATCCTATTTCTAGAACCATGATAACCCCAATGTGAATTGATATGTATTACTCATGAAGGTAAATATTTTATAAAAAAACCAAATACCTTATGAGTTATAAATGGCGTGAGAAACAAGGAGTGGAAAATGTTCCATCCACCCAATTAAGGAAATTCAAGTGAATTAAGGACACAAATATTTTGATTATTAAGTGGCTGGTCCCAGAGTTATGATCTAGGTGTCTCTATATATCACATTATGAAGATAATCAAGACATATGTAGTTCTTCAAAAATTCCTTGGGATGGTTTGATTCATACATAGGAGAAGGGTAATTTTCTTTCTTAGTTTTAGCTAGTCGAGCGATTAGAGATTAGAGAATCACTATGTATCTCATTAGAATGAGAATCATGGAACACATAATACTCAAAAGGTATTATATACAAGTCTGAATCATACATAGGGAGTGGGGGGTTTTATTACGTCTGGACCAAGGATTTGAAATATAATAATCACTATATATCTTATTAGAATATGAATAATGAACCATGTAGTTCTTTTACAAATCATGTAGTTTATAATCATGCAATGAGGAAGTTATCTATTCACATTAATGTCTTATGGTAAGGTAGTGGATCATCAGAAATGGAAATTAATATCGTAACTAGAACAAGGTATATTACTGAGGAGTCACTACGTATCCTTTTAGAGAAAGAATTAAGATAGGCATGGTTCTTGAATTAATTTTTCTCTACATCGATCAGGTCATTCCATAGGTAGAATAGTGTTTTGATATTTTCTTGAATGATGGATAGGCCTAAGAAATGGGGTATTCCAATCACTACGTATCTCATTGAGATAATATTATATCAATATAATGTTCTAGAAATGTTCCTTGTGATGTTCTTATACATACATATGGAAAAGGGGAAAAATTATATTGCGGATGCTCATATGATGGGAGGTCTTAGAATTACTATGTGTCTCACTGGAATGAGAATCAATCTACATGTTGTTATTTAATGACTGTGTGGTGGGGATAATAGTAACAACATTTTATGATACACTCAAACACATATAAAAATGTTGTGTGGTTTTTGAATATTCAACAAGGATGTGTACCATAAGTTTATCATCATACGGTCATGATGACAAGCTATGTAGTTTTGACTTCTACATCTTGGACTATATATGGTGATATGAATTTTAATGTCTTTCAACTAGGATGATATGTAATTCCATATAAGTTCATGAAACAAAGACCAACTACTTAGTTTAATGTCTTGCATCTTAGATGAGTGCCGTGTGATTATAGAAAATCTTTCTTCCAGAATATTTCATTGGTTGGGGTAATAAAGATCTCTTTATACATTTAAATATGGAATAAGATCTTTTATATTGGAACTTGAATACAGAGTATGGTTCATCTAACTTTGGTTCAATCCTCATAGGTTGATTTCTTCATATCATTATAGTCTTATAGACCAACACCAGTTTTCCTTGGATGAATGAAGGGAGGAATGCATTCTTGTTATAGGATCACACTATTCAATTTTGATAGACATAAAAGTGTGAAAATGTTTAATATATTTTCTTATTGAGATTCTCCAATTCATCCATTCATTTTAGGGACTGATCATCAGTGGATAACTATTCATATATTGAAATAAGGAATGAAGAAAATTGAACCTTATTGAAAAAGAATTCCTTTTTTTATATAGCAGTGACTGTAGGTTCGCCCGTTGGTAATATGGGTTGTAGTCTCGTAATCCCATAAGGAATTTTAAAGGTTTTCATAAATTTTTTATATTCATCCACCATTTTTGGAACTGGAAAACTCATCCATAAAATCCACCAAAAACTACTAATGTTGATCTAAGAGAATTTACCATTTCACAGGCTTCAATTTGACTAGTCATGGAACCCAAACAGAGTTACGAGTCAGAATTTTTGACTATTTGATGTCAGATTGTCAAAAATGGCCATCTAAGATGATTTTGGAACAATGTACGGATTTTCAGGCAAAAAGTGGAATATTGTGTGAAAAAAGGTATTGCATGAAAAAGTGTAATATTTTCACACAACAACATAATTCTACATGCACTAACATTCAAGGTTAAACATATAATTATAAGGTCACTCCCTTCTTCTAGGGGGCCTCTAGAGCTCGACCACCACTCTGATACACATAAGACCACCTCTTCCACACCTATTCACAAAAAATCACCATTTTGAGTGAAGAAAGTTCACTTTTTCACAAAAATGATCCAACATACCTAATATTTCACAAAAAACTAATTATTTTGTGCCCAGCTATAGCATTGTGCCCAATTTTATGCACACTGGTACTGCACCTATCGAATTGGATGCACATGCTTTCCTATTTCATGTACACCATCCCTATTTCACACAAATCTCTCATTATTGTGTCTACATCATCTTTATTATGTGAATTCCATCCCTATTGTGTGAAAATATTGATATTTTGTGTGTACATATTCTTTATTATGTACAGGACATCCCTATTGTATGTATCCCATCCTACACATATCCAATGTTATGTGATATAGTATCCAGGACTACGCCTGTTGGTCCATACCATGGGGGTTTCTCCCCACCCCCCCACCTCTCCCCCTCGGGATCTGTGTCCGACTGCAGTCTCAACCGTATGGGCCAGTCCCATCACAACCATCATAAACCCCCATTGAAAATGGAGATTCACATCGTGAACATTTCATAACGCGTCGATGACATTTTTCATTTCTCCCTTATGCATACCCACCATCCACACATGGAATACTATGATTCTAGATACTCCTCAACACTCCATGAAATACCATGAGTTGAAATATTACTCTTGGTCACTTTCCCATGTCTTATGTTAAGATTCTCATCATCAATTCCTCAAGTTCCTTGAGATGAACCATTCCCTGAGAAACTCATCGAATCTCTCATCACCTATCTCCAATTCTAGGTTAAACTAGAAAGGGTCTATTTTTCACAATTCCCGTGCCAAGAATTTCTATGAATCATTTCCCCTAGTCATCCCTACCACACGACGTTAAACTTGTAGTCATAGTCCTCACTACCTGATTTTAAATATTTTCATGCCCTATCATTCAATTATATGATGCCTTTTTTCCAATAAAAAATTCCTTATGTTATAACCATAAGATGCCTCATTCCATGATCATAATGGCATAATTGCATTAGTGTTGGAATCCATTCGAATAGCCCATAACTCTACCTTAGAGCATTGTGTTCCCCGTATTAAGATATTAATTCTCTTCCACGTCTAACGAAACCCCCTAATGGCTTGGTCCCATGCCTCTTTGGCCCACCTACTATCTCGGGCCAATGATCTAAATGAAATTGGATGAAAATTCAAGAATGGAACTCTGTTTCAAACACAAGAAAATTTCATGCCTCATTTTTTTGTTCTCATTTTAGGCTAACTTGATATTGATACTACAATGAAAACATGGTTTGTAGTAATCCTCCATCATCATTTTTCCCCTCAAAGTGTTCTGAATGATTGGAATGTGATTCACATTTTTCACCCCCATGGTTTGGGTTGATTCAAATGACTTTAGCATTATCCTGCTTTTACACTAGTGCATAAGTCTAGTTCCCAATAATATACTTCATCCCACCAGTGAGTTGGGAAGCCCCCATGGATAGACATCAGGATAACATTACGGGAAAATTCGTTGCATAATCCCCATCAACCATTGTCACTCTTTAGAAGCACCCACACATCTCCCAAGTGTATGCCCCATCAACCACTATTGCTTTATAGCGACACTTGAGAAGCATCCACGCATAACTTCATCCACCATTAACACTCCATAGTGGCACCCGAGTAGCTTCCATGCCTAATCCCCCTCTGTCATTATCGCTCTATGGAAGAACTTCGGAAGCTTTCATGCATAATACCCATCTTCCCTTGCTGGTCTATAGCGGCACCCAAGAATATTTCTTGTGAAACCACCCTATCTTGTGCGCAACCCCTCAGGTTTTGTTCATGCCTTAAATCTTGTGTTCTTCCCTCCTTATGTGCTCCATCTGTCGTCCTTATGCAAAGGCACCATGTTTGAGCCCAACTTATGCACAACAGCCCTATCTTGCAAATAATACTCATTTATGACCCTCCAGGTTTGCATGAAGTTTTTTCAAGATCATTTGGTTAGTAATTTATGTTTCATTGTTTTTTTTCATGCTTCATTGCCTAGGAATGCTAACATATATAACTTCTTTGAATATCTACAAAAATGTGATCCCCTCAATAGATCAGTCCACAACTCTGTCTCTATACAACATTTTAGGTTTCTTTCCATCACTAAGGGATGAAGAGAAAAAGCTATATAAGTCCTATGGGCGAGGAGTGAATCCTCACTTTCTGAGATGAAGGATGTTAAACTATAAGTCACCTGCAATTATGATACACGTATTTAAATAGTTTTCTCTGCATTAGAGAATAATAAGTAGGGTACTATTCAGGGGATGGGCGCCAGTGCATTCTCTCCCCCTCTCCCTTTGGGCTTTGTCCCCATTGACAGCTTTTTTAGTCTCTACGTAATCCCCTACACCCTCTGATGGGATTTTTCATGTATAATGTCTATATCCCCCTCATATTTCAAGGAACCCTCATTTTTCCATGGGATGCTAACTAAGTGTAATCCCTTATTTCCACTTTGGGCTATTGACTAAGAATAAGCCCCAATTTCCTATTTCGGCTACTAACCATGTGTACATCCTACTCCATTCCTCACAGACATGCCTTTCTCAATGTGATCATCAGGTCTTTATTGCCTCTTGTTTCCCACACTGAGTATGACTCACGTGTTCTTAGAGTAAGCATCCACCATGACAACCAAATCTGGGATTCCTTAGTGTGTAATCCCCATCGCCAATCCAACCGAACAACATGGACTTTGATCCTCTCTCCTTTTTAAGAAATGAATGTTAAAATCCACTTTCAGGTTCATGCCCATCACCCATCAGTCCTGCCCACTTCAATTTTGTTCAATCATATCCCCCATGATGATTAAATTTATGTGTTTGAACTACATTGGTTTTGACCCCTTTCTCCTATAAAGGGTACATAGGATACCACCCTAGGGTTCAACCACTATCACATGTAAATATCAGTGTCCCCTTTTTTGGGATTCACACCCTTGGTCCACCAGAGAGTGGTGTTAGACTAGTTCCTTAACAGGTAACCATGCATAATCCCCACACTCAATTCATACTCATCCATCCAAGAGTGTCCCTCTTGTGATGGGCCTCTAACCATACATAAGACCCATCATGTTGTTGGGTCATTTTCCATTGTGAAAACATTGATTCTACTCCCCATTCTTGAACTACATGGACTTTGATTCTTGTCTGTCAGGATATATAAGAAACCTCTCTACGGTTCTATTTAAACACACATTTTTTCAGGCATGCTAATGGCTATTGATTTCTCACATAACAATGCTAATGTGAGCCCCTCAATAGATCCCTCCCCAACCCTATCTCCATATAGCTTTTTCGGTGCATTCACATCACCAGGATTTTATGTTTGCTGATTATGTTAGTCCTAGGGATGATGAGTGAATCCTCACCATTCTAGCTATATGATGTTAAACTACCAAGAACGTACATCCATGATACATGATGTTAAACTATGATCACCGAATAAGTGAAAAATCCAGATGGGACCATGAAAGGGATGGGCACCAATGCCTTCTCACCGCCGCTCCATTTGGGCTTTATCACCATGCACAACTCAGGAAGTGTCCATGGAATCCCCATCACCCTAAGATGGGAGGATTCAAGTATGATGGATATTTCCGCCTCGTACATTTGGACACCCTCTTTCCTCATTGGAACACTAACTAAGGGTAAGCCCGTAATTCTTTTTTGGGAAGCTATCCATGCATATGTCACACTCTATTTCTCATGGATGCACCTTTCATGATGTGATCATCAATTCTTTACTGCCTCTTGTTTCCCACACTGAGTATGATTCATGTAAGCTTAGTGAAATCATTGAACGTGACACCTATCTCGGGGCTACCTTAATGTGTTATCCTCACCCCCATCTTACCGAACTACATGGACATTGATTCTCCAACATGGGGATATATAGGAAGCCTCTCAGGGGTTCAATCCCAACATCACAATTATCATCAAGTTAGTTTTTATTGGATGCTAACCATGAGTAAGTCTATCTCTATTACTCACGAGCCCAAAATTCATGAAATGATCATCAAGTCTTTGTTTCCTCTTGTTTCCCTTGCCGAGTATGAATCGCATGGGCTTAGATAAATCATCGACCATGAAACTGAACTCTGGTATTGATTATTGTGTAAGACACATACCCCATCCAAGTGAACTAGGAGAACATTGATCATTTCCCCTTTCCAAAAATATTTCATATGAAGCCTCACTGAGGTTCAATCACTTCATCCATCAGTCCTAACCACTTCACATCAGATCAATCTCGTCTCACATGATGTTAAATTGTACCCTTTAAAATATGTGGGTTTTAATCCTTGTCTCCTAGGTAGGGTACCTAGGAAACCTCCTAGAGGTTCAAACCCAAACACTAGTAAATGTACATGTCCCCATTGATGGGATTCGAACCATTGTACCATTACTTATTAGTGTTATACAAGTTCCGAGGAAGCTAACCATGATTAATCCCCACACTCAATTCGTACTTGTACAAAAAAGAGTGCCCATCTAGTGATGGGAAACTAACCACGTGTAAGACCTTGTATGTTATAGGTTCATTGTCCTTTGTGCACACCACAATTCTATTCCCCATTCATCAAACTACAAGGACATTGATTCCATTCCATTTGTATAAATATGAATTCTCTCTACGATTCATGCCCAACATCACCATCATCTTCACATCGGTTCGATCCCATTCTTCTCATCTGCTTCATTCAACCACAAATAATACATCCTGATTCTAACTTGGGCTGCCACATCCAAGTGAAATCATTCCAACCACTTGGACAGCTAACAATGCATAATCCCCACACAATACATAACCATCCAACAAAATGTTTCCCTCTTGTGATGGGATGATAAATACATGTAATCCCCGATAAAATTTTGGGTTGTTGTCCATTGTGTGCACCCTTATCTCATGATTCACCTTATAAAACTATCTGGGTATTTATAACTATCTTATACACGTGGTACATAAGAGGCCTCTACAATGATCAATCCCCTAAAATGGTAAACCTTGGTGTTGCCTTTTTCAAGACCTAATCATCCTTAGATCCACCCTCATTGGGAGTTTTTATCGGCCCATCTAGTGAGCATCCTAGGTGCTCCCTCCATGGGATTTACCCATCAGTTCCACTATCATTAGTGTTCTGATCAGCCCAATCCTTCTCTGCTAGATGTTAAACTTGCGACATAAACCATGTAGAACATGCGAAGATGAAGAAAACCTTGAAGGAATTCCTCCAGCCTATAATTCCCCTCAATCTATTTGGGATTCCTTAGGCTTCTACACCCATGAAAATCCCTATCATAAGGGAAAAAATATAGGTGGAATGGTAATCTATTGTGCAGACACACTAGCAATGTCCAATGTGACAACTCCATTCACCAAAGGATGCGACCCTATCATGACCCCATGGAATATATTGACAGAATTAATGTAATTAACTATCATCCATGAATATGTGGCATAGATAAGAGTATCACAAACAATGTCTTAAATCTATGAGGTTGACCCGGACTAGGAAATGAATTTGGAAGTGGAATCCAAGGTTGGATTTATGGACATCCCATTATCCCATTTTGATCAATGAAAAATGTCTCTAAATAAAGGACAGATGCATCTCGCCATTGGAAAGTGCGAATGTAGGGAAATAGCCAGCGCATCCCTATGGATTGATGTGTGTGCCCCAATGAAAGCATTTAAAACAACCATCTTCTTAAGTATGTTCGATAGAGTCTTATTGATGTTCTCTATCAGTTTGATAGCTATTACTTTATAGTGGGATGAATTGTGGGATTTAATATTATACTCCTAAAATATATTTTCTACTATAAAAGATTAGAAATAGGTGCCATTTTCCATCAGTATTGTATGAGGGACAAAAAATCTAGTAATTATGTTGGAATTCAAAATGATGACAATGATTTCATCCCTAACATAATTTAGGGGTATAAGAATATGGTGGTAGTTAAGATGTATTTGATCTACTTGGCCATAACTGGAGGGTATGGCCCACCACATCAATTCATTATATAGGAATTGGAATTAATTTTTTCATTGTATTTAGTATCTTTTGAGATTGATTGATTAAATTGGAATTTACTTAGAAGGAATTAAATTTCAGGGTGAATTCTTGGTAATCCTTTTTCAATGTGGGTTAGTAGTACCCAAGACTTCGAATTTTGTTGGAATACTTGTATCTTGATTGGTAGGAACAATAAGATCTTAACTATAATTCTTCCATTATAGAAGCAGCCTCTTCTCTATCGGTACACCTAAAATGGACTCAATCAAATCCTCATTTATATTGAAAATTCCAGAGATTTTTTCTATTATAGAGTGTGATGTTGGTTTCTCACCACCATATTTTTTCTTTCCCAAATATATCTAATGGGATTACTCAAGTGTGATGGTAATATTTTACTAGCAACATCAACCCTATGGTAGGACTATATGGCTGATGGATAGGTTTGAATTAATTAATCTCCTCAATTCCCAATTGAAAAAAGTTAAGAAAATTTAGCATTGGGAAAGGTTGATGATTGTGTCATTTAAATTTGGATAATCAAATTCCATAGTATCATCTGACAATGCATCTACCAAGAAATTCTAAGATCATATGGTGTGGATAAATGATGTATCTATGGATAAATTTTCCATTAATTGGTGTTCATAATCAATATGAGGGATTAGCTCTTATTTTCTAATGGAATAATCATCATTTATTTGTTTGTTTAACAACTTTGAATCATATTTTACTACTCAATGGTCCACTAGTATTTGGAGTTCCAGTTCCATGAATTCAATGAAGGCCTATTATTCTGCTTCATTATTAGTACATCCTTATTATAATAGGAAGGAGTAAGGAATGAATAATTTTTCTATAGAGATAAGAACAATCCCAAACCTGCCTATTTTAAAATTAGTGACATCCATTTTCCTCACTATTGGAATCTTGTACATGCCATCAAAATAAAATTCCAATGTTTGGGGTATACATTAATAAATTACATATTCTTGTACAAATAATTATTATCTGACAATTTTGTTTCTATAGATTGATGTTCTTCAAGGAAATATTTAATGTTAGGGCCATTCATTAGTTTCTGAGGAACGAATTGTACATCAAACTATTATTGAATAATCACCCACCATGAACATTTTCCAGTCAATATATGAAGTATGAGGATGTATTTGAGTCACTTATTGTGAGAAACCATCTAGAACTCATTGTTCTGCAAGTAGTGCATCAGTTTCTGAACCATGAATTTTATTTTTAGGCAGAAATTATCAGTATATAAATAATGAATATCAACATCAAACATGGATTGACATAGATAAATAATTATATTTTCATTCCCCGAATCGTTCCTTTTTAATTGGAAGGCACCCATTGATTGATCCAAGTAAGACACAAATTGAGTGATAATATTTCCTACAACAGCATCTACTTATATTGGTGGTCTCAAGAAGTATTTATTGAGGCTCTAAATTTATTTATTATAGTCACAATTACTCTAACATGTGACCCCATTCTTCATATATTTGGTAATGGGAAAACAATTCCTCCTATATTTGCTATAATGCACCTTATGTTGTCTATGTGTCCTTTATGTCCTCCATAATCATTATGATTTTTAGGAGGTGACATGATATGGAATTCATTTTCATTATTATGATTGACATATATTCCACTATAGAATATAATAATGTGAAGAAACATTAACCCAGTTACTTATAAATCATACTATAAGGGATTAATTTTCATTTTATGTTGCCATAGATTGTTGATTATGGTATATTGATCTTCCCGGTTCTCAGCACATTTTTGGCACTTAACCTCTATATCATCAATTTGGAATTTAAAAAACATCCCTATAGAGGATTTGAATATGTGATACATGACATGTTAGTATGGGGAACCATAATTCTTTAATGAAAAGGGAGTTACCTGAAAACTAAATACTCCGTGGGGGCCCTAAAGGTGGTGGATTTTTTATTTTTTCTAAAAAATTCAATTTTTTTGTTCCTAAAATTGGAATCAATTAGGGAGAAGAATTTATAACCATCTATCACATCAATTATTAGCTCTATTATTTGATTGATGAAGTCATCTTTTGGATAGTGCTGTTAGAGATCTATGAAGTCAATTAAGATCCGGATTTTCCCATTTTTTATATTTAATGTGATGATATTGGTTAACCATTTTGGGTATTGACCCTTTTCTATTAGGTTTTCCATGATCTGTTCATCCACATCAGCCTCAATATTGGAGATTTGAGTCGGGTGTGTCCTTCTGGTTACATGTTTGTATCTCATGTGGTATTCTAGAATGCATCTGTAGTGGGTGGACACCTCTGGATCATGGTCTAAAATATCTATGTAATTATTTGAAAGCATGAACATGTGTTTCTTAAGAAGAAGGTATATATCTATTGTAATTATGAATTCATGGACTATAATAACCATGCTTTTTATTTCACACTTATACATAATTTTATTATATAAAATATTCACTTGATACAATAGACATGATCAAGAGGTCTAGGGTATTTGGGGATTAGGAACATTAAATAACAACTAAAAACATGAAATAGACATCTTTATTAAAAACTTCTTATACAGCACCACACACATTCCTTCATACATAACATTGCATGGGATAGCCTTAGGACATGCATAATAAAAAGGTGAGCTATAAATCCCAATAAGTGCATAAAAGTGGAATAAAAAGAAGAATGAAGTACGTGTTAGGAAATAAGCATATCAATGGTTAATTAGAGAAAGATGAACACAAATCCATGATATATCATAATTATCATAACATGGAAATGTGGAAACAATATTTAACATGATATTAGTATGAACCAAGGATCATTTCACATGGAGCATGAGTAAACCCTCATTTCACTAGAATTATCATGAGTAAACCCCCATTTCACAGGATGCCTCAGGATACTAATCTTTACCCAATGCATTGTAGTGCTATCAGAGTTCACCCATTTCAATCATTTCTTTTCATGCAAATGTGTGCCACATGGATCATATAACATGGATTCATTAAACAAAATAATTTTTTCAAAGATAACGAAATGTAAAATTCATACATGAAACTCTATAATCCATAAGTAAATGCGCCTAATGTTGAATACCCTTGATTGAGAAATGTGAATAGTATTCACTACAAAATTACTTTGGCTTGAAAAATCACGGTGCAATTTAGGCAGCATAGCAGCATGTCATAAGAATTCATAAAAATGGTTGATGACAATGAAAAGGGTGTCTCATCATATTTAAATGAAAAGAAGAGAAATGGGGTAATATATATACATGTTTCAACATATTTAATTTAATTTATATTCATAATACAAAAGAATAGGGTGAATGTAAATGAGGAGATAGAAATCCCATACCGAATGTTGCCATGATAACGGGTGTACATGGGAGGAATTCATGAATGAGAAATTGGCCTATAATCATTCAAACATAAGGATGGAATTATGGTCGAGGTGCTAAATCATACCCCAACATTTTTAATTTAAAATAAAAGGATATAGAAACATAAAGAAAACTTGGTTAGAAAATGAGAGAGGAAGAAATATCTTACATGGAAGAGTAAACCCACAGGCTTGGGAGAGGCATAAGAGTGGATTATTGGGAGCTTGGGAAACCTTGGGGGGATTCTTGAGAGAGGATGGAAGAGTTTTTTCGAGATAAAAAGGCTTCGAGTGAAGATGAAGTGGTAGTTTTCATGGGTTTATATAGGAAAAGAGAGGAAATTCTATATTATTTAGGTTTTGGACCCCACACATTAAACTAAGAATAACCAAAAACCATACCATGTTTTTTTCACATGGTTTTTTACAACGGAGAGTGGAAAAAATATATTATATTTCCAAATGCTGAAAATATTAAAATATTTGTCTTTCATAAGTGGATGTGAGTCACACCCTCAAGGCAATCATTTCAAAAAGATAAAATGTTTTATAATTATTGGAGGGTCCACTAAAACATTGTAAAATAAATCAAAACTAAAATACTATATATTAATTGTAACACATATATTGGTCAAAACTCCCATTTAGAGTATTTTATTAAATCACTATTGGGTCATTATGATATCATAAAACACATTATATATTTAAAAGGTATGGAATTTTTACCCAAAAATTCTATTGTCTCAGAAAATTATGAAACAATAACTATTGGATAATTTCATCATCCTCTTTCCAAAAATAATATTCATTTCATATAAAAAAATTTCTAATATGTGAATTTTTTACATTTCAAATAAAACAATACAATTAGGGAAAAATCATGGGTTTTGTGAAAAATAACTTTCAAACCTTAATAAGAATTACAATTGTATTCATAAAAATTATAGGATAATTTATATTTAATAAAAATATTTAGTAATAATGTTTTATTAAAATGTGATTTAATTAAAAAAATCATTAATTCATCAAAATATATTTATAAATTGATTATTAAATAAAAAATACTATTTGTGCATTAAAAAATATTTACAAAATAGCAATAACAAAATGAATGTATATTCTTTTTTATATACAAAAATAATTCACATACTCATAGTGCTATGGTCATTTTACATAACCCCTTATAACAGCCGCATATGACCTAAGGGTATGGTGTGTGATGGTGAAAAACTATTGGTGTGGCTCAGATAACATTGCACGGGTGGTAATCTCTATCAATTCCAATTCTCCCATAAGATGTTCCATTCAAGATTAACAAGCTAAATCTCAGCTTGGGTTTGTTCAAGAGAAAACCCAATTGATGCCACCTCCTTTCCAAGCTCCAAAAAATGGGCTTCATATAGAGAAATTCTACAAGATGAGGTCATCGCTTCGATTGTCAGAGTAAATTTGATTTTTTAAATCCATATATTTATACTAATCATGTGGTCACTGTTCAACTACTATATTAGCAACGGTAAAAATTCATAATCGTATTTTAAAATCCAAAAGAGAAAAAAAATTATTTTTATATGTTTTATATAACAATTCTACAGAATAAGTCATTTTATTAGATCAAGGGAAATTTTCATTAATAAATGTTTGGGTCTTTACATTTTCCACCCATAAAAAATAGTCCACCCTCGAATATTCTTTTTCCCACACTAAAATAGATTAGGGTAACTCTGCTTCATCACATACTAGGATTTCCACATTCCTTATTAAAACATGTGGTTTCTCCACAATAATATCATGTGTGGAATAATCTTATTTCATAGAACTTTTTCCCAACTATCTAATGCTTTAACCACCTTCCATTAATTGGGGAGGTAATCCTCCTATTGTAACCCCTCTGGATTGATTACATGCGATGGGTCTATATGTACTACGTCAATAATGATACATGGAATATATCTTGTACTTGAGATAGGTTCGGTGGGAGTGCTAGTCGTTAGGCCTCTATTGCGATCAAGGATCTGAAAAAGACCGATGTACCTTGGACCAAGATCTACCTTCATCAAAAATCTCATAAATCTTTCCCATAGTGATATGTGGAGGAACACCATGTCCACAACATCCAACTATAGGCATCATCGATGATTATCATCATAGATCATTTGTTGATTCTGAGAAGCATTAATGTGTTGTAGGATGGTCTTAACATTCTCCACCAATTCCATGAATATTTCTAGAACTAAGAGTTTTCTCTCCCCAACATTATCCCAAAATGTTGGTGTTCTTCACAACATCCCCTAAATGGATTAATTAGAATTCATTTGGATGCTTGAGTGGAAACTGTTATCGTAAGAGAATTCAACCAGAGGAAGATGTTAATGACATCCTTCGTTGAATTCCATTGAGCATGTCCTCAACACATACTCAAGTGTTTGGATGGTCAGCTTAAATTGGCCATCATTTTGAGAATGATAAGTCATACATAAGTTCAGATAAGTATTAATATCATGTTAAAGACTCTTTAAAAACATAGAGGTGAATCATAGATATCGATTAGATATAATAGATACGGGTACTCTATGAAGCCTTACCACATAACTAATATATATCTTTGCCAACTGATTCAATCAGAAATCCGCCTGAATTGCAATGTGATGAGTATTATTTGTAAGACTATCCAAAAAAACCAAGATTTCATTGTTTCCATTAGATTTTTTCAAAAGACCAGTGATGAATTCCATGGTAATGTTCTCATATTTCCATGTTGGTATGGGTAAAGGTTGCATCATACACTTGGGATTCAATCTCTCATACTACACTTGATGACACGCTAGAAATGTTGAAGTATACTCAATGTTCTCCTTCTTCATGTTATCTCACAAAAAATTCTCTCATAGATCTCTATACATCTTTGTGTTTCCTGGTGAATGGAGAAATTTGAACTATGTGCATCAACCAAAAGTTATTTCATTTATGCTTGATTTTATAGAACACATACTATTGACCCAAGTCATACAATTACTTCTTCTTTATCATTGAACTCTGAGGATTTCCCAATTTTTTATCTTTTTCACTTTATTTTGAATTCCAACATCATCCTTTTGAGAATCCTTCAAACATTCCAAAAGAGACGGTTGGTCAATCATTTGTGAAAGGATTGAAGATTCTCTATTGTTTATGATTCCCATGTCCATATTAAAAAATTATAACAAGATTGTATCTTTTTCATTTCTCATCAATAATAGAAGTGATTTTTACTTTATACATAGAGCATCTGGAACATTGTACTCTTTACCAGGGAGGTAAGGGACTGAGCACTCATAGTCTTTTATTAGATCTAACCATCTTATTGGCACATATTCTACTCTTTCTATGTGAATAAATAATTGAGGCTTTTCTGATCTGTATATACTTCATACTTCTCCCCAAATAGGTAATGTCAACAAATTTTTAAAGAAAATATTACTGAAGCCAACACCAGATCACGTGTTGGATTGTTTTTCACATTAACAATCAATTTCCATGAAGCATATGGAATGAATTAGTCGGTTTTTATCAACACAAAGCCCATGATATTCTTTGAAGTATTCATAAATACCACAAAAGAGCTCCACTAGTGGTTAATGTGAGCCCATCCATAGTGATAATCCTCCTTTTCAGCTTCTTGAAGTTCTATTCTCATTCATCACTCCATGAAAAATTGACTCCCTTTTGAGTTATCCTGGTAAGAGGTTTTGACAATCATAAGAATTTTCTCTCAAATAGGTTATAAAATCTGGTTAAACTAAAGAATCTATGTATATCCATTACATATGTTAGCCTCATACATCCCTCAATTACAAATATCTTTGATGGATATAAATATATCTCATTGTATTTTATGATATGACTAATGAATAAGACCTCCTTCAACCAGAACAAACAGTTTCTGTACTTTTTTATGGAGATTATCCTCTCTCAAGGTATCTAGTATTATGCTTAGAAGCACCTTATACTCCTCCTTGGTTTTGAATTATATTAGAATATCACCAATAAATACAACCCCAAATTTTTCTAGGTAATCTCTAAAGACCCAATTCATCATGTCTATGTTGATTTCTGGAGATTAGTATGTCTGAATGGCATTACTATGAATTCATAGTTCCCATATAATGTACATAAAGTAGTCTTGGGGATATCCACCTTCTTCACCATTACATGGTAATATCCCAACCACAAATCCACCTTGGATAAGTATTTTTCTACACAAAGATAATCAAACATGTCATAAATTCATGGAATATGATACATTTTTTGTATCATGAATTTTTTGAGAACATAAAAATCAATTGAAAGGCGCATTAACCCATCCTTCTTCATGAAAAAGAGGATGGGTGCACCCCAACGTGACTCACATGGGCTTATAAACCCTTTATTCAGATTTCCTATAGATGTTTATTCAGCTCCTCAGGCTCTAAATTAGCCATTCTATATATAGTCTTTGATATTGAAAACACCCCAGGAATAAGATCAATTGAGAATTCAACATCTCTTCTAAGAGAAAGACATGGCAATTCCACAGGAAACTCTTCAGTGAATTACCTCACAATAGGCATTTCTTCGAGAATAGTTGATTCCTTGGAATAATTCATCTGATCAATATATTCATGCTCAAAGGGTAGTAATATCCACTCCTGATATGATGGTTGTAAAGAGGATTCATTGTCCCCTTTGCACATGTACATAATCGGGGGTTGATTCGCTATATGGAGAGTGATTTATTTATCACGACAATTTATGTTGGATATATATAGGTAAATATGTTCCATGAAAATAATTGTATTAAATTAGACCATAAGGTGTATGAGGAGGTTTTATAGGAAGTTCAATCCACAAATTATGACAGTGGATGAGTTATACTCATGGGATGCAATGATTTCCAATTTTCCATTCTCACTGACATCTTTACATCAATTATTTGTGGTGGTGTTGGGATTATTTTACTAAACGTCCAGGATATAAAATAATGAGTAGAACTAGAATAAAAAAGTGAGTTTGATATTCTGGAATGAATAACTGGCATACCTATCACAACTTTCTTTTAGGTGATCACTTTGGTGGTAGTAAGGGAAAAAGCTCACCCTTGTGGACTTAGAGGAAGTTGGTTTCCTGTGAAAACCCTTGGATGAGGGAACTAGTTTGAAAAGTGACCTATATCATTAAAGTTGACGCAATGAAAAATGAATTGAGGATTTAATGGAGTGTTCTTATCCTATGTCATAGCTACGGTTTTTTCTTATTGGTAGTTAATGGCCATGTGCTCTTCTCTTCCACACTTAATGAATTTCCTCATCACCTTTATGAATTTTATGGGGTACTTATTTCCGGTCCTTTGGAATGTGGGGTTCTGGATTTTCATAGAACCATTAGATTTATACATTGGACCGCTAGAATTATAGTCCACCTTACAATTCTTATCCCCATGATACCCCTGAGATTCGTTGATCTCCATTTTCACCTTGAGGGAACATCAAAAAATTTCCTCAAAGCTCTCGAATTAATGAATTTCTAGGGATTTCCAAAGGAAAATTTTTCATCCAACATAGAAGTGTTCAACCTTTCATTCATGGGTAATGAAAAAGCTGGAGGTGTATCATGCAGGTCGTGTGAATTTTTTCTCATACGCTCTGATGGATTCAATATCTTTTTTTTTATGGAAAGAATGTCCCTTTCAATCCTATGTTAGAGGGTGAGAGTAAATTACGTACCATTTTTTTGGAAATACTTCCATTTTAATTTCTCCATCTCCTCTTCAAGATTCTTGTTTTGGATCAATGTCCACCAGTGATCAGCTTAACCTTCCATATGATAAGCATCCAAATGAACTTTTTCTTGTTCGGAACATTGAAGTATGTAGAAGATCATCTAAATGAAGTTGATCCATTGTTATGTGATTGAGGGATCATATGATAAGTTAAAAGTAGGTGGCCTTTGTCTCATGAATATCTCGATAATAACTTTTTATTTCTTGGGGGGGGTTGAACGTTCAACTTTACCAATGTTTATAATCAAATTAAGATTTAACTAGGAGATTATCATGATAATTATTATGATTCACACTCCCATTGGGTTGGGCATATCATTATAACAATCAACACATTGATCTACGCATTGGTTGTAACCCCGAGTCCTACTTTTACCAGAAATTGGATGGAATAAAAGGAATTTTAGGGGAAACACATAAAGGGGAATCCAATGAAAAAACTGAATAACATATAAATTAAATTTATTTTCAAAACATAAGAATTTATAGGATTCAATCTATGTTTTCCATGAGATACTTCCCAACATATATTCTCAGGGAAATTTTTTATGCCCTCTATAATGGTTCATACTAAGCTTATGAATTTACCAAAGCATATTTCCCATGACTGTCATAACCTAGAGTGCATCATGGCCCGTTGTCATGCACCAGTTCTCGTTCGATTCTAGATCAAAGTGGGGTTTTCTGGTTTTACCCCTAGATACATATATGCCAGAGCTACCTCTACCAATTTTATCCAGACATGGATGCATTTTCTTAACAAACCACCTACTTAATACTCACCAAAATTTAAGGATATAATTATTATGCATATTCTTATCCCTTAGCAGGGTTTTCTAATCCTAATATTAAAAAATAACTAAACCAATCTTTTAATACAAACTATAACAACCCTACTCTATATTACACACTTAAACCAAATCTATTTAATAATATATTCACTTGATAAAAATATAATATTGATAGTTCTAGTGTCTTTGGGGAATAAGAAAATTACATAACTACATAAAACATGAAATGCACATCTTTATTGAGAACTCCTTTTACGTGACGACACACAATCCTTCATACATATTATTACATGGGATAAACTGAGGACATGCATATGTAGAGGGTGAGATATAAATCCAATTAAGGGAGTAAACAAGAAAAAACATGAAGAATAAATTACATGTTAAGAAATAGAAAAATCAATGTATCATAATAGAAACATGAACATAAAGGAATTATATAGCCTTATTTTCATAACATGGAAATGTGGAAACAAAATTTAACATGGTATTAGCATGTGCCAAGGCTCGTTGCACATGGTGCATGAGTAAAAACTCATTTAACATGAATTATAATGAGTAAAAACTCATTTCACATGACTTTGCATGATACTAATATTTACCTAATTCTTTGGAGAACTATCAGGGCACACCATTCGCAATCATTTAATTTCATGCATTAGGGTGCCACAAGGATCATATGACATGGATTCATTAAACATAATCATTTATTACATGATAAAGGAATGTTTAATTCATACATGAAAATCTATAATCGGTATGTAAATGTTCATAAAGGTGAAGACCAATGATAGGAAAATGGGCATGGTATTCAATACACAATGACATTAGCTTGGAAAATAGTAGTTCAATTTCAGTAGCATAGTTGTGTGTCATAAGAATTCATAAAAATGTTTCATGAGATATAAAGGGGTGTATCATAATATTTACATGATGTGTAAAATTATGGTATCATATAGAAACATGTCCCAACATATGTAATGGAATTTAGAATCACAATACACAAGAATTTCATGAATGTAAATGAGGAGAGGGAAATCCATTATGAAATTTCGTGATGGTAATGAGTGTACATGGGAGGAATTAATGATATGTAAAAGAGTATAAAATCGTTAGAACATAATTATGAACGTATGGGGAGGTTTTAAATCATACCCAAATAGTTGTAATTGAAAATACAAGGGTATAGAAACATAAAGAAACATGGACAAAAATGAGAAAGCATGAAATCCCTTACATGGATGTGTGATCCCAAAGTCTTAGGAGAGGCTTGAGAGAGGAATATTGGGGGATTAGGGATCATTGGGAGGATTATATGGAGAAGAGGGGGGAGTTTTGTTTCGCTCCAAGGGATTTTAGTGAAGAGGAAGTGGGAGCTTGGGTGGGTTTATATAGGAAAATAGAGGGATTCATTATTATTTATGTTTTCGACACCACCCAAAAAACTAATCAAAACCAAATACCAACCCATGGTTTTTGCCCATGGTTTTTTGAAAAAGGTGAGTGGAAAAATTTATTTTATATTTCCAATATCATAACTTATGAATATATCAGGCTTGCTTATGTGGAAGTGAGTCACAATCTCAAGGTAATCATTATAAAAAGTCAAAATGTTTTATAAGTCTTGGACGATCTATTAATGCTTTGTAAAAGAAATCAAACAAACCTAAAATCACATTATTTTAATGTTAAAACATATATTGGATGAAAATCCCATTTATTGTAAATTATTACTTTACTATTGGGTTATTATGTTGTAATGAAACACATTATATATTTAAACGGTATTTAATGTTTATCAAAAAATTCGACTGTCTTAGAAAATTATAAAAAAATTACTGTTGGATAATTTCGATTTCCTGATTCCAAAAATAATATTTATTTTTTCTAAATAATTTTATAAATATGTGTATTTTTAATTTAAAAATAAAAACCAAAATTTATAAAAAATTCATGGGTTTTTTCAAAAACAGATTTCAATCCTTAATAAGAATTACAATTGTATTCATAAAAATTATAAGATAATTTATTTTTAATTAAATGTAATTTAATAATAATATTTTGCTAAATTTTTATTTAATTAAAAAATCCATTAATTAATCAAATCAGATTTATTAATAAAATATTAACTAGAAAATACTTTTTTTGATTTAAAAACTATTTAAAAAATAAAAATAATAAAATGAATGCATATTTTTTATTATATTCAATAATAATGCACATCATCATTGTTCTAGGGTCTTGTAACATTACTCCTTATAAAAACCTCATATGACCTAAGGGTAAGGTGTGAAATGGTGATAGACTCTTGGGGTGGCTCAGATAACATCACTCAGGTGGTAATCTCAATCAACTACCACTTCTCCCATATGCCATTTCATTCAAGCTTAACATGTTAAATCTTAGATTAGGCTTGGTCAGGACAGAACCCCACTGATGCCACCACCTTTACAAGCTCCAACAAATGGGCTTCCTATGGAGAAATTCTACTAGATGAGGCCATTGCTTCTTTTTTCTGAGTAAATTGGATTTGTTAAATCCCAATATTTATACTAATAAATTGGTCATTGTTAAATGGACATATTTTCCATGATAATAATTCTGAATGGTATTTTAGAATCCAAAACATAAAACAAAGAAAGAGAATATGTTTTATATAACCATTTTACATAATAAGACATTTAATTTGATCAATAAGAGTATTCATTAATAAATGTTTGGGTCATTACATGGATGCATTGATCAATGTGGTGTATTTATATTCTTATATTCCCATATTTATTTCCTAGAGCACAAAAATAGAGCTAGAGAAACCTTCCTTAAATGATGGTGGTGAATCCCTAAGGTCATTCTTCTCTTCATCTCTCTAATGTATTACATCTTCAGACTATACCTTTGAATTATTTTATGACATATTTTTTTAGTTCTGAGAGTATTAGACATTTTTATATTTGTAATATGAAGCCAATAATTCCATATCAATTTATGGGGTGAGGCATTTATGAGTTAAAATGGGAGATGAGAGAATGAGAATGATGAAAATCATCTTTTCCCATTTTCATTACTGTTTATTCCATCATATCTAAAGTAACAAGTATTTATTTAATCTCAGGTGAAGGAATGAAAATATTTTCATTCAGGATTTCATTATTTCCCAGAGAGTTGTCAACTTATTCATTGATTTTGGGTAATGTTTTTACAACTAATATCACGAAATTTATTGGAATTGTCTCATATTTAGACCCACCTCATATATTTTATTGATGTCCAGTTTATACTCTGCATTTATCTATTTTAAAATATTATATGTAATCATCTCCATATCAAAAGGGGAGTTGATTCGAGTGAAAAATTCAAACGTAAACTATTTCTATTTCCTCAACTAGAATCTTACACCAATGTACTCATATTCATAGGATTTATTTTGGTAATTTTCACCATGAAATTTACTAATTTGACCATTGATAAAATATTTGAGGAATTGGTGGTATGAATAATGTATATCCACATAGTAATGTACCCAAGGACTAATGAACAGAATATTGAAGGTCATATCTGGCATAACAACCATGAATTATAATTCAGACATGAAATCCCTAAACTATGTTATGAGTTTTATTTCAGAGAGATACATTTTATCACTCTTTCTATAACCCTGTAACATTAATGTGGATGGGGAAAAGTGAGATTCATTGAAATCTAGTTGATGAATTATATGTACTAGAATGATATTGACTTCAAATCTAATATCAATGAAATCACATCATATATGAATGTCATTTGTCCTTGCTGGTATAAACAAGGTCATGAGATGACTTTTTATGATGGTTCCCTTATCATAGTGTGTGAAAGAGACGATCGTGCGTCATTTCAAAAACTCATTCTATATATTCTATACCACTATAGAAAAAACCTCGACATAAAATTTTTGAGGGGATACATGTACTCTGTGAGTGCTTCCCATAGGTCTTTTGATTGACTCGGAGCATTTAAGATTGAAAAAATGGCTGAACCTAGGACCAATTTCTTCAATACATCATAATTATAGTCCAATGTTATACACTTCCCATAATTGGGAAAATCTTTTGTAGGTTCCTTAGGTGATGAAGTGCATGATGCAAATATATCAACCCATAGAACATATTATGAATGTTCTTCTACTATCGATGGATTAGGTCGTAAATATATTCCTATATGATGAGGATGATTAGTTTATGATTTTTAATCTAGCCTATATTTTTGAATTATCATGTCAGGTAAAATTCTATCATCTGTGGGGAAACTTCCTTTCTATTACTGAGCTCACAATAGATCATTACCATGAGATCCGGCCACGTAAAAAGATTGAGTAGGGATGTGGTAAGAGTATTTACTCTTAGAATGATCTTGTATTCCAATGTATCCTCAACTCTAATATCCTCTTCCCCTATTTCACTACTAAAATTTATGGAATTGAGGTTTATAATCAACCCCATAATCTAATATGGGATCTATTATGTCAATAACATTAAAGGAATCAAATATCAATTCCTATTTTGATGGATATTCCATGTGGAAGGTTGAATCTTGTTGTATAGTTCGGTAGGGTGGGGAATGTGATCTTAAGAATATGGGCATGAAGTTTGGTAGATTCAAAGAATATGTTGTCCATGAAATAGGTTCATATTCTTGTGATTTCATCTTGATATTTTGGTCATGTTTTTTTGGAATACTGGATTTTAGAGTACCCAACTGCCAGTAGAGTCAGCAATGTTGTAACAGAAGCGGCTGAGGGCACAATCTCTTGTAAAACCTGTGATTGGACGGATTTATGTGTCTAGTATACTTCATTTCTAACATAAAAATCCCTAAAAATGGTGTACATTATCATTTAATATTCTTCCATTCACTTTAATCCTCTGTATTTGTGGTAGAAAGATATGATACATGAGAATGATTCATTACCAACTTCAATTTCTCGGATTCCATCTAATTTTACAGGATGGCATTGAAAAAAACACTATGGAATGATTTTACCTACTACAAGATGAAGGGGGAAATAGTTCAGGAGATAATTATCACTATCCTTGCTGGGTTTATTGGGATTTGGAAACCTGATCATGTTTATTTCACTGATGAGATGATGTAGCTAGAAAAATGGTCACTTTGAAAAGAACATACATTTTCTTCTCATAAAACTATTTTCACATCTTATCTATTTTATTATCCTAATTAAGGGGATGTTTTTTATAATTCTCAAGAGGCTAAACCATATTATACTATTCATAATTTAGAAGAAGTGTAGGTATAGGGTCCTACCTAAGTGTAACAATGGATGTGTGTTTAATGAATTACATGCATTATATCAGTGTCTTTGCTAGAATACATTTTTCTAAAACCTCCACAAGGAATTTTCCTATTCATCACCAATTTTATGGGAGACATTAGGAATATGATAATATAGAAGGTTTCTTTAAATAGATTAGTCTAGGTTCTCTTAATCAGGGTATCAGATCACGAGTTGGGACGAACTGGAATGATCCATTCTGCATCATTTATCCCAATTAGGAGAAGAATAACATCATCTAATTAAGAGGTGGTTATGGTGAAAAGGCCCCCATGCTTGAGGGATGTGGTTGTTCCCATTTTACTTCAATAACTCATTCGGTATTCTTTGTCAACCTTGAAGGTTGTGTTAAAAATACCCCATCCCTGCAAGCTGGGGTTGCTCCTGAACCATCGTGGATTCTACTATCGTAGTTTCACTTCTAATTTTACTATGTTGTGTTCAAACATGGGGTCAGTGCATAATTTGATATGAACATGAATCACCCACATTCTAATATCATTATTATATTTATGAAATTTGGTCTATTTGATGACTAACATCCCCTAAGTAGGAGTCTTTCATTATATTTTCATTTTCCTGATACAATAGTCTCTCAATATCCTTCTCTCTTCTGGCCTGATATTGGTGAGAGTAGGTCAAGGCCTTTTTGAGTATATCATATTTTAACAAAGGACATTTTTTGATTCCATCTTAATGATATTACATTTCATGATTCCACCATTGGTGGGATTTTCTACTTGGGGAGAATAGTGAAATATAACTCTCTCTGTCCACACCATCCTCTAATATGAACACCTGATAGGGAATCATTGGTCAATTGTAGATATCTTTTTAACATTATAGGTTTGTGCATTGATGGGATACATAATTTTTATTGTGTATTAAATCTCATGAAATAAATATAATTACCTGGTCAATTTGGTATTGGATCTCTTCTATTTCCAAATTGTGACATCTATACTCATCACATGGTAATGAATTTTCCCTCAAGTGAAGAATAATTTTACATATATTAAAAAATTGCCCACAGACACATTCCAATTAAAACACTTATAGAATGTTTTATAGAGGGGATGATAAATTTCAAAACATGGATGGTATGTCATCTTTAGCCTGTTGTTTTCTCATGTTCATCATTTCATCTTCATCTTTTGTCATAGGATCCTCAACCCAGTCTGACTAGAGTGTGAGATTTTATTATTCTTTATCATATTAAAAATCAGTAGGGAGGACCTATATCATATTATAAAGTAGTATATTAATGTTTGTTTGGATAATGATCGTTTCCTTGGTCTGTTTCTAGATAAGTAATAATTTTACATGTTAATGACAATGAATCTGAGATGAATAACCTTTTTTCCCAATTGTATCACGATTGGAGTGATTTCTCCTTATTAAGTATCCATGGGGAAGTCCTTTTTTGATGAAATGAAACACTACTATAGATTAGTGAAGTACATCACATGGAGGAAAACCATGGTGGCTTATAGTAAGGGTATGAACACATTCCACTTTGATATTCTAGCCACATAGATGAATCACTACTACACAGATATATTTCACATCAAATTCCATCATGGGAATGACTACCATGGTTGATTATTGCAAGGGGATGACCCTATTGATCTTTCTTTTTATGGACATGCAGAGGGATGTTGTGACCCTTGTTGGGAGATGGTCTCTCAAGACTAATTAACTTATGGTCATGATACAAGTGTTCATGATAAAGTTATTGGGGAGGACCTTTAGAATAATTGGTGCTTCTCACATAATTTGGTAATATGAGAGTAGGATATTGATATTCCAAGGTAAGCATATGAGGGCATTAAGAACTCTTTCATTAAGTAGAGTGATATCATAGATTGTATTTTCAATATCTATTCATCATAAGTGAGTATTATTTTTGGATGAATTCCTATGAAAAACTAGGAAAACATTCTGGGAGAAGTGTGTTTTAGTTACAATGTCTTGCTTGCCTATATCCCACGTTTTTGTCTGAATTTTCTAATTGGATTATGGAATTTTGGAAAGAGATGGTTCCTACCTTAGAGTGGCCAATAGAATATGATTATTACCTTCTATTTAAATGGGTGTGTGATCCCAATTTAATTATTTGTATATCATGGGGGTGTTTTCCCCACGACCATCCTAGATATGCGAAGAATAATTTGTCTAGTTTGGGGTGACATGCTAGTGACCCACCCCATTTGTGGGGATGGAGCTATTTTTCTATCCCTTGGTCACAATTTTTGTTGTCATTATGATGTCCTAGCAGGTCTGTATGATGTAGGTAGGGATTTTCATTTTCTCATTCACCATTTTCAGGCTATACAAAGTGGCATAAATGATTGGAATGGGGATATTATCTCATTCTTAATCCAAATATGTGGTATTCACCTGCAACATTACTCTATTTATTGAGAGTGGATACTAGTAGTACTCACATTTGGGGTCATATAGTAAGGTCTTCTCCCAATTCTTTATCATAACATTACAAATTATTTCTTCAAGTGTTCGAGATGAGCCCACAAGTAGTCTTTATAATTATGGGTTGGTCTATATACCTTATAATTATTTGCCTCCAGATTAGACGGGAAATATTCATTTTATACCACATGATGTAGCTATTGACATGATTTAGTAATATTGTAATGTGTTTGTACTTTCTTAGAAGTTACTCCCAAATTAGGATGGTGGCCATAATTGGACACTTCCAAACAAGGCTATTGGAAGTCCTTGTCAGTTTAGGAAGGTTTATATTCCTACATAATTTGTCCAACCAGATATGAAAGGTAGGCTTACTAGGGTATATTCTTATTATTCTATTAGACAACTAAATTAATGTTGGTTGGTGTATATGTATTCTCACATTTTACCACTGATTTTGATTGATGGGATTCTTCGGAGGGGTAAGGATGTATCCCTACTCCCTGTTGGCCAGTTCCACCCCCAAGAGGCGATAATGTGTGCCCATTTTTGAATGAATTGGGATAGAATATTTAGTTTTTCACCCCACTCATTTCGAGGTTTCAATACTTTGTATCTGAATCAACTGGAGGATCCCCTTTCAAGGACCCATGATTAATCTAGATGAGTCCATACATAGCCTCTTGATCCACCTTGCTATGATAAGGGGGGACTGGTTGTTCTGTTATGTTGATAATCTCTTGAAATGGTTGAGGATAGCGATAAGTGTCATCTACTTCCGGACCACTGGACATCACTGATCGAACAATTGGTGGGTTCATTTGAGTGGTACAACCTATCAAGAATCTTCTATGGTCGTGATGGTATAATAATTGTCATAACCCTGGACCATTACATTATAGATCTATCATTAATGATGCTGGGTTGGTTAAAATATCATTTTCATGGATGAATACTCAACATGAAAAAATTTCCATGGCATACATTGGTAATATTTTGTGCGAGGCCATTTGGATATAAGGGAGATCATATTGGAATTTCCTAGACATAGTGAGGAAATGCGGAAAGAACAAAAAACCATTAAATAAGAAAATGATTTAAATGATAAAATTCCTCATTTATTTTTTTCCCATCATTAATTTTGGAGTGAAAGGGTAATGACATGTGGTTGATACCATCATCTTGGTTAAGGATTCATATTAGGTTCACCATTTTTTGATTCATTGAAAATCGTGTCTTCCCAACAATTTATTTTATGAGTTTGAGTTTTGTTTGATCATTCATGTCATTTTTACTACTTCCAAATAGTCTCCAATGACGTTTTTTTGTGTAGCTAGAAATAGAAAATGGTTCTATATCTACAATATCACATGGACCTTTTTTCTAAAGGCAGATGCTTGCTTAGACACTAGACCAATGATACATAATAACTCACATTGGTCGATATTATTGGAGGTCGAGATCATCACACATTTTTAGGGGATTTATTACCTACTCTAAATGCCTCTTATTGATTTAATATATTTTTTCGAATAATTAATTAATTCCCATGTATGACCTGGTTCACCGTTGAATAAACATTCACTCATTAGCATGTATAGAATATAGAATCATTTGAATTTATCTATGGTTCTTCAATAAATGGGGTTATATATATATATATATGAGGTTATCCAACAGTTAAATCCTCTTATGTACTGATTAGTGATTACATGGTTATCATTACAATGATGCTAGTTTGGATCCACACAGTGGGGCGCACTGGAGTGTATCATCATCTTTGAAAAAGAGTGTTTGTTTGAAGTTGGGATAAGACCCATGAGATGGGATTCATATCTATCCTAGTGAAATGAATCAAAAACCATGTTCTTCGAATCCACTTTGTTGGACACATCAAACCTTTCAAGTTCATTTGATAATGACTATAATGTGTACATTAACATTATACGACTAGGATGACTTTTCGAAAGGTTCCTAGTCAAGGGTTGGTGCAGGACTCATTCAAGGAGGCCTAGGAAACCTAGAAGGGATATGAGATACCTTATTAGATGGTACCCTTGTAGGAATGTGGCCAATATGGAATATTTTTGATTAGGGGTGTTGGGATTGGGCCTCATGGATGCTTTATATGTATCTGATTTAGATGTGAATAATATCCCATGTAGTTTGGTTATGAGGACCCCCATCTATGGAGGCCCTCATGTTAGTCTCGTATGGGAGTATGTACATTTTTTAAGTTGGGTATTATTATTGAAGAGGATACCCTTTATTAGTTACATATTGACAATGGAATGATTTCCAATATTTGGATTTCATGGGGACATGTTTGGGGCTTATACCAAGTAGAAGGTCCATTGATTTATTGTGCATTACACATTTAATGATTCCCAAAGGTTGGAGACCATATGGATTCCATGATCAATGCCATCCTACAATCCTACGTGAGTGATGCTAGGTGTGACCAAAATATGAATTGGTAGATTCAAGGAACCACACAATCATCTATTCCCTAATGTTTGATACAAGGGTTTAGGGGCCCACACCTATGGAGGAACATTGAAGGAAGTTGAAAGGATGATCCAAAAGAATATTATCTACCATAACATGCATTGATCATGTATAATCCATAATAATAACTAACCTCTAATCCCACATGGGTCATTATGAGTCATTATTGAATGTATGAAATAAGAGGATGTTAAAGATCCTGAAAATCACATGATCCCCCTTCCAATGATAGAAGAGGCAAGTGAAATAACACTTCCCTTCCTTCATTGTACCCAGTATGCAATGGGATTGAGAAAGTTCATTGAATATCCCATTTTGAATTTTATTTGGGTAACTGGGATAATATCATTTGGCGACCAATCTAGCTATTTCCCATGGAGCAGCATGAAAGGATGATGCAGATGAAATACCATATGAAAGGCTTGGGATATAATCTAGGAGGGATGTCCAAAAATTTCTTCCATAGGAAGAAGAAGAGGATCTCATTCACAATATATGCACATGAAATAGAGTCCCAATGTAATTAAGATATTGAGGGTAGGGAATATTCGTATCCCAAATTTTCATGACCAAGAAGTCCCCTTAATTCCCCAAGGGTTAGGGTCCTCATGACCGAAGGAATGCATACTCACAATAAACCTGAGGGACCTCCCCAGTAGGTAGGACAAGTAAAATGTCTCTATGATTGAAGGAACGCATACCAAAATGGGAGACTTGCTGGTGTGCCTCATTCCATAGATTGGGAAGTCCAAATGCTTCAGTTTACGGTTCAATTTCGTTAATCTCACAAAAGGGATCTAAGGAAATTGATACCCTACCATTAGTGGTTTGGAAGATGGGGTAAAAAGTATTTTTTATGGTTGGTCAAGCCAAGGGGGTCTTGTGTAGGGTCCTTTCATGTACTATGTGTGATTTGGGTAAGGATTATTGCATGAACTGAAGGTACCTTCGGAGATTGACCTCATGGGAAACAACTTGTGGGTGAGGAATTTATCAAGCCTTCGAGGGTATCGACAGGTGTTCCAAAAAGTGTCCCATGTAGGTCCCTAGATAGATAAGGGGATCTCATAATGGAGTTTTTCAACCCTGGTGGAAATGCATCATCACACGGGTGTTATATATTTTATACCATGGTAGGATTTTGGTTATACTACCCCCTTTAATTACCGATCCAACATGTTTTAGAGGGATACACATAAACTTTTTGTGGTCATATCTGATGGTCTATATTGATTAGAGAATTATGGGATCTTCTTGATTTTTTGTTTATTCTAATAAAGGTCCATAGGATCCTATTTATAATATCAATATGTGACCCTAGCCCAACTTGCAGGATCACGCAGGACTGTCGCACAGGCTGATGTGCAGGTCCCTTACATAGGATGATGTGTTGGTCTATCATGCTGGCTGATCAGTACGTCTGTTGTGTAGGAACATGAACAAGTACCCTGAGTGCAAACTCTATTCATTGGACATGTGTGGAGGTCCTTCCGTGAAGTTTCCATCCTTGGATTTATTCCCTTCTCATATTTCTTTATCCTTAATTTATTTTAATTTGACGTCAATCCAAACATGTGTGAAAATGAAGGGTCAACACAAATTCCCACTAATATCAACTAGAGTGAAATATTTTACATGAGATGTGATCATCATACCATTAGGGGTTTTCATAATTAATTCCAAATATAATCATTTGGGTGACATCATCAAACCCTTTTATAATTATTTACATATGAAAGAAGTGGTATATCTAGATTCAAATAAGACATTAGTGGTTCTAAATTTGATGACATGTTTATGTTTCCCCATGTAATTATTACACCCCATGTCAGAAATAGTGATCAATTGAGTTTACATTTTTCCATTGAATTTGGAGTATGTTGATGTCTGACAATGTAATTAATCATTGTTTTTTGGAACTTTTTTTCATAATTTACGTTCTCCTTATACATGAAGCATTGATGTGTAGGAAATAAATTTGGTGAAACATTCTCTCTATTTTCATCATTATGTAACTTCATCCAGTTACTCAAGCAACCAATTTCTCAATGACATTCCCCTACACATTTAAAAGACATACATTTCCATCTAAGTAAATTTCCATCACGATTATACCCCATCATTGGGAATAATGGAAATCCCATCTTCTTCTCTCTATAGTTCATGGACTTTTCCTTGAACTCAGTATCCATTTTTCTTAAAAAACTCATTTCCACCATGATTTCAAATAAATAAATCTATTCATAGAAATTTAAGTATCTTATGGATAACATCGTTAAGATACATTCTTTTATGTAATTGAATAATTGATCAGCATTACTTTCAAGATGGATTATATTACCAAAATTGTACCTTATGTGTATTGAAAAATATTTATCATGGGTACCAACAAATTCATAATACACTTTCCTCAACTCAGGGAACCCATTCTCTATCTTCGTATGATGAAAAAT
The DNA here is from genome assembly GCA_963277665.1 of Viscum album. Lineage (NCBI taxonomy): Eukaryota > Viridiplantae > Streptophyta > Magnoliopsida > Santalales > Viscaceae > Viscum > Viscum album. The sequence continues at coordinate 897,046,500 of OY728143.1, read as the reverse complement.
ATGAATGATATTATTGAAAAATGAGTCCTAGAAATCTTCCCAATCTACTGATTCAATTCCATCTGGTTTCCTTGTATTATTGATTTGATTCTACCATTGATTTGCTTAGGCATCCCAAAAAGTATAAATCCAAAATGGATTTTTCTACTTCTAAACACTAGTGAATTGAAAATATCTTTTTTGTGACACTGATCCATTGTTCAAAAACATATGGATTATAAATCCTTTTGAAGGAAGGTTAATTTCCTTCATGAAGGACTCAAAAAATGTTGATCCATCTTTTCTTATGTTGAAATCACAACATGATTCATAGCTTCAGATAGATTTTTTATCATAGAAATTAGATTTTCAATTCCATATCCCATAATATTTGGAATTTCAGGAGTAAAATCATTACAATTTCCATCACCCTCATCATTAACATGTATTTTCATGTTCCATCCATTGACGAAAACTAAAATAAAAAGTTGTAAGAAACTATAATCAAAGTATTGAACCAAATAGTCAAAAATAGATCATATAGATACCTAAATTATGAGGCCTTATTTAATATATGACACTTTAGGTTTTCCTAGTTTATTAATAGTAATCTTACTTATAAATAAATCATTATGGTTCATAATGAGTTTGTGAATATTCAATGCATATCTCAGAGGAGTGTCAAATTATGGATGCAACAAGTCCTATTGTCATGCACAAGTTCACAATTGATTCTTGTTTAATAATGTAGTTTCAAGGTAGTTCCCTCATAGAACATCTATGATGTAGACACACCTACTTGTATTATATAGATATAGATGTATTTTTAGAAAACCACCCACTCCCTTTTTGAAAAAATCTCTATGAAATTTACTAGACATTGAATCGTCCTTTGTATTATAATTAGTCATGTATTCAAGGATCTCAGAAATATTTATTCATCCCAGTTACAAATATTTTATCAAAATAATTAATTTGATACTATGTATATTGACCCAGTATTTTTATACATATATAGTACATCATCTTTTATGAATATTTATTACAACACATATATAAACACTTGAGAACTATAAATGTTTGTTGTATTTTGAAGCACAAATTCATAAACACTGGTATATAAGTGATATATGGCATCTCCCACTATGTTCTACATAACAATAATCCTTATGAGACATATTTAACATTATATATATATTCAAAAATAGGGGAAAGGAAACATAAGAAATGGTTATCTCAGATATTTAGCATGGGTAAATAATGCGATACTTTAGAATAACTTGAATATAAGAGTATGATAAAAAGAACATAACATCTAAAAATCAGACCTTGAATATCAAAGATCATAATCATTATTCATGGTATAATGATATTCAGTTAATAAAACATGAGTCATAAGGGAATAAAACCAAGAGTTTATAAATTATGATTCATAATAGAATCAAAGAACAAGATCCTTTACAGCATAGGATAATGAATTCTTTCCATTCCCATAATAACAAAAAATAATTTCCATATCAGTTATGAATAAATGTCAAGACTATCACAATGGATAATTTCCATTACTAAACTATGTTTACACCCCATTCCAGAACAATATTTAATAAATCAAGATCACATCCCCTTCCAACCCTATATTTTTGAACCATGTTCCCTTCTATTTATACTCATGTCTATATCTAGAGATATATATATTTACCAAATTCATTAGAGGGATATATAGGTCTCACCCATCACAAAAATGAAAACAATATTTATGTGTTAAAAAAGATCATAAAAATTCATCATATCATAACTCATGTCATGAAATGAGTATCATAAATATATCATTATATCATGAATTTTGAAAAAAATTCATGTTTCATAATCATTTCATTATACAATAACCCATGAAAAGATGTGGTTTTCATAAGTATTTCCTCACATTATAAACAATATAAGAGAACCATGTTTCATAAAAATAATTACATAAAAACAAAAACCATTCATAGAAAGAATATGAACGATTTCATTTGATATTATCCCCAATAAATCATAGGTAACACTTATGGATTTCATATTAGTTGGAAAGTGGTTTTAAAAGATCATTAAATTCATTTAATGATGAAAATATACATTCCACTTTGAGGATTTTTTTAAAAAAAATTAAAATTAAAATTATTCTTCTAGAAAATAACATGGAGAACACATAATGAATGCTTCGATGAATTTATTGGTCATGATATTTGGAATTCTCTCCACATCGTACACATTAAAACAATGCTCTTTTCAAATTTTCTGGAAAAATTAAAAAAATAAATGTATTGAAAGAGATAATGAGAATATTCTCGGAAAATATTTAATAAATTAAAATATTGGTGAAAATATATTTGGAAAATAAAAAAATAGTAATAAAAAAATATTTTTTTTCATAAATCTGTTATTCTAAGAAAACTAATTTCCAACCAATGAGAAAATATAGTATTACTTTCTTCAAAACATTTTATTAATTATCAAATCTACCAAAGAGTGGAAAATTGTATCATTACTTGAAGTATAATGAATAACTACAGGAGAAGGTAATTCATGATATTTTTCATAGGTTGATCATGATATTTCCACATTAGAGACTTAATTGTAATTAGTCCTGATGAATGAAGATATTATGACATTAAATTGTTATCACTTTGGTAACACTAAATAATAATACCAATGTAGAAAGTAAAATAAAATAAAACATAAAATATCATGAGAATGAATAAATTCATGATATTAAAAGTCAATCTATCAATATATGCATATTCAGAAATAATGTAGGTGGATAACATATTTTACATCTCAAATAATTAAAATTAAGAAAAAATTCATTTCCTTGTGTCTTCAATATTTTCATGATTGTTAAAACCTCAAATATATTAAATTTAATTTTATATTAAATTTATTAAAGAATAATATTAATATATATAATACCATGTATGATAATATTATGACCTTTTATTACATTTTTATTATTGATACTATGTTAATGTTACATTTCAGGTAATAAACAATTTTTTCTTAAATGTTTTGATTTATTATTTTTTGGGTTATATTAATTTTTTAATTATATAATTATGTCCATAATGATAAAAATTATTTAAATGTTATATATATTTATTGTATATGTATTTATAATAACCTATAAGTGATAAAAATATTAGATCAAATACTTTGTTCATGGAGGCGATAGGTCATACGTACGCATGAAAGCTATTTCAATTTTCTATTCAAATTGAAAGAAATAATTGTATAGGATATATTATCATTAAATAATAATTATTTCATACAAATTATATATTTTTATTAACCTCGTAACTCATAAATTCAATGTAAATCATGACCAAATAACATCACTTCGCGAGGTGATTTTCCGTCATATACACGAATTACATTATTTTATACTCATAAAATAGAAAGCATGAAGGTAAGTGTGATATAACAACTAAAAATCATAATAACATTATAAATAACATATATATAAAACATATATAATATATTGATCATTATTATTAGCTTTGATAGGTGTTAATGGAAAAACAAACACCATTAGTTCGCAAGGCAGCAGTCCACCGTACACCTAAATGTTGTTATGCTAACCCGCTTAATGGAAGTGGAAATTATTTTTGGGGATTGTATTATATATAAAATAAATATATGTAGTTTAATATTTTTTATCATATAATGATATATTAATAATTAATGGGGTTTGAGGAAAAAATAAAACAAAAATGTTCATTGATGAACATTACCACTTATTCGAATATCCTCTATAGGTTTGCACTAAATGTACTCTTATGTTATATTTCAAAAACAAATATGGAATATAGGATGTGGTTTTTGATGTTGTTACATAATTATTTTATGTTTTGTTAGATCCAAATAGGTTTTAAGGTGTGAATACTAGTGGATATGGTGTGACCTTTTATAAGTTTGGGAGAGGACACATATAGATGTTTTGAAAGGCAATGAGTACTCCAACATTATTTTACCAAGGAAAAATGTTATCAAATGTATAATATTATAATCTTATACATCATTAGATCTAAATATAGACATAAATTATTTTTTTTAAAAGTTTTTATTCAAATATTACCCTTATATTTTAAGTCTATCCCTTGATAAACCCATTTTTTACATAATTGTAGTAACTAATTTTTTCTTTAGTCTCTATTCATTTGGTTCCAAATTATTATTTAAACTTATTAGAAAATATAAATTATTTTTATTTCAAATAATAAATATAATTTTATATATTAAATACACATAAGATTATAAAACTGATTTTATAATCATACCACATACATGACAAGAAAATTGGGTTTTAATGTGAAAAATAACAAAAGTTTACAATGCATGTATATGGAATTTAAATATAATTTTTTTTAAAATGAATTTAATTGGATTAGTATATGAATAATTGAAAAAAAATTACATTAAAACCTTTTCTATATATTATTTTAATTTTTAATAAATTTTGAAAACATATACTTATAAAAAAACAGTTTTTTTTCTATTCATGAAAAAGGATACTTTTTAGAAAAATCCAAAAAAATACCCTATGGTAATTTTAATATAATGATTTCAATACCAAATTTTGTATTACCAAGTTAATTTTATAATTTGTTTTTTAAAATAATTTTATTATCTTTCACAAAGAGAGAATTTAGTACATTTTTTAAGAAAATAAATTTTAGAAACATGTGAAGTGTTTTCTAGAGAAATTAATTTTACTATCATTAGTTTTTATTTGTATGAAACTATTATAATTAATATGTAACAGGTGTTTATTATTATTCATATCACTATATTAAATGCATATTTTATAACATTAATGTATGAACCTGGATCTTCTTTTTAGGTATGTTTTCTTTTCTTGTTGTTTTTGAGAAAAAAGATGGATTTCTGGAAAAACATTTGAAGTACAAGCCGTGTACTTTATGAGTACACACTGTATACTCAGTTTCCGCATAAAGTTGTGTGATGGCTGTGTAATGGCTTCACACAGAGTCGTGTGGGGATGACTTGGAGACTGCATAAAACGGAGTACAGAAATGGATAGTACATGTTGTGTACTTCCAAAGTACATGCCGTTTATTTTTATTTCATTGAACGTACCGGGGTCACGTTTAGTCAACCGAAAGCCCTTCTTCCTGACCTAGCTCATCCAAGAGAACCTGTACAGCTGCGATCTTTCTCTTTGCCCCTGATCAATCATCTGATCTCTGATTCGACTGACATCGAATGCATTGGGATAGCCTCGGTAAGTTCTTCCTTCCTTTCGGGATTCTTTTCATGAATCCTCTTCTTTATAAAGTTATTCCCTGTTGAATATTTTGAGCGTTTGTGTAGATCGATCATGTTCTTGGGTGATTCAAGGCATGAGGTTCACGTATATTGATCTCCCAACACCGAGGTATGTGGCCTGTGCCTTTTTGTTGAAAGTTTTTTAGTTATATGTGCATATTTTTTCAATACCCTTGAATAGGGTATTGTTTGTTTACTGTTTTAGCCCTTTTAATTTCCTACCATGCTTGTGTTCTTGTGTAGAGGTAAATTGAATGTAAATAGGGTTGATTTTTATGCTTTGGATGTGGATTCCCATGCATGTTTTGTTAATGACTGTTTGGTCGTGTTTAGACTACTTGGCTTCCTTGCTTTTTTTCCCATGCCTAGTCTTGTAGGATGATGTAAAGTGTATTCTGACATTCTATTATGATGTAGACTATTTAACCAAGTAGTTATTGAGGGTTACCTTGGTCGTACTACATTATTATGCCTGATTGATTAACATATGGCCATGAGAACCTGGTGTAGTTGACTATAAGGGGAATTGACTGTGAGTTCTTCCTCAGAGAGTTGTTATTAACTTTTCACTATAAGGGGAATTAACTGTTAGAGCTTCCTCAACGAGTCTTTAATCACTTTGGGCTATAAATTGAAATTGACTGTGAGTCCTTCCTCATAGATTCTTTATTTATATTAGATTATTAGGGGAATTTTCTGCGAGTGATTCCTCATAGAGTCTTTGTTATATCATTGTAATTTGAACCAGAGGGGATTGGTTGTGAGTACTTCCATGAGGGTACATGTTTATGTTTACCTTCTTTGATTAGCTGTTTCTTGGTATATGAAATTGTATGCATTGGAGTACTTTCTTGTTCACTGCTTTTATTTACTTATTAACTGCCATATATTCACTAACTATTAGGTACAAATCTTATGGTGGTTGACTACTAGGATTTAACCTCACAATGTGTTTGGGACATGTTTTTGTGCTCAAACAGATTATATTGTTGTAGGTATTGATAAGGGAAAACACCCTTCTACTTTGGGTACTTGACTACTTTGGAGCTCGAGAGCATGGGACCACGATGAGGCTTGCGATGCTGGGGAGATATTATCTGTATTTATTTTCTACTTTTGTTTATTAATTTTTTTATTCCAGCATTGTGATTTGGTTGGCTATTTTCCAAGAAATATTAATCATGCATCATTATTTATATATATGTGCTATAGCTGTTTATTTCTTCAGTCTTCCACTGTTTCTTATTGATTGATATTATTACTGCTTCCTCTATTGTTATATGTTTATCTTCTGTTGTGTTACTCTATAAATGAGGGTATAGTTTCCCCACTATCACACCAAAATCCATCGCTGCTAGTTAGCAGCCTCTGGTGTTAGGGGAAATGCACTTGATTCCATTTGACCAACTGGGTACGGGGTGCCTTTGGATGGATTCCGGAACCGGGATGTTACAAAGTGGTATCAGAGGAACTCTTTTCCTATTGACTTACTTTTTGGAGCCATTAGCCAGGGATAAGATGGAATAGGTGCTTGGTAATGAGCTGTGCCCGGGAGTAGCTAACCCATGTATAGGGAACATCCAATCTACCACATTTATTATAATTTTTCTAGTTTTTCAATTTTAATGTTGATTTGATTTTCATTATTTGGTGACTCACATGTATTGTGTTTTTATTGTTGAGATTATTGAGGTTCAATTTCTATTGCAACCTGATGAGATGGGGGTATTCTATATCATGCATTATATAGTCACTTGCTAGAGATCACATGTCCTGAATACTTACCATGCCATTTAGGGTGCGTTTGTGATTTCATGTTGTTTTGATAGATGTTGTGCTAGATTTGAATTTTTTTGTGATATATGCCTTGATATAATACCTACTATTCAATAGCGGATTTATTTGCGGAGGATTTTCCTGAATAAAGGCCAAACATTGGTTCTTGAGGTGTTATGGGACCTCAGGGATCTGAACTTGGTGGATCATTGCCTTGTTTTTTCTTGTTATAACGTTTATATGATTCCAAACATTGATTTGTGGGGAGTATGGGCCCTCACTGATCAAAATTTGGCACTTTTGTGTTTGTTTCGGTTCTTTTCCCCGCTCTAGAGTAGTTTCTTGGGGCTTACTGTCCGAAAAAACCCAGAATACACACCATGTAGTATTGATTACATGCCATGTGTTCTTCTGTTTGGGAAAAAACAATTTATCTTATATACATGTTCTGTAGTCTCTAACCATGTCATAGGTGATGCGGGCAGAGACATGAGATAGGGATATCTTTGGGTGAACACGATGTCTACCGTCTATACACACCGTGTTGTGTTGACCTCGTGTCCACCTGTGTGACTAAAAACACAAATGGGTAAAAAACATAATAAATACATGCTGGGTTAGTATTGAACATTCCATGTAGTGTAATCTTGGTATTCGGTCAGGTCATGAACAACATGGGTCGGTTGAGTCGTTTCTAGTACACGCCGTGTCCATCTGGAATATGTCGTGTATTGTAATCCTAGAAACCAGCTATATATCTAACAACAAGGGTCAATGATATTCGTCTAGTACACACCATTTCTGGAACTAACATGCCATGTAGACTTGGGTTAAGAGAACTAGGTGGCCTAGCCATGTAGAAGGACTTGGGTAGGGTAAGAGATTTCAAGTACACATTGTGTTTTAGGACAACACACTATGTTGTTTGGGTATTACACAACCATTTCTGGAAGAATTACACACCCATGTTAAAGGATTAAGGGAACATGTTGTGTCGTAATTATAAATGCAGTGTAGTCATTTTTTGAAAATATTGATAGATTTGTTTCTCCTATTCCTTTCTTACGCTTTCAGTTGTTAGTCCATGATTAATTTTTTCTAAGGTGTGTGTTTGACCTTGCAGAGTTATGCCACCAAGACGTCCTCTGGTCGTACGCCAGTTTCCAAGAGGTGATCAAACATCGAACATGGTTGATCAGGGACTTCTGTCAGATGCTCCGATCATGCCTGTCTTGGTACCATCCATTATAGCTGACGTAATTGTTGATGAACAGTTCAGAGAGGGAATTATGAGGATGATGTAGTCCTTTTAGGTAGCACTGCCTCCTTCCCTATCGGTGGTAGAGCTGACGCGGGTTTTCCAGTAGCAACATCCTCCCACCTTCACAAGGGAAGGAGGACCTCAGGCAGCAGAGTCATGACAAGGATCCATGCTGATGATCTTCGAGAATCTCGAGATACCTCCAGAGATGATGGTGAAGCTCCCTACGTACATGCTTCACGACTCCACCAAGAGGTGGTGGGATGTGATCTCATAGGCGGGATTCCAACAAGTCATGTCTTGGGATGAGTTTCAGTGCATCTTCTATGACTACTTATACCCAGAGATGATGAGGGCCAATAGAGCCCATTATTTTATTAGTTTGTAGGTGGGTACTCTTTTTGTTTTGGAGTATTCCTCACACTTCACCGAGCTGCAGTGCTTTAGACCCTTTCTAGGGGGAAATGTGTTGTTCCTTACACAGAAGTTTGAGGATGGTCTCAGACAGTACATCTAATCTCAGGTGAACATGTTTATGTTGACATCGATATCTTTTATAGTCAACCAAGCTCTAATCACTGAGCTCAATCTGAGGGATTCCGGAACTGTGAGATAGGGTGGTTTGACATCAAGAGTTAGTGCTCCGCCAGCTAATAAAAGAAAGCACCATAGAGAGACTGCACATGGAGATCTGAGTTGGTGGGATGCTTCATTTAGTATCTAGGTGGTGTGATACCAGTTCGGGAAGAGTGGGAATATGATGCCACATTGCCTAAGGGACGCAGTGTAATGCCAATCTTGCGGCAAGATGGGCAATCGTCCGTGTTTCTGTAAGTTTTTTTCACTACTATATGGTGCCAGGGGTTCTTCTTTGACTTCTCATTCTAGAGCAGTGTCACTAGTTTCTCATCATTCTGGGAACTAGAGTTCTTCTGGTCATTGACGCAGAGGTGGAGGTTGTGGTCATGGTATCCAGTCACCAGACATTCAGCAACAGTTGGGTGGATCAGCTCAGAGCAGTCATGTAGGGTCACAGGACCATGATGTAGGTCGAACTTTTGCAGGGGAGCAGACCCAGTAGGACCAGGATCCTGGACCCTATACAGTAAGAGATATGATCGTAGTTTCTTCAGTTCTATATTTTTCTCCTTTTGATAGAGGGGATTCCCATAGCTTTATATATATTTCTATTCTGGAGATTCATGGGCTCTATATCTTTTCATCTACTAATATCTTGACTCTAGACACTATGTTGGGGACTAGAACAACTAGTGTGCGATAGTGCAAGTAGTTCCCTATGATAGTTGGTGGGTGTCACTCCTTATGGTACCGGTATGTCCTAGAGATGTAAGGCTATGATGTCATTCTTGAAATGGACTGGTTATTTCCCTTCCTGGAAGTCGTCTACTTTTATCACCGTTGGGTGAGTTTCACATCACCAGAATGTGTATCGTTTCATTATTAGGGAGAATGGGATGTCTAGGCGACCAGAGCAGGACCCGATCAACATCGGTTAGGAGGAGTTACTGTCCAGATTGCTATTCTATACCTGGATGACTAGGGTTCATCAAAGTTGGACTTTCCTCAAGTGGTGGATCGTTTGAGAGCTGTCGTTCTCGAGGAATTTTCAGGATTTCCTCTGGAGCATGAAGAAGAATTTTTTAATGATCTTTTCCTAGGAGCGGCACCGGTGTCCATTCCTCCATATAGGATGGCTACACCAGATTTACAGAAGCTTAAGAATAAGTTGGAGCATTTATAGGCAAAGGGTTTCATACGAACTAGTACTTTTCTGTGGGGTTCACCTATCCTATTTGTGAAGAAGGTAGACGGTACCCTTATGCTTTGTGTGAATTATCGGAAGCTAAACCAGTTGACGGTCAATAACTGATATGCCTTTCCAAGGATCGATGATCTCATTGATCATCTTTGTGGAGCTAAGGTGTTCTAAAAGATTAACTTAAGATCTAGTTATCATCTGTTGCGTGTTATACCATTATATATACCTCTCAAAGCCTTCCGGAGCAGGTATGGTCTATACGAGTATGTGGTTATGCTGTTCGCTCTCATGAACACACCTGTAGTTTTAATGGCACTGATGAACCGAGTGTTCCATCCATACATGGATTCTTTCATGGATATCTTCATAGAAAATATGTTGGTGTACTCTCACACTCAACACGACCATGCTACCCATATTGAGATCATTTTGAGTACACTGAGAGAGAATCAGTTATATGCTATTCTCTCAAAATTCCACTTTGGATTGATCAGATTCACTTCGTGGGTCATGTTATCTCAGAGATAGAAGTATCAATGGACCTAGAGAATGTGAGAGCAGTAGTTTCGTAGGAGAATCCGAAGAATGTTTTTGATGTGTGAAGTTTTCTAGGGCTAGCTGGATACTACAAGAGTTTCGTAGAGGAATTTTCACACTTAAGAAGCCCCACTGATGGGTTTGAGTAAGAATGGTACAAGGTTCTCGTGGTCATAGTCTTGTGAGTCATCCATTCAGGAGCAGAAATTGAGATTGACTTCAGCACTGATACAAGTCTTACTAGATACGGGAAAGAGCTATACAGTTTACTGTGATGCTTCAGGTATTAGGCTGGGAGTTGTACTTATGCAGGGGGAAAGAGACGTCGCTTACGAGTCTTCCTAGTTAAGGCCACATGAGATAAATTACCCGATGCACGGTCTCAAGTTGGCGGAAGTTGTTCATGCCTTATGTTGTTGGAGACATTATCTTATATGAGAGCATTGTGTGGTTTTCACTGACCACAAAATCCTCATGTACATCTTCACTCAGCGTGACATGAATCTGAGACAGCACAGGTTGGTCGAGTACCATAAGTCTTTTTACTTCGAGTTTGCCTATACACCTGGGAAAGGCAATACCGAGGATGATGCGCTGAGCAGGAGGACCCAGATACCTGCAGTTCCGGAGGCCAGTAGTGAGTGGCAGCTTATGGATCTATTCTCTGAGATGCATTTGGAGGTCCATGATAGACATGGGCATACATTTATTTATTCTTTTGTTGTTACCTCTACTCTACTTGATCAAGTGCGAATGAGGAAGCTATTAGATTATGAAGGCCTAGTCCTACGAGAAAGCGTGTTAGGAGAAGAACCTGTTTCTCGATGGACCATAGGCAAGGATGAGATCTTGTGTTTCTAGAGGTGTGTATGGGTGCCAGAAGACATAAGTGAAGAGCTGGTGCAAGACTTTAATTCCTCAGTTAGGGCAGTGCATCCTGGTGTCACCAAGTTGTATCATGATTTACACCATAAGTTTTGGTGGGCCGGTATGAAAAGAGATGTTGCTGGTTTCATCATGAAGTATTCCACCTGTCAGTAGGTGAAGACAGAGCATCAGCGACCAGCAGGGATATTTTAGCAGTTACCCATTCCCGAGTGTAAGTGGAATGATGTCACGATGGATTTCATGATAGGGTTATCGAGGTCACCTTGAAGGAACGATGCACTATGGATTGTCAATGATAGACACAAAAAGCTTTCTCACTTCTTGCTGATCAAGGAGACCTTCAGTGTTGATGATTTGGGACGGTTATATATCCAGGAGATTGTGCGCTTATATGGAGTTCCACACTCCATTGTTTCTGACAGAGATGCACATTTTACTTATTGGGTCTGGAAGAGGCTTCATAAGGTTTTGGGTACATAGGTACTTTTTAGTACATCATACCATCCCCAGAAATATGGCTAGTCCGAGCGTACGATTTAGGTGCTTGAGTAAATGCTACGAGCATGCATTCTAGATTTTGGGGGTTCTTGGGAGAATCAAATTTCTCTTGTGGATTTTTCCTAAAATATTAGTTTCGAGATACTATTTAGATGGCACCTTATGAGGCTTTATATGGTAGTCCATGATGATCACCCTTATGTTGGCTGGAGGCAGGAGAGCTAGCTATGTTGGGACCTCACCTTTTTCAGGAGACCACATAGCATATAGAGTTGATTCAGAAGAGGATGGCTACTGCATAGTCTCGACAGATGTCTTATGCAGATCAACAGATATGGCCTCTAGAGTTCAAGGATGGGGATAAGGTTTTCCTTCATTTCACATCAAGGTTGGGGCACAGAAGGATTAGTAGACTGGGTATTCTTTCGTAGAGGTACGTCGGGCCAGTTGAGGTGTTGAAGAGAGTTGGGCCAGTTTCCTATTAGTTGTAGTTAGCTCAGAGGTACTGGGCTATGCATGATGTCTTCCATGTTTCTGAACTTTGACGTTACTTCTCAGACCTATCTCATGTATTCCAACCTAAGGAGGTAGAGTTGGAAGTGGATGCATCTTTTGAATATCATCCTATCCGAATTGACAATCGAAGTATGAAGGTTCTCTGTGGCTATTTTGTACCTCTAGTACGAGTGCTATGGCAGCACGGGCGACTACAGGATGAGATTTGGGAGAGGGAGGAAGATTTACACTTGTAGTGGTTAGAGCTGTTTAGGGTTTCTTCTTCTACGCCTCCCTTCTATGGAAATTCGGGGAGGAATTTCTTCAAGGGGGATGTTTGTAAGAACCTGGATCTTCTTTTCAGGTATGTTTTCTTTTTCATGTCATTGTTTAGAAAAAGTGGAATTTCTGAATTTTTTTTGAAGTACACCCTGTGTACTCAGATTCCGCATGAAGCCGTGTGTTGGCCATGTAATTGCCGCACACATAGTTGTGTGGGGTTACCTAGAAACCACCTAATGCGGAGTACAAAAATGGGAAGTACAAGTCATGTACTTATAAAGTACACACTGTGTATTGTTTTCATTAAACGTATTGTGGTAATGTCTAATTTCCAGAAAGCCCTTCTTCTCAACCTAGTTCATCCGAGAGAACCCATAAAACCGAAATCTTCCTCCGCGCCCCCAACCGAGCATCTGATCTCCGATTTGAATGTCATAAATTGTGTTGGGATCACCTCGGAAAGCTCTCCCTTTTTCAAGATCTTTTTTTCATGATTCATCTGCGTTCTCAAGTTATCCTTGGTCGAAAATTTTGACTGTTTTTGTAGATCTACCATGTTCTTGGGCGATTCGAGGCTTGAAGTTCACATATAGAGATCACCCAACACCGAAATAGGCGGTTTGTTCCTTTCTGTTTAAATTCATTTAGTTATATGTCCTAATTTTTTCCAATACCCTTGAATAGGGTTTTTCTGTTTACTATTTTAGTCTTGTTAATTTACTACCATGCATGTGTGCTTGTGTCAAGGTTAATTGAATATTAATAGAGTTGATTTTTATGCATTGGAAGTGGTTTCCCATGCATGTTATGTTTATGACAGTTTGGTCCTATTTAGCATGTTAGGATGACTTATTATTTTTCCCATGACTAGTCTTTTAGGATGGTGTAAATTATATTCTGACATGCTATTATGTTGTAGACTATTTATACACGTAGTTCTTGAGATTTACCTTGGCCGTACTGCATTACTATACTCAATTGATCTACAAAGGGATGTGAGAACCTGGTGTAGTTGGCTATAAGGGGATTTGACTGTGGGTGCTTCCTTAGAGAGTTGTTAATCACTTTTGACTATAAGGGGAATTGACAGTGAGAGATACATCAGAGATTTTTCATTCACTTTTGGAAATGATTTGAAATTGATTGTGGGTGATTCCCCAAGGATTCATTATTTATATTAGACCATAAGGGGAATTGACTATGCGTGCTTTCTCAGAGAGTCTTTCTTATATCCTTAAAATTTGAACTAGAGGGGATATGCTATGAGTACTTCCCATAAGGTTACATGTTGGTGTTTACCTGCTTTGATTAGCTGTTTCCTGGTATATGAAATTGAATGCATTCAAACTATGGATTGTTTACTGCTAAGTACATTCTTGTTCACTTCTTCCTTTTACTTATTACCAACCCTAAATTCATTGACTATTAGGAAAAAATCTTATATTGGTTGCCTAATAGGATTAAGTATCACACCATGTTTGGGACATGCTTTTGGGACAAACCAGATTATATTGGTGGAGGTACAGTTAAGGGAAAACTCCATTCTACTTCGGGTACATGACGCTTTGGAGCTAGAGAGCAGTGGACTATGCTGAGGCTTGTGATGCGGAATAGCTATTATCTATCTTTATTTTTTACTTTGGTTTAGTAATTTTTATGTTCCAACATTGGGATGTGTTTGGATGTTTTCCTAGACATGTGTATCATGCATCCTCATTTTTAAATATTTGCTAGAGTTGTTTATTTCTTCAGTATTCCGCTGTTTCTTGTTGATTGATATTGTTACTACTTCCTCTATTGTTATCTGTTAATCTTATGTTGTGTTAATATTCCAATGGGGTCATAGTTTCCCCGCTATCACAACCAAGTCCCTCACTACTAGTTAGAAACCTCTGGTGTTAGGGGAAATGCACTTGAGGCCATGTGGCCAACCGGGTATGGGGCGGCTCTGGGCGTCTTTCAGAACCAGGACGTTACAATTGGTGTTTAATTAACTAATTTGACAATCTATCATTGTTTTTTAAAGGGTTTGTAGTGTGTCACATAATCAAATCCTATGTTTCATGTAAAGCATACTTAAAATGGTGTTTTATATAATGAAATATTATATTTTTTAAAAAAATTAATAAATATTTGAAATTTAATTTAATAGAAAAAATATATTCATAAAAAATAAGGGTTTAATAAATACTGTGTTTCTGTAACCTAACATTACATATATAATATGACTAAACTATATACCATTACATACCTAATTTTTTACGAACAAATCTTCCTAATACATCTCATTATTATTCAGATGGATAAACGGTTAGAAATTCTTCTGAAAAAAATGTCATTCTTCATTTCTTTTTTCTTGGATTATCCTCTTATAATCCATAATTATTTGATCTCCTTTATTACACATCATGGAAAAACATGTAAAATATTTAAAACATAAATAATTAATCGACTTTTCATCTCCCCATGCTAGAAATGTATTATGTAGACATAATATTTAATCAATTCCAAAAAAAATCCTTTGTGCTATGTTCTACATTATCTGTGTTGATATATACCTAAATCTATTATAATCGGTATATCTGTCGAAGTCACACTATTAAAAAAAGATAATACATTCATATCATCAAATAATTGAATATCACTACCACATCCAAATCATTATCATTGTTATTTTTCTCATGGAACTTATTTTATAATGAGGCATAAGTTTCTACCATGCCATTCTAAAAAATAACATGTCCTTTACCTTCTTTAAAACATCATTATATATCAAAAAACCTTATCTACTATATGGTATTGTGATCATATGTTCACTTACCAGCCTTCTATTCGGATCATTGAAAATTTCTTCAAATTGATATATCCAATCGAACTCATATCTCTTCATTATCTGCTCTACTTGTTGATTTTATGTCTATAAAAAATTTATCATAATGTATATGATGTATATATCCACCCTAATTAAACTATTTATTTTTATCATTGTTGATGATATGTCCCATTTTTAAATAACATTGTTCTTTAAAGTGTGCACTAATATACCATCACATGTTAATATGTGAATCAAGAATTGTTATTTTTTGTAGCAAGAACTCACATGTTCTAACTGTGGAACAAAACTCCTAATTCCAAAAGTTCTCCAATATAATTCATGAATAATCCCCATTATCATCCTTTCTCTTATAATATACAATAGTATCATCTAAGAGGACTACTACAAACTAATCGAGGTAATCTTCAATATATCTATTCATTTAATCCATGAAGACTCATGGGTTATTGTTAAGTCTAAAGGTTATCATAATAAATTCTCAATTGCCATAAATTTTATGAACGGTTGTATCGGACCTTCCCACATTTTTACCGTCAATTGATAATATCGATATCTAATGATAATATCGAAAATGTATTGAGATCCTCATAGTTGATTAAATGAATCATCAATACAAGGTAGAGTATACTTTTTCATGATAGTGATCTAGTTATATTCGCAATAATCAATAAAATGATTAATTGATGCATCTATTTATTTTAAAAAATAACTGGTGCATCCCATAGTGATACACATTTTTAATGAATCACTTATTAATATTCTCCATGTGTTTATTTTCAATTACTTAAAACTCAATCTGGGTCATCATATATGGAGTCACTTAAATATACATATAACTAGGTATGAAATCCATTAGATTCTCAACATAATGATTCTTGGGGTGAATAGGAATGTGTTCAAAAATACATCATCATATTCATGAACTATAATCACAACATAAATGATGAGTTTTTTCCTAAACATTTGAGAGAAATAAAACTATTGTATATGTAAGAAGACCCATACAATGTATGTCATTTCTATTGGAATTTCATATGGATCCTTATATTGATTACCAATCATTGGATCATTTAGAATATGAAATATAATTTCCCATAATGAAAAATTAATATGGGATATATCAATATAAATAAAATCTGTAAAAAATTCCCACAAATTCAATTAGATAGAGAATCATAAGTTAATTCAACATTAAATCATTGATAATATGAATTAAAATTGCAATTGTATTTTTATTCAATAAAAGGATTCATAATATTATGCTCAAATAATATTTTTCAATATTTTATCATACTTATAACCAACTCAGCTTTATAGTTCAATAATTAAAACATTTACAGAATTAAAATTGTTATCATGGGCTTAATTAAAAGTTAATATATTTAAGAAATCATAAATTCATGAATATCATTCTTTAGATGTCATAAATTATAACACCTACTTGCAAACCTATGATAATTCCATGTTCACCATATGTCACATTCAAGTAATTATAGGCTATCTTATGTTATGACCTCATATTACTAATAAAAGTATCTCCACAAATAACTAAACCCCACTCTAATACCAACTGAGGTTATTTGAGAATTATATATTCAAATATTATGTCATTTTATATGGATATTAATTAATCCTCATATAAATATACCCTATAATTGTAAAAATATATTGTTTTTGTATACTATATTCATAATCAACATATTTAATGAATTTTTTTATACATCCCCCAAATGTTCCTCTTACATAGTAAGCATCAAATATTTAAACAAAATAGTATAATTATTTATATCCTTGGGAAAATTAAATATAAATAGTGTGATATTAGATGATCAAAAGGATAAACATTGGAAATATTGATTAATGATAAAAAAGTGAACCTAAAATTAGTGTAAATGTATGATAACATCATAAAAATTTATGAAAGTCCTACCCAATTAGTCATAGATAATTAATAATGAGTCATGAAATAATGTACTATCGTAACAAATAAAACAATTCATAAGAGAACATAATCACTAACAATCAATATTTATATATGATAATGTATAATAAGCATAATAGAAAAATTTAGCATAAATATAAGCATATAATAACATTTTCATAGTCAACGCTCACTGAAAAGATAATTATAATGGAGAAAGTACCAAACTAAATTGGGTTCACTTCCGATTCAATAATTTTTTAGATTAGGATCATTACCAACCCTATCATGAACTGGGATCACCCCATATTCCATTTTATATCTTCTAATGATATATCAATTTTTTAAAAATGCATTGATGGGTTATATAATTCCATAACCACCCACTAGATAAAAAACCATAAGAATTACACAACAAGATTGAAAACAATTCATTATATCAATATATCACAATAGATTAAAAAGAAATAGGTTTTATAAACATTCTATGATCATATTTACCTAATACATAAATAGAAATTAATTTTATGGTATCATAGTAATTTTTCATTATCTCACCATAGCTTGATTAACTGTTATTAATCAAACATGATTCATTAAATCATCAATAAAACATTATCATTTAATCAAATTTAAAAAATAAAGTGGGTGGTGTCATAATATAATATCCATTTTTAATAATAAAAATACTTAAAGGATATGAACATATATTAGAAATACAATTAAATGAGACTTTTAATATTTATTTGAAATCATAAATAATATCATTTTATTTCTATTTCATTGAAAACAAAAATTTAATGAATACTGAGAAAAACAATTTACATGAAAATTACAATTTATATTTTTAAAGGATTAATTATAGGGATAAGTGGAAATTATGGAAGTGTAATATTTTCATGTGATAAATGTTATATTAAAGATTAAATTCTCACATTAAATAAAAATTCACAAATTACCAATTTAGAAAACTTTTATGGAAATACCATATTAATCATTTGAAATGAAATTATAGTATAGTAAAAACATACTTTAAATAATCATTGGATCATGTAAAATAAAATAATTTATACTATTTTTTTTAATTTTCACATGGATCAAGAAGTTCATCAAACAATGAAGAATTTTGGCTGGGTTTTATTAAAAACATTTATATATCATTTTATCATAAAAAAAGTGACAAATAAAACAGAATAATTAAAAAAATAGGATATGAAAATAGATTGGTTTATGGATAAGGATAATATATTTTAACATAATGATAATTTAACATAGAAAATATTTTTATGAAATATATTCTTACATAAAATCACACATTAATTCATGTGTTTCATTATAGGTGTTCAAACCTCCTATATAATATTTTTTTAGAAATATATTCTAAAACCATATTCATATAAGACATAATATATAAAATTCCATTATATTTAAAAATTACCCATTTATTAACAAATCATCATTAAAATCATTATTCAAGTGAAAACTAGGTTGTTTTCCAATCATGTTTTTGTTCAATGGTCTTGGTCCTTGCACTATTGTCATTGTTTTATCCTCAAAAAATTCACAATAATATAATAAATATACTATTTTTTCATTATATAGACAATTATAACCATCCATAAATGATTGATATGGATAATTAATGACACCAAATCAAGGATATGGTAGTTCATACGTACTCATGAGTGATGTTTACATATTTTAATGAATGAAATGTAGTAACACTAAACAATAATCCACCTTTCTAGAAATATAATTATATCATAATGAAAATGTGTATATTCATATATATATATATATTTATTAAATAAATACTCTTGTCTATATATATGTAATAAGGAAATTAATTATAAATCAAATCGTTTTGAAAAGGGGTAGTCCGTACATATGCACAGACAACATTATCAATTCTCATTGGAGGAATGTGACATGCTGAAATTTTAAAACATGAACATCATATTTAGTAGTGTGTATGACATGCAAGAAAATGATTCTACATGAATATTAAATCCTTATACATAAAAATATATTAACTATTTCAAATAAATTTAATCAATGATAGAGCTTGATATGCATTTAACTCTATGTTGTCTTGCATTACACACAATAATGACTTTTTTATGGCTTGTGATACACATAATATAGATTTTTAACATATTATTTTAATATTTACAATTATTATTATCTAGTAGATGTTAAATTGGTAGTAATTAATATGGTTAAATACCTTTTGAAAATTTAGGGTTGAATTCATTTTTTACCTATTGATTAGAAAAAAAAATAATAAGAAGTGGAATATAAAGGAAATATTTTTATAACCAGATGTTTTTGTACGCGCAAAAGAGATTTATCATAATTAATATATGAAAATGATGTTAATATATTTTTTATATTATATATTCATTAAAATTTTCTAAAAATAATCAAATAGAATTCATAAGAATAAGATAATAACAAATCCAAATTTAAGCATAAAAATTGGTATTTTTCTAAAATACATTATTACTTTATTTTAATGGGGCACTTTTAAGAAAAATGAATCTATTATAAAATTTATTTGGAAAAATAAAAATTATTTTTAAAATCTTAAAGTAAACTAATATTATGATAGGCGTTTTGTATTTTTTTGGAATGTTTTTTTTAATAATGAAAAATGCTAAATTTTAATTGAAAACTGACTTTTCATCTGAATAATTTATTATGTAAAATTATATTTTTAATATTTTTAAATAGTAAAAATAGATCAATTATAAATCTATTAAATGAATTTATTTCATTTGAAATTTTTTATTTTCATCTTACATATAAAAATATTGTAAAATTTTGAGCATTTATCATTTAAAACATTGGTTTCTCCTTCTATATATAGAAATTGTTTTCAATTATTTAATGTCACTTGTACTATTTGATATTGATAAAATGGATTTCAAATTCGGAATCATCATAAATTATAATTTTTAGTATGGAAAACATATTTTTTGAAAAAAATATATTAGTTAACGTTATTAAAATTGATTACACTGATTAATGGAAAAAACAAGTTTAGTTAGTGCTTTTATGTAAATCGTAAGGGTCCAAATGACCTAGAAAAATGTAAAAATCCAATTTTAAGGAAATATTTTGACAATATCCTTTTTTTGATAAAAAAAATCGTTATTAATTACATGTGATGTATGGGATACATCATAATAGTGTTTTCTTTTTAGTATTTACCTCAATGCCACTCCTTCTTAATTATAAAGGTTAATTCACTCTCACAAATTATACACACCTCTCAAGAAATTTGGATCATTAAAAAACATACCAAATAAACTATAAATATACCTCCCAAGATAATAGATATTTTTCCCATAAATAAATCCATTGAATGACTCTTTTATCACTGAAAGTAGTTACCTGGCGAAGCGAAACGTTCACCAACGATCACATTTATTTCTATTCATTAAACTACAATTAAATTATTATTATATATTCATTATATAATAACATATTTATATTAAATATTATTAGATCTGTTTCGGTTAAGGTTACTACATAAATCTACACAAACTACTATCATATTGGTTACACAATCATAGTTTGTGTGTATGGTGGACTACTACCTCACGAACTGATGTCGTTCGTTCTTATATCACTAACATTTAAGCATGGTAATAATGATGGATTTATAGTCTTTTGATGATATATAATATATTGATAATGTATTTAATAGTCATGATTTATTATATAATGCATACCTTCAAGAATTCTATATTGTTAGAATACAGTAATTTTGTTAATGTGTAAGGTGGATTATCACTACATGAAGCGATGTGATTCATTCCAACATTACATCAATTATATTAAAAATGTGGTCAATAAAAATTTTTCATTTATATTAAATTATAATGACTATATACATATATATCCTATACTTTTATTTTATTTAATTCTACAACAAAATGGAATATAGTGTTCATGAATATATATAGCCTACTCTATAAATGAACAGTGTATTTTATTTCCTTTCACCAAATTTTATGGATAACTCTAAATTAAAAAATATGGAATATATAATACATTTAAATCATCATTTATATTATTGTGATTATTCAATCATGATCAACATTATAGGAAGAAAAAATAATAAGTCAAAACATACAAAAAAAGTAATTAACACCCAAAACAATGAAAATTATAAAATATTGTTTACAAATGGGTGGTAAGATGTTATAAAAGGATCATATATTATATTATAAATATTAATATGGTTTTGGTATAAGTTAATAAAACAATTAAAACTAATATAAATTAGTTAAAATGGATTTCAACCAAAAAATGTTTTAGGTAAGAGATTTTGTCTCAATTTACATATCAATAAGGCTTACATGATATTATAAACCAATTCAATTTTATTGTGTATGATTCTAAATTAAAATGGAATATCCATAATAAATTAAAATTTATTGTATAATAATATTAAATATTAAATATTTCACCCAATGGTATTTGAATTGAAGTTTACAAAATGGTAACAACTATAATACAATATCACTATCTTTTTTAGTTGTTATTTCTCTTGAAACAATCACAATATTATAATGATTATATTAGAAATTATGTTTATATGAAATATACACATTATTTTTTAATGGTTGTTATATTCCTATTTATATATTATTTTTACATTTAATTCTTTTTGATTAAGTAGGTAAATATTGATAAATCCCTATTTATAACCAAATAAAGATATAAGAAAATGAACATTGTCTATGAATTAAATATATTATTTGATATAAGAGGAATTCTATTTTCGTAAAGACATGTTTGTTGATTTTTTATTGATATATTTTCAATGCATCATAATGATTAATGAGACTAACTATATATGGTTTTGGTTGAGACCTTACCCATCTATTAAATTAATAGAATAATTCCTTGATGGTATTACATTCACAGCCTGAATCCATTGTAGAATTAGATTTCTGGAATGATT
The DNA here is from genome assembly GCA_963277665.1 of Viscum album. NCBI lineage: Eukaryota > Viridiplantae > Streptophyta > Magnoliopsida > Santalales > Viscaceae > Viscum > Viscum album. Next base: position 897,023,950 of record OY728143.1, on the reverse strand, counting down.
ACTGGATGGTATATTTATGATATCCATTTCTATAAATTCCATCCTTATGAATTCAATCATTGATACTCCATGTGATTATTGGATTAGTTACGATATAATTGTTTTAGTTTCAATCTCATTTGATTATTTACATGAAATTATTAGATCACCTATTATTCCTAAAAAATTATGCTCATGCTATGAGTTTAACAGAATATTTTTTAGTTATTTACCTTTAAATTATGCCTAATTTATTCATATCTTCAACTACACTTTACCATTACTTATCATTTATTCTCACCTTTATTTTATTTTATTTTTTGGGGATTTCATAATGCCCACTATGACTGATATGTAGAGTTATACTATATAGAATGATTCATGTCTCAAAAAAATATGTCTTATTTATTTGTATTGAAATTCAATATTGGATTCATGTATATACGTTGTTATCGTATACTACTAAGTTTATCGATCATTCTAGATGTGTTTACTTGTATCTTATGACAATGTAATCGTAGCAGGCACCGAATATGGGCTTATTACGGCTAGGTCACTATATTGGCATCGAAGGAAGCTTAATATAAACCATGGAATATATATTTAGGAAAACATATATTAGAGAACCTAACCCTATGATATATGTAACACCCCAAGCTTCTACGGTACGCTTCTCATTGAATAATGTGATAGCGTGTGTTGTACGCAGCACCGAGTTCTAACACACCATAACAAATCAAACTAGCCGTTATGAATAGTAATACCTACATTTTGAAATTATATATATTTTATATTATAAAATGGACTTCATTTTTGGATTCGGAATATCGAATTTAGCCTAAGGTGAAATTTTGGTACTTTTCGGATAAATTTCATATTTTGATGAATAGTGAAAATTACTAAAATTTAATTAAAAACAACTTTTTTAATCAAAATAATTAGTAGTAAAAAATTATGAATTTGAGTGGTTTTAAAGTATATTTAGAATATATTTTTACCAATTAATATAATTTTGATCATTGGACATAATTTTACAATTAAACCGAACATAAACAAGTGTCAATCTTTTGATAGTTATTATCTCTTAAAAACACGCTTTTTGTTTTGACAGCGGGAATTAATTTTAAATTAATTTCTACCACTTCTGTGTTTTGAATTTAGAAAAATGGATTCCATATTTGGAATCAGGATGTACAAATTTTGTAAATAGGTATCTTTTATTTTTAGACATTTTGAATAATTACTGCGGTAAATATTTTATTTACCATGGTTAAGGTTAAATCCGGTAAATAAGGGTTAAAAAATAATATTATAATAATACTAAATTACCCTAAAACGTGTCCTAGACTTATTTGTTGATACATGTTCGACCATAGGCATCTTTGGGTCGATTTTGGGACCCCATGGTGCCACTTTTAGGTGATAGGGACACTTTTTTTTAATTAAGTTAAAATGAATACAAAAATGACACAAGCATATATCTTTTAGAAAAAATTTTTTTACATAGGGTTATATATGTTGGATTTTAAATTATAAATATTCATTAGAAATATAAAAGGATTTACTACATAATGATATTTTATTTATAATTTTTAGACATTAAATATTTTATTTTATTTATGACACAATGATGATGCAGTAATTACTAAAATAGTGAAAAATTAAATTAATTGATATTATAAATACCCAAATAAATATAATATGAAACTTTTAATGAATTAAAATAATTTTCTAGGATAATATTATATTTTAGGATTTATTTAATTTACTTTGTTAGAAGTAATCAATCTGTTATGAGTTTCAAAAAAAATCAACTATTGAATAGTGTCAAAATTGACAAAAAAGAGTTCTTAAAACAAATATTATATTATTAATTGATATTAAATTCCTAAAAATCTAAGGTTAGGCAAAGAGACTTATATCATGATAGTTTAATCATTAATGGACCACTTGGTGGTCTCTTGGATGTATATAGTAAGTTTATTAACCATATTATATAAAAATACAAAGAGACATTGTAAAAGTGAAACTAATTAACTTAGAGTTAATACTTAATGATAAGGTTAATATAAGTCCCCAAACCTGTCTAAATTCTATTGTTTGAGTTGTTTTAGACCCATACCCACCTTAACCTTTGAATAATCAACTTTTGAGCCATTGGAAACCGAATATGAATTTATTATAAACTAATATCTCTAGCTTTTCCAAAGGTGCCCCTCACCCCTCTTATAAAAGGGCACTCCTCCTTCCCATTTCTTCACACCTTCAAAGACTTTTTGTTCGGACAAACTCTACCCAAATACTCTCCCAACTTCCCTCAATACAACCTAGAGGCCTTATTTTTATCATAAAGCCAACCTAAGGAGCCCTTTTGATCAAATTAAAAGGAAGAAACCGAAGAAGAGGTAATGTTTTCACCACCCCTTTTCAAGTTCCTTTCTTCTTCCACTTCTTCTTTCTTTGTTCTTACCATTCTAAAATAATAACCCCAGTATCTCACATATACTGTGATGTTATTAAAAATATGGTACAACCATATTCAGTATTCTATCCACCCTTTGAATAACATGTCACCAAACGTGCGTACGTACGGCTTACCGTCTCCACGTCGTGGTGTAATTGTTATTCAATATAATATTATTTGGATGGGTATAATAATGATGTGTAACTAATGTAAATAATAAATATAACATGTTAATGATTCAGTATATATGATATACCATCCATTTATATATTATTTTAATATCAAAAGAATGATATTGTCGCTCGTGCGTACATACGGACTACCGTCTCCACGAACGCGATGAGATTCATTCTCCATCGTATCCATTCAAGTATAATTATCATTTGATGATTTAAAAAATGATGTTTAGGGACTTGATATCATTCTGGATATGAATAATATACAACATATCCTTTACAAACATGTCTTACGTAACAAAACATATAAAAGAAAACAAGTAAGTTAACACCCGAAACAATGATAATACTAAGAAATTATTATCAAACTAGTATTAAAAGATCATATATGATATCATATTAATGAATATGATTCTTGTATAATTTAATAACAATTATTTCACCATTATAAAGGAGGTTAACCTACCCCAACCAAGGAAAAGTACAAGGTAAGGGTTATTTCACAATCTCTTCATTATCCGAGGTTGTTTATACGTAATAATCTACTGGGATCTCTTTATCATCCACATCCATGATTCTTAATAATGTATTTCAAAACATTTTTATTATTTACAATAATATGGGTTAAATTTATTTATACCCTTGTTTGACTTTTTATAAGAGGAATCATTCCGTCATTTTCAAAACAAGGTCCTTTTAACCTTTTCGACAGAATTAAGGTAAGAATGTTTTTTTAACTTATACGGCGGGTGCGGTTATTTTCTGCCATTATAAAATCTTCAAAGTTTTCCTTACAAGCTTATAAGAATATTTTCAAAGAAAATGTTTTATTTTATATGGCTCTTAAATGATTTCAAAAATATAAAGAGATATTTCTCTAAAAATAGTTTTGATTTCATCTATATCAACATCATTTGATGGATTTTATGCTTATTTAAAGTTGATATATTATGATACAAAACTTCTATATTGTATTGAAGGTTTTATGATATGATTGACTATAGATGTTCTATTTTTATACCATTCATAGTTTATTGTGAAATTATTGACATTTTGTATGCTAGTTTTTATACGAATGTTTATGTTATGTTTAAACCTTTTCATATGGGAATGCATTGGACTTAATATGTGACGGGTGGAGTCCGATATAGCTTCTCGATGCATCGGTAGGTCTCATGAGACAAACTAGTGTCTTGGCACAAGGCCTTGGCAAAATCTTATTTGTAGTCTTGGCACGAGGCCTTGGCTATGTGGTTATGATAGTCTGGCATTATGCATTCCAACATTATGAAAGTGGTTATTGATATTGCATGTGATTATTCGATTAGTAGAATATCCATGTGAACAAGTAAATGGCATTATTTCATTTTACTTTTTCCATACTATGTTGAAGTCTAAGTTTAAAAGGCTTTTGTTTTTGTAATTCATTGCCTTAAATGTTTATGCTTATTTTTGAATGTTCCGCTATATTGTTATCCTTACTGGGCATTTGAGCTCACCCCTTTTCTATGTTTTATTTTTCCCAGGATGTGAAGAGGTAAGTTATGAATGACCTGCAGGGATATTATGAGGAGATAATAGTGTGGACTGTGGAGACATTATGTTGTTGTAGTAGTTTTTCATTTTATGATGTGATGTAAAACTTATGAATATATCTAGTGTTTCCAAGGCTACTAAACCAATCGGTCTTTCAAGATTTGATCTCTCTTGTGATCATGCCAATGTTATGTAATAATGCACCGACTCTGGGTAACTAGGGTCGGGGCGTTATAGTTGGTATTAGAGGAAGTTTAGTACAAACCTTGGAAGTAGATTTAGATAAACTCTGATTAGAGCACGTAGACCTAAGATGAACTTTGAAGATTAGTATAGAAGAACTTCCTAGAATTTTGGTATTGTAGAGATTTTGTGAGTTTTCCGAGCAATACATCCATGTCTGGATACGAGCAGGTAGAGGCGGCTCTGGCACAGATGTACCAAGGGGTAAATCCCGAAAACACCGCTTTGAGCTAGACTCGAACGGGAACTGGTGCATGACAACGGGCCTTGCTGCACTCTTGGTTATGACACTCCTAGGGGATATGCTTAGGATAACTCTCATTTTCTTTACAAATAATTATGAAGGGTTTATGAGTATATACTTCCTCAAAGAAATTTTTTTTATAATTATGGATTATATCCATAAATAGTTCAATTTATGTTAAGTGTTTTATAAGTATGGGATTAGGTATTTTGATTCATAAACTGATCTAGTTTATGCCATTGTTTAGAAATGGCGCCTAGTGGAAGAAATGGAAATCGTATCAATGCACGCACTCCATGTAGGGATTTCCCTCCTACTCAAGATAATTATAGTGGATCTGGTGATGCATCTGGTGCCGATCAGCTAATCACCATACTGGGACAACTCACTCAAGTTATGAATAATAACCTTACCCATATGGAGAACCCTGATCCGCAGCGTGGAAGATCAATGTTAGATTGATTCATGAGGCAACAACCACCAACGTTCAATGGGAGTACAAATCCCTTAGTAGCTGAGCAATGGATATTTTCCCCAGAGAAAATATTTCAGGCTTTAGGGAGTAATGAAAGGGAAAAAGTTATCATGGCAGTTTACGGCCTCACTGGAGATGCTGATCAATGGTGGTCATTGATTCAAAATACGAAGGAAGATGATGAAGTATCAAATATGGAATGGAGGGAGTTCAAAGATCTGTTTTTAGAAAAATACTTTCCTCGCGACCATCGAGCAGATATGGAAAGAAAATTTCTGAGTTTGAGACAGAACGAGGACGAGAATGTCACAAAGTATGAGGCTAACTTTACAAGGTTAGCAAGGTATGCTGGAGATTATATGCATAACCCAAGAAGTAAGATTGATCGTTTCATTGATGGGTTAAAACCATCTCTCTGTCGAGCATTAGTCTCACAATCCTTTTCATCGTACGAAGACATTGTCTCATGTGCTATCAAGACCGAAAAGGAATTCTCTAATTCTTATGACTTTAAAGCAAAGAAAGAGAAGAAGAGGCCTGCTGATCAATCTAGGAATGGAAATAAAGGGAAGAAAGGAAAGGTTGAATATCCATCCTGTGGTAAATGTGGGAAGAAACACCCCGGTACTTGCTTGAAGGGAATGGGAGTCTGTTACAAGTGTGGTGAAAAAGGCCACCAAACTCGTGATTGCAAAGGGAAGAAGGAAGCCACCAACGTTCAGTGCTACAATTGCAGGGAGATGGGACATTATGCAAATGAATTTCCTAAGCATCAGGAGAACTTACCTCAGAAAAGGCCAAGGGATCAAGGCCAAGCTTATGCTATCACTACTGCTGAGGTAGAAGCTCCGAAAGACATGGTGGCAGGTAATTTAATGGTTTCCTCAAGTTTAGAAAATGCATTATTTGGTTCTGGATCATCGCATTGTTTCATATCTTCCCAGTTTGCTAAGAAAATTAGATATTTCCAATTTGATTTAACAAGGGAGTTTTCAGTTAAAACTCCTAAGGGAAGTATCATTGCAACAACGTTTTGTGAATCAGTCCCCATTAGAGCACATAAATGTTCGTTATCTGCTGATCTCATCGTCATACCTATGATTGAGTTTGACATAATCCTCGGTATGGACTGGCTTTCAGACTATGATGCGAATATTTATTGTAAGAAGAAAGAGGTTACGATTCTTGATGATAATGATAAGGAACACCTTATCTTTAGAGCAGAATCGTCACCACCTAATTTTTATTTAGATCCACCCTCAATAGCTCAACTAAATTCAATTATTGGGGATGAAGAGAATTAAATAACTGTGGGTGAGGAAAGGAATGTTCAAATATAGGATGTACCTATTGTGAAAGAATTTGTAGATGTATTGCCGGATGATTTACCTGGACATCCTCCAGAATGAGAAGTTGAGTTTTCCATTGATTTGATTCCTGGATCAAGGCCTATATCGAAGACCCCTTATAGAATGTCCACTGTAGAATTATTTGAACTAAAGAAACAACTAGAGGAATTGAGTAATAAAGGATTTATTCTCCCTAGTGTTTCTCCATGGGGAGCCCCTATTCTTTTTGTTAAAAAGAATGATGGATCTATGAGGTTATGTATCGACTACAGGGAGATCAATGCTATAACGATAAAGAACAAGAATCCCCTACCTCGCATTGATGATTTATTTGACCAACTGCATGGAGCTCAATACTTTTCAAAGATTTACCTTCGATCTGGATACCATCAGTTGTGTGTGAAGAAGGAAGACATTCCGAAGACAGCATTTCGAACCAGGTACGGGCAATACGAGTTTACTGTAATGCCTTTTGGATTGACTAATGCACCCTCTGTATTCATGGATCTGATGAATAGAGTTCTCAAGGAGTATCTCGATGAATTTGTGGTGTTATTTATTGATGATATCTTGGTATACTAAAAAAGATACGAAGATCATGAAAATCACTTGCGCATTATCTTGAAGACTCTTAGAAGACATGAATTATATGGAATTTTTAGCAAGTGTGAATTCTGGCTTCATGATATTTCTTTTCTTGGCCATATTTTCTCTAAAGATGGAATCTCTGTTGATCCTTCTATGACCAAGGCAATCCAAGAATGTCCAGCACCTACGAGTATAACTGAGGTACGTAGTTTTATTGGTTTGGCAGGTTATTATCGACGTTTCGTCCAGAATTTTGCCCGATTGGCTAACCCATTAACGAAGCTCACATGTAAAGGGGTTAAATTTGTTTGGACAAAAGAGTGCGAAGAATGTTTCGAAGAACTGAAGAGAAGATTAGTCAATGCTTCTATATTGACTCTACCATCGGGGAATGATGGGTTCGTTATTTATAGTGATGCATCAAAGAAAGGACTTGGTTGTGTCCTTATGCAGAATGATAGAGTTATTGCATATGCATCACGACAGTTGAAAATTCATGAACAAAACTATCCTACTCATGATCTCGAGTTACTAGCTGTGATCTTTGCTTTGAAGATATGGAGGCACTACCTCTATGGTGAAAAATGTGAGATTTATACTGATCACAAGAGTTTGAAGTATATTTTCTCACAAAAAGAACTCAACATGAGGCAAAGGAGATGGCTTGAATTACTCAAGGATCATGATTGCACGATACACTACCACCTGGGGAAAGCAAAAAAGGTGGTAGATTCTTTGAGTAGAAAAGACCATGGAGTTTTGAACAATATGAGAATTGGAAGGGATCCAATTTTCAAGGATCTAGTGAAGATGGACATGGGAATAACCAGGGAAGGTGAAACATCAATGCTTTTTCAAATGGTTGCCAAACCATCTTTACTAGAAAGGATTAAGAGTTCTTAGACCGATGATGAAGAATTTAAAAAGAAGATTAAAGCTGTGAATGATGGGAGATTGAGAGACTTTGTGTATGAGGATGGAATTTTGAAATTTGGGAACAGAATTTGTGTTCCCGATATACCTGATCTAAAAAGGGAATTGTTGGATGATGCTCATAGTTCCAATTTCTCTATACACCCTAGGAGCACCAAAATGTATAGAGATTTGAAGGAACATTTTTGGTGGGACAAAATGAAGAGGGAGATTACTGATTTTGTGTCAAGATGTATGGTTTGTCAGCAAGTGAAAGCTGGAAGGCAACAGCCTGGAGGGGTCATGCAACCTCTTCCCATACCGGAGTGGAAATGGGACAATATTACGATGGAATTTGTCATGGGGATACCAAAGACTCCTAGAAGGAATGATGAAATATGGGTTATTGTTGATCATCTTACCAAGTCAGCACATTTTCTTGCTATAAGAGAAGATCTACCCCTGGAACGTCTAACAAGACTATATATTAATGAAGTTGTGAGACTTCATGGAGTACCCCTATCAATTGTTTCTGATCGTGATCCCCGTTTTACTTCATGATTTTGGAAAAGTCTTCAGAAATCCCTGGATACTAAACTTCATTTGAGCACTGCTTACCACCCTCAGACAGATGGACAATCAGAACGGACTATTCAAACCCTAGAAGACATGTTGAGATCTTGCTCACTTGACTTTCAGGGTATATGGGATCAATACATACCTCTCGTAGAATTTTCCTATAACAGTAGCGTCTATTCGAGTATTCAGATGGCACCATATGAAGCGTTATACAGAAAGAGATGTCGTACACCAACCTGTTGGGATGACGTTGGTGAAAGAGAACTTGTAGGCCCAGAACTAGTGGAGGAAACAGTGGAAAAGGTGAAAGTAATCCAAAATCACATCAAAGCAGCTCAATGTAGGCAGAAGAGCTATGCCGATAATCGAAGGAAGGATTTGGAATTTCAAGTCGGCGATCATGTTTTCCTAAAGGTATCCCCATGGAAGGGAGTCATACGTTTTGGTAAGAATGGTAAATTGAGTCCCGGGTACATCGGACCTTTCGAAATTCTAGAACGAATTGGGGCTGTAGCTTACCGATTGGCAATGCCGCCAAGTCTCTCTAAAGTTCACGATGTGTTCTACGTATCTCTGTTGAGGAAATACATGCCTGACCCAACACATGTACTCACCTATGAAGAATTAGAACTGGAACCCAATCTGTCTTATTGCGAAGAGCCCGCCAAGATTCTTGATACGAGAGAACAAGTGCTGAGAAACCGGACGACCCGTCTGGTAAAAGTTTTGTGGAGAAACCATAAGATGGAAGAGGCAACGTGGGAACCCGAGGAACTTATGATGAAGAACCACTCGAGTCTTTTCATGCGGTAGTATTCTAGAAATTTCTAGGACAAAATTATTTGAAGGAGGGGAGAATGTAACACCCCAAGCTTCTACGGTACGCTTCAAATTGAATATTGTGATAGCGTGTGTTGTACGCAACACCGAGTTCTAACACACCATAACCAATCAAACTAGCCGTTATGAATAGTAATAACTACATTTTGAAATTATATATATTTTATATTTTAAAATGGACTTCATTTTTGGATTCGGAATATCGAATTTAGCCTAAGGTGAAATTTTGGTACTTTTCGGATAACTTTCTTATTTTGATGAATAGTGAAAATTACTAAATTTTAATTAAAAACAACTTTTTTAATCAAAATAATTAATAGTGATAAATTATGAATTTGAGTGGTTTAAAAGTATATTTAGAATATATTTTTACCAATTAATATAATGTTTGTCATTGGACATAATTTTACAATTAAACCGAACATAAACAAGTGTCAATCTTTTGATAGTTATTATCTCTTAAAAACACGCTTTTTGTTTTGACAGCGGGAATTAATTTTAAATTAATTTCTGCCAATTCTGTGTTTCAAATTTAGAAAAATGGATTCCATATTTTGAATCAGGATGTTCAAATTTTGTAAATAGGTAACTTTTATTTTTAGACATTTTGAATAATTACTGCGGTAAATATTTTATTTACCATGGTTAAGGGTAAATCCGGTAAATAAGGGTTAAAAAATAATATTATAATAATACTAAATTACCCTAAAACGTGTCCTATCTTTATTGGTTGATACATTTTCGACCATAGGCATCTTTGGGTCGATTTTGGGACCCCATGGTGCCACTTGTAGGTGATAGGGACACTTTTTTTAATTAAGTTAAAATGAATACAAAAATGACACAAGCATATATCTTTTTGAAAAACAATTTTTACGTAGGGTTATATATGTTGGATTTTAGATTATAAAAATTAATTAGAAAGATAAAAAGATTTCCTACATAATTATATTTTATTTATAATTTTTAGACATTAAATAATATATTTTATTTATGACACAATGATGATGCAGTAATTACTAAAATAGTGAAAAATTAAATTAATTGATATTATAAATACCCAAATAAATATAATATGAAACTTTTAATGAATTAAAATAATTTTCTAGGATAATATTATATATTATTATTGATTTAAGTTACTTTGTTCGAAGTAGTCAATCTGTTATAAGTTTCAAAAAAAATCAACTATTAAATAGTGTCAAAATTGACATAAAAGAGTTCTTAAAACAAATATTATATTATTAATTGATATTAAATTCCTAAAAATCTAAGGTTCGGCCAAGATACTTATATCATGATAGGTTCATCATTAAAGGACCACTTGGGGGTCTCTTGAATGTATATAGTAAGTTTATTAAAAATATTATATAAAAATACAAAGAGACATTGTAAAAGTGAAACTAATTAACTTAGAGTTAATTCTTAATGATATGGTTAATATAAGTCCCCAAACCTGTCTAAATTATATTTGTTGAGTTGTTTTCGACCCATCCCCACCTTAACCTTTGAATAATCAACTTTGGAGCCATTGGAAACCGAATATGAATTTATTATAAAATAATATCTCTAGCTTTTCCAAAGGTGCCCCTCACCCCTCTTATAAAAGGGCACTCCTCCTTCCCATTTCTTCACACCTTCAAAGCCTTTAGGTTCGGCCAAACTCTACCCAAATACTCTCCCAACTTCCCTCACTACAACCTAGAGGCATTAGGTTCATCAGAAAGCCAACCTAAGGAGCCTTTTTGATCAAATCAAAAGGAAGAAACCGAAGAAGAGGTAATGTTTTCACCACCCCTTTTCAAGTTCCTTTCTTCTTCCACTTATTCTTTCTTTGTTCTTACCATTATAAAATAATAACTCCAGTATCTCACATATAATGTGATGTTATTATAAATATGGTACAACCATATTCAGTATTCTATTCACCCTTTGAATAACATGTCACCATACGTGCGTACGTACGTCTTACCGTCTCCACGTCGTAGTGTAATTGTTATTCAACATAATATTATATGGATGGGTATAATAATGATGTGTAACTCATGTAAATAATAAATATAACATGTTAATGATTCATTATATATGATATAACATCCATTTATATATTATTTTAATATCAAAATAATGATATTGTCGCTCGTGCGTACGTACGGACTACCGTCTCCACGAACGCGATGAGATTCATTCTCCATCGTATCCATTCACGTATAATTATCATTTGATGATTTAAAAAATGATGTTTAAGGACTTGATATAATTCTGGATATGAATAATATACAACCTATCCTTTACAAACATGTCTTACGTAACAAAACATATAAAAGAAAATAAGTAAGTTAACACCCGAAACAATGATAATACTAAGATATTATTATCAAATCAGTATTAAAAGATCATATATGATATCATATTAATGAATATGATTATTGTATAATTTAATAACAATTATTTCACCATTATACAGGAGGTTAACCTACCCCAACCAAGGAAAAGTACAAGGTAAGGGTTATTTCACAATCTCTTCATTATCCGAGGTAGTTTATACGTAATAATCTACTGGGATCTCTTTATCATCCACATCCATGTTTCTTAATAATGTATTTCAAAACATTTTTATTATTTACAAGAATATGGGTTAAAGTCATTTATACCTTTGATTGACTTTTTATAAGAGGAATCTTTCTGTCATTTTCAAAACAAGGTTCTTTTATCCTTTTCGACAGAATTAAGGTAAGAATGTTTTTTTTAACTTATACAGTGGGTGCGGTTATTTTCCACCATTATAAAATCTTCAAAGTTTTCCTTACAAGCTTATAAGAACATTTTCAAAGAAAATGTTTTATTTTATATGGATCTTAAATGATTTCAAAAATAGAAAGTGATATTTCTCTAAATATAGTTTTGATTTCATCTATGTCAACATCCTTTGACGGATTTTACGCTTATTTGAAGTTGATATATTATGATACAAAACTTCTATATTGTATTAAAGGTTTTATGATATGATTGAATGTAGATGTGCTATTTTTATACCATTCATAGTTTATGGTGAAATTATTGACATTTCGTATGCTAGTTTTAATACGAATGTTTATGTTATGTTTAAACCTTTTCATATGGGAATGCATTGGACTTAATATGTGACAGGTGGAGCCCGCTATAACTCCTCGATGCATCGGTAGGTCTCATGAGACAAAATAGTGTCTTGGCACAAGGCCTTGGAAAAATCTTATTTGTAGTCTTGGCACGAGGACTTGGCTATGTGGTTATGATAGTCTGGAATTATGCATTCCAACATTATGAAAGTGGTTATTGATATTTCATGTGATTATTCGATTAGTAGAATATCCATGTGAACAAGTAAATGACATTATTTCATTTTACTTTTTCCATACTATGTTTAAGTTCAAGTTTAAAAAGCTTTTGTTTTAGTAATTCATTGCCTTAAATGTTTATGCTTATTTTTGAATGTTCAGCTATATTGTTATCCTTACTGGGAATTTGAGCTCACCCCTTTTCTATGCTTTATTTTTCCCAGGATGTAAATAAGTAAGTTATGAATGACCTGCAGGGATATTATGAGGGGATAATAGTGTGGACTGTGGAGACATTATGTTGTTGTAGTAGTTTTTCATTTTATGATGTAATGTAAAACTTGTGAATATATCTAGTGCTTCCAAGGCTATTAAACCAATCGGTCTTTCGAGATTTGATCTTTCTTGTGATCATGCCAATGTTATGTAATAATGCACCGACTCTGGGTAACTAGGGTCGGGGGGTTACAATATATATTTATGATATGTATAGAATGACATCCCAAAGAAACTATGCTTATGATTATGAGATTAAATATGCATTAAATTTATCATTTATGTATTGTATTTTACTAGTTTCGGGATTGTAAATTTTTTCCATAATGATATGGCCAAATATTTTGTATGTAATCATCTAGAAAATGAACATAGTAGTAGCAATGAGAACAACATTGATTCATGCAATACAAAGAGTATGAAGTAACATATCATTTAGGGTCTTATTGTAATATTTATTTGTGATGTAATCCCCAAATAATTCTCATCATATTAGGACATAGTTTCATGTGATAGTGAGATAAATGAAGAATTATCTAAGTATTATTTTTTATTAAGGAATAATGAGTGTAACATCTAAAAAAATTATATCTTGGTTTCTGTTAATATAATTTTCATTTAATGAATGAATTAATTTATAATCTAATATGAGTTTTAAATAAGAATTACCTATTTAATAAACAAAAATAAAACATTAATTAATTCGTAAAAATTTATAATATTCAAAAATATCATAAAAATATAATTTATTACAAATATACTAATGAACTTTTTTTATGATAGATATGATAATATTTTAAAATTAAAATAACAATGAAATAATATTTTATGTTATTTAAATTGTAGTTTAAATCATAAAAATTGATATATAACTTATAAATACTTTTAATTAATTATGAAAAGTAATTTTAAATTAAAATTATTAATATAAATTCTGTTTTTAATAGACACTACACATTTTAAAATACTTATAATATAATAAATGGGTTGGAAGTATTTTTATATTATAAACTTAATTAAATTTTGATAATTATGAATTTAAAAATATAAATAAATAAAAATTGATTATCTATAATATGGATGATAATAATACTTCTTAAAAACAAAAGGGATAATATATAAATGATATAAAATGATTTATAATTAAAATTATATAATGTAGTATAATTATATGTAATTTATTATAAAATTTATTTAATATATTATAAAATCATTTTATTATTTCATAATTTAAAATATTATATAAATATTATCATTAGTTATAAAATAATAATTTATATTTATAAAATATATTAAATATTTTATATTAAATATTTGATAATACTAAATGATTATAAATATAGTTAAAAATGAAAACTAGGAATAAAAAATGAATAAATAAAAATAATCATGGAAAAATTAAATTAGATAAAATTTATTCGAGGGATTTTTTATAGCATTTAAGAGATCCAATTAAATGGATAAGCATTCTTCTCAGAAGGATCATGACCAATGTGGTCTTGTCTTTATAGGAGTTGAGATCAAATAATGGATTTTCAGACCAAATTAGTTGAGACAGATTTGAGAATCTATAGGATGGCAATTTCGGAGCCCTAGGAGGCCGATTCGAATGAGGATATTAGGCTTGAGTATAGATCTATCGTTAAAAAAAACACCAGGAGTGAGTTGATTTGAATATATAAGTGGGTTCAATGATTTTCAATCACAGATGAAGATCTTAATATAAATATAGAAGGTAGGCTTTTGTTTATTAAATTTCTTAGGTATCTGGATATGATTTATAGATTAATTTATCATTGTATTAATTGTAACTATTTTTCATTATCTTTGATTGATCTCACTCAAATGATGATTACAATTCTTAATTTTGGTTTTTTGTAATTTCTTACTAATTTCCCCTCATTTTCATTATTATTTTCTATATGTTCATCATCCCTATTAAATGCAAGTATCAATAGTCTATCTATATATTCTGCATCTTGTATTGATTCCACTTCATTGATATAAAATATTTCTTCCCATTTTTTGGACATCTTTATTTTTAATTTTCTATTTGGATTCTCTAATTTTGGACACTTCATAACTCTGTGAATTGATACAATGCATGGATTAGAAATAATTTAGTTTCTATCAAAAAATTTAGTTTCTATCAAAAAATTTAGCAGTTTTTTATAGTATCAACAAATCAATTAAATTTCTTGTCATCATATTTCTTGAATAATTTAGTAGAATAAATATATACAAATTATATATTTTTCGTGTCTGATAGTCATGAAACCATAACTGAATACTCTTATTTACATAATTTTTCTTCTAAGATGTTGTGTCTAAATATAAGATCCTCAGTAGGAAGAAATAAGTATCATGACTTCTGCACCTTTTTCATATTATTGAACTATGTGGCAAGGTAGAAGTTTGTAGGATAGTACAGAGGAAAAAATACAATAATGTAGTCTTATGAAAATAATTTCTATGGGATAGTTTGTTTATTAATTACAGTATTACTTTTTTATTTATGTGAAATTATTATATATACTCAATTATTTTATTTTTTTGTTTTTATGATTATAAAATTATTTTCAGTAAAAGGTTTATGGACTATGAAATATTATAGTTATTTATATCTATTATTTTTATAATGTATGGAAATATTTTCATTCATATGAAATTTAAATTAATTATGGTTTCTAAATTTAATTATGAAATTATGTAATGGATTATATACTTATTGATTGATTGGATCAAAATTTATTTTATATAGAAATTCCACGTTTATTTATTTTATATGTATAAATAATAATATTTTTAGGTTATTCAAATTTATTATTAAATTAATATTTCATTTATCATTTAATGAATTTCCAAATTTGAAACAGATTTTATCAAAATCATTTTATGTATCTAAATGGTGTCATTTTATATGTATTTTCTTTAGTATAGCTGTAAGAATTATCATTTTATATATTCAAATCATTTATAAATTCTTGTATAAAATTTAAAATTGAAGATGTTTCTAATATCTAAAATTTGGGATAATTCATGCTTGTACCGGTTAAGTATTTTAATTTCTGTATATATGCAGTAAAAACTTATTCCTTTATAGGATATTATTTTGCACAGTAAAATTTATGATTTAATGTAATAATTTAATGCTAATTATAATTCATGTGGTTAATAAATATCTGATCGTTATGAGATTTAGTTGATTCATGAATTCTTATGATATTATATATATATATATACATACTAGTGAATTAATGTAAATTTATTTTCAATGTAAAAGCACTTGTGAGAGTATATATATAATTGTTGAAAGTTTAAATTTTTTTAGAAAAACTTGGACTTGAACATTATAATATGGTAGGCAATTAGGGAGTGAATCGATCCCTCATTAGGTGTCTTGGCCTAAAGCAGCCTTTATTATTTTAAGTGGCCTCAATGATATGTTTAAAAAAAATTTAATATTCATTTTGGAAAATATCTCGAATATTCTTAATAGTAATTTTTGAATGTAACTATTTTAAAAGTGTTATAGTGTATTTAATGAGTAAGTAGTTTCAATAATATTTTCAATAATTCTTTCTAAATTAATTTTGAGAATGTGTTTTAAAATTAATTTTCAAAATTAATTTCCATAATTATTTACAATAGAAAATTAATAAACAATATTTCATTTATTTTAAAAACCATTACTTGGAAATGTTATCTGCGTCCCATGTTTTAAAATTATTTCCATTGGTATCATTGAATTTTTAATATTGACGACTGAGATTATTGCGTTAGAACAGACATAACGAAGTAGATATTTTTTTATAATGTGGAATTATGTATGTTCTTTTCTACTTCTCCTGATCATTGATAATAAAATAGTCATGGACTATATTTAGTTTTTTTTTATTTACTATTTTCATTTATCTAAAAAATTACACATCAATTTTATGTGCAGAACCTGGAAGCATGGGTTTTGGGTGTTAAAAATAAATCTAGAGGAAATATATGATAACAATTAATAATGGAAAGAAGATAATGAATTATTTTTTCACATGTAATAATTTGGGAAATTATCACCATGGTAATTTCATGAATGAAAAGAGAGTTTTCTATAAGTGTGGAGATAAATTAAATTGTTATTGTAATTGAAAGGGAATGAAAAGTGTTTTTAATATACAATGATTCAACTTAAATAATATTTGAAACTATGCAAATAAATGTCTCAACCGTAAAAAGAATATACCCCAAAAGATGATAATATGTCATGATCATGATTATGCTACTACCAAAGAGGAAGATGAATTATATATATGATTTTTTATACTTAAGAATTATGTCATTTGATTATTTTATAAGGGATTCACTAGTTCTAATAATTATGAAAAAATTTAGGAAATTATTATATTTATTTTCTTATGTATTTGAATATATGTGTTTAACAATGCAGATGGTCATGAAAAAATTATTCAGTGTATGTTTAAACCTCTTGGAATACAATTGATCTTGAATAAGAAATAAAGAAGAAATAAATTTTTAAATAGTGTATTTTTTTAATTAATTTTGGTACCATGTTTTATTATAATATGATAGTTGGAGTGGATACTCAATAGGGGGTGAATTGAGTTCCAATTAAAATTTCTGTTAGAAAGATTTCTTTTAAAATCCCCCAATTAAAAACTAAGTTAAAGAGTGGTGAATTTATACAGATTGTAAATGTTTAACTAGTTTCTCAATGATTGATTAGGTATCAGTTAATTTAATCAGAAGATTAAATTAGCTTTTGAAACTAACTTACTAGTTTACAATAATTACAAATACTTACTAGATTAACTATCAAAGTAACTTCAAAAAAAATTGAATTTAAATGTAATTATAAGCAAAAAATAAATATTTTAATATAATTTAGATATAATAAAATATGTACAGTAGATATAACCAAGAGGTTTAGTCTCAAGCCGATACTTAGTCCTCCCCAACAATTTATATAAATTTTATCCACACCCTGGATTGGGGTAAACAACAATACAAAGATTGTCCAAGTACTAAGACCCCTACCACAGTTATACCTAGGAAAAATATACAACAGCACACTGGTTTTCCATGCCTTACTTGACCTCTACCACTATCCACTATGGGATACAAAATAGTTATGGAAGGTTTGTGTGAGGATTTAGAGATCCTCCAGTTTACCACAGGAGACACTGCGTGTATAAAATATACAGAGTATAAACACTGCTCAAAATGTAAATAGAAGAATCACTAAGAGATTAGATATGAGTTTAGGATGCTCTAATTATTTTAAGTGCAGCTCTGGACTCCTTTTGATTTGTCAGAAATGATTCTGAGTCCTTCTCGGGTTTTGTTTGGAAAACAGAGTGTCGTTTTCTTCCTTGGTTTTCAGGTTCATCTTGATCAGCTTGAGTGTATGAGCAGCTCGTTGTAGCTCTTCACTCCATGAAAAAAGTTCGGTTTTTGTGTTCTATTCTTGTATGGATCGCTTCGTGTATGTCTAGTATTCTTCGAGTATGGATGTAGCCTTTCTCTATGCACCACTTTATAGAATTATTTCCCCTTTTGTTCACATGTTTTTATTATCTTTTTGCACGACATTTGTCCTTCCTTTTATAGCTTTTAGCTCTGGAAATGGGAATGATTACCTTTTCATAGGTATGAGGTACGATTCCCTGACATGACAAAAACAATCATTAAATAACATTAATTGCATTAAAATCATCAAATATGACCATTGATTAATAAATAAATAATATTGATAATGTAGAGTTTAAGAATCAGTGACAAGGTCTTTCATCAGTAGCTCTCTATAGGTAGACTTGTATCGGTGGACTTTGTATAGCAGTGAGCTCCCATCAGTAGCTCTTTGTCATTGTACATGTAGCTCCTTGTATGGGTAAATGTAACTCTTTGTATCAATATCTCTATGTACCAGTGACTCCTTCAATCGGTATCTCGCTTGTATCAGTGGATCATTTGTATTAGTGACTATTTATATCGGTAAACATTGTATCGGTATCTTGTGCATATCGGTAGCTTCGTTTTGTACCAGTGATTAAGTGTATACCAGTAGACTTATACATACTGGTAGACTTGTTTTATCAGTATCTCAGATTCTATCAGTAGCTGTCTGTATCGGTGGACTTGATCTATCCGTGACTTGTGTTTACCGGTGGACTTATACATACCAGTAGCTCTTTGTATCAGTGTCCTTTGCTTATCGGTGACTATGTCTATTGGTAGACTATGTACTGGTAGATCTGTATAAGTATATATAAGCATATCAGTGACTTAACACTTATCTACTTTATGCAAAACATATCCGATTGAGTTAGAATTATTTCCAAATGAATATAAACATAGATAAACATTGATTATCATATTTCCAAGATTATTTTAATATTATTATCAGCTTGATAGTATAATGTCATAGATTGAAAAAATTAATATATAGATAATCATTATTTGGGATTATCAAAGTATGTGAAAGCATAATTGGGATTATCAAAGAATGGGGAAGCATAATTGGTATTATCAATGAATGTGAAAGCATAATTGGGATTATCAAAATAGGTGAGGTCAAAAATCTCCCCCTTTTTTATAATAAAAAATTATTATATTATAAGCCCAAAAAAATTAGTAATGTATCAAAGGATATTTCATTAGATCAAATTTTATCAGAGAAAACTATGTATTATAAAAAATATATAGCAAATATAAAATATAAAACAAATGTACCAGAGTAAAAATGAACTGAGCTCATAAAATATAGTATTACTCCCCCTTTTTCAGAAAAGATATTAGTTCTCCCACAGATATGTTTCCCTTAGATAGTATTTCTCCCCCTTTGTGTTAATGAAAAAGTGGGACAAGAAGGAAATACAGGAGAAGAGAAGTAACATAGGGTAAAAGAAAGTAAGATCATATATATTTCTTAGAGAAAACAGATACAAAGAAATACATAAAAACCAAACAATACATCTGATTTATATCAGAAATCCTAGCCACTGATCAACACACATCCTAATAATTAGATTTCCCCTTGGGATCAGAAGAGGATTCAGGTGTGGTGGATTCAGGTGGAGGTTTTGGAACAATAGAGATGATCAAAGGTTGATGAGCTACTGAAACTGTTCCTGGCCTATACTGTGTAGCTCTCTGAGTGATCATAAGAATAAGGCTTTAGATAGCTTGGGCTGGATTCATCTGAACAGGAGAAGTAATAGAGGCGGATGCAGGTAAAGCTGGAGGTACAATCACTGGTCGAGCATCAACACGCAGGGAGGGAAACAATAGGTTTCTAAAATCCATAATGATTCCTCCCCCTCTTTCCATGGCAGAAATGAAATCGTCCCTGTTTTCCATGAATTTTTCTAGTGCAGGTATCAACTCTCCGAGCTTGCTGATTTGTTCTCTGAAGGCTTGATTCACTGGTTATAGCTTCTTGTTTTTTAATAGAAGCTTGAAATGATGATTGAGCTGATGCATGGTATAAACCATTTAGAAATAATAATCTACCTTGTCTTTCACTTCTTTCTGATAGGAAAGAGCTTCTCTCATATAGCCTTTAACAATCTTCGTGATATCTATAGTGGTATCTCTAGTAGAAGTCACCACTTTGGTCAGATCCGATGAGTCTATAGATCCACTGGTTGATGCTGAACCAAGCTCCTCCTTCATCAAAGCTCTAATCTGATCCAAATCCCCTGAATGTTTGGAAGAAAGAGAACCAAGAGAGAAGGATACAGTTTCCTTGAAACTCATAATTAGCCCACTAATAATATTTTTCAATGCAGAATCTTGGGTGCTAACATGCTTTGTTATGGAATGCATAAACTCCTCAAAAACTGAGACTATTTGGATGACTACACTCTTCACGTAATCCAAATACTTGTATGCTTGAGATTTTGAATTCATATAGGATTCCAGAGAGATAAATGATTTCTTTAAAACTTCAATATCCGTTTCCAGTATAGATACTTGAGTCTAGGAAGCTATAACTTCATCCACTATATATGCCCCAAAGGTTGATACATTACAACTAATTGAGAGTTAGAAGGACTTTTCCATATTGCTCATCTATTCAACAAAGAAACTCTTTAACTCAGTAATAGAAGCACTCAAAGACTCTTTCAGCTCATCCTTTAAGGATAATAAGTCATCTCTATTGATCATATCAGCAGGTGAAACCATAGAAGGTGCCCTTTCAGACACTATACTAGCCACATATTCATTCCTAATCGATTGAATAGATGACACAAGTGATGCTTACATTTTCTTTATTTCTTCCACAAAAACGATTTTGAGATCAGACTTGAGCTTATCCAGATCATGCATTCTTACCACATCTTCAGGTAACATCTTAGACTGAATATCATAATTTATTTTCGGTCTCCGAAGGGATATCTCATTATCAGATTCTGGATAATCAAATCCCCAAACTACAAACCCTGGGTCCTCTACCCAGTCGTCAAACTCAACAGCCACTGAAACACTACCAAACCTGGTTGGATGCTCCCCCTCAACTGATGCATTCTCTTGTGTGGAAACAATACCCTCATCAGTCTGGTCTTCCTCGTCATAATCTTGCACAACCATCTCTATTTTTGCAACAGCATGAGGTTCCTCAGTAATAGGTAAAGGACTATGAACTTCATCAAATTCTTTAGCATGCATTAGGGAATGTACATTTAGTGGACTAAGTCACAATCTGACAAAAACAGATGCTTCACATGCATGAACTTCTTCTTCATCTTGTTGAGCAGCCTCTTCCCGATCTACTTTATGTTGGTCTTCCTCATCCATAGGTGTCTCCTTATCGCTTATACCCAAAATATTTTCCGTACTAGATAGGTTCAAAGAAGCACTCTCCTTTTCTTGTGATACGATTTCCGGAGTTGGGCTAGGAGGCAAGTCTGGATCTCATCCATCTGCTGTAGAAGAATCTTCCTCTTCTGAATCATCACTATAATGTGGCACTTCTTTATCAGGTCTCAGAACTAGATCCCTCACATCCTTAGGTCTTGATGGATGATCCACATGATTATACTTATCATATTGCTTCTTATCATCCATAACCCACTCTCCTTTACATGGGTTGCAGTTTATCTTGATGTATTTAAATACATTGGTTGTGATAGAGAAGATGTTTCTTACCACTACAGTCTCATACAGAGACCCAGCTACTCCTTTTACCTTAATCATTACAAAGATCAACTTGGCAAAGAATAAGGCATTGGTCTTTGATTTTGGCCTGGTCATATCCTCCATTTGATTCATTAGAAGCCTATTTAGATTTACTTTCACACCATGTCTCAAGAGATGTAACAGATAGATATCTTGATATCTTAAATTTTCAAAGTCCCCCATTCTTGGAATTAAAAAATGTTGAACAAACATGAACAAAAATCTGTTCTCTCCATCCATTTCAGCTGCCACTACCTATCTTTTCATTCCACTACCGGTGAGCTCCTCTAAGGCAGTCTCATAATCAAATATTTCACTTGTAGGTGGTAAAGATTTCGAGAAATATCCAGAAACACCTTTGTGTGGAGCTTTCAGGCATTCATCCGACTCAATAGAAGAAAAAGATATCTCCTTTCCATTCACGACAGATACAATCCTATTCTCGACTTCTGATTTCTCAAATCGAACATACTCATAGAACTATTTTACAAGCTTCAGATAGTAGTGGCCATTGTTTTTCAAAAATAATTCTACCCACTTTTTATCTTCCAAAACCTCTAGAACTAGCGATTTACTAGAAAACATCCATTCCATGCATAGCTATTTTTCGATCACGATAAATCTATTTTGTAAATGTGGGTTTACTGGTTGCCTCCCTAACCTCGTTCTACTAACACTGATACTTCCTTCTTGGTCTTTCATCTTCTTCTTCACATTTGGATCACCATTGTCATCTCTGACAGTAGGAATTTTGGTTTTTTCCATTTATGGTTCAAGGAACATAGTGTTTTTACATGATTCAGGAGCTAAGGCTTGAGGACAAAGGGCTTGAGGACGATCGAGAAGTAATTAAGACTTAGTTTTATCATTTAGGAATCTTAAAATAAATAATTAAAATATAATAAGTAATGTATAAATGATACATATTCTGGAGGCAGACAGAAGTTTAAAACAATGCATAATTAAAGGTAGGGTATACCGGTGAGAATTCATATAGGTGACATCCACTAATCGTGAGTTATATCAGTGAGGTTTCATACCGGTGAGGTATATTAGTGAGGTTTCATACCAGTGAGGTATATCGGTGAGGTTTCATACCAGGGAGGTATATTGATGAGGTTTCATGCTGGTGCGGTATATCAGTGAGGTTTCATACTGCTGAGGTATATCGGTCAGGTTTTATAACGGTGAGTTATACAAGTGAGGTTTCATACCAGTGAGGTATATCGGTGAGGTATCATACCGGTGAGGTTTCATACCGGTGAGGTTTCATAGTGGTGAGGTATATCGGTGAGGTTTCATACCAGTGAGGTATATCGGTGATTTATCATTCCTAACTCATGTCTAATGTAACTTAATATATCCGAACATAAATCTTTGGTGAAAATGTCAGCTAATTGATGTTCAGTACCTATAAATTCAAGAGTAATATCACCTTTTTTGTAATGATCTCTCAATAAATGGTTCCTTACATCAATGTGTTTGGTCCTAGAGTGAGACACAGGATTCATATAGATATTAATTTCACTAGTACACAGTTAATTGAAACATGCTTTAAATCATATTCATAGTCCAAAAGAGTGTGTTTCATCCACATAATTTGTGTACAACGACTACCATTAATTATGTACTATTCTTCAGTAGTGAAAAAAAACTAAATTTTGTTTCTTACTACACCAAGATACTAAGGATATTCTCAATAAATTACATGTTCCAGATGTGGTTTTTCTATCGAACATGCAACTAAAAAAGTCAACATCTGAATAACTCATTAATTCAAAAGATTGTCCTTTCGGATAAAACAATCACAAATTTTCAGTATGTTTAATATACTTAAAAATTCTTTTAACAACATGAAAATTCTATTATTTAGGATTAGATTTAAATGTTACACACATACACACACTAAATATAATATATGGTCAACTAGTTGTAAGGTAAAGTAAGCCTCCAATCATACCTCTGTAACTTGTTTTATCCACTGGTTTACTGGTTTCATCAATGCCCAATTTACAAACAATACTCATAGGAATATCACTTTCCTTAATACTATCCAAACCAAAAAGTTTTAAAAGATCCTATGTATATTTAATTTGATTCAAAATAATACCATTATCATTTTGAAAATCATGAAATCGAATTAAATATTTGAGTTCTCCCATCAAAATCATTTCAAATTCATTTTGCATACTCTTTGAAAAATCAGTATATAATGAATATTTAGAAGAACCAAAAATAATATCATCAACATAGATTTGAACTATCAAAACATCTTTAAAATTTATTTTGATAAAAACGAGTTGGATTAGGAATCCCTTTAGTAAAATCTTTTGAAATAATAAAATTGCTATGTCTATCATGCCAAGCTCATGGAGCTTGTTTTAAACCATATAAGTCTTTAGATTGTTTGAAAACATGATTTTGAAAATGATGATTAGTAAATCTAGGTTGGTGTTCAACAAAAACATCTTCAATTATAAAACCATTTAGAAAATCACTTTTAATATCCATTTGATATAACTTGAATTTCATATGAGCATCATAGGAAAGTAGAATCCAAATAGCTTCTAATCTAGCAACAAGGGAAAAGGTTTCCTCATAGTCTATAACTTCCTCTTGATTATACCCTTGTGCAACCAAACTAGCTTTGTTTCAAACTATATTTCTTGATTCATCAACTTTGTTTCTAAAAACCCTTTTAGTGCATATGGTTAAAGTGTCCTCAGGTCTTTCAACCAATTCCTAGACTTTGTTTCTTTCAAATTGATTTACTTCTTCTTGCATATCCATTACCCAAAATACATCATTTATTACATCATTGGTATTTATAGGTTCTAACTATAAAATCAATGCTTGATGTTCAACCTGATTTCTTAGAGAAGCTCTAGTCGGTGTCCCTCTATCAAGATTACCAACAATATCATCTAAAGGATGATTCTTAGAATCCTAGTTGATCTAGTAAAGGTAGGACTAGAAATTTCAGGTTCTTCTATAGGTTCGGGTTCACCAGGAGCAGATTCTGGAATGTTTCCAGAACTGGATTTCTTTACAGTAGGATCATTGGTTTGATCATTAAGGTCCAGAACTGACAGATCTATTTCAATATTTTCAAGAGAGGACTTAGGTTCATGTGGATCAATTTCATCAAACGTGATGTGAACAGATTCTTCCACACATTTTATTATTTTATTGAATACTCTATAGGCTTTTCTAGTTAAAGAATATCCTAAAAAGATTCCTTCATCACTTTTGGATGAAAATTTGTCAACATTATCCTTTGTATTGAGAATAAAGACATTGCAACCAAAAACTCTGAAGTAAATAAATTTAGGATTTCTAGTATTCCAAAATTCTTAAGGGGTCTTTTTGAGAACCGTTCTAACGAAGACTCTATTTATAATATAACAAGCTATATTTATAACTTCATCCCAAAAGTAAATTGGAAGGGCATATTAATTAATCATAGTTCTTGCAATTTCTTGAATGGTTCTATTTCTTCTTTATACTACACCATTCTGCTAAGCCGTTCTAGGGGCAGAAAAGTTGTGACTATATCCATTATGTGTGAAATAAGATTCAAACTCATGATTTTCAAACTCACGACCATGGTCACTTCTCAGGGTCTTAATCTTATGTCCACTAAGTTTTTCTAAAGACTTGGAGTATTTAATAAAGTAAGAACAAGATTTACTTTTTTGAGCTAAGAAGTATACCCAAGTGTACCTAGAAAAGTCATCTACTAAGATATAAACATAGTGCTTCCCATTTAAACTAGAATATCTAGAAGGTCCAAACAAATCCATGTGATCCAACTCGAGGGGTTGAGAAGTTGAAGATTCTTTCTTTGATTTAATAGAAACTTTATGTTGCTTTCCCTTCTGACAGGGATTACAAACTTTACCAGCTGGGAATTCGAGTTTAGGTAGGTCTCTAACTAAGTTTTTTCTAGTCATTTTTCTATGTGAATAAACATTGCAGTGTCTTAATATTAAGTGCCATATCCAAATCTCTTTATTAAAAGAATTTAATCAAGAAATGTTTTGTTTAGATAAAGAATTCAACTCAACAGCATAAACATTTTCATTTCTCAAAATAGAAATACTAAAACATTTTTAGAGTTGAAAACATTACAAGAATCATTTTCAAATTTAACATTGAAACCGTCATCAAAAAACTAATAAATTCTTAATAGAATATATTTATGTCTTTCAACAAATAAATCATTGGAAATTAAAACTGAATCAGTGTTACCAATCTGGCCTAGGCCAATGATTTTTCCTTTAGAGTTATCACCAAAGGTGACATGGCCTACATAAACATTGATTGAGCTCTTGAAACATGAGTAATCCCCAGTCATATGCCTTGAACATCCACTATCCAAATACAATATCTTCTTATTGGAACTCTTCAAGTAGGTTTCCTAAAAAACAGGTTTAAACAGAAAATGATTTTGGTACCAAGATTTTCTTGGGTCAAGATAGGTTTGAAATCAAAGCTTTAGGGACCCATATATTTCTTATGGGTCTCAAATAATTTACAAAATCTATGGGTTTTGAAAGATAAGCTTTATTTTATCTATTACCTTGTGAGTAAATAGTTAAAGCATGTGAATTCCCAGAACATGAACTTGTAGCATTCTGTCCAGATTTTGTATTAAATCTTGTTTTAGAAATATATCTTTTTCTAGGTTGATAGCCGATTCCAGTGGTATATTTTGGGGCCACTTGTTTTCCTAAAATTTGTGTAAGAGTATCGTTTCCATTTTTTATTTTTTCTATGTCCTTCCTTAATTTCTCATTAGACAATTTGTGTTTAGTATTTTCCTTAAGTATTTGAGCATTATTTTACTTTTCTATATCAAGGGAGGATTTAACAGAACTAGTTAGAGAATGATATTTATTTAAAGCTTTATACTTTCCCTTATTCTCATTATAGTGTTCTTCTAGCATATTACAATATTCAAATAATTCCTCACTAAACATATTTTCGTATTCAGAATCAAAATCAACTCCAGAATAATATGAATTCAACGAAAAAGAATCCAATGTTACCTAAGATGTGTTTGTCATGAAACACATATTAGTGTTTTGATATATTTCATCCTGATTAGAATCAGAATCAGTTGAATTATCCTCTGATGTACTCCAAGTTTCTTTCATAGAATTCTTATACGTGTTTTCCTTGTAGTCATGTTTCTTCTTGAACATTAACTTTGGACAGTCTTCTTTTATGTGACCTTTTCTTTTGCATTCATAACAGACAACTTCATCACCCCTATCATCTTTCATCAAATATTTCTTCTAGTGACCTTTGTTATCATATTTTCATTTTTAATTTGATTTTCTGAAGAATTTATTCTTCATGTAGAACTCTCGAATCTTCTGGCTATTTGAGCTATCTCAGCATCACTGTCAGATGCACTCTTATCATTGATTGAACTATCACTTTCACTTTGAATTTTTCCTTTTCCATTAATATTTGAATCAGATGTCTTGAAGGCTACATACTTCTTCCTTGGTTCATCATCCTCTTCCTTGTTTACCTTCAGTTCTTCCTCATAAATCATAAGCTTACCAATTAATTCTTTAACAGGCAGTTTTCTAATGTCGTATGATTATCTAATGGAAATAGATATGCTTGTCCATATTTCTGGTAGCCATCATAATATCCACATGATCTGTTCTTTTGTAGGAACAACATTACCAAAAGATCTCATAGTGTTGAAAATCTCATTGAACCTAAGATACATGTCAGAAATGGGTTCATCAGGCTTCATTTTTAAAATATAATATTTAATAGTGTATGTGTTCATTCTCATTTCCTTAACATTGGTTGTTCCCTAATGGGAAATAGCCAAAGTCTCCCAAATTTCATAAGTAGTTTTACAAGAAGATATTCTGTAAAATTCCTCATCACCTAAATCACAATACAAAGCATTCATTGGTTTACAGTTATTATTGTAGACAGTCTTAGTATCTTCATCCCAAGTATTTCGTTCAGATTCTGGAATCTTATATTGAGTTTCAATAGAAGTCCAGATGTCGAATCCCATACTCCTTAAATGAATTTTCATTTTAAGCTTCCATTGGGCATAATTTGTACCATTAATGAAAGGTGGCATGTTGGTAGCAGATTCTTCAATTCAATTGTCCATAATTCGATTTTAGAAAATGAATTTATAGAGATAAAATTTAGAACTAACATAAATTGAAGATATTTGAGATAAAACTAAAATCACAGTTGAAAAACAGAGTGTTTCGGAAACCATTAATAATAAACATCCTTTGATACAAAATGTTGGTGGGAGTGGATACTCAAGAGGGTGGTGAATTGAGTTCCAATTAAAATTTCTGTTAGGAAATTTTCTCTTAAAATCTCCCAACTAAAAAATAAGTTAAACTATAGTGAATTTATACAGATTTTAAATGTTCAATTAGTTTCTCAAAGATTGATTAGGTCTCCGTTAATTTAATCAAAAGATTAAATTATCATTTGAAACTAACATACTGGTTTACAATAAGTACAAACACTTTCTAGATTAACTATCAATATAACCTTAAACGAAATTGAATTTAGATGTAATTAGCAGTGTAAAATAAAGTATGTAATATACTTTAGACTTAATCTAAGATGCACAACATATATAACCAAGAGGTTCTATCTCATGTCAAGACATAGTCCTCTCAAACAATTTATATAAATTTGATCTACACACTAGATCAGGGTAAACAATAGTAAAAAGACTGTCTAGGTACTAAGACCTCTACCACAGTTATACGTGGGAAAACAAAACAACAGCACACTGGCTGTCCATGTCTTACTTGGCCACTACCACTATCAACAGTGGGATACAAAAGAGTTATGGAATGTTTGTGTGAGGATTTAGAGATCCTCCAGTTTAGCGCATGAGACAGTGTGTGTATAAAATATATAGAGTATAAACACTCCTCAAAATGTAAATAGAAGAATCACTAAGAGAGTAGATATGAGTTTAGGATTCTCTAGTGACTTGAAGTGCAGCTCTGGACTCCTTTTGATTTGTCAAAAATGCTTCTGAGTCGTTCTCGGTTTTTTTTTGGAAAATAGAGTGTCGCTTTCTTCTATGGGTTTCAGGTTCAGCTTGATCATCTTGAGTGTATGAGCAGCTCATTGTAGTTCTTCAATCCTTGAATGAAGTTCGGTTTTTGTGTTATCTTCTTGTAAGGATCGCTTCGTATATGTCCAGTGTTCTTCGAGTATGGATGTACCCTTTCTGTATGCACCACTTTACAACATTCTTTCCCCATTTGTGCACCTATTTTCATTATCTTTTCGCATGACATTTTTCCTTACTTTTATAGCTTTCAGATCCAGTAATCGGAATGATTAACTTTTAATTGGTACGAGGTATGGTTCCCTGACATGCCAACAACTATCATTAAATAACATTAATTAAATTAAAATCATCAAATATGACCGTTGCTTAATAAATAAATAATATTGAAAAAGTAGAGTTTAAGAATCAGTGACTGGGTCATTCATCAGTAGATATCTGTCAGTAGACTTGTATCAGTGGAATTTTAATAGCAGTGAGCTCTCATCGGTATCTCTTTGTCCTTGTACTGGTAGCTCCTTGTATCGGTAGATGT
Organism: Viscum album; assembly: GCA_963277665.1. Taxonomy (NCBI): domain Eukaryota; kingdom Viridiplantae; phylum Streptophyta; class Magnoliopsida; order Santalales; family Viscaceae; genus Viscum; species Viscum album. The sequence continues at coordinate 896,994,155 of OY728143.1, read as the reverse complement.
TAATCTGTGTATCAGTAGCTCTATGTACCAGTGACTCCTTCTATCTGTAGCTCAATTGTATCGGTGGCTCGTTTGTATTCGTGACAGTCTCTATTGGTAAACATTGTATCTGTATATTTTGCATATCGGTAGCTTCATTATGTACCAGTGATTGAGTACATACTAGTAGACTTATGCATACCAGAAAACTTGTTTTATCGGTAGCTCAGCTTCTATCGGTAGCTGTCTATATTGGTGGACTCGATCTATCAGTGAGTTGTGCTTACTGGTGGACTTATACATACCGGTAGCACGATGTATCAGTGACCTTTTCTTATCGGTGACTATGTCTATCGGTAGACTAAGTACTGGTAGATCTGTATCAGTAGCTATAAGAATATCAGTGACTTAACACTTATGTACTTTATGAAAAACATATCCGATTGAGTTAGAATTATTTCAAAATTCATATAATCATAAATAAACATTGATTATCATATTTCAATGATTTTTTAAATATTATTATCTTCTTGATAATAGAATGTCATATATTGAAAGAATTAATATATAGATAAAAATTATTTGGGATTATCAAAGTATCTGAAAGCATAATTGGGATTATCAAAGAATTTGAAAGCATAATTGGGATTATCAAAGAATGTGAAAGCATAATTGGGATTATCAAAATAGGTGAGGTCAACAGAATAGATGATGAAGGTGTTCACATGCTCAGTACGTGATTATTAATATCCACTTTATTTTTTCTAGGGTATATAATGTTTATTTATTAACCTTCTTTCTAAATTGGGTCAGAAATATTTTAGATGAGCATTAAGGGTTAATATTTATGGAATTTATTTATTTTAACTTCTAGAGTTATTAAATAACATTTTCTATCCATTTTGGTTTTTTTAATGATGTAAGGAATATATAGTTACTCTTTTGCAAATAATATGATTTTTTAAAGGGTAGTTTTAGTTCTTTAGGAATAACTATAAATTTTTGGACATTCCTTTTTTAGAGTAAGTGTTAAATTTGAAATTCATCAAAGAAATAAATGTTGAAATTATTCTTATGAAATATAAATGTATCAAGTAAGTATATTTCATTATATTCACATAGAGTGAAATAATTTCTCAACACTAGGAAACAAGGTCTTTAAAAAAAATGATATCCTAATATATTCATTTTTGGGGAAAGTACTACCATTATAATTATCATATTATTATTGTTTTGATCCCCTCAACTATAAATTAATAAATCATATTATTTTTATTAATGACCAAATTCACTCTATATATATTTATATCTTCCCTAGATTTTTATATCTTTTCTTTCTACTAATGTTCTCTAATATAAGAGCCTTGTCATACATTTTTTTTATTTGGCCATTATATTTCTCTATTACACATATTAATATGATATTTTATTAACTCTTTTACATTGTGGTTTTAAAAAAAATAATATTCCCAAATACTGAATCCTTTATTATAGATATCAGTTTTAAATTGTGAGGATGCAATTTATTTATGGGGGAGGAAATCTTATAGTCTAAAAATTTAAAATATAGACATTATATTCATTAGTGTGTATGGAAAAAATAACAAAGAGTACAAGTGAATATAAAATCCCAATACTTTTCCATATATTTACTATTTAAAATAAATTCAATATATGATGTAGCATGGAACACACACAACACCATGATATCTTGTGTTATAGGAAACCATAACATTCTTTGATGGATTACATTACATTGAAGACTGAGTTTTTCATAATAATATTATTAAATAAAAATAAAATTATCTACTACATGCTAAATATATGTTTACTAATTGGATTTACTAACTTATGAAAATATATGGTCGAATTCATTGGTTACCAATTGATTAGAAATTAAAACAAAAAATAATTGTATATAAATGAAAATGTTTTAATGTAGAACTACTTTTATATTCCAAAAGGCGAGTTATCATAATTACTATTAGTGATAGATCTTAATTACATTTATAAATTATAAATTAAATATAATATGTTTACAATAATGAAATATATTTGATTGTAATAATATAATAATAAATCAAATTTTATGCCTAAAAAAGATTTATTTTTCTAAATGGTTGTTATAAACCTTTTAATGTTGCACTTTGTTATAAACGAACCTGGGTCAACACTGAACTGATAACTTGATTTGATCTATGGTAAGTCTCGAAGGGATTTCATGATCCCAATTTTCTAGAAACCAGTGTTGGGTATTAATAGAGAAATAAAATGGAATTATTTTTCCTAATAATAAAAAAATATAGTGAGCAACGAAAAATAAGCCGAACAGCCAAAATGTATATAAATAACCAAACTAGACATATCTTATTCAATAATATGAAAAATAAAAATACATTACAAAGAATATAAATTGATTTAGATAACCACAAAATCTCTATGTGACCCCTAGGGTCACTCTCCGATACATAAACAAAATATTTCGCGCATCGATCAAAACATAGATGAAACTGGCACAGGAGGATAAAACAATAATTATAGTTTTCAGTAATAAAACTTGTTAGGAATTCACAAAAAAAATATATTCCATATGGAATTATTTTTAAATGAATGAACCATCAACTTGTGTTTTGAAATACAATATATAAATACAAACTTTTCCCTACATTTCCCAATTTAAAACCATACAAGGTCAATTTCCCTTTTTCATTCTAAATCTTGATTCACCTTTAAAGAAGCCACATTAAAATTTTCAAGGGGAACATTATTCAATCAATTAAAAACATGGAAAAAAAGTATAAAACATTTTCACTGGTTTTTTTCATAACAAATTGAAAACCAACCCATCACATTCGAAAGAAATGAAACACATGTGGAGACATCTCAATGATCCCATAATATTGGAAAATGAAATAAGAAATTAAATTTAATTATCCTACAATTAATCACAATCATCACTATAAGAAATCAATTTCCAAGATACATGGGTAAATCTTAGGAGCTCGTGAATAGTCATGAACATAATACACATATTGATTAATCTAGAAAAGCATGGATCACCCAATGATGTCAAAAACAGCCACATGATTGAACACACCTATATTGTTATAGACTGAGGTGAATTATCCCATAGAAAAAAACTCAATATATAACCATGCTATATGGAACAAGCCATAAAATAATCCTAATCAAATGTAGATACCTTTATCACAAAATTCACTTACTAATCAAAGTTTTCCTATGTTAAGAGTATAGTAGAATGGTGCTCCAACCTATGCCAACCGATCATCCAATCACCTACACATATATCTTATATAATAATATAAACTATATAAATCACCATGAATCACCCTGGGGGATCAATTTCATTCCATAGACATATAAATCAAAAATGATTCCACATTGAGGACCACCAATTTATGTAATAAATAAATGTGTCACAAGGACTCCATAGTGAGAATGTCTTAGCCATTTTACATAAATGGATCAAAAGTATTCCACAATGATTAAATCCCACATATTTAATATAGAATCATCAATATAATTTTCTATGGAGAGTTTTCATGAAAAACACTTTCATAATTTTAAAAACCTTCCAAACAGGCCTAAAACACCCTTTACTGAACCATCATTTATCAAAGAACCAAATCAATCATCCGACAATGGTGTAACCACACCATTTTTAATTTTAAAATAATTTTACAAAAATACTTTTATATACATAAATCACATGTTAAAAATGAACTCACTTAAAAAAATGCCAAAAGGGACACATATCATTATCCCACGCAATTTCCTTTTCAAACAATAGAACACACACCATTTTCAAATCCAAACCATTTATAAATCAAATTGAGGAAACCAAACCATCAATAAAGATAACAGAACCACATTTAAAAATCCAAACCAATCATAATAATAAAAAAGTAACAAGTTAAATCGAACAAAACAATTTATCAAACACCTAAGGTGCACAATATAACAAAACAATTCCATTTATTAGAAATTATTATATCAATCACCATTTTCACAAACAAAAACTATTCCAAAGGTCACACATCAGTATTTCTTATTCATGTATGTTTTGAAAATATGAAACCCAATTATAATTAAAATAATAAGTTAATTTCAAAGGGAAACCTCCTTTAATCTCATGTAAATTCAACAATGCACACCCGAAATAACTTCAAAATGTTCCATGAGCCATCATATACCAAGAGGAACTATAAACACACAAAACCTCCCCACATAAATCAATAGAAATAAAATACCTATATCCATCTAGAATAGGGTTATGGAGTTCTCTAGAGTTAATTAATAAAAGAGGATGACAGAGGAGAGAACATGAGAATACCTTGTGAAATATAGACCCAGCATGAAGAATCATCCTATATTTTCCATGGAAGGAGTGGAGGCTTGGAGAATGAGGGAGGAGCCTCATTTGGGTATTATGAACTAGGGGATAATAATGGGAATTTTGGCTTCTAATTCTTGATTTGATTGTTTTTGAATTTCACAATTTTTAGGATCTAGGATGCTTGCATGGTTTGACCACATGATTTACCAAACTGTTTGCCAATTGTGCACCCCATGATAGACATATATGAGAACCTACATGGTTTGGCCAAATAGTTTGGTAAACCAAGCACCAAATTTGTGGAATGGTTTTGTAATGAGATATTGGATTCCAACAGGCTTTAATCATAGTTTTACTAATAGTGTGTGGGTCATGTACCCTTATCCACAAGCACACTAAATATCACATGGTTTCTTAGGATGGACCACATTGTTTATTATAATAGTGTTCCAACCATGCCCTATAAGAAAAACAAAAAAACTTAAAAACGAAGACTGTCACACATGATAGATGAGTCATTACCCTATGGATAAAAGGTAAAATAGATAAGAGGTCAAAATCATAATCTGGGTGTGAAAATTATCCCTACCATTAATACTTTCCTCCCCTAGAAATCCAAAAAAAATATACACATGATCGACCAATGACTAACAATTTCCACATTCACATAACCCAAAATCTCAGTCCAATAACATCTCAACCACACCCAATAAAAACATACACCTCTTACCTGAAAAAATAAAAACTAAATCCATTTCACGATAAATATTGGGAAATTCAAAATAAAACATTCACAACCGTGACTCCAATGAGAGCATTGTAAACACTCCAAAAAATAAAATCTTCACCCTAAATAATAAGATATTATAATTAAACAACATAAATAAAGACCCACTTCATATAAAAAACATCTGAATCCTAACATAATTCTTAGCATGGGAGGTCTGAATGGACTCCCCACTATTATAAACTAACTAGTATAAATTTATCAATGTAGAAAACTCAATGAGACCCACGATGGGTCTCCCCACCAATAGAACAAACTAGGAAACATACCCCATCAGGGGAAAAACCAGTCACTATAGGGGAGTATGGGGAAGTAAATGAATGAACACCACCCCAGATGACTATCAACATAATGTAAAACAATTCGAGCCTAATATCAAAAAAGGCAAAAATACTAGTATTTCATGATGATAATACCAGTAAGATTTGGATGGGAAGGGGGAATCACAATAACATTGGGAACCTACATAATATAATTTATAATATCTCACCCAAAAGATAGAGACAATATTTGAACCAAACTTCCCCATACCCCCAGTGATTCAGGATTATGTGAAAAGCATTACTCAAAGGACTATGGCTAGATCCCTGATGTTTGAAGAATCTAATGTGCAATTCTGAGGAGGTAATGATCCATAATGGGACCTCCCACATTTGGTTCCAGAAGAATCCACATAACACCCCAGGATGAACCAAATAATCATAGAAACCATGAATGACACATGATCTAACAAGGCACTTTCATCAGGACTGGGATTTAGAGGATTCACATACCTCTATTGAGAAGGGATGAAACCAGAATTTCCTAAAGAATGTAATGATTTTATTATAACAGGAATTCTAAAAATATCAACAACATCACCATTGAATTTCAATCCAAAGAGAACACCATTAGTAAAAACCAATATAACATAACAAAACATTAAAATAGATAGACACTTTAAACCAATTCCAAATAGCACCACACTCTAAATTCAAGATGGTATGTCCTTTCAAGTGGTGGATTAGGCTCTATGATGCTTCTTGGAAACACCATGTTATAACCATTAAAAGTAACCTAGGCTCCCAAAAGCATGGAGGGTCTTTGGTGAACTTAGATATGACATCTTCTTATGATATAGATTCCCACAATGATTACATGACATGCTCATGCGTTTGAAAGAAGCAGAGATGATATCCATAGTACATTTCATACAAAAACCAGTATTAATAGTCTTGGGCAACTTCCCCACTTCATTACTCTAATTACCCTAACTAATTCCATGAATTGATAGAGTTAATACTACATCAATAACTCCTTATAACACAACTTGAACACGAATTGCTTGCCCCACCCCATTGGCGTAGGATGGTAAATCAAAAACTGACAAATTTTAATATATAAAGGGATGAATTCCAAAACACAAAATTCCCATCCTTCTTGGAATCCTCCGCAAATCACTCTATAGTGAAAGGAATAGGGTCCAAAAAATAGCGGAAGTAATAAAACCATATTCTACCACCTTTCTTCAAAATTCACATATCCATTCCCATCCCCACTTTTAAAATCTCAGAAAAATACTTACATTTGAACAAACCCTTAAATAACTCCGAAGTACATTATTCATGAGGCTTATTTAGAGGCACCAAATTCAACCACTTCAAGGTCGGTACATCACGGAAAAATGTATAAAATCTATCATTTAACGGCTTATGAAACTCAATGAGGATAAATATCCTTCCAATTTTATACATCTACTCTTCCTCTACAAGAGGATCCTCTTGGCCATAAATGTGGTGTGGATTCAAATTTCAAAACTCAATAATTAAATCCTTAGTTTGATCAACGCTAGTTATTTATAATGCGGAACCAACCATTATAGAACCACATACATCCATCAAATATCAATTATGGATAACAATAGGAAATAATAAATCCAACAGCTTAATAAAAACCTCCTCTCAACCAAAACTCTCCCCAGAATGATAACAACACAAGGGGAAAACAAGCTCAAATATTCTTAAAACTATACTATAATCCCACAAAAAACATCTTCAAAATAGAATCACCGATAAGATTTTAAAAAAAATAACACCACATAATCATCCCTTCCAAATCATAATTAAACAAATCACCTAAACCATACTTCCAAGACATAGGAAATCAATCCCACTACCATTTTCTACCAAAAACACCCCAATTTTCCACTTGAAAACATTTTTGAATGAAAGGAGTCTTGGTGTGTTGTACACTCCCAACAGATATTCCTTAGAGTTTCAATAACATGAACATTAACATGCCAACCCGACACAGATAAATTTATACCAATCTAGGGACTGATCGAACCAGGACATCAACCATCAAGTTCCATAAACAAATTCATACTTGTGAGTAGTCATGGGAAATACTAATGTTCAGATGAAAAAACAATCATTATCATTTCAAAATTCCAAGTGATTTTCAATGTCTCACATAACATCAAGTCAAAAACCATCTTCAAGCTCTACAGATCAATACATATTAAATTTTCGAAAAATATATTCCATCTTAATTCAATCCAAAAACCACTTAGTCCAATTCAAAAAAAAATTAGTATATAAAATATTATCATCACATCGACCCTTTTCTTTCTAACTCATTTCTTCAAATATAAAATATGTTTATAGACCCTCCTTAAAACAAATTTCTATTTTACCAAATCGAGATTTTAATAAGATAAAAATTTTTATTATAAAAGACTAATATCAAAAAAATAGTACCCATTTACTCAGCAATCACTTTATAAAAATCAATTTTTCTAATTCCTTCTTCAAAATGATTCAAAATATCTATTTTCATTTTCTCTAAATAAAAACCATTATCATTTTACATTGAAGGTTAATAATCCAAATATAAGAGTTCTCATAAAAAAATTCTTAATCAATGAAGGCCCAAGGCAATTCATAAGGGTGAAATAGTTTCAATTGGTTACTTTTCCATATGGTTAGAGACTATACCTCAATATCACCACCATAATGGGGTGTATTCTAAAACAAAGTTACCAAATCCAAATTGCCTTCTAGACCCTAAGATCTTATGGTTATTAGAAATCCAACTCCCCTTTCATATCCTGAACACCAAACTACAATAAAAACCAATGAAACCAGACATCCTATGGAAGATAAAGGTTTAGTCCAGAATGTTTTCTCCAGACACTCCACTAGACTTTAAACCCAAGATCTAAAAATCCTAATCTTATAACATTGACACCCCCATGTTACAAAAGGAACATTAAAAGTACGTTATTGCAAGGAAATCCAACTCTGATACCATTGTGTCATGAACCAACCTATGTTAAACCTAAACCATTCACCAGAGCCAATTCATGGGATGTCATGAAGAGAATTACCAATCCCCATGAGTCGGAAACCGGTGCTAGACAACAATACAGAAACAATATGTAATGATTTATCCCAATAAGATGTAAACAAACAGAACAACATAAAATAATAAAATAATCCTAAAATCACATAAATTATCAAACTGGAAATATTTTATATATGAATTTGAAAAATACAACAAAGTGAAAAAAAATAACAATTGAAGATGAAAATCACAACAACTGCATTTGACACCAAGGGTCACTCTTTAATACCACAACCATCCATCACCAATAGTGATAAAAAAGAAGGTGTAACCTACCCCAATGTCCGAAAACAAGAAATAAATATAGGAATGAGAATTTAAAATCAGTATTCATGCCAAGAAAAATATATTCCCATTAAATAATTCTTTAAAATTAAAGTAAAATCCACTTTAGGATTGAAATACAACAGAAAAGAGTTATATTTTCCAAATATTTTCCATTTTAGAAAAAAATATTGTCCATTTCCCATTTTAATTCCAAATTTAGATTCTCTTATAAGAATACCACATTCACATTTTCATGGGGAAAGTCATAATTTCATTTTAAAAAAGTAATAAGAATGCATAAAACATTTACAATAAAAACATTTCTACTTAAATATCTCAAAAACAAACCCATCCCTTTCAAATGAAATAACCCAAAAATTAAAACTTCATAATGATCACATAAAAAGGGAAACAAAAATAAGAATAGAAAGATAATAAACAAACAATGAATATCAATAAACACTATAAGAAACTATGTCCCAAGAGACATCGATAAATCCTAGGATCTAATGAATAATCTAGAACATACTATACATCTTCAATCATCTCAGAAAGCACATCTCACTCAAATTTTATCAAATACTACAACATGCTCAGCTTCACCCTAATTAGTACAAAATAAGAAGAACAATCCCATAACAAAGGAAGTCAATATATCCTCATGTTATATTCTAGTATCCATAATGTAATCCTAATCTAATGTACCAAACATTCTTATAAAATTAACTTACTATACCAGGTTTTCCCATGTCATGAGTATAGAAGTGTGGGATCCAAATTATGATTATGGAGATTCCAATAACATACACAAAGATCATATATAATATTTTATACAACAAGAATCACACATAATCTCCCCAATGATCAATATATTTCCATATATAGATATATCACAAAAGAGTCCACACTTAGGACATCCCATTTCTTCACTATGTAAATGGGCCACAAGGACTCTACATCAATGTTGTCCCAACCATTCATAAAAATGGATCATAATGATTTCATGGTGAGTATATCAAATAAATTTAATTTAAAATAATAAATATTATTACACATGGAGTGATATCATAATACACGCATTCAATATTTTTTACAAATCAATAAATGGGCCACAAAAATCCTTCACAAAACCATAATTTCCAAAAAAACAAAATCTATATTTTTTAAAAATATTGTAAAAACACCATTTCCCTTTCACATTAATTTTAAAAAATATATTTAAAATACATTAACCACATTTTTAAAACAAAAAAAAATTCATCAAAATTCCAAACAGGCCAAAAATCGTCATCACATGGGATTTTATTTTTATAAAAACAATCATGCACCATTTTAAAATGATATTTTTTTATAAATCTATTTTATGAACCGAAAATCACCATCAATATGTTATAATGACATTTAAATGACCAAAACATTCTTGGAAATCCCCAATTTACATGGGAAGTCCAACCATAAATTTTATAAAACACATTGTGTGCACAATATGAAAAAACAATTCCGATTATAAAAAACAAGGTATAAATAAAAATTTTACCAACAAAAGAATTAATGTAATAGTTAAACATCATTATTTCACATTCATTGAAGTGATAAAATAATGAAACAAATGATTCAAAAATTAAAAGGGCTGTTTAAAATGGAAATTGACCTCAATATCGCAATACTTCAATAACGCACCCTGAAAAACAACCTCGCATAAGATCCAAGTGGAAATATCTATTAAGAGGAACCCTAAACACACACAACCACAAACATAAACCAATATAAACACAATACCATGATTCACATGACCAAGCGTGAATGATATCTCAATTGAAATTGAATTAAATGGGAAGTGGGAGGAGAGAATATGAAGATATATAAAGAAATCTAGCCTCAATGTTTACTAATCACCTTAGATATACCATGGAAGGGGGATTGTTGTCTTGGAGAAGGAGGGTGGATCAATCCTTTTGGTCTCAAGAAGCAGGGTGAAGAAAATTGGTTTTTTGTGTCAAAAACCCATTGGGGTAATTCTTTGGTAAGTTTTGCACCAACCATGTAGAATGGTTTTTCCAAAAGATAATGGCTTCACACACTCTTTAATAAATGTTTGACTATCCATTCATGGGTCGTACGCCCTCAAATAAAATCACAAAAAATCTCACATAGTTTCCTTGTCTGGGACACATGGTTTACTCTAACCATGAACCAAATGTTTTCCTAGAAAATAACACACCAAAACTAATATTTTAATCACATCGCACCCTAGACCTGAGCCATAATCCCAAAGCCATAATATAAACCAAATTAGAGTTCAATAATACAAATCTGGTTGTGACACCCTTGTTTTAATAGTAAATTTTTTGTATTTTGGTAACATTTATTTTACAATATTTGAATTACAATTTAAATTGAAGTATCAAAATTTTCTAATGTTAATTAATGTTATTTTTCAGAGGGGTTACATTTTTTCATGAATACTCAAAATATTGAATTTTAATTGACAAATGACTTTTCATCTATGTAATTTATAATGACATATTATATTTTAATTGGGTTGTAAGTTATAATAGATCAATAATACATCTATTAATCCAATTTTTGTTATAGTAATCATTTTTTTGTTAGATTTACATTTACGAACACTATTATCATTTGAAAAGGTTCACTTTAAATTCCCTATTTCTCATCCTTTCTATGGGATTTATTTTATGTTAATTTACAACACTTAAATGATATGATTTTGAAATAATTGATTCCAAATTTTTTATTTTAAAAATTAATAATTTATGGTAAGTGAAACTTAGTTTTTGACAAAAAATATTCATAAATGATATTATAATGAATTACAACGATTAAGGTAAAAATTAGTTTACCCAGTGGTTAGACATTAATATTAAGGGGAAATATCCTATCCACTTGTCCAAAAGCCCATTTTATGGCCATATATAAACCATATACTCATTTTCCATGAAATGGATTATTATTGGGGGAACATTATTTAAGTGAGACCTCTCAAGAGTGTGTTCTATTTTTTATTTGCAAGAATTTCACTCATCAATTTTATATGGGAATTCACTATCAATCATTCAACATGTCTATAAATCCTATTGGATCATCCAAACACTAAAAAAATAAACTCCTTGTATCCTTAACCTTATCATGGTGATTTTTTGACATAAATCAATCAATGTAAGGCTTTTTTTATAACCCAAATGAAGTAACCTGATGAAAAGGTAATGTTCGTCAATGAGAAATTTTTTATCTACCCCTTATATTATTATTATATATTTATTATATAATATTTAATTTATATTAAATATAATGAGCATTTTTTTATTTTAAGTGTAGGATATAAAATTACACAGCCATCCATCAATCTAGATGTGGAATAATCATCTTTGTATATAGTAGACTACCACCTGATGTACCCATGTCATTCATTCAACCATTACCACCTTTCACGATTTTTAATAATTATTTATTTATATTTTATATATGATATATATGATATTTATAATGTCTTTATTCATTTTTAATTATTATATATCACATACCTTCAATCTTGACATTTATTTGGAATATGATAATATCGTTCATGTGTATGGTGGACTACCCCCACACGAAACAATGTGATTCATTCATGATTTATATGTAATGTATTAAATATGAGGTTAATAAACATATGTTATATATATTATAACATAATTATGAAATACATATATCTCATTTACTTTTATCTTTTTCGGTAGGATAAGAAAATGTAATGCATCTTTCATTCGTACATACGACCTACCATATCCATGAATTGTGTATTTCATTTTCATTAAAAATTTATGATATATAAATGATAATATCCATATATAAAATTTATTTTTCTATCATTTAAAATGACAATAAACAAGAATGCGGCATTCATTCGTATGTATGGTCCACCATCTCCATGAATGGTGTATTTCATTTTCATTCAATAATTTTTTTGGATAACTCTAAATACATGTATACTGAATATAAATTATATTTAAACAATATCTTAAAATTCATATATGATCAGTTTTTTGATCAATGTAAGAGAAAAAAAAATAAAATGTCAAAACATACTTAAAAACAAGGCATTTAATATTTAAAATAATTAAAATAATAAAATATTAATAACAAACAGGTGGTATTATTTTATAAAAGAATTATATATGATTTTTTAAGTATTCATGTGGTTTTTGGTATAATTTTATAACATGATTAAAACAATTATACATTAGTTTAAAGGGTTTTCCATAGAGATCAATCCTATTGTAAGATTTTTCATCTCAATTTAAATTCCATTGAGCCTTATTTTTAAATATTCACAAATTCACTTTAATGTCATGTATATTCTACCACTTTGACATGAAATATCATCAAAATATTTTGTGGAATTTTCAGTTTCAAGTTAAATTATCTTAAAAATTGGGATTTGACTAGAAATTTTCCAAATTGTAATATTTATTATCCAATCTCACTTTCTTTTGTGATTGGATAATCTTTATTAAAACAAACAATTTATTAGGAATATTTTTTAATAGAAATTAAATTTCATTTAATTATACTTATTTTTTTAATTTATAAGATTATTTTATAATCATTATACAATTTTTACTTATGGTGTTTAATTTTAATCTTATTTTATTAACTATGGAAGTATTGATAAATCCGTATTTGTTACTCAATATGGATCTTTTACAACGCACAATGTTTATGAATTCAATTGATTATCCAATATATGAGTAATTATTTAGTCCCTAAGATTTGGTTCAGGATTTTTTAATGATATCCCCTCTATAAGTACTTAGCTATTAACATTATATAATCTAGTTAATTAAACTAGAATACACATATTTCATTCCCCATGATATTTTCAATTTTGAGTTTTAGGGAATTGGTTCCTAAATCCAACATGTCTATCCATAATAATAAAATTTGGATACTACTGATATTGTTTCCATTTATTCCATAATTCATTTTTTAATATGGCATTAACTCTTTAGGTGATAAATCTTTATAAAAATCCACAAGTATTATTCTTTCATCTTACCAATCCTTAAACCCTGTGAAAAGAATTTTAAAACATGGTGTGAGTATAAAAATATTAGTATGGAAAATTTAAATGATTATGGAAATAAGCATTAGATGAATACTTATAAGCATATGAAACCCTTTTCACAATGATCTTCTTCTCATCCATATGTTTTATATAGTTACATTGTGAAAATAAGATAATTATATAAAACATATAAACCATTAATAAATCCATATAGGTAACTTGGGGAATTAAATAATTTAGATTTTAACCATTATGGATACCATATAATTTTTAACCCCCATGGATACCTTATAATTTAACCATAATGTCTTACCTGTGTTGTAACCCTCACAACTACCTTATGGTTTAACCACTGTAGTTATACTTGGAATAACCAATACACTCAACATCTAACATAGAAATACCCAATGCATTGGAGGGAGATATAGGTCCCTCCCTTAAACATAAAAATTTTGCAAGATCCACAACATAATTATAAAATAATAATCATTTCATCATAAAAACATTCCTATTGATTTTTTTAAAAATAGAAATTTAAAATGGGGGTTTTAAAGAAAAATATCTCACCTCAGGTTCATCTTAAATAAAACATGTTCAAATATTTTGTATAATGTTTTAAATAGTTTTATTAATTTATTAATGAAATATAATAATGTTTATAAAACATTATATGACCTTTTTATAAAAACTTCCAACAATTTATTAATAATAATGTTTTATTTCCATTATTTTAGGTTTTTTATATCATGGTCTCCATGATGTTTTAATTATATACATTCTTGTCGAATGGAGGGTAAAATAAATAAGTGGAATAAAATGGAATTAATAAGCATTCATAATTTTAATTGATATCATATATTATTTTGTTTTCTGATCTGACTATGAATCATTTGACAATACATTAATGGAAATGATTTTGTTTATTTTGGAGATTTTTTACGATAATCAAAAACACATATAATTTTATTTAATAACATGTTTATATATTAGTTTCAAATAATTACATAACTTATAATTTTTATAATAAAATATTTAACAATAATAATGTTTTTAGAACCATTCTTGATGGTGGTAAAAGAGAATTAAACACATTGCCCACAACCAAAGTAAAACGACACATCTTGGATGATATTTTATTTTTTGAATTAAACGATTAGAGGAGTGGTTTGATGATAGATATTACATTAAAAAAATAAAAATCCAATATTTATTTCATTCTGGAGTGGTCATATCATTTTTATGAGGGTATCTAATGAGGGAATAATAAAAGTAAATAAATTGAAAAGAAAATAAAAGAAAATGAAAGATGATTTTACATCTTGAATTATTCTCATTGAGAACCTCCTTAAAGAACATGGTTTTGGAATTTTGGTAATAACAGTAGGTAATGGACATGGGTAAGAGTAATATTAATTTAATTGTAAAAAAATTAAATAATTTTATGTGTGAGGAGAAGAGGTGATGAAGGGTGGTATTTATGGTGGAGGTGTGGGGGGTTATTTATTAATTTATTCATTAATATATTATTTTTTCTCAAAACTATGAATTGTATTGATTCCCATGAATAAATATAGTAAATAATGTATGTGATTTTTAACTAATGGCCACTTATATCATCCATGACTCAAACATGACTGAAAATTTCATTTATTTAACTTATACCTTAAATTACCGTATTTGACTATTCAGAAAAAATCAAATAGTTCAAAAAAAATCTCAATAATTCAACCTCACAATTTTCTTATTAGTAAAATTAAACAATGGAATCCATGTAGGGAAAATATTTACATAAATATGAGAAATTTAATTTTTAATTAAAATCATCATTTAATAAAAAACGCCAATTTTAAATTTATATCCGATTTTATGACACATTAAAAAATTATTTATTGTCTCATAAAATTGTCTTATAAACAGTAGAAATAAAATTATTAATTTTTTTCCTGAAAATATATTTTCTGTTCAATAATTATATATATTATTAAATTTCAATTAAATATTTATGACTTACAAAAATACGATCACGAGATTTATCATTTTTAAAACATTTACTTACGTATACCATGATATAAAGATATCATATTTTCACTTTTAAGATACATAAATTATGTTTATACTTTCATAGGCGAAGATAATATTATATTATTATAGACTCACTAATTTTAATAAATACCACATAGTTCATTATACATTTATAATGAATTTTACTATTTAATTCTAGAATAATGAAAATTATTTTAAATGTAACTAGGTTCTTATACACATGATATATTAGTAGGTTTCATTAGAATAACTAAATATGGTTTGGGGAAAGGACTTACCAATCTATTATATTCTTAGGATGAAGCATAGGAATTATTAGATTCTAGGAATTAATCTTTTGCAATATTAGATTCATGGCATGAATACTTGATGATATGTCTTAGATATCATCATTATGAAGTCCATCATAATGAATTCAGTTATTTACATTAAATGTAAATATTTTATTAGTTAGAATATACATGGTTTAGTTTCATACTCGTGTGATTATTTATATGGAATAATTTTACCACGACTCATTATTTAAATATTATGATCATGTTATTAATTTATTAGAATTAATTTTTGTTATTTACCTTAGTATTAAGAATAATTTTTCATATAGCATTCCTGATCACACTTATTTTGTTCCTTTTCCCCTATATTCAATAATGTTTTCTATGAATGATATGTAGGCATAGTCTAGATGGAATGATTTTATTGTCATGAAACAATTATCTTTTAATTTGTGTATTGAAATGTATTATAGTAATCATGTATGTATCTATTTTATAAATACTACTAAATTGATTAGTCCTTTAGGATCTATTTCCTTGTATCCAATAACACTGTAATGGTAGCCGGAACTATCTTTGGGCGTAGTAGTGGTGGTACACTACAAAAAAAGATAGAAAATGTATATACAATTAACATAAAAAAATTCATCATATTATTCATACAAAATTATTAATTTTTTATGGTTATATATTATCTGGAATAGGTTAAGGATGAAAGGAACTAAAAATATATTATTGATGAAAATTACCTCTTCATTGGGATACCTCATTTGAATTATTTCATAAGACATAAAAGATTTCTCTTTTTAGATGAAAATAAGATCTGGGAAAAGGGTAAGGAAGTTAGGAAGGTTTTTGGGTTGCATTTGGAAAGGTTATATGGTTTAAATAGTGTGAAGAAGAGAGGTGGAGAGGACCTAATTTTATAGGTTATGGTTGTTTCCCTTTTGTAAATAATTAAAACAATAAAATATAATACTGCACTATTCAAGTTGTAATGGTACCATGGAAAGGAAAAAATGAATATAATATAAGGTATTTTCAAATATAATGAGCCAATCATATCTAGACTTATTTTATGTTATTTTACACATGTCTTTTTAGTTTAATCCCTTGTTAAACCATTTACCCTTTATAGTAGTAATAAGATTTTAGAGTTTTTAATACTTATTTTTTCCAAAAAAATGACAAACATAAAATATTTTGACATGAAAATTTAATTTATGGAAACTATTTCATCAACTTGAATTCCTATAGGTCGAATAAATTGATTTTAATTTGTTCATGCAAAACAAAATGAATTCTTTTTTCAAAAAATGTATTTTTATTCATGATGTTGAATATAGTAACATTTGATTACTACTAAAAGCATAAAACTAATGTTAAAATATTTGATTAAATATAGTATCAAAATATTTTTTTAAATCATTCATTAATCATTATTAATTCAAATTTTTTAATATAAAAATACAACGTGTGCATAAAAGGAGTTTTTACAAAAAAACACTATTTACATTCAATTGATTTTTTTAATATATAAACATTTATTGACAAATGAATTCATCTTCGTCCTGAGTAAATAAATGTTTTTCAAATTTTAATAATCCAATATTTTTTTAAATAAAAAATATGTGACACAAACAATTCTCAAAATAATTATACCTAAATCACTTATTTATGATTAATCGGATTTCTTATGTGAATTAGAAATGGTTTTTTAGTGTTTTACTTTATTTATGTTCATTGTATTGTGATTAATTTTATAATTTATAATAATTAATCTCATAATTTTAGGGTTCTATATTTTAAAATTATCAGACCCTGAATTTATTGAATGGAAATATATTCTAAAATTTTATGGTGTCACAATACTTCTCATCCAATTCATCAACATTCATACATGGCTGGATATCATCATGATTAAATCATGTGTACGAAGGATTTTATTTCACATTTATTAAGAGATAAATCATCATTTTCATTTTTACCTCCTTAATTTTTATAGTATTCCATTTGATATAGATAGTAATATACTGAGTGATTAATATAAACCCTCTAAGTTCATACTCCATATATCCCATGAAAGAGAAAACCATACAAAAATACAAAATGAAAAATAAATAGGGAATAAAAAATAGAGGTTTGAACATAAATTTTAAACCCATTCATAAAATACAAAACGGATAATTCAATATTTGGAGGGGATGAATAATTGTGTGTATATTTTTTAATAAATTTTATCTTTAATCCCTTATAACCTCTTAACATATTCAGTTAATGGAATTATATTTTTTCTTATCTCTTATTTGGTTTGAATTGATATAGATAAATACTTGATAACATCAATTAAATGTCACTCGTTATTATTTAATAGGTTCTCCTCAATGCATATGACTAAATCCCCAGAACATAATTTTTATTATTCCACATACAAATATTACTTATTATTATCAATGAAATCATGATATTGGGTACAATCTTGAACTCATTATCCTAGCATGTCATGGTATCAAGAATGTAAGAGATTTATTTCCATTTTTTCAAGATAATGGATATATATTTCATTGAAGAAATATCATATGAGTTTTCTTGATTCCACTTGAACTATATGGATTCACATTCTACTCTGCTTATAACAATCATGGGGATAACTCATTCTCCATTGAAACATTATAGAAGATGATAGTTATAGTTTGGATTTTAAATATTCTCATTCTAAATTGAATAAGAATTTTGGTTGATTGGGTACAATTCTCTACATCATATTCATCCTCCTCGTACTCTTCTTATCCTTCTATCGTGACCATAAACAATATTGGTTTAGTCTTCCTTTATTTCCTAAATCAAGTCTAAAATTATTATGGTATTGGTTCTATGTATTATTCATTATTTTCATCATCTCATATAATATATATCACAAACACTGATTTTTTTCTATGAATTTTATTATTTTTTTACCTATAAGTATAAACTAAATTAATCTCATGTGACTATTTTTTCCATAATGGTTATAGAAATCCCCTTGATTCATGAAAGAATTATTTCACATTTATTCCTATTATTCATTATTAATTCTAAATAATAGGGATTGTTTAATTTAAAATTAGATATTTAAATATCACAATATCAATTCATGTATAATTTTATTAAATATATATAATAATATTCCATGTCTGTATACGAAACATTCATATTTAATGCGCGGTCAAATCTCATTTCTTAAAAAAATCATTCTTCATTATATATTACATAAACCATGGAATAAATCATTGAATCATTACATTTGAACTTGAATGTGGAGAATTATAATTTTCATTATTTTTCATATGTTAAGATGACATAAAAACTATATCGAATGGATATGAAGATACTAAAGAGAACAAATATTCTATAATATATAATGAACTGTATGTTAGTTCTTCAATCACACATACATTGGACTAATAAAATGATTGATATGAGTATAAATATATAGAACCTTTTCAAATACACCAAGGGATCCTCTATTGTGTAGTATCTAATAGTGGCATGGTTCTCATTTGATTCCACTTCAAAATCGTATCCTCTAACTTGCTATTTTTCATCATTAGACAACAAAATGATGTTTCACCATGTACTGAGGTTTTATCGCAAACACAAACATTACCCTTAAATAGCTCTATATAATGATAGTTATTCACAACATTGTATTAGCTATACATGATTTAGTTCATATTTTAATTACCTCGTTTTAGTCATATTCAAACATAAGTTTTTATTAACAAATAAAAAATGAAAGGATATGTGGGATCATGGGGGATGAAAGTGGTGAAGACCACGTATATCAACATTGATAAAATTCAGACACTCATAGTAGCAATAATCAAAACAGTGAAGAAAAAAATCATCTCAGAAATGATTGAACTTACTTCCAAAACATCAGTGATATAGTAACTCTCTATATGATTGTTCTTGATTCCAATTCCATAGTTGAGAAATACCCAATAGTCCCTAATAATATAGGCAAGATCACAGTTGGTGGGATTAAGGGTTCTAAGGGTTCCGACCAATGGAATCCACAATTTCATTACCACATCATCCAAGTGTTCATATCATTAATTTTAATATATTTCAACAAAACAAACAAGGGGTAATTCTCAAACACATCATATTTCACATTCATATATTTTGGTGAAATTGAATATTGTCAAAAAATATAATAATGCCGAAGACCATAGTATTTTTCCCAATACTTGTGTATCTATTTAATAATGTTATTCCTTACTTTTTATATCATTTTATATTAAAACATATCAGCTCTTTCAATCATCACATATAATTCCAATAGCTTCCAAGTATATTTTATCCATGATGGAATTTTAGAACTGACTTTTCTAACACATGAATGGATATGTAATATTCCAATGGAAGAACTAATTTCAACTTCTCAAATCTATTCAAATATACTTCAAAAAATTTGGGAAATGATATCCAATAATAAAAAAAATTCAATGTGAATATTGATGGAAGTAACATACATACATCAATTATATGATTCATGGAAGTACTATAATCATTGATGAACATGATAAATATTAATACCTTTATTAGGAAATTCATAGCACATCAAAATACTGTTGGAAAATATAATCAAATCATCGAATCCTTTGTCTATTCAAGTTTTTTCCTCTATAATATATGGAAAACATGAAATACACATCTTCCCTGGAACACATTAAAATCATATAAAAAACCAACACAATATTGGTTTATCATATACATTCATATTATGGATTTATTTATCTGTATGATAGGTTTTGGAAAAAAAATATCACTCAACAATACAATAATAAAATTTGATTTGATTATCATGATTTTCTACCAAAATAACTACATTGTGTGTGAAATACTTGTTATTAATAAAATCACAGTGAAATGTGGATCTCTGATCATTAAATAT
This sequence comes from Viscum album, assembly GCA_963277665.1. Taxonomy (NCBI): domain Eukaryota; kingdom Viridiplantae; phylum Streptophyta; class Magnoliopsida; order Santalales; family Viscaceae; genus Viscum; species Viscum album. The sequence continues at coordinate 896,973,059 of OY728143.1, read as the reverse complement.
ACATGATTTATGGGGTCATAATTTACCCGAGATTGCATAAAAATCATTATTTAAAAGATAAAAAAGTTGATACTCACCATATGATCTTTACTGTTATATATAATGTAATGAAAAATTAATAGATGTTTTAGATCTACTATCATATGGATGTATAATTTAATTGTATGAAATTTAGGATTAAGAAGTCCTATAATGGATAATATTTTTTTGATAATCAATTTAATTTATAGAAATTAATTTCTCCATATATATCTTATTTATATTAGATATTTTTTATTCTATAATCATTTTTCATATAAACATAGTCATATAAATAAAAGAAAATTTATAAAACAAATGTTTTAGAATTGGAGAAAGAATATATACATAAAAAATCAGGGGATATTATTAATAAACCATGTTGATTACTCATGTAAATATAAAACTATTATTATTTGTTACCCATATGTTGATTTTTTTTATCTTTTTTAAGAAACAATGGTCTTTAATTCATGATTATGAAAAATAATAATTCTATATAGATGAATATACATTTAAATGGTTTTTGGAATATTTTGAATGGTTTATACACCCCAAATATTGATAATATCATCAATAAAATTATGGACAAAGAAGGTTAGGGTAAATTAATATACACCACATTTCATTGGTATTATTATTTTGGGAATTTAAAATAGAAGCCCGTCCAAATATTCTTTGTAGATAGATTATCAGACCACGTTTATTTTGAATTGTTTTAAAATTTGGAATCATTTTTTTCTTAAATAAATAAATAATATATTAGAGGAAATGGTTTTTGGGATAGTATACAAAACACAAACCCTCCATGAATCCTTCTGATATGAAAATATTATTGAGTGTGACCCCCTAAACTCACATCTAATAGGAATGTGGAAGTTTCCACCAAGAGTATAACAAGAAATAATATGGGAGTAATTGCATTTTTTATGTATAAAAAAAACTATTTTATAACCATTACCATAAGATTGAAAATAAAATCCCTAACTAAACAACTAGATACAGTCATGACTATATAAAAAATATATCCAAAAAAATTCAATAATTCATTTACCAAGGAAACACAATTATATGGAACCCCTCCTACTCTCATTTTTAATAATATGTTTGGAAAATAATTTTACTCAATAACTCAATTAACTTTTTCATGTAATCTTAATGATAAATATATTAAAAATAGAGTGATTATAAAAGTACATGCAATAGGTTCCCCATATGGTCTCTCAAGTATTATAAGAACGTGACACCCAAAAAGTCTAAAAGAATGACACTTTATTCAACAACATATGCAAGTAGAAACATTGTTTTTATATTGTATTGAACACAAAACTATTTTTATCATGATTTAAACACAACACTGAATGTATCCTACATTACACGTAAAAATGATTTTCTCGGAATTCTTTTGTCATACACAAGTCTTGGTTTTACTAAACACCAATGTATTATTTGTATTATTATTTAATATAAAAATTATCAACAAGAATTTGGAAGAAAGTTTAATAATTGGATTAAATAAATTATGAAAATCTTTATTTTACAATTTTTTATTTTCTATATATTTATTATAAGTGATATACAAATCATTTAAAAGAAAATTTAAATGTTTTCAAAGAAAAGTTATTTTTTCTAAAAGATGGTTTAATCATGCTTACAACACCTATATTAAAATTAATTTTTACCACATTTATAAATTTAATTTCATAAAATTAACATAATTTTGTGAAAAATAATATTATACATAAATTATGTAGAAGGTTTTGTATTTTTTTGAGATGATTCCAATTTTGATGAATAGAGAAAAATACTAAATTATAATTAATAACTTCGTCTTAGTTTAAACAATGTATCATGTCAAACTATAAATTAAGTTATTTATAAAGTAATATTTGATATGATTTATATAAAATAATCAAATTTGGGGAATTTTATCATATTCATACCAAATTCAGTTATAAGAACTTTTAAAATTTTCATAAAATCACATTAAAATCCACTTTTCTGTCACTTCTTCATGATTAATTTTAACTTATAATTTTCATATTAAATGTATTGAATTTTGAAAAATGCATTCAATAGTTTTAATGAAGATAATTTCTCATATAAAAAAATTTCAACATGATTTTTGACCAAAATGAATAGTGAATATAGTATAAATTTATTATTGTTACTAATGTAATAAATGATTTACTAAGGAGTTAAATACGACTGATAAGAGTTAAACTAACCTAGATAATTATGATAATTTTATTAAATGATTTTATTTATAACTTGGAAATAATTGTATCTTAAATATGTAAATTATTTTCTATTTTCTATTTAATATGACCCATCTAATAAATTAATCAATGAAATAAAAAAAATACTTTTCTTACTTAAAAAAATAATACTTTCAGAAGGGATAGAAACAACATTAGTTCGGTTATAAATATTTTATTTACAGATGAATTAATTATTGATTACACAATAATTATCTATAATTTCTATATTTAAATTAGTTATATAAAATGATTAAGAAACACCAACATAGTAATTATTTAGTTATTAATTAAATAAAATAAATGGTAAAAATCATATTAAATGTTAAGTAAATTGAATGAAATACTGTCTTTATTTGATTTTTAATAAGAATATATCATTATACATAGAGTTAAATAAAATATATTCTAATTTCATCACTATATTGATATTAATAAATTCTATCTAAATAAATAATATGAAAATTGAAATTAATGTTATTTTATAATAAATTATGTTCTATTAAATTATTCAAAATTACTAAAAACATATAGTATATAAAGATTTTTATAAATAATAAATAAATATAAAATATGTCCCATTTATATAATAATTTTTCTGTTATAATAAATATATTTACCCTTAATTAATAAAATATATTATAGCATATTTAATGATAAAGAGGTGTTTCTGTGGGATACATGAGATTCTATTAAAAGTAAATTTTGAAACACATTTTAATTTTATTTTGTATATTATATATATTATTTTTAATCCGTTGTAAAAAAGTTTCAAATATGTATCACATTAATATAGTAAAAATTGATAAATTACCTTGGTTTGAAAATTATTAACCATACTGATAATCCAAAATGCTTAAAATAGGGAAACAATGAGTCTAAGGAATAAAATGGTTAAAATTTGAGTTTAATTTTTTAGTTGATTTTTGTACCGACTAGATATTCTAGGGAAAAAATAAATATCAATTTATAATCCACTTTAGGTAAAATGTACATGCAGATAGTGAATACATTTGATTATTTAGAAGAATAGTACACATCCTCAACTATAAAAGGGAACTCACTTCCCTCACTACCACACACCTTCAAAGCTATTTGGATTGCCCCGAAATTGAAAAATTAAATTCCAAACATCCCTACCCTCATCCTACTATCCTTACTTTTGGAAGATACCCTACCATTGAATTCTTCAGTGCATCACTAATAAGGATACCCATATGAGAGGTAATGTTTTTCAATAATGGTGTTTATTATACTTCATTCACCAAATCCAAAAAAATTATTTTACAATGAGTATATAATAAACTAATAATATTACATATATTGGGATGTTTTTATAATAAGGTAAATACCTAAAACCATCCCCACATTAATCAAATGGTTTATGAAATCAGCATTCATCTGTACAGTGGACTACTGTCATGAAAATCGATGTCATTCATTTTTTCATTTACACCTCTCATGGGTGGTTATGATGATTGATATATTGTATTTATTGGATATTTAAAACATATTTATACCTATATAGTCAATATATCATATATACCATTTTCCAATTCCTGTTTCAGATATACAATAATGTGGCTCATGTGTATGGAAGACTGCCACCTCACGAATAGATATGATTCATATTTCCCAAACTCTTCACATGGAAAGTGATGAAGTTAATATTCATGAAATTTTTTTTTTCATGAAATATTTATCATTATTTAATGAATATATATATATATCATTTTATTTCATTCCTCTTCATTGATGTAATGCTGCTAACATCATTTGTGTACATTTGGGCAACCAACTTCATGAAGCGATCAGACTCTTTTTTCATTTCCAAACCACATGAATGACATACATAAGTTTATAATATAGTGTATATGATATTATAAAGATTTTGGATAGTTAAAATATTACTTTCATAATACCCATAATTATCATGAAAAAATGAATACGTTTCTCATGCATACAAATCACATACAATATCCAAGATAATAACATACTTTATTTTGAAAAACCATTTTTCATGGTTGTTAATAAAACTATAATTGATGTATAAAAAAAGATTATTAATCCATTATTATTATTTTAATGTTTATGTTACTATTTAATATATATACAAGAATCATAACTTTCACAATGAAACACTGAAAAAAAACAATGCAATTAACACTAGAAATAATAAAAATAATTATCGGGTAATAAGATGTTATAAAATTATCATATAAGAAATAATAAAATTTAATATGATTATATTATAAGATAATAATTTTTTTAAAACTGCAATAAATTAGGTTGTAGAAATGTCAATCAAAAATAAATTACGAGTTTAGGATATTTTGACGAAATTTATATTCCATTGAGACTTATATTATTTTATGAACCAATTCACTTTTTATGGTTTATATACAGACCCGTTCACATGTAATATCATTAATGATTCTAAATTTATCATATAATAAGTTTCAATTTAAAATTATATAATCCTAGGGAATTTGAGTTTACAAGTACTATGTGGTTAACATTATTGTAAAATATCACTTTCTTTTGTGATTGTTTACATTCTCTTGAAATAATAAAATTCATGTAATAATTTAAATTGTAAATTGAATTTATATAAAATATATGTATTATTTTGTAACGTACATGATTATTTACTAAACCATATTCTATTTTTTCATATAGGTTTTACATTGAATTTAATTTGATTAACTATGAGAATATTGATAAATTTGAATCATTTATAAATACTTATATTTGAAAAGGGACATTAATTATGAATTATCTTAATTATTCTATAACACCCCAAGCTTCCACGATACGCTTCTCTTTCAATAATGCAATATCTTTAATTGTATGCAAGTTCGAGATTCTAACACATCGTGCCCAATCAAAATAGCCATTATGAATAGTAATACCCACTTTTTGAAAATATATATATTTTATATTTCAAAATGGACTTCATTTCTGTATTCGTAATATCGAAATTACCCTAAGTTAAATTTTTTGTAATTTTATGAGAACTTCCAATTTTTTATGAATAGTGAAAAATACTTAAAACATCTTTTTAATCAAAATAATTTATAGTGATAAGTTATACTATTGAGTGGTTTTAAAGTATAATTAGAATATATTCTTACCATTTTATCCAATGGTTTTCATTAGAATTAATTTCACTTTGAAATTGGACATAAACAATTGTCAATCTTTTGAAATATATTGTTTCTTAAAAACACGCTATTTGTTGTAACAGCGAGAATTAATTATAAAATTAATTAATGAAACTTATATGTTTGTAATTTTTTAAAATAGACATCATTTTTGAATTCAGAATATCAATTATAACTTAGGGTGAAATTTCGGCATTGTTCTGAAAAACTTCAATTTTTTATGAATAGTGAAACCACTAAGTGGTAGTTAAAAAACTGATTTTTTGTTTAAATGAAACATTACCACTTCTGTGATTTGATTTTCAAAAATCCGATATACATGGTTTTCATTAGGAAGTAAAATGTGGGTCAATGTGAATAAAATAATTTTTTGGTGAATAGTAACTTTTATGTTTAATTAATCGTGATTAAAGGTAATTAGTGTAATTTAAGGTAAATATAATGTTATAATAATATGAAATGACCTTTACACTTGTTCTACCCCTATTGGATGAGTCATCACCGACCAAGAAAATCCATGGGTCAACTTGGGGACCCTATGGAGCCACATTGGTAGGAAAATGACATTAAAAACTTTTTATTTAATGTTAAAATAAAAATGTCACAAACATGAGTTATTTTACTAAAACAATTTTTAAATGGGGTTATAAAAGTAATATTTTTGACTATAAATATTAATTAGAAAGATAAAATGATTTACTACATCATGTTTTTTTAATAATTTATAGACATTAAATAAATTAAATTATGTATGACACCATGATGATGCAGCGATTACCTAATTAATTAACGATTTTAAAAAAATGGAAGGATAATATAAAATCTAACAATTACACATGTCAAAAGCCTATTGGATGAGTAGATTTAGATCCCGTATCACCTTATCCTCGAAATATATAAGTGTGAGACCTTTAAAATCCGAAACGCATTATATCATAAAATAACATTTCATTACTTTCCAAGAGTGCCCCTCCTCTCCTCTTATAAAAGGCCCCCACCACTACCACCTTATTTACACCTTCAAATCCATTTTGGCTTGGCCAAAATCTGACCAAATACTCTCCCAACTTCCTTCTCTTACTCCTAGAAGACTCACTTTGGGCAGAATTCTTCCCAAGGAAGCCTTTGGCTCAAATCAAAAAAGAGTTACCCGATTTTAAGGTAATGTCTTCCCTTATGTTATTTTGTTTTATTTTGCTTCTCCAACCCAAAAAACTCTTTTTATTCATTTATTTTGTAACAAAACCAGTATCCTCAAGATACTAGTATGTTGTTATAATTATTATTCGAGCTACACTTACACACACTTACATCTAATGGTTAAAGATTATACTATTTCTGTGGATGGCGAATTTCTGCTTCACGAAATGATGATTGTTCAACACTCATATAACACCTTAAAAGGTGTCCATTTAGATGTCACTATATTTATATATGATATATAATATGTTTATGTTTTACTTAAGCTTCTGTATTTTTCATTTGTGTCATACCTTTATGGTATCCATTATGGGTAAACGCAATATCTTCATTTTAGGAAGTGCGGACTACCGCCCCCTCAAAGTGATTTGAGTTGTTAATGCCATATGTGGGATGTATAAAGGATGGATTAAATGGTATTATAAATTATATTATACTGGAATTATATTATAACTTTATATAATTATAACTTCATTCCATTAAATACAAAATAGAAATGAAAGTAGCGTTCATGCGTACGTACGGCTTACCGTCTCCATGAACGGTGCCTGTCATTTCGTACCTCTAAATGTTATGTAATATTATAAATGAATGTATATACTAGATATATATGATTTATATGATATCTACATCATGAATATAATTATGTATATAATGGATATTTTACCACATGAACAATGTGTAATTATAAGAAGTTTATTTTTGACTCAAGTACCTAAGATTGACAAAATGCCCGTTATTAACTTAAATAATTACATAATGTTCATAACATGGTAATAAGTGATATAAAAGGAATAATGAACTTGAAAAATGTTTTTAAACAGGTAGATATTAACTCTAGTTTATTATTCAGGAGGTTAAAGAGCGTTCAAGTCAAGTCAGACACGAGGTAAGCGAACTTCTTAACCCAATTTCTGTTCTTTGGGTTAATCTCCTAATTTCAAATTATGTCATGATATTATTTTTTCCTATCTTGTATTTGTACTTTATTTATGTGTACGTATAGTGAATACACCTAATAGCTCTATTTTATTTAAAAAAATGATCTTTGTAAGGGACTTCATCTCAATCTCCTTTCATTGAGGCATACTTTGTTTTATACACAACTTAATTTTATACGGTCTATAAACCCCTTTGACTTTTACTTTTATTCAAATGTAATATTTTTATACTAAGCGTTTTTACTAAACGACAAAAGGAATGTTTTTTCTTACGTATGCGGCGACAGTGAATTCTCTACCGCCGTGACTATTATTTGAGTTTCAGATTCCTCTATAAGCCATAACATTTTTTAAAAGAAAAATTAATACCATGTTTTACATTTATTTTATTTTGGTATTAAAAATGGTTTTGATAAAGTTTTTATTATATCAATGTGTTGTATTTATATCTTGTGATTGAAGTGTGGAAATCTTATTTTTTCTTTTATCCATGTTTTATGTGATACAATTATGTTATGGTTTATGATATGTTCAAACCTGTTCATATGAGGAATGCATTGGACTTAATAAGTGACAGGTGGAGCCCGCTATAGCTCCTCGATGCATCGGCATGTCTCATGAGACAAACTAGTGTCTTGGCACGAGGCCTTGACAAAATATTATTTGTATTCTTGGCACGAGGCCTTGGCTACGTGGTTATGCTAGTCTGGAATTATGCATTCCATCATTATGAAAATGGTTATTGATATTGCATGTGATTATTCGACCAGTAGAATATCCATGTGAAGAAGTAAATGGCATTATCTAATTTTACTTTTACCATATTATGTTGAGGTTCATGTTTAAAATGATTTTTTTATTTATACATTGCCTTAAATTTTTATGATAATTGATGAAAGATTTCGCTATATTTTTATCCTTACTGAGCATCTGAGCTCACCCCTTTCAATGTTTTAATTTTTCCAGGATGTGAAGAAGTATTTTAGGAATGACCTGCTGGGATAGTCTAAAGGGGATATGAGTGTGGAAAATGGAGACTATGTTATTGTAGTTTTTCACTTTATGATGTAATGTAACATTTATGAATGTATCTAGTGTTTCCGAGGCTACTAAACTAATCGGTCTTTCGAGACTTGATCTTTTTTTATCATTCCAATGTTACGAAGTAATGCACCGACTCCAGGTAACTGGGGTCGGGGCGTTACAGTTGGTATCAGAGGTAATTTAGTACTAACCTTGGATGCTATATTTAGATAAACTCTGATTAGAGCACATAGCCATAAGATGGACTTTGATGATTAGTAGAAGAACTTCATAGAATTTTGTTGTTGTGGAGATTTGATGGGTTGTTCGATAAATACACCCCTGTCTGGATACGAGCAGGTAGAGGTGGCTCTGGCACAGATGTACCTAGGGGTAAAACCTGAAAACACTGCTTTGATCTAGACTCGAACGGGAACTGGTGCACGACAATGGGCTTTTCTTCACTCTTGGTTACGACACTCCCTGGGGATATTCTTAGGAAAATTCTCATTTTCTTTACAAACCATTATAAAGAGTTTATGAGTATATAATTCCTCAAAGAAAACATTTCTTTTTATGATTATGGATTATATCCATAAAAAGTTCAATTAATGTTAAGTGTTTTACAAGTATGGAATTATGTATTTTAATTCATAAACTAATCTAGTTTATGCCATTTTTTAGAAATGGCACCTAGTTGGAGAAATGGAAACTGTATCAATGCACACACTCCGTGTAGGGATTATCCTCCTGCTCAAGATAATTATTGTGGAGCTGGAGATACAACTGGTGCTAATCAACTTATTACCATACTGGGAAAACTCACTCAGATTATGAATAATAACCTTACTCGTATGGAGCACCCAGATCCGCAACGTGGAGGATCAATATTAGACTGCTTCATGAGGAAACAACCGCCAACATTTAATGGGGGTACAAATCCATTAGTAGTTGAGCAATAGATAAACTCCATAGAGAAAATATTTCACACCTTGTGGAGTAGCAAAACGTAGAGGGTTGTCATTGCAGTTTACCGCCTCACTGGAGATGCTGATAAGTGGTGGTCATTGATTCAAAACAAAAAGGAAGATAATGAGGTATCAAATATGGAATGGAGGGAGTTCAAAGATCTTTTCCTAGAAAAATACTATCCTCGTAACCATTGAGAATATATGGAAAGGCAATTTCTTGAGTCTGAGACAAAAGGAGGATTAGAATGTCGCAAAGTATGAGGCCAACTTTACATGGTTAGCGAGGTATGCTGAAGATTATATACGTAACCCAAGAAGTAATATTGATCGTTTTTTTTGATGGGTTAAAACCGTTTCTCCGTCAAGCTTTAGTATCACAATCTTTCTCAACATACGAAGATATTGTCTTGTGTTCTATCATGACAGAAAAGGAATTCTCTAAATCTAATGACAATAAAGTAAAGAAATAGAAAAAGAGAACGGTGGAATAAGAGACAGATAAAGGGAAAACGGAAAGAAGGATTTTCCATTATGCGATAATTGTGGGAAGAATCACCCCGGTACTTGCCTAAAAATAATGGGAGTTTGTTATAAATGTGGAGAAAAAGGTCAACAAGCTCGTGATTGCAAGGGAAAGAAAGAGGCTATCAATGTTGAATACTACAATTGTAGAGAAATGGGGCATTATGCAAATGAATGTCCTAAGAGTCAGAGAAACTTACCTCAGAAAAGGCCAAGGGATCATGGCCAATATTATGTTGTGACTGCAGTTGAAGCGGAATAAGTAAAGTATTGGTGCTTTTGGACTCAAGGATTCTATTCTGGTTTTAAGAATAATGTGATATATATATAAGGATTGTACTGCAGTACTTTTTGATTTCATTAAGGTTTTAATATGATGAAGGTAATAATATTTTTAGTATGTGACAATAATAGAAACTTTACTTTGTTTGGGGAATCTGATGTTAAAATTGATTTTGGTGTTTAGAGACCTTTTAGAGAAAGTCTGGACAGAGTTATTTTGGATAACTATAAAGGTTGGAATGGATTAAGTTGAACCTTGGATAGTATTGTTTACGGTTAAAACGTTTCTGAAGATTACTTTTGGAATATTATAATACTATATTTTTAGGAAAAGGACAACCTGCAGGCCGGGGTATTACCCGTCACATCGGACAAAGCTTCAGGAATCGAACCCACAACCATATTGCGACATGTCTTTATTACCTACCACTAGCCTACATGAAGTTCCTGGTTATTAAAAAATATTTTTACTAATATAAATGGTATGTGTTAATATTTGGAACCTTATACAATTAGTATAAATAGAATATTTTTTAGTTCTATTACCTTTTCGAGTAAAAGATGGGTTTGTGGTAAAAATTTATTAAAGAATGAAAGACTACATGACATGTATGTATATTCCCTTATGTTCTTAGTAAATCTCCTAAATAAATTCGTCAACTTTATAAAAGATAACTTAAAAAAAAACGTTGCCTGTTAACTTTTCCAACTGGGGATTCAATGACCGTTTAACCAATCACAAGATTGTGATTTTCTTATGGTTAACTTTCTCCTAATCCAGTTTTCCCCAACTCTCCATCTAACCTTGATGGTTTGTTTTTCTTCAATATCCATATTTTCATAGAATCCTAGTATGGGCTATCGCAGGTGACCTTTGTACTAATCTTTCTTTCATTTAAAGTTATATTTTTATAAACCTTATTTCTGATGTGGGTTTTCCACAAAGGTATTTTATATTTTCATCCTTTTACATTCAAAGAAAAATTTTAAATTGTGAGGACGCAATTTATTGAAGGAGGGGAGAATGTAACACCTCAAGCTTCCACGATACACTTCTCTTTCAATAATGCAATAACTTGCATTGTACGCAAGTTCGAGATTCTAACACACCGTGACCAATCAAAATAGCCATTATGAATAGTAATACCCACTTTTTGAAATTATATATATTTTATATTTCAAAATGGACTCTATTTTTGTATTCGTAATATCAAAATCACCCTAAGTTGAATTTTTTGTAATTTTCTGAGAACTTCTGATTTTTTATGAATAGTGGAAAATACTTAAAACAACTTTTTTAATCAAAATCATTTATAGTGATAAATTATACTATTGAGTGGTTTTAAAGTATAATTAGAATATATTTTCACCATTTTATCCAATGGTGGTCATTATAATTAATTTTACATTGAAATTGGACATAAACAATTGTCAATCTTCTGATATATATTATTTCTTAAAAACACGCTATTTGTTGTAAGAGCGGGAATTAATTATAAAATTAATTAATGAAACTTATATGTTTGTAATTTTGTAAAATAGACAACATTTTTGAATTCAGAATATCAATTATATCTTAGGTTCAAATTTTGGCATTGTTCTGAAAAACATCAATTTTTTATGAATAGTGAAACCACTAAGTGGTAGTTAAAAAACTGATTTTTTGTAAAAATGAAACATTACCACTTCTGTGATTTAATTTTCAAAAATCCGTTATACATGATTTTCATTAGGAATTAAAATGTGGTTCAATGAGATTAAAATAATTTTTTGTTGAATAGTAACATTTAAGTTTAATTAATCGCAATTAAAGGTAATTAGTGTAATTTAAGGTAATGATAATGTTATAATAATATGAAATGGCCTTTACACTTGTCCTACCCCTATTGGATGAGTCCTGGACGACGGAGACAATCCATGGGTCAACTTGGGACCCCATGGAGCCACTATGGTAGGAAATTGAGATTAAAAATGTTTTATTTAATGTTAAAATAAAAATGTCACAAACATGAATTATTTTACTAAAACAAATTTCAAATGGGGTTATACAAGTCATATTTTTGACTATAAATATTACATATAAAGATAAATGGATTTAATACATCAGGATATTTTTTTTATAATTTTTATAAATTAAATAAATTAAATTATATATGACACCATGATGATGCAGCGATTACCTCATTAATTAATGATTTTAATAAAATGTAAGGATAATGTAAAATATAATAATTACACATGTCCAAAGCCTATTAGATGATTAGATTTCGAAACCTTATCACTTGAGCCTCGAAATATATAAGTTTGGGACCTTTAAAATCCGAAACTCATTATATAATAATGTAACATTTCATTACCTTCCAAGAGTGCCCCTCCTCTCCTCTTATAAAAGGCTCCCACAACTACCACCTTATTTACACCTTCCAAGCCATTTGGCTCGGCCAACCTCTGCCCAAATACTCTCCCAACTTTCCTCTCTTACTCCTAGAAGCCTCACTTTGGGCAGAATTCTTCCCAAGGATGCCTTTGGCTCAAATCAAAAAAGTGTTACCTGATTTTAAGGTAACGTCTTCTCTTATGTTATTTTGTTTTATTTTGCTTCTCCAACCTCCAAAAAACTTTTTATTCCTTTATTTTGTTACAACACAAGTATCCTAAATATACTAGTATGTTGTTATAAGAATTATTCGAGCTACACTTACACGCACTTACATCTAATGGTTAAAGAACATACTGTTTCTGTGGATGGCTAATTTCTGGCTCACGAAACGATGATTGTTCAACACTCATATAACACCTTCAATGGTGATATATAATATGTTTATGTTTTACATAAGATTATGTGTCTTTCATTTGTGTCATAACTTTATGGTTTCCATTATGGGTAAACGTGATATCTTCATTTTAGGAAGTGCGGACTACCGCCCCCTCAAAGTGATTTGAATCGTTAATGCCATATGTGGGATGTATAAAGGATGGAGTAAATGTTATTATAAATTATTTTATACTGGAATTATATTAAATTTATATAATTATAACTTCATTCCATTAAATACAAAATATAAATGAAAGTAGCGTTCATACGTACGTACGGCTTACTGTCTCCTTGAACGGTGCATGTTATTTCTTACCATTAAATGTTATGTAATATTATAAATGAATGTATATACTGGATATATATGATGTTTATGATATCTACATCATGAGTATAATTATGGATATAATGGATATTTTACCACATGAACAATGTGTAATTATAAAAAGTTTATTTTTGACTCAAGTACATAAGATCGACAAAACGCTCATTATTAACTTAAATAATTACATAATTTTCATAACATGGTAATAAGTAATATAAAAGGAATAATGAACTTGAAAAAGGTTCTTAAACAGGTAGAGATTAACTCTATTTTATTATTCAGGATGTTAAATAGCGGTTGAGTCAATTCGGACACGAGGTAAGGGAACTTTTTAACCCAATTTCCGTTCTTTGGGTTAATGTTCTAATTTCAATTTTTGTCATGATATTATTTTTTCCTATCTTGTATTTGTACATTATTTGTGTGTACTTATATTGAATACACCTAATAGATCTATTTTATTTAAAAAAATGATCTTTGTAAGGGACTTCGTCTCAATCTCCTTTCATTGAGGCATACTTTGTTTTATACACAACTTACTTTTATACGGTGTATAAACCCCTTTGACTTTTACTTTTATTCAAAATGAATCTTTTTATACGAAGCATTTTTACTAAACGAAAAAAGGAATGTTTTTTCTTATGTATGTGGCGACAACGAATTCTCCGCCGCCATGACTATTATTTTAGTTTTGGCTTCCTCTATAAGCCATAACTTTTTTTAAAATAAAAATAAATACCATGTTTTACTTTTCTTTTATTTTAGTATTGAAAATGTTTTTGATAAAGTTTTTATTAGATCAATGTGTTGTATTTATATCTTGTGATTGATGTTTGGAAATCTTATATTTCTTTTATGCATGTTTTATGTGATACAATTATGTTATGGTTTATGATATGTTTAAACCTGTTCATATGAGGAATGCATTGGACTTAATATGTCATGGGTGGAGACCGCTATAGCTCCTCGATGCATCGGAAGGTCTCATGGGACAAACTAGTGTCTTGGCATGAGGCCTTGACAAAATCTTATTTGTAGTCTTGGCACGAGGCCTTGGCTACGTGGTTAGGATAGTCTGGCATTATGCATTCCATCATTATGAAAATGGTTATTGATATTGCATGTGATTATTAGACCAGTAGAATATCTATGTGAAGAAGTAAATGGCATTATCTCATTTTACTTTTTCCATATTATGTTGAGGTTCAAGTTTAAAAGGATTTTTTTACTTATACACTTCCTTAAATGTTTATATTTATTGATGAATTCTTCTGTTATATTGTCATCCTTACTGAACATCTGAGGTCACCCCTTTCAATGTTTTAATTTTTCCAGGATGTGAAGAAGTATTTTAGGAATGACCTGCAGGGATAGTCTGAAGGGGATATGATTGTGGAAAATGGAGACTATGTTATTGTAGTTTTTCACTTAATGATGTAATGTAACATTTATTAATATATCTTCTGTTTCCAAGGCTACTAAACTAATCGGTCTTTCGAGACTTGATCTTTTTTTATCATTCCAATGTTACGAAGTAATGCACCGACTCCGGGTAACTGGGGTCGGGGCGTTACATATTCAATATATGAAGAATAATATGGATGTGTATTACATTTTTTGGGGACCATTTACATAAATAATATTTATGTATAAGTAGTCACATGAGGAAAAATCATTTGGCCATAAAACCTTCACATTTGTGACAAAGTAGGTATAAACAATCTAGGAGATAGATCATGATAGTAAGTATTTTATGAAAGGTCATTATAGAAATCCAAAGGGATTTCATATAGAATTTACAAAACAATATTGATGATAGATCATGATTGTAGAGACCCGAAGCCTGATGTACATGGACATTACATTACATTTGCGGAATACTTAGTACAAAACAAAAACACACACACAAGTATCATAATAGTTTAGTGTCTTTGGAAACTCGGAATATAATCTTCTAATCCTGGTGAAAGATCTTCAACATCCCCCATAAATATCTTTCTTTTTTTATACCTAAAACCTTTCTTTATATCCTGGGGAAAAGAAAACATAAAAGGGTGAGCTCAAATGCTCAGTAAAGGTAAACAAAAGAAATATCAATCACATCATATACATAAGAACATAACTTTTGGAAATCTTAACCTATAAAGGAGATCATAATTTCATAACCTGGGATAACTCATGGCAGTGAAATGTAATCACAATAATCATAAATTAAAACATTAAACTTTGTGGCATACACATATAATCATAGAGAATCATTTCTTGTAAGTCAAGACTCATTTCCAAGACTATCTTAGTGGACAAAGTCCCTTTCTAAACCGAGTCACCCTTGTTCCAGTCCTGTTTCACTGAACCGGTATAACCTACCGTTCCAGCCATGTCTATCTCATGAGATATAAAATCTTTACCCAATGCATTGGAGGGAGATATAGGTCCCTCCCATCTTATTATGAATCCTTTCTTATGTGTTCCACATAATCATAAACCATACATCATAGCGTAACCCACGTAATAAAAATGGGATTCTTAAACAACATGACATCATAAAACAATTCATATAAGATAAAGGAATTCATAAAAATATTTCCATCACAACATAATCGAATCCATGTAATAATAGGGATAAAAACAGAACCCTATATTATCTTATATGGAAAATAATTTTGATAAAATTCTTGAACTTCATTCTTGAGGAAAATATCCTTTATGCTTGAAAAACACTTTTCCTTTCTTAAAATTTTGTACAATTATAAACTAAAAGAAGTTGATTAAAAATAAACATGAAAACTTGTAAAGGAATCTTTTTGTAAATAATGTTTTAAAAATCCATTCATGCCGTATAAGTTAAAAAAACATTCTTCGTACTTTTGTCGGAAAAGTCAAAAAGTACCTCGTATGAAAAACGAAAAAAGATTCCTTTCATACATATTACTAAAAACTCACAGAAGGGTAAAAATGGATTTAAACAATTGTAGGTGGAAGGAAATAATATTACATATTGATGAAACATGGATGTGGATGATAAAATACACCCCAGTAAATACTTACGAATAAACAATCTCGGATAAAAATGAGATTGTGATATTTCCCTTACCTTAGGTCCCATTTTCTTTGTACGTGTCCGAAGCTCCTGTATAATGGTTTAAATAATGTTATTGACTTATTCCAGAATCATACATATTGATATGATATCATATATGGTTATATTCTTAGCTTATTGTTAGTAATATTTCATTGTTACTTGTTACTCGGGTCCTTATTGCCTTTTGTTCTTATGCGTGTTTTGCGAATAAATTATTATTCTTCTTTTAAGGTTATAGATACCTTATATCCAGAATGGTATTAGTGTAACATATATCATATTTATTCATTCAATTCATTTATATAATTACTATGTAATGATGATCATGTAGAACGAGTCGCATCACATCGTGGAGACGGTATTCCGTACGTACACACGAGTGATGATATCGTTCCTATGATCGTGGAATTGTATTTGAGTATATATATATTATTTCAGTATCAATATTACATTATAATAATCATAAATAGTTACTCATTACACCATTATACCCATCCTTGTAAGGTGATGGTGGAAAATAGATTACACCACGGTGTGGAGACGGTATTCCGTACGTACGCACGCGCGGTGATTTCATTTTTCCGTAGGATGGATAGAAGGTGAATTAGGGTTGTTTCATATTTATAATAAAATATCAGTATGTAAGTAATACTGACGTTATTACTTTATAATGAAACAACTAAAGAAGAAGAAGTTGAATAAAAAGAAATTGAAAAGATCGGTAATGGATATTACTTCTTCTTTGGAACGCCTCTTTGAATCCTCCACTTAGGGAAATAAGATTGGACTTTGAAGAAGACCAGGACCTCTAGGATTATTCTAGGGAAGTGTAGAGGAGAAAATGGCAGGGTTTGTCCGAGCTTGAGTGCTCAAATTTGTGTGAGGAGGAGGGGGAGGAGGTGCCCTTTTATAAGGTAGGAGAGGGGCACCTTAGGAATATCTCAAAATATTATTTTATTTTAAAGTCAAAATCGGTTTATAATGGTTCCAAAGGGTCTTATTTTGAAGCTAAAATGTGTATGGGTCGAAATAATATCATCCAATAGGATTTAGACAAGTTTAGGGTATTATTTTAACCTTATCAATTAGATTTAACTCTAAGTTAAATAATTTAACTTTTACCGTGTCTTTTTGTTTTCTTTAACTATATGGTTAATACACTTACTATAACATGCCAAACGAACCCCAAATTGTATATTATTAATACATATATCCTTATCTAATTCATTTGGACGAACCTTAGAATTTTAGGAATAAAATAACAATTAATAATATAATATTTGATTTAAAAACTATTTTGTGTCAATTTTGACACTATTTGATATATGATTTTTGTGAAAGTCATAACAGAATTATATGTTCGAACCAGTTTGATTAAATCAACACTAATATATCATAGTAACCTAGAAAATTAGTGGAATTCATAAAAAGTCTTAAATTACATTTATTTTGGAATTTATAATATCAATTATGTCAATATTTCATTAATAAGATAATTACTGCATCATCTTTGTCTCATAAATAAATTAAATTATTTGATATCTAAAAATTACAAATAAAATAACATCATTTAGGAAATCTTATTAGATTTCTAATGAATATTTACAATCGAATTTATCTTATGTACAACCCTATATTAAAAATGTTTTAGTAAATATACTTTGATTTTGACTCTTTTAACTCTTCTTTGAATTAAATAATAATAAATCTCCTAATCTAATCCATGTGGGCCTAAATGATAATATTTTACACTTAAGGTTGTTTTTGGTCTAGATACACTTGTCCAATAGGATTAGGACATGTGTTAGGGTAATATTAATATCATTTTTACCCTTAATTACCCTATTTACATTTAACCGTGGTAAATAAAAGTAAAAAGTTACTATTCACCCAAAAAAATTATTTTTATCTCATTGAACCACATTTTACTTACTGATATCAACCGTGTCTTTCGGATTTTTGAAATTCCATTCACAGAAGCGGTAAAATTAAGTTTTATGCAAAATTCAGTTTTTAACCTACCATTTAGTGGTTTCACTATTCATCAAAAATTGAAAGTTTTCATAAAAATACCAAAAATTAGGCCTAAGCTATATTTGATATTATGAACTCAAAAATGATGTCTATTTTACCAAATTCAACATATATCAGTTGCATTAACTAATTTAAAAATTAATTCCCGTCGTCAAAACAAATAGCGTGTTTTTAAAAGATAATAACTATCAAAAGATTGACACTTGTTTATAACTGGTTTAAATGTGAAATTACATCCAATGACCAACATTGTATTAAATTGTAAAAATATATTCTAAATATACTTCAAAACCACTCAAATTAATAATTTTTCACTATTAATTATTTCGATCGAAAAATTTGTTTTTAATTAAAATTTAGTAATTTTCACTATTCATCAAAATATGAAAGTTATCCGAAAATCACCAAAATTTCACCCTAAGCTAATTTTGATATTACGAATCCAAAAATGAATTCCATTTTGAAAAATAAAATTACAAAATTTCAAAAGGTGGTTATTACTATTCATAATGGCTAGTTTTAATAATATTTTAATAGCATATTGTTGTTTAGTGAAACTCGTTATTGTGTACTACAGACGCTATTGAGGAAGGTCGCGATTGCAAGGAAAATCAAGGATGCGTGTTGTGCAAGCTCCTTTTGGTGTAGCGTACAACAAAAGACATTAGTGAAATTAAAAAGAATATTTTTCATAAAATCTCGGGGTGTTACATTCTACCCCCCTTAAAATGAATTTCGCCCTCGAAATTCGTCGGGGTTATAAATGGTTTACTACTTGAAAGTTTCTTTAATATAAACCCACATTGTAAAAATGAATACCAAAACCAATCTTTAAAAATTAAAGTATGAAACGTAACGGTTACCCAAATAATCTAATCACTGGGTTTCCACATAGGTGAAAATATGGATATGGAAGAAAAATCTAACCATCATGTTCTGATGGAGAGTGGTAGAGAACATGGCTATGGAATAGCCAACAATCACAAATCCATAAATTTGTGACGATCTAAGGTACCATCCGATTAATCAGATATAAGGGCACTAGGACAACATTTTTGGTTTTCAAGATCGTTTCTCTAAAGTTGAAGAATTTGAATTAGAATAAATACTTTATTTTGGTAAAATATCACTGTTGTTTGTGCCTTGAAAAATTTCCACTTCATCTCTTAAATAAATGAAGTTGAATTTGTTATTCGTGATGTTTTAGCAGATCATGTTATAGAATGACGGGTCATTGCATCTGTCTCAAACAAAAGCTTAGCAAAAAATTATATACATAAGTCGATCTATAGTGAGATTAATCATATATGGTTCCTAAAATGGACTTATACATCATATGTCATACATCTTAATATAATAAAACTAGTTTCTACTAAACAGGGACTTCCTGTAGGCCAGTGGTAGGCGATAAAGGCCAGTCGCACTTCGGTTGTGGCTTCGATTTCCACAGCCTTGTCTGACGCGATGGGCTGTCGCCCGTCCTGCAGGTTGTCCTTTTTCTAAAACTATATTACTATAACATCCCATCAATAATATCGAGAAAACTTCTATCCTTAAACAATACTAACTTATGTCCAACATAATCCATTCCAATCTTTAGGCTTATCCATAATACTGCAGTCCACTCTCATAACATAGTGAAAATGATTACCAGAGATTTAACACCATCGTTGATCCCCATATATCATAAGATATGTTTTGTTGGTCATATTCCAAACATTCAAAGTCCTTAATCATGTATTCTCTTTAATACCTTAGTGAAAACATGAATGCAGTTAAAATTTAACACTTTCCACATACCAAAATCCTGAAAATTCTATATACTCAAACAATGATATCACATAGTCCTTATATCAATCATGAGCTCATGAATACTATTAAAAATTTCGTTTTCTCGTTTTCCCTTCATTATGCGCATATCATCTTATTTCCAAAAATATCTCAATCACTTTGAATACCACATTAGACCAATACATAAATATTCCAATACTTTATGATACAACATTATTTTGGAATCCCATTACATAAACACTTAATCATTCCACCACATCGTTATCATATTCAACATCGCCAATGGTGATCGCATGTGACTTCCCTTTTTCCTTTGCCTTAAGCAGTTGCTCATGTCGATCATCACTAACCCTTGGATTAGGGCATTTATTAGCATAATGCCCCATTTCCTTGCACTTGAAGCATTGAAGTGTTGGTGGTGCGTTCTCTGCAGTGTTTTCTTTATTCACATCATTAGAATCCCTTTTTCCATTACTTTGACACTCAGCTGCTCGATGACCTTCTTTTCCACACTTAAAACATTTTCTAGTCCCTTTAATACAATCTCCACCATGCTTCTTTCTACACTTTGTGCATAAGGAAACATTCAACTTCTTTTCACCATTATTCTGAGATTTCTCCTTGAACTCCATCTTTCATTTCTTGTCAAAACCATGAGATGGATATGTAACACCAACTTCCATTTCTACCTTGATAGCACAACGCACAATTTCTTCAAAGATACTAAAGTTTCTTATAGCTAATGCCCTTCGAAGACTTGGTTTTAAGCCACTGAAAAATCGATCAACTTTACTTTCAGGTTGGATGATAATTCCAGATGCATACCTTGCAAGTCTTGTAAAATTCGCTTCGTATATACCAACAGATTCATCATCTTTATGCTTCAGCTCAAGAAACTCCTTTTCCATCTTTGTTCGAAGAATACAAGGGAAGTACTTACTGAAAAAAAGGTTCTTGAAATCGTCCCATTCCATGGACTCAATTTCAACTCTTGGCCTCGTATTCTTGATAAGATTCCACCATTGATCAGCTTCACCTTCCAAACGATATACTGCTAAGATGACTTTATCATGCTCAGAATATTGAAGAACTGAAAATATCTTTTCAGTGGTACTGATCCATTGTTCAGCAACAAGTGGATCAGAAGACCCACTGAAAGAAGGTGGACGTTGCCTCATGAAGGACTCAATAGATTATTGTTCCCTTCTCTGCTCATTTGGAAGTCCAGAATGATCCATAGCTTGTGTAAGTATAGCAATAAGATTTTTCACTCCATCTCCCGTAACATTTGTTTGTTCAGGAGGACAATCATTGCATTGTCCATTACATTGATCAACACGGTTCCTTCGGGTACCAGCCATCGTCTAAAACCCAAAAAGAATAGTGTGAGAGGAAAAAATCATAATAAAGGGGGAGTAACTCCAATATCTAACATCTTTGGTTTAATATAATATCGTTACCATAGTTCTAGGACTATATCCTATACGTATACTTATCCTTAGGGGAATCCCTAGACATACCTTAGAAATATCACTAGGGATCTCACTAACGTTTTCGCATCCTAGTTTCTAAAGGTTGACTAAAACTGTCCTCTGATACCAACTGTAGAGACCTGAAGCCTGACGTACATTGACATTACATTACATTTGCGGAATACTTAGTACATCACAAAAACACACACACAAGGATCGTAATAGTTTAGTGTCTTTGGAAACTCGGAATATAATCTTCTAATCCTGGTGAAAGATCTTCAACATCTCCCATAAAGATCTTTCTTTTTTTATACCTAAAACATTTCATTATATCCTGGGGAAAAGAAAACATAAACGGGTGAGCTCAAATGCTCAGTAAGGGTAAACAAAAGAAATATCAATCACATCATATACATAAGAACATAACTTTTGGAAATCTTAACCTGTAAAGGAGATCATAATTTCATAACCTGGGATAACTCATGGCAGTGAAATGTAATCACAATAATCATAACATAAAACATTAAACTTTGTAGAATACACACATAATCATAGAGAATCATTTCTTGTTAGTCAAGACTCATTGCCAAGACTATCTTAGTGGACAAAGTCCCTTTCTGAACCAAGTCACCCTCGTTCCAGTCCTGTTTCACTGAACCGGTATAACCTACCATTCCAGCCATGTCTATCTCATGAGATATAAAATCTTTACCCAATGCATTGGAGGGAGATATAGGTCCCACCCATCTTATAATTAATCCTTTCTTATGTGTGCCACATAATCATAAACCATAAATCATAGCGTAACCCACATAATAAAAATGGGATTCTTAAACAACATGACATCATAAAACAATTCATATAAGATAAAGGAATTCATAAAAATATTTCCATCACAACATAATCGAATCCATGTAATAATAGGGATAAAAACAGAACCCTATATTATCTTATATGGAAAATAATTTTGATAAAATTCTTGAACTGCATTCTTGAGGAAAATATCCTTTATGCTTCAAAAACACTTTTCCTTTCTTAAAATGTCGTACAATTATAAAATAAAAGAATTTGATTAAAAATAAACTTGAAAACTTGTAAATAAATCTTTTTGGAAATAATGTTTTAAAAATCCATTCATGCCGTATAAGTTAAAAAAACATTCTTCGTACTTTTGACAGAAAAGTCAAAAAGTACCTCGTACGAAAAACGAAAAAAGTTTCCTTTCATACATATTACTAAAAACTCACCGAAGGGTAAAAATGGATTTAAACAATTGTAGGTGGATGGAAATAATATTACATATTGATGAAACATGGATGTGGATGATAAAATACACCCCAGTAAATACTTACGAATAAACAATCTCAGATAAAAATGAGATTGTGATATTTCCCTTACCTTAGGTCCGATTATCTTTGTACATGTCCGAAGCTCCTGTATAATGGTTTAAATAATGTTATTGACTTATTCCAGAATCATACATATTGATATAATATCATATATGGTTATATTCTTAGCTTCTTGTTAGTAATATTTCATTTTTACTTGTTACTCGGGTCCTTATTGTCTTTTGTTCTTATGCGTGTTTTGCCGAATAATTTCTTATTCTTCTTTTAAGGTTATATATACCTTATATCCAGAATGGTATTAGTGTAACATATATCATATTTATTCATTCAATTCATTTATATAATTACTATGTAATGATGATCATGTAGAATGAGTCGCATCACATCATGGAGACGGTATTCTGTACGTACGCACGAGTGATGATATCGTTCCTATGATCGTGGAATTGTATTTGAGTATATATATATTATTTCAGTATCAATATTACATTATAATAATCATAAATAGTTACTCATTACACCATTATATCCATCCTTGTAAGGTGATGGTGGAAAATAGATTACACCACGGCGTGGAAACGGTATTCCGTACGTACGCACGCGCGGTGATTTCATTTTTCCGTAGGATGGATAGAAGGTGAATTAGGGTTGTTTCATATTTATAATAAAATATCAGTATGTAAGTAATACTGATGTTATTACTTTATAATGAAACAACTAAAGAAGAATAAGTTGAATAAGAAAGAAATTGAAAAGATCGGTAATGGATATTACCTCTTCTTTGGAACACCTCTTTGAATCCTCCACTTAGGGAACTATGATTGGTCATTGAAGAAGACCAGGACCTCTAGGATTATTCTAGGGAAGTGGAGAGGAGAAAATGGCAGGGGTTGGCCGAGCTTGAGTTCTCAAATTGGTGTGAGGAGAAGGGGGAGGAGGTGCCCTTTTATAAGGGAGGAGAGGGGCACCTTAGGAATATCTCAAAATAATATTTTATTTTAAAGTCAAATGGTTCCAAAGGGTCTTATTTAGAAGCTAAAGTGGGGATGGGTCGAAATCCTATCATCCAATAGGATTTAGACAAGTTTAGGGTATTATTTTAACCTTATCAATTAGATTTAACTCTAAGTTAAATAATTTATCTTTTACCGTGTCTTTTTGTTTTCTTTCACTATATGGTTAATACACTTACTATAACATGCCAAACGAACCCCAAATTGTATATTATTAATACCTATATCCTTATCTAAGTCATTTGGCCGAACCTTAGAATTTTAGGAATAAAATAACAATTAATAATATAATATTTGATTTAAAAACTATTTTGTATCAATTTTGACACTATTTGATATATGATTTTTGTGAAAGTCATAACAGAATTATATGTTCAAACCAAGTTGATTAAATCAACACTAATATATCATAGTAACCTATAAAATTAGTGTAATTCATAAAAAGTCTTAAATTACATTTATTTTGGTATTTATAATATCAATTATGTCAATATTTCATTAATAAGATAATTACTGCATCATCTTTGTGTCATAAATATATTAAATTATTTGATGTCTAAAAATTAAAAATAAAATACCATCATGTAGGAAATATTTTTAGATTTCTAATGAATATTTACAATCGAATTTATCTTATGTACAACCCTATATTAAAAATGTTTTAGTAAATATACTTTGATTTTAACTCTTTTAACTCTTCTTTGAATTAAATAATAATAAATGTCCTAATCTAATCCAAGTGGGCCTAAATGATAATATTTTACACTTAAGGTTGTTTTTGGTCGAAATAAACTTGTCCAATAGGATTAGGACATGTGTTAGGGTAATATTAATATCATGTTTACCGTTAATTACCCTATTTAATTTTAACCGTGGTAAATAAAAGTAAAAAGTTACTATTCACCAAAAAATTATTTTTATCTCATTGAACCACATTTTACTTACTAATATCAACCATGTCTGTCGGATTTTTTAAATTCCATTCACAGAAGCGGTAAAATTAAGTTTCATACAAAATTCAGTTTTTAACCTACCACTTAGTGGTTTCACTATTCATCAAAAATTGAAAGTTTTCAGAAAAATACCAAAAATTAGGCCTAAGCTATATTTGATATTATGAACTCAAAAATGATGTCTATTTTACCATATTCAAAATATATCAGTTGCATTAACTAATTTAAAAATTAATTCCCATCGTCAAAACAAATAGCGTGTTTTTAAAAGATAATAACTATCAAAAGATTGACACTTGTTTATAACTGGTTTAAATGTGAAATTACATCCAATGACCAAAATTGTATTAAATTGTAAAAATATATTCTAAATATACTTTAAAACCACTCAAATTAATAATTTATCACTATTAATTTTTTCGATTGAAAAATTTGTTTTTAATTAAAATTTAGTAATTTTCACTATTCATCAAAATATGAAAGTTATCCGAAAATCACCAAAATTTCACCCTAAGCTAATTTCGATATTACGAATCCAAAAATGAATTCCATTTTGAAAAATAAAATTACAAAATTTCAAAAGGTGGTTATTACTATTCATAATGGCTAGTTTTAATAATATTTTAATAGCATATTGTTGTTTAGTGAAACTCGTTATTGCGTACTACACACGCTATCGAGGAAGGTCGTGATTGCAAGGCAAATCAAGGATGCGTGTTGTGCAAGATTATTTTGGTGTAGCATACAACAAAAGACATTAGTGAAATTAAAAAGAATATTTTTCATAAAATCTCGGGGTGTTACAATGATGGTAGAGGTATCATGTTATTAGGAATGACAATGTTCAATAATTAATCCTTACCTTATTTTAGGATTTAGTTAATTTTATCCATGAGAGTTTCTCTATGTTATACATTATAGAAGAATTTATTTAATATAGTAATTATTATATTGAATGTTTTATAAGTTATTTACCTTTCCAAATTGATTTTGACTTATCAAATCCTGATTTTCAAGTTATCTAAATAGTTTTTTTAGTTATTTACCTTTCCATTTCTATTGTGATTAATTGATACATGATAGATTACACTGTACTTAACCCTTACTAGAAATTTAAGATCATCCTTATTTTTATTTCTCCCATTAGGGTTCCAAATCATTTAATATGACTAATCTATAAGGATACTCTTGGGAAAAATGTTATTCTAAAAAAATATGATGTAATTTCTGTATTCAAATTTAATGTAAAATTTATTTATGTATATTGATTCCCAAGACAAATAATATATTCATTCTTTGAGGATAAAATTACTTGTATCATATTCAAATTAAATGGTAGCATACATTAACTCTAAATTACTGGGGTCAATGCCCTACAATTCATATAAAATCATGTTTAGTGTAATCCTTGGTTGCTAGATTTATAAAAAAATAGATTGTTGAACATAACCCTATGATAGTACATTATGATATGTTTTTAACAACATCCTAATGTTTTGGTAAGATATTGATTATGTGGTTTCCCCTTGAAATATAAACATGTATGGATAGTAGAAGATTAATTTGACCTATAATAGTTGTACTTACGGGTAATAATTCAAAAAAATGGTGCATTATGATTGACATGAGAATTACCTAATACATGAAAATATTCCTTTCTATGCACTTGGATTGATACTCCTAGGGAGATGATTTGGATATTTTAATTTTTCATTAGAAACCAATATAGATGATATTAAGAGATAATAACATTGAATACACTTGTTTAAACCTTAGAACAAGGAAGGACCTATGTTCAAATAAAATAGATGAAGTATTGGGATTGAACAAATAAATTCTGGATGTATTATTCCGTTATTATTTTTGTTATAAGAATCATGAAATGTATAAAAATTGTGATAAAATTTATAAGCACTCATGTCTTCATTAAAATAATTTTTATTAATACCATCAAGGGATTATGAGTTTATGATTGGTCAGATGTTTACAGTCCTCATAAAATATTTTTTGGTTTTCAAAGATGGGGGTTTATTGAGATTATAAGAATTTTGGAGAATATATGAAAAGATTATGATTTAGTGAAACTTTTATATGAGGAATAATAAAAAAACATTTTATAGACATTTTTCATAAAGTTATTTATAAAATTTATGGTTAATATGATCATTAATTTCATTTTAATAATATACATATATTATTAGTGAAATTTTTTTAAAAATAAGATGTAATAAAACTATATTACAAATTTATTTATTAATTAATTTTATATCAAAGATATCAATCAAATAATTTTGTGACTTTTATAGGAATTTTTTTAAAAAAATTGAGAAAAATAAATTCCTTCATGTGTGGTGATAACTCGTCGTATCCCAAAATGTTGTGGGTCTTGAATCCCTGACCAAATGATGATAAGTGATTCATGTATTCCACTATCCTATGTGATTTCCTGGTTAATATAATATTTTTTAGATAAATGATTTGAAAAAATTGATATTAATGGTCAACCATTGAGGTTACATTTAATGATTATAGATTAATTTTTAAAATTGG
This sequence comes from Viscum album, assembly GCA_963277665.1. NCBI lineage: Eukaryota > Viridiplantae > Streptophyta > Magnoliopsida > Santalales > Viscaceae > Viscum > Viscum album. The sequence continues at coordinate 896,945,296 of OY728143.1, read as the reverse complement.
ATAACTTGTTCTAACCATATTGGTTTTGGAAAATATTTCGAGACAAATGGGAAGAGTTGCCACTCTTTTATGGATAATATGATCCATTTAAAGTGGATTTTAGTTCCTCAATAATAAAAGTTCTATTTTATGATATTAGTTTTTTTGATTAAGGGATACATTGGATGTTGATATAATAAAAATATTATGAAATAGTGCATATAAATTAGAAACATCTCAATTATGTATGTTTTCTTTATATACATAAATAATAAATGAATTCCTCAAAAATTTATACTATAGAGAAACAAAAATATTATCATATTATATTAGTATTCAACGATTCATATAATCGTGTAAATCATCACATATTTATAGTTTTGATACCCATATAATTTCATTAATAAATTATTTGTTTTTTTATTAATGACCTTTGTCACCCTGTATAATTATTTATTATTTTCATCAATGTATGCATCTTCATTTTACACCAATGTTCTATTACCCAGAAAACTAGTTATATGTTTATCCTAAATTAACATGGTACTTCACTTTATCTTTTAATAATAATAACATTTATTAAACCTATTTATGATGTGTTTTTTTAATAATGGTATTTTAAAATTTCAAACCGTTGATTACAAATATCCAGATAAACGTTTAACGACTACATTTATTTATGTTCAAGAGAATTTAACACTGAGAAATTCTAAAAGAATAAAATTTTATTTCATAGAGTAGGAGACACTCAATAGTGAGTTTATATTGAGTTACATGAAACCCTATATTTTTCATGAATGTCAATATATGTTAGTTTCATCTTGTGTTTCCCATAAAAATGAGTTTTTTTGAAATCTTGTGTTATAATCATTGATGAGTTTCACCGAACAATAATATAGTATTACTTCATTATTTAATATGACAACTGTCTCCATGATTTTAGAATATAGGGTACTATTTTTATTATATTACTTATGAAATTTTTATTATAAAATATTTTTCTTGAAATATATATTTTATTAATAAAAAAACATTTAAAATAGAAATAAATGGTTTCTAAAATATAATATATTTTTTCTAAAAGTTGATTTAATTGTCTTGTAATCACTTAATTTAAATTACATTTTAACCATTATAAGAAAAAATATTTGATAAAAGTAAACATAATTTTTTTAAATAAAAAAAACAATCATAGAGTGATTTTTTTTTGGATTTTTCTAAGATGTTTCATTTATTAATTAATAGTGAAAAATATTAAATTTTATTTGAATTTTTTTTAAATAAATTATGATGATATTTTGTTTTTTGTTTTTTTAATGTAAAATTAGATTAAATTTATAAAAATTAATCTAATTTAGATCATTGGAATCATTTTTTATATTCATATTTAGTTATAAAAACTTTGTAAATAGTTGGTGATTTCCCATTAAAAACTCGATTTCTCACTACGTTTGTGGGATTAATTTCAAATTAAATTTTCCAAATTATGTGAATCACATTTGGGAAAATGTATTCAATATTTGGAATTGTAATAATTAAATATTTTTAATAAGGTTGACTTAAATTTTTACTAAAATAATTATTGAATTAAGTAAAAATTAATTACTGCAAATAATGTAAAAAAATTTAATTATCGAGGGTTAAAAAATAATTATAGGAGTCAAAATGAAATGAAATAATATATTAATTTTATTTTATCAGTTTATTTAAAACATTTAAGTCATATTATATAAAATAATGATATTATTTTTATCTTTCATTTGAATATGAATAACATTATAAGTTATGTAATGAAAAGGGGAAAAAGATTCATTTCTTGTATTTAATGTCTATAATTCTTTTTAATAGGGAAAAAATTATTGGTTTTTTTATTCTTATTATTTTTATAAATAATTGGGTTTTTTATCATAAAAATTTATATATAATTATTATAGAAGAATTTGTTACATAAAATACTTAACAAACATCAATATTGTAATTATTAATCAACATTTAACTAAAATAAATGATACTAAAAGTATAATGATTAATGTAAATTGAATAAAATATTGTATTAAATTAATTTTTAGATTAATATATAATTTTACATTGTTATTAACTTCATATATTAATGTTCAGTCATTATCATTATATTTTTAAAATTCAACTTAAATAAATAAGTCAAAATTGACATTAATGTAATTTTATAATATATGATATCTTATTGAATAACTTAAACACAATAAAAATAAAAAATTAGATAAAGTTTATTTAAAATTATAATAAAAAAATATTCATTCATGGGCCAATGTATCGTTTAAAATGAATATATTGACCCATATTAGGAAAAAACCCCATTAGGGTTCTTAAGGTCAAACCGTGTTTTTTTGCATTAAATTGGATTCTGTTAAAATTAATATCAAAGATATATTTGATTTTTATTTTTGAAATTAGATATAATATTTTGAATAAATGTTACTAAATTTTATAATTATTATTAATTTAATTTTTTAATTAATAAATCACCCAGGTTAGAAAATTAGTTACTGCATTGAATACCCAACAATGGTAAAAATATGGAAACATTGATGTTAAGGAATCAAATGTTTAAAATGTGTGTTTCATTATTTAGTGGAGGTATTTATCTAGCATATAATCACTCAAAAACTTTAATTATCAATTTAGAATCCAGTTTAGGTAATATTTACCTCCCAATAGTGAATACTTTTTAATATTTAAAAGAATGAATCTCCTCAACTATAAAAGAACACAAACTCCCCTAACGTCCCCACACCATCAAAGCCATGTGTTTTGGAAACACCAAAAAATTAACTTATTATCATTCTACCACTCATCCTAGAAACATTTTTTTGTATAAATACAACCCTTAAATGCATTTTTTTCATTCCTAATGATGATACCATAGTAAGGCATAATGTTCATCACCAAGTATCTTTAATTTACTTATTTCACCACCTCCTTCAATTTTTTTTATAAATTTATGATACAAAAAATAATTATTTCCCACACACTAGGATATATTTAAATAATATAATGACCTAAAACCTACTCTACTTTCATCAATTGTGTTACGAAATCATCATACATGTGTACGGTGGACTACCCCCTCACCAGATCGATTTTATTAATGTTTTAATTTCTACCTCTCAGGTTGGGTATGATGATGGATATAAATCAGAAAAATATTATTTATAACATATTTATACCTAATTAGTCAATATATCATATCTATAATTTTTTACATTACATTCCATGTGAGATAATATAATTTTTCTTCTGTGTACGGTGGAGTACCACCTCGCGAGGGGATGTTATTGTTCTTTCACTAATGCGTCAACTGGAAAGTGAAAAACATAATTTTAAAAATTTTATGTGATATAAATGAAATAATTTTTATATAAATGACAGATTAATTAATTTATAATATATACATATATATATATATGTTTCATTCTTTTATTTTCACTCATATAAATATGAAAAAAAATATTTTTGTATGTGTGGACTACATTATTCGTAAAGAAATGTGAATCTCTTTTCATCACCAAAAAAATTTAGGAAATATATTATTACATAAAATGTAAAATATTATATAATTATATTTATATCAATTTATTATATTACATACCACCTGTCAATAATTATCATTGAACAATGAAATTGTTAATACGGCGTACGAATGACCTACCGTCTCCTTGATCTTAACGTACATGATTTCTGAAAACAATAACTCATGATTGGTACTTAAATTTAAATTGATGTATTAATATGAATATTATTTAATTATTATTATTCTATATATTATGTAACTATATATATATATATACAACAACATAAACATTCATAACTAAACACACCAGAGATAACTAAGCAATTAACACCCAATAAGACCAAAATAACTAACTGGTGATAAAATGATAAAAAAGGATGATATATTATATCAGATTTATAAATATCTAATTCTTTTAAGTTAATAACATTTTAAAATCAAATATAAATGTGTTTAATTAATGTTCAATCAAAAACAAATTTAAGGTAATGGATTTCATCTCAATTTACATTACTTTGAAAATTATTTACATTTCTTCCATAATTCAATTTTATTTGTTGTATATACTTCTTGTTTGACAAGAAATATCATTATTAATTCATAATTTATTGTATCCTATATTTTAATTTGAATTATCTTAAACAAGGGTAATTTATATGGAAATTACAATGTGGAAAAAGTTATTTTACAATCTCAATTCCTTTTATGATTATGAACTTCCTCTTAAAACAATGAATTTCTTGTAATTATTTTTTATTTGAAATTAAATTTTTATTAAATATAAATATTTTTATGTTCTAAATATGATTACTTTGAGAAACTATATAAATTTTATTACTTATGATATTTACTTTGAATCTTAATTCATTAACATGAGAAATATTGAAAAATTGGTTTTCTTTACTCAATAAGGATATTTGACAACTCACTATTTTTATGAATTGAAATTATTATTCTATTCATGAGGATTTCATATAAAATGAATGAATTTTCATAGGGACCAATTATATAAATTACCTCAATTAATTGGTTGTCCGATGAGGTAAAATATACTGGCTAGAAACCCTTTGTGTTTTTCAGTAAGTCATTTCCAACTAACTGAAGGATATATATTGATAGTGAGAGTCTTATGAAAGGTCTTGTCATAAATCTGATCAGATTTCACCCAATTGTTTTTAAACCATCCCGATGTAATATCTTGATTATGAATTCCTCATGTTCCTACAAACATAATTTCTGGTAATTATGTACTTCCTACATTAATAATTTAGTTATTATTATCCGTGATATTTTTTTGTTATTATCTATGGATACATTTAATTCTCATATTATTAATTAAATTGCATGTGTTCTCAATTATTTACCTTTCCAGGAGGATTATATGTTATCATACAATGATAGTGAATCAAAATAAATGGAATGTATCTTAATTTTTTTACCATTCTATATTGATTATTCTTATTGACTCAAGATAGCTTCCATTGTAATAATCCCTTAATGGGAATTTGAGCTCACCCTTATTTTTCTTCCATTCCGTAATATTCCATGATGATTTTCTGAGACTGACATATAGGGATATTATATATGGGACAAAGTTATTATAAAAAATACATATGTTGTAATTTATGTTTTCAAATGTAATGTGAAACTCATGTATGTATTTAGTTTTCCAAGACTAATAAACTATTCAGTCCTTCAGTATTTAATTCCTTGTCTAATTCCAATGTAATAATGTAAAACATCAGATCCAGGTTACTGGTGTTGAGGAATCTATATTAAAAGGGTTTAAATATCTTTATGAAATGAGAGAGAGATATATATATATATTAACCAACTATGTAATGAAAATGAATAAATCATCAAAACTAGTATCATCCACCACCTCAAATGCACCATTATAAACAACATAATAAATCACCACTCCATTTTATCCACACCTATAAAATTTATGACTCTAAAAAAAATCTCCCTACCTCCTTATTGAGGGATATATAGTTGAAAAAGAAAAATATAGTGATACATAAAAAATCATATCTAATGGTAAAACAACATTCATCTCACAACAAAAACTTCGGAAAATACAATATCCTACTTATAATAACCACATAATCTTTCTAATAATGGAATTAATAATTCCATTGTAAATTACTAATAAATTATTAAATTATAAACATTTAAAATCATTACATCAAAATCCAACATAAGAAAATCACAACTAAAATATAATTCTAATGTGAAGATATAATAACATCTTATAGATTTTACATCCACCACCCAACCATTGTTCTAGTATTTTCATGACCTTGAACCACTAAACTCAGAAAAAAACTATCAAACCATATAGCCCAATTAACATATTATTATATAGTTATCATAATACACCAATAATTCCTCTAATTTCAATCCCACTAAAAAAAATTATATTATACATCAACAATATAACAATAATTCAAATAAAAACAACATTTTCCTATACAAGGTTACTATATTAAGAATAAATTTTCATTAAATCATATTCTTATTATCCTTATTCCACTGAAACATCTACAATTTAATTTTAATTTGATAACTCACACCAAATAGTATAATTTTTATACATCTATATATTCATTATTTGATTTTTAATTAATTTTCACATACATATATATTTCATTATTTTAGTTTATGGAACAACTTATTTAATTTTATGCAAAGAGATTACTCACCACTACATTAAACATAATATAAAAATCAATCCAAAAATCTAAAAATATAGAAGCTAGAATCTATTACTTAATTCAATGCTTCAATAATTGAATCCAGGACAAAAAAAGGTTCTTCTTCAAAATCCACAAAGCTCCTATGAAAAATATATATCCCATCCAAATCACATAAATCATCCACCATAAACAATTATAATTTTTTTCAAAATCACATTGGAAAATTTTTTATGAATATTGGAAAAACATAATGATTACTTTTAGATCATAATATTATTATTTAATTGAATAAATACATTATAATTCACCAAAGGAACTCATCACCACTATAAATAATCCTATATTTTATATGTTTAAAATGGATATTAAAGTACTAAAAGAGAGTGTTGTGGAAAAATTATGTTTTTAATTAATAAAAAATGTTTTAAACCTTGACATGGGGAGCTCAATGATGCAATTTTTTAGGATGATCGAAGATGAAAAAAATGATTCCATAAAAACTAAAAAACCTTGATCCTTGATGTCCATTTTTTTCTAAATTGAATCCCCATACAAATCCATGACATAGAATAATTTAGGGCTTATTTTCCTTAACCCCTTAGCAATATATAGAAAATAAACTACAATCCTTCCTTTAAACAAGATTTTTTTTGAAAAACTATAATTTAATAACATTACATGGTTATATCATCATTTTATATAGGATCGTCAAAAAATATACCATATAACCATGAAATAAAAAATGTAATTTTTTTAACAATATACATCATAATTGACTAAAAATGATATTATTTTATTCTTCCTGGTAGAAAATTTTCCACAAAAGCCACTCATATAACCACTAAATTACCTTCTTTTAATGTTAATAATAATGATGAAAATAAGAAGAATTATCATTATCTATAGTGAATAAAAATTCAGTTTCCTTGAGAATCCTTTTTAATTATTCATTAAATATTTTACCTCTAAACCCAACATTTGTAACAAAAAAAACAAATATCAGAAAATAGAGTGCCATGAATTAAAAATAATATATATATTATACCTATAAATTCATTCTCATCCCATAGAATCAAAATTAAATTCAAGATATAAAAAATAAAAAAAACAGCCTAACTACCTTGTTAGATAACTCTCAAATGTAAATCTTACAAAAAACCAAATATTCATGGTAGATATTGAAAAAAATGACCACATCCACTCAAATTTCATCACTTTTTCTCTAAAAGGATTGGAGTTTAAAACATCGTTGGGTATTGAAATCATATTTTTGACTCCTACACTCACAAACAACCCATCATGCCACGATTCACCCAAAAGAGATATTCTATCAAAATTCATCATCTCTAAATATTATTTTAATGATGATATTGAGGCCCCAGAGTTAAATATTTGAAATTTTGATCTTCCAAAATATCCATATCACCCTTATAAATAATAGTAGATTCATAAGGTAAATATATTTATTATATGAAACATGGGATATTTATTAATACAATTTCTTTAGGTTGAATATTGAACTAATAAACTACCTTTTTAATCACATCTATTATATTGAATGTTATAATGAAACATGGATAAATCATTCAACCTTCATTTTACATGAAATATATATAATGAGATGAAAACATCACGAAAACATTATCACCAAACTCTAACTCCAAATGTGTTTTACTCTACTCCACAAAAGTTTATTGAAATCCATTAGAATTCTTCATCCATTCACGAATAACCAATGATTTACCAGTTCTACTATACCCTATGTTTATCCCAATGATCACCAAATACCCAAAATTAATTTATCACAAATGAAATTCAAATGATTTAATATATAATTAATCATATAGTGTCATTACAATGGTCGAATGCTAGTTTTTATTATACGAAAAAATAAATAATAATTAATTCACCCATTAAAATTTCAAATGAAAGACACAAGAATACAATATATATTTTTTTATTTTGATTATAAATTATATCTACTCATCTGAATGTTGTTGAATTTTTCTGATAATTCATTATTATGATTCGAATATTTATTTCGTCTCATTCACACTCATGAAGTAAAATATTGATTTTAATCAATGATGATAAAACATGTAACTCTATTAATACATAACAACTGCTCTATATAGTACATAACCAATATAGTGGGTATTGTTCGGTACTGTAGCAGTCGGAACTATTCATCCTTCTGGGCCTTTGGGCAACCAGTTTGATCCTCGTATCTTGTAAGGATTTTGGGCCACCCAATGCCTTCTGCCCAGTTGATTCTCAATGTCTTCGGCCACCTTATGGCCTTTGGGCCATCCCAAAGCCTTCAGGCCACATAAAATGAAGACGTACCAGTCAGACTATAAGGGACAAGGATTCATAACAGGATTCCTGGAAGGCTAATTAACTAGAGAAGAGCTAAATGGAATTTGAAGAATGAGAGGGTATGGATTTTTCCATCAGTACCAGGCCTGTGAAACTTTTCATAGGACATCTATCTGACTAGCCCTGCGAAGGTGGAGTGCTGATATCATTGCATATGCTGTGGAGGAGCAATTCTAAGATACCTTATCTGGGTGATTTCCTCTAAGAGCTATGTGTATTGTAATTGTCACTAAGCCTTCAGGCCTTTTATGGGTTCCACCTCACCCCTTGAAAGGTGGATTATCAAAAAAAATGAAGGCCTTCGGTCCATTTTGACCGACTAGAGGAAAACATATAAAAAATCTATGGATATATCCGTCCATTTTCCCTAACTTATTTTCACGGGATGCACCACACAATAAAAAACGTAATTCTTAGCCTTAAACCTCAAACAAAAAAGTCATCAAGACAATCTTTTGAAATAACTTTTTCTTGATATTTCACCAATAATTATCCATAAATGAATCATATATATTGGATTTATCAGGGTGTACATATTTTTGTGATATAAATAACCCGTAATGAAAAACCACACACCCTGCCAATATAATAAATAACTCCCCCTTAAATAACAAAAAAAATTTAGTCAACTTCCACTCATCAAAATAATTTTAATGAATAATAAAATATCTATTAGGAAATTATATAAAATAGTATTATTTATAACGAATCAAGGAACAATGAATTATCATTTTTATGGTATTACTCCAAAACATACCTCTATCATGCTTCAATATAATTCTACAATCTTTTTATCATCATTCAAAAATTAAAATTATTAGGAAAAACATCACTATGAATCTTATTGCGAAGTATGTTGGAAAGTACAATTCAATTATGTTATTTATAAAACACCATAATGTTATATTTCAATTAGAACTCCAGTTATATCTATTTATTCACATTAAAATTCCTATAACGAAGATATATAATAGTTTCTTATCATATATGAAGACCGAAAATCACTATTTGATAAGGAAAATATAGTTTATCTACAAAAACACCACATCTGAAACCTAAAGATCATTAGTATTTCAGTTATTCTTATTGGTAATTGACTTTGTAGACCAATAAAAATTCACTTAACACTCTTGAATTTGTAAAAATATATATGTTGATATAATAAAAGTTATATTAAACCTCGAGTATTAATTTATCCTTAGGTAAGAAAAAAATATCATAACATCCCAATATCCCTTTAAAATAATTGATCATTGTCAAAAACTGAGTTATTTACATAAAATGATAGATCATTATTTTTCTATATTATCAAATATTTTTTAATATGGGAGTAATCTAACATTAACCTCCTATTAAATTCTATTATACTAGGGATTCTTCCAAACACTATAATATTCATCAGTGTTGACAAACAACAAATCCCATATATCTCCAAATTATCAACAAAAACACTACATTGAGATAGTTCATGTCACAAACATCCTTCCTCAAGGTGAAATAATTTATGTAAATGTTACACTCCCTTCCTTCCTCATTATGGGGAAGGTATAATGACCCCTGAGTCCCACCTTCAATTGGTCTTAGAGTGGAGACTAGAACCAAGGCTGTATAATCTCACACAGAATGGAAGAATTAACTTTTTTCAAACAAGATCAATATATATTATATAAAAAATACCAAAAAGAACAAACATTTGTATAAAGGAATCCAATACCCTACCCATGAATGTTTTAAATGTAAACTATGACAAAAGAACCACTAAATTAATAAAGTATATACCAAAAGAAATAGACTTAGTAGAATCACAACAACTATCCCAACACCCGAGCTTGTAATGCGCATCAATGTCCTCAAAGTCATCATGGAAACCTAAAAATAGTTTTACAGATGTTGGGTGAGTATACAAGTATACCCAGAAGGAAATCAATAGCTAACTGTACACAGGTGTGGGAACATACTAATTCCTCCCTGAGATAATATTAGAACCTCCAGCACCTACCAAGGAGTACAAAACCACCCCTGAATCACCAAGGCACACTCACCAAATAAATAAAGTCAAGTAATGTTGTAGTATAAGCACATAGACATTTACATAACCCACACCACTTTCGTATTGGTTAACATTTAATTCCTAACGACTATTACCTTGACGTTTCCACTCTTCCAAAATGTAGTCCAACTTCCACAACCAATCTGCACACACCTAGGTCTTTAACTACACACAAAACATTCCCTTAGACACATAGGGCTTAACCAGACTACATACCCCACCCACAGACACCTAGGACTCATCCCAAAAACACTTGGTAAAACAATCCAAGACTAAAAATACATGGGCCCCTCATCTACAACAAACCTGCCTGAAGGATATTGAACTATGGTAGTCTACAAGCCATTACAGCCTGACCAAATACACTTGAGCAGTAAGAACCAAGAAGTGGGTGTCAGGAAGAATGTTAGTAACCATCCATCCATCCTCCTACTAGGATGATGGAAAAGACACCCTCCCTCGTGAAATGGGGATGTTCGGAACATGGTTCTCAAAAAGGGATGGGTGTGTATAAAAATCACACAAAACAAAATATTATACAAATAAGTAAAAAACACTCATCCCGACCTACAGGAACCAAAACAATCAACCAACTCTCTCATAACTGCATTTTCTACTACCCCTATATGCACAACCACACAAAAATCCACTGCCAAAGCATACACCCAAACCCTATTTCATTTAAGAATTTCCATTTATTTATATAGTGGGTTCACAATAATTTGTTCTAGCACTACCCAAGGGAACTACCAATCACAGAATTTGTGCCCTACCCCCTCAAAATGAGAACATCCTGGTTTACCAAACACACAACAGCCAACCCGCTCCGTTCTTTGGTACTACCAACATTGAAGAATGGAAGGGGGAAAAAGGTAATGCATTTCCATTTTAACAACCATTCATAAAAAATGAGAACATCCATCCTTTAGTAACAATAGACACCCTCTTTTTTCCAAGGCTCCCATTCAACCACTAAAAACTGTCATTATTCATATTTATACCATACAATACCCCTCTCACAACTAGGACCAAAAATCCCACTACACAGCAACACACCAACTATAATTCTTATAAACATGAAGTCATGAAACAACCCATTACTATATCCCCACATTCATAACATTTCCCAGATGTATTTCGACTACATAACAAGTATTTAACCACATTACAGTCCCACTACACAATGTCGTTTGATGTTCATAACACAAAAAAGGAAGTCCCACTACCTACAAGTCCATCCATTCCACAATCAATTAGTCTCTCGACCTGATATACCAACACACCAACCATTACTCCCCACATATAAATCCCACAACAAATATCATTTAAACCACAACCCCACTACACACACATACCACCCCCATCTCCCAAAAAGATCTCCCCTGCTACCCATGTACCCATAATTGTGTTCCCAACAACAGCATCACACAAACCAAACAAAGTCATAAACCCCTATAGGACACAACAGACTTCCACACCTGTCAAACATGATATATTTAGATTTTTAAATCATTGTTTTTTATCCATATTAAAAATTATGTGTGATCACAAAAGGGTTTTCATCCTAGAAAATCTATTTTATGTAATCAGGTATATGTTATTAGTCATATAAGTATTTACACCAATTTTTTATATGGAAACAACAAAAATTATAATGAGTCACCCATGCACACACAAGTACCTCCAATGGTCATTATTTTCATAAGTCTTTAAATCCACCACAGATCACGTCATCAACAAGGATAACAAATAAAACAGTCGATCAATATCAAACCACTCCCAAAGCCTTATTTCATTGAACGCTTTTATATAGAGATCATATTACATTTATATTTGTTACTAAAAAAAATTTTCAACCCATTATTCACAAGTAATCAAAAGTACACCTAACCCACACGATGAAAAATTAACAACAAGAGGAAGAAATCTCTAATTGAAGAAATTGGTGACGAAAACCCCAATTTTCTCTAACATAGTGGATCGTGAGAGCAGCAGGAAACTCCAAGATAATTTGGTCGGGGGTATAGAATAATTGCATGACTCATCTGGAGAGGAAGGCATCAAGCACATGAATAGGGAATGGAAAACACACTAGGATGTGAACATATCAGCTTTGAAGAGCTAGATCCTATACTAATGGAAGAACGATTTCAAAACCCATTAATGTGGGATCATGATCAATATCATGTGGTTTTTATAACACAAAGCCACATAGTGTTATTACGGTAAATATATACTTAATATCCTTTGAAACTCCCTTAAAACACCTAATTAAATATTTAAACTCGTTTTACATCATTTAATACATAAGAGTGGTGAAACTGAAAAAACTGGGAAAATGGAAAAATAGGAAATGAGTCAATGATGGGTGAGTCACCGAAGTTGAGCCATCGAAGGGTGAGATGCTGCAAAAACCTACTGAAGATGATCCATTGATGCAACCTATTGACGCTGAGCTATCGACACACTCACTCAATGACGCCCTAACACTGACTCGATGGAACCGACTCCCTGAAACACTGGAACTAACGCACCTGACTCACCAGAAATGATGCCCTCGACTCACCAACAATGACTCCCAATGTTCACCAACTCTGATTCCCTCGAATCACCTATATCCACTCCCTTGACTCCCTGATACTATTTCATTTCACTCACTAATACCAACACCCCAGACTTAATGATTCCAATTCCCCTAACTCACCAATACTGACACCCCTTACTCATTGATGTCGACAACCCTGGCTCATCGATGAAAAAATTAAAGATGTGATAAACTCTTGAAATTTGATTCCATTTCCTCCTAGAACACCAAAAAAATTGGAATTTCTCCCAGGAATTCCCTGGTGAAATTCAGATCATTACATCAGTTACCTCTCAAACAATTCTCATCCTTGAAAATTTAAAACCAAACTAGAAGAAAGAGGGGATCAAACAACACACCCACCAAATACCTCTCTAGGAAAAACTACCCCATTGTGATCGAAAACTGTAGTGAAAACCTCAACAATCAAGGAATCCTCCTTAAAATCTATCTCTAGATCAACTAAATAAACAATAAGGTCCCACGACCCAAAATAATCACACAAACATCAAAGGTCACACTATCCAGCCTAATGGATTAGGGAGCGCCTTCTTCCAAATCAATATATTGTCCAAATTGGGTATAACTGACTCACCATAATAGGTTTAATCACATCAACATTAATGAATATTAACTAAGTATTATGACCACTCCTCCCCACAATTATAACTTTTCACACATATTCATTGACTAGGGCGAAAACTCATTAGATAATGAAGATGGTCATACATTACATCCTAAAGTTAAGATCAAAAGTAAAACACAATAACAAAACATTGAATCGCTCTGGGTATTAGGCATACATCTATGCCTCTTGATCCCAAATACTCTCCTCGAGGCCGGCATGCCTCCAGAAAAAATAAACCAAAAGAATGTTCAATCCACAAGGCAATTTCTTCTAATGCTCCTCAATTACTACTAGTCCCTCTAAAAATGTTTCATCATCATCGATATCCATAATTCCCAGTCAATAATGGGGGAGTCATCATTTAGATAATGATGAAGCTAAGGTACATGGAAGATGTCGTGGATCCTCTCTAACCGTGGTGGTAATTCTAGTTGATATGCCACTATTCCGACTCGTCCCAACACCCCAAAAGATCTGATAAACATAGGATAAAATTTTCACCCTTTTTCAGTCCTCTGCATCCCACATTGAAAAAAACCATTATGAAGACATATTCCCAAACCTAATACTCCAAATTCCTCCTCTGATGATTGATATATGCCTTCTATCAGCCTTGTTCATCTTTCATCCTCTCATGGAAAAGATTCAGCTTCTCTTTCATGCTTTGCACCACGTCCAGACCCTAAATGGTTGCCTCCACAACATCCATCCATGACAAGGGTGAATGAAAAGACCTCCCACATAGCTATTGGAATAAAGACACACCAAATCATGAGTGATAGATATTTTTAAAAGAAAACTATACCAAGGAAAAACCTCACACATAAGACCAACTAAAGTCCAAAACGCATGCATGTAACATGTCTTCAAACATTTAGATAGTCCTCTATTTCTAATCATCTACTTGAGGGTGGAAAGAAGAGCTATGGTGTAACAGGGTTCCAAAGGAATGGTGTAATCCCCTCCAATCTCATGATGTAAATGGTGTATCCCTATATCAGACAGTGGATATTGGAACTCCATAAATCCACACCACCATATCCACATACCTCTGTGCTATGAAATCCACTGTGCTCGACCCCTTGATCACCACGAAGTGAGCCAAAATTGTCAATTGGTCAACTAATACCCAAATATCATCACACCCTCCCTGAGTCTTGTGTAATAATTTGAATAAATCCATCAAGATGTCATCCCAATTCTACATGGGAACATCTAAGTTTTGTAAAATACCACTGAGAACACTGGGTACAACCTTAACCTACTGAAACCCTAAGCACCTTACCACAAACTCCCACACTACCAACATCACCATAGGCCACTAAAAATATTCCATAAATCCTCAATACATCTTAGAGGCTCCTAAATACACTTATAGGGGTGAGCTGTGGATCTCATAGAGAACCACATTGTTCATTATCATTGGTGAAAAAGGCTTCTTATGGAACAAAATATGATCCTGACTATCCTATAACCATCACTCTGAAGCACCACTCTAGATAGTGCAATGACGCATCACTTCAGTCTCTGTGTATCCCCACTGAGACTCCTCCGCCTTCAGCATTGGGAATGACTGCACTGTCAGCTAAAACAGATAGCCTCTATCATCATCTACTCTCGCACCCTGATGTAAAGTTTCCAACTTCTCAATTTCCTTCCATCCAAACATGGATTCCATAACAACATCCTTCTATGACTTTCTTCTTAAATAATCAACCACCACTTTCCCCTTTCCTATGGTTTAAAATATTTTCAAGTCATAGTCCTTTAGAAAATCCATCCACCTTTACTGATGTAAGTTCATGTCTCGCTAGGAGAAAATAAACCTCAAGCTTTTGTGATTTGTGAAGAACACAAATTTCTCCCCAATGAGGTAATGTCGCTAAAAATTAGATCAATCATGACTTATAAAAGATCAAGATCATGGGTGGCATAGTTACATTATTGTAGATGTTGCAACCTATACTCATAAGAGATCACTCCCCAATGATTCATCATCACACATCCCAATACTAGACCAAAACTGCCACAGAACACAAATTACATAACCCCTTAATCTGGAACCCTATGCATTGGGAAACTAACTAGATTACCCTTCAGGTAAATGAATGTATCCTGACACTTCTCACTCCACACAAATTCCTAGCCTTATCTAGTCAAAGAGGTCAATGGATCCACAAACTGAGAGTAGTAGGGTAAAAACATCTAGTAATAGCCTGTGAGAGCAAGGAATCTAAGAACCACTACCATGTTCTTGAGTGATTCCCAAGAAACAACTACCTTGACCTTTGAATGGTATACTGCTATCCACTAATAAGACACCACATGTCCAAGGAAATGAAACTCTCATGTCCATAACATGCACTGGGAAAACATCCTATTGAGTTGGTGTTGTTCGGGGACCTATAAGTGACTCCTGAAATGCTCAGAATGATACTCCTATATCCTTGAGTTGATCAAGATTTCATTGATGATCATGAGGATTAAACAGTCTAGGAACATGCAGAAGACAGAGTTCATTAGCCCCAAAAACATTGTTGGTGCATTTTTAACATAAAATGTCATGAGTGTGAACCTGAAGTACCCATTCCTAAACCTAAAATCAATCATCGGGATGTCACCCTATTTCACCCTCAATTTGTGATATCCAGACTATATATCGATCTTATAAAACCAACCTACTCCCTTTAACTAGTCAAAAAGTCCACTGATCCTCTGGAGGTGCTAATGGTTATTACCCATCAACAGATTCAGTCTTTGGTAGTATATGCACAGTCTTATACCATTGTCTTCCTTTTTCATAAACTAGACTAGGGAACCCCATGGTGACCCAATCAGAAGGATAAGGCCTTTCACCATCAATTCATCAACCTAGATTCACAACTCCCGTAACTCATAAGGCACCAACTAATAGGGATCCATCAAAATCAGATGTGCACAGGGATGCACGTCTATTCCAAACTGAACGTCACGTTGGGGTGGTAGGGTCACAACCTCTAATGGGAAGACATCCATGAAATATCTAACAACCTCCAAAATTCTAGGATCACAGTGTCCTCATATCCTATTGACATCTTGGTTGATTAGGAGATAAGAGGCTCTAAACATCGACAGACTACCTCACAGCTCTTCTCACCAATGAAATCATCATGCTGGCCATCCGCACATGAAAAAACTATGCTCTAGAAGCAGTCGATAATAGAATGCACTGAAATAAACTATTTGATTCCTAGAATGACATTATTTGGCATCATTTATTGTAAATTTGGATCTATAAGGTACTGATGTGGCCCAAACATCAGTTTACTTCCCTAAAAACATCCAACATACTGGTCTGACCTCCAACAAGCATGCTCAACACAAGGGAAACATAAATTATCTCTATGTCTAGTAACATGGCATGGGCTAGTATGGGAGAAAAAATGAGTGTGAAGCTCATGAATCAAAAAAACCACACACTAGTTTACTAAATAGAATAATCATACCTTAGAAAACCATCAGTCCTTATAGAACTGCTCCCTCAGTGGCATGAAACTACCCACACCCAACTCAACTACCCCTATTCTATTATTCACCTCCCCAACCACGCCCTGGTCAAGTTCCCTAAGGTGCACCCTAAGGTCAACATTCCCTCGTATTGTATGACCCTGGTTCAGTGGGAGCTCGCTGCTCGTACTTTTGGAAAAGCCAAACTACCAACAACTGTTGTTGGGGTGGGAGCAGGACCTTCCCACCCAAACAGTAGTGAGATCGAACTGGTCACCAGTTTAGAATATTTCCATGTAACTATAGAAAAATCACAATGGTACTGATTCTATGGTGAATGGGAGAGAACCATGATATCATAACTGGATCTACTGAGGCCTACTCCCTGTTGGATGAAACCTGGAAGGCCCTGACGCATAAGACATACTGCTGACAACCTTCCTATTCGATGAACTCAGCTGGCTCCTTTATAATAGTACACCACCCTACAAGGGAATCCTATACACTAGTTTGGCCTTCTTTTGAACTTCTATGTATGTCATAAGTGTAAAGGCAGTGTCACTATAGTGAATATAATGTTAAAGTGCCCTCTCCAAGAATCTAGCCCATGAATCCTCATCCAGAAAGTGATCTAAAAGAAATCCTAGGATTTCATTGAAATTGATCCCAACTCCCTCATCGACATACTCCCCTGTTATAAAGAGGTAAGCTCATATATCTTCTCAACATTCGCCGTCAAGGAACGGAATGCTACATGAAACACTTTCTCAATGTCTCCACATGAGACATTGGGATCCTTCTTCTCCCATAGGAATGTGTCCACCATTGACACAATACACCTCACATCTGGCTCACTTCCTGAGGAACCTAGTACTCCCTTGGAGTACAGATCAAGGAATAGCATATTGTTAGCTACTCAAGATTTTCCTCTATCTCTAGGTCTGAAACACTACATTTGTACATACCTAGTGTCTGTAGTAGGAAAACATAATGGAGAATCTTCCACAAGTCATCCTCCTTCTATCGATCAACCCTCCACTGATTTACCACCTCATCCTGATGAGCCAAAACTGCTCATAGCACATGTTGGTTATATCTTGGATCCATAGATGAAAAACGTAACTAGGGAACACATAAGCTCGGGTAGTATGGAAATTACCGTTTAAGATCTATTTTTCTCTCATTATTTAAATTAAATTCCAAGTATTCTTAAGACATATAAGAACACAAGTCTTTATAATGCATTTACCATTCCTAGGGTATGTACCATGGAATCAGTGTAGCCTCACTTAGTCATTCAGTAGGTCCATGGTCCTTGCATTGGATTATAGGAGGCCTTAAAATCTCATGTCATAGCTGATATTCCCTAGCCAATTATATGAACTACGATTTAACAGCACCATTTACCTACAATCCAATGAATTCCTCAATATTCCTAACTCCAATCTCTATCATATCTCTCAACCATCACCTTTGATACGTTTCTATCATGACCCGCCTTCATCAAGATGGGGGAATAGACAAAAAAGTGTCACACCCATCCTTTCCCAAGACGATGGAGAGATAATGACCCCTGAGTCCCGCCTTCAATAGTCCATGGAGTGGTTACTATAACTAAGGGTATATAATATCACACATAATGAAAGGTATGACCCTTTTTTGAAAACAAGATCAAGAGATAATATAGAAAAAAATCTCAACAACATGAATCATTTATATAAAGGAAACCTAGATCCAACCCATGTGTGATTTAAGGGTAAAATATGAAAAAATTACAACCAAATTTCTAAATAATGTACTAAAAGAAAGTGACTAAGAATCTACACAAAAATGTATCCTGACGCCTAAGTATGTAAAGTCTATCATAGTTAGCAAAGTCCTCCTAGAATCCTGAAAATAGTTTTATAGACATTGGGTTGTATAAAAGTATAAAAATTAGGAAAACATTAAAATCCCATGCATATGTGGGGGAACATACTAATTCCCCCATGAGAGAATAGTATAACCTCAAGCACCTACCAATGAGTACTGACCATCCCAGGTGCACCAAGGCAGAATCGACAAATAACAAAAGTTATGTAAACAAGTAGTATATGAATATCAACATTTGGGTAACCCACACCACCTTCCCATTGCATCACTAATAATTCATAATAGCTAACATATTGACGCTACCACTCCACCAAAATGTTTTCCCACTACCACAACTTACCCTCACACACATGGGCCACAAACCACACACAAAACACATCCGCAAACACCTTAGCCTCATACCAAAGACACTTAGGAATACAATACTGGACCAAAAAAACATGGTCCCATCATCTAAAAAACCTTACCAAAGGATCTTGGACAATGGAAAGCATCGTTGCATAACAGTCTTCCCATATACGCTTGAGCAGTAAGAAACTGGAAGAGTGTGCGAGGACAAAATTCATTAATTAGTCTTCCATCCTCTGACCTGGAAGTTGGGAAAGACACCCAACCCCATGAAATGGGGGTTCTAGGCACGTGGTTCTCATCACGGCTGGGGTGTGTATAAAAATCACATGGAACTAAAAATTATAAATGTAAGTAACAAACACTCAACCCAACCGACATGTCCCAAAACAAAAAACCAACCCACATATAATCAAATTTGTTGCTACCCCAATATGCATGACCACACCAACAGCCACTACCTATGTGTAAACCCTACCACTTTTCATTCAAATATTTTACATTTATTTATTAAGGGGGTTCACTTTAATTTCTTCCATTACTACATAGGAAAACTACCAACCACAATATATGTGACCACCTAAGAAGTTAAAGAGATTGATTTAGACAACACACAACAACAAACCCACTTCATTCTTTAGTATTGTCATAATTTAACAAGGGAAAAGGGACAAATGTTAATCATTTCCATTTTAACTCCCACTCATAAAAACAACTGAGAAAAAACCAACCCAAAATCCCACCGCACACCCCCTTTTTCTTTAGACACCCATTCAACCACTACAAACTATCATTATTAAAAGTTATATCGTACAATCCTCCACTCATGACTAGGACTGGTAGCCCCACTGCAAAACAACGTGAGACACTTCATGCCTATAAACATGAAGTCACGACACAATCCAATCCTATAGCCCCACTACCAAAACATTTCCCAAATGTAGTCCCACTGCATAATAACTCCATAACCCCATTGTAATCTGACTTCCCAATGTCACTTGACAGTCAAAATACAAATAAAGGCAGTCCCACTTACTATAAGCACATCCCTTCCACAATCAGTCAGCATCTCAACCTGAGATTCCAACACGCCAACCATAGCACCCTACACACAAATCCCAAATCAACTACCATTTAAATTACAACCCCAATCCACACACATACCACCCCATTCTAACATAACCAACTCCTCTTCCACCAATATACCAATAACAATTCACCTAACAATAGAAAAAAACAACCCACACAATGTCACAATACCAAACAGGTCACATCACACAGCCACACCTATCAAACATGATATATCTAGATTTCCAAAACAATGTTCTTTAATAAACTTTGAAAAATAGGGGTCATCACACAAGGGTTTTCAACCTGGGGAATCCTTTTTATTTAACCGGGCATACATGATTAGTGAGATTAGTATTTACACCAATTCCTTATAAGGAAAAACAATAGTTATAAGTGTCACCCATGTACATACAAAGATCACCAATGGATATGATTTTTAGAAGGATTTACAGCCACCACTGACCACATCACCAATAAGGATACAAATAAAAAAAGTGATCAACATCAAACCTCTCCCAAACTATAATTCCATTAACTGATGTTATATTTAAATCATAATACCTTCTTATTTATTTCACGATTTAGGAAACATATTCATCTGTTCGTTATAAGAAACCATTAGTAAAACTGTCTTCATGATGCATAATCAAAGAGTTGTTGAAGAAATATTTACGTAAAACAATAGGCTACATAAACTCCTCTTTTCTTCAAAATAGGGGATCACATGAATAGTGGGAAACTCCATGAAAATCTAGTATGATGGGGTTATATAATTGGAACATGACTCATTTAGAGAAGAAGGATTTAGGCCCTATAAGAGGGAATAGAAAACATACATGGAATGGAATATCTCATCTTTGAAGAGCCACATCCTATATTAAAGGAAGAATGGTTTCAAAATCCATTAACGTGGTATTATGGTCAAGATCATGTTGATTGAGTATCTCAAATCCCCTAGAGTGTTAGGAAAATAAAGGATAACTTAATATCCTTTGAAAACCACTTATAAACTTCCAAACTATAATATCAATTAGTTTTACAAAAATAAGATGTAAGAGGGATGAAACTGGAATGAATGGGAAAAACTAGAAAAACAGGAAATGAGTCACCGATGTATGGGTCACCTATACTGATCCATTGATAGGTGAGCTACTTATATTGATCCACTGATGCGACCTATCGACGCTATGATACTAATTCCTGGACTCTCTGATGCTCTGACACCGATGCCCTGGCACTGGGGCCCAGACTCGCCAACACCGATGCCCTAAACTCATTGACACCGGCGCCCTCGACTCACTGAAACCAAAACACTCGACTCACTGACATTGATGCCCTAGAATCACTAATACTGAAACCCATAACTCACTGCTACAAATTCCCTTGAATCACTAATGTTGATTCCCCTGAATCACTGATGTCGATGCCCCTGACTCCCTGATGCCGACATCCAAGAGTCACTGAGGCCAACACCCCTAGAAATACTGATGGAAAAGATTAACATTTGAACAACTCTTGATATGATATATCATTTCCAACCAGAACACCCTAAACACTAGATTTTAACCAAGCAATAGACCATGTTAATTTGAGTCATTACACGTGATGACCAATTAATTTCATATCACACATTTTAAACATATTCTTTTCTAAATTAGCATATAACTAGTTTCATCACTAAATCTGAAAGCTACCATCAAATGATATGCATTATCTTCTAGTGAATTTAAATAAAATAGAATATTTTCAATCAAAACAACCATTAATATATGAAAAGGATAAAAATTAATTTTTTTCATAAAACATATTAATATTATAAATTCACACGTAACTCTTATAGACACACCAAAAGAAAAAAATCCCATTGGGATATCTAAAATAATTCTTTTTAATATACTTTTCATTTTCCAATTTCTTATGATACTATGACCCTATGTAAATATTTTAGAACTATGTAGCTCCATATAAACAATCCATGGGTGGGGATATGGTTTATTCTCCATCACATAGTTAATTGTTTTATAATTCCAACACACTAACATGTTATCATCTTATTTCTTCAAAAACAATGTTAGCTCTTCCCAAGGAGACAAGGAGAACTAGATGAAAACCTTATATAATTTAACTTCAACATGAACTCATAAATATAACATAATTTATGGATTTATCCTATAAATGGATTTATAAATATTATATTGATCAAAATCTAACACTAAAATTGTATTGACATCATGTTGAAGCTTATATTAGAAACTATTCATGAAAAAACATTGGCTAACTCCTCCAAAATTGGAAAAAATAAATCTTTTGTAGTTTTATTGAGCTCAAAATTAATCCAAAAAGATATTATGTGATAGAATATATACATTTTTATCTATATATTAATATATATAATAAAAAATATCATATAATTACCTTCCACATTAGTGAAAATTTCACTCAATAATAATTAATTTTGATGGCCTACTTACCGTACAACCAAAACATGTGAAGAATAAAATAATGGTGTTTTATTTTTAGTAAGAAGAATCACTATTCTAACAATATCTACTTGTTATCTATAGACTTAATATATCTATATCCAGTATTTATGTAGTATGTAGTGATGTCTAGGAATCTTACATCAGGTACATCAATGCCTATTTTCTTCACTTTTTCTCCTATAATTATTCATCTCAAGGTTATCTTGTAAATTCAATATAACATTAAACCTTATAGTCATATGAAAATAAACTTTGTGTTAAATATTCCATTCCCCTATGATAGTAAAGTACATTGAATGGTCATAGTTTTATGACATTAAACTATATATTACAACATTCATTTCATTATATCATTAAACTACCGGGTTTACCCATTAAACAAATAATATTATGGTAAATAATAAGGCATAAAATAATACTTAATTCCAGATATTATACTAATGAAGTTATATCATATACAAATTTTATTTATCTTCAAAAATACCCCCTTTGAGAACGCTCATAGTTATATTATTTTACAATAATATTTGATCCACATTGACATTCTCATTTATCTATTTATGTTTAATCCCCCTATTAGCGATCATATATCCAAAACATTGTATCATTTTATGTCTATATTTTACAAGATATATAATGGTTTTTAGAAATTATTTTTGGTTTTATATCCATAAATCTATTGTACCACCCCTCTTATATTAGGTTATGGTTCACCTATTTTTTAATTTGATGTTTGAGAAAGGGTGTGATCCCATTCTAATTATATATATCACTCTATCAACTTTGGTTGTTCTATTTTGAATCACTAATAATTCCCATTTTATGCCATTTTTTAATATTTTATGAAAAATAACTTTCCCTTCTACGAAAATTTTTCCCATTGTTTGATAATATATCCCAATAGTACATGAACATTCTCTATACATGTCATTTTTAATCAAACATTGTCCATTCCTTGAAAATTATAAACAACAATTTCCTTATATTTTTATTAGTAATGAGTTTTTAATATCTAAATTTACTCCCTATGGTTTATGGAAATGGGTTATGCACATTAAATATGGCACACCAATATTTATATAATATATTCATTTAAATGGAAAACCCCCATAACACTATTATTTTGATAGTATTATAGTGAAATATATGTTTTGAATATGGACGATGTTCATTATGTATTTCTCCAACTAATAGTATAGTAATGGAACCATTATTTAAATGTTGGTATCAATTATCATAACATAACAATAATTGTCTTATCATTATAGTCTCAAATACATTTTTTCATTACGTAAATTTTAAGCCTTCTATGTTAGATCATATTTTATAATCCTTATTTTTTTACTATAATTAATATATACACATTTAAGGTATCTTACATCACAGATTAAGAATTCAGTACCATAATGAAAACCCAACATCCATATAGAAATATGCTCCTAATCATTTCAATATAAAATACAAGACATTTTCTTCTAATATTTATAATAGTAAACTACAAAAAAAATTTAATCATAACTATATGACATGAATCTTTGATATTTTAGTTGGTCTAGTCTTAAAGACCTAATCCCAATAAAAATCATTTACTATATTCCCAATGACTTTAAACAATGGATAAAAAATAGTTCAAAAATCAGTAATGTAAAACCATGAAGCACCAAATGGTATATTCTATAAGAAATGGAACTCAAAAATGTGTTCATTTTTAAATATAACCCTTTTGAAAAGTTCTTAAAGATACATAATATCAAAACTTATTGTCCCCGTTTTTTATTTTTTTATGAATTTTTTTTAAATTTTCACTTATTATACAATTTTTGTGCTTTTGGTTATTTTTGGGAATTTCTATGTGTTTTCAAATGTTCATGGGAATAATCAATAGAAGTTTATTTTTACCACTATGGTAATGTGGTAGGGAACAACATCATGCATGGTTAATTTCTATTAACCTTAAATAGGTGTTAGTTATTTAGGGGTAACCCCACATACCATTATACAAACCATCAAGGTCATACCACAGATGCTTACCCTAAATCACAAGGATCTACCTAGAAGGGGTGGTCCATGGAGTAATCATTTGGTTATGTTATTAAGGGAGCCATGTAGGTGCAGTAATGGAATTGAGTAATTTTAAATAGGAAAACCCAAGGGGTTTTTCATTGAGAATCACTACATGTTCAACATATTGGAGATTTATTCTATATTTTGTAGCTAAATATGATGTATAAGAGTAAAACGTCAAGCTATGTTTCCTCCTATGGGGGAATTTCATAGTAGTTATCATTGATTTCTCTATACCCACCTTATTATGGTGGTCCATGAACTAGGATAGAGGCTATGGTTTGGAGGGTATCTTGAAAACAAATTCACAACATATCATAGACAAACATATCCTAGATTCCTAATGTGATTGAATGTTTTGACCTACTAGGGGACATTATCCACATTGAATCTTAGAATGATATGTTTTAGGGGTACCTGGGAGGGTACACAGTGTCCTAAATAATAAAAAAATTCCATGGAACAATGTTTCTGTGTTATTTTTTAAAAAATGTAAAACTATTATTCCACCATTCTTTGATTTACCCAATTCCATTATTTATCCCCACATATTTTCATGTGATTATGTCCCAAAAGGGAGCGAGCAGATCTCTTCATCCTCTCACTTTTAATTTGGTATCATTCCTTATTATTTAAAAATTTCTTCTATATAAATTCACCCACTTTATTTTGTAATATCCATTTCCTTTATTCCTTATCCATCCCTCCAAGGTACTTTATTCCACCATGAAACCTAATTAATTTTTCATTGGAATATTAAGGTTTTTGTTTATCCTAATTAATGTTTTTATTTATTAAAACCCCATAAATGTTTTTTCTTCCATGATTCAGTGTTTACTTTTGATAGTTACGCATTGGAATCGATTGACAATGGTATTAGGTGGGTGTTTATTTTATATTATTTAATTTTTCAATTCCTAAAATAGATAATTTAGTGTATTTAATTTATTTTATAAAATATAGTTAATAACGAAATAATTAAATAAATTGTAATTTTTCCCTGAATTATTAGCGTTGAATTATGGTCCATTCTTTGAATTTTATATTTTATTTGAGAAAGAAATATATTTATGTTCTTAACATCCTTTAATATGGTTATGGTATTCTTTAAGAATTATTTATAGATTATTTTCGCCTTTTTCATTTGTTAAGGTTTTTATTGGAAGTCATAATGTTATTAAATAATTTTTATTGATTAAAATGGTGTGAGTGTTATAGATATTTTAGTTTATTTTTTGAATTATGGCGTTGTAAATTAAAAGAATGGAATTAACATTTTGAGTCAGTTTTCATGTGCAATAACATTAACAACTTTATCAATCTAATGGTATTATTCTTATGAGATTCTCTTTTAGGCCTTTATTTGTTTTACCATTAATGGTTATACATCATTTATCTGGTGACTATGTGATTTTAATAAGGGGAAGTTATGTATGTTGGTGTTGTATAGATGAAAGAGTTAATATGTTTTATAATGATTGTAATGGATTGATTTATTTATAACCTCTATATTGTCTCTCAAAGGTTCCATGCTGCTAGGATGTATTAACCTAGACGATGACGAGGTTATCCAATACTAGTTGTACTATTGAAGTAGTTTATATAGAAACCCCATGCACTAGAGTAATGGTTATTATTTCATATAAATTCTCCATATTTAGGGGACTGCCCTAATTATTGAAAGTAAATATATTTGATTTAAACATAAGTTCCTTGGACGTATCCCCTAAAAAATTCTCCTAATTTATTGTTAAATATAGGGTCTTATTTCTTTATTTTAATGTATCAACATAAGCTTGTATAATTAGTGGAAAACATTCCAATGTTTTATATTACCGACACTCATTAATCCCATTCTCTTCCATTATGTTTTTTCTATTCCTTACGGGTGGGTGTGCCTCTAATAATAGTTTTATAAGTAATTTTGGATTTTTTTAAAAAAAAATTGAATATTCTTTGAAGGAGGTAATTTTATGATGTGTTATAAAATGTTTAAAAAATGAGTTTGGTTTGCTTTCAAAAAGAGTAACATTAATTTTTTTCGAAAATGAATTTGTTTTCAAAAATAATTATTTACTTATTAAGTTGGAATTTTTAAATTCTTCTATATTTTCAAAAAAAATTATTTTATTTATAATTAGGGTAATAAAATATAATCCTTGGTGAGATCTTATGTAGTATATAAGATCTCACCATGGTTACCCACTAATGTATGTGTGTATGAAGATTATTTTCTTATATACACACTTGGTTTCCTTTTGGAATAGTTCTCAACTATCTCAATTAGAAATAGTTGTGTTGGGATGTTGAGAGTTACCAAGAGTTATATGGAGGAACTAGGGATGTCTGGGTAATGTGTTTTTTACATTAATGTATCATACATAAAGGTACCCTTTAATTATATATCCACATATAAATATTTATAAGTGTTTTTTATTATTGTAAAATTATGTATAAATGTGGATATGAATGAGATAAATCATGAATGAGTGGTGGTGAATTTTTTTATTCCTTATGTTGTTTATGATTATTAATGTTGCATAGGCATCGAATATTTTGTTGCTCCATAATATATTTAAAGGAAAATATCGAATATGTTTTCAACATTGTTTTGATAGTGAAACCATTCCCAATAGTTTATCCTTATATTTTTGGGAACTAGTTACCAACCCATAGAGATTAGGAATTCCCTTCGAGCGTACTATTAATCCGAAACATGGAACATGGAATGATAATTTTCAAAGTATTATGGAACATGGAATGATAGTACTCTAGATGAAGGTGCGAGGTGATTGGGATTACAATTTCTCACCATAAACATAAATATTACATGAGATGTTTTAAATGGGTCACTTAATTTAATTATTATCATGATTTTTAAAAGTAATTTATTTTAATATAATGATATTTGGATCCCCATTGATTTTGGTTGGTAATTTTGAGATTCATATTTCATTTTGAGGTGAGGATAAAAATAAAAAATGTGATGCATGATTTTCTCCCATGGGCTTTCATACAATGTAGATACCATGTAGATGGTTCTATGTGATTTATAGAAACTACAAAATATTTGGTTTTAGGTATAAAAATCCATACTAACAAAAATAATCTATGATCTGTATGATATTAAATTTTATTTTCAGACCATTTAGATTCCATATTTCCCCTATAACGATCATTACTTATTTGAAATGGATTAAAGAGGGGTTTAATGAGTTATTAATGAGTGTTACATGGATTTCACTTAATGTTTATTGTTATTATTTTTTGGTTATTTTTTTCTTGTGTTTATAAAAAAAATTATAATGAAAAACTTAAAATTTGTTGATTTATTTTGAAAACATTTCTTAATGGGTTGCTAAAAAGATAAATATTAATGAACAGTTGCATTCAAAATTGGTTTTGGTGCGGCATCATGGGGTATTTAGGGAATCTTATTATAGTTAGAGTGATTCATTATTTAAATGTCTTTGAATGATTATATAAAATTTCAATATAGGCTTTAATCATAATATAGTTATAAATATTTCCCAAATTTCGTAAAATAATAAAATGGTTTTGATTGATTTTAAAAGTGTAATGGGTATGTTACCCAATGATGGTTTTTCATAAATAAAGGATTAACCAGTTTTCAATTGATTCATTTGTTAGGAGATGAATTAACATTATATTTCAGTATGTGTTCATTAATTAAATAGAAATTAAATTTAATAAGGTATGATTGAAGTATATTATTTTTGGTGTTTTTTATTTTCGAGCTAAATCCAAAATTGGAAGTAGGTAAATTTTGGTTAATTTGTGTCGAATGAACTGATTATAATTATATATTAAATTAATAAATTAATTTTTCCTAGTGTGGTATGAAGATAATGTAAAAATATAACTTTCGTGATAGAACCTGAAGGTTTGTCCCCTCATTTCATAGATTAACCTATATATTACAAAATATATTGAGACTTCAAATAAGACGGTGTAATAAGCATTTTTTCTCCTATTATATATAATTTAATAATATTTGAATCTTCCATAGTGTTAATTATAATTTTTTGGATTTAGTTTGGTATGATTCATTAGATATTTAATTTTTTGTACAATGTCTTTTATGTATCTGAGGATTCTTCAATACCATAGCATTGTAGAACATGTCTAAGAATACATAACATTAGTCTATTAGAAGAGATATTTTATATAATATTATATGTTATGATTTCCAGATATTTATCACCATTTTTATATTTTTGGGTCTTATCAAGAATTTATGAGGTGATTCGTATTGTATTTTAGGTGTTTCCTTTGTTCTTTTTGTGGATGTAGGTGTTGGGTTTTTTCTCGATTTTGGTCTTTCCAATCTTGAATTATTTTGTGTGTGGTGTCATCTATATAGAGGATTGGTTGATGATAGAAATAAATAGCAGAGCATGGGTGGATTCTAAAGGAACAAGGACTAGTGTTACCAATATAAAGTGAAAACCTGATACAGGTTTGTGGTTTTTCTCAATGAGGCAAGGGAGTCATTTTTTCATAGAACATTTTGATACTTGTTTATTCATGTTACATAATATTGTGGTTATTGGATGATATTTTTGGGTGGTATCAATTAGTAATTCTGATTGGGTGTCCTTGGAATGGTTGATTATTGTAAGCAGACATGGACTAAATTTTTTGATATCCTTTGACTAGTAGTGTTTCACATTTTATAAGTTCAAAATAGGGAGGATGCATAGAGTTTTCTACATAATCATATGGATTTCAGTTAATAGGTTATGGATTGGTTTTTATTGGATGTATTAATGGGGCTTGAGGTTACAAAATCTCTAATATTGAGGATATTCATTAAATTGTTTTACCCTGGTTGGAAAATTCATTCTTCATCCCCAATATTATGTTCTCTATAATGGGGTTTGGATGTTATAATTTTCTAGTAAATTAAATTTTTTACTAGTTATTGTTTTGGAATAGAAATTTGAAAGTTGGATTGAATTTACCACCCCAGTTCCTGTGTTTTTAAATTATTATTTAATTTTATTTTGTTTTAAATTTTTTTAAATTTTTTAATTTTTTATTTATTCATGGGTATTGGGGGTATTTTTAAGAGTTTCTGGGAATTTACTACAGCATGCCACTATGTAACTTCTCTGGATACACCACAGGTAATTTTATTGTTTGAGGATAATCAAATTTACCCATACAACGTTTTTGATTATGTATGAGTAACCCTATAAGAAACATTATAGACTAAGAAGGCCACACATTATCAACTAGTCGAAAAACACTTCTTTCATCCAAGATAAGGTGCTCCTCATTAGAAACATTAGGCTATGAAATAGAGACTTTCATGTAGTGGTTGTAATGGTGATGTGTAAAGGGTATGAGACAATACCACACTATAGGCCATCGGTTTACCCTTGGGGCTTGCATCCAATACTACATAATAGTGATATATGATACCCTTAGGTAGGTATCTATGCAGTGTCAGGGTAACACCTCAGGTTACTCCAAATTCAAGGAAGACCACACCATTTAATATTTCTTTTGTGTCCCAAGATCTATCTTATTCGGGCTCCACATGTAATATTTTGGAAGTTACACCAGAATGGGTGTTTGAAAGAGGCATTTATAACATAACATGGAGGTATGAACCATAGTTTCATTTGGGACATTACTATTTAATCCCATCCTTATGGGGGGGATCTACACTATAACCCAAAATACTATATCAAATAGTACCTACAAGGGAAAA
The DNA here is from genome assembly GCA_963277665.1 of Viscum album. Taxonomy (NCBI): domain Eukaryota; kingdom Viridiplantae; phylum Streptophyta; class Magnoliopsida; order Santalales; family Viscaceae; genus Viscum; species Viscum album. Next base: position 896,914,363 of record OY728143.1, on the reverse strand, counting down.
CAACAACCTAAACGAGCATGGAAATGTTTTAGAGTAGTGCTGACTGGTTTCTTATTTAATGTAAAATTTATATTATACTCGCTTTATATTAACATTATTTCCTCCCCCACCCTCCCATTTCACATGTTTATATCCCAAAGGTTCTCATACGAATCTCCTCCCACTGCACATTCAATAATGGAATCTCCCCTATGAAATCAAGATGATTGCAAGGTAAATTCTTCTTCCATATTCTTGTAGCGACTCGGGTTTTTGGCCCTGTCAGACTTTGGAATATTTCTACGAATAATTCCAGAGCTAGGCGCGAAGACGGCGTGCGATTCCGAGGCCCGGTGTGCCGGGAATTAATTTTATAAAAATATTAAGTATTTTTATACTATGCACGTGGTGGGGGTGTGATATCTCCTAAGTGGTAGCTCAGAACGGGAATCTGAGGGCACGGTTGCGTCCGGAACATGCCGTTTACCCTAGGCGGGGTGTAAACTTTGCGGGCGCGGGCCTGCGGTGAGAAACGCCACCAGGGGCATTTCCGTAAATAAGTAGCAAGTTAGTGGGCGAGCATCGGCTCGAATAACTTCTGAACGGAGTCTCGGATGGAAAATCTGAGAACGCCGTTGCGTTCAGAACGGTGCGTTTACCCTAGGGGTGACCGTACGTTTGTTCGCATCGGGTGTCGGGTCCGAGGCGGGTTTGGCGCCGGCGGGCCGCTGATATAAATATCAGCGCCCCCCCCCCCCCCCTTTAATTGTTCTTCGCCGTTCTTCGCCTCCACTTCGCCGAATCGAGCAAACGGAGCGCCCACGAGCTCAGAATTCGACGGCGGACGTTCCAGGAGCGCGCAGCGGAAGCTCTGGAGCGCGGATCTGAGGCAGAACGTCGGCGTTTCGCCCGCGAGGTAGGCGGTTTGAGTTTTACAATCCGGGATCCCGTTTTTGTGTTGTTTTTCTTCAAATTTTCATAAGATTTGTATAGTTCGGGTCCCGAGCTTTCCGAAACATGTTTCGGATCTGATTTTGGAGCACCGGAGTGCTCCCGGGGGATCCTGGAAGTTTTCCGGCGGAAATCCCGGATTCCGGCGGCGGCCATGGCGGAATCCGGCGAGGCAGGGCGGCGGCGGCGCGGCGGTTTCCGGCGACGGCGGCGGCGGCGCGGCGGAATCCGGCGGCGGCGCGGTGGTTTCCGGCGACCCTGCGGTGGTCCGGCCAGACTATTCCGGGGGTTCTTTAAACCCCCGTAACTCGCAAACCGTAACTCCGATTCGCGAGCCGTTTGAGGCAACACGCTCCTTGCATCGAGACGGACCTTTTGAAATCACTTTAAGAATTTTATGGTTCGGGATCGTGGCCCGGGAGTTAGAAACGTCGTATAAAATAATATTATTTTATTATTTTACGACTTCGGGTCGTTGTAACTTCTACCCGGAGTGTCCGATTGACGTGCCGTCAGTGGCATTGAGACCCTGATGGTACGACGGACTTTTTGAGATGGTTTCCGGGTGTTGGGACTGCGAACGGGGTGCGGGCCCCATGAGGCCGGGTTTTGGCGTTTGCGGGGAAACGCAGCTTTTGCACCAGGATTCCGATTTTGACGGATGAATAGTCGATCCTGTGTGTTTTTCCGAGAGGATCGCAATGGTGCGATCTGTTCGATGGGATTCGGAATCCAGGCGTGGGCCCTACCCGAGCTGGCCTTCGGTGAATACTACCTTTTTCACCAGGAGTCCGTTTTGGGCGAGCGAGTAGTCGATTCCGCTTGTTTTTTCGAGGGGATCGCCGTGGTGCGATCCGCTCGATGGGTTTCGGGATCGTAGCGTGGGCCCCGCGCGAGCTAGCTACGGTGAATAGTGCCTTTTTCAACGGTGCTCCGTTCCGGACGAGTAAATAGCCTATCCTGCGTGTTTTTTCGCGTGGAACGCAATGGCGGCCTCGGTTTTGGCTTCGGAGGTGCGCAGTGTGGCTTTGGGGCAAGTCGCTCGGGTAGCGACGTTTGGACCAGCAGTGGTTGAGGGTTCTCCCTTGGTTCGTTCCTACGAGGGTTCGTGTGATATCACAACCTTCGTATGGGTTTGTGATCCTCTCGATGGGATGTTTAAACTGTTAGAGTTGTGGTATCCCTCCGGTGGGCCCGGAGTGGATCCTCTAGCATCTTTACCCTAGATAGGGTTCTTGGTATCGCTGTGACCGCTTATTCACGGGCAGTGATCCCCTATCTAGCAGGTTAACCCCATAGGGTTTGAGGCATCATCGAGAATATGATCCCCTACGCGGTGGGTCATGCATAGTAGGGTTGTGGCATCTTCGGGTTTACGATCCCCTACTCAGCATGATGTTTATAGTAGGGTTGCGGCATCGTTGGTTATACGATCCCCTACTCAGTGCTTGGTGTCGGTAGGGTTGCGGTATCGTTGGTTATGCGATCCCCTACTCAGCGCGTGGTTTCGGTAGGGTTGTGGCATCATCGGTTCGATCCCCTACATCGCGAGTTATACCAGATAGGGTTCCGGTATCGTCGTGACCATCTTTATATGGACGATGATCCTCTATCTGAGTGTGGAGCTTCTGTCGAGTGCAGATCGGGTTGTGGTATCCCCCAGCGGATCCTGGGTGTGATCCCCCATCTGTGAGAACTACGTATGCCAGATCGGGTCGTGGTATCCCCCAGCAGACCCTGGGAGTGATCCCCTATCTGTGAGTTACGTATACCGGAGTGGGTCTTGGTATCCCCCTAGCGGACCCTAGCGGCGATCCCCTCTCCGAGGAGTTTGGTGGTTATGTTGCTATAGTGGGGTTTCCTCAGTGATGCTATCCGACGAGAGTGGTCTGTCAGGTGAGCGTCTGTGATGTTTGCGAGTATCCCGATGGAGTGTATCTCTCGGATGAGTGTCATCTGGTATAACAGTGTTCATGGTGTACTCTCCTGGTTGTGGACAGTTACTGGTGATGTGGTCGGTACCTCTTGTGGCTTTGTGGCGTGAGCTGTGTATATCTGGATTGTTCAAGGTGTATGTATGGGCATACACCTGAGCTGAGCTGAGCTGACTAGATGTGTTTAGCCGAGGATGGTCACGAGATGGGGTTTCTCTCTCGTCTGGGTTCCCTCTGGCTGGGTTGAGCGGACTGTTGGCTTCAGTTGCTCCCTTGGGTTTTGGGTTTTTGGGGTGCCTACTGAGTATGTTTATACTCACCCCTGCACGGGCTTTTCCCACACATGTTTGTGTCTTGTGCAGACCACAGGCCTTTTGACGGAGTCCCAGGAGGACCCGGAGCAGGCGGAGCTTAGTGAGCGAGTTGACCGGGGTGTTTACCGGAGCTGTGCCGAGGGAGCTTTCCGGCGGGTGTTTGTGGCAGCGTTCCCCTTCTTCAGAGCAGGTTGGACGCGCTTTGTAGTTTTATTTTGGTGGGCCCTGTTTTTCCCTTGTACTTTTGCTGTTGCACTCTGGTTTGGGATAGATTGTATGCATGCATTTACTTTTCAGTTGTTTTATCTCTGCACTGTTGCATGGAGGTGTTTGTGGGTGTGTGTGTACAGGTACCTTAGGCCAATGCCTCCCATGTGTGTGATAGCCTACTCGGCGCTGGTCGCCAGCCCTTGGCCTATTGGAGGCGGGCTTGGGGAGTCGCGGCTCGAGCCCTATGGGGTCGGGTCGTGACAGAGTGGTATCAGAGGAGGTTCCACCTTTGGGATCTCAGAGCGTAGCTGGTCAAGCTGTGAGTTTGGTTTGGGTTGCATAGCGGTAGTGTTAGGGTGTTTCGAGTTCGGCTTTCAGGCCAGGGACTCCAGTGTTGGTGCGGCGGCCGACGTATCCATACACCAGGACTCTGATAACCTTCCTTTCGACTCGGGACATTCGTACACTGGTTGTGGGGACATCATGGTACATGCATCATATAGGACTGGGTTTTTGGTTTTTCCTTGTCCTTCTTGAGTCAGCTCTCCAGATATACTCCTTGACTGTGGTGTGTCTTGAATGTATTTCAGAATGCCTCCACGACGACAGCCAGCGAGGGTTCCGCAGCAGGGTTGTGCTGACGACCCGCCCCGTGTATTGGCTGTGGAGCAGGGCACAGGCTCTGAGGTTGCACCTCCAGGTGGTCTTCCAGTTGAGCCACCACCTGTTGAGCAGCTGGTTGTGCCGGCGGTGCAGGACGAGGTTGCACACAGGTTGAGTGCGCTACACGAGTTCCAGAGGCAGCGACCTCTGAGGTTTCGGGGTGATCCAGACCCCCAGGCAGCTGACGACTGGCTCGAGGCAGTTACTCGAGTTTTCCGCCTAGTGAGGACACCTCCTGATCAGATGGTGGTCCTAGCGGCGAGCCTTCTGCATGGTTCTGCCGGGCGATGGTGGAGTTTGGTGACGCAGTCCCATGACGAGGAGACGCTCACGTGGACAGAGTTTGAGCGGCTCTTCAGGGAGGAGTTCTATCCGGTGACGCTGAGGTCAGTGCGGATCCAGGAGCTTCTGCAGCTTCGTTAGGAGAGCATGAATGTGTCGGAGTACTCAGCGAGGTTTACAGACCTGTCGTGCTACTCCCTGGATATGGTTCGAGACCCGTTCTTTAGGGCTCGGACCTTCGAGCAGGGCTTACGCAGGGATATCCGAGAAGGTGTGGTTTCCTTGTGCCTACCCACCTATGCTGGAGTGCTGGAGCGAGCACTGGTGGTGGAGAGCTTTATGGCCGAGCAGATCTCTCCTGTTAGTGCTGGGCACGCGAGAGATGAGACTTCATCGGTCGGATCGGCATCTTGTAGCCGACGACAGACTCAGGGGTCTGGATGTGGCCGACGTTTCAGGAGGCGACCCCAGGATGGAGGATCTGAGCCTCAGGGCTCACAGGGCTCGCATGCCAGTTTTGGTCAGCCGCAGGAGAGGCGGTGTTACGCTTGCAATGGTCAGGGACATCTTGCTAGAGATTGTCCGACCCGACGTGCTGCTGGGAGGGAGCAGGTCGATGGACCGCCTTCGCAGAGGCAGCGTCTCGAGCAAGGAGGTTCGCAGGGCGTCGGACGTGGCATCGGAGCTGGTGCAGCGGGAGGCGGTGGTAGACAGTACCAGTTGCCACCACCCCCCACCCCCAGGTGGTCCATGCCAAGCCCAGGGAGCTGGTGGTCGAGGGCGAGGACAACTGCATGCCTTGGAAGCAGTCGACCCAGAGGCACCACAGATGGATAGAGGTACGCCTTGTGTCTTTTCTACTTACTGCAGTAGTTTGTCAGACACTATTTAGCGGTACTCTTTTCTTTTTTTGCTTGCTCGAGTTTTGTTCAGGGCGTTGGTAAGACCCTGAGTGGTTGTTGTTGGTGAGCTCGCTGGTGTGTGAGACCCAGTTGAGAGTCCAATCGCTTTCCTTGTGCTTAGGGCTTTTCGGGGACGAAAAGTTCTAAGGGGGGGAGGATGTAGTGACTCGGGTTTTTGGCCCTGTCAGACTTTGGAATATTTCTATGAATAATTCCAGAGCTAGGCGCGAAGACGGCGTGCGATTCCGAGGCCCGGTGTGCCGGGAATTAATTTTCTTAAAATATTAAGTATTTTTATACTATGCACATGGCGGGAGTGTGATATCTCCTAAGAGGTAGCTTAGAACGGGAATCTGAGGGCACGGTTGCGTCCGGAACGTGCCGTTTACCCTAGGCGGGGTGTAAACTTTGTGGGCGCGGGCCTGCGGTGAGAAACGCCACCAGGGGCATTTCCGTAAATAAGTAGCAAGTTAGTGGGCGAGCATCGGCTCGAATAACTTTTGAACGGAGTCTCGGAAGAAAAATCTGAGACCGCCGTTGCGTTCAGAACGGTGCGTTTACCCTAGGGGTGACCTTACTTTTGTTCGCATCGGGCGTCGGGTCTGAGGCGGGTTTGGCACCGGCGGGCCGCTGATATAAATATCAGCGCCCCCCCCCCCCCCTTTAATTGTTCTTCGCCGTTCTTCGCCGCCACTTCGCCGAATCGAGCAAACGGAGCGCCCAAGAGCTCAGAATTCGACGGCGGACGTTCCAGGAGCGCGCAACGGAAGCTCTGGAGCGCGGATCTGAGGCAGAACGTCGGCATTTCGCCCGCGAGGTAGGCGGTTTGAGTTTTACAATCCCGGATCCCGTTATTGTGTTGTTTTTCTTCAAATTTTCATAATATTTGTACAGTTCGGGTCCCGAGCTTTCTGAAACTTGTTTTGGATCTGATTTTGGAGCACCGGGGTGCTCCCGGGGGATCCCGGAAGTTTTCCGGCGGAAATCCCGGATTCCGGCGGCGGCCATGGCGGAATCCGGCGAGGCAGGGCGGCGGCGCGGCGGCGGCGCAGCGGTTTCCGGCGACGGCGGCGGCGGCGCGGTGGTTTCCGGCGACCCTGCGGTGGTCCGGCCAGACTATTCCGGGGGTTCTTTAAACCCCCGTAACTCGCAAACCGTAACTCCGATTCGCGAGCCGTTTGCGGCGACACGCTCCTTGCATCGAGAGGGACCTTTTGAAATCACTTTGAGAATTTTATGGTTCGGGATCGTGGCCCGGGAAACGCAGCTTTTGCACCAGGAGTCCGATTTTGACGGATGAATAGTCGATCCTGTGTGTTTTTCCGAGAGGATCGCAATGGTGCGATCCGCTCGATGAGATTCGGAATCCAGGCGTGGGCCCCACCCGAGCTGGCCTTCGGTGAATAGTACCTTTTTCACCAGGAGTCCGTTTTGGGCGAGCGAGTAGTCGATTCCGCTTGTTTTTCCGAGGGGATCGCCGTGGTGCGATCCGCTCGATGGGTTTCGGGATCGTAGCGTGGGCCCCGCGCGAGCTAGCTACGGTGAATAGTGCCTTTTTCACCGATGCTCCGTTCCGGACGAGTAAATAGCATATCCTGCGTGTTTTTCCGCATGGAACACGATGGTGGCCTCGGTTTTGGCTTCGGAGGTGCGCAGTGTGGCTTTGGGGCAAGTCGCTCGGGTAGCGACGTTTGGACCAGCAGTGGTTGAGGGTTCTCCCTTGGTTCGTTCCTACGAGGGTTCGTGTGGTATCACAACCTTCGTATGGGTTTGTGATCCTCTCGATGGGATGTTTAAACTGTTAGAGTTGTGGTATCCCTCCGGTGGGCCCGGAGTGGATCCTCTAGCATCTTTACCCTAGATCGGGTTCTTGGTATCGTTGTGACCGCTTATTCACGGGCAACGATCCCCTATCTAGCAGGTTAACGCCGTAGGGTTTGAGGCATCATCGGGAATATGATCCCCTACGCGGTGGGTCATGCATAGTAGGGTTGTGGCATCGTCGGGTTTACGATCCCCTACTTAGCATGATGTTTATAGTAGGGTTGCGGCATCGTTGGTTATACGATCCCCTACTCAGTGCTTGGTGTCCGTAGGGTTGCGGTATCGTTGGTTATGCGATCCCCTACTCAGCGCGTGGTTTCGGTAGGGTTGTGGCATCGTCGGTTCGATCCCCTACATCGCGAGTTATACCAGATAGGGTTCCGGTATCGTCGTCACCATCTTTATATGGACGATGATCCTCTATCTGAGTGTGGAGCTTCTGTCGAGTGCAGATCGGGTTGTGGTATCCCCCAGCGGATCCTGGGTGTGATCCCCCATCTGTGAGAACTACGTATGCCAGATCGGGTCGTGGTATCCCCTAGCAGACCCTGGGAGTGATCCTCTATCTGTGAGTTACGTATACTGGAGTGGGTCTTGGTATCCCTCTAGCGGACCCTAGCGGCGATCCCCTCTCCGAGGAGTTTGGTGGTTATGTTTCTATAGTAGGGTTTCCTCAGTGATGCTATCCGACGAGCGTGGTCTCTCAGGTGAGCGTCTGTGATGTTTGCGAGTATCCCGATGGAGTGTATCTCTCGGATGAGTGTCATCTGGTATAACAGTGTTCGTGGTGTACTCTCCTGGTTGTGGACAGTTGCTGGTGATGTGGTCGGTACCTCTTGTGGCTTTGTGGCGTGAGCTGTGTATATCTGGATTGTTCAAGGTGTATGTATGGGCATACACCTGAGCTGAGATGAGCTGACTAGATGTGTTTAGCCGAGGATGGTCACGAGATGGAGTTTCTCTCTCGTCTGGGTTCCCTCTGGCTGGGTTGAGCGGACTGTTGGCTTCAGTTGCTCCCTTGTGTTTTGGGTTTTTGGGGTGCCTACTGAGTATGTTTATAGTCACCCCTACACGGGCTTTTCCCACACATGTTTGTGTCTTGTGCAGACCACAGGCCTTTTGACGGAGTCCCAGGAGGACCCGGAGCAGGCGGAGCTTAGTGAGCGAGTTGACCGGGGTGTTTACCGGAGCTGTGCCGAGGGAGCTTTCCGGCGGGTGTTTGTGGCAGTGTTCCCCTTCTTCAGAGTAGGTTGGACGCGTTTTGTAGTTTTATTTTGGTGGGCCCTGTTTTGCCCTTGTACTTATGCTGTTTCACTCTGGTTTGGGATAGATTGTATGCATGCATTTACTTTTCAGTTGTTTTATCTCTGCACTGTTGCATGGAGGTGTTTGTGGGTGCATGTGTACAGGTACCTTAGGCTAATGCCTCCCATGTGTGTGATAGCCTACTCGGCGCTGGTCGCCAGCCCTTGGCCTATTGGAGGCGGGCTTGGGGAGTCGCGGCTCGAGCCCCATGGGGTCGGGTCGTGACAATTCTCCCATTATATTATCCTTATTTCCATATTCATTCAAACTTGTTTCATTACTCTAACATGAACACAAATTAACTATGCATGGAAACTATTAGTATATAGATGGTTCTGACGTTGAGTTTTTTTTCTTTAGGGTCTATTTGTGGTGAATCTTTCTTGATTAGATTTTCTCCATTGATGGAGAGACCTGTGAATCAGTTTTCATTAGATTTAGGTTGGTGTTTCTTTAACATTATTTTATTTTGGAATTTATGGAACACATGGTTTATATAAATTTACTTTTATTTATTACATAGTTGTGTATAGAATCTTCATATAAATTTGGAATTATTTTATTGAGTTTTGGCATTGGTAAAATGTTATTTTCTATGGTTTTTTACTGTGGTTTGAAAAAAACTAGTAATTATGTTCCATGAATCCATTTAATTGGTTATGGGACTAAAATGATTATTTTATGGAACAAGTGGGCCTTGGTACTTTTTGTATAATTTAAAATTAATTCATCATGTTTTTTATTAATAAATTTTTAATATATATTGGTGATTATTATAATTTATAAAATTTTTCTTTGAAATGATCTTTTTTAATCGAATGGAATGAACACATCTATCCATGTTTTTTTCCAAGTGAAAAATCATTTGGAATTTTGTGAATTAATGATATTTATTCTTCTAAGACCCTATTTTTAGACTTTATTTTTTATTTTTAATGGATGTGATTTATATATATAGCAATGCTATGATGGTGATATGGGGTAATTCAGTGTGGGGTGTTAGTGGTGCCATTAGTGTACCTGATTGGAATTTGTAATTTTATTTTTTTATTACTATCTCACTACTAGGATATTCAATCATGGGAAACCAGGTTATAAGGTATATTATCCTAGATCAATATATGGGTTTCCCTCAAAATCTAATCTAGTGATGTAGTTTATGTGTCACCCATTTTGTCTAGTGATGTAGTTATAGTTCCTTATATATTACATTAATTAAGGTGCCTACCCTATTTAGTGATATAGAATTCATAGATATTTTTACATTACTTGCCAGTGTGTAAATAATAATGAATTCGTTTAATTCATAGTTATAATTAGTGGATTCATGTTATATTTACTGGTATTAACCCATTATTGTATGTTTAATGAGACACATTTCATTTTTTATCATATAACTCATTGATCTTGTTGTTCCATTTTTTAGATTCTATTCTTTATGGGTGGGTGTATAACTCTAAATGGTTTTATAAGTGGATATCAAAGGATGTTTCCAAAACCTACTACAATTTTATTAAAGATCATTTCGGAATATTTTTTTAAATTTATTAAAAATAGAGAATGATTTTAAAAAAGAATAACTTATTTGTTTATGAAATGGAATGTGTGTTTTCCATTCATTATTTCGTTACTAAAGGGGAATCAATATATTATTTTGTATTTTCAATATAGTTTGCAGGTACATTATAATTAAATTAATAGAAAAATTATTTCTGATGTGTTACTGGTATTATGAGATCAAACCCATCATACACACTTGGGTATGTGTGTTATAAATCAGTTGTATTAAATAGGCTCTAGGTTTCCATTTATACTACTTATTATCTACCTCAATTTTTCATAGGTGATTTATGATTGACACAGTATCCAGGGAATTCATGGATGTAGTTAATCTATTTTTATCATGTTTTTATATCTATGTATTGGTAAATATTCCATCCATTTATATTGTATTTAGATTATTTCTTTGTACCAAAATTTATATTTTCATTAGATGCATTATATATATTGATAAAAATGTGATAAATAATGTTTTATTAGTTGTAAGAAATTTAGTTATTTTATATCATTGGTTAGGGTTGTTGAAATTTCATGGAAATCCAATTTTTGTATGGGTCAGGTAATATATTTGGTAAATAATCCATTATATTGTTAACATTATTTTTGGGGATAAATGAGTTACATAAATGGACCCATTGATTTTTTAATACTATTTTCTTGTACATTGGAATCAAGAATTCCCTTTTAGCCTTATCTAAAGACATGGGAGGTGACATAGTTGGTGAGCCCAAGCTGGATTGTTAGAAATAAAATTTATCAGGCTAAAAACCAGAAATGTTATCTGTAACACCCCGACTCCAATTACCTAGATTCAGAGCATTATTATATAATATTGGCATGAAATAATGAATCATGTCTCAAAAGACTGATAGGTTTAGTATCCTTTAATGTACTAGATACATAAATAAGTTTTACATTACTTCATGAAATAAAAAACAACATTGTGTCTCCTTTTAACAAAATCATCTCCCTTAAACTATCTCTGTAGGTTAGTCATAATATACTTCTTCGCATCCTGGAAAAAATAAAACATATAAAGGGGTGAGCTCATGTGCTCAGAAATTATAACAACATAGCAAAATCATTCATAAAGAGTCTTAAACATTTAATGCAATTTATAAGACTAAAACAGAAGCCTTTTACACATAAAAATGTGCATAATATGGAAAATGTTAATATAATAATGCCCTTTATTTATTAACAAGTATATTATATTAGTTGAATAATCGCATGTAATATCAATATCCAATTTATAAAGATATAATGCATAATGTCAGACATCATATCCACATAATCAAGGCCTCTTGACATGACTAAAAATTAATTTTTTAAAGGCCTTGTTCCAATACACTAGTTTGTATCATGAGACCTACCAATTCATCATGGAGCTATATCGGGCTCCACCTATCACTTATTGATTCCCATGCATTCCTCATATGAAAATGACGAAACATAACCTAAATATTCTTATGAAAACATGCATACAAAATGTCAATCCATTAACTATAAACCATGAATGTTATATAAATATCACACCCACAATCAAACATATCACAAATCCGTCAATACAATATGGAGAATTTTATCATAATAAATCTACCTTAATCTAGCATTAAAACCAACAAAGGATGTTGGCATAGATCAAATCTTAACTATTTGAGAGAAATATTGCTTTCTATTTTCAAATCATTTAAAAATCCTATAAATTTAAAAGAAAACACTAATTTTCAATATATTATTATTATATTTTAAGGGAATCTTTGAAGGTGTTACAACGGTGGAAAATATACACACTCAACATATAAGTTAATAAAACATTATTTCCTTAATTTTGTTGAAAAGGTCGTAAAAGTCATTGTTTGGAAAAAGATGGAACAATTTCTTTATAAAAATTCTATAAAAAGTCAAAAATAGTATAAATGACTTTACCCCATATTCTAGGAAATAGAAAAAATTATTTGAAATACATTTTTAAGAAACACGATTATGGATGATAAAGAGGTCTCAATAGATACTCACATATAAACAACCTTGGATAATGAAGTGATTCAAAAATTTACCCTTTCCTTATACTTTTCCTTGACCAAGGGTATGTAAACCTTATTTATAATAGTTAAACTATTTTTATTAAATTATAAAAATACTAAATACATAAATAGGATATCATATATTATCTTCTAATAATTCTTTGTTAATAATATTTTAGTAGTATCATTGTTTCGGGTGTTAACTGATTCATTTTCATTTATATTATTGGTTTTTTAAGAATTTTTTGATATTGATAAGATGTATTTGATTCATATCAAGAATAATATTAAGGTCTCAACCCTTATTTTTAATCATAAAATTAAAAATATTCTTGAATGGTTATGATGGGGAATGAATTCATTACGTTTGTGAAGACTGTAATCTATACGTATGCACGAGCGATTATATCATTCTATTAATGGTGAATTAATATATAATTAGACGTTATATCATATATAAAGAATATTTAAAATGTTATATTTATTATTTAAATCATTTATACTCATTATTATACCCATCAAAATAATGAAGTGTTTGAGTAACAAAATTCACCACGATGTTGAGACAGTAAGCCGTACATACGCACATATGGATAATTTTCATTCATAGGATGGATAGAATAATGAATATGGTTGTCCCATATTTATAATAACATCACTGTTTGTATATGTTACTGGAGTTTTTATTTTGGAATGGAACCAACAATTAAAGAGGAAGTGGAATATGAAAAGAACTTTCAATGAGATTGTGAAATTGTTACATTTTCAGGTGTTTCCTTTTGAGATGATCAAAAGGGATCCATAGGTTGGATTTTAGATCAATGTAAGGCCTCTAAGTCTATGTTTTGGTAGTTGGGAGGATATTTGAGGGGGGTTGGCTGAGAAAAATGGATATGGAAGTGTGATTTTTAGAGAAGGGTTTGTACACTTTTATAAGAGAGATGATGGTCACTGTAGAAAAACATCGAAATATTGTTTTATTATACAGCCATAATCTATTTATAATGGTTCAAGAATGATTTATTTCAAGGATATGTTAGTTATGTGACGAAAAACTCTCAAAAAATATGTTTTAGACTAGTTTAGGTCACCTTATTAGCAAAATCCATTCAATTTATTTCTTAGTTAAATATTTTAACTTTTACCATGTATTATTGTATTTTTATAATAAATTGATAATAACCTTACAATAAAAAGGAAAGATAACCCCAAGTATTTTATTATTAATCTATATTTCTATATCAAATTCCTTTTTTAAAACCATATATTTTTAGTAATATTATATCAATTAATAATATAGCATTTGTTTTAAAAACTCATTTATGTCAATTTTGACAGAATTTGGTATTTTGTTTTTGTTATAGTCATAAAAACATTATAAATTCGAAAAAAATCTATTCATCCAACCTTAACATGTCATATGTATCCTGAAAATTAGTGTAATTCATCATAAACTACAATTTACATTTATTTAGATATTTATAATGTCAATTGTTTTAATCATTCATTAGTATGGTAATTATTGCATCATCGTTGTATCATAAATAAATTTAATTATTTAACATCTAAAAATTATAAATAAATTACCTTTATGTAGGAAATAGTTTTAAATTTTTAATAAATATTTATATTCTTATTTATCTTATGTATAACCCTATATTAAAAATGGTTTAGTTATTAATCATTGAATTTAACACTTTTAACTCTTCTTTAAATAAAATAACAATAAATGGCCTAATCTAATACACGTGGACCAAAATGATCATATTTTATTATTAAGGTTGATTTTTTTCAAAATAATCTTATCCAATAGAATGAGAACATGTGTTATGCTAATTATAATATCATTTTTAACATTAATTACGCTATTTACTTTTATCTGTGGTAAATTGAAGTCAAAAGTTACTATTAACCAAAAATTATTTTCATCTTATTGAACGAAATTATACTTACTGAGGTCAACCGTGTCTCTTGTATTATTTAAATTTAATTCATAGAAGTGGTAAAATTATGTTTTATGCAAATTTTCAAATGTGTCTAGAAGGTGGGTAAAAGAATGTAAAATGTTCAATACAATTTTATATATCTAATATTATTATAGAATGACTCAAATGAATTACATTGATCATATATAGGTATTATGTATCTATTTTTAACTAATATTTATTTAAATAAAATAACTAATTATTTAAAAAAAATCAATTTTTAATCAATAATTTAGTGTTTTTAACTAATCATCAAAAATTAAATGTTTTCAGAAAAATACCAAAAATTCACCCAAAGCTAAATTTGATATTCCAATTCCAAAAAAGAATTCCATTATGAAAAATAAAACTTATAAATTTTTAAAAAGTGGGTATTACTAGTCATAAGTACTATTTTTATTAGTCATAGTGTGTTAAAATTCCAAGTTGCATACAATCCGAGCTATTTCATTATTCAACGAAAATGTACCATTGAATCTGGGGGTGTTACATTCTCCCCAACTTCAAATAATTTCTTCCTTGAAATCTATATAATATTACTACATAAAAATATTTGGGCGGTTCTTCATCATAAGATCCTCACGATCTCACATTGCCTCTTCCATCATGTGATATCTCCATAGAACATTCTCCAGACGAGTCGTTTGGTTTCTCAAAACATGTTCTATAGTACTAATAATTCTTACAGGCTCTTCGCTTTAATAGAGGACAGGTTCCAGTTCTATTTCTTCATAGGTGAGTACATGCATTGGGTCAGGCATGTATTTTCTCAACAGTGATACGTGTAACATATCATGAACATTGGAGATACTTGGCATCATTTCCAAATAATAAGCTACAACTCCAATTCATTCTAGAATTTTGAATGTTTCTACATACATGGGACTTAATTTACACTTCTTATATAAATGTATAACACCCTTCTCTAGAGATACCTTCAACAAAACACGATCTCCTACTTGAAATTCCAAATCCTTCCTTCGTTTATCAGCATATCTTTTTTCCTACTTTGAGCTACTTTGATGAGGGTTTAGATAACCTTCACCATTTCCATTTATTCCCTGACATGTTCTTGGCCTACAAGTTTTCTTTCACCAACATCATTCCAACAAGTTGGTGTGCGACATCTGATTCCATAGAACTCTTTATATAGTGCTATCTAAATACTTGAATGGAAGATATTGTTATAGGAAAATTCTAAGTGAGGTAAATATTAATACCACACTCCTTGAAAGTCATGTGAAAAAGATCTCAACATATATTCTAAGGTTTGAATAGTCTATTACGATTTTCCATCAGTTTGATGGTGGAAGGATGTGCTCAAATGAAGTTTAGTATCCAAGGTCTTATAAATACTTTTCTATAATCTTGATTTAAAACAAGGATCTCGATCAGAAATAGTCGATAGGGGTACTCCATGAAGTTTTACAAATTTATTAGTAAATATTCTTTCAAGACGTTCAAGTGGTAAATCTTCACTTATAGCAATAAAATGTGCTAACATTGTAAGAAGATAAACAATGACCCATATTTCATCATTCCATCTAGGAGCCTTTGGTATCACTATGAATAAGCCCGTAGTAATATAATCCTGTTTCACTCAGGAATGGGAAGAGGTTGAATGAATTCTCTAGGATTTTGTCTTGTATCCTTCACTTGTTGACAAACCATACGTTTGGACAAGTAATCAGAAATATCCCTCTTCATGTCATCCCACCAAAAATGTTCTTTCAAATCCCTATACATCATGGTGATACCAGGGTGTATATTGAAATTAGAGCTATGAGAATCATCCAACAATTCCATTTTTAGATGAGTTATGTTAGGAACTCTAAGACTCTTCCCAAATTTCAAAATATTATCTTCATAAACGAAGTCGATCAATATACAATCATTCACAACATTAATTTTCTTTTGGAACTCTCCATAATCAGTCAAAGAAAGTTTTATCCTTTCTAGTAATGATTCATTAGAAAGCATTTGAAAAAAGTATTGATGATTCTCTTTCCATGATTATTACCTTATCTATCTTTACTAGATTCGTGAACATAGGATCCCATTAAAATTTCATCTTGTTCAAAACTCCATGATATTTTTACTCAATGCATTTTCCACCTTATTTTCCTTCCCTAGGTGGTAGTGTATAGTGAAATCATAATCATTGATTTTTTCAAGCCATCTAATTTTCCTCATGTTGAGTCAATTTTGTGAGAAAATATACATCAATATCTTGTGATCGGTATTTATCTCAAATTTTTGACCATAGAGAGAGTTTCCCCATATCTTCATGGAAAATATTACAGCTACTAACTCAAGATCATGAGTGGGATAGTTTTGATCATAAATGTTTAGCTGTCGTGATGCATAGGCAGTAACTCAATCATTTTGCATTAGAATACAACAATTTCCTTTCTTTGCAGCATCACTATAAATAACAAACCCAAAATTACTTGATGGTAGAGTCAAGATAAATGAATTGACTAATATTATCATCAGTTCTTCAAAAAAAATTACACTCCTGTGTCCAAACAAATTATACCCATTTATGTGTCATCTTAGTTAATGGGATAACCAATCTGGAAAAAGTATGGACGAAACACCGATAACAATCTGCTAAACCAATAAAGCTGCGTACATCAGTAATAATCGTTGGTACTGGCCATTCATGTATTTATCTTATATTAGATGGAAAAATAGAGATTCCATCCTTAAGGATAATATGACCAAGGAACGAAATTTTATAAACCCAGAATTTACACTTTCTAAACTTCCCATATAATTCATTTCGTCTGAGGGTTTTTAGAATAGTGTCAATGTGATTTTCATGATCTTACTAACTTTTAGAGTAAACCAAGTTATCATCAATAAATATCACAAAAAGTTCATCAAGCTATTCCTTGAAAACTCTATTCATTAGATCCAAGAAAATAGAGGGTGCATTAGTCAGTCCAAAAGGCATTATTGTAAACTTGTAATGCCCATACCTAGAATGAAATGTTGTTTTTGGAATTTCTTCCTTCTTAACGCACAATTAATGATATCTAGATCAAAGTTAAATCTTTGAAAAATATTTATCTCCATGAATTTGATCGAATATATCATCAATGTGAAGTACGGGATACTTGTTCTTTGTTGTTATGGCATTGATCTCCATGTAGTCAATGCACAACTTCATATATCCATATTTCTTCATAAAAAAGAATAGGGGCTACCCATGGAGAAAAACTAGGGTTAATAAATCCTTTATTACAGAATTCCTCTATTTGTTTCATTATTTCAACTAATTCTATAGTATCTATTCTATATGGGGTCCTCGATACGGGTCTTGAACCAGGAATTGTGTCAATGGAAAACTCAATTTCTCGTTCTTGAGGATTTCTTGGTAAATCCTCTAGAATCACATCAAAATATTCTTTCATAATAGGTATATACACTATTTGAACATTCTTTTCATCACCCATAGTTTTTTTATTCTCTTCTTCCCCAATAATTGAATTTAGTAGAGCTATTAGGGGTGAATCGAGATAATAATAAGATGGCGATGTTTCAGCTCTAATGATAAGGAAATACTTATCATTATAAAAAATTGTAACCTTCTTATTACTAAAATAAATTTTCGCATCATGTTCTGAAAGACAATATATACTGAGAATTATATAAAATTCAGTCATGGGTATGCTTGTGAGATTAAAAAATAAATCACGTTGATATGTCGTAATGGGAACTGATACATGAATCATTGTTTCAATGATACTTCCCTTATGATTTTTGACTGATAACTCCCTTGTTAAATCAAATTGTAAATATCTAATTTTTTAGAAAACGGGGAAGATATGAAATAATGAGATTATCTAGAATCAAATAAAGCATTGTCTAAACTTGAGAGAACCATTAAATTACCTTCCCCACATCTTGCGGAGTTTCAACCTCACCAATAGTGATCGAATAAGCTTGGCATTTCTCCCTTGGCCTTTCCTAAAGTATTTTTCATTGTATATTAGGAAATTCATTTGCATAATTCCCCATTTCTCTACAAATTTATCATTAAACATTGACAAACTCTTTCATTCCCTTGAGCTTGGTGGGATTTTTCACCACAATTGTAACAAAATCCAATTCCCTACTGGCAACTACCAGGGTGTGTTTACCATATTTATTACAAGATGAAAATACAACTTCTCCTTTCTTCCCTAATTTCAATTTCTAGAGTGTTCAACAGATCTCTTATTCTTTTTATTTTCTCTAAATTCGTAAGACATAGTGAGTTTTTTTCTGTCTTGATAGCACATAGGAAAATATATTCATATGATGGGAAGGATTCTAAGACTAATGCTCGACCAAGAAATGGTTTTAACGCATAATATAATCAATCATTTTTACTCCTTGGGTTACGTATATAATCTATTGTATACCTTGATAACCTTGTAATGTTTGCCTCATACTTTGGAACATTTTTATCCTCTGTTTTCCCTCTAACTCTGAAATTGTCTTCCGTATCCACTTGATAGTCCCGATGAAAGTATTTTTATAATAAAATAACTTTAAACTCCATTCATTTCATATTTGATACTTCTTCATCTTCCTTTGTGTTTTGAATTAATGAACACCATTGATCTCCATCTCCCGTGTGGTGATAAACTTTCCGGACAACTTTTTCCATTTCGCTACTCCCCAATGAATGAAATAATTTCTCTAAAGAACTTATCCATGGTCAGATACAAATTGATCTATAGACCCATTGAATGTTGGTGGTTGTCCCCTCATGAAGTGGTTTGACATTAATCCTCTACATTGTGGAATAGGGTACTCTATATGGGTGAGGTTATTATTAATAACCTGAGTGAGTTATCCCATTATGGTGATAAGATAATCAGCATCAGTTGCATTATAAGCTCCACTATAATTATCTTTTGTAGGAGGGAAATCCGTACATGGATTACATGCATTGATACAGTTTATATTCCTTCTACTAGGTGCCATTTCTAAACAATGGCATACACTAGATTAATATATGTATCCCAATACATAATTCCACATTTGTAAAATATTTACCATAAATTGAACAGTTTTTTGATATAATCCATAACCATAAAAAATTTCTTGGAGAAATTATATACTCATAAATCCTTCATAATGGTTTAAAAATAAAATGTGAATTTTTCTAAGCATATCAAACGAGAGTGTTGTCACAAAGAGTGAATAAATCCATGTTTTTGTGTACCCTAGATACCCTGGCTCTAGCCCGAAACTCCTTGTCCGAGTATTCACTCCTATGTACATCTGTTCTAGAGCCTCCTCTACATGCTCTTAACTATAAAGTAATGTATATTTTTTGGAAAATACACAAAATCACTACATTACCAATATTCTAGGAATTTATTCTTTTCTAATCCTCTAGGTATATCATAGGGTAATGTTCTCTAATCAGAGTTCTTTTCTAAATATAATTCCATGGTTTGTACTAAACATCTTATGATACCAACTATAACTCCCTGACCCTAGTTACCTAGAGTCTATGCATATTACATAACATTGACATGACACAAGGAATCATGTCCTGAAAGACTGATCAGATTATTAGCCTTGAAAGTACTAGATACATATATTAGTTTTACATTACATCATGAAATAGAAAAAAGCATTGTCTCATTTTAACACAATCATCTTCCAGAGACAATTCTTACTGGTAATTAATAATATACTTCTTCACATCCTAGGAAAAATAAAACAATGAAAGAGGTGATCTCAGGTGCTCAAAAATGATAAAAATATAGAGGAAAATATCTTAAATAAGAATAATACTTTACTGAAATGCATAAGAATAAAACACAAGCATTTTAATTATAAACATGAGCATAATATGAAAAATATAAACGATATAATTCCATTTACTTATTCACATGGATATTCTACTAGTCGAATAATCACATGTAATATCAATAGTGAAATTCATAATGATGGAATGCATAATGTCAGACATTAGAACCACATAGTCATGTCCTAGTGCCAAGACTACAAATAAGATTTTATCAAGACCAAGTTCCAAGACACTAGTTTGTCTCATGAGACCAACCGATGCATCTAGGAGATATACCGGGTGCCATCTGTTATATACTAATTCCAATGCATTCATCATATGAAATTGCTGAAAAATAACATAAAAATTTGTATTAAAACTAGAATATGAAATATAAATACTTTAACAATAAACCGTGAATTGTATAAAAATATCACATCCATAGTCAAACATATCATAAAACCTCAAATACAATATAGATGATTCTATAAAAATAAATCAACTTCAAACAAGCTTAAAATCCAATATAGAATGTTGGCATAGATGAAATCAAAACTATTTGAGAGAAATATCTCATTCTATTTTGAAACCATTTAAAAGTCATGTAATTTTAAAAGAAAACATTTATTTTAAAAATATTCTTATATTTTTGTAAGGGATTCTTTGAAGGTGTTACAATGGTGGAAAATATCTACAATCAACGTATAATTAAAAATAATTATATCCATAATTTTGTCGAAAATGTCATAAAAGGACCTTGTTTGGAAAAAGATGGAAATATTACTTTATAAAAATTCTATAAAAAGTACCAAATGTGTATAAATGACTTTAACCCATATTCTAGGAAAAAGTAAAAATGTTTTTAAATACATTTTTAAGAAACACAGATGTTGATGATAAAGTGGTCCCAGTGGATACCCACGTATAAACAACCTCGGATAATGAAGAGATTGTAGAATTAACCTGTAACTTCTACTTTTTCTTGATAAAGGATATGTTAACCTCATTATAATAGTTAAATCATTGTTATTAAATTATATAAGAACCAAATACATAAATATGATATCATATATGATCTTTTAATATTGCATTGTTAATAATATTTCAGTAGTATCATTCTTTCAAGTTTTAACTGATTTGTTTCCTGTTATATGCTTGGTTACGTAAGCCATGTTTGTGATGGATATGATGTATTTGATTAATATATATAATGATATTATGTTCTTAAAAATTAATTTTAATCAAAAAAATAAAATTTTTCGTGAATCTTTATGATGGGGAATGAATCTTTTCACATTCATAGATATGGTAATCTGTACGTATGCACGAGCAACAATATCATTCTATTGATGGTGAAATAATATGTAATCTGATGGTATATCATATATAAAGAATAATTAAAATGTTATATTTATTATTTAAATCAGTTATACACATTATTATACCCATCCAAATAATGAAGTGTTTGGATGAGAAACTACACCACGACGTGGAGACGGTAAGCTTTACATACGCACGTATGCTGACTTGTCATTCATAGGATGGATATAATAATGAATATTGGTGGAACATATTTTTAATAACATCATAGTATGTATAAGGTAGTGTATTTATTATTTTTTATGGAAACAACTAAGAAATAGGAAGTGGTTGAAGAAATGAATTTTGAAAGAGGTGCTGAAATTATTATCTCTTCTTCAGGTGTTTCCTTTTGAGTTGATCAAATGGGCTTCTTAGGTTGGATTTCTGATAAAATTAAGGACAATATAATGAATTGAGGGTAGTTGGGACGTTATTTGAATATTGTTTGGTAGAGCCAACTAGATGTGGAGGTGTGATTTTTAGATAATGGGAAGTAACCTTTTATTATAGAGGCGAGGGTCACTTTAGGAAATGTTTAAATATTATTTTATTATACAATCATACTCGGTTTATAATGGATCAAAATTTGTTTATTTCGAGACTAAGGTGGGTATGGGTAGTATTAATTACAAGCATTAGGTTTTATACAGGTTTAGGTCTCCTTATTTAACATTCTCTTTTAGATTTAACTCTTAGTTAAATAGTTTAACTTTTACCATGTATTCTTGTATTATTATAATAAATGGTTAATGAACTTACTATAAAACCCCAAGAGAACCCCATTTTGTTAATTATTAATATATCTATCCTTATATACATACTTTGAACGAAACTTAGATTTTTAAGAATATTATATCAATTATTATTACAATATATGTTTTAAAAACTCATTTATGTAAATTTTTTACACTATTTGGTATTTTCTTTTTGTGAAAGAAATAAAAAAATTATCACATATAAAAAACAAATTTACCTGCCCTAACATGTCATATTAATGTATAAAATTAGTTAAATTCATCATAAGTCTCAATTTACTTTTATTTGTATATTTATAATATCATTTATTTTAATCATTCTCTAATAAAGTAATTACTGCATCATCATTGTATCATAAATAAATTTATTTATTTAATGTATAAAAATTATAAATAAAATACCATTATATTGAAATTCATTTTAAATTTCTAATTAATATTTATAAATGAATTTATCTTATGTATAACCCTATATTAAAAATGGTTTAGATATTAAACTTTGAATTCTGCACTTTTAACTCTTCTTTAAAGAAAATAATAATAAATGTCTTAATCTAATCCAAGTAGACCAAAAGGATCATATATTATTCCTAAGTCTAATTTTGTTCGAAATAAACCTATACAATAGAATTATTATATGTGTTAGGGTAAATATAATATCATTTTAACCTTTAATTACACAATTTACTTTTAACCGTGGAAAAAAAGTCCAAAGTTACTATTCATAAAAAAATATTTTCAACATATTGAAGCACATTTTTATTACGGATTTCAACTCTGTCTCTTGGATTTTATAAATTCAATTCAAAGAAGTGTTAAAAATGTGTTTTATTCAAATTTTCAAATGCTCCAAGAATGTGGGTAAAAGACGGAAAAAGTTCAATAAAATTTTATATTTCTAATATTATTATAAAATGACTCCATTGAATTAAATTTAACATATATAGGTATTATGTATCTATTTTTACATAATATCAATTTAAATAAAATAACCAATTTTTTAAATAAAAATACATTTTTAGACAATAACACATTTTTTTCACTGTTCATCATAAATTAAAAGATTTCAGAAAAATACAAAAAATTCTAATAAGCTAATTTTGATTTTCTGATTCCAAAAAAGAATTTCATTTTGAAAAATAAAATTTATAAAATTTTAAAAAGTGGGTATTACTATTCCTCATAGCTATTTTGATTTTTCTTGGTGTGTTAAAACTCCAAGTTGTGTACAATGCAGGCTATTTCATTATTCAAAGTGAAACAGACCGTGGAAGCTTGAGGTGTTACATATTATTTAAAAAAACTCATGTTAATGATTTCCAATCAAATACAATGTAGAATTGGAAAAATATGGATCAAAAAGAAAGGGAATCAAAAATATTTTGGATATTTCCCTCAAAACTATTTGAATTTGATCCATTCACACTAAGACTATGGATATGAAGAAAATATAAAGTAATTCATAATAATCCCTCATTACTCTAAAGACATGAGCCTAATTTTTATTGAGAGATTTAGTGTGGAAATAGATAATTTCAAAACAAAATCCGACCATCCTATCAGTGACATGAATTTATTATCAGGTTGTATTCAAATTATTTGTTTTTCTTAACTATTCTCTTTGGTCAAATAACCCCTACATATATGCATAAAATACCCTTTCAGGTTGCACATGCCAAATAATAAAATAAATTAATAAAAATAAATTATTTTTCCAGAACATTAATGTATTTTATGTTTTAACAAAGCAATTATAAAAATTTTTGTTTTAGGACATAAAATATTTTTCTACAAATAATGAAATAGAAAAATATAAAAAAGGTCAATTTTAGGTAATAAATAAAAACTCGTGAAAATTTGATCTATATGAACAAACAGGACTAAATGATAGGAAACCCATAAAAATGGATGTGACTTACTACAGCTAAAAAATGTTTTTTTACAACTACAAGACATCATAATAATATATAATATGATTCTGTGTAGGAATTGATGATCATGCATAACTACAATTAATCTATTAAAAGATGATTTTACAAATAAATTATTCTATTACACTTTAGATTCCAAATAGAAGTTACCTTTGTGGGATATAACTACACAATTAATTAAGGGAAAATAAAATCCCACTATTGAAATTTTGTATAAAAAATAGAAGATAGATCGATGTATAAGGGATTTATACAACTTGTTCCATTGGGATTCTTTTCAATGTTATAATTCATATAAAATGACATTTGAATATTTCGTAAACGTAGAAATAAAAAAATAATTCATAAATTTTCATAAATGATGATGACCCTCACATAATCCATCACCACATAATTTAAAATTATTTCAATAGAGTTATCTATCATTAAAAAAATAAATTAATTCAAGTAAACTAAACCCTTCATGAAAGAATATCATTTTTTAACAACCATACATTTATTAAAAAAATGCCAGTCCCTGCATGTGATGGTGACTAGAAGTCATATTTTTTATTCACCCACTTTTCATGCACTCACATTGTTCCCCATATACACTAAGATTTCCACAAACCTTGGGTTACCACTTACTCATCATGGTCATATATAAACAATTTTTTTTTCATTAGTTTTGGATTAATATAGGAATCTATTTTTTGTTTCAAACTTCAATAAACAATATATAAATATATATTCCCACTACAACCTGATTATATATGTTCATAAATTTTTTGGACCACCAGTGAATCCATTCACAAAACTACTCTAATATTTACATGCTCCTCCTCAAGCCCCAAACATAGGACCACTCATATATAAGTTTTATTGTAACATAAATTAAATGAAGTCTATTATGTAAGGATTTATTTATATATAAAGAAAAATTATATAATAAAATAGCATCATCAATGAATCAAAAATAAATATTATCATCCATTATATAAAAAATTAAATTATATGGTATTCCCTCTTCCATGATTTTAATTTGTAATGTTAATTTTTCAAAGACTACAATTATTCTCTACTCACATTTCATTATGTTAAACCCAACTTGTATAACTAAAAACTAGAAGTGTAATTTTTCAAGGATTATTATATTGAATTTTTACATGTATTTAAAATATAGTTACAAAACCTTTTATTAGGAAGGTTATTGATTCAAATAACACAAAAATGATGGAAGCCACTTTTCAGTTCAATGATATCATCTATTACATTAAGATGACGTGACCATAATGTTTGTATGTATATATATATATGTTAGAATTATTATATTTAATTTGATTTATAAATCATAAAAATATACACACCTATAACCCAAAGGTTTCATAAAATTCAATAATAGTTTTATAAACATTTTTTTATAACATAGTGTATATTTATTCCACAATTTCATAATGTATGAATCCTTTTTAGTCATTTGATATATAATATATTAATTAATTGTATATGGAATAAAAAAATACGAAATTTATGTGTCTCATGTTATTAGTAAATGGGTACACAAAATAGATATATAATAAATCAACATAGGTGACCAAAATAAATATCAAAAATGAATAAGTAATAAATGAAAAAATGTGTAAGATGATATAATAATAAATTCATAACTACAGGAATAAAATACACATGGATCATAACATGAAAGATGAAATAATTTTATGGAATAAAATAGGAAAATATATAGTAAATAATAATTAGAAATCATGACTTTAGTTATTGTTAACTACAAGTCATTCATGACATAATGAACTAGTCTAACGACCTCTTTTCCATAACATAATGGACTTTGATAACCACTCAGGTACCATAACATGGTGGTACCATGAGATATTAACATTTAAAAAATACATTGTATTGATAAATTAGTTCAGAAAAACCAATGACAAGATGAAAAACAATAGATATGAATGCCACATAAACATGAAATAAATCATAAATTAATAGAAAATATGTACCCTATTGGAATGAAATGGGTTTCTATTTTTTTTCACAAGACATAAAAATTATTCAACCAAATAAAGAATATTGATATTTATAAAAAAGTAATATCAAAATTAAAAACATAAAAATAATTAAATTATTATAAGAAAAACATGTATTTGAAATGATGTGAAATTCATCAGAGAATGAAAAAAAAATTGTCTAAAAATCAAGGAAAATTATCCTTCTAACAGGTAAATTTTTCTTTCAATAAAATTGATTAAAAATAATTGATTCTAAAAATTCATAAAGAAAGAGAATATTTTTTAATTATATATTTAACAGTAAAACATTAAAAATAATATGTAATGATAGAAAAGATGAAATATGTGCTAGAAAATAATAGTGCGGAAAATATAATAAAAGGGAGAGAGAGGATGATTCTCTTCCAACACTACTAAATAAGTAAAAAACATTGTACATAGACCATAATCAATCATAAATTATTATATTAAAATAATACATCTAAGAACATAATCCAAAACCTGGACATGTAAGGGAGATATTTCAACCATTGAAATATATAAAGAAACTTCTCCTAACAAATATCATACACTGTAAAAGTTTATTCAGTGAGAGGGAATGGTAAAACAAAATATAATTTCAAAAAATTAGCATATGGGAATAAAAATATGACATATATGTAATGTTTAAGAATATTTCCAAAATATAAATTTATACTTATATAATCATCACAAAAAATAATGATTGAGGGAGAATCCCCTTACAAATGTCAAAATGATGATGTATGAACCAATTACAGAAAATGATTAGAATTTTTTTAAGAAAAATCAATATGAAATAATGAATATTTTATAACCACATATTATTATATAATAAGAAAACACAATAACCCTAAAACATGTTTTCATATATCAAAATCAACTTTTGGATAATTTGGGTGATGTGTAATGTATTGACCAGATCTTTTATAAATAAAATTCCCTTATTATATTATTTTTTATTATGTAATATGGTTATAAAAAACACATGTAAGTTTTTAGATTTATTATATACAATGGGATTCATTATTCTGTTATGAATATTTACCAATTATAATATAGTATTTAAATAGTAATAATATGATTTGTATAAATGTAGGGATTTAACAAATCTAGTTGAACCAGACAAAGGAAGTGATAACCTCATCCAATAGAATTGTACACTATGACACCCTTTAATCAGAGCTTCAGAGAAAGGTATAATATATATTATTTTCTCATAACCAGTCATAAGATAATATCCAATAACTTAATTAGGAGAAAACCATTTACGGAATTTGTTCAAGCTTCTAGAGATCATCGTCCAAACCATGTTCATCCAATGACCCAATGAATGTCTCACTATTTTAGACCTTACACTAGGGAATAATTCACCATAATAAAGCGATATGTATCAACACCATATTAATATTAATATGTAAAATTTATAGAATAATTTTTTTATTTTCATTTTTTCTATTACTTTATATAATATATTGATTCTAATTCAATTATACACAGATTTCATATTTAGGAAATATGAAAATTCATTTAAGGGATTTATGATGATCAATAAATAGATTTTTTGAAAAAATATTATTTTAATAAAATTTTATTATTATATAACATTTATTAAATACAAATGGTTATATAACTTTTATGAAGTGAAATATACATCTTATTAGGATTCAAAAAAAAAAATTATTCCATAAAACCAATCATTTTAATTATTATGATTTATTTATTTTTAAATAGAGAATTCACATATTAAAAAAATATAGAATGAATATTATTTTTGTAATCACAATTTAATATTTTCAAAAGGTTATTTTTTCATATTTTTGTGAGACAGTAGAAAGTTTCTGGTAAAAAATAAGTACTATATAAAAATATGGTGTGTTTTATGACCACATAATAACCCAAAAATGAGGAAATTAATACTATAATTGGAATCCTCATCTAAAAAATTGTTCCCTTTAAAATAATTAGACTTTATGTTTAGTTTATTATTTGTATAATTCCTTTATAAATCCTCCATAACCATTAATATATTTGAGATTTTTAAATTTATTTATTTGAAAGTGTGTCTCACCTCCACATAAGCAAGGGAATAATTTTAATAATTTTGGCCCATGGCCAAATAAATTAATGGGAAAATATTTCTTTTGTTAGAAACCAATGGATGGATTTGGGTTTTGAATATTTTATTTTGTAGAGTCCAAAACCAAAATATTAATGAAATCCCACTTTTTCCTATATAAAACCACCCAATCTCCCTTGTTTAAGAACTCAATATTCTTGGAGAACGCCATTACACTAATATAATCTCTCTATAAACCACCCAAGGTTCTCCAATCTCTCATTGAGCACATTTAAAAACTTAATGTGTCACACATTCAAGTAACAGTTCATTTATTTATTCTCATTATTCATGTTTCTTTGTTATGTTATGTCTTATACTTTCCCTTTACTATTTTTGGGATAAATCATTACATGTCCCTATTATTTCATATTTTATTTAAAAATTATTATAGTTCCCTTTCTCTCACATTAATGCATTTAATAATTTTTTGCAGACGTTGTTTTGCTGCCAAAATTTCATAAGGGAACCACTCTTTATTCCCATTATTTAGGAATACTATTCTTTTTATTCCCATTAATGTTCAATTTTTAATGATGGGGATTGTTTTATCACCTCCACCATAATGTCCTTATGATATATAAATTATTAGAGACTTATTTATCTCTCATTAAGTCATTTCATGAATACTTACTCTTCCTCGTTTTGCGGCTGAGATTTCGTCATGGGAATCCATGCCAACTTAATTTTGTAGTGAATACCATACCGAATTTCTATCCAGGGTTTTCATATTTATAAAATTATATTTATAATTATTAACTATTTATATATATTTATTCAACACCCTATATTTATTTTAAAAAATTATTATTATGAATGGGTCTGTGTTGTATGATTTATGTGGCGCACTTAGGTATGAGAAATAAATGAATGTTATGTGTAATCCCATAGTTATATAGCGCTCCAGTGAATTTTAAAATGTTTAGTATCATTATATTTCATGTTGGTGTAGAGATTGAACATTAATTCATAATGGTTATTTTTTCATTATGAACCCTTTGAAGTTATGCTTGATCTATGATGCATTATTTTATGATGTTGCCACATCCTCATGCTACCTTTATGATATAATGTTATATCATTTATTATAATTCATGTTTATGATTCAAACTCTTATTATAACCTAGATATTCCAATTTTATACCATTTTTAACATTTACCTATTTATTTTCTTACAGGGATTTTTCGATCACTCCTTTGTTATGTATTTCACCAGGTTACCCAATGTAGTTTTAAGCACAATAAAGATGAAGAGGTTTTAAATAAATATGTTATAATTGATGGTTAAATTTTTAATGAAATTTATATAATTTAAAAATACACCATACCCCTAAATATTTTGTTTTATATTAAGAGAATCATTATTTACATAAAACATGTATTACTATGTAATAAAGAGAGGAGTTTTTATAGATGATATTAAGGTTAATGTGTAGTTATTTTTGGGATTAGCATTAGAAAACTCTACCGAACAAAATGGGGATAATATTATGGAAAATAAGACATCCAAAGTTTTTGGTTATTAAATATTAAGTGTTTTACCATGTTAATAAATACCTATATAGATAATACAATTTGATGTGGTTCTGGAACAGATAAACCTAGGTGTAAAAACTCCAACACGGTGTTTTGGGTCTTACTCGGGATTACCTGACACATGAAAAAGGGCCTTACTTTACACCTTGTTTGACACTATAGGGGAATAATTGATGGTAATTAATAATCTAATTATGATATCTTATTAAGGGAGTGAAAAAAATCTAATAGTAATATATATTTAGGAAATAGATCACGGATAACGAACACTAAATCCTTAAAGTTCATAAGATAAGGAAATACATTTATGTTATTATTTATCCCATTATTGTTATAAAACTCCCATTTATGTGTTTAAAATATGATTATACTGACACTTAATAATCCTTTTATTCTACACAATGGTCATAAATATTAGTAATTGAATAAATAATCAATTCTAATAGAAATGTAATGACTACCCCAATGACATACCCAACCCAATGAGAAATGAAATTAACCACTTCATTATGATATAATCTAATATCAATCGGGTTCTGATGAGAATATGTGATCAAGAAGAGCATACAAACACGCTTAAGAGATAACAAACTTCAATATTTATATTCAAGTGTTAAAATTATCTTATTTTTATTGGGTCATATGATCCCTTAATCGCGGAGCAGTTCATCAACTCCGCTGAAAATATGTTATTTATATTTCCATATTTTAAAAATGTCAAGGTCCTTCATTATGATAATCATATGGAAGGTGAAGTTGGTCAGTGGTATATGTTGATCTAAAATAGGATATTTAGGGAAGCTATTGAATAAATGGGTGGAAGGATTTCTTAAAAATTTGTATCGATAAATATTTTTCTCACATTAATCATCATAAAATGGAATGGTATTTCCATTTCCTCCTGAAACAATATGATAAATATATCTGGGTGTATAAGGGAACCTTAAAAATACTAGCATGATATGCATCTTGATTTTTCATTACACCTAAATGTAAGGTTTACCGGTTCTTTGGTGGAATAAAACCTAACCAATGAAAATCCATGATGATCTGTCACATTGATATCTATGAGAAAATATTTCAATGTGCCCTCAGAGAAGAAATGGAGTATGGTGAATATAAGGGCTATCACGTAGATTTGAAGAAAAAAGTGGATATTAATTGTAGTGGTCCAATAGAGAGAACTAATGGTGTAAATAAATTTCAACACTTCATGTGTCAAAGGTACAGAAAGAAGAACCATAGAAATTACATAAATTGGATGAGTAAATGTGGTAGGTATTGGAAGGAAGGTCACCCAGGCAATGAATAATGAAAAGAGAAACCCACAACTATGATGGGAGAAAGGAATGTTTCGAACAACCCTCAATTTATTGATCATTGCAACAACTATAAGGGATAAGGGAAGTCTGCAAATCAATGCACTAAGCCATGGATTTTTAGAGAAAACCAACAACCGCCATGTTATAAAGGGTGAGGTTTTTCCATCACTACCACCTAAGTGTATCTAGACAATGATGTGGTGACATGTATGCATGTTGTTCATTCACTAATAGTGATAATATTTTTTGATTATAGCTATATGTCTTCCTTCATATCATGAATGTTTAATAGAATTATTCAAAAAACGCCAAAAATCATAGACATCGAGTTATCAATGAAAATATAAAATGGGGATTTTATTACAACCCATGTATATATATCCTCCATTATAAATGTTTTGGATATTAATCTCCCCTTGAAACATTTTATTTTCCCTATGATGAAATTTTATTAAATTCATGTAATGGAATGGATTTCTCAATATATATCCAACATAAATTTATGGGTGAATGAAATAACTCTCTGTATTTCAAATTATTATAAGATTGTGTATAAATGAAAGGGGAAGGATGAATCCTCTATAGAAACATCATATTAAGCAAAAATATTATTTCCATATGAGCATTCCAATCTAACTCAAATTATTGTGTCTAAGGATAAGGTGATCCTTTAATACATTCCTTTTGAGGGAACACATTTATGTGTTTCCATAGTTATTTCCATGTCTTCCTCTAACTATATCGGTTGAGTTTCTAATTGATCTTATACCCAGGGAATTACCACTATCCCAGACTCTATATATAATGTTTGTGTTGAAATTTATGATATGAATAAAAAACTATGTAAGAATCTGGATAAAGGGTTTATATGCCCATGTGCTTCACCATGGGGTTAACTAGTTCTATTCTCTAAGAAGAAGTATGGGTTAATTATCCATTGTATTCATTATCATGAGCCCAACATGTTCAAAATAAATAACTAGTATTCTCTTCTAAGAATTTATGACCGATTTAATTAGTTACAAGGAAAACAATAATTCTCTATGTTGGATATTCAATTGTGATATTACCAAGTTAGGGAGAAGAATGAGGATATCCCCAAGACTGCTTTCCGTACATGGTATGGGCACTATGAGTTAATAGTAATGATTTTCAGAATAACTAAATCTACAAATATATTCATAGACATGATAAATATAGTCATTATGGATTACCTCAACATATTATTGTAAGTCATCATAGAGGATATTCTTTTATATTTTAAAATCAAGGAGAAGAATTAGAAAAATATGATAATTATGATAAAATTCCTGATAAAGGATAATATTTATAAAAATTACAACAAATTTGAGTTTTGGATGAAAGAAGTATCACTATTAGGGCATATCATCACAATTAATTTGATATCTTTGGTCCTTTAAAAATAGAATAAATTTATAGATGGTTGATTCCAACGTCTATGATAGATATATTTAGTTTCCAATGTTTAGATGGATATTATCAATGATTCATGATATATTTTTAATAATTATCAAACCCTCTTACCAAACTAACTTAGAAGGTTGTCATGTTTTATTATAATGATGACTGTAAAGAGAGATTAAAATAGTTGAATATTATACTTTTCACTACCCATGTTCTTTAAATACCCTTATGAGGATAACTTTTCATTGTAATTAGTGATTCTCCGAAGAAGGGTATGTGATGTGTGCTGATGCAAAATGAAAACCTTATATAATGTGCTTCAAAGAAGATGAATTTTCCTAAACAGAACTACCCAATGTCTGATCTAGAGTTTGAAAATATGATCTTTTCTTTGAAAATTTCATGTAATTATATCTTTGGGGAGAAGTTTAAAATATATATATATCACCATACCTCATATATATATTCACACAGAAAAGAGTTCAATTTACACCAATGAAGATGGTTAGATCAAAGCAAAGTCTATAACTGCTCAAACCAGTTCCATCCTTGAATGGTGAATAATGTGGTAGGAATCTCTAATTAGAAAGGACCTAGAAATTATATAAGTTAAGAAAATTGAGAGGGAATCTATATTCTTATATTTGGAAAGCATGGACACAATAATCATAAATTAAGGGACATCATTAACCCTTTCATAAATTCTTTCACAACCAACTCTTCCAGAGACTCTAAAGGATGCTTAATGAGTTGATGTGGTAATTTAGTAGAAATTGGAAGCTATAAAAAATGATAAATCCTGAGATTTCCATGATAATGATGAATCCATTGTAAGATTTGTGTCAAAAATATGTGTACAATCAAATATTGAGTAAAATAAAGAGATATTGGATGATGCGCTTAATGCTAAATTCACTTTCTACCTAGGAAACAAATTTATATATCTGGATATTCTAGAATTCAATTAGTGGGTCAATATGAAGAAGTATATCAAAGAATATATTTCTTCATTTCTATTTATGTCAGCATGTAAATGAATAAAGGAAAAACCCAAGTTGATGATTCAACAATTATTCTTACCTACATGGAAATGGGAAAACATCACCATGGACTTTGTCACCAGTCCTCCAAATACATCAATAGGGAATAATTATATACATTTTGTGGTGGATCATCTTAGAAAGACTGCCCATGTCATTGTGTTATGAGAGAAATTATCACTAGATCTACATTCAGATATATACATCATGGAAGTTGTCTTAATTCATGGAGTTCCAATACTAGTGGTATCCATTTGAGAAACAAGATTCACCTAAAATTTATAGGAATGTATTTATCATTATCTAAACACTGAGTCGAAATTCATCATGATGTATCACCCTCAAAACATTTTCCAATCATATAAGACTATCCAGAAACATTAGGACATGTTGAGATCCTGCTCAAATGACTTCAAAAAAGGATTGGATCCACATCTTTCTTTGGTAATGTTATATTAAAATTATAGTATCCACATGAGCATCCAAATGGATTCCTATGTAGACTTTTTTAGGAAGAGGTTCATATCACATGTGTTATGAGATGATGTTGGGGAAGGAAAACTACTAGTTCTTGAAATGGTTGTGGAAATGGTAAAAAGGATCATCCCATTCAGCAACTTATCAAGACTACTTAGAGTCGAAAAAATAGTTATTCTAACAAGAAAAAAAATTTATAGAGTTTGATATTAGGGAATTGGTATTTATCCACATATCTCTATGGAATAAATTGATGATATTTGGGTATAAGGGAATGCTTATTCCTTGATAAATAGTCCCATTTGAGATCCATGATCACATAAGAGTGGTGGCCGAGAGACTTTCACTACCACAAAACATATCTAGAGTTCATGATGTATTCTTTATACCAATATTGAGGAAGTACATACATGACCCCTCACATGTACTCAATCCAGAGGTTGAACCCTTGGATAATTATTTTTCCTATGAGGAGATGCCACTGAATATCTTAGATCGTAGAGAAGAATTTCTACGAAATAAGACAATGTACCATGTAGAAGTGTTGTGGAGAAACCCCATGATTAAACAAGAAACATGGGAACTGAAGGATGATATTAGATAAATTATTCTCATCTATTTTAAGGGCTATAATGAAATTGTTTTCGGTGAAATTTCTCAAGAGGGGAAATTATAATGACCCAAACTTATATTAATAAATTTCCCCTATGATTTAATATTTTATTATGTAATATGGTTATAGAAAACTCTTATTGTTTTTTGTTATATTAAACAAAATTCGAATAAAAAATCCATTAATAATATTTACCATTTATAATATGTCCATTAAACATAGATTACAAGATTAGTATAAAAATAGGGCATTGACAACTCAAATTGACCAAGACAAAGGAAGTGATGGCCTTATCCTGTAGGATTGTACCATATGAAACCCATTTAAAATAGCATATAAGGGGGATATGATCACTAATATTTTCCATTGACCAAGACCAAGATACTATCCAACATCTTATGCATGAGATAAACTATTTATGGGAGATGTTTAAGCTCATAAAGATCACAACACAAACCATTTTCACCTAACGCCCCTATGGAAGTCACACTGTCAAGCACCTTAATCTTATGGTGTATGCTAGTGTGATAAATGGATATGTATCAATAACTAAATTATATTAATAAGAATATTTTATAGAATAATGAATTTATTTTTATTTTTATCGTTACTTTATATATAATTTTTGTTTGGATACAATCAAACACAAATTGTATTTACGTGTAATTTTAATGTTCAATTAATTAATTTATTTTGATGAATGATGGATTTATTAAAATAAATACAATTAAAAATAATAATTAATAAATAATGTTCAATTATATCAATGGTGATATATTTGTTATGACGTGATGTGTACATTTTATAAGGTTTAAAAAACTATTAGTTCCAAAAAACACAGCATTTACAATAAATATCGGATATTATTTCTTAAGGTATAAATACAAATATATATATAATTATTTAGATAAAATGAATATTACTTTTTAAATCAGAATTACTAAATTATCCAATAATTAATTTTTTATAATTTTTCTCAGACAGTCAAATGTTTGGGTAAAAAGTAAATATTGTTAAAATATAGTGTGTTTTATGACATCGTAATGACCAAAAACTAATGTCATAAATATTTTAATGGTTATTCTCCTCCAATTAAATATTTAACTCAAAAAATATGATTTATTGATTATTTTATCATATTTATTAAGCCTTTATGAATCCTCTAAAATAATTAATATATTTTAGAGATCGAAATTTCTTATTTAAAGTGTGAATCACCTCCACATAAGAAAAGAAAATATTTTAATAATTTATTCTCATTCCATAAAAAATAGTGAAACACAATCCCTGTTATTAGAAACCATGGGAAAACCCGTTAGATGGTTTGTTGTTTTGAATATTTTGTTTTATAGTGTCTAAAACCTAACTATTATATAATTCCCTATCTTTTACTATATAAACCCACCCAAGATCCAATTTCTCTTCTTTAAAACCCCTTTTATCATGTCCTTACTCTCCCCCCCTCTCTTTATAATTCTCTTAAGGCACCCCAATCTCTTAATAATTCTTTTTTCAGGATTTTGGATTCACATGCTCATGAAAGGGTTTTTCCCTTTCTCCCCATCATTCATGATTCTTTATTATGTTATGCCTTCTCTTATCCCTTTCCTAATAATGGGATATATCATTCCTTGTCCCTATTACATCCCATTTTATTTAAAAATGAAGGAATACCCATTTATATCTCATCAACGCATTTTTTTATTTTTTATGTGATGTTGTTAGGTTTTCAATATTTGGTTAATAAACCTCTCTTTCATAGTTTATTAAATAATCATGTTCATTTTATGCCCTTAAATTTTATATTCCAAATGATAGGGTATGTTTTATAACCTTCGACATAATGTAATTCTGATTTCAAGATGATGATAGACCCATTTCTCTCAAATTAAGTCCTTCTATGAATATTTACACTTCCCTATTATGTTCTTGAAATTTTACCGTAGGAATCTATGCCAAAAAATTTCATTTCGAATACCATACACAATTTCTATCAAGGGTGTTCAAATATATGAACATATAATCATTTTTATTGGAGATTTACATTTATTTATTCCACACTCCGTGTTAATGGCATAAAATATGACAATGAATGAATCATATTTGTATGCTCTTTGTGGTGTAGATATGCAAGAGAATGAAATGAAGGGAAGAGTGTGCTTGTAATTATATAGTCCTCCAATGCATTAGATAATGTCTAGTATCATGATACATGCTATTGGTACATGGAGTGAAGGTAAATCCTTTATGGGAAATATTCCATTTTGATTACTTGGTAGTTAGCCTTGACCTATAATGTAATGTTTTATGTTGTTTCCACGTTACAATGATTCCATTATGTGATAATTAAATATCATTTCCTATCATTAATTTTTAATATTAATGCTCATTTTATGCCCTTTTATATGCCTACATTCCATTTTTTTACCTTATTCCTGGTTTATTAACTAATTGGAATATATGATTCACCCCACTCCATATGTATTTTCCCATGTTATCCAATTTAGTTATAATCTCATCCATGTTAAAGAATATTTCAATAAAGATGTTTAAATTTTTGTTCAAATTTTTAATGAAATGTACATAATTCTATAATATGCAAGACATCTCAATCATTTTGGTGGTATTAAGTGTAATTTTATGTAATTAAAACATGTTTTACTGTGTAAAAAAGAGAAAAGTTGTTATATCTAATTTGACTGAATTAATTAAAATTTATAAATATTATATAAAGACTATAATATTATGTGTAACCATATATATAGATACAATAATAGATATTTAAATT
The DNA here is from genome assembly GCA_963277665.1 of Viscum album. Taxonomy (NCBI): domain Eukaryota; kingdom Viridiplantae; phylum Streptophyta; class Magnoliopsida; order Santalales; family Viscaceae; genus Viscum; species Viscum album. Next base: position 896,877,241 of record OY728143.1, on the reverse strand, counting down.
ATAACTGATATGAAATTAGTATAAGAACACTTGAGTAATAAAAAAATATTTTTCATTAAAATATTTTTTATATATTATATGTTTTAACGTAAAATTTAGTTTTCTAATAAATGAAATTGAACTATATTAAATGGAGTAAAAATATAAAATTATTTACCATAACTACTCTTATTCAATTTTTTTGAATTTATCTATTTTTTATATATCTATTCCAAGCGATATGGTTTTCCCTTTTAACACCAAAGATAATCCTTTCCCATCCTACATAAAATGGTTTCCTCCCTTCACGTCCTCCCATCCATCACCACATATGGTGACCATGTTAGGCCTCTCTGATTCCCCCTAATCTAGCATTTATTGGTGGGGTGTCCTTCTTTTTTATTCATCCATTTTGATGGATTTCCATTTAGTTTTTCTATATTATATCTACTTACTTTGGGTTCTATATTTCATTATTATTCAACATTTCTTGGAGGTTCAATTCTGATTTGTGTCCCAAAATGAATTATTTCATGTTTGTATCACCTTAATCTTATTGGAAAAATCTATTTTGGCAGAAATGAAGGTTATACAATTTTTTGGGATTTCATTTATAGTGATGAATGGTGGATCATCCCATTGGCTTCTTCACCCTCCTCTTTTGATATTTTATATCTCATTGTTCTCAACCCCATCTAGATATGCCATGATGATTTATGTGCCATTTTTTGAATAGATTAAGAGGATGCATTGTGTGTCAAAGGTACATCTTGGATGATGTTTTATCCTGTATTGTTTTTGGTTGAATTAGTTGTGATGTATATGGTGGATTCATTTAATACATATTTAATTATTCTTATAGATGTGGTGTGATTAGAATTGGTATCCATAAAATAATGGATTTTGAGGTATTTTCCATATGATGAATATATTGATGAACCAAAGTGTTTTTATTCTAGTGTGTTTTCATTCATGTTAGTATGGTGTTTTTAATGGAGTTGGCCGATATCCTGCATTTTAACTTGTCTGAGATAATTTTTTTGGAAGAGGATTTTTTTGGATTTTATTATTCAAATTTTTTGGTCTTTTTATGTTATATAATTTTCTAAATAATGGAAATATTTATTTTCTGAGGAAGATGGTGATTTGGGGTTTTCTTTGTGATTTTGGTGATTTTAGCCCTATTAACTCAAATTTTAGATGGTTGCAACAACATTGAATTTAAAAGGACATCCATAAGAAGTTCATAGGTTGATCGAGGCTATCACTAGCTATTTTAGGATAGTATGATGGAGTAAATATTGGTTTAACTTTTAAATGAATGGTCAAATTTTAAATTGTGAATTTTGAAATTATTTAATTTGAGATGTGAAAAATAGTTTTTAGTTGATTCTTGATTCCTTCATGTGTGTTCAGGTTCTAACTCAAAATCTTGAAATAAATTTTCCAAAAATTAAATAAATATAATTCGTAGGAAAAAATCATGATTAACATATAAAAACTTGGTAATATGTTTAATCTTTTATTAATAGTATAATATAATTCACTAGCTTACGTTCTAATTAATGTTAAAAATAATAAAAATGTGATACATCATGTTGAATGAATTTTAATAAATTAAAATCAACATAAAACCCTTATTTAATAACTTTATTAGGTCTGAAAGTCATACCTACACATCTCACCGTCATTTTTATTCCTAAATTTCATACATATCATACAATTACATTTTCCCCCTCACCTATCATTCAATAAAAAAGAAAAGTCATTCTTTTTCACTTAAAAAAGATCTCAATTCCACCCACCTCAACCAAAACATATTCTACGAAATTTCTCATAAACCCAACCTATTTTTCATCTCTTACAATACTAATAAACATTTTACATCCCTTGGTTAATGTAATGGTTCTCATTCCCTTCAATTCCAAGAATCACTTCAATAGAAGAATCAACTCCTCAACATGAATAATATAGATCCCTAGAATATTCTTCATTATTTTTATCATCCATTTTCCTCCAAACCAATTTTAACTATATTAATATAATTACATCAGTATAATTAGATTAATTAAATTTTATAATATTCATTTTATAACCATAATATATTTCACCCCTCGTCCATTCAAAAAAATGAAAACATCACTTGTGTGTACTTGTAGCCAAGATCCTCCTTGAATGGCATTTCATATTTTTAAACCTGACTATGCAAGGATAGTTTATAAAGTGAATTTAATGAATAGATATGATATATATAAAATTATTATTATTCATTAAGGAAATATCATTTCTTACCATACTCTCATTTAGTGTAAAACTAAATCATAATTTTTCTGTACATATAGACTATCACCTCAATGAAATGATGTACATAATTTTTCATCACCCCCATACATGGATGGTTATAAAAATAGATTAATGAGTATATATAGTTTGATTATGTAAATAATGTTTTTTACTACAAAATTTATATTAATATTTTACTCCTTAATTAGGATACAACTTATTTCATTAAATTTTTCTTATAATATCTCACTATCGATTTGATCCTCACAAATAAAAACAAAATATCTCATGGAAAGAAACTAAATCAATCTAAATAATTACATGGAATTAATTCATGAAAATTTAACATTCGTGGAATTATTATCTTCATATAAACGAATACTGAGATACTTCAACATTAAGATAATTTTACAAAACATTTATAAATAAGAACAATCGACTATGAAAATAAAAAATAAATGGGTAATGAGTCTAAAAAAATTTATTTAATGGAAGGGTAAAAAATGTAATATATATGAATATGGTTATCAAAGGAGTTTCTAAAATAGATATGTTTGTTATACAATAACTGTAAGCACTAATATGGATGTTAAATGTTAATCTATGGGATCACATCCTATTTTTAATTATTTGAGGAATGTTCAATATTCACCACATGATTTACATTTTGTGTTGTGTACAATTACTATTAAAAATTACTTTAAAATGATTCACATTATATTAATGGTATTTTAAATTCCATGTCATTTTCAATATTCAATATTATTCAATTAAAAAGTTACCAAAGTCATAAGGGTTTCTTTTTCCGATATCACTTCTTTTTGTTTGAGGATACGTTTCCTCTGTTTATATATTCTTCATCACAATAGTGTTAACATTTTCTATAATAAAAATCAAAATATGTATTACACATTAACATACTTTCACTTACATTTACATCTTCTCAAAAAAATTATTTCATAATTATTATTGCACATATCATTAATGATATTTTTGAAATATTAATCACCTTTATATAATTTATCCTTCACTCTACATATATGGACACAAAAATTATTTCCTTAAAAATTAACATTTTTTTAGATTTTTAATTTTTAGTGATTTTTTCAAATTTATTCTAGTCATTTTCATAAATAAATATATTTATAAAATGAGTTGTGATTTCATTTTCGAGTAACATTTACTCTCTTTTATAATAAATTTTAAAAAAATTTAATTTTAAAACATTTCATACAAATTTCATTTTCTTACCATCATTGAATTTTTTATTTTAGAAACATCCCTTCAATTATTACATTTTTTCAAACAAAATTTATATACTACTTGTTTTATAAATCATTTCCCTTAAAAAAATATTTCCAAAAATTAATGGTTGTTTCTTCTTCTATTTCTAAGTAAATTTATAATGTTGTATAAATTTTTTTTACATATGTCCACATCCTTTAATATTTCTTATCATTATTTAGTAATATTATGTAACAAAACCATCCATAAAATATAATATAATGTTTTATGAACATATTATTCAATTAATTGGTTGGGGAAAGTAATGAAATATCATATTTTTCTTCCAATTTTTATATTTATTGATTATTAAGACTGGTTGATAATCTATTATATTAATCATTTATTATATGAGGAAATATTTTGAAATTATTATATAAGGAATGTGTACCAAAATTATTTTTCCTCTTAATGCATCAGTATATCTCATGGGATATAAATGTTTTTGTATTTGAGAAAATCTTACCTGTTTACAACTAATGTTTTTTGATGTGGTCATGATGGTATGAATATTGTCTAGGTTATGGTCTTGAGGATAATAATAATAGGTTTGTTGTCTTAATAACAAGAAGAATAATGACATGGCTATAGTCAATATGGCATTAATAATGTATTGGGTGTGGTCAAGGTGGTATAGATAATGTATTCACTATAGTCATTATAGTAAGAATAATGTCCAGGTTGTAGTCTTAACTGACATGAACCAATCTATGATGACATCTAACCTGACATCTAACCTCATAAGAGACATTCCCCAAATGGTCTTCTCAATCCCCAGAGGTTGGAATCTTGTGTTCTAAATTTAATATAATCTAAAGGGAATTAATTATCCTAATAAATAACCAAGATCCAAAAAATAATCTTAAATACATTAATAACTATCAATAAGTGATTATCAATAAACATACAAACAAATCCAGATACAAATACATCTGAACAATGATGAAACTAAAATAAATTACTATAAAACTTCCCCCAACATGATCCCCATGTGACCTCATGGTCACCACCATCCACCAACATACCTGATATAAGGGAAACTCATACAAAAAACATGAACCAACAAAATAGCTGGGGTCTACCGACACCGAATGGTACAAGTTGCGTGTGAGCGTAACATATTAGTTGGGAACCACCATAGAATCTATATATTTCCTTTCAAATAAAAGTATGAAAACACTAGTTTGATATATATATATAAAGTTTTTTCTTATTTTGAATAACACACACAACTTTCCCATTTTTAAAACAACACAAAGCACATTTCTATTTTCAAATTAGATTACCATTATTAATACCAAACCAAAACCCAACTTTAAACAATGTACTAATAAACATAAACAAGTCATGTAAACAAGCAATTATTTTTAATTGAAAATAAAAAAGAAAATAAATGTAGTAAACCATGGTAATTTACTTAACATACCTATAGATATCCCTTGACATAATCATGTCGAACTAACCTACCGACATATTGTGCAGCTCCACATTTAATAACCAACTAGTCGCTCTAAACTTGTCAAAACAGTGGAATATCTCACAAATCCCTATAATATCAATTGGTTAAAAAAATATCTAATTATGGTCAACATGAAACCATTACTAGACCCTCTAAAATAATCCCACATGTCCCATGGTAATAGTATATGGTGAAAGTAGGAGACCCTCATAATCTAGACTTACATTACATGCCACCACTACTTATTTCTACCACAATCACCAACACCAACCACATGATAACCCACATTGGGGAAGTCCCCAATGTGGGTGCTCATCACGTAACAATCATTTCTCATGTTCCTACCTAGGAATAATATCACAGGTTCCATCGAATCATTTTTCAAAACATTATAACATGACAACCAAATATTTATACTTCCATAACCATAATTCATTTCCAAAACATTATAATTTTGAAATTTGGACTTTATGTAACATCACAATGAAACCAACCTTTCAAAAATATCATATTACCCAATTGATTCATTAAAATTACCTATCCCAATACTTTTTCAAATCCATTTCAAAATTAGAATGAAACATGAAACAATATGAAAAGTGGTAAATGAGTCATTATTAATGTACTTCAAAATAAATATCTAAAAATTCTAAACCGGAAATCCATTATATAATACATTTTTATCCACTTTTAAATTCACTTGTAGAACCCAACACACCATTTAAAAACTATGTAAATATTTTGAGAATGAGGGTATCACTCTTACGTGTCATTATCATTTGAATTCCTGCCCGTGTGGGGACCTATGGAACCCATGGATGTTCCAAAATATATTAAAACACTTCTAGTGTTGACAAAATCATCCAAAATATATTTCTAATAAACATCACATACAATTTAACAAACATAAAAAACAACCAAATTACAACATCCAAAATACGTATTTAAAAACTAGGAGAACCATTCCGTAACACTTTACCAAAAATTTGTATAGCATAATGAGGCTCCTGAGAAACACATCATGACAAATTCAGTATTTTACCAAAGATATAAAAATAAAATAATAGAAAAATTACACCAAAAGTTATATAATTCACTATAATAGATAAATTGGTATTTTAGCAAACACCAGGCATGCATGACTATATAACATGTTTAAAGAAACCCCATCTAAAACAACTTCCACCAATATTTTCCAACACAAAAACTCCAAAGAAAGCCTAAATATATGACCAAAATCATGAGAAGAACATGTATATTTATATATTATTTAAAAATACACAAGCATCAATGGATTTCATTCAAAAGTAATATAATGGAAACAACGTCCTCAATAGTGTGAAAATTCAACAAAACATCATGAAGAGGAAGAATACGACCCAAAAGATGACCTACATGCCCTATAATCAGATAAATAGACTAAATAATTTAACCCCAACTGTATTGTTTGGAAAATAGGGTTCTTATACCAAATATAACAATAGAATGATAGAGGGGAAATTGGAGAAGAGGACTGGGAATGATTAGATGATGAAATCATGATGAATCACTATCCTTTGGTGATAAATTGACCAAAAAGTGGCTGAAGATGAAGGAAATAAAAAGGGGGTTCCAAATAGTTTATTCCAAGATTATAAGGCATCAAATTAGTGGTGGAATCACATATATAGGGTTTTAAAAATAAATTTTTTTAGGTTTTAATGGGATGTATGGTTTAGTCGAAAAGTTTTATAATCTATGTGGAAACCCTGCAACTACATCTAGAAATATTATGAAAAATTGTATATTTTGGTTTTCTAGTTTGGGAAAACCAATCTCCAATGATGTGTCCAAAAAAATTTCCATAACCCCTCCGATGATACTCCAAACACTAAGAGACTCCTCCTAATGATCCACGAATGATTTGAATGCAATCTGGTGACACTGTGGGCGTCAGAAACTCCTCCACCAGGCAACTTTATCACAATACCATTAACAATAACCATTCCCTAGGATAGATGAAAACTAAAACCATAAAACTAAAACTACTTTATTCATAAAACCATCACGATCCTCAACCAACTGATCCAACATCGAGAGATAAAAATTTGAAAATTGTAGTTTGGGTGTGAAAAATTTCACCACCATAAATACTTTTTCCACCATAAATTAATGAACCTAAATGGTAAACAGAACTCAAACCTGAACTCAAAATAATTCAAATGAAACCATGAACCTCTGGTTGTCCATTCACTTTACAAGTCACAGTCAACCAACTGTAAAAGATTACACAACATGATGAAAAATGTCAAAATATGTGAGGGTTCTCCCCACTACATGAACTAGACTAACACCATGGAACATATTCATAATGCCGCATTGCAGAAACACCCAGAATACAAATAACACCCCCAGTAAAAAATTGAATCTTGAAATAAGTAAAAAATATCATAGGAACAAAGAATAAATTGAAATTATTAATGACTTTCAAAATTCACACTGTTATGTCTCACTGACTGAAAAATTGTGTTCCAAAAGTGCACACCCTAATGGAAAAGAGGGTAAAGCCACACAGGTTGGCCGAATGGTTTCCCAAAACAAGAAACAACCTTTAATTATTCCACATTTTTATTCTAGAACCATACCATAGACTAGCCACATGGTTTCTCAAACCATTCATAGGATGTGCACCATACTTTATACACCAAACCATGAGTTGAATATTTACGTAGGTGAAGCCGCAAGGTTTCCATAACTATTTATTAACCATGAACCACCATCTTTCAAGACCCCAAAATATTCTATTTTCTCTGAAAACATAATATTTCAATACATGTACTATCAAAAATTCCAATGTGGACCATATGACATGGTAACCATCCACGCATAATAGGAACTTCCCCTTCTAAGGGGAAAACCCATTGAGGATATCAAACTATCCACGAACAAGACCACAAGCCATCATTTTCCACAAGCATTAATAGATCTAAAATAATCACAATTGAGATCTAAAAATACCCCACCAAAAAAGGTAATGAGAACGCACAAAATGGAACAAAAACCAAAGATTCACACATAAATAGGAATCAATATTATGTTCTAAAAAAACAACAAAAAAATTCATCTAACAATAATGAGAACATATAATCACAAAGAGAACCAAAAAAGGAACTTAAAATGTATCCACTCCCTCACTGGACGCAAATGTTGGCTTGAGGAATCCTATACCTGGGTAGATCTGGAAAATATGAAAAGATTCACTCAAGGACATATGGTTGGGGCTTTAATGTCTTGAAGCATCTACTACCTTATATTCAAGAGTAGACATCCTTCGATCAAGATATGATGACACATCTTCAGAGGATTATGATAGGATGGCATTGATGAAAATGAATGAAAATGGGGGAGAGGGTTCAGTCCTTTATCTCTAGACAAAGACCCCAAATAAACAGGAGAACCCTTCAATAATTTATGCAACACTACCTCTAAAGGAAATTAAATTAGATCATTGAGGTGATAAATTTTGGACATCACAATATGTTTCCTTATTGAATACTTATGTGTTATTCAACCTTCATTTTCTTCCCATCCTCAAGTATAAACAATTTGACAAAAAACATATTCAATTCCAATGACATCCAAAATTTCAATGATTCTGGGACTATCACCTTCCACTGATCCAAAAAAACATTCAAACAACCCTAATATATCTCAAATCCTCAATGTTTTGGATGTTCCCAATGATCCAATGACACTCTCATCTTCATCCATCTATTACACTACCTCTAAAAAACCACTATCACCTTTATTGATTTGACAAATTTTGAGACAGGTAGAAAAATTGATAAGACCCACAAGATACACTAGGGACCGTTCTAGTTGGAAAATTTTGAACAACATAAAACCCACAACCAAAATCAATAACCACAAAATTCTCAACCAAGGAAAATAGATCAATCAATGTCATTTTTTCTTAATCTAAAAATCACAAACAAATCCCAGAATCCTATTTCCAAAACCACCAATCCCATACTTATTTCATACCCAACTTATTCTAAGTCCACTTATGAAATATAAAAACCCATTTTCCCTATAAAATTCAAACTTAAAATTCTTCCTTTACAACAATTTTCATTATCAAAAATAATTTTCCATGTGAACCCCCATCTATAAAAATTATTTTACCCTTCAAAACTGACCCATATTGACCAAAATAAATCAAAATCACAACTCATACAAAACTACCATGATAAGGAACTAGTGTTCATATATAACATTGCATTATTGTTAATGGTACATGACCCAAGTAATCATAAAAAACTAGGAGGGCCTTGAACAATGGACTCAGAATCCACATTAGTAACAACTCCGTGTGAGTACAACATGACATCGACTCGCCTCCATTTTCATTCCCCAATAAAAAAACACAAACAAAAGACTAAAATCATTGACTAACCTTGACTACTCAAAAATTAGAATGATAATGTGTTCATTACGTCATTACCATACCTACATCTCAAGTCCTGAAAGTCCTAGTCTCCATTCTAATTGACCCCCAAATAGAAATGGACATCCTCTAATACAATATTTTCATGAACCTGGCTGGGATTCCATCCATCTTGATATCCATCTTAGTCTGAGACATGGTACAAAGGGAATTCATGATCCCCATGGGTAGGAAAATAGATATGGGAAAAAATGATAATATAAGGGAATGATTTATCCTAATAAATAATATTGATAAAATAAATAAAATAAAAAAGTGGAAAAACTAAAAATAACTGAATTTCAATTAATATAAAAAAAATCTATACGAAATACAAAATATGAAAGCTGAAACTCAGACAAAACAAAACTAAACCACAACCAGTGTGATCTTGATGTGTCCTTATGGTCACCGCCATTCACCAACCAACCTACTAAAAGGAAAAATTGATCTCGATACCCGGACTACCAAAATATCTTAGGTTTACCGACATTGAATGGTACAATTTGAGTCTGATAATAACATCATAATAGTTTTCAACCATAGAATCTATACATTTGTCTTACCAAAATAGTCCACAAGAAATTTTTTAAAAACATATATATATTTAAAAAAAATTATTATTTTTATAAACAAACAACTCATACCATTTTTCAAAACAACTGACACCACATTTCTATTTTCAAAATGGATTTCCATTTTAAAACCCAAACCCAGACCCAATTTCATACTAGTCAATACTAAAAATAATAAAGTATTGCAAATAAGACATCAAGTGAAACAAAATATAAAAAAACACATAAATATTAAAACTGTGGGAATTTCTTAACCATTCTTAGATTGATCCCGGTATGTACTCCAATCGGACTCATCTATCAATGTATGGTGCATCTCTATAGTCAATAACCAATTGGCCACTCTAAACTATCAAATCTTGTGGCACATCCCACCAAGCACTATAAAGACAAGGGGTTCCAACCCATATAATTTGGATCAACATGAATCCATCACTCAACCACCTAATAGGACCTTAGGAGTGCTATGGTAATAGTACATGGGGAAAGGATGAGGCCCTTTCACATGTGACTCTCTTTACCTACCACTATCACACTTTCCTACCCAAAAACTAACACCACCCACATGATAACACACATTAGGTAAATCCTCCATAGAGGTTCCCATCACATAACTATACATTTACAAGTTACATATAGGCTATCATATAACATGATCCATCAATCAATTTCAAAAAACATTCAAGGATACCGACCAAAAATTTGCACTTCCAAAATAAAAATTCATTTCCAAAACATTATAATGTGCCAACTAGGCCTTCAAGTCAAATCACATTAAAACCAACCTTTCCCAAATATCAAAGGATCGAAATAGTCCTCTAAAATTTCCAATCCTAATATATTTACAAATCCATTTATGAACTAGATTGAAACATAAAACAATATAAAAACTTCCAAAAGGGCCTTTATGAAAAAAATTCCCCAAAACATGTCTCAGAATTCCAAACGGGACAAGAATTAATAAAAACATTTGAATAAAAATTTAAATTCAGAAGGATAACACAACGCCTCATTTCAAAACATGGAAACATATTGAGAAATAGGGGATCCCCCTTACGTGTCATTGTCATTTGAATGTCCATTAATGTTGGAACCCCAGGAACCCATTTATGTGCTAAAATATAATGAAACACTTCATGTGTCCCTGAAATATCCCAAAAACCATTTTATAGAAATACCATGTGCTTTTAAACCAAAAAACCATGTCACACAATTAAAATGTCAACAATAAGTATTTAAAACTGGGAGAATCATTCCAAAACATTTTGAGGCACATCATTAAACCACAATGAGGTACCCAGAGAACAGATTGTGCCCAATTCATAATTTCACCCAATCAATCTAAACATAATCAAGGACAAATAATAAAAAAAGTTCTCAAATTCACTTCAAATGAACAATATGAATTTTTTAAAATTCCTTGTGTGAATAATATATAACTTGTTTAAAGAATTTCCTTTAAACCCACTTCCACAAATTTTTTCCAACACAAATACAACATACCAAACAACAAAATCCTTGTACAAGTGTAACTATCAAACCCTAGAAACCTAGATCCAGTGAATTATTTTAATACAAAGTCATGATTACAGGGAACCACATCCAGAAAGACAAATTAGTTTAGATTTCTTGGAAAATTGATTACATACATGACCTTTACATTACAATTTCTAACAAAAAACACTGCATAAACAAACCTTTGAGAACACCATTATTCCTTTGTCATAAACCTACATATAAATCATAATATACTTCTTTGAATCTTAGGAAAATAAAATATAAGAATGGGGTGAGTTATGTTGGTCAGAAAGGATAAACAAAATAGCATAAGCTATCATAAATAATCGCAATCTTTTATGGAAATGTATAAAATTGAAACACACCCTGTTTAAAGATAAACTTAATAATAATATGGAAAATATAAATAAAATAATTCCATTTACTTAATAACATGGATATTATACTAGTGAAATAATCACATGTGAAATTAATAACTAATCTCATAATGAGGGAACATATAATGCTGGACATCTTAACCACAATGTCAAGACCTTGTGCCAAGACCCTAAATATATATTTTTCAAGGACATATGAAAATACAATAGTTTGTTTAATGAGTCCTACCAATGGATCGATGGTCTATGGCAGGGCCCACCCATCAAATACTATGTCAAATTCATTCCTCATATGAAAACGATGAATCATATCATAAATGTTCTTATTAAAACTAGCATAAAAAATGTCAATACATTAACCATAAACCATGAATGGTATGTAAATAGCACATCCACAAGAAAAACATATCATAAATAATTAAATAGAACATAAAATATTGTATTATAATAAATCAATCTCAATCAAGAATGATATCTAGTAAAGGATGTTGACAAAGTTGAAAATGATCAGTAAAACTCTTTGAGAGAAATATCTCATTTTCATGAAATCATTTAAAAGTAGCACAATTTATAATGGAATTAATTTAAAATATACTTTGGAATAAAATTGTCTTATACCAATTTGAAACTATTGAAAGTATAAACATTTTAAAATAATCATGTAAATACTTATAGTGATTTTAAAAAATTGACATTAATTAAAAAGATTTTGAGAAATAAATATTTAAAACAATCAAAATGACGATCTACATAAAGATTAAATTCAATAAAAATAGAAAATATTAGTTTTGAAAACAATTTTGTGAAATATGGACGTAGATTATAAATATTTACAAGTAAATACTTACACATAAACAATCTAAAATAATAATGAGATTTAAGAATTAACCCTTACCGTTAACTTTCTTTTGGTCGAGGGTATGTTTAACTTCATATATAATGACCATAAAAGGTTGTTAAATTATCAAAAAATCATATTCATATTTACTATATCTTTCTCGATTCATTTATGTATTTATACTACCCATTTAATAATAATTTCTATATTTCAATAACATTTCAATAAATAATCGCTTTCTTTATCGTTCGTGTTTTACCTTGTTATTCTTGATCGTATCACTTTAATAATGATTTCATTGATTCCAAAATATAAAACATTTTTTTTAATATATATTCACAATATATATTTTTATAATAGATATATATATGAAATGGAAAATACAGTTTATGGTGATGGTAGGCTTTATGTACGCATAAACATAGTTTCTGTTTTCATATCGAATAGAATGGAAGTAAGTGAAAGAGATATATGTAAATAAACACACACTCACACACAAACATATATATATATTTATATATATTTAAAATATCATTATTTATTCATGTATTACATACTTATTAATAATATAAATTTTTATAAGCACTGTTGATTGATGAACGTGGAAATGAATCTCATCGCATTGTGGAGACGATAAGTTGTACATATACATGAGATATGATATCATTCTATTTATGGAGTAATATTATGTAATTGGATGATATATTATATATACATAATCATTAACATGTTATATTTATTATTTACATCAATTACACACATTATTTTACCAATCCAAATAATGAAGTGTTGAATAAAAAACTACACCACGATGTGGAGATGGTAATCCATACACACGCACATATGGTGACTTTGTCATTCATAGGATTGATAGAATAATGAATATGGTTGTACCATATTTATAATAAAATATCATTATGTATAATATATTGGAGTGATTATTTTGGCATAGAAACAACAATGAAGGATGAAGTAGAAGAAGAAAAAATCTTTGAAAGAGGTGATGAAATAATTACATCTTCTTTGGGTTATTCATTTTATTTGAACAAAAGGTCTCTTTAGGTTGTATTTATGATCAATGTAAACACTATAGGAGGAATTTATGGTAGTTGGGTGTATATTAGAGCTGGGATTGGATGAACCAAATGGATACTGAGGTGTGAATTTAAGAGAATGGGATGTACCCTTTTATAAGATATGCGAGGGGCACTTTAGGAAAATCTTGATATATTAATTTATTATAAAATAATTTTCTATTTATAATGCCTACAAATGAATTTACATCGAGTATAAGGTTGGGGTGGGTCGAAATATGCTCACCCAATAAGTTTTATCGAAGTTTATTTCACCATATTAACCTTATCTATTAGAATGAAGTCGTAATTAAAGAGTTTAACTTTTACCATGTCTTCATGCATTTTAATATTACATGGTTAATATAGTGACTAAAAAATGTCGTGAGAACCTAAATTGGTTCATTAATTACATATATAACATTATATAAGTCCTTTGGAAAAATAATATATTTTTGGGAATGTTATATTATTTAATAATATAGTATTCGTTTTAAAAATTCATTTATGTAAATTTCAACATTATATAGTATTTGGTTTTGGTGAAAGGCATAAAAACATTATTACTAAGAAAAAAATACATTTAATCACCCATAACAAGTAATATTCACCTATAATATTCTTTAATGGTTTCAAAGTATTAAATTACATTTTTTTTAACAATTATAACATCAACTATTTTAATCATTAATTAATAAGGTAATTATTGTTTCATCATTGTTTCATAAATAAATTTAATTATTTAAAGTATAAAATTTAAAAATAAAATACCATGATGTAGGAAATATTTTTTTCTTTCTAAAATATTTTTTTAGTATAATATATATTATTTTTATCCCTATATTAAAAATTTATTAGTTATTAAATATTGAATTTCGAACTTTTAACTCTTCTTTAAATAAAATATAATAAATGTCATAATATTACCCAAATGGATCAAAAAGATCTTATTGTTTTTTCAAAGGTTTATTTTGATCTATAAAAACCCATCCAATAGAATTAGTATTTGTTTTGGTGTAATTTTAATATTAGTTGTACCTTTAATAACCTTATTTACTTTTAACCATTGTATAGAAATTTAAAAGTTAATATTCACTGAAAATTATTCTTATCCTATTGAACCACATTTTATGTAATGATGTCAACTATGTCTCTCAATGTTTTGAAATTCAATTAAAAAAAGTGGTAAAATTATGTTTTATGAAAATTTTAACATGTCCCTAGAAGGTGGGTAAATGTGCCTAGTAGGTGGGTAAAAAGACATTAAAAAAGTTCAATAAAATTTTATAAATCAAATCTTATAATAAAATTACTACAATGACTTAACATTTGATGATATATGTATTATGTATCTATTTTGACTTTAAGATACATTTTTAATTAAAAATTTTATTAAAATGAAAAAGTGGGTTTTATGTACTATGTAGTGTTTTTCACTATTCATCAAAAATTGAACGTTTTTTGAAAAATACCATAAATTCACACTAATCTAATTTTTATATTTATAATTCAAAAATGATGTTAATTTTACAAAATTTATTTTTTTTCACAAAAGGATATTAAAAGTATTTCTTTTAAGAAAATAGCTTTTCTAAATATGTAAATATTTGAACAAATCTTATAAATTTAATTATAAATATTTTTTATTTATGTGAAAACATTACAAATAACATTTAATGTTTATATGTTACTATTAATATTACTATATTTAATTGAGAAAAAATATATTGTTTAAATAATTATAATACTAATGTGTTATTTCACAAAAACTCAATCTTCTGTCTAATATAATCCATTTCAGTGTGGCATGTAATATAATCTATGAAATTAATTTAAAGTGACAAATTACAATGAAATCATGGGGTGTTACATTCTCCCCTCCTTCTATAAATTGAATACTCACAATTTAAAATTATTCATAGAAAATAAAATGTTGAAAATAGAAAATTCCGGTGTGGAAAATCCATATTGAAAATAGGGTTAATAAACTTTTGTCTCAATAAGAGGAAAGGGAAATTAATAAAGCACCACAAAATTAGGATTTAGAATATGAGAAAATTGGTTGAAATTAGAGACACATAATTGGAGGAAAATGTAAATATTTATAGGTATTGATTGAGGTCATCAATCAAAAACATGTGAACAGTAAATTGAAAAAATGAGGGGCTCAAAGCCATTAATCTATGATGATTTAAAATATCATTGGTTCGATAAAACATAATGTATTAGGATAACACATATTTTTAGATACACTTTTTCTTGAATATTATGGATTAATTTACTATCTAGATAAGAACTCAAGATAAAATACATGATTTCATTAATTGTTATAATCAAAATCAAATCAATTAGTGGTGCTTCTATCTATTTTCACATTAATTCTTAAACTAATAAATGAATTTTCAAAAATTATTTTTTAATGCCTAAATCATATTTGATAAATCAAAAGGTCCAAAACTATTTCCTTAATCCTCTATATATTTACAGAAAACAAAAAGGATAGGTCAATGTATCCAACCAATCATAATTTAACCACATACAAAAAAAAAGTGTATAACATAATCAATTCCAACCTTTAAGATTATCAAAAAAACATGGGTCTAAACTCTCATTCCATAAATTTATAAGGAAGTTCAACATAACATAATGAAGTTGAACATGTGAATACCTTCATCATGTATTTTATTAAAACATTTTAATATTCTAAATAACCATAAATCATTATTTTCATATGTATGCACATACTTATTCTTTAGGAAAAACATCGAATAATGGATATACTCCTTAAATCCATAAATGTTATAAAATCCAACAATGATGTATTATAGAAATCATTAATCAGTTGAAAGGTATTCAAGAATATCCGATATAATTAATCTATATCAATCGTATCATTTTCCAAATTCACTCTCTCAATATCTAAACCATATTAAGGTTTATCTATCCTTCAACCGTATATTTTACAAAAAGATTAACTTGTTATCGAGTCACTTTTCATTGAACTATATAATCTCAAATATTTATTGAAATAGAAATATAGTTAAATTCTTTTTTATTTCCATAATTCATATAACCATTACATCGTTGATACAACACTCAAATGACATAATGTTTTTATAACAACCTTATAACACTAGTCATTCCTCGTCATCAACAGTACTATCATAACATGATTATTATCCAATAACTCCATTTGTGGAATACTCTCATGATTTAGAAATTTATTCGTGTAGTGTCCCAAAGCCTACAGATGAAGCATTGTACATTTGAAACCTTTTTCTTACAGTTGAAATCACGAACGTTGTGTCTTTTTTCTCTACACTTATAACATACTCCCATTCCATTAAAGCATTTACCAAGGTGATTATTTCCATAGTTATAAGTTGTGGGAAAATATTTATTTCCCTTCTATCCATTATCCATATTTTTTCATCCTCTTATTTTCTTGATTCCCTTCAAATACATAGGACTCAGATAACTCTTCACTTATGTTATTATCACATGATATTATATCTTCCTATGATGCAGATACATGGGAGACTATTTCCCTTCTAAATATTTTCTCAAGACCATGACGAATAAGATCTTTATTATTCTATGGATCATGAGTATTATTGAAGTTATCATTTATTATACTATGTTCCATTTCTAAATGACAACATACACAAGGATATATCATATCATATTGTAAAATCCAAAAACTATAAAAATTATTAGCAATAATCTAATATTTAAAAACATCTACTCTCATATTCATAATTTGGTTTCATTGTCGACATATTTAATCATAAATCCTATATAATTGTTTGTAAATAAAATTTTAATTATCCTATGCGTATCCTCTGGGAGTGTAAAACTTGGTGTGTAGTAAGGCCCATTGTACTATACAAGGATACCTCGGGTTAAGTCTGAAACTCCTTGTTAGAGTTTTCACTACAAGGTACATCTCTGCCAGAACCAAATCTACATGTATTATCCAGGCAAAGATTTATTTCTTATAAAACCCACGTAATATTTAAATTACCAAACTATTTTGATATTATTCTATACTAATCGTCATAGTCTATATTAGGGAAATGTTTCCTAATCGGAGTTTACCTAGATCTATTTCCAAGGTTTTTTCTAAACATCATCAAATTCCAAATATAACGTTGTGACCCCAGAATACTAGAGCCAGTTCATTATTGTAATACATTGGCATGATTAAAAAGAATCTCGTCTTGAAGGATAGATCTGTTTAGAAATCTTGGAAAATATATTACATACAAGAACATTACATTACAATTTCTAATAGAAAACACAAAAAAATAATCCTTTGAGAATTCCATTATCCTCTTAGCTTAAACATGCATATAAATCCTAATATACTTCTCGTCATCCGGGGAAATTAAATCATAAGAATAGGGTGAGTACTGATGCTCAGTAAAGATAAACAACATATAGGAAGCTATAATAAATTATCATAAACTTGTATAGAAAGGTATAAAATTGAAATGCAATCCTTTTAAACATAAACTTCAGCATAATATTGAAATGATCAATAAAATAAATAAATTTACTTATTCACATGGATATTTTACTAGTAGAATAATCACATATATCATTAATAACTAATCTCATAATGATGTAACGCATAATGATGGACCTCTAAACCACAAAGTCAAGGCGTCATTCCAAGACCCTAAATATAAATGTTTTCAAGGCCTTGGTCCAAGACACTATTTTGTCTCATGAGACCTATCGATGCATCGATGAGGCTATAGTGGGGGCACACCCATCACATACTATTTCCAATGCATTCTTCATATGAAATGGTCAAAAAATAACATAAACATTAATTTTAAAACTATGATACAAAATGTCAATACATTAACAATAAATAATGAATCTAATAAAAATAGCATATCCACAGTCAAATATATCATAACTTATTGAATAAAATATGAAATATTGTATTATAATAAATCATCCTCAGTCAGTAATAATATCCAGTAAAGGATGTTGACATAGTTTAAAATAATCAATAAAACTCTTTGAGAGAAATATCTCTTTTTCATGAAATCATTTGAAAGCCAGAAAATTTATAAAGGAAGTAATTTAAAATAGAGTATTAAATAAAAGTGTCATGTACCACATTGAAACTTTTTAAATGAATTAAAATTTTTAAAACAATCATGTCTATATAATTAAATACATAAAATTATTTTGAAAACATGATCATTAATTAAAAATATTTAAAAAAAATATTTAAAACATTTAAAATGATAATATATTTAATGATTACCATTAATAAAAACATAAGTGATTCCTTTTGAAAACATATTTATGAAACATGGATATGGATGATAAATATTTCCCAATAAATACCTACACATAAACAATCTCGGATAATAATGATATTGAGGAATTAACCCTTACCTTGTACTTTACTTTAGTCGAGGGTACGTTTAGCTTCCTGTATAATGACCATTGTAAGTTATTAAATTATTCCAAAACCATATTCATATTTATGATATCATACATTATTAATTTATTGATATATATGATTGATTTAATAATAATTTCTATTTTAAAATAACATTTTTGTAATAATCGCTCTCTTTATCGTACGTGTTTTAACATGTTATTCTTGATCGTATCACTTTTATCATGATTTAATTGATTATTGAATTTAAAAAATTATTTATATATAATATATATTCATAAAATATATATGTATAATAGATATATATATATATATATATGAAATGGAAAACACGATTTATCGAGATGATGGGTTGTATATATGTATAAACGTCGTTTTCATTTTCTCATCGTATTGAGTGGACGTAAGAGAATGAGATATATCTAAACACACACACAAACAATGATATATATATATATATATATCTAGTATCATTATTTTTACATATATTACATACTTATTAATAATATAAATTTTTATATTCAACATTTAATGGTAAAAATGGAAATGAATCTCATCGCGTTGTGGATACTGTAAGTTCTACTTATGCACGCGTGAGGATATCATTATATTGATAGAGAAATCTTATGTAATTGGATGTTATATAATATATACTTAATCATTAACATTTTTTTATTATTTACATAAATTATAAACATTATTATACCCATACGTATAATGAAGTGTTGAATAAAAAATTACACCACAACGTGGAGATGGTAAGTCGGATCTACGCACGTATGGTGAATTTATCATTAATAGGATAAATAGAATAAATAATATGGTTTTAACACATTTATAATAAAATATAAGTATATAAAATGTAATTTTGTTATTATTTTGGCATGGAAACAACATAGAAAGAGGAAGTAGAAGAAGAAAATAACTTTGAAAGACGTTATCAAATATTTACATCTTCTTTGGGTTCTCCCTTTTGATTTGAAAAAAAAGAGCTCCTTAGGTTTGATTTTGAGTCAATATATGGTCTATAGAATCATTTTAGGTTTGTTGGGAGGATATTTTATTAGGATTTGGATATGGAAAATGGATTTGGAGGTGGAAATTTAAGAAAAGTGGAAGTACCCTTTTATAAGAGAGGTGAGGGGCACTTTAGGAAAAGCTTGAAATATTAATTTATTATAAAATAAATTTCTGTTTCATATAACTATAAATGGATTTATTTCGACGATAAGGTTGGTATGGGTAGAAATACATTCAACCAATAGGTTTTAGACAAGTTTAGGTCCCCATATTAAAATTAACTTTTAGATTAAATTCTTAGTTAAATAGTTTAACTTTTACCATGTCTTCTTGTATTTTAATATTACATGGTGAATATATTAACAATGAAATGTCAAGAGAATATAAAATGGTTATTTAATGAAATATATATCATTATATAAGTCCTTTGGCCAAATATTATATTTTTATGAATCTTATATCATTTAATAAAATGGTATTCGTTTTAAAAACACATTTATGTAAATTTTAACAATATTTAGTATTTGGTTCTTTTTGAAAGGCATAACAACTTGATTACTAAAAAAAAGATACATTGAATCATCCCAAACTTTTAATATTAACCTAATAAATTTGTGGATGTTATCAAAAGTTTCAATTTAAAATTATTTTAATAATTATAATATTAATTATTTTAATCATTCATTAATAAGGTAATTATTGTAACATCAATGTGTCATACATAAATTTAATTATTTAAAGTAAAAAAATAGTAAATAAAATACCATGATGTAGGAAATGTTTTTATAATTCTAGTTAGTATTTATAGTCAAAATTATCCTATGTGTAACACAATATTAAAAATGTTTTAGTTATTAAAAAATGAATTTAAAACAATTAACTATTCTTTAAATAAAATATAATAAATGTCCTAATCTAACCCAAATGGATAAAAAGGAAATTACTTTTTTCTAAGATTTATTTTGGTTGAAATAAACTTAACATATAGAATTAGTACAAGTGTTTTAGTAATTTTAATATTACTTTTACCTTTAATTACCTTATTTCCTTTAAACTGTGGTAAATAAAATTCAAAATTTACTATTTATCAAAAATAACTTTCATCCTATTGAACCCCATATTACATACTGATGTCAATTTTTTCTCTCAGATTTTTTAAATTCAACTCTTAGAAGCAGTAAAATTACGTTTTATTCAAATTTGAAAGACTATCTTGAAGGTGGGAAAATGTGTCTAAAAGGTAGGTAAAAAGACGTTAAAAATGTTCAATAAAAATTTATATATCTAATCATATTATAAAATGACCCTAATAGCTTTTATTTTACTAATATATGTATTATGAATCTATTTTGATTTTATGATAAATTTTTAACTAAAAATAATTATTTTAATTAAAAAATCAATTTTTATGTACAATGCAATATATTTTAATATTTATCAAATATTGAATGCTTTAAAAAAATACAATAAATTCACCCTATAATTATTTTGATGTTATGAATTCAAAAATGAATTCCATTTTAACAAATTTAATATTTAGGACTGTATAAAATTAATTTTATTATTGTACACAAATGGAAAAAAATTAGTTCTTTTATGAAAATACGTTTTATAAAAATAAAAGTATTTTAACAAAACATATAAATTTCATTATAAATATATTTTATATATGTGAACTCATTATAAATAACATATATGATTTATATGTTACTATTCATATTATAATATTTAATGGATAAATAAATATATCATTTAAATAATTATAATACTAATGTGTTGTTTGTAAGAAACTAAATCTTGCACATAAGAGAAGCCAAGTCAGTGTTGTGTGCAATATAAGATATTGTATTAATTTATAGAAATAACATCTTATTAAATATTTGGTTTTTACAAAAAGAATTCATAGAAAATAATTTTTTTAAATACTCAATAATTGATGGATTTTATTGGAAAGGAAAATAATAAAAACACCTACTTCAATAGAGTGAAAATGTAAGAAAACATTGAGAGGAGGAATAATACGCCCCGAAAAATGATATAAACACCCTAACATCAAATAAATCCACCAAAATTAACCAAACCTAACATTATAATTTTCTATTATGGTTCCAATAAAAAATAGAACCATGAAATGAGAGATTGGGAAGATTATTAGAGGAATGGGGAAGATTCCATGAAAAAATCATAAAGAATCCCTACCCTTTGGTTATTAATCACCCATGAAGTGGCCAAATAAGATGGAAAAAAAGTGTGGGATCCCTATGGTCAATACATAGATACTGAGGAATGAAATGGGAGGTAGAATCACTTAAATATTGTTTAAAAAAATTAATTAATGTTTTAATGGGATTCATGGTTTTGTAAACATTTCACAGAACAAGAAACTACCACTAGATACATTCTCCAAACATGAAAATTTAGGTTGTAATGTTTGTGAAACCCATCCTCAAATCATGTGACCAATAAAATTTTCCAAATCCCTCAAATGATACGCTAAACACTAGGAGATCTTACGATATTATCCATGAATGATTTAAACGCAATGTAGTGACACTATGGTTGTCATAAACTCACCACTATGACACTTTCTCACAACACCATTAAAAACACTAATGAATAGGACTATAAGAAAACATTAACAACCAAACTACAAATACATTAATTAAATACTCAAAAGAAACTATATCCAAATGATCCATCACTGATAAATAAAAAATAATAATTGAATGTTGTAGTTGGGGTGTGATAATGAAAATAGTAATGATGGTCGTAGATAAACATGCCATCAATACAAAATAATATATATATATATGGTAATTTAAATTCTAATTTTATCCATGGATATATTTTGTACTGAAGTTATTAATTATAGGGAATAATTAATTATTATTCAATCAGACATATCATTTATGCATTTTGTATCCATTATAATATTCATTATATAAAACCCAATTCTGAAAATATGATATCAAGGATTTATTTTTGTTCCATTCACATGGTACAAAGAAGGGAACATTTAATAAATATATGGATTAAATAGATGTAATATGAGATTTTCCATGATTTTTAATTTTTTTAAATAATCAAATATATTTATAGAAAAGAGGTATGTATATAGTCTCCTAATAGAGATAAACTCTGTGAATGTGATATGTTATATACATTACTAATTTAATATAGTAACAATTTTTTATTTCTTACAATAGTCCTTCTTGTTAAAATGATAATGTAATTTTTTTTAGTAAAGTTCATTGGAACTATATTAATGAAATAAACAAGATTCAATGATAGATTCAAGGGACATGTTTAAGTATGGTAAAAATAATAAAAATTTTATAGCATATATAGTATGGGATTTCCTTGAAATGGAATCCTATTTTCGATACAAAAAAGTGGAATCATTATTTATGATAGAAGTAACATGGGGTAAAAAACCAAAAAGTCATGTCATGTATTAACTATAACTTCACCTGGTACCCAACAAAGAGTCATAATTGAAAACATAGTTTGAATCTTTTGTGATAATCAGTGGTTTATTCACATGGTGTGGAAAACCATTGTGATGGATTTGAAAACATTTTTATGATTTGACGATATCCCTAAATACACTAAACATCAGATATTTTTATTCGATGTTGCATAGATTTTCAATTTATGACATGTGTTTAAATAGAACCTAAATTATATACTATTATTTAAAATTAATAGTGTTATTCATGATCTAATTATTTATATTCCATTATTTAGATATTGATCGCAACTGATGAAAGTATATCCTATTAACAAAAGTAAATATTATAGGTATTTCCTTCAAAAGAATGTAAATATGTTTGTTGTTGTGGATAATAATATTATAGGAATATTAGGGTATATGAATCATGTCATTATAAATAACCATTTGGTAGGGATTACCATGTTAATCCAAAAAAATGTTGTAATATTGTTGGACTATATAATGTGTCATCAGACTCCATTATTAAAGAGAATCATTTACCCATTGGTTGTTGAATAATGGAACAGGTCTCTAGAGAAGATATTTCTTAATTTGTAACTAGTGAATTGTAGAATTTAATCATAGATATTTAACATTATAGTTGTATTTTGATCAATGGTGTTCATTGATTAAAAATAATAATGAGGGGATGAGATAAATAATAAATTATAAAATAAATTTAATTCTATATTCTTCGATAAATAATATTCTTGAGAGAAACGAGTTGATATGGGAATGAGGTTTCTATGTTTACAATATAAGGAATATTTTATTATTTCGTTTATGTAGATAATTTTACTAGAATATCAAGGAATGATCTAGAATACATATATAAATAAAAAACTAATATCAACCATTGTTTTATAAACATATTTTTACAATATAAATGAATAAATTATATAAAACATTTTCGTCATATGTTGATATAGTGACAATATCCATTATAATTGAAAAATAATTATTTCGGACATAAATTTTCAAAGGGAATAAACATAATATGAGGAAGTCTATGAAGCAAGAATAAACTAATGTGGAAAATAAGGGAAGGGTGAAACCATTAAAATATAGTTATTATGGAATGAAGCACCTAGGTACATATTTAAAGTCAATGTGGTACAATTCATTCAAATCCCAAAGGCATCTAGGGAATACACCTCATATGTGGCCTAGAAAAATTGACAAGCATATGTGATGACCATAACTGAAGTCGATGTTCAAAATGACATGATATTGAAGTTCTAATTAACTTGATTTCACGTATTTTGATTATGAAAAAATATAGAAATTCCATTAATTGATACCAAATTTTCCCACTCATTTATAACATGCATGTTTTCTATGAATTTTAAATCATCCCCTAACACTCTAATAATTGAATTTTTAATCCAAAAACCAAGTGGAATCATTATTAACGTATAGATATGTCAGGATGTATCTATTAGGATGAGTAGTTATTTCATAGTTACAAGATTTATTTTTATACAAATATTTAAAATTGATTGAATACATGGTTTGTGTTTTCTCTTGATGAACAATGAATGAATTTATTACAAAGAAAATTAAGTTAGTATTTTTAAAGGAATAATAGGATATCATGTTTTTTAGGGACAGTTGATTGTATGAGTCATTTTTGGTCCACAATAATTAGAATAAATTAATGAAATTCATAGATAATATGTATATGTGAAACCTATGGAAGTCATATATAACCTAAAAATGAAAGATTAGAATATTTTGTAAGAATACATTAATGTGTTTCATAAAGAATTATGTGGTCATCCACTAGAGTGTTAAATTTATTTTTCAAATGATCTCATCCCTCAAACAAAACCTTTATCGAAGAATCTATATAGATTAAACCCTATAAAATTAGGGGTGATAGAGAAACAACTGCAACAGTTGTGTGATGAGGTATTAATTCACCCAATTGTTTCACTGTTGGGTGGTTGTATGCTTTTTTATAAGATGAATGATGGGTCCATGAGTTTGTGAATAGAATTGAAGAAAATAATTTACATTACAACAAAGAATAAATATTATTTTCATCAAATTGAGAGTAATTTGATTATCTTTTTGGAACACAATATTCTCTAGAGATCAATATTCTATCTAGATAACATCAATTAGGAGTAATGATCAATGATATACCGAAGACATAATTTCATATGAGGTATTTAAATTATGATATTATAGTAATTAACTTTGGATTTACTAATGCAACAATGGATTTTTTTGGATTTGATGAATTTAATTTTCAAAGATTATCATAAAAATTTAAGGGTCAAATTCATTATTGATTTCTTGATATACTCTAAAATCTATGAGGAACATGATTATCATTTGACAATAAATCTTGAGACTCTTATAGAAAAGAAATTAAATTCAAAATTTATAATCTTTGAATTTTTCCTCTAGGATATATATGTAATATCATTAAATCTCTACATAATCTGGTCTATAAAATCATACAATGTAAGTTATGGATTGGGTCAATCTTTATAGAGGTTGTGAAAAATAAATATTGTCTCATGATTGTGTGTGAAGTTTCTTTTTTTGTAAGCTAATGTCCCTTTAAATATAGAATATAAATATATCATTTATCAACATATACAATCAAAGAATTTCCCACATTTAAAAATATAACAAAAATACATAGTTTTCTTATCTTATATATGTATCTATAAATGATTTGTTAATAAATTTTAATATTATAAAACCCATTAAGAAAATTTAAAAATAAAGGGATTAAATTTATATGATAAAAGAAATATGAGTAATTTTTTTGATGAGCTAAAGTGGGTATTGTTTAATCGTGTGATTTGAATCAGACAATGGGAAAGAAAATATTTGTAATATTTAGTGATGCCACAAATAATGGACTGGGACGATTCATCATGAATAAAGATAGAGTTGTTTCTTGTACATTATTTAAATTAAATAACAATGTAAAAATGTATCAAAAAAATTATCTTAAGATATAATCTCTAATCGTTGCATTAATAATATGGAGACACTGTCTTTATAGAGAAATATGTTACATATATACAAGTCTTAGATGTTTGAAGTACATATTCACATACAATGAACATTACATGAGATAGGGGAGTTGGTTGGAGCTACTCAAGGACAATGATTAGGCAATACACTACCACCATAGGATGGGAAACATGGTAGTGGAATCATTTTTTAGGAATTATTATAAACTATTAACATTGATTTGGATAGAAAAAGGACTAATGTTTATAGATTTAATAAATTTTGACATGGTAAATACCGAGGAGGTGGAAACATCATTTCTTTTCAATTAAATTTTCCAAACCATATTTACTCGACAAGGTAAATAATATTCAATGGTATGATAATTATTTTAAAAGTATAATTGAATCCAACAAAAATAATAAATTTTTAGACTTCACCTAAAAAGATGGTGTGTTTAAATTTGTGTGGAAACTATGTGTACTATCAATACCTGAAATAATAGTTGTATTTCTAGTTAAAGACCATAACATAAGTTTCTCATCCACCCTAGAAGTGAAAAATTGTATACAGACTTACGAAATTAATTATTATTGGTTAATATGTGGTTGGAAATTAAAAACAATGTATCTTGATTTTTGGAATGCAAAAAGTTAATTGTTGAAAGTCAATATCCAAGAAGCTTCTTGTAACCTATCCATATAATAATGTGGATATGGGATAAGGCTATGAAGTAAATTTTCACTGGACTCTTAGGGAATCGATTGAGGTATAATGTAATATGTTTCACTATGAATGATATTACTATATGCACACATTTTATTGAAAAATATACGATCCACCAGTTGAAATTATAAGATTTATCTATATTAATTATGTAGTGATACCTCAGTGTGATCCTCTATCAATTGGATTTGATCCTGACTTGAAGTTCATGTTTAAATTTAGGAAAATTCCACACGTGGCTATATAAACAAAGATAAATTTCATCAACACCTATAATCCATAAGTATATGGGAATTTTGAAAGGATTTTCCTTACATTATAAAAAATGTTATGGTTATTCTCACTAGATATTCATGATATGTTTGAAAAATATACACCCTTTGTTTTATTTCCATTTAATAATAACATCCACTAATGTACTCGCTTGGAATAATTTGAAGAATATTATGGGAAAATGTTTCATGCGCCTACATTTTTAGATGTGGTTGGAGAAATGAAACTAGTAGGATCTGAAAATATCCTGTGAAAACGGTTAAAGTGAAAAATACTCTAAGCTATATTATGTTAGCTCAAAAAAATCATATTATATATGAAGATAATCATGTAAATGATTATAAATTTCATTTAGGGTTTTTTCTTAATGGAATCTCCGTGTAAATTAGTTATAAGGTTTGGTATTATGTAGAAACTATAAACTATAAAAATCAATCCATTTGAAATTTTATAGATAATTAGTGTTTTGGACTACCATAATTTTACACCACCAATACTTTATAAAGTAAATGGAATATTTCCTATCTCATTATTAAGTGATTACATTCATGATCCTACATTTGTACTGATGACTAATTAAATAGATGTATAATCTAACAAGTATTGTAATGATGATTTCCTCTAGAGTCTGGATTATAAGAAGTAAGTATTGTGGAATAAAAAAACATATTTAGTTTGAGTACTCTAGCGGATCCAAATATTAAATAAATAAATATGAGAACATAATGAATGAATGATGAAAAAATACCATAATTGTTTTATGTGATACCATATGTAAAAAATTTCATGGATTAAATTATTTAAAGGGGTTATATAAGACTATGTATTCTTCCACAATAGGTAAACCCAATACCCCTAAAACATCATTTTTGATATTGTAGTCTACTTAAGGTGATTTTATGTATTGTGTATATTTTAATAATAAATTTAATATATATATTTTAAATAATAAAAAAATTATTTTTCAACTTATATGAAAATATATTAACGTACATTTAATTAGTAATTTATATGACATTAAAATAATAATTATTATTGAATTAAAAATAATAATAATAAATGTTTTTGAATATATTATTTTTTTTCATTATAAAGTTAGTTTTAAAGTATTTAAAAATTTAAAAAGATTTAATGGATTTTGAATTCAAAATTATCACATTAAAATTTGGTAAGTTAGTTTATCTTATATTTTATAGATAAAAATTATTACAACGGTTAATTTTTAAGAAAATTTAATATCCCTTGTAATGAGAAACATAATTTTGATTGAATTTAACTAAAATAAAAATGAAATGATCACATTAGGGAAGAATAATTTTATTTTTTATCAGAATACCAACACATATCGCTAATATTTCTTTAAAAAAATCACATTTTTCTCATGAAATTTCATTATCCCCCCTCAGCTACCATTTTATCCCACCAAAAGCCACCATTTTACCTATAAAAGGAGATCACTTAAACCCACGTCAAGACAAATATCTCCATAGAAATTTCCTAGAAACCATTCCTATTATGACTCTCCATGAATCCCATGACATTTTTACCCCTTGGTTTCAATAAAATTTCCCAAGCCCTCCATTTCTATGATGTCTTTCAAGAGAAGACATAAATCCTCAATGTGATTAATATTCTACCATGGTCCTTATATCATTAAAATTTTCAGATGTATTAGTGAAAACAAAATTTATTTATTTTAATGTAATTTAATATTTTAATTTTTATAATTCATTGTTATTATATTCGTGGAATATGTTTTATCCATTCCCCCATGTCCATTAAAAAAATGAAATCATCTCATGTGAATAGGTGCAGACTACCACCTTTCTATATGGCATGTTTCATTTTTAATCACCACCATACATAGATATTAATTAATTTTTTAATAAATACATATTATATTTGTATCATGATTAATATTCTTAAAATATAACCCATTTCATTTCTTCATCATATTAAATGGAATATGAAAATTTTCTCTGTGCCTATATTCAGTCTACCACCTCCATAAAATATCATAGTTCAATTTTTATCACCATCATACATGGATGGTTTTAAAAATATAAATGATGAATATTTATTATTTTATTATTTATTTTTAACATTCTACTATAAATTAAAAATTAATTTATTACTAGTTATCAAAGATACTACCTTTCATTCTATAAAATATTTCGAAATAAAATCATCACTGATTTCATCCACAAAAAACATAACTAAATATATATTTTAATGGAAATAAAAATTTATAAATAATTATATAAAATATATTATATTTATTTTACCAGTTATTTAAGGAAGAAATGTATATCATTGAATTATAAGTAACATATACTTTGTGAATGTTGTATGAAACAATCATAAATACTAACAATCAATTAGGAAAATACACCATTACTAGCTGATAAATGTATAATAAATGATTATAAAGTAATATTAGAAAAATAAATAGATACAGATATGATTTTTAATTAATAAATTAAGGATGATTTATTTATTATGTTGATTTTTAAATAAATCTTATAGAGGTAAATTGATAAAGTAAGGGTTCTCATTTATCTTTCTTTTTTTGAGACATATGTCATATTCAACAATTATTTAATTTTATTTTGGTGTATATATTTCATATTTGACAAATTATAACATGAATATTTTTATTAATGGTTTGTAATATATAATTTCATTTTCTATCCTCAAGATAAATAAATTTAAATTTACACAAATCTGTAATGGATTATTTTCCAATCACCTTTTTTGGAATGTTTTTCCTCCATATTAATATTCTTCTTGTATCCAATGTTCTATTTTACTATTATGAAAAAAAATTATTATTTTTTATTCTGAACATTTTATTTCTTTTTATTTATTTTAAAAAGTTAATTTGTTTTACATTATTAATAATGTGTATTTCAATAATGATATTTTTCAATACTATTTATGACCTTAAATTATTTCTTCAACTCCACATTAGTGGATTTAGCATATAACTATATATAAAATTCCATTTTCATGATTTATATTTTTAAATAATATTTTATATTCTATTAACATTATGTTCATGAAATTTATTTTTAAAATATATCTTATGGATTCAATTTCAATACACATTTACATTCTTTAAAAAGTATTTAATGTAATAATCTTGTTAAAGTTTCCATACAAATTCAATTTATCACTATATTCTTCTATGATATTTGAGAACATTCTACCCCATGTTGGTAGTTTTTTATAATAAATTTATATTCCCTTTTTGTTTTAATCTCTTAATTAAAGAAGGTTCCAATAATATAATAGTTTTATCCTCTTCTGTATCTATTTAAATATTTAATAGTATTATAGATGTTTTTCCATATATTTCATAATTTCATAATGTTTATTATCATCAAATACCCACAATATGTAATGATACCACCAACATTTTCTATTCATATGGCTTATAAAATGATATTCTATTAATTTATAGAGGAAATTACAAATATCTTATATAGTTTTTATTCTAATAATGAGGGTTATTGATTACTAGGTATAAATGATTACTTTTTTTATTGATCATTAAAAATATGTAGAATGCATTCAATGAGTATATTTTATTGGTGGGGATTAAAATTCTATCTCACTTTAAATTAGATGGAGATCTAATGAGACAAATGGTTTTGGGTATTTAGTAATATCCAACCCATTAATCAATAATGTAATGGCTATGGTCAATGTTGTAAGAAAAATATCATTGTTTTGGTCATGATGGTAATAATAATGTTTTGGATGTGGTAATGATAATATCAAAACATTCATGGATACAATTATGATGGTTGAGATAATGTATCGGTAGATTTACTAACATTATGAATAATTTATTGAATGCTTTAATCAAGGTATGAACGATGTGTTGGCTACAATCATGAATATAAAAATTAAGCCTTTATTATGGTAATGAATGTAAGAATGATGATCATTTTTATGCGTTACACAACTGTAAAATCATTCAATTGTATCTATAATATAATTATAATTATCTTTTTATCCATTGATATATTTCATTCTATTGTTATTCATTATATAGGGAGTTTATTTATTATTATGTTTATCATACAATGTATGATTTTTTTATCCATGAGAGATTTCAATATATGTAACCCTAAACTACGTATCCAAGATCACCATTTTATTTCATTTCCATTCAATATGGAACTAGGAAATGAATTTGGAATAAATTTAAGGATATAATAAAAGGAATAATATAGTTTCATCAAGTTTATAATGTTTTTTTAATGTATTCTATGAAATTTAGAAGACATGTTTTCATCTAGTCTCCTCATAGTGATAAAATATTTGGTTATTTTTTATGTGTTCTCTTGTATCTTGTACCAATGAGATATAGTGTCCACCAGAACTAGATAACTAGATTTATAGGTTGTACCAATCTGGTACCGCAAATGGATATGATATATAAATTATTCAAAAATAATTTCAGTCATGGAGGGTTGAAATAAATAAATAATCTCCTTATAATTACTCCTCACATCCAAAAATATGAAATAACATCCCAAATAATAAACATAAACTTCAAAATACCATATTTTAAAAAATACCTATTATATTATATTTTAGTAAAATTTCTCTATTTATTATATCTATTCTTGTTCATGGAGTTCATCATGCCTTTGGGCCACCCAGTAGTTTGGGTCATTATAGATTTCAGGCCAACTTTAAGGCTTTTGGGCAACCTCAAGTCCTTCGTGCCACATGCGGTTGCACCAAAAAGAATATACAAGAAAAAAGAAGCAGCCCCAGAGGAGGATTCAGAGTAGGCGCAATCACTATAGCAGAACCAAATAGATTAGGAAAGAATGAGAGGGTATGGTTGCGCCATCGGGACCAGCCTGTGCTTGCACGAGATGTTTAGCTAGACTGCCAGGCTGAGGTGGAGAGCTAATAACAGGATATAGATGTTGGTAAGGGTATGTTCCTTTTAGTTATAGTCAAGTCGAATTTCATATGACCTTTGGGTCATGAAATTTATCTCAAGCCTACAGGCAATGTAATCTCTTAAGCCTATGGCCCTTGTAAGGGTTCCCCCTCATCCCTTGAAAGGGGGGTTATCAAACATCAATAAAAAATGGGCCTTCATGACATTCAGGCTATATCTATTCTAGTTTTTTATAGTTTCTTTTTATCAGAAGATAATAGTACTTTTTATTGTCTCATACTTATAACAATATAGTGTTGTTGGTCATCATTATTTTTAATTATGAAAATTATCTCTACAATATAAATTGTATTTGTATCATAATGTTTCAATTATTTTGATTTTTTTATTTCATAAATTTTAATGGTACAATTCTCATGGATGAAAATTAAAACATGATCATTTTGGGTAGCATTTTCATTAATTAAAAGTAACTTAATAATAATAATTCATTTTAGTAATACCATAAATAAAAATAGTAATATGATAATATTATAATTATAAATATATTAAATTTTTTTATATTTTTATTCTCATTCATGATGGAAGTGATGATGATAGTTTAGAATCGGTCATGATGAGGGTTGAAAAAACCCAAACATTATCATGTTATATGAATGAGTGAGTAAGAATATAATGTTATATTATTATAATATCATTTTAATAATTATTAATAATCTTAATAATATATTATTAGATTTTCTTAAAAAATATTAATAGTTAATATAAAAAGATAATTTTAAAATAAAGTATGTGGCTAGTTACATATATTGAGGGAATCCCACATTCTCATAACGAGTTGATTCATAATGAAGGATTCTGGTATCCTCCCTGAATCCATTATATCTAAAACATGAGAGGGATATTTATAGAAGGAAATATATTTAGTGATTACAAATGAAACTAAACTAAATGTGTTGGGTGGAATAGGAATATTAGGGGTCCTTTTGGAGAAGTGTTTGAGTGGAATATTTGTAAATGTGTATCCCTTAATGGTTAAGGACGGTCATTTTAACGTGAAAATCTACTCATAATATTGAAAAAACATATTTGTTTGAGATTCCATCAATATAAAAAATTTATTTTTATTTTTATAATTATATACATCATTTTTTAATTATATAATATTTATAAATTTTTACAATTTACCGAGGTAATTAACTATTCACCCCGATAACATAATTTTCAATAAAAATGAAATTAATCCACTTACCTAATTTATGTTTACTAATTTAATAAATTAATGATGTTTTATCAAATTGAATTTTTGAATACTATAAGTTAGTATTATAAATAATAATACATAATATTATTGAATAGAAAATGCTATTTAGTGGAGAAGTATATTTTAAAAGTCAGCATTCTATAATTAATTCATATCAAATATTTGTTAGAAATATCGAATATAATATTTCTAATAAATTATAAATTGGAAAAAGGTACATATTTATATTATCAATATTTAAATATACTCATTAACTATGTAACAAGAAAATGTCCAGTGACCATAGATCAAATGGCCTTATGTCTAAAAACCATATAGTGGGCATATTTACATGTTTCATTTCTATATATAACATTACATAACTAAAATAAATTCATCATATTACCTCATTTAACTCTTAAATTTTTTATCATATTAAGTAATTTTTTAATTATTTTTAATAATATATTTGTTGTTATGATTGAAATGGTAAATCCTAATGACGAATATTACATGTTAATATTTTTTTTAATCGTTATTATATATATTTTTTCATATTATTAGAAATAAATTTCATTTATCTCTCATGTTATTTTTCCCAATTTAAATCATTTTAAATTATAATGATCTATATTAATTAAATAAAGAATTATAACTTTTTTAAGAATTATTTTTAGGAAAATTTAACCCACATATATTATTTATTTTATGCAATATCACGATTAAAATATGAGGTGTTACAACATGAATTATTTCTCTCTTCATAATATCTATGATAAATATTTGAAGAAATTTCATTCATTTCCACAAAAATATTGAAACAATGTCACTCTCCTTTTATATTTCAAAAAATGATAAAATATTTTCCTTATTAGATGAATTTTACCTTGTTGGATGGATATTAAAACAGAAAGGACATTAATAACCATCTTATAGGTTTTTAAACCACTCACTTCCCCAAAATAACATGAAACAATAAAATAACCTTCTTAAACAACACTTCTAGTTGTATATCCTATAAGAACATCCATAGAGACTTAGAATACTTGTCTTCCATTCTATTATAATATATGTAATATAGTGCCCACCCCTTTACTTCAAATCATGAAGTACTTACTATTTGTGATTTTAATCATAGAGTCCCTTTCTACTTTAAAATAATTTGTAATATACCTAATTTCCTTTTTCTTCACATAATAACATTTCCAATACTACATTAATATAAATATTTCATTAATAATATCAATCTATAAGAATTAAAAAATAGTTTTACACCTTAAATATAAGGTATTCACCCTACACTATTGGGAATCAAGGTAATTAAATAGTGTTTAAATGGATGTATTCTAGAAAGATTTCATGAATACTCTTAAACCTACACGAAATCATCCAACTAGAAAAAATGAAATCTTGGGAATTATTTTTCCTCCTATACTCTATATTTTCAAATATACATTCATATGACACAATTCCTTTTTATAAGAAATTAAATTGTTGTGGAGACAAAAATATATGAAACTGCTACACATATTCCAATATGTATATAGAATTTTTTATAGAATCTGTTTTCCCAAATTATATTGAAATTATAAGATATATTTATCAATATATCGTTATTTATGGTTTAAAAAATATTTATCCTAAATTTATTATTTAATAAATATTCATTTATTTAGATAGAATATCTATGAGTCATAAAATTCCCTCCTCTAATAGTTCAGGGGTTGATTACTAACCTCAAGGAAATAAATCCCATTCATCAGAAACATTACTCTAAAATATCAATATTCATCATAAAACTCCAAATTTATAATATATATATATATCCCTATTTTTTATAAGATATTCTAATGCATGATTGTACGACATCCGTGAAAAATAAAAAAATGTAAAACACTTAAATGAAACATTAATTAATCATGCTACATAAAATTAACTACAATGAAAAAAATGAATCCGATATATCATATAACGATTAGTTTAAACTCCTAAATAAATAATATATAAGGAAATAATAATGATGGCAAAAAATTGTGTCCATTGGTGGGTAAATTGAAAATAAATATCGTGATTATCTGAAATCAAACAATCTAACAAAGATAATGTTAATGTAAGATAATATTGAAAAAAAATACTCTAGAAAAACTAAAAATGATTATAGAATAAAAACCATTATAAAACAAATCCTTAACCAACCACTCATAGATCAATATAACTAATCATGCATCCAATGTATTATAATTTTAAATTCATATATTGTATAATATTATTGTACATTTTAATCAATAATTAACCAATTTCTCAAAATAAAAATCCTCACATAGTCTCAATCCATCATTCTAGGATCTTTATCCCTTTTAAATGTAACACCCTATGATTTCATATTACATTATTTCTTCAAATTAATTCAATAACTTTCACTACACCCAACACTGAGTTCTAGCGCACCATGACTTACCAACAAAGCCGTTCAAAAGCGGTTATGAATAGTATTAACTGAATTATGAAATTTATATAATCCTTTTGATTTTAGAATCCATATTATGAGTTTCTTAGACATAATGTAAGAACAAATACATTTTTTTCAGACAAAAGAATTATTTTTCAAAAAATGAAATTTTACCACCTTTTAATGGAGAAGCCTTTTTAAATCCAATATTTGAAACTTTTATATATACAATTTGACAAAATAAAATTATTCTTTAGAATCAAGACATTAGAATTTATTTTCAATAATGTTTTGGGGTTTTTCTGATAACTTTCATATTTGGGTGAATAGTGAAAAATACTATATTTTAACTGAATACATCTTTTTAAATAAAAATAATTTATATTGTTAAATTATAAATTTTAATGTTTTGGAAGTATAAATAGATTATATTTTTACCATTTAATCCATTTATGGTCATTTTATGTAATTTCACTTTGAAATTTGACATAAACAAGTGTCAAACTTTTGGTTGTTATTATTTCATAAGAATACACCTTTTGGTTTTGACAGCAGGAATTAATTTTAAATTAATAAATGCAACTTATTTGTGTTGAATTTGGTAAAATAGACTTCATTATTGAATTCATAATATCAAAATTAGCTTCGGGTAAATTTTTGGTATTTTTCCAAATACTTTTAATTTTTGATGAATAGTGAAAAACACTAAGTTATAGTTTAAAACCGAATTTTAATTTAAATAATTATTTTTTTAATTAAAATTTGTTTTGTTTAAAAATAGATACATAATACCTATATATGTTCAATGTAATTCATTGGAGTCAGTTAATAAAAATTTTAGATATATATAAATTTTATGAAACTTTTCACCGCATTTTACCCACCTCCTAAGAGAATTTGGAAATTCACATAAAACATAATTTTACTGCTTCTGTGATTGGAATTTCAAAAATCCAAGATACACGGTTAATATCAAGGAGTAAAATATGGTTCAATAGGATAAAAATAATTTTTTTTGTGAATAGTAACTTTTAACTTTTATTTACCACGGTTAAAAGTAAATACGGAGATTAAGGGTAAAAATGATATTAATATTACTCTAACACATTTCCTAATTCTATTGGACAAGTGTATATCTACCAAATATAACCATAGGAATAAAATATTATTATTTAGGTCCACTTGTATTAGATTAGGATATTTATTAGTATTTAATTAAAAGAAAATTTAAAAGAGTTAAATTCAAAGTTTAATAACTAAAACATTTTTAATATTGGGTTATACATAAGATAAATTAGATTATAAATATTAATTAAAAGAAAAAACGATTCTATACATAATGGTATTTTCCTTATAATTTTTAGACATTAAATATTCTAACTTATTTATGACACAATGATGATGTAGTAATTACCGTATTAATGAAAGATTAAGATAATTGATATTATATATACCCAAATAAATTTAATATGATACTTTTTAAGAATTTCAATAATTTTCAAGGTTAATATGACATATTAGGATTTTTTATATAATTTGTTTCGATGTAAGAATGTTGTTATGAATTTATCACAAAAAAAATACCCAATAGTGTCAAAATTGACATAAAAGACTTTTTAAAACAAATATTATATTATTAATTGATACTCTATTCCTAAAAATATATGGTTAGTCCAAAGGAATTATATAATTATATTTTTATTATTAATGGACCACTTGGGGGTCGATTGGAAGTTTATAGTAAGTTTATTAATGATATAATATAAAAATACAAAGAGACATGGTAAATGTAAAAATATATAACTCAGAGTTAAATATAAATGATAAGGTTAATATAGTGACTCAAACCTGTCTAAAATAAATTTCTTGAAATTCTTTAGACCCATCCCCACCTTAACCTTTAAAAAATCCACTTTGGAGCCATTAGAAACCGAATATGAATTTATTATAAAATAATATTTCTAACTTTTTTCCAAAGGTGGCCCTCACCCCTCTTATAAAAGTGCACTCCCCTTCTCTCAAATATATACCTTAAAATCCTTTTGGATAGGCCAAACCCTGCCCAAATATTCTATCATCTTCCCTCACTTCAACCTAGTGGCCTTATTTTGATCAGAAATCCAACTTAAGGAGCCCTTTTGATCAAATCAAAGGGAATAACCCAAAGTAGAGGTAATGTTTTCACCACCCTCTTTCAAGTTCCATTCTTCTTCAACTTCTTCATTCTTTGTTATTCCCATTATAAAATAAAAACTCCAGTATCTTCTATATAATGTAATTTTATTATAAATATGGTACAACCATATTCAGTATTCTATTCATCCTTTGAATGACATGTCACCATACGTGTGTACGTATGGCTTACCATCTCCACGTCATGGTGTAATTGTTATTCAAAACTTTATTATTTGGATGGGTAAAATAATGATATGTAATTCATGTAAATAATAAATATATAATGATAATTATTCTGTATATATGATATAATATCCAATTATATATTATTTTAATATCAAAAGAATGATATTTTCGCTCGTGCGTATGTACGGACTACCGTCTCCATGAACACGATGAGATTCATTTCCCTTAGTATCCATGAAAATATAATTCTCATTTGATGATTAAAAGTAATGTTTAAGGACTTGATATCATCCTGTATATGAATAAGATACAACCTATCCATAACAAACATGACTTATGTAACAAAACATATAAAATAAAATGAGTAAGTTAGTACCTGAAACGACGATAATACTAAGATATTATTAACAAAGAAATGTTAAAAGATCATATATGATATAATATTATTATACATGATTCTTGTATAATTTAATAACAATTATTTCACCATTATAATATAGGTTAACCTACCCTTAACCTAGGAAAATTACAAGGTAAGGGGTTTTCATCTCACTCCTTATTCCTGTGAGATTCATGCCATATTGCCACTATTACCTTTTGTGTGGTGTATTTGCTGCCCATAATTCTATTCGTTGTGTAATACACTTTATTTTATGTGTATTTACATATTCATGGTATGATATCTCTTTTATGGGGTGTATTTTTCGTAAGATACCAAATTGGTAAGGGTTTATTTCACAATCTCTTCATTATCTGAGGTTGTTTGTACGTAATTATCTACTGGGTCCTCTTTATAATCCATGTCCATGTTTCTTAAAAATGTATTTCAAAACATTCTTACTATTTTACAGAATATGGGTTAAAGTCATTTATACCCTTGTTTTTCTTTTTAGAAGATGTTTATAAAGGAATCTTTATGTCATTTTCCAAACAAGGTCCTTTTTAAATTTTTCAACAATTTAATGTAAGAATGTATTTTTTTAACTTATACGGTGGGTGCCGCTATTTTAAACCATTGTAAAATCTTCAAAGCTTCCCTTACTTACTTATAATAATATTTTCAATATAAATATTTTATTTTTTAATTATGTGACTTTTAAATGATTTCAAAATAGATATATTTCTCTTAAATAGTTTTGATTTCATCTATGTCATCATTCTGTGATGAATTTTAAGATTATTTATAGTTGATTTATTATGATACAAAACTTCTATATTGTATTAAAGGTTTGTGATATTTTTGATTGTGGATGTGTTATTTTTATACCATTCATGGTTTATGGAGAATGTATTTACATTTCTCATGTTAGTTTTAATATGAATTTTTATGTTATGTTTAAACCTGTTCATATGAGGAATGCATTGGACTTAGTAAGTGACGGGTGGAGCCTGCTATAGCTCCTCGATGCATCGGCAGGTCTCATGAGACTAACTAGTGTCCTGGAACAAGGCCTTGATAAAATATTATTTGTAGTCTTTGAACAAGGCCTTGACTATGTGGTTATTATAGTCTGGCATTATGCATTCTATCATTATGAAAGTGGATATTGATATTGCATTTGATTTATTCGAATAGTAGAATATCCATGTGAATAAGTAAATGGAATAATTTAATTTTATCTTTTCCATATTATTCTGAAGTTCACGTTTAATAATATTTTGTTTTAGTTCTACATTTCCATAATTTTTATGCTTATTTATGAAAGTTTCCGCTATATTGTTTTCCTTACTAGGCATTTGAGCTCACCCCTTTCTATGTTTTATTTTTTCTAGGATGTGAAGAAGTGTTTTATGAATGACCTACAGGGATAGTATAAGGGGATATGAGTGTGGAGACAAGATGTTTTTGTAGTTTTCACTTTATGATGTAATGTAAACATTATGAATTTATCTAGTGTTTCCAAGGTTACTAAACTAATTGGTCTTTCGAGATTTGATCTTTTGTCATCATTCCAATGTTATGTAATAATGCACCGAATCCTGGTAACTAGGGTCCGGGCATTATATTTGGTATCAGAGGATGTTTAGTAAAAACCTTGGAATCTATATTTAGATAAACTCTGATTAGAGAACATAGACCTATGGTGGACTTGGAGGATTAGTATAGAAGAACTTCCAAAAAATTTGGTATTTTTGAGATTTTGTGAGTTTTTCGAGCTATACATCCATGTCTGAATACCAGAAGGTAGAGGTGGCTTTGGCATAGATGTACCTAGGGTTAAAACCCGAAAATACCACTTTGAGCTAGACTCGAATGGGAACTGGAGCACTACAATGGGTCTTGCTGCACTCTTGGTTACGACACTCCTGAGAGATATGCTTATGATAATTCTCATCTTCCTTAAAAATAATTATGAAGAGTTTATGAGTATATAATTCCTCAATGAAAACATCTTAATGATTATGGATTGTATCCATTAACCATTAAATTTATGTTAGGTATTTTACAAGTTTGGAATTATTAATTGCAATTCATAAACATGCCTAGTTTATGATATTGTATAGAAATGGTGCCCAGTAGAAGGAATGTGAACTCTAGTAATACGTGTGATCCAAAGCGTAAGAAGAATCATATCTTTCACAGTATTAATCCAACATTTATAAGGGAAATAGTCTCCCATGTATTCTCAACATATGAAGAAATAGTATCATGTGTTAATAAGATAAGTAAATAATTTTCCGAGTCCTTTGGATTTGAAGGGAAGCAAGAGAAGAAAAGGATGGAAGAGAGAAATATGGATAAAGGGAAGAGGGAAAAGAAGAATTTTCCCATATGTGATAACTGTGGGAAGAAACAACCTAGATCTTTCCTAAAGGGAATGTGAGTTTTTTATATGTGTATAAAAAAAGGACACCATGTACGTGACTGTAAGGGTAAGAAAAAGGTTTAAAATATACAGTGCTTCATTTGCAAGGATTTGGGACACTACACGAATCAATGTCACATTCATAAGAGTATACCACCAATAATGTTATTGGATAATAATCATGTTATGATACTACCACAGATTATGAGGAATGCTTAGAGTTCTTATGTTGTTATTAAGGAATTATGTCACTTGAGTGTTGTATCAACAATGTGCTGGTTATAATAATTATGGAGTATATAAGGATTGTACTACAGTACTATTTCATTAAGGACTTTAGATTGGGTGAAACCAAGAAAAGTGACTCAATAGAATGTTAAATTTTTGGAAAATATATGGGTGAGAGAAAGATAAACCATAATATGGTTCTGATATCGAGGTAGTGATTTTGGAATAATACTAGATTGATTTGGATAAACTATATTAGATATTTATGATTACCTTGAAACTGGTTAATGATTTGTATATTCTATCATTGTTGGAGTTTACAACATTTTTTGGATAGAAGGAGTATATCTAGTATTCTATAAGGAATAATGGATCATGAATGTAATCAATAAGGTTTTATGGTAATTCAGGATGTTGCAGTGTTTTAAAAGAATACATAATGAAGGTGTTCACATGTTATTACGTGGAAAAAAAGGATCTCCATTGTGTTTACCTTCCTTATAATATTTGGACTGTGAGTTTGGACATAAGTATTTAGGATAATTCTGATTTGAGATTATTTTTGGATTACCATAAAAGGACAACCCGGAGGGCGGGCGACAACCTGTCGTGTCCGGCATGGCCGTGAGACTTGAACCCGCAACCGAAGGGCGACAAGGCTATATCACCTACCACTAGCCCATGTGATGTCCAGGATTGAATAATGTAGTATTTTTAAAAAAAATTCTGGTAGATGAATTATAAATTCATATTTTTTTCAAACCCTATACGAATAGGATAAATAGAATATTATTTTTATGTTATATTATCTTTTAGAGTGAAAGAAGAGTTTGTGGTAGAAATTAGTTAAAGGATGGGACTCTACTTGTCAAGTATATATTTTTCTTCTTCTCTTATTCTTTGAAGAAATTAATTCTTATACATTAGTGAAGGTATCTTAAAACAAAAAAAATGTGTTATTCTAATACCATATGTTTTGTTGAACCGATGGTATTTTAAATCATCATAGATTAATGAATTTAAGGCCCTCAATTTTACAATTGTTTGTGATTGATGACCTCAATCACTAACAATAAATATTTATGTTTTTCATCCAATTATATGTCTCTAATTTCCACCAATGTTTTCCTAATCGAGATCATAATTTGGTGGTGACCCTTTCATTTTTCATTACCTGTTATTAAGACAAAATTTTATTAACCTAATTTCTAATATGGGTTTTCCCAAAGGTATTTTCTATTTTGAACCATTTATATTCGAAATATAATCTCAAATTGCGATTATGAAGTTTATTGAAGGAGGGAAGAATGTAACACCCCAAGATTTCATAGTACGTTATTTCTTCAAAGTATTTCAATTACTTGCACTACACGCAACACCGAGTTCTAGCTCATCATGACTTACCAAACAAGCCATTCAAAAGCAGTTATGAATAGTATTAACTGAATTTTTATCTTTATATAATCCTTATAATTTTAGAATCCATATTATGAGTTTCTTAGACATAATTTAAGAACAAATACTTCTTTTTCAGATAAAAGATGTATTTTTTAAAAAATGAAACATTAACCCCATTTAATGGCGAAGCCTTTTTAAATCCAATATTTGAAACTTTTATTTATTAAATTTGACAAAATTAAATTATTTTTTATAATTGAGACATAATAATTTAGTTTCAATAATGTTTTGTTGTTTTTCTGATAACTTTCATATTTTGGTGAATAGTAAAAAATAATATATTTTAACTGAAAACAACTTTTTAAATCAAAATAATTTATATTGATAAAATATAAATTTTAATGGTTTGGAAGTATAAATAGATTATATTTTTACCATTTAATTCAATGATGCTCATTGTAAGTAATTTCACTTTGAAATTGGAGATAAACGAGTGTCAAAATTTTGGTTGTTATTATTTCTTAAAAATACGCCTTTTGGTTTTGATAGTGGGAATTAATTTTAAATTAATAAATTAAAATTATATGTTTTGAATTTGGTAAAATAGACTTCATTATTTAATTCAGAATATCAAAATTATCTTAGGGCAAATTTTTGGTATTTTGCTGAAAACATTTAATTTTTGATGAATAGTGAAAAACACTATGTTATAGTTTAAAACCGAATTTCTTTTAAAATATTTATATATTTAATGGAATTATGTTCTATGTAAAAATAGATACATAATACTTCTATAAGTTCAATATAATTCATTGGAGCCAGTTTATAATAATTTTAGATATATAAAAATTTTATTGAACTTTTCAACGTCTTTTACCCACCTCCTAGGAGAATTTAGAAATCCACATAAAACATAATTTTACCGCTTCTGTGAGTGGAATTTCTAAAATCCAAGAGACACATTTAATATCAAGGGTTAAAATTTAGTTCAATAAGATAAACATATTTTTTGGAATATAGTAACTTTTTACTTTTATTTACCACGGTTAAAAATAAATAGGGTAATTAAAGGTAAAAATGGTATTAATATTACCCTAACACATGTCCTAATTCTATTGGATAAGTGTATCTTGACTATAAAAAACCATATGAATAAAATATTATCATTTAGGTCCACTTGGATTAGAAAAGGACATTTATTATTATTTAATTCAAAGAAGAGTTAAAAGAGTTAAAATCCATGTTTAATAACTAAAACATTTTTAATATATGGTTATACATAAGATAAATTAGATTATAAATATTAATTAGAATGATAAAACGATTCCCGACATAATGGTATTTTATTTACAATTTTTAGTAATCATATAATGAAATTTATTTATG
This sequence comes from Viscum album, assembly GCA_963277665.1. Lineage (NCBI taxonomy): Eukaryota > Viridiplantae > Streptophyta > Magnoliopsida > Santalales > Viscaceae > Viscum > Viscum album. The sequence continues at coordinate 896,832,678 of OY728143.1, read as the reverse complement.
ACACAATGATGATGCAGTAATTACCGTATTAATGAAAATTAAGATAATTGATATTATAAATACCCAAAGAAATGTAATTTCAGACTTTTTATGAATTGCAATAATTTTTTAGGTTAATATGAAATATTAGTATTTTTTATAAAAAAAAATTTCAAATTAATCATGCTTTTATGAATTTATCAAAAACAAAATACCCAATAGTGTCATAATTGACATAAAAGAGTTTTTAAAACAAATATTATATTATTAATTGATATTATATTCCTAAAAATCTTAGTATTGTCCAAAGGAGTTATATAAGGACATTTTTATTATTAATGAACCACTTGGGGTCGATTAGAATTTTATAGTATGTTTATTAACCATATAATATAAAAATACAACGAGACATGGTTAATGTCAAAATATTTATCTAAGAGTTAAATATAAATGATAAGGTTAATATAGTGACCAAAAACTATCTAAAATCTATTGGGTGAAATTATTTCGACCCATCCCCAACTTAACCTTTAAATAATCCACTTTTGAGCCACTAGAAACCGAATAAGAATTTATTATAAAATAATATTTCTATCTTTTCCAAAGGTGCCCCTCACCGCTCTTATAAAAGGGCACTCCACCTCTAAAATTAATACCTTCAAATACTTTTGGTTCATCCAAACATGCACAAATATTCTATCAACTTCTCTCACTTAATACTAGAGGCCTTGTTTTGAATAGAAATCCAACCTAAGGAGACCTTTTGATCACATCAAAAAGAAGAACTTGAAGTAGAGGTAATGTTTTAACAACCCTCTTTCATGTTCCTTTCTTCTTAAAATTATTCTTTATTTGTTATTCCCATTCTAAAATAATAAATCCAGTATCTTCTATATACTGTGATGTTATTATAAATATGGTACAACCATCTTCAGTATTCTATCCATCCTTTGAAGGACATGTCACCAAACGTGCGTACGTATGGCTTATCGTATCCATGTCGTGGTGTAATTGTTATTCAAAACATTATTATTTGGATGGGTATAATAATGATGTTTAATTCATGTAAATAATAAATATAACATGATAATTATTTTGTATATATTTTATACTATCCAATTATATATTATTTTAATATCAAAATAATGATATTGTCGCTTGTGCTTACGTACGGACTACCGTCTCAACAAACACGATGAGATTCATTCACCATGGTATCAATGCAATTATAATTATCATTTGATGATTAAAAATAATGTTTAAGGATTTTATATCATCCTATATATGAATAATATAAAACCTTTCCAAAATAAACACGACTTATATAACAAATAATATTAAAGAAAATGAGTAAGTTAACACCTGAAACGACGATAATACTAATATATTATTATCAAAGAAAGGTTAAAAGATTATATAAGATATCATATTAATGTATAGTATTCTTTTATAATTTAATAAAAATTATTTTACCATTACCCATGAGGTTAACTTACCCTCAACCATGGAAAATTACAAGGTAAGGGGTTTTCATCTCAGTCATTATTCCAGTGAGATTCGTGCCATATTTCCACTATTACCTTTTTTATGGTGTATGTACTTCCCATAATTGTATGATAGCCCTTTCATGTGGTTTATGTTTCATAAGTTACCAAATTGTTAAGGGTTTATTTCACAATCTTCTCATTATCTGAGGTTGTTTGTACGTAATTATCTTCTAGGACCTCTTTATCATCCACATCCATGTTTCTTAATAATGTATTTCAAAAAATTCTTTCTATTTTACAGAATATGGGTTAATGTCATTTATAACCTTTTTTGACTTTTTATAAGATTCTTATAAAGGAAACTTTACGTCATTTTCCAAAAAAGGACATTTCTAACCTTTTTGAAAATTTAAGGTACGAATGTATTTTTTTTAACTTATACGGTGGGTGCGGATATTTTCCTCCATTGTAAAATCTTAGAAGCATCCCTTACAAACATATAATAATATTTTCAATGTAAATGTTTTATTTTATAATTATGTTACTTTTAAATGATTTCAAAAAAAGAGATATCTCTCTCAAATAGTTTTGATTTCTTCTATGTCAACATCCATTGATGGATTTTAAGATTATTTGAAGTTGATTTATTATGATACAAAACTTCTATATTGTATTGGAGGTTTTGTGATATGTTTGACTGTGGATGTGTTATTTTTATACCATTCATGTTTTATGGAGAATGTATTTACATTTCGAATGCTAGTTTTAATACGAATGTTTATGTTATGTTTAAACCTGTTCATATGAAGAATGAATTAGACTTATTAAGTGACATGTGGAGCTCGCTATAGCTCCTCGATGCATCGGCTGGTCTCATGAGACAAAATTGTGTCCTGACATAAGGCCTTGACAAAATCATAATTTTAGTCTTTGCACAAGGCCTTGAATATGTGGTTATGATAGTCTGGCATTATGTATTCCATCATTATGAAAGTGTTTATTGATATTGCATGTGATTATTAGACTAGTATAATATCCATGTGAATAATTAAATGTCATTATTTAATTTTATCTTTAACATATTATTCTGATGTTCCAGTTTAAAATGATTTTGATTTAGTTATACATTTCCTTAAATGTTAATGCTTATTTATGAATGTTTCCTCTATATTTTTATCCTTACTGGGAATTTGAGATCACCCCTTTCTATGTTTTATTTTTTCCAATATGTGAAGAAGTATTTTATGAATGACTTGCAGTGATAGTTTAAGGGAATATGATTGTTGAGACAATATGTTGTTATAGTTTTCACTTTATGATGTAATGTAAACTTTATGAATGTATCTAGTGTTTCCAAGGCTACTAAACTAATCGGTCATTCGAGATTTGATCTTTTGTGATCATGCCAATGTTATGTAATAATTCACCCACTCTGGGTAACCAGGGTTGTGGCGTTACATTCAATCCATCTATATTCACCATTCACAATTATAGTATGAGGATGAGATAATCAACTACTATAAAAGGATCCATACAATACAATCTCTATAGGTCAAGCATTTAAATTATATATATGATACAATGGTAATCCCAAGTGAATGAATAACTCACATATATACTAATAGGATGAGATTAACATCAAGTATGTTGTGAATTGTGCATGCACAAACCCATTTACACTAGGAATTCACTATTTGACCACATCATATACTTATTCCACCGATGATAATACTTGTATTTATGGATGAGATTGATTTGACTCATTATTGTTATATATATGTTTTCACTATAAATACATATAAAAGCCTATGATATTGACACATTATTATATGTGATATATTGGGTCATTTATTTATCTATTAGAGAGTTATAAATAACATTTCATTTAATATTATATATTTTATACCAATACCACTTCTCCCCATTTGATTGAGTTATCAAATCTATGTTCTAATAATTATAATATATTGTTTAATGGATTTTATTTTTCACAATAACATAATTATAGTGTAAAACATTTATATTAAGTTTGAAGTCAATAATGAAGTTTCCATTTTGTGTGTTGTAATTTTTTGAGAGTTTGTGAAATTATTGATTTTTACCTAATCCATATAATATCCAGGGATTCATATAAAAAATTATTAAACCAATGAGAAGTGATTGTAATTTCTGATGTGTGTAAACTCTAAAAATAAAAATCCCTTTTTTATCTCATCATTTTCAATGAGGGGAGACTAAAATATAATGGGTGAAAAAGGTAATTATAATAGATTTTTCAGATTCTAGTATCTATTGGTTACCTATAGAGATATGATTATTTGGAATAATTCATAGACATATTTATCAAAATCATTGTAAACATCAGTATTCCACTACATAGTAAATTTATATATTTATATTTTATGAATTATTAAAAAAATATCATTTATCATTTTATTACATGGGATATATATAATTATAAAACTATATATTTAATTTTTTTTATGTTGTCAAACCCTTGCTATTATAATGGCCTTCTTTTTTGTTCATATTTAAACAAATATAAAATGTATTTAGTGAAAAATTCTTGTAACTGAAATGTAAAATAAGTAATATTTCATAGTGAAATATCATTATTAGTGTAATAATAACAAAATGTATTTATTAAATATAAATAAACAATTATTGGATAATAAATAAACATATTTATTATAGTTTGATATAATGGTTCATAGTCTCCTTGAAATATCATACCGAGAAGGATAAATGTACAAGGAAGGAAATTTTTTAGAAATATGATATAAATTATGATGATGAAATTAGATAATGGGATACCTAATTTTTTAGATGTATATAAGTAAATGTATATAAAATTATGATGTTGAAGTGTCTATTTTATAATTGTTTTGTGTCTATGTAGTTGTTGAATTTATATATTTGAATAATATATTATAGTAATTATAAGTATAATGAAATCCTAAAAAATTTATATTTTAATAATAATGAATAATAGACAATAAATTCATAAATAAATACTTATCCCAAAGAAAACGAATGGAATAAGAATGTGTTTTTTAATTGTAAAAAATATTGTTTAAAAAAATATTGGGAGTTTTTGTTTTTGATTTTTTTTTCTACATTTATCATAATAATTGGTTGATTTTATCTACAGATATTGAATTAATATTTTTCTTCCCTCTAGTGAATCATTGATGAATAGAAAAACCACTTGATTGGGAACCCATGTAGGGTTATTGGGATATGATATATTTACTTTTTGAATGTCAACTCAGTATAAAAACCAATCTTCTTCTTTGGATGCCATACCATGGATATTTTATTTAACAATTATATGTTAATCCTAAACATCAATAACATTATCCTATACCAGATATAGAGGGAAATCTAAAACTATATTCATTTGAAGGACTAGATAAATGTTTTATAGTTTTCATTATAGTTGTGGGTAATTTAATTTCATTTTATTATTATATTCTTATTCTTCCAAAATGGGGGAATGATCCATGGATGAAGGTACCATATGATAACACAACCCACTTAGATTTGTATTATCTCTTACCCCATGTGTTACATAACTTCGTTGATATATATCATTGTCTAATAGTGATTTATCACTATTTCATTTTATTTGTTTTGTATAAGGTCACAATTATTGAATGTGAAGACCACTTCTTCCATAAATATAATTTACCAAATTATTTTTATAACCATATTGAAATGAATTTTGTTATCTCCCTTGATCTAGCCTCATTTTAGCACATGAGGATGGCCAACAAGCTCATCCCTTGGTTAAGGATGGAATGTAGGTCTAATTTTTTTTGTTAGATGTTGGATCATCTAGGAATCAAATAATAATGTCATATACCATTCCAAACATGTCATCTCTAACCTATTATGGATTCAGATGTTGACATTGATCCTATACCTATAAATGGGGGTCCCAGTTTCTTCTTTAACCTACTAAGCACTTAACATCTCTCATTCAAATATATAATAATTAAGTCTATCTAATAGAGAGAATTTTATTTTCATAGAAACCACATACAATGGTTTTATGTTGAGTTCCACCTAAGTAGTATCAACTAGGGGAAATAGTTATGATAATTCTCATTTAAAACAAATTTTATAGGACTCCCCTCATCAAAAAGGGCCAGGCACTCCATTTGAGTCTCTCCCACTTGAATGAGCATAATCTCCCTTAGTATTCTCTTGAATTTTACTCATCACGAATGGTCACATTCCAAGGAAACCCAACTAAAATTCACTATTTAATATTTTATACTCTAAAATCCTATAAGAGAATGATGGAAGAATACACCTCTATTCAACACATTGAGTTTAAAGGGAATATAGTGTTCAATAACCTCGTAGTGAATGGAGAAGTGATGGATCATCTGGGATTTTTCTTATCCTTGGGTTCCATATAGATTAATTAGATTAATGATGTCAAAAATTATTATCTTAATAAATAATATTTCATTCCACTATCATGTTATTTATTTTGTGAGTCCCACATATTTCTTATACAAAAAAAACAATGATTGGATGGGAGGAAGAATGTTGGTAAATATAGTAAAAGCGATATGTTATAAAATGTATTTATAAATATAATAATCGTCCACCTTATCTTAAAATTCATTTTAATGGTATATTATTAATCTATACCAGTTAATAAATTTATATGTTGTATTCCATAAAAAATTATATTCCTAATCTAAAAATCAATGGTGTTTTTAAAAAATCATTATAAAACACCCTCAACCAGTATGTGAAAGCCAATCCTAATTTTTCAATTAATCTGAATAATATAAATAATATTCCTCTGTAATAAATATTTTCACTTTTATAATTCAATGATAATAAAAATTGGTCCAAAATCCGTAAAATAACAAAGGATTACATATGTGAATCAAATTTATTTTAAGCATTCAACCACTAAATCTGAATTTTGATAATTATATAGTATCATTATTAATTTTTTTAATATGATTAGAAAACAAAGAATACAAATTAATATCATTATATTTTTATAAAATTAAATTAATAATTAAATAATTAAATAATTATATTTTGTTTTTTCATTAATGCGTATGTGTTGATCAGTTTAACCACCATTGTGAACAATGTTATACTATAGTCATCAATATAATCATAAATGGTTAGTAGAAATTAAAAAATTAATATTTATATATATATAAAAATAATTAATTATGAAATTTTTTATTTATTTTTTAAAATGGTAAAATGAAAAATAAAAAACATTATTAAAATAACTAAAAATTGTTGATGAAACCATCACATATTAATTCAACATTAAACTTTTTTTAATGAATATTATAGTGATTTAAATTAAATGAACAGAAAACATCAAATCTCAATTTAAAATCATGGTTATGATACCTTTATAACTCTAAATATAAATAATTTGTGAAAAATAAACTATGACTGAGACCCCATACTAAACAATGTATATAATATTATTAATAATTAACATCTAAAAAACTATGTAGACAATGAATATTATATAATTAACTGATATATTTATATAAACTGTTAATTTAAATAAAAATAAATATGACTGTTAATCTATAATATAGAATTAATAAAAAATATTATAGAGGAAGTCTGAGCATGTTTTAGTAAATCATAATTTATGGTAAGCAGTTCTCTCTTCATCTTCATACTGGTTATATATTATGGAAATATAATATTTATTCTATAAAATTTTATGCATTTTATATTCAAATCATAATATTTTTCATCATATATTCATTTATTCATATATATTTTCAAATTTAATATCATCTTAACTATTTATTCTTAATTCAAACTATTCAATGTTCATACGGGCGTTCCATCTCAATCACATTTATTTTTGTTATGAGTCCTCTTATTTATATGTATTATTATTTATTGTGTACACACTTTCTATTAAATTTAATATATTATATATAATCATTATTTCTATATATTTACATTCCTTTTTTATCCACGCAATTATTGGTACTTTATACATTATGTTGTTATAAGGGGACATTCTCATTAATATTATTATATTTTGTTCTAAGTTCACTATTCATTTTCTATCTTCTTCTACAATCTATATCTATCATAATATGAATTTATTTTATTTTATGGTTTCTTTTATTTTATGACGATTCTTGTATTTTTACTATTCCTCTCTGATTGATTCAATATTCACATAGTATAATGTTTGTAATTTGAAATATCCTCTATCCTCTTGTTTTTTGTGATTATTATCTCCTCTAAATATTTCATTTTTGGTTATGAGTATAATTTTTATTACATGAAATCATCCCAAACAAAAAAAATTATGGGGGTGATTTTTTGTGTGAATAATTTTTACAGAACTTCATTTGGATCTTGTGAGTACATTTTCATAGATACTCCAAGCTGTAAATTTTTTGAATATACACAAAATATAAAAATAATGAAAATAAATGAAGTATCATTGGTATTTTTATATGGTTCATTAGTAACTAAAACTCTAATGATCATAAAAAACAATGTCTTGATTACTAGTGATATCAATAAGCATTGTGTGCATTTTAAATGATTAAAAATGTGAATTACTGATCATACAGTCACTCCATCTACTTATCTATCTATATAATGGATTGATATTAAGATATGAAGGGATACTATAAACAGATTAATTTTTTCTATGATTAGTATTTATAACCCCATATTACTTCAATAATACTATGGTCGACCTCATCCTTGAAATTCTATACAAGGCCATGCTATGCATGCCTGTTCTATTTAAACACTCCCCAATTTAGATAACCCAACATATGATTTACATTATTCTCAATCTCTATTGAATGTCTTTAGAGAACTCTTTGATTCAAAACCCTAAGAAAATTACCACATCCTTAGGATTTTTCCACTGAATAAAACTATAAACTATATGGAAATGTTATTATGGACTTATATACTAATGTGGGAAATCACTCATTTAAAGAATCCCAATCATACCACTCATTATTTGAAGATTAATTCCACTAGACATTATCATTGATTCGTACAAATATACATAAACGTTAACATCATATTAATTTACATAACATATAAGTCCTTAACCTATAAAATTAAAGAGACATGGACCTCATAATGTTATGAAAATACGAAGGGAATATTAAGAAACTGTTGACTGTACATTCAGTAGGAATATACCTTTCTTATTCCAAGAATGTTTTGATTATTTGAAAAATAAAATAGAAAACGTATTTCTTGGTTTAATTCTTATATAAAGGGATGCATGAGATACACCCATGTTTTTACATGCTATTCTTATCCACTCTTGTGACATATATGAATTTTTTAAAATAAATGAATTTATATAATTCTTTTTTATGCGATCAGTCAACCCTATAAATATCAAAGATATTTTCATTAGGGCCTTCAACCATGGAATTAGATTGAAAAAATTTCAATACCCCATGTATATTTGTTTTGATGATTAGTGTTGGCATAATAAGAATATGAAATTTGAGAAGTGGTGGAATGAATTTTTTTGTCTTAAACAAATCAGATTATTTTAAAATATAAATTTTAATATAGTGGACAAATGGATTATACAATTCAACCAAAAAATAGTGTAGTGATGTTTTGTGACTATAAATAGAATAATAATGAAAAAGAGGAAAAAAATTTAATATCATTTGGAATAAAAAATATCCAACATATTTCTTTCACATTCCTCTACTCCTTGGGAGGTAAAGTACGCAATACAAACACTTCACTTCTAATGGAGATTCAAAATTATTCTCAACATTCCATTTTCACCATGGAACCAAAAACCCAATATCCCTCCATTATCAATCCAGAGTCACAAACCCCAAAACCATTATTATTATTTTAATAATGATTACACATATCATTTTGAAAAAGTAAGACACAAATGAATCTGTCTTGAATTTTACCATAGTATATTTGGAACTACTTTATCATCTTTTTGTTTAGGTTAGCATAACAAATGCACTAAACTTTTTTTGTATGTATAAATAATGAAAATAATAAAAAAAAATAATCTTAAACATAATAGTATATATTATAATGAATCATAAATCATATAGACCAATAATTGATGTCAATATGGCTAAATTTGTAGGAATATGTAAATTCATCCATCAAGTATAAGTAATAATGTTGCATGAGAAATAAAGCAGCGGTAGTGTTCCAACATTTCATTACTTTATTATCAAACATTGTAGTTTTATTTCTCTTTTCATCAAATAATAGTATAGTTGGTTCACAAAAATATATTAATAAAAAATTCGTTTTTCATTCTATTTTATCTCAAAAATAATCATTTAATGATCAACACTATTCTACATGTGGAAACAACATGCAATAAAATTATTAGAATAATAATAATAAATATATATTATATATAACATATTTATCATAGGAAAACCCAACCATAAGATCTCAACACACCCATAAAAACCACCTTCCAGAATATCATTAAATCCTCTCAAATTAATCTATATTTGATCTTTTTGATAATACTGATATTTATGTGGAACAAATTATTTAAATATCAGAACATTTTTTAATTATCAATATCATAAAAATATATAATTAGTTGTAGTCAATGATTTATAAAAATTTCAAAGTAGAAATAAAAACCTCTCAATCATATGATAATTATTCATGGGTGTGAATAAATTTTACCATATCTCCAAATAGACTATATTGTAATCAACACGTAAAATAAAAAAACTCAAAAAGAATGATTCTCATAATTAGTGAATTATCCAACACAACTTAACTTATGATAACACATAAAAAGTAAATATATTGTAAACAATTAATACATAAAAGTCACTTAAACATAATTAACCAAATAAATAAATGTTATACCCGTGAATAGATAAATTAATTCCATCAAATGTACCCATCAAATTCAATAAAAAAATAATTACTTTATCCAATACAACTCACTATGTTGTTATAATTAAACCATTTATATGAATATAATGAAATATATATATCTATATCTATATATATATCTGTGTGTGTGTGGGTAAGAGTATGTTACACCCTAACATAAACCACATGTCCTGATTTGGAGTGCCTCATGACCTCATGCAAACCTCTCTATATAAAATAGGTTTCCAACTAGTGGTTAGGACCTATGGAACCAAATAGAGATCTTACACCCTCCGTACTAAGTAAACACCATTCTCATAAAATAAGAAGCAGTAACTAGTAATAAAAATAATTAATAAATAAATAATCATAAAATTACATGTGCATGAAATTTATTCCAACCCATTATTATAAATTTTTAATTTCATATACAATAAAAAAGTATAAAAAAGGAACCAAAGTATGAGTTAATGCTAATAAATAAAGGTATAAGAATACATCCAAACTAAAATCCATCCAAACACATCTATAATATTCATTCTAACCATCTAAACCATACACAATTATAACCTTTCCCATTTCTAGGTCCCTGGTCATGAAATCTATAAGTTCCCTAAAAATCTAGAATAGGATGTGAGTGCAACACCCGGTAGGAAACAACCAAGGACCATTAGCATAAGTGAATTGGAGATACATTTTATACCATGAGATGGATAATAGTAAAAAAACCCAACAATTATATCACGCACTCATAATACATATAGTGGTTCCCTATAGACAATCTCTTCCTACATTAATGCCATACTAGAAGGAAAATCGATCTACCTCCTAAAAAACCCCATTAATAGGATATTCGAAAACATATGTGATATATTCCACTATTTTCATAATCCAAATTGCATACCAACCAATATTTAACACATCCCTATTGAGAAATATTCCATTAGGTATGATCAATCGCTCAAAATTAGATGATAGATAACATCACATATGATATAATATTCCAATGATATGTCAAAATGACAATGTATTAAGAAATAATAATAAACCATATCAATCCTCAAGGGAGAAAAAATAAACCATATATCTCAAAATTACAACACACACATCATATGACTATGAATCAAACATAATTATCATTAGTATACACATTGGTTCTGAAATATCCATGAACCTATATAATACGTTTGCTAATTTAAATATCATCATAGCTCATGGAAAATGATTTTAATGACAATGGACAACATATAAGTTGAAAATAATCATCAGATCCTAGAACCAATCCTTCTTGGAAATGATTCATATATATATGGTAATGGTTGAGAAGAAAACACACCCAAAATGTAGATCAATGTCAACCATACATGAGATGATCTACTATTCACAATTATCTTGGTCGGATTGATGTAGTAATGCATAATCTTTTAATCTAGGTTTCAATTCTATCAAAAATCAATGAAAACTTATTAGAAAATGAAGAAACAACTAGATCTTATCATAACTTCTATGATCTAGTTGGTTATGATCATGGAGTATAGAATATGATCATTCTAGAACCTAGAATGAATCACTAGTTTAGAAGGGTGAGATTGATTCAACATTAAAAAAAAGAATAGAGGTGCTATAAGGGATGAGTAACATGAAAAAATCCTTGTAGAATATACTTAGGGGTGTGGGAGTCAGAGAGAGTAATAAATAATGATAAAGCGTTAGTGTGTCCCATGTTTTTAAACAAATATATCAAAAATGATGACCTCACTAGGCTATGTCAAATTCCACCAGATTACCTATGGCCTCAAAAATCTATAAAGGGGTTTATTGGAATCTTATTTTCATCCTTGGAACACCACCAGAGAGCTAGTGGATTTCAGGAAGAATTAATTCTACAAAGTATCCTCATTGGATGGTCTATGGGACTAAAATAATTGTTAAGGTTACATCACATCCACCATTTATTCCTCAATCCATTTCTATCCATTTGAATCCCTATAGATCACCTCAAAACACATAAAAAAGAGATAAAAATATATGTAAAATTCCATAGATGAATAGCTGATATATATATATGTGTCATATTTCTCACGAATTATGACATATAATCCATATTAACGATCACCAAATGTATGTTTACCCAAATCGAACTATGATGAATAAACATCAGCTTCCCCCTCAGATGACTCCTCCAAAATATGCTTGTGTTTCCATAAAACTCAAAAACAAATAATGTTATTTCCTCAAAATATTATCTTAATTCATTACATTATTTGAATAGGATATTTAAGAAAAAAATTCATCCCCTCTAACTCATCATAATTTCAATCGATCATGTGCACTGGATCGGGCTCATACATTTGACGCTAAGACAAGTGGAATATATTGTGAATACCTCGATACCATATATGAAGTGTAACTGATAGGCCATCATCCTATTATATTAAATGTTATCAAATGTACCAAAAAAATAATTATAATGTTCATCTGATCCTCTAATTAATTTTCCATAATTTGGTATTCTCCCACAAGAAGACAATGTTTCCCACAAAAAAACTAAAAATATCATCTCATCTTGTCAGTATAATACTTATTCATGTTCTGATCCATAAGAATCTATTTCTAAATAAACTATATCCACTCAATGTTATTTTGTACCAGACATGGCCCTCAAACTGATTTCCCACTTGGCTCATGCTAGTGCAGTGGTGAATGACATGCCTTCCCAAAAAGTGCCTCAAATAGAGCCATTTAAATCAAGGACTAGAATCATTTATAATAGTAGAACTCCACTAGAACCATGTGATCATCACAAGAACAACCAAAATCTTGAAAACGTTCTCAGATAATATCCCAAAATTTTTATATAATTATCCCCAAATAACCTTCATTTTTAGAATGAAATTTTATCCTCCGCATCAATTATGATCACATTACCCTCTACAAAACTTGATAAAAATATGACATAAATTTGGTGTCCTTTTCAGATACCATTCTTGAAGGTGATCCCTGAAACATAATTACATCTTGTACACATTCCTCGGTTGTTCCCAAGATACGAATACATCAAAATTCTCTAGATTAAAAATTATTTCTACTTGAGACACCATGTTCTAACGAATTCAAACCTCATGTAACAAAAATTGACATTGTAAGAACAGGGAATAAATATGACATGATTAATGAATTATCCTTATGATATAAAGGTTTATAGAAAGTGATTCAAATTTATTAGAATATATTAGGATATTATCGATTAAATAAATGATATATAAATCCAATTTTGGTTGATTGACCTTGTCAATTTGGGTTATAAACACTACAAAATCCTTCATCGGTCCGAAGGGAACAATATGATACTCATATGACCCATACTGACTTTTAAACATTTTCATCGACATGAAATACTCTATGATCTGATGTTAATGGTATCCAAAATGTTTATAATTCATTGAATGAAACTAGGATCCCATTGATTAATCAAAAAAATATTCAATTATTTGCTATGGGTTCTTGTTATTGATAGTTATATGATTAATATTCTTATGGATTACACAATGATGAAGATTATTATTATAAATTTTGGAAAACTGTACTAGAGAATCATATGGGGAAGTGCTCAGTGTGATTTATCATTTATCCACAATATAAACTAGTTGAGCCTTGACTTATTTAAAATTAACTAGTTTCATGTTGTGTTATGGATATGACAGGGGTCATGCAACAAAACAAAAGATCGATCTCAAATTCAACCCTCTTTTATATAAGAAAGACTTTGAAATCCTATTGAATGAAATATTGATATAGGTATACATATAGATGAATATTTAAGGGCGTAACCGTTTGAACAAATGCAAGGATCATACTAGCCACCTAAGGTTAATGGACTTATCTCTCTAGTTGATATGACCCAACTCTGCCTACCTCGAAGTGTAACACCTTAAAATTCTAATATAATAAAATTTTATTTGATAGCGTACTTGAAGAAAAATAACAATCTTAGAAGAAAAATATATCACCCAAAAAATTATAATATATTTATAAATAAAATATATTAAGTAGATTTCATTACTTGAAACACTAAGTATAACTTTTTTTTATGAACACATTGTTTATCTTGAATTAAATTCAATAGAGAGTATAGCTTACTTTACATGCATTACTAAGCTTAAATGAAACATGACATATTATTAAAATAACATAGTTTAATAAAATAGTTATAAACTAGAAATTATATTTTAAGGAAAGAATACTAATAACTAATCTATGAAAATTATGGTTATCAATTGAATATTAATAAAATAATAATCATTTACAAAATTAATTTGTTGATGAAATATTATTTTTTTCTAAAAGTCTTATTAACCACATTTTACTGACATAATATAAATTATAGTTAACCCATTTTAGAAAATATATATTAAAAAATAATTTCAATCATTCAATTCATAATATCAAAATTATATTAGGTTAAATTTATTTTATTTTTCTAAAATATTACATTTTTTTATGACAAGTGGAAAATAGAAAATTTTAATTGAAAACATCATTTACTTTAAAATTATTTATATAGATTAATTACATTTTTAATTTAGTTTGATTCGGAATTAGTTAAATTTTATATCTATTAATCCAAATTTTTTCCATTGTAAACATTTTTATAATTAATTTATATATATAATCTTTTTAACATTTGGAACATTTTCTCTTTAAAACCCATGTATCTCGTCGTGTTTGAATGATTAATTTTAATTTCAAAATTTTCACTTCTATGATATTATTAGATAAAAGTATAGTAAAATTATATTTAGAGTAATTTTTTATATTTAATAATTAAAACATAATTTTTTATTGAAATTAATTTTCAAAATGGTAAAAATAAATTACCATGAGTAGGGTAAAAACAGATTTATTGGGTGAAAAAAATAAGAAGACAGTGGGTAAAATGGCCTAATAATATGTCCTACACCCATTTTAAGTACTTATTTAGACCTTATTTCTTATAGTTCTATAAATATACATTTTTAGGCTTTTAGAAGGAAAAACAAGGGAATTATTGAATCTATTAAAAATAGTGACATGTGTGCCACTAACCTCACCAATAAAATGGTACTCACTCTCCTCTCTTCGTAAAACCATAAAAACTCTTTAGATCTTATAATACCTGAAAAAATTAAATGACCAATTCCCTAATATCATCCTATAACCCGTATTTCTGAAAACATTATTCTGATGATGTTTTTTTGGAGAAAACCTAAGGAGGATACTCGAAAAAGTGGTAGTATTATTTGATGAGGCTCTTATTTTATTTAATTATCCACATCCTTAAATTATTATTATAACATGATTATATAACAAAAAAATGTATGTTAATGATAAATTTATTCTTTTATAATAATTTCATTACCTAAAACCATCCCCACTTCAATTAAACAGCTTGCAAAAATTACTGTTCATGTGTTCATCCAAATACCACCTCGCGAACCGATGTCATTTCTTCTTCCATTAACTCATTTCACAGTTGAGTATTATGATGTATATTATGTATATATATGATATATATATAGATATATAATTTATTCATCTATAATAAATATAATATATATGTTTTTACCTTCTATTTTGAATGAGATACCACATTGTTTCACATGTATAGGATGGACCACCGCCTCATGAAGGGATATGATTCATCTTTCACTAACATATAACATGGAATGTGATAAGGATAAAGTTAATTAATATATGTGAAATAAAAACAATTATGATATATATGAAATATTAATCATTCAGTAATTATATTATATCATTTTTATTTTTTAAGTTTTAACTCACATAATGGTGATCACTTTGTTAGTGTACATGTGGACTACTACCTTCACGAAGCGATGTGCCTCTATTTTCATCACCACACAACCTGGATGATATATATCTATATTTATATTTAATAAAATAATATTATATATATATTTATATGATATTATGATCATTATGTTAATATAATATATAACTTACCACATTTCATAATGATCATTGGAAAATGGAGACGTTATTAATGCGTACAAACGACATACAACCTATATGATCATAACATTCTTCATTTTTCACAACCATCATTCATGATTGGTTTTATATGTAAATATTATGTATAAATAGGATAAAATTATGAGGATAAATATTCTAAATATGATATAACTATATATTAAGGGAAAGAATAGGATATTTCATGATGAAACACACATGACAAAACAAATCCATTGACACATGAAATAATTAAAAATAATTAAAAATAATTAATGAGCAGGTGATGATATGATATAAAAGGATCATATATGATATTATAAATATTAATATGGTTATACAATACGTTAATAAATTTTTTAAAACCACAATAAATGACATTAAGAAAATGATCAACCAAAAGGAAGTATGAGGTAGGGGATTTTGTCTCAATTTTCTTTTTATTGGGGGACATTTATATATTATGCACCAAATTATTCTCTATAGAATATATACATCCCCTTTGAAATGTTTTATCATTAATAATTCATTATTCATAGTTTTTTTGTTACATTTTTAATTTTTTCTTCCAATGTTATTTCATTTCAAAGTGATCTTGTGGTAAAGAATTTCATAACACATTTTCTTGACATGGGATATATTACTTCTCCATCGACTCTAATATTATTTGTTTATATGTGATGTAAATATTTATTTTATTATGTTTGTATTTATACTTTTTATGTTTATTTATATATATAGACATAATACATTCATTTATTAATTACCTCTTCAATATTATGGTAATTGTAAGTTTTTATTTCACAATATCATTCTAATCAAGATCGATTATTCTTGAATTTTAGTTGAAGGAAATTATTTGATCACTGTTGAATAAAAACATTCATTTTATTCTCATCTGGTTATTAATTATATTTTTAATTTAATGGAAATATTTTTATACTCTTTGGATTTAAAAATAATTGATAATTTTTTTATAAAATCTAACATCATTTCTATTTTCAACCAGAAATATGTTTTATTAAAATCCCATTATTTCTAAAACTATTTTAAAAATGATTTTAAACATTTTAAAATGACTTATTGAAGTTATTTTTACCCATTTTTCATTTTTATGTTTTTTTTCAAAGTAATCTAATGTTTTTTTTTCAAAAAAATGATCATTTGGATTTTAACGAAAATGTGAATGGAATCTTCTTGTCAGTTTTTGAGAGAAGAACATTCCTACCCTTTTACAGTGAAAAAGGAAAGTAATTTTTAATTATTATTGAATATATTGAATTATATTATATTACCACCTTTGTTACATTGAATATTTCATTTTATGATTACAAGATTATTTTTTAAATTTTTTTTTTGAAAATTTTTGAAATTCGTATTTTTTAAAAGTGATTTTGAAAGAATTGGATTTTCAAAATGTTATATGTTTTACAAAATAAATTTTAAAATTATAAGGAGATTTTCAATAATTTTTTGAAATATATTCTATGGTATTTATATTCACCAATTAAAACAACCCATTATTCTTGTTGTAATTGGTATATATGTATTGGTACCATCTGTATTCTACCAATGGATAGTTTATGATCATTTTACCAATGAAAAGTGTTGACATTCATTTACTAAATTTATTTTTTAGTCATTAAATTTCCATTGAATTGTTCAATTTATTTTAGAAATTAAATTTCCGTAAATGTAAATATTATTTATCAAGGATATGTTAATTTTTTAAATCATATATCATGTAAACATATGTTGTATTACATAGAGTGTTATTTGATTGATTAAGAAATTATTAATAAAATTGAATCTTTACTCAACATGTATTTTTTGATAAGGCCCATTTCATATGAATTATTTCAATTATTATATATATATGAAGAATTCTTTGCAAATGAAATAAATTATTGGGGTCCATTAATTTGAAGTACCTCGATGCATCGGTATGAATCATGTTACAAAACATGTTTTCCAAACTGTATGACTTTATACCAACTAAATTTAATTTTTCATTTGAAAGGTATTGGTAGTAGAGATATAGTTGTTCAAACTGTGTCTATTTGTTCCTCATAGTTTTATTAATTTATTTGAATGGTCTTTAAATAAGAGTTATTATATTCTTGTGACATGAAGTCCAATAATTAATTATTTCCTTTACTTTATTTATTATAATTTTCAATGAGATTTTCCCAATGATATTATATATTGATGAATTTCATTCCAAGAATAATGATAAAATGGAATGTTCTATTGATTTATTTACCTTCTATATTTACTATTCCTTTTCAAATTATGACAGTAATGTTATTGATTAAATGAAATGTGTTTTCAGTTATTTTCTTTTCCATATTAATTATTATCCATGAGGCTTCCTCATTGATATTGTCTATGGAATTACATTATTTATATTTTACTCATTTCCTGGAACATTTGTTTATTTATTTTCCTTATAATGTATATTATTCTTATTTATTCATGATTGATTCCATTTTACTTAACTATTGGAAAAAAATTTATCTCTCTATTATTTCTTTTCCTTCCCTAGGAATTCATTAATAGTACCATGAATGTTATTCATGGAAATTCTCGATGGAATAACTATGTACATAAAATAGTTTATGTTGTAATTTGGGAATAAAAATGTTATTTATGACTCAAGTATATATTTATCTTATGAAGGATACTAAACTATCAAGTCCACTGTGATTTGATTCCATGTATCTTATTCCAATGTATTAAATTATACACCAGCTATAGGCTACCAGGGTCATGGTCTCTACAATCGGTATGAGGGAAAGTTTAATATAATCCATGGGAACTACATTTTTAATAACATAGCATAAGGATCATTTTTATGATATAATTTATGGATATGTATATAATAACATCCTAAATATTTTATAATGAATACATTATGTGGTTTTACATTTTAGTTCACCCATTTATAGATAATTCAAGTGGTTGTGTTTTTTGAATAAAGGTACCTAGGGTTAACAACATAAAAAAGGAACATTGGTCTTGTCAGGGTTATTTCCTAGTGAGTTGAATTGGGCTTTACTATGCACTGAGTTTGATACTCCCAGGGGACATGGTTATGATAATAAAAAATTTATTTACAAGCTATTTTAAAGGATTTGAATGGATATTGTAAATAAATGACCCTAATTATAACTATGTCTTCTTATATTGAATAAATATGTCTCAATGGAACATTAACAATATTTTTGTGTGGAAATTTTGGGCATAACCAAAATAACTACAAAGGAAAAGTGAAGTGTATGATGGAAGTAAATAAATCTCATCATAGGGAACCATTTATAGTTCATTTTTGTAAATATATAGAACTAAGGCATTATCTAATTTAATTTACTCTTCAAAAGGTTAAACACTGGACCAACGAAGGACCGATATGGAAATGAAACAAATGATGTATTTATGTAGCATGATTCGTGAATTAAATTATAATTTTTTTTCAAATAATATTTTGGTATAAGAATCATGAAACATTTAATGATTTTTTTAAATCATAGAAGAATATATGTATTCATTAAATTAAAATTTCTAGATTCCATCATGTGTAAGGAGTTTAAGATTGATTATTAGTTAAAAGTCTTGAACACCTTATTTTGGGTTTTATTGGATTGTAGTCTATAAAAATTAAGGATACTCTGGGAGAAATTTATGGAAAGAATATGTTAATGTCGATAATATATTTGAAAAATAATTCAATTACCTTTTATAAACATAAATTTAGAGGTATCAATAATCTTTTGGTTTGATATGATACTTAATGATATTGTATTAATATTCAAATAAGATTATTAGAATTTTTTAAAAAATGTTTCGTTTGAAGCCATAGTATATTGGTTATTAAATGAATTCTTTTATTTCAAGGATACCCACCATATTATATTTCTTTTCTTTAGAAAAATTATATTATTATAATTTTTGAAAAAGAAAAATATAAATGTAGTGTCACAACACATTTTATCCTGAAATTCTCTAGGCCTTGAACCCATGAAAAAAGGATGATAAGGGATTACAACCTACCACTGGCCTATGTGATTACATAGTTAATAAGTTATTGTTTTTTTCTAAATAATCTGAAAAAAATTAATGATGAAATAGTAGTGTTGCTTTTTTGGTTTAGAGAATAATTTATTTTCACATATGGTAAATATTACTCTTTTGGAAAAAAATGGCAATAGAAAAAAATAATTGACACACTTTTTTGGATCTTATGATCAGTTAAAAGTAAATTTTAGATTTTCTGGAATAAAAAAAAAATTTATGGATATTCATTTTTAGAGTA
Source organism: Viscum album (assembly GCA_963277665.1). NCBI lineage: Eukaryota > Viridiplantae > Streptophyta > Magnoliopsida > Santalales > Viscaceae > Viscum > Viscum album. Next base: position 896,811,993 of record OY728143.1, on the reverse strand, counting down.
TTTGATGAATTGGATATTGATCTAAGCAAAAAATGGTGAAATTGTAATCATGATAAAAAAACATATCAAGTGACTACATTTCCTTATATTATTATATAGTAAAATAATTCATTAAAATTAGGAAAATTATCTGTTTCGACCAGATTCACGACCTACCAGGGCAAAAAAACATTTTTGAGATATTGAAACCAATTGTCTATTATTAACAAGTTATTCACACCAGGTTCACCATTTTTGTTTCGTCTTGAGGTGCATCATGAACATTTTTTATGGGATATATTTTCACATTAGTACGTGGTAGTATAAACTTTTTTCTATTGCGACAGAGGATCCACAATTGACTGGTCCTAGCGTGTGATTGCTGGGGTTTTAGTGTTCTATGGAGTTGACCGAAATCTGGTACTACGTCCTTAGATGGTAACCAATAGATTTATTCACAGAGATAGAAACACCCTATGACCATTTTATCCATGATTTTTGGACCTTCATTCCAAATATAGGTGCTCGTTTGATGATGATTTGGCTAACAATACTTAAGGATTACATTGGTCGAGAGGATAAGAGGTCGGTCTCATCACACCCTTTGGGGGGGACTATTTTCTATATCGGTTCTCTCTTATAGATATTTGAAATGTTTATATGTTAGTTAATCATTAGATAATTCCAATGAATGTGTCCATATATTACCATAGAATTTCAAAATTAATCATGGATACACAGAGATTAGGAATTATAGAGAAAAATTGTTTATTCCATGCAATGGGCTACTCTAGAGGTTATATTCATATATGGAGGAAATTTTGTTTCACTATTAGCATACAGCCCATAAGATGGGATTCCTACATATCCTCTTGAAAAGAATCATAACCCTCATAGTTCAGTGAATCTTTACTGGACATTTCAGCTTTTATGTTCATGTGATGTGGACCCATCCTTGCTGTTTAACGTCATGTGGCTTGGATGACTAGAAGGAAGATGCTTAGTCAATATTTCATGTGGGACATACACTAAAGATAACTATATTTCTCAGAAAAGTTATGGTCCCTTGGATATATATGGCCTTATAGAGGATATGGGCTAGAGGACACTATTGTGATTTGGGTGTCGGGTTGGGACCTCAGGAATTCTACCTACGTATCCCAATTAGTTAGGAGTGTAATCCCTCATATTTTTCTTTACAATGGGGATTATACCATTGAGGAGGCCCTATTTGTGGGGTGTGATTGGGGATTATCCATTGAAAATGATCCCTTTTGATCTCATTCTATTATACATGCATTCCAAGTATCCTATTTGGGGAAGGAATTAGAGTTCACTTAGTTCATTTTAAAATAGGGATTGTAGCATAGAATAGGTACATGCATTGGATTTGTGAGGATTCCATGATCACCAGAAACCTCTATGACCATGTAATTCATTCTCAGTTTGAGAAAAAATAAAAGGAAGTGGATCTAAATATCAAAAATCCTCCATCATCTACTGTTAGATGGTACTAGAGCCCAATAGGAGAGAGAGGGAGAGGGCCTTTAAACCTTCTAGTTACTTCTCCCAAGTTGATATCCAAAATTTTCACTTCTTATATTATATCTAGACGAGTATCAAGAGGATCCTAACTGGAGAACACATTACACCTCTAGTGGAAAGGATAGTGACTTACCTTAGGAGGAGTGACATGAAATTAGTTCTGGGAAAGTGGAGAATCATCGCTTCTCCTCAAAAGTAAAAGAAGGCATGATCTAATTGACTTGTCACTTTCCCCCAATGAATATAAATCTAGTGATTACCCTTGATCCCTATAATTGGTAGATTCACATTTGTATCCCAAGGATGGGCCTCGGGTTACAATTGGAATGTAATCTTATGGACTTTCTAGGGGTCCAACCCGCATTGGTGATTACCTACATGTCTCCCCTTACCATGGGCAGGAAAAATTAAAAGGGCACAGTGATGTGCCCAGTGGTATTACCAACTAGGTCCAGTGGCTATGTAAGAGTATTTGGATTGATGTCGTTGGACTAGTTCTTGGAGGGACTACAAACTAGGATGAAAAAAAATGTGTGGAGATGATCAAAACTAAAGAGTTGAACATATGATGGAATGCCATTCCACATACCCTTTCTTCAGGCTGAACATGGGATTCCAAGCATAGCATATTGCTATGTGGGTTGAGGAACCATTTTCATACTCTTTTTCTATGTTGGAGTAGTTTGTGGTCATGTAGAATGATGCTTGTTGAATCATGTTCCATCTACGTAGTGTGGTACTTTGCGGAAGAGGGTTCCATCTGCATAGACATGTACTACATGTAATGCACGAGTGATGAAGGGTAATTGATCCTTCAGTTTGTGGGAAGATCATACTCCAATAGGATATGGTTGTGGTTCTCCATTTAGGTCCATTGTCTACAAATTAATTTGAAGATCACCTATTTTGATTCTATGTAAAGGGTATATACATGCACTAATTATTTTTAATAAGTTTGGGCCTCATTAATCGATATCTTGCAAAATCTGTCTTACAAGTCCATCCAATCCTCTATATTCTGATATCCTTTTTCAGCTCCCCTCGGAGTAATATTATAGTGTGTCATGGAAGCTGGATATATGGATCTCACAATACCTTTTATATATTCCCATGAAGAGATCACCCATCCCATGGATGACATAGTCAATAGAGGCATGCAGGTTTGTGGTTTGCTATGGTGAAAATCATGGCCTTAGTCCCACAGACGACATCATCTTATTCACAGGGCACTGATAGCTATGCTTCATCTGTGAACTATTTTGTTATTGGGAATGATATGTGGGGGAAAAAATATTTTCCTTGGTTCCTCCAACTACACAGTTCGCGACGGAATTACCAATGACTTAGTTCTTCCTACTTCTCAGTTCATTTTCCAATCCTCCATGGGTCTGTGCCTCGTAGGTTTCTACAAACTATCGATTCACAACCAACATCTTCTGCATACTAATTCATTTATTCAATATGTAGATCTATTTTTTTTTCATTTTCCAACCTTGGATTCATGGACAATTTTTTCTAAATCCTTCATACGGTCTATTTTCATTCCTTTTACAAATTTGATGGAGTATTTACTTTACCTTTTTAATGTTTTCAAGGTCTTACAAATTCACCTTTCTTAATTGGTTATAGTCAAGAGAAAGATGATTCTATTAAAATATATAAATGGTTCCTGACATGTATTATTTTGTGGTAGAATGGTGGACCCAGAGGGGAACCACACCTATATATAGGGGAAAAACATTTCATTTGCCTTTTACCAAAAATCTCTATGAAACGTGCTCCGTAAACTTCTCTCAGTTCACTTGTCTTCCATATACCAAAGATACTATGTTAAATCCTTCAATCATGAATTACACCTTTCTTTCTGAGAACCGAAAAACATTCATGTCTATCCTCATCCATGATCTAATTTATTTTAATTCTTTAACTCTAATTTTTATTTTAAAACAAAACATTAAGGATTCCCTTTATACGCTATGGATAATCGTGTTGCAAGGATTGTTGCATAGATCAATGAATTTTTGAATTGTTTAGTTCAATGGACCATGCTTTGAATACCAATTCTTCACAAGGTGATCCTCAATATATAGGTTCATGGGGAATTCCTATCTGTGAACCATCTCTGGGGTTCATCACACTTAATTATTTGTGAATACCTTTGGAAAATTGTCAACTTGGTTCAGTACACAGACTATTTTGTTGTGTAGACTCCAATTATTGTTTCCATTTTTTCCCTTTTATCAAAATATTTTATTTGAAAAACCACTTATATAGACATTTTGTGTAGAAAAGCGATGACTGTTACCTAGTCTATTGGTGTGGAAGTTGTTTTTTCTAGATATTTCTTTGATCCCCTTTCAGCTACAGATGAAAATCAGAAGAATATGGTGATCTCTTTTTTGATGACTACATCCATGTAACACCACCTAATCAATCATTATAAATTATTCTAACTGGGGGTTAGAGGAAGTATCTAATTTCATATAGGCTTACGATTTATGAATATCACATATTTTCTAATACAACAATTATATCATCATGTCTGGTTGACCAACCTACTACGTGGATATTTGATATCACCATTCTCAAGTCCCATATATTGTCAATATGATGATTTATATAGAATGATACTACTTCTAGGTCCTCATTGTACTATACCCCTCAATCTATGAAGTTTTCACAATGAAAAATAGATTAAATGGCCCATTGTTATCGTAGAATTTTATAGAGGGCTGCAGAAAATGAACAACATGGTTGGATATCAAATATGGGCCTTCACTCTAGGGGTTCATTTGTTTTATATTGGGGATTGATTTGTTGGGTTCATCAGAGCTATGAGTAATACCGAGAAGAATTGTAGAATGTCGGGCATTATGAGCTTGTCTGGGTATCCCAAACTTATGCTCATAAAAATAGGTTCCCTCATTTTGTAGATTCTTAGTAGATGGAGTCTAGATACCAATAACTTTTCTTTAGTCCATGGGGAGGTCGGTATTAATCATTGGGATGTTCCAATGATTTTAGGGTCCCCGTTGTTAGGGATATGTGTGATGAGTTTATAATAACTCATTCAAACTAGGATGACAAAGATAGGACTCCTCCTATGGCTAAAAGTCTCATTGACCACGAAAAAATTTTCAAAGGACATCGACCCTTTCCTTAATCAATACATTCCCTTCTCGTACTAGATTAATTCATTTTCTAGGAAAAGTGGGCAAGAGCCCGGTCCGCGTAGACCCAAGACCTATCCAACCAAGGAATCTCGATGGAATGTAGGTTCCTACTAGCCTACCTTGGAGGAGGGGAATTTTCCAAATGAGGATGGGAACGAATCCCCAATGTCAATCTATTTTTCTAGTTGGTGACCTTCTTGGATATGTTTCAGAGTGAATGTATTTTACTAATATGTATCTAGCGGTGTGATAGTCAAAACCATTATCATGGAGACTCGACTAGCCACTGGAAAATGCATCAACCTCGCCATTCTGATATTGGTCATGATATATCACATACAAGACTAAGTTAGCAAGGGGACGCCAACTTATTGGGTGATTGGGCACTTCCAAATCCACTAGGGCAAGATAGGAACTCACATAGGGGGTTTCATGTTTATCAATTCCCTACTGATTCCCCATGCTATTCTTCAACCATATCTTTAGATAAATAGAGGGGTTATGCCAACGTGTTGTGACACACAAGATAGTTTAGATGTTTAGACTATACAGAATGAACTAGAATTGTTGACTCAAATCATCTTTATTGAATGATATACTTATCGTACTCACACATCCCCTAATGGTACCATTGTGAATGCTGAATTAGTGTACATGGTAAACATAGGATTCCTCTTTTCTCTAACAGAGGGTATCGTTGTTTCCCGTAGTGTTGGGGAACTTATCTACAAAGGACATGTTAATTGTATATTTTTTCACTAGTTTAACTATCTGTAGATGTTGTTTCCCCTACCCTTAATGGTGCAGTAGAGGAAAAAATTATCATGATTTCTTGACAGTAGTAGATAATGTTTACTTATGAGGAAACATAATTCAAGATAAAGAATATAGATTCTAAGGGTTATGTATCCTTCCTAACAAAGGGTTATACTGATGGTTGGGTTCAATGATATCCAGACGATCAGCTAGAAGACATAGTTCCCAATGTTATGACCCCCAATGCATATGGGGATAAGGATAAACAAAAGGAAACTAATGTGCATTTTTGGGTTGGTTAATTTCTTCAGCAGTCCCTCAGTCATGAACTCCTAAGGAATGTCTTGAGAACTTGGGGCATAAATTCTAATTCTTTTGAGGTTATTGGTGCTGCCACTGAGAATAATATGTTCATCTCTCCTGATATTGTCTTTGTAGTGGCCTTGAGGTACTGCGATATTTTGAGGGATCACAAATCATCTTAGACATAGTCATATCATGCTTTGTGGCACTTTCTTCGTGATATATAAGTCTTTCTTATTGGGATTTTCCACTTTGTAGTGCTTACATGAATTTCTTAAGATAAATATTTTAACAAGGGGGGACATTACTTAGAGGATCTTGTGGACATGATATATAATCATCAGGGCTGGTGTAAATCATCTCACCGTGTGATGTACCTGAAAAAATAATTAGGTCCATGTGGATAAATATTATTCCTATGGAGGTTCATATGTTTCCAATATGTCGGATGAGGATGTAACTGGGTAGGCTTTTCATCCGAGCTCCAAATCTCGAAAGCTCTGAACAACTGGGGGTTCTAGTGTTGCAGAGACACCCCGGAAGCAACTGTGGTTGATGAAACCTGCTTCACTTCCTCAAAATAACCCTCCGAACATAGCCATTCCCATTATGGATTCCTTTATATGGTCCTTGAAGGTCTAGGATGACTTATGGTTGATGTATTCTAATAATGAAATTTGCGAGATTCTCTGAGAAGAACACTTTGATATTTTCATCTTTAGAGATAACACCCCCCTCTACTGCTTTATATTAATGAATATCTCAATGAAGTAGGAAAATATCTAAATTAAATGGACAGTTTCCTTCATTCCACTAGATATAGGAATCATTGGTCTGATTGAGTAGCAGGGTTGGTTATATAATTAAACTCCAGTGATACTGAAGAAGAGGTAAATGTGCTTACTAACCTGAACTATAAATTCCTTTATTGTAAGGGTCCTCACTTTATTCCATACTATTGTAGGAAATAGTGGAGACCCTAAATATGATACCTTCCCAAGTGTACACCCACAGAGGTACGACCATTAGGTGAATAAGACACTTCGGAAGTGGGGGTCACTGAGGAATGTTCCCATGGTGCTTCTGAACACATGGAGGCAGTTATTATGAATCATTCCAAGGAATTACCCCCTCTAGTGCCTCTATGTATTCATATTCATGTATCCATACCCATGTAAAATCATGAAACTTTGAATCGAGTGTAAACTATCATTAAACATAAAAACGGGGATCACAAGTAACTGTGATATTTGATTATCAGGTTGTTATACCAAACGCTTTAACCTTGTTGATCAGTTACAGTGTGAGTTTTTTAATACATAATATATGATTAATCGGGTGGTAGTATCTTAGTAATCCATAGCTCATGTTTCATCTATGGTAGAGGATTTAGCATGGATAATTGTGGATGAATATGGTATAGAGGATGGGTCAACATAAGATTTTTTGGGATATGTTAGTTCTCATATGGTGCATGTTCTGGATGAGGTGGCATGTGTGCCTATGGTGGGGAAATATTTTGATATTGAGCCCCCAAAATAGAATTTTGACCTTGTCGTACCAGAGAAGTATAATAAGAAATCGATAGAGATGGTTGAGCTTGGTAGGGAACCCCAAATATCTGAGGCTATCTGGGGAAGTCATAGCCTTGCAGATTTGACTTCCCCATACTCAGTGAACCCCACCATTATATAGAAAACATCCCCAGAGGCCAATGCTCTAATAAAGCATTCTTATCATGTTATCCAAAAAGTAAAACACATAAGAATGGCCACAATCCAGACTCACATAAATTTAGAATAGGACTTCTTTCCTTTTTCCACATCCATACGAGAGGTCATGGTTCTATCCCCCCGAAATGTAGAGCTCACCATTGTGCCTTTGTCCAAATGGATTATCCATGCGAGCCTAATTTCTATAAGTGATCTTATGTAGGATCCTTGTCTAGTCAGTCTTGGCCCCGAGCCACAGGTGCTTTTGGAAGATTCTAATTCTCACTTATGTAATGAAGATGTAGTACCATATTCATTGGCCAAAGATACCATAATCGATGTCAATTATATTAACACTCCGACATGAGGATTTCAATTTTCCACTCTTACCTCAATTTTAGGTATGTTTTTTATTTTTCACAACAACAGATTAATGTGTTTACTTATCTTGCTCTTGGATTTTAGATCACAACCACAAGCTTTAGTAGTTCAATTTTTCTCTCTCTCCTACATCTGGTCAATACTGCCATATGTGTGGTTTCTTTAGGGTCAATTCGTGATGATGTCATCAAGTTAAGGCCTCCCATGGTGATGTTTATTTGTAAATATGTTTCATCATTTGAGATTTATTCCTTGATCAATGGAGATATCCTATATATCCATTTTCCTAACCACTAAAGGGATTGAAAAAACACTTGGAGATTGATATCTCATACACCACTTATTGATATGCTAACAAAACTACCCATATTAAATATATAGTTTTTTGGTTCTAGGGTTTATAGGATTTCATTTCCATGGTATTTACAACATAGTGAATAAGGTGGTCATGGCCACAGTGAAATATTTCAATCTTGGGTTCAATATTTTTTCTATAGAGTCTAGGGATCATCTTGTTGTGGCCAATCATATTCTAATATGTGAAGTTGTCGAACAACATAGAGTAGTCGTGATGCATCAGAGTGATCCTGAGAAACAATGGTCCTTAGTGGAGAAGTTCGATCATGAGGTGGAATAGAGGAGCCAGAAACTGGGATAAATTTAATAAGAATGGGCCCACATAATATTTTTTGTTTATTAGGGACAATGACTAGTGGAGGAAAGGGAAAATGATGTCCTTAAAGCAGCGCAACAGGTAGAGCAATTGTCCGCATGTGCGGAGGCCGAGATTGGTTCTTTTTTAAGTCTAATGTAAGACATTAAAGAGTTGAATTGGGTATTGATACAAATTGGTGAGTCTGCTAAAAATCATTTTAATGGTCATCTCCCACCCATAATGAGAGGGTTTGGGTTGTGGATTCCTTTCATACCTTTATGTAATATAAATAAAATCCATTTCTCTCTAGTTCTTCTCATTCATTTTCTCCTTGAAATGTTCATCATTTATGTTTGGACACATTTTTACCCATAATCTCATCCCGATCTAGATTTGATTTTCAATCTAGGATAACTAAAATAATCAAACAATTCGTTAATTTTTTTCTTGATCCAAGGGGCTCAGTGAGCATAGATTGATTATTCCTAGGGCTTCATGGAAAACGCTACAAACATTTTTAATTCTCTAATATTAGCCTAAATTTTCCTTAATACCATTACGGTGTGGACTTAGAGGGTATTACATGTCTTTTTCTTATGCCTCCATTTTCATTTTTTCGACCAATAGATCTTTGTGTCTCTTGATTTTTTTTATTTCTAAAAATTGTTTCCTAAACCGTAGGTGACATGGGTTTGGTGATATGGCACTCAACTTTTTTCCAAGATGCCCATTGACAGTTTTCATCCAAGATAGAATTGTATCATTCTTGTTAAATTTAATGTATTTAGAACTAGAATATTATGACAGATGTTTAAGGTTAAAAATCATTGACCAATATTGATTGTTTAGATCGAACGGTTTGGACTATAATTTTTTGGGTGAGGGACCCAATTTAAGACTTGATAACCAATAATATACCGATAACATTAAAATATGGATAATGAATTTTTCATTACCCTCACTTTTTATTTTTATATATTGGGATATGAAATATGGTACGAAAGCCATGGGAATAGGGAATTAGGGATAGCCTCTCTTAGAGATGAATTTCCTTTGGTTAACAGGATATTTTTGTCAACCATTTATGTAGGTCCTCTGGGGAATTATGTGCATAGTTAAAAAGAGGTGTCCTTAAGATACTACCATCCCAATTCCAATGTCTATGAAATATTATGAAATTTTTGTTTGTTTCATTGTCGAATTCTATAGTGGGTGGCCTCTTTAGGGAATGATTTCTGAATATATGGGGACATTTTCATTGGTTTTGGTCTTGAAACATCTCCCAAAAAAATTTTACATGTACAATAGAGTTCCATGGCACAATGTATTTTAACATCACACAATTGTTAATTTTGAAAAAAATGGTTTACAGTAATTTCATTCACTCTATGTTGATGTGGTAAAAACGTTTTCTTTCTCCACAATAGTCTGAACAGTATTGTTATATCACCTGCATGAAAGAGGGGGGAGGAGAATGTAAACTGTTTTCTGGGGGAGGGGTACTAAAACTAAGGAATGTGGTTAGATGTAAATGTACTAGGGAATTATGAAGGTAAGAAAACCATCTCTTGTGGACTAGTTTTTCATTCTATGAAAATCCATTTTTATGGGCCATTTATATGTAGAGCCTCCAGGGAATTGTGTGCATAATCGAAAAAATATTTTCTCAGGACACTAGCCATCCATTTTCGATGGTCATGGATGGTTATGGGGATTCATAAATGTCTAGACACAATGTATAGTGTGTGAATAGGGTTTACTGAACATGAAATAAGCGAATTTTAGGTTACCACTTATCGGGAGTACCTATAATTAGTGGAGGCATTTTTATCTTATCCATTTGAGTTGCTTCATTGTGCAATTCTGACCCTTTCATAAGTAGGAATGTGAAATTTTTGTTTCATGGATGGACCCAAAATATGAGGTTTAGATTTCACTATATGTCCTATATTGATAAGAATCAAGCCTGACATAGTTCTATTATTATTTTTCAATATGTGGGTCTTGTTCATGATTATTAATGGGGATCAATTTTTTGCAGAGGAGGTTACCAATGAATTAGGACCCATATTGAATGTTCCTATACAGAATCACTTCATGAATATGATAATATGAGAGAACATTTATTGGTGTTTAAGGTCCTAAGAATGAAAATTGATTATAGAGAATCAGGTATATTTAATTTCATGAGATGGATACATTGATGTAGAATCCCCGATTGACCGAAATATTGTAACACACCAAACTTCCATGGTACGCTTCTCTTTGAATAATACAGTAGTGTGTGTTGTATGCAACTTTGAGTTTTAAGACACACCACAACCAATCAAACTAGAAATTATGAATAATAATACCCACTTTTTGAAATTTATAAATTTTATCTTTTAATATGGACTTTTTTTTGGATTCGGAATATTGAAATTAGCTTAGGGTGAATTTTGGTTATTTTTCAGAAAACATTCAATTTTTTATGAACAGTGAAAAACATTGAGTTATAGTTTAAAATTGAATTCTTATTTAAATAATTGTTTATTCCATTTAAAATTATTTTAGGTAATATTAGATACATAATACCTATATAATTTTAATGTAATTCATTGGAGTAAGTTTATAATAATTTTAGATATATAATAATTTTTTTAAACTTTTCACTGTCTTTTACCCATATCATAGGAGAGTTTGAAAATTCACATAAAACATGCTTTTACCTTTTTTGTGAGTGGAATTTTAAAAATACAAGAGACATGATTAATATCAAAGTGTAAAATGTGATTCAATAAGATGAAAATATTTTTTGGTGAATAGTAACTTCTTACTTTTATTTACCACGATTAAAAGTAAATAGGGTAATTAAGGGTTAAAATGATATTATTATTACCCTAAATCATGTACTAAATCTATTGTATAAGTATAAATAGACCAAAAACAACCTTAGGAATTAAATATGAACCTCTTTGGTCAACTTGGATTAGATTAGGACACTTATTATTATTTTATTTAAAGAAGAGTTAAAAGTGTTCAAATCGATGTTTAATAACTGAAACATTTTTAATATCGGTTTATACCTAAGATAAATTCTATTATAATCTTTAATTAGAAAGGTAAAACTATTTCCTACATAATAGTATTTTATTAATTATTTTTAGACATTAAATAATTTAAGTTATTTATGACACAATGGTGAAGTAGTAATTAACTAATTAATGAAATATTAAAATAATTTCTATTATAAATAACCAAATAAATTTAATTTGAGACTTTTTATAATTTCCACTAATTTTATAGGTTAATATTAAATATTAGGATTAGTTATATTAATTATTTTTGAAGTAATAATTCTATTATTAATTTAGTAAAACAGAAATACCAAACAGTGTCAAAATTGACATAAATGAGTTTTTAAAACAAATATTATATTATTAATTGATATTCTATTCATAAAAATCTAAGGTTTGGAAAAAATAATTATATAATGATATGGGTATCATTAATGCACCATATGGGGATATTTTTGATGTATATAATAAGTTTATTAACCATATAATATAAAAATATAAAGAGACATGGTAAATGTCAAACTATTTAACTAGAGATAAATCTAAAATATAAAGGTAATATAGTGACCCAAACCTGTCTAAAACCTATTGGTTGAGTGTTTTTAGACCCATACCGACCATATACAATAAATAATCCATTTTTGAGACATTATAAACCGAAAATGAATATATTATAAAATAATAATTCTAGCATTTCCTAAGGTTCCCCTCTCCCCTCTTATAAAAGGGAACACCCCTTCTCTTTAATTCAGATATTCAATGCAATTTGGCATGGAAAAACCCTACCAAAATACCTTATAAACTGTCCTCCATTATTACTAGAGGGGTTACATTTGTCATAAGTCCAACCTAAGGACCCCTTTTGATCAAATCCAAAGGAAGAACCCGAAGAAGAGGTAATAATTTCACCACCATCTTTTAGGTTCTTTCCATTTTCCACTACTTATTTCTTTGTTAATTCCATTATAAAATAATAAATCCAGTATCATATATATAATATGATGTTAATATAAATATGGTACATCCATATTCATTATTCTATTCATCCTTTGAATGACTTGTCACCATACGTGCGTACGTACAGATTACCATCTCCACGTCATGGTGTAATTATTATTCAATACATTATTATTTGGATGGGTATAATAATGATGTGTAATTCATGTAAATAATAAATATAATATGATAATGATTATTTAGATATGATATACCATCCAATTATACATTATTTTAATATCAAAATAATGATATTGTCGCTTGTGCGTACGTACGGATTACCGTCTCCACGAACGCGATGAGCATCATTCCCCATCATATACATTAAAGATTAATTTTTATTATATGATTAAAAATAATGTTTAAATACTTGATATAATTCTTGATACTAATAATATACATCACATACATGACAAATATGACTCACATAACACACAATACAAAGGAAAACGAATCTGTTAACACCCGAAAATACGATAATACTATGATATTATTAACAAAACAACCTTAAAAGATCATATATGATATCATATTAATGTATATGATTATGGAATACTTTAATAAAAATTATTTCACCATTATATAGGAGGTAAAATTACCATCTACCAATGAAAATTACAAGGTAAGGGTTAATTTCACAATCTCTTTATTATCTGAGGTTGTTTTTACGTAAGTATCTACTTGGACCTCTTTATAATCCACATCCATATTTCTTAAAAATGTATTTCAAAACATTCATACTATTTTATAGACTCTGGGTTAAAGTCATTTATACTATTTTTGGACTTTTTATAAGATGTTTATAAAGGAATCATTCCGTCGTTTTGCAAACAAGGTCCTTTTTATCCTTTTCGACAGAATTAAGATAAGAATGTCTTTTTTTAACTTATACGGCTGGTGCGGCTATTTTCCACCGTTATGAAATCATAAACGCATACCTGACAAGCTTATAAGAATATTTTCAATGTAAATTTTTTCTTTTATTATTATGATACTTTTAAATGATTTCAAAAAAAGAGATATTTCTCTCAAATAGTTTTGATTTCATCTATGTGAACATCCGTTGATGGAATTTAAGCTTATTTGATGTTTATTTATTATGATACAAAACAACCATACTATATTGAAGGTTTTGTGATATTTTTTACTATGGATGTGATATTTTTATACCATTCATCGTTTATGGAGAAAGTATTGACATTTCATATGATAGTTTTATTACGAATGATTATGTTATGTCTAAACCTGTTCATATTTGGAATGCATTGGACTTAGTAAGTGATAGGTGGAGCATGTTATAGCTCCTCGATGCATCAGTAGGTCTCATAAGACAAACTAGTGCATTTTCACAAGGCCTTGACAAAATATTACTTTTAGATTTGGCACAAGGCCTTGACTATGTGGTTATGATAGTCTGGAATTATGAATTCCATTATTATGAAAGTGGTTATTGATATTGCATATGATTATTTGACTAGTAGAATATCCAGGTGAATAAGTAAATAGAATTATTTCATTTTATTTTTTCCATATTATGTTGAAGTTAATGATTAAAATCCTTTGGTTTTAGTTATACATTTCCTTAAATGTTTATGCTTATTTATGAAAGTTTCCACTATATTGTAATCCTTACTGAGTATCTGAGCACACCCCTTTCTATGTTTTTTTTCAGTACGTGAAAAAATATTTTATGACTTACCTGCTAGGATAGTCTGAGTGGATATGAGTTTGGACTATGGAGACTATGTTGTTTTTGTTTTTCAATTTATGATGTAATGTAATACTTATGAATGTATCTAGTGTTTTCAAGGCGACTAAAATAATCGGTTTTTTGAGACTTGATCTTTTGTGATCATGACAATGTTATGTAATAATGCACCGACTCTGGGTAAATGGGTTCGGGGTGTTATAGTTGGTATCAGAGGATATTTATTACAAATCATGGAAGCTAGATCTAGATAAACTCTGATTAGTGTACATATACCTAAGATGTACTTTGAGGATTAGTATGGAAAAACTTCCAAGAATTTTGGTATTGTACAGATTTTGTGAGTTTTCTGAGCAATACATCTCTATTTGGATACGAGAAGGTAGAGGCGTATCTGGAACAGATGTACCTAGGGTTAATACCTGAAAACACCGCTTTGATCTAGACTCAAATGAGAACTGGTGCACGACAACGTGCCTTGCAGTACTCTTGGTTACGACACTCCTAGGGGATACGCTTAGGATAATTCTAATTTTATTTACATACCATTATGAATGGTTTATGAGTATATAATTTCTCAGAGAAAATATTTTTATGATTATGGATTTTATCCATAAACATTTCAATTTATGTTATGTGTTTTAGAAGTTTGGAATTAAGTATTTCGATTCATAAACTAATCTAGTGTATGTCATTGTTTATAAACGACACCTAGTAGAAGGAAAGGAAACTATATCAATGCATGCACTCTATGTCAAGATTTCCCTCCTCCTCAAGATAATTATAGTGGAGCTGCTGATACAAATGGTGTTGATCAGCTTATCACTATACTGGGACAACTCACTCAGGTTATGAATAATAACCTTACACGTATGGAACACCCTGATCCACAGTGTGGAGGATAAATGTTACATCGCTCCATGAGGAAACAACCACCAACATTCAATGGGTGTAAAAATCCATTAGTATCTGAGCAATGGATAAATTCCTTAAAGAAAATATTCCATGCATTGGGGAGTAGTGAAAGGGAAAAAAGTTATCATGGTAGTTTACCACCTCACTTGAGATGCTGATCAATGGTGGTCATTGAATCAAAACACAAAGGAAGATGATAAAGTATCAAATATGGAATTGAGGGAGTTTAAAGATATTTTCATAGAAAAATACTTTCCTTGTGATCATCGAGCATATATGGAAAGGTAATTTCAGAGTCTGAGGCAAAAGGGGGATGAGAATGTTGTAAATATGGGGCTAATGTAAGGAC
Organism: Viscum album; assembly: GCA_963277665.1. Lineage (NCBI taxonomy): Eukaryota > Viridiplantae > Streptophyta > Magnoliopsida > Santalales > Viscaceae > Viscum > Viscum album. The sequence goes on along the minus strand of OY728143.1, from coordinate 896,796,465 downwards.
CTCGAAGTTCCATGGATTGTTTTTAAATACATGGGAATTTTACAAGTCCTCAGTTTCTGACGGCACTTTATTCTGAGGCCCGGTGTGCCAGGAATCAATTTCGAAAGTTTTGTTCTGGTACATTCTGTAAACGTATGAGCAGGATTTTATATCTTTTGAACTAGTGCTCGGAATTGAATTCTAAAGGCTCCGATGAACTCGTAGCACGAGTGATTTCTTAGTAAGACCTTTACCGCAATTGCATTCTGACAAGAATGGAAGGTAGTTTTAGGGTTTTTAAAAAAATTAAATAAAAATAATGTGTACTTATTTTTATTTAATTGGTGGTTAAAACTTCCAAAAGGAGGTCGGAGGTGGGACCCACCCGCACATAACCTCCCTTGGGAGGATATTATTTGGTGGGGGACATATGAGCATAAACCCCTATGTAACTCTCATTAAGTGGGGTAAGGCTTTTGAACTTTCCTTATTAAAGTGTCATCCCCCCATTATTAATTAATTTAGCACCTTCAATTAATTAATTAGAACCCCATTGAATTCCTTTGAATTCTTTTTCCAACAATAAATTAATGGGTTGGCTTAACCCATTATTTTGGTTGGAGATTCTTTTTGGTGGAGCTTTGGAGAACACTTGGAAAAACTTCATCCTCTCCAAATGATGAACGTGAATAACACCATATTCGACTTTGTCACCTCCGAACAGTTTCCAACGCTCATGCTTGGGTATTTGGAGTGCGTGAAAAATGTGGCGAACGATGAAATCGATGCCCTCCTTTTTCTGAGACTTCTTCAATGTTCATTGAATCAAGGTAGGGGGATTTGAAGTATTTTTATGTATGAGATATAACCTCATTTCCTAGTCGTATGTCGTGCTACTTTTATGTTGATTGATATCACCATAATGAGGAGGGATCGGACCGCACGAACATGGTCCGACCCTCCCCCTTAGGATGATCTTTTTGTTGATGATGGAGGTGTACCACAAAGAAAACTGGTTGCACAAGGACAATGGGTCGCCGAGAGGGCGCGGCATAGTCAAGTCGTGCGGAAGGAGAGTCACGGCCATGGCGAGCCGCAGCGGAATTGCGTGGGATCGTCGCGCCGCTCGGAGGCCAGGAGATGGCTACGGACAGCCATGCCGCGGCGGAGGGGCATGGTGTCGTCACGCCGTGTCGGTGGTGCCAGAGGCGTACAGTGCAATCGCACAGGGCCAGAGGAGGAAGTCGCGGCCTCGAAGGCTGCGGCGGTTGGATGGAACGGGCGCATGGCCGTTGGGCCTCGTCGGAGAGGGACCGCGGCCATAGGCCGCTGCAGTCGAAGGGGGTGGCCGGCTGAGTTGGCCGCCGATGGCGCCCCACAAGGCGAGACCCTTCGGGTCCTGCGACACTCAGAACCGGTGCTTAGTGCTGATTCCTCCAGAATCCAGGGGGCATGGAACCCCGACGAGGCGTGGCCTGTCTGGAAACACGGTCGGCTCGCCAGGCCAGGCGGGCCTGCGACCAGGCCATGCAGGCTGGCCACCCATGCCACCCAGACCGCCTATGCGGGTCGGGCCGCCAACAGGTCGGGCCCCCACCTTGCCAGGCCGCCATGTCGGCCGGGCCACCATTGGTCAGGGCCGCTCCATCGGGCCAAGTTGGACGCGCAGACCGATTCGAACCTGCGGACTGGGTCGGACCCCTGTCCAGACCCCTTTAACCTGAAATCACCTTTTCATGCATATCATGGGATTCATGTGTCTGATCAAAGAACCGTCTATAGTGATAGAAATCTTAGTGAAAGATGGTTCCTTTCGCATACCACAATTGAGGTTTGGATGTAGTTGGGGTATGGTCGGGTTGGTTAGAACCTAAAAACCAACTGGGCCCCTAGAACAGAAATGCCAATAACTCACAGACCGGGCATCCGATTGGATCACCGTCTATCACGTTGGGTTCCTTATGATGATACTTAACTACATGATACATCAACATGAGACTTTGTGGTAGTTGATTTATCGACACATGGCTCAAGGAGAGGACCCTCTCGGAATCGAGCTTGTTGTGTGTGGGAACCCTATGGCTGGCTACGACAGAGATTATAAGATCCTGCAAGGACTTACTACTGTACTGGGATCCTCCGTGGGTTCGAAAACGATGACACTGTACCAGGATCCTCCTTGGGTTCGACAGCGATGATACTATACTAGGATCCTCTGTGGGTATGAAAATGAAGATATTGTACTGGGATCCTCCATGGGTTCGACAGTGATAACTTCTGTTCCAGGATCCTCCATTGGTTCAACAGCACTGATACTGTTCCAGGATATTTCGTGGGTTTGACATAGGAGATGATTAAGTGGCTACATTTAATCATCTCTACCTCTCTTCATGATTTGTATATCTTTGTGATCTGAGTCTTGTCTTTCAGTTGTTATCATTGAGATTATTGACTTTACTTCCTTTGTGGAATGGGATGTGCTTGGGAATGAGTGTTTGAGCCGGACTGTGATTGGTAACTTGGGTATATGTATGGGAATATACCTAAGTAGGTATGGTTGATACTTCATGATTGTATCTTACTACTGTGGTTTATCCTTAGTGGATTCTGGGAGACCTTTGAGGGTCTCGGGGTCCCCTACTGAGTATTGTTATACTCACCCTTGAACAGGCTTCGCCCGCACCTTGTTGTGTTTTGTGAAGACGATGGTCAGCATTGATCAAGGGTGAGGGTGATGGACGAGAGGCTTCTCGGAGCTGGACTAGATAGGACAAACCTCAGGGACGAGTTTTTTGAGATCTATACCTACCCTTCAGGTAGGATTCCCTGGTGGATGATCCAAGAACTGTTTTTCCTTTTTTTACTGGTACTTGTACATGTTTTTCAGTTGGATTTGTATATTGGGCCACTTAATTTCAACACATATTTCTTTTCTATATTAGTACTTGCTACTTCTACTGCATGTGTTCAGACTATGTGTGTTACAGGTTTAAAGTCAAAGCCTTCCCTTTTTATCAGGGATTCGCCTTTGGTGCTAGTCACCAGCCGCCGGCCTATGGAAGGCGGGAATGGGGTAGTCACGACACAGGCCCTAAGGACGGGTCGTGACATATTGGTATCAGAGGATTTGGTTCTACCACAGAACTTGGACTCTGATTCGTTAATGGAAATAGTGTTATGTTTTTTGGGTGTGTTTATTAGTTTAGGAAAACAAGTGTTGGTGCGGCGACCAATGTATCCAAACACTATGACTCTGACTTCTGATTTCCGACTCAGTTCATGAAATCAGTAATTGCGCGTGTGTTTCCTTTGATTTGGTTTCCTTGTGATTACTTTGTGTCAGCTCACCAGGTATATTTTTTAACCGTGGCACACCTGTTTCTTTTCAGGATGGCCCCACAAAAGCAACCAACTAGGGTTCCGAATTTATCTTGAGATGGTAGCCCAACGAGCGATGAGGATTCAGTGCAGGGCCCCATCACAGTGGAGGTAACAGTGGTACCACTACCCACTGGCCCACTGATACCACCATCTCTAGGAGCAAAGAGTTCATGATGTCTTAGTGTGTTGAATGAGTTCCTACACCAGAGGACGTCAAGGTTCCAGGGAGAGAAGAACCCACATGCAACTAAGGATTGGATGGAGGCTTTTGTGAGAGTTTTCAGATTTTTATGGACACCAGGTGACCTCATGGCGATCCTTGCCGCGAGTCTACTGCATGTATCCGTAGGCAGATGGTGGAGCCTGACACTCCAAGTGCATGACGAGGTATCATTACTCTGGGCATACTTCGAGAGTCTCTTTCAGTCAGTGTTTCTTCTAGCCACCATTCGTGCGGTGCAGATACAGGAGTTACTGCATCTACAGCAGGGTTGCGTGACAGTAGCTCGGTACTCAGCGAGGTTCATCAAGCTCTTGCGCTACTCCACGAATATGGTACATGACCCATTATTTAGGGCCCGAACCATTGAGCATGGACTCAGACATGAGAACTGGGCTTCGATGATCTCCCTCAGCATCCTGACGTAGGCGAGGGTGCTGGAGCGAGCCCTTCTTGTGAGGAGTTTTCTTACAAAGTAGTCACCGTTAGCGAGACCCACCATAGGGTGACACATATCGGAGTCTTTTGCAGCCAAAAGTAGACAGAAGTCATAGAGGTCCAAGAGGACCTGTCCATCCGGTGGGTGACACCAGGATATAGGTTTGGTTGTGCAGGGAACACGAGACAGAGCCATCCATATGAGGATCAGACAGTGATATGCATGCGGCGGGCAGGGTCACATGGCTCGTGACTGCCCGACCCGCCAGGAAGATGGGAGGCATTCATTAGAGGGACCTCCCAAGCAGAGGCAGAGGTTCGACCGTGGTGGTCCATTGGGAAAAGTCGGACGTGGCAGAGGAGCGGGCCGAGCAGCAGGTGGTGGATGATGTTTCGAGGCCCTACCACCACCACCACCAGGAGGTCCACCCCGACCACAGGGAGATGGCAGACAGGGGTGGGCTCAGCTTCTGGCAGTCGAGGCCTATGACCACAGCGCACTTGAGATGATTCGAGGTTCTATCTGTGTCTACTCCACCCTTGCTGTAGTACTCATAGACACATGTGTGAGTAATTCTTTTATTGCTGGTGCCCTCATTCAGAGCTCTGAGATTCTGACGGAGTCATTGGGATAATCCTTTCGAATAGGGACTCATACGAGAGCAGACTCGATGATTAAGTACAAGTACTAGCAGTGTGAGCTTACTCTAGGAGTCAAGAGATGTGGCTGGTATCTCCTCGTAGCATCATCGAGGCCTTATAATGTCATCTTGTTTGTGGACTGGTTATCCACAGTTCATTCTCAGATTGACTGTATTAGATGGAAAGTGTGGTGTGTCCGCGAGGATGGGTTGAGTTTTACCTTCACCGGTGAGATGTAATCCTTTGTAGTTTATGATGGACTTACACAGAGGAGGGGGTATCCGATCACACATCAGTTGGCTAGCCTCTTTCTCAATGCGGTCGATGTGCGGAGTCCGAGTTTCTCTGTTGTGGTGGATCAGAACATGAATGTTTTCCATAATGATGTTCCAGGACTACCTCCTCATGGAGAGGTGGACTTCTACAATGAGTTGTAACCCGGGATGGCACCAATATATACTCCAGCATATCGGATGGCTCCCTCCGAGCATCGTGAGCTGTGGGTATAGCTGGAGGACTTTTAGTGGAAGGGATTTATCCGACCCAGTGTTTCACCCTGGGCATCCCCAATTTTGACTACTAAGAAGGCGGATTGGAGCTTGCGTTTGTGTGTTGATTATCGGAGCCTGAACTAGGTGACCGTGAAGAAACGTACCCACTCCCGAGGATTGACGACCTCTCTTTCCAGCTGAAGGGAGAATGTTTGTTCTCGAAGATAGATCTTCAGTCAGGCTATCACCAGCTTAAAGTATGGGATGAGGATGTGAAGAATACGGCCTTCAGATGCAGGTATGGCCACTATAAGTTCTTGGTTATGCCATTATGTGTAACCAGTGCACCAGCAGTGTTCAGGGGACTCATGAATAGGATCACTCATCCATACCTTGATTTCTTTGTGGTAGTCTTCATCGATGACATTCGGATCTACTCAGCTACCGAGGAAGAGCACACCTACCATTTCCGGGTAGTACTGGACACACAATGAGAGCACCAACATTATGGTAAGCTCTCAATGTGCCAGTTCTAGATCCGAGAGGGACACTTTCTGGTTCATGTCATCTTAGAGGCTGGAGTTGCAGTGGATCTAGTGAAGATCGTGGCAGTATATGATTGGGATCCACTCAGGAGTGTGATAGAGGTAAAAAGTTTTGTTGGACTCACTGGGTACTATCAGAGATTTGTTCCAGAATTCTCTAGAGTTGCAGCACCGCTTTCAGCATTGATGAAGAATGAGAAACCCTTCGTGTGGTCAAAGAGATGCCCTCATATCTTTCAAGAGGTGAGGCATAGGTTAAATATTTCTACCATCTTGAGGCTACCAGATTAGGGCATTGGGTACGTAGTTTACTGTGATGCATCAGGGACTGGTCTTGGGTGTGTTCATATGAAGGAGCGAGTAGTGATCACGTATGGTTCTCTTCAGTTGAGATAGCATGAGTATATATAGGCTACCCATGACCTGGAGTTAGAGGTTGTGGTCTTTGCCTTGAAGATGTGGTGGAACTATCTTATGGGCGAATGTTTTACCATATAATCTGACCACCAGAGTCTCAGGTACATCTTCTCGCAGAAGGACCTGAACCTGAGACATCTGCATTGGCTTTAGTTCCTCCAGGACTATGACTTCGGGATAGTTTATACCCCTGGGAAGGGGAATTTTGTGGAAGATGCTCTCAGCAGGAGATCAGGCATTCACCTTCTAGGAGAGGAGACAGATCAGTTTGTCGCATTTTAGTTATCATTGGTGGATCGATATTTAGAAGCCTTTCTATAGACTCTTACAGTCACACGTCCACTTCTTCAGATAGTTAAGGAGGCGTAGCGTGGGGACACAGACTGTGAGACACGACGTGCTCAGATACCCATAGGGCAGAAACCTGATGGACTTTCTGATGGTGGGGAGCACGCCATCCTCTTCAGAGGACATGCCTTGGTACCGGTTTCACTTCATGAGGAAGTGTTGAGGGATTTCCACACATCTCCTCTAGTAGTACATCTAGGATTGGCGAAGATGTATCAGGATCTCTGACGACAGTAATGGTGGCCAGGTATGAAGAATGCAGTAGTAGAGTTTCTCTCATGATGCCTCACTTGTCAGTAAGTGAATGCGGAGCACCAGGTTCAAGTAGGCTTGGTTCATCCCTTAGATGTCCCAGAGTGGAAGTGGGACAGGATGTCCATGGATTTCGTGATGGGACATCCACATACATCCAGAGCACACGACTCTATCTGTTTGATTTTCAACTGACTCACCATGTCGGTCCACTTCCTCCTGATCCAAGAGCATCGTTCAGTAGAGATCCTGGGACACCTCTACATATGGGAAATCGTACGGCTTCATGGTGTGCCATCGACGATCGTCTTTGATCGAGATGATCGTTTTTCTTCCTAACTATGGAAGGGTTTGATGGAGGCTTTCAAGACATAGTTTTTCTTGAGCACCGCCTTCCATCCTCAGAAGGATGGTCAGACTGAGAGTACCATTCAGACTCTCAAGGAAATTCTCTGTTCATGCGTCCTCAACTTCGTTCACTACTAGGAGGATCACTTACCCTTGTTAGAGTTTGCGTATAACAACAGCTACCACTCCACCATCGGGATGGCACCTTTCAAGGCACTGTACGTCTGACCTTGCAGATCACCTCTGTGCTGGACTGACCCATGGAAGTCAGTACTTATGGGACTAGAGATGGTACATGTTATGATAGAGAAGGTGCAGATCATCCAGGAGCATATGAAGACTAAAAATAATAGGTAGAATTCCTATGCTGATAGGAGACAGAGACCACTGGAGTTCGAGGATGGAAACCATGTCTTTCTACGGGTCTCACCTCGACGAGGTCTATGGATATTTGGCCAAGGAGTCATGTTGTCTCTGTGTTTCATCAGACCATTCCAGTTTCTCCACAGAGTAGGTGTGGCGGCTTACCTCTTGGTTCTTCCACCTCAGTTTCACAGGGTGCAAGACGTCTTCCACGTATCTTAGCTGAAGAGATACGTGCGGGAACATTATCACAACATCGACCATGGTGATCTAGAAATCGATGATGGGGAGACATTCAATGAGGTTCTAGTGGAGTCTGAGGATCGACAGGAGCAGGTCCTGCATGGATGGTTGATACTCTGATGTGCGTTTTCTGGAATCACGGGAACCTCCAGGAGATCACATGGGAGTGGGAGGCTCAGATGCGTGCTTAGAAAACCCGTTTGTTTTCTTAGACTGATTTGTAGTTTATGATATGTAAATCCTTGAGGTGGGGAGAATGTAAGGACCCTGAAATTATGTGGAAATTTGTTTTTAAATACATTAGAATTTTATGAGTCCCCAGTTTCTGACGGCGCTTGATTCCGAGGCCAGGTGTTCCGAGAATCAATTTCTGAAGTTTTGTTTGGGTAAGTTCAGTAAACGTATGAGACGGATTTTATATCTTTTGAACCGGTGCTCAGAATTGAAATATGAAGGCACCGATGAACTCGCAACACTGATGATTGCTTAGTAAGACCATCACCGCACTTGCGTTCTCACGAGAATGGAAGGTAGTTTTGGGGTTTTAAAATAAAAATTAAATAAAAATAAGGTGTACTTATTTTTAATTTTTTGGATGTTAAAACCTCCACATGGAGGTTGGAGGTGGGGCCCACCCACACTAACCTCCCTTGGGAGGATATTAATAGGCGGGGCACACTTGATCATAAACCCCCATGTAACTCTCATTAAGTGGGGGAAGTCTTTTGAACATCCCTCATTAAAGTGACAACCCCCCATTATTAATTAATTTAGCTACTTCAATTAATTAATTAAAACCCATTATAAATCCTTTTAATTATTTTTCCGATAATAAAATAATGGGTTGGATTAACCCAATATTTTGGTTTGTGATTATTTTTGTTGGAGCTTTGGAGAACTCTTGGAATAACTTCATCCTCTCCAAACGAAGAATGTGAAGAACACCATATTCAACATTGTCACCTCCAAACACTTTCCAATAATCAAACTCGGGTATTTGGAGTGCGTGACGAATGCAGCGAATGATGAAATTGATGACTGCATTTTTCAACGACTTATTCAATGTTCATCAAATCGAGGTAGGGGGATTTGAATTATTTTCATGTATGAGATATACATCTGTTCCTCGTCGTATGATGTGCTGCTTTGATGCTGATTGATATCACCATAAGGGGTAGGGCTTGGAATTACCAAACACATTCCGACCCTCCCCCACGGGTTGATCTTTTTGTTGATGATGGAGGCGTACCGCGAAGAAAACCTGTGGCGCAAGGCTTTCGGGTCGACGAGAGGGCGCGGAACCATCGTACCGCGCAGGAGTGCGGTGGCCATGACGGGCTGCGGTGGAGGCGTGCGGCTCCATCGCGCCATGAAAAGGTCAGCATAGGGTCGTGGTGGAGGGGTGTGGCGCTGTTGCACCGTGCTGGTGGTGCCGGAGGGGTGTGGTGTCGTTGCACCACGCCTAAGGAGGAAGCCGCGACCACGAAGGCTGTGGTGGTTGGATGGAATGGGCGTGGCACCAGTGGATCTCCATAAGGCGGGACCATTCAGGTCCCACAACACTCCGAACTGGCGCTTATCACCGGTTCCTCCAGAAGACGGGGGGCACGACACACCCCCGCAGCATGGCCGAGCAGCTCCATCGGGCCGGGTGGGACCTGCAGACCTGGTGGGACACGCGGACCGTGTTGGACCCCTATCCGGACTCATTTAACCCAAAATCACCTTTTCTCCCCTATCATTTGTTTTGGTTGTCCGATCGATAAACCGTCTACAGCTACAAAAAGCATGGATCAAGACGGTTCCATGTGCATACCCCACTTGAGGTTTGGATGCATTTTCGGTATGACCTGGTTGGTTTGAACCTAAAAACCAACCGGGCCCCTCGAACGAAAATGTCAATAACTCAGAGATCGAGCATACCATTGGCGCGCCATATGTTGTGTTGGGTTCCTTATGATAAGACAGAACTACATGATACATCAACTCGAGACATCATGGTAGTTGATGTGTCGACACTTGGCTCGAGGAGAAGACCCCCTCAGAATCGATCGTGCTATGTGCAGGAACCCAATGGCAGGCTATGACTGAGATTATAGGATCATACGTGGGCCTAAAATTGTACTAGGATCCTGCATGGGTTTGACAGTGACAAAACTGTTCCAGGATCCTCTGTGGGTTCGATAGGGCCGACACTATACCAGGATCCTCCATGGGTTTGATAGCAATGATACTATACCAGGATCCTCCGTGGGATCAACAGCGATGACTTCGGTACAAGGATCCTCCGTGGGTTCGACAACACTGATACTCTTCCAGGATCCTACATGGGTTCGACAAAGGATATTATTCATAGGATAAATCTAATCATCACTACCCCTCTTCGTGAGTTGTATACCTATGTGAGCTGATTCTTGTCTTCAGTTTTTATCATTGAGATTAATGAGTTTACTTCCTTTGTGGAATGGGATGTGCTTTTGCTTGAGTATTGGAGCTAGACTGTGATTGGCAACATAGGTATATGTATGGGAATATACCAAAGTATGGATGGTTGATACTTCATGATTGTATCTCACTACTGTGGTTATCCTTATTGGATTATGGGAGACCTTCAAGGGTCTTGGGTCCCCTACTGAGTATTTTTATACTCAAACTTCAAGGGCTTCGCCCGCACCTTGTTGTGTTCTGTGTTGATGACGGTCAGCAGTGATCGAGGCTGAGGGTGACAGACAGGAGGCTGTTCAGAGCTGGACTAGATAGGACGTACCTCAGGGACATGTTTTTTGAGATATATACCTATCCTTCAGGTCGGATTCCCCCGCAGACAATCCAGGGACTATTTTTTTCATTGTGTACTTGTACTTGTATTTGTTGTTCAGTTTGGTTTGAATACTAGACAACTTACTTTCAGCACATCTTTCTTTTCTATATTAGTAGTTTCTCCTTCTAGTTCTTGTGTTCAGACTGTGTGTTTTATGGGTTTAAAGGCAATTCCTTCCCTTTTTATCAGGGATTTACCTTTGGTACTAGTCTCCATCCCCTAGCCTATAGAAGGCGGGCTTAGGGTAGTCACGACACGGCCCCTGAGGACAGGTCGTGACAACAAACATTAAAAGGTTAGCGAGGCATGCTAGGGATTATATACGTAACCCAAGAAGTATTATCTATTGTTTCTTTGATGGGTAAAAACGATTTCCCCATCGAGAATTAGTCTCCCAAACCTTATCTTCATACAAAGATATCGACTCATGTGATATCAAGATAGAAGAAGAATTCTATAAGTCTTACAAGTTTAATGCAAAGTAAGAGAAGAAGAGATCTGCTGATCACTCTGGAAATTGAAATAAGGGGATGAATGGAAAAGTTGAATATCCATCCTGTAGTAAATGTGGGAAGAAACACCCTAGTACTTACTTGAAGGGAATGGGGGTCTGTTACAAGTGTGGTGAAAAAGGCCACCAAGCTTGTGATTGCAAGGGGAAGAAAGAGGCTATCGATGTTCAATGATACAATTGCAAGGAGATGGGACATTATGCGAATGAATTCCCTAAGCGTTAGGGGAACATACCTTAGAAAATTCCAAGGGATCAATGGCAAGCTTATGATATCACTACTGCTGAGGTTGAAACTCCAAATGATGAGGTGGAAGGTAATTTAATGGTTTCATCAAGTTTATCAAATGCTTTATTTGATTCTGGATCATCACATTGTTTCATATCTTCCCAGTTTGTTAAGAAAATTAGATATTTCCAATTTTATTTAACAAGGGAGTTATCAGTCAAAACTCTTAAGGGAATTATCATTGCTACAAAGTTCAGTGAATCAGTTCGCATTGGGTAATATAAATGTTCTTTATCTGATGATCTCATCGTCATACCCATGATTGAATTTGAAATAATCCTCATAATGGATTGGCTATCGTTCCTTAATGAAAAAAATTATTGTAAGAAAAAGGAGGTTACTATTTTTGATGACGATGATAATGAACACCTTATCTTTAGAGGAGAATCATCACCACTTAATTCTTATCTAGATCCACCCCCATCAGCTCAACTAAATTAAATTATTGGGGAGGAAGAGAATGAAATTACTGTGGGTGAGGAAAGGAATGTTCTAATAGAGTATGTACCTATTGTGAGAGAATATGTTGATGTGTTTCCAGAATATTTACCTGGACCTCCTGTAGAATGGGAAATTGAGTTTTCCATTGATTTAATTCCTGGTTTATGGCCCATATCGAAGACCCCTTATAGAATGACCATTGTGGAATTAGTGGAACTAAAGTAACAACTATAGAAATTGAGTAATAAGAGATTTATTCTCCCTAGTGTTTCTCCTTGGGGATCCCCTGTTCTTTTTATTAAGAAAAAATATGGATCTATGAGGTTGTGCATTGAATATAAGGAGATCAATGCTATAACAATAAATAACAAGGATCCCCTACCACACATTGATTATTTATTCGACCAATTTCATAGAGCTCAATATTTTTAAAAGATTGACCTTCAATCTGGATATCATCGGTTGTGTGTGAAGAAGAAAGACATTTCGAAAACAACATTTCGAACCAGGTACGGGAAATAAGAGTTTACAGTAATGCATTTTGGGTTGACTAATGCACCCTATGTTTTCCTGGATCTAATAAACATAGTTTCCAAGGAATATCATGATGACATTATAGTGGTATTTATTTATGATATCTTGGTATACTCCAAAATCCATGACGATCATGAAATTCACTTGTTCATTATCCTGAAGACTCTAGGAAGACATGAATTATTTGGGATCATTATAAAGTGTGAATTTTGGCTTCAAGATATTTCGTTTCTTGGCCAAATTTTCTATAAGGAAGGAATCTCTGTTGATCCTTCTATGACAAGAGCAATTCAAGAAAGGCCAGAACCAACGAGTATAATTTAGGTAAGATGTTTTATTTTTTTAGCATGTTATTATCGACGTTTCGTCCATAATTTTGCCTAATAGGCTAACCCATTAATGAAGCTCACACGTAAAGGGGTTAAATTTGTTTGGAAAAAAGATTGTGAAGAATGTTTCAAAGAACTAAAGAGAAGATTAGTCAATTATACTATACTGACTTTACCATTAGGGAATTATGTGTTTGTTATTTATAGTGATGATTCAATGAAAGGAATTGGTTGTGTCCTTATACAGAATGATAGGGTTATTTCCTATGCATCATGACAGCTAAAAATTCATGAGAAAAACTATCATACTCATGATCTTGAGTTAGCTATTGTAATCTTTGTTTTGAAGATATGTATACATTTTCTCTATGGTGAAAATGAGAGATATATACCGATCATAAGTGTTTGATGTATATTTTCTCATAGAAAGAACTCAACATGAGGCAAAGTCGATTCCTTAAACTACTCAAGGATTATGATTGCACGATACACTACCACCTGGGGAAGGACAATAAGATGGCAGATGCTTTGAGTAGAACGGATCGTGGTGTTTTGAACAAGATGAGAGTAGAAAGGGATCCTATTTTTATGGATCTAGTAAAAATTGATATGGGAATAACCATGGAAGGTGAAACATCAATTCTCTTTCAAATGGTTTCCAAACCATATTTACCAAAAAGGATAAAAATTCTTAGGCTAATGATGGGGAGTTTCAAAAGAAGATTAAAGTTGTGAAAGAAGGGATATTGAGTGACTTTCTGTATGAAGATGGAATTTTAAAATTTGGGAAGAGACTTTGTCTTCTCGATATACCTGATCTTAAAGGGGAATTGTTGGACGATGGTCATAGTTCCAATTTCTCTATACACCATTGGAGCACCATGATGTATAGATATTTGAAGGAACATTATTAGAAGGACAACATGAAGAGGGATATTGCTGATTTTTTGTCAAGATGTATGGTTTTTCAACATGTGAAAGCTGGAAGGAAACATTCTGGAGGATTCATACATCCTCTTCCCATACCTGAGTGGAAATGAGATAATATTAAGATGGCCATTTTCATGGGGCTACCAAAGACTCCTAGAAGGAACAATGCAATAAGGTTCAATGTTGATCGTTTTACCAAGTCGACACATTTTCTTGTTATAAGGGAAGATTTTCCACTTGAACGTCTTGTAAGACTATATATTAATGAGGTTGTGAGAATTCATGGTGTACCCCTATCGATTGTTTCTGATCGTGATCCACGTTTTACATCAAGATTCTAGAAAAGTCTTATAAATCCTTGGATACTGAGATTCGTGTGAGCACTGCCTACCACCCCCAAACTGATGGACAATCAGAACGGACTATTTAAACCTTACAAGACATGTTAAGATGATGCTCACTTGACATTCAAGGTATGTGGGATCAATATTTACCTCTGGTAGAATTTTCCTATAGCAATAGCTTCCATTCAAGTATTCGGATGGCACCATATGAAGCGTAATACAGAAAGAGATGTCACACACCAACCTGTTGGGATGATGTTGGAGAAAGAAAACTCATAGGCCCAGAACATGTGGAGGAAATGATGGAAAAGGTGAAGGTAATCCAAACCCACATCAAAGCAGCTCAAAGTAGGCAGAAGAGATATGCCGATAAACGAAGGAAGGATTTCGAATTTCAAGTTGGAGATAAAATTTTCTTAAAGGTATCTCCATTGAATGGAGACATACGTTTCTGTAAGAAAGGTAAATTGAGTCCCCGATACATAGTAAATTTCAAAATTCTAGAATGAATTGGGGTTATAGCTTATCATTTGTCAATGCTGCCAAATCTCACCAAATTTCACAATGTGTTCCACATATCACTATTGAGAAAATACATGCCTGACCCAATGCATGTACTCACCTATGATGTATTAAAACTAGAACCCGATCAGTCTTATTATGAAGATCCAGTCAAGATTCTTGATACAAGAGAATAAGTGCTGAGAAACAGGAGGACTTTTCTTGTAAAAGTTTTATGGAGAAACCATAAGATGGAAGAGGAAACATGGGAACCCAAGGAACTTATGATGAAGAACCACCAAATAATTTTAACGCATTAATAAACTAGAAATTTCGAGGACAAAATTATTTAAATGAGGGGAGAATTTAAGACCCCAAACTTCCACAGTACACATCTCTTTGAATAATACAGTAGCGTGTGTTGTACGCAACTTCAAGTTCTAACACACACCACAACAAATCAAACTAGCCATTATGAATAGTAATACCCACTTTTTAAAATTTTATAAAGTTTATATTTTAATAAGGACTTCATTTTTGGATTTGGAATATCAAAATTAGCTTACGGTGAATTTTTGGTATTTTTCTGAAAACATTCAATATTTGATGAATATTGAAAAACACTGAGATATAGTTTTAAACTGACTTTTTATTTAAATAATTATTTATTTTATTTAAATTTATTTTAGGTAAAAATATATAAAAAATACCTATATTGGTTCAATTTAATTCATTGGAGTTATTTTATAATAATTTTAGATATATAAAAAATTTATTGAACTTTTCACCGTCTTTTACCCATCTCCTAGGAGAATTTTCAAATTCACATAAAACTTAATTTTACCACTTCTATGAGTGGAATTTAGAAACATAGAGAAAAATGAATAATATCATGGAGTAAAATGTGGTTTTATAAGATAAAAATAATTTTTGGCAAATTGTAACATTTTACTTTTATTTACCACATTTAAGAGTAAATAAGGTAATTAAGTGTAAAAATAATATTATTATTACCATAACACATGTCCTAATTCTATTGGATAAGTATAATTCGACCAAAAACCACCATAGGAATAAAATAAGAACCTCTTTGGTCTACATGGATTAGATTGGGACACTTATTATTATTTTATTTAAAGAATAGTTAAAAGAGTTAAAATCAATGTTTAATAAATAAAACATTTTTAATATAGGTTTATACATAAGATAAATTCAATTATAAATATTCATTAAAAATATAATAATATTTCCTACAGAATTGTATTTTATTTATGGTTTTTAGACAAAATGTAATTTAATTTATTTATGAAACTGTGGTGATGTAGTAATTACCTAATTAATGAAATATTAAAGTAATTGATATTATAAATATCCAAATAAATGTAATTTGATACATTTTATGAATTACACAAATTTTCTAGGTTAATATGACATGTTAGGGTTGGTTAGATAATATTTTATAAGTAATAATGCTATTATAAATTTAGCAAAAACCAAATACCAAATAGTGTGAAACTTGACAAAAAAGAGTTTTTAAAACAAATACGATATTATTAATTGATATTATATTACTAAAAATATAAGGATCGGACAAAAGACTTATATAATGATAGTTTTATCATTAAGTCACCATTCGGGGTTCTCTTGGAAGTTTATAGTATTTTTATTAACCATATAATATAAAAAAAGAGACATGGTAAATGTCAATGTATTTAACGAAGAGTTAAATCTAAAAGATAAAGTTAATATAGTGACCCAAACCTATCTAAAACCTATTATTTGAGTGGTTTTCAAACCCTCCCCACCGTAGCCTTTAAATAATATATTTTTTAGATATTATAAACAAAATATTATTTCATTATAAAAAAATATTTCTATCTTTTCCTAAGGTTCCCCTCACCCCTCTTATAAAAGGGCACTCCACCTTCCCTCTAATTCACACATTCAAAGCCATTTGTCCTAGAAAAACCCTGCCCAAATACCCTCTCAATTGTCCTCCCTTCATCTTAGAGGTCATCCTTTAGTCATAAAGCGAACCTAAGGAGCCATTTTGATCAAATAAAAAGGAATAACCCAAAGAAGAGGTAATAATTTCACTACCCTCTTTCAAGTTATTTTCATCTTCCACTTATTCTTTATTTATTATTTCCATTCAAAAATAATAACTCCAGTATATTCTATATACTATGATGTTATTATAGATATTTTACATCCATATTCATTATTCTATCCATCCATTTAATGACTTGTCACCATACGTGCGTACGTACAGATTACCGTGTCCACGTCGTGGTGTAATTGTTATCCAATAAATTATTATTTGGATGGGAATAATAATGATTTTTAATTCATGTAAATAATAAATATAACATGGTAATTATTATGTATATATGATATACAATCCATTTATATATTATTTTAATATCAAAAGAATGATATTTTCACTCGTTGGTAAGAACGGATTACCCTCTCCACGAATTCAATGAGATTCATTCTCCATCGTATCCATTCAAGACTAATTTTCATTAGATGATTAAAAATATTATTTATAGACTTGATATCATTTTTGATACGAATATGATACATCCCATCCATAAGAAATATGACTCACATAACAAAGATTATAAAGGAAAAAAGAATCAGTCAACACCCGGAACGATGATAATACTAAGATATTATTAACAAAACAATATTAAAAGATCATATATGATATCATATTAATGTATATGATTTTTTTATAACATAATAACAATTATTTCAAAATTATAAATGTGTTTAACCTACCCTTTACTAAGGAAAAGTACAAGTTAAGGGTTAATTTCACAATCTCTTTATTATCCGAGGTTGTTTTTACGTATGTATCTACTGGGACCTCTTTATCAACCACACCCTTGTTTCATAAAAATGTATTTCAAAACTTTCTTACTATTTTATTGACTATGGTTTAAATTCATTTATACCCTTGTTTGAATTTTTATTAGATTTTTATACTGGAATCTTTCCGTCCTTTTCCAAACAAGGTCCCCTATAACCTTTTCGACATAATTAATGTAAGAATATCTATTTTTAACATATACTGCTGGTGCGGCTATTTTCCGCTGTTATAAAATCGTCGAATCTTCCCTTAAAATATTCTAAGAATATTTTGAAATTAAATTTTTTCTTTTATAATTATGTGAGATATAAATGATTTCAAAAAATTGATATTTCTCTAAAATAGTTTTGATTTCATCTATGTCAACATCCATTGAGGGATTTTAAACTTATTTGAAGTTGATTTATTATAATAAAAAACATCCATATTGTATTGAATTTTTTTTGATATGTTTGATTGTGGATGTGTTATTTTTATACCATTCATGGTTTATCTAGAATGTATTGACATTTCGTATGCTAGTTTTAATATGAATGTTTATGTTATGTTTAAACCTCTTCGTATGAGGAATAAATTGGACTATGTAAGTGATATGTGGATCCCACTATAGCTCCTCGACGCATTGGTAGGTCTCTTGAGACAACCAAGTGTCTTGGAACACAGCCTTGACAAAATCTTATTTGTAGTCTTGGCACAAGGCATTGACTATGTGGTTATGATAGTATGGAATTATGCATTCCATCATTAGGAAAGTGGTTATTGATATTGCATGTGATTATTCAACTAGTATAATATCCATGTGAATAAGTAAATTGCATTATTTAATTATATTTTTTCCAAATTATAATGAAGATCATGTTTAAAATATTTTTTTAAGTTATACATTGCCTTTAATTTTTATGCTTATTTATGGAAGATTTCGCTTTATTTTTATCCTTACTAAGCATCTGAGCTCACTCCTTTATATGTTTTATTAATCCCAGGATGTGATGAAGTATTTTATGACTGACCTGCAGGGATAGTCTGAGAAGATATGAGTTTGGACTATGGAGCCTATGATATTGTATTTTATTATTTTCTGATGTAATGTAAGACTTATGAATGTTTCTAGTGTTTCCAAGGGTACTAAACCAATCAGTCTTTCTAGACTTTATCTTTTGTGATCAAACCAATGTTATGTTATAATGCACCGACTCAGGGTTACTAGGTTCAGGGCATTACAAATGTTGTTTGTCCAAGTACTTCTACATGTTCAATATGTGTATAGGGAGGAAAGTGTAAGCTGTTGTTTCAATGGATCATGGATCATGAGGGATGATATGAGCCAAGGAAATCATTGAGCATACAGAAATAAGAAAATACCCTCCTGGGAATGATGTTGGATTTGGTTGACTGGAACATTTTTTGGAAACATATGCAGAGTCGTAGAGGAATTGTGTGCATTGTTATATTTTGGTTTTGGGAGGACATTGTCCTCCCATATCCGATGTCCAATGTGGTTTATGAAGATCTGAAATCTCTCAAAGCATGTGGTTTGATAGATGGAAGTGATTTGTCTATATATGTTAGTAATTTTCATTCAATGATCATCTATAGACTTGGGAGCTATCCTATATGGATATAGATTGCACACATGGTGGGGCAATAAGATTCCCTTTCAGAAGCAGGGCTTGATTTTGAAGATCAGTGTATCTCTAAATTTGGTTCCCTACACAGGTTTGTCTTGTGTGAAGGGAATAGGGAAATTTATCTATATTTAGGGTCCCTTATAGTTTAATTTCATACGATT
Source organism: Viscum album (assembly GCA_963277665.1). Classification (NCBI taxonomy): domain Eukaryota; kingdom Viridiplantae; phylum Streptophyta; class Magnoliopsida; order Santalales; family Viscaceae; genus Viscum; species Viscum album. The sequence continues at coordinate 896,777,434 of OY728143.1, read as the reverse complement.
AGGACTTTAGGATTCCCAAAGTGGAAGGGGAAACATTAATATGACTTTTAAAATCAAACCATCCAGATCAGCCATTGTGGATTGATATACCCTGGCTATGTGGCGAATCCCCCTTCAGTATTTCCATAGCCCATGTGAGATATGATCTCTGTGAGAAACAAGGGGCAGAAAGGGATTCCCTCCACCACCTAGGGATTGAAGGATCAAAGAAGAGAGAATCGATTGGTCATGTAGTTTAACGTCATGTAGTGAGGATGTGGGCGACTCTATGTGAACAAGAAATTTATTGTATATCCCTGCAGTTTTATGTCTTATAGAAAGGAAATTTAAATGATAGATTATAATCATGTTTCAGGGATGAAATATCAAATGAATTTTGCGTAAATATGGGATAATCAGGTCGGTATATCCCTAGTATGCCTCAGACGTGATTGGGGGAAGAATTTGAAAACCATGATTCTGGGATCCCTTGAATCAAGATGGGTGATGTGAGGCTTAAGATCCATTGGTTATTCATTAGTAAGAAAATCCTCTCCAAAGGAAGAATTTTCCTTTGCATGATAGGATTTTTTTGTAAAACATATGAAGAACCACTGGGGCATTGTGTGAATAGTCAATCAAATATGCTTGCAAGACACTAGATTTACATTTTCGATGGACATGGGTGATTACGGGGATTCATGAATTCTTGGGGAATTGAGTTTTATGGATGAAAAGGGGTTATCTGGGTACGTTAGAAACATCTTGGCTATGATTTTTTATAAGGAATGAGATCCTATTTATAGATATTATTCATATGTAATTGGAGGGAATGATATATTGACACACTAGGGATATAAGAATATATAATTGGAATCACATTCATATATTTTCATTTCACATGCTAGAGAATGGGAGAATTATAGTTTTAATATTCATGATAGGACCGGGAATTTCAAATCTGAGTGTCACTTTATATCTCCCCATAACAATAATTTATCCACATGTTGTTCTTGGGATACCTTATAGTTTAATGTAACGTGGTTTAAGACTTCTTTTTTCATGTAGTTTAATGTCTTGTGGTGAGGAATCATGAATTTCCTTGTGCAAGTCCAACCGATATACTGTAGGAGGCCTTTTTATCATGGTCGGTAGACCGGGATATGGTATCCAAGAACCATTATGTATCCTTCAAAGGACGGAATCAATCCATGCATATATCTATTATCCAATGTAGTCTAACATCATATGATAAGGATGATATTAAACTTTCATGAAAATGGTGAGGTGAGTTAATTGTCCCGCTTGATCTTTAGAGAGGTTTCCTACATATCAACATTAGATGAAAATCATTGTTTGTGTAGTTCAAAAAACATGTTCCATGTAATAGTCTGGCCCATATAGAGGGAGGGGTTGTTTTTTTGAATGGTGACTGTACTAAGAGGAAGAATACGAGCATCACTACCTATCATGGGAAAGAAATAATCCACCCACATGTAGTTCTTGAACAATATCCATGACAATCTGACCTATGAAAATAGAGGGGAAGGATTTGTATCATTTGGTGGTTGGAACAACACATAGGGTCAATGTGTCTCTATATATCATGTGGGGGTAGTAATCAAGCCATATGTGTTTCTTCTGGTACCTTGATGTTTATCATTCTATGGTTAGGAATTTTCATGGAATCCCCTATGAAAGTATGACATGTATGAAGGAAATGGGGAATTATTGACTTCAGCCGGTAGATGGACCAGAATAAAGATTCCAGGCCTCCCTACGTATCCTGTTAATAAATGGAAATCAATCCACATGTAGTTCTAAGATACACAACTCGTGTGTTATGGACCATACACTGGTGGGGGTGAATTTTTATCTTTCCCTTTCTTGAATTAGACTCATGTGTGATGAATCACTTTTTATAAAACAATATCCTCAATATAGTTTAAGGTCATGTGTATAGAAAAATTTGTCCATGTAGTTTGATGTTGTGAATCTATGAATATTTTTTTCTATGAAATTTAATGTCGTGCATCTATGACTATAGTGTTGCTATGAATTTAAATTCCATGAAACTAAGACGATTATGGTACTCTTCATTTTAACATAGTGAAACTAAGAAGATTTTGGTTCTATTCATTTTAACATCATGAAGCTATATTGATTGGGGAGATATGAATTGTAATTTCATTTTCATAATACTATTGTGATGTTATGCATTTGAACATCTAGCAGCTAAAATGATTTCATTGTAATTCATTTTAACGTCATGCAGGTAAGACAATTGTGGTTCTATGAATTTTAACATTGTGCACCAAAGATGGTTTTGGTTCTAGGCATTTTATTGTCATGCATCTATGATGATTTTGTTACTATGAATTTTAATTTCATTCAGCTAAGATGATTATGGTATAATTAGACAAATATTTTTAACAAACCATGCATTAGTGGGAGATGTAGTGAGTTTTCCATCCATTGAAAATAAGGTATATGGTTTATTGGGTAGACCTTGGGAATGACATATGGTCCATCCCATTTTGGATTGAATCTAAAAGGTTTCTTTCTATGTAATCAGAGTATGGAGGAACAAAACCATGTCTCTTCCAAGGAAATATCGAAGGTAGACATTTTTGTTGAAGTCTCATAGGATCTGTTTCTAGTAAACTTCTAAATGGGACAAGGTATCAAACGACTTATGATATATTTTATCCATCTTGTTGAATCTCTTCTTGGATTGTTTATATATAGATAGTTGATCACAAATAGTGAAGCAGAGAAATGTTAATTGAACATAAATGGATAGAACCACCTTTATCCCGAATATTAAGGAATACATGGTTGCTTGTGTGGTGGTGCGAATCCGGTCCCAGAAATCCCACAATGCTTGGCGGATCTTTTCTGGTCATGATTTCATTTCTTTTTCTACCCTATTTTGGAGAATGATGGATACAGTCTTATTAAAGGCATATATCTACCTATTGGATGGTACTTGGTAGAAGTATGAATATATGGCTTTGATTCCATACTCCTGATATAGCTTGTCCAATTCAACAGAGAAGAAGTTGGTGCCACTTTCAATTAGTTTTGTATGAGGGACACCAATATTTAGTAGTGATGTGGGATTTTAGAAAGCTAAATGTGCTTCTTGATCTGTCCTATTTGAAGGGTACATGTTATTCTCACGTGAAAAAAAATTCAGTTTATGTGAGAATATATTTGAATTTTAATTCCAAGGAAGGAGGATATAGTCCCAAGACATCCATTTTCCATAGGTAAAATGGAAAGGATTACTTGGCTGTGTGATGTAACTTTGGGGGATGGTGGATGAAATTTTAATGAAATTTCTAGGATTTTCCCTTTATGGTGAATGTACCATAATCCTATATCATGGTTTCCCAATAGTAACAAAGACCATGAATATACAATGAGATCTTGGACACTCATGGCTGTTATCTGCATGTTTTGTATTGATATTCTTACATGATAGCAGTGTTATATTCTGCAACTATGAGCATGGGAAGGACTCCAGCGAGGCATCTCTTGTCTTGATCCTTTATCTAGCTTGCATCATCGTATAAGAGGATGTTGGTTTCCCATCTATAGATATATTCCCTTCCATCCCTATCTTATAGGAACTCTCCCCTTTTAAGGTAATATTCAATGAGAGTCTTCTAGATGGTTGTAGGACAATATATCTTAGAGATTGGACTAGTTTCATTGATTTCATAAATATTGGCCTGAATGAATGGTAAGGCAATCCATTAGTGGGAAATAAGGATGACTGTTTGGTTCTGATCTGGGCTGGTCAGAGTCATGGATGCATTTTCCAGTGCATTGTCTTGATCATTTTGCGACTCAAATATATAATTCAATGTTGGATCTAATGATAATTACACCATCAGTTCTTTGAAATCATTCATCAAATAGATCAACTCATCTTTAATGATAGCAGAGTCTCCATTGAATAGCTTGATGACCATTTCCAAATCACCTTTTATGTTCAGATTTTGGTTGTGCACTTGGAGTGCTAGCACCGACCCTAGAAATAAGGGATTTGTATTTTACTTCACTGTTTGTGCTTCCATATGACAGTAGTAAGGAATAGGGAAGAACAGGTTTTTCAGGTAAATGAGTATAACTCCCAGGCCCACTTTTTTGAGTCTAGTGTCTTCCATCCTTTTTTCTATTGGGATTCTCGAGGACCTGTTGAAGTTCATTTCCCACATCTTGGAGTTCTCTTGAATAATGAACATTACCTTATCTAGTATCTCAACATATAATGGGGCCACCTCAATTGAGGGATTATCTACTAGGAAATATTCTTATTTCGTGCCTTTGACAGGGTTCTGAGGCGCACATAATATTTTGAAATTCTACAGGATGACCATCCACCATGATAGGCATCCAGTTAACATTGGACGAATGATAATATACATAAGTAGGATGATACATGAGAACAAATGGAACTCATGGTGATGCATGTAACACATCACAGTTTGGTCTGAATATATCAATTCATGGAATCTATTCGTGATATTTGAATAACGAGTCTCAACATTGACCATGATTTGGATAAAGTAATAGAGACTATTCTCACTGCTGGAATCATTATTATGTGTGTGGAAGGTGCCTAGAGAATGCACTAATGTGTTCACATATTTAATGTGTGGTATTACATCGATATGGAACATTCACATCATCGTTTTTAATGGATATCTCTTCATACTGTAGAATTCTTCCTAAAAATTACTATTCCATTGATATTCTACCCCTCTTTTCATCAACCTAGGGAAGGGAAATCATTTTCCTTTGAGGTTTTCTATGAAGCATCAAATGTAGGTTAGGTGTCCTTGGAGTTCTCTCAACATAGTGAGATTCCAAGGTTATTGAATTCCAAGTATGGGCTTTGTCTTCTCATGGTTGACATTGATGACATGGTGGTGTATGATGTAGAAGAAGAATTTTCCTAAGGTAGCACCAAATGCTCACTTTTGGGGGTTCATTTTCAGGCTGTGTTATTGTAGTTTGTAGAAAACTATTTCATAATTTTTTAGGTGATCTAATAATTTTTCGAAATGTTTCACCAAATCTTATGCATAGCATTCGAAGAACATTCCCAAAAAGGGTTTGAAGATTTGGTGCATAGTGCGTTGATATGTGGAGTTGTCATTTTTCAGACTAAAATAAATCACATTATAGAAAAATACTCCCTGAGGAGACTTAAAGGAAGATGATTATTCATCATCTTAGTCCATTAGTATTTGATTGTATCTTGAATAGCCATCTTTTGAAACGAGGGCCTCATATATTGTAGGTGCATCGATCAGTAATTCTGTGATTGGGATTGGGAAATCACCTTTCAGGAAATACTGATTGAGATCCTTGAAATTGAGGAACACTCTGATCTTCCCTTTTTTAATTTTTATGGGGAAAAATTTTTCTACCTAGATGGAGTATTGGTACTTCCAAATGATGTTATCTTTAATGAACTTATCCACTTCAGCCTCTATTGTGGAAGCATGTGTCTGGTGCATCAATTTGGAATCTTTACTATAACCAAATGGTCTTATGCAAAGCATAGTTGGTGAGTGGCCACCACTAGATTGAGGCATGACATTTCGTATAGTTCCAGGTGAAAACAAATCAATTCTAATTATGGAATGTGCGGTATCCATATTTCACTTTAGAAGTCATGGCCACACTAAACCGAGATGGTCATTATTCTTCTTTCGTACCCATGTTAATATCCTTGAGTTCATCAATGGTGTTAGAGACCCCTTCCAAAAATTCTGGAGGGGCATCCCATAAGTCTTCTTCATCCTCCGTTGCATCCTCGACATCTTCATCTTCATTTTCTTATGGGTAAATAATCCTTGAGACCATTGATTCATAGTTTAATAAAGAGATTCAATTATGGTGTCTGGTAGGTGAAGCCTCCTCTTCTGCCTCAATTTTCGATGGGAGCTTAATTAAAGAAGATGTAGGGAGGGTTAAAAGAGTTCCCTCAACTTCCATGAGTTAAGATACAACCCCTCCTGCCTCAGTGAGTGGGGCAGGGATTTTCGAGAGTTTTGATAATGGTTCGGGGTCATTTTTATCTTACCCCAACAACTACCATGGGAGTCAGTGATCATTTCAACTTTATCATACTTGGAATCCATGAACAAAATCATGAGTATTGATGAATACACATCTGAACATGGACTTGGGCACTCAATATGATTGATGTGAAGTACATATTCTTCGCATAGCTGCTTGAGGGGATCAACAGGAACACTTTATAAACCATTTGGTGTGACCATACAATCATAACCTTTGACTAGAAGTCACTTTCCCTTCAGCTTGTATAACCCTGCATCAATATAGTGTGATTCAAAGAGGTCGAATGGGGCCTTATCAGTATGCACTATACCACTATATCTATTAATGATATATTTGAGGCACAGACATTAAGAGGAGGTGATTTCTATATATTTATGTAACCTGGGCCACCCAATCATGGTATTGAAGGACATATTATTTTGGACCCCCAGAAATTAATGGTGAGATACGAGGTCACTGAACTGGGATTTTAGCCTGATTTTGCCTATAGAGTTCTACTCGCTTTTCTTGTCACTAATTAGAGTTGTGGTGTTGGGTGTCTGATCATCCTCATTGTGGCCCAATCGACGAATTGTCTTCAATGGGAGAAGGATAACACCAAATCCATTATAGATGAATAATTTTCTAATATTAACACCATTTATCCTACCATACACATATAAGGGTATTAGGTTTCCTTGTATGATGACATCTTCATCTTGATCCATGAAGGAGTAAACAGTTTGGAATTATGAAGTATTGGCATCTGTCTGGTATACATCAGTGGAATCTACCATTGTTTCAAACTCCATGGGACTTAGCAAGCCTTCGATGAGTTCCTCCGTGACTTCTACTAATAGATTCATTGCATCTAGGATTGATAGATTAGCTGGTACTAAAGATAACTATTTCAAAATATCATATCTTTGTTCTAATGGTTGAACCTTCTTAGCTTGGGGATTCTCTTTCAAAAGTAAATTTGGGCGCTGATAATCTAAGGATGATGGGTTGACCCTTCATATCATAGTCAATGGGGGTATATATCCTTTTGGGATTGGGTCAAGAAGGTTTACTCTAATGATGAGAAAAATTATCCACATGTTCAACCTCTAAATTTTATTCCTAAAAGATTGTATTTCGGTGGATTCTTATGGTGGTAGTAGAATTTTCCTAACCCCTTTGGATCCGCTGGAGTTTACATCCACGATTTTTTTACTATACTAATGGTTTCAGTGGTAGAAGAGCCATAGGCATGATTTTTTCCATAGTTGTGTCTCCCTTGATATCCATGGATTCTGGAACTTCTTCCTATGGAATTCCAATTGGGTGTGGTGAATTTTATTTTATATCCATATTCATCATTAGAGAAAGGATTCATTAAGTGGATGACATTGATGGTTCCAAAAATATACTCCTATTTTGATGATGAATTTTACCAATAAAATTATTCTAGTGGTGTCGTTTGGCTGCGCAATGCCCATACACTTAGATCTGATGGCTTGAAATATGACAGTGTTAAGGAAAACTCTAGATTTAGTTCATGTTCATCTCCTTACACGTTCTTTGTTCCCAAATGATTAGACTACTTTTTTGGTGGTCAGCCTTTGGAGGATTGTGGGGCCAAGGATGTTGGTTGTGTTGCAACAAGAGATGTTGGAGGAACAGTCAGTATCTTCAACTGTGCTTGGAGGAGACTATGGGCTCGGTTGATAGTTTATGACTTCATCCAACTATTGAACTTTTTCTCCTTTTGTTAACAACTTTTTCCACTCCCCTTCTCTATCTGGTCGAGTGTTAGAAACAAATTCCACTTGCATTGGAGGTGGTCTCAGCAAGGAATGTCTGGAATATATAATCTTTTGTCAGAGGTCCCTAAAGACAATGTAATACTCGATGATATGTTCCAATATCAGATGGAAGGTAAAGTAATATTTTTAGTAATCAATAACTAATTCATCATCTCTATTCAACATCGGAAGTTAGAGATGGTTACAATTCATGGTGGTAATGAAGTATCCATGAACATGGATATCTTGGAATGAGTAATGTTTATTTATTTTTTACAAGAAATGATTTCTCATATACCCCATTCTCTCAACATGTTTAGGTGGGGGTGGATACTGACGTTCATGGGGAAATGAATGGTTTAGTGTGGGAATTGGAGCTAGATCCAGCACAGAGGGAATCTCAAGCATGACAGAAGTCGCTTCATCTCTTCCCACTATTTTGAATGGGACAAATGGGGATTCCCGAGACATGATATTAGTCTTTCATGAGGAATTTTGTAACCTTTGTGAAATATTAGAGAATTATTGTAAACCACATGTATATTTCTCTAGGATGATAGGAGTTCATAACTCATCATGTAGATTTTCAATACACATGGTCGACTTCCTATCTTGTAGGACTGGCTAGTTCCATGATTAAGTAAGACCTTTCCATCATGCCATGAAGCCTAAAACTATATAATTCTCTCAATGTATATAGTTTATGAGGTCACTGACTATTTGTTTTTTGCATCATCGAGTTGTAAAAGAACTAGAACTGGCGATGGAGATCTCACAGCCTATTGTGGAATTTGAGGACAAATTGGTGTAACACACAATGGATGAACCATGAAGAGTTCTCACCAAACATTTGAAATTCACAGCTTCTTTATTTCTATGGGGTTCCCATCACGGGGTCATAGTAATATTCTTAGTGCATTAGATGTTTCTATGGGTCCCCAGAGCCGTTAAACACTAGGAATATGTGGTTATCGAAATTTGGCGGTGGTAGAATTTTGGTAACCTAGTTTGTGTAAGTTACCCGTTTTGTCTATATCAGAGCGTACCCCTCATCCATGGATTATAATTGATTCATCAATGAATCGAAAATATCAAGGAGCCCTAGATTCATGTACTGTTGAACTTCATTGTGAGTGGTTGTTGCAGGGGGTGTAATTTGTTGTTCTATGATTGTTGGAACATGAAGCAGACACCACATCGGGGGGATCCTTTGTGGATTCACCTAAATCTATTCTGGTTGCCTCCCCAAGGGATGGAAATATTGATATCCTATCCGGATTGGGTTAAGGTTGACTGATGGTCCCAACACTGCCTTGAATGACATTTCTAGCCTCGCTTCTTCTGTCAGGATGAGCCTATGGGGAAGAGGTACATCTGATCGATGTTTGTGATGACGCTCCACCTAGGGAACTTACTCGGTAGCTGAGACTTCCAATATTAGATCAACATTTATTCCCCATAACTCTTTCATTTATTCCTCATGTTGATTGAATCTCTCCTCATGTGTGAGGGAAGAAATCACATTGGGAGGAGGTGCTGGGTTCTATAAAACATTGTTTTTAGTATTCTTGTTCTTGGTGATTCGCAAAGGAGGAAATTATGGATTAGTTGATGGGAAAAAAAATTTAACGCAGCCCACTGTTTCAACGTAGCACACCTTCATTCTAAGTGTGGAATTCATCTAGAAGGTGACTATATTCTCTTGCATCCTCCTCCTTTGGATTATATTCCCTGAGGTATGTTCTATTGACATATATGATGTTCACTGATGCATACAACATTGGGGTGGCATACTGGGTACCTAATTGTAGGAGGGTGTCTGGCATCCCATGTGTGATCTTCTCCATCCATTCTGGGACCCTCTTTAAGTTTTATAAAGAAGAGTGACTCAAAGGGAGCCTTGAAAGTACCTGTATGTGCACCGCCTCTTTAGGGGATGAGAGTCATGAGATAAGATATAATGAGTAACTTCTCTATTTTTTGTCCTCCATAGGTGGGAAAATGCCAAATTCCACTGGGTGGGTGGTTGTGGTAAAAATTCATCCATCCATATGAGTAGGGGTTTCTCCCATTCTCCCATTAGCATACAATGTTTTGGATTTATTGGTCTTGTGAGAGAATATTGTGTTATAAATAAACCCAACCCTATGGGTTGGGTTTCCCTCGTACTACAGTGGTCACTGTTGTTATTGTTTGCATATAGATATTATGACTTCCAATTAGCGTGTGATCTATTTATGGTGGAAAATCTACACATGAATTATTTACTTCTAAGGATATGATCAATGATCATTGGTTGGATTCTTATAGGTGAGAAGCCTGTTGAAATTTTATAGTGTACTGGTTCGTTAGCTTTTTAATGTCTTTCTCTCATTGGGCCAGACTCATTTGAGACTTAATCAAGTTCGTTTCTTGTTTACTAGGACACTTTTCCTGAATAGGTAATTCATTTGGATATCATCTTAGGATGATGATATTTCAAGCTTCCGTTTATAGTGGGTTCTACTAGTCGGGATGTGTGGTGATGTTTAAATGTCCATGTTCTCCCCACCCTCGTATGTGAACTCAAGACAGGGAATCACTGATGAGGCAGTGAAATTTGTGTTGTGTGTTAAACAATCCAACCCATGGTTTTTATTATTTCATTCCAATCGCGGCTGTCATGCAGATAGAAGGGCTTCTAGGTCAATTTTCATATGATTATCCCCCAAGATACTAACATTGTATACATACCCATCATAGGGCTGAACTTTTATTTTCAACTACCGAAGAGTTATATAGATATGAAGGTGAATGTTGTACTTGCATTATTCTAACAACTATTTTGGGATACTAAACTAAGAAGTGGATGTGGTCCTAAACATAAATGGTATATCATCCCAATTAACTATCATATTATGAGTAATTTTTTATGTTGATCTTCTTCTATGGATTCAAAATCTTTTTGTTCCCATCATGGATGCTTTTTGATGATTTCATCTTGAGTAACGAGGCCAATAAGGATTCCATTGATGCAAGAATGGTTTGAGGGTGGCTTAGAGAATGAATAGGGCCCTGTGTTGTCTCTTGTATGAGAATGGATGTCACTTATTATTAAAAGGTTTTATAGCATATTAGAAACAATCCTTCGAAAGAACCTCCAAATTTGAGGGCTTTCTCATATTTGGACTATAATGGGGAAGACCTTATTCATAGAGTGAATTTGGGATGTGAGGAGGACCTTTGCAATTGAGGATTTGGTGGTGTAGACTACCATCTCAAGTTTACATCTGACCAGAGGGATATTTTTCATAGAATGTACCCTGAGGATGACCTTTATTTTGGAATACTGTAAGGGGGGACCTTATTTCAATTTTATTTATTTCTAGGGGAACCTCTACAATGACTATCGTCATGGTGAGGACTACCATTGTATCTTGATATCTAACTATAGGGAAAATAATTTTTGTAGCATATACCCTGGGGATGACCATCAAGGTGGAAGACAGAATTTGTGTGACCATCATGATATCTGATAGTTGGGTCAAGGGCTTTTTTACCTTAATAGGAATCAAGAGATAGAATCTTGCGATCATCCATTTCCAGCCCATGAAATAAGACCCCGTGGGTGCTCTTAGAAGGACCTTTAGAGCTACTTGTAAAAACATTGTTAAGAGGACCTTTGAAAAGGCTACATCCATTTCCATATTCTATTAATTTATCAATAGGATCATGAACCACTATGGAATGATGTTTGATGGCATTAAGAACTCCAGATTCCAGCATAGCAGAATCATGAACATGCACTTCATTTTCTAGTTTCCTTTGGTTCCATCTATTTATCAGTTCTCTCTTGTAGGAAACTATGGTAAATTGTTGTTGATAACTAACTTCATATACGGGTCCCTATTTAGTTTCTTCTCATGATGATTCCAGGATATTCCGATGAGCTTTTAGATTTTTGGCAGGGATATATGCCTAACATGGAGCAGCCACCACAATGGAGCGGTGTCCCCCCAATATGAATTAGGGTTTTTGCCAAATCAGTTGTCCTTGTATCACGAAATATAGTCATCGCCCCCTGGGACTAGAGTAGGGATACAAGTCAACTCTGGAGTAACCATATCATATTGTGGATGAATCACTCCACTTAGGGAGATGAGATCATGGTCCTAAATCCTCTCTTTTTTCACAAACACGGTAATGTATTGATAGGTTTGGGGGATATGATCTAGAATTGAAAATTGATCATCCATAATTTCCAAGATTTTTATGATATGTATTTGGCTGGAATGAGTATGAATACCCATTTAGATGTCAGAGTTAGATTGTGTTCCTACTCCAATCCTCCATGTGGTTCCAGTGGATTCTTAATGTTCTTCTATACCGAGGTAAATGAACTAGTATTCCCCTAAAATATATCTGGGATACACTAGATAACTTCTTTGGTTTCCACTGAGCATCATATTTATGAGAGGGGATTTAAATATTCTCATTTTCCACTATATTTATCTCATGGGCTAGATGTCAATCGTTAGGAATTTTACTCTACTTATAATTCCGTGCCACCATATTTGACTAGTTGAATTGATATTAGCAAGAAGGAATTTTCATCTTCCCGTTAATTGCCACCATATTTTACAAGTGGGCTTTACATGCACTCATAGCGTTCTATGACTGCCCATTGTTTTCCTCTTTATTTGGATGGTGGGATTCTTGTGAGTCAGTAAGGGTTTGTTCTTTCTTGTAGCTAGTTTCCACCCTATTTAGATAGACGTCTTCTTGCGCATTGGTGGGTATTTTCATTCGCTAATAATTTTCCACCCTATCTACATGGAGTGACCGAAGAGAATTAGTGGGAATTTGTGCTAACACCTATTGTGACACTATATATTGATGGTGGGATTGAGAAATTTGGTATATTTGTCTGCCACCTCATGGTATTATACTATTTTTTAGATCATATTTTCTACTCAGGAACTACGGTAATGAACTACTCTTGATTATGAATTTGTTCCCTTGACATGTATCTTGAGGGGCCCATATCCGTTGGTCATTAGACGATGCCCTCAGCATGAGATCCTCTACAGAGAGAGGATATTAGGTATTATTCCCCTAGTGGTGACTCCCTCTAGAATGATCCCTCGAGTGGGGTTCCTATGCAGCAGGAATGAATTCATTGGTGTCGACTTCATCTGCCACCCAAAGATTAGGGAGTTACTCATTGTCACGTTCTAGGGATAGGCTCCCAAAATTATTTGACATGTATAGTGGGTCCACCTTATTCTGGATCAATGGTCATGGATGAAGAGGAATATAAAATTCTTTCCCCAATAGGAGGGTCTGCTTTTCAACCTCCACCATTGGGTGAGTACAATTTTTGTTGTACTATTTGATCAGTGCGTTTGAAAACCAGCGTGGAAGATACTGGGTTGGCCAAAGAGTCATGTTCTTTATCAAGGAAGCGGTTGCATCTATTTTTCAGATGCATTTACAAGGTAAATGTTGTGATTACATTGTATTGAAGGTATCTTTGTATAATTCCCATAACAGATATGAGATACATAGAAAACAAAACCTCTTCAAATTAGCATCCCACAATCTCATGCATAATTTATGATTTTTCTAGGCCCTCGTTCCTCATGAATGTGATGGGGGATTGAGGTTGGATAACCTACCACCTTGTTTATGGATTCACAATGGATTAATCATTATCCTTTTAACCCGATGTGCATTATACCACATGAAATAAAATAGTGCAATAGATAGTAGCCAATTGTCCGTTATTATGAAGGGTTTTACATTGGATTCACCATTTTTATTTTAACCCGATGTGTGTCATGTCCATTTTTATGGGAATGATGGTCACCCCAAGATGGGGATGTATACTGTTTTTTTTGTTTCAAATGAAGTTACACATTTTACTAGTCCTAGCGGTGATTGCAGGGGTCATGTTTTATGTGAAATCGACCCACGTTGGGTATGAAGTCCTCATATAGTCTCCAATGGGTTTATTTAGAGATCCAGATAAACCCAACAACTCTTTTATGAATGATTCATAGACCTTCATTACAATGTAAGATTCTCATAGGATGATAATTTCAGATATGACAATTAAGTAATCCACTACTCAAGAGGATGGGAGGTCGTTCTCATCACACACTATTAGGAAAAACCATTCCATACAATGAGACTCTCTTATAGATTTAGGAAATGTTCATATGTTCATGAATCATTGTTTCATTCCCAAAAAAGTGTCTTTGGATTACCCCTAGGTTGAAAATTCAATCATGGATTTACATGGACCAGGAATTACTAAGACAATGCTAGTTTGAGCCATGTGAGGGGGAGTTCTGGAGTTTATTGTAATCCAAGGGGGGAATAATTTGTTTCAATTTCAACATTGAACCAATTCAATGGGATTCCAATGTATCATTATTAGATTAATCCAAACCCACATAGTCTGGTGCCACTTAATTGGACATGCTACCTTTTAAATCCATTTTACGAGGACTCATCCATGAATTTTTAAAACATGCCACTAGGATGTCTAGGAAGAAGATGACTTGTCAATATTTCATGTGGGACTTAGGCTGAAGAGGCCCAATATTATCAAAAATGGTATATTCACATGCATTTATATTTCAATACCAGGGATATGTCTCCTAGAACATGAGGGTGATTTGTGTGTCTGGTTTGACCTCAATGAGGCATTCTAGTTATGCTAGTTAGTTGGGAATCAAAGTTATCATAGTTCAGTTTATGTTGGGGATTATACCTTATAAGAGGACCTATTTTTAAGGGATTTATTTGGGCTTATCCTTTGAAATGGATAACATTTGGATCGGTATATTAGACATACATCCTACATGTCCTATTTGGGGTAGGAATCAGAGTTCTCATACTTCAATTTATGTTGGGGATTGTACCATTAAGGAGGCCCGTGATTTATGGTTAGGCAGATGTCATGATCCCCACCAACATTTAATCCCACATGAGTCAATTCATGGTGTGAGAAACTATAGGAGGCAATGGATATGAAGACAATACATCCCCCATTATCTTCTGATAGATGGTACTGGATCCTAATGGGAGAGAGAGGGAGAGGGGATTTGAATGTAAAAATTACTTCTCCAATGTTGATATCTATTATAGCCACATCAGATGATCTATTATGATGTGTCTAGGGATGAGCCTAATATTAATAGGAGTGCCACCTACCCTGGATAGTTCAGGGAATGACCTGAGGAGGAGTGCCTAGAAATGAGTTTTTGGAAAGGGGAGAATCATCGCTCCTCATCAAATTGAAAAGAATGAATGATAACATTGACATGTAATATCTCTCATTGAATGGAAGACCAAGTGATTACCCTTGATCCCTATAATAGTTAGGATCATGTTTTTGTCCTATGGTTGGTCTCTAGGTTGCAAGGGGAATGAATACTAATGTACATTCTGGGGGTCCACACTACTTTGAGGATTACCTACCCGACTCCACTTACGATGGGTATGTAAAGTAGAAATGGGGCGTTGATGTGATTTGGTTTTTTTACCATCTGGTTCCAATGGATTTGCAAGAGGATTTGTCCTAATGTTGTTGGACTAGTTCGAGGACTGACTAGGGATGAGGTGGATGAAATGGAAGGAGATGATCAAAACCAGAGATTGGAACATCAAAGGGTACCCCTTTCCATGTATCGTTTCATCATGATGTACATGGGATGCTCGACATATCATATTGATATGAGGGTGAAGGAACCACCTACAGGCCATGATGGTATGCAGACCTATATACGGTATGTGTGGTGTTTTTCTATGTGGAACCAGTTTCCAACCATGTAGCATGATGAAAATCCGCACTGAGTTTTGTCTGCGTAGTGAGGTGATACGTGGAATAAGGTTTCATCCACATAGCCTTATGGTATACAGAGTGCTAGAGTGACAAAGGGTCATTAATCCTTCAGTTTGTGGGAATATCATACGCCACCATAATATGGTTTGTGGTTTGCTAATTTTATTTGCGATCTACCAATTAATATTATGTTTACCTCTTTTTTATGTTATGCAGCAGGTTTATACCTACAAGAATTATCCTGAAGATGTCTACGCCTCATTGATCGATCTCTTCAGATATCCATCTCACATGTCTGTCCAATCCTCTGGAGTCAGTTCTCCTTTCTCATCTCTCCTCGGGGTCTTTTAATAGTGTGTTAGTTAAGCTAGAATAGTAGATCATTAACACCATTTACATAAGCTCATGGGTAGATCGCCCGGCCCTCGGATGACTCAATCATCCAAGGACTGTAGGATAGTGGTTCGCGATGGTAGAAATCACTACCTCAATCCCACAAATGGCTTCATCTTGTTCACATGGCACTATTGGGTTTGCCTCATTTGTGAACTGTTGAGTTCGCAGTGACAATATACCAGGGTGAAACTCTCCGCCTTGATTCCAAAAATGATGCAATTTGTAAAAGTGGTACCGTAGATTTTGTTCTGAATAATTCTAGGATCACTGGAAAATGTTTCATGGTCCAGTTCCTCATAGGTTTATATGAACTATTAGTTCATGGCTAGCATCTTCCACAGACCATTTTCATGATACACTATGCAGATAGGTTATTTTCCTTTTCCAACATTGGATTCTTAGATAATTGTCTCTAAATACTTCATACAATATATTTTCATTCATTTTCAAAAAAAATCATAGGATTTACTTTCCCATTTCAAATTTTTTATGACCCTATAGTATCTCTTACAAAAAGTTTACTAATTAACTTTCAATATAAACATTCACATCGTATTTTAAATCATCATATATTTTTTATTTTGAGGCCCTTAAAATTTAATTGAATATTCAATTTCATATGATAAATTACTTCAATCACTCTTTATAATTATTTAATTTCTTCTTCTATATCCATGTTTTCATTTCTCAATTATGTTCTCCAACCTTTAAACCTAGTTGTACGTTACTCGAGATAACAATCATACTCTACTTTTCTCTTATTAAGATTCTATTTTATTAACTATTTCACTTGGTTGATTTTAATAAAAATTAATATTAAAATCTAAAAACCTTGATTAATGATTTAATATTGAAATTGTAATGATGAAATCTATTTATGGTTTCACGAATAGAAAAAACTTGAAATTATAAAATAAGGACATTGTTTTCGTATGTGTATGTGGCCCACAAAACCAAGAATAAAAGAAAGTAAAACACCCAAAAAAGAAGAATATATTTATAAATAAAATTTAATGAATAAATTTCATTACATGCGATAGTGGTTTTTTCTTTTTTCACAAAAAATTTAGTTTTTATTACATTACACGAAACACTAAGTTCATCTTTTGTTACATGCAACCCCAAGTTTAAACAAAACATGGCTTATGATTAAAATATTATTAATTAAAATAATATTTAAAAACTATCCATTAAATTTTTGTGTATTAATAGTACTAAATATATTATGAATATTATTATAATCTATTTATTGATAATGAAATTAGAATCATTTATATGATTGTGAAATGTTTTCTGAAAACTATATTTTTCTAAAATACTAATTATCATTACTTTGCACACATAATATAAATTAATTATTACTCCTTTTATATAATTTAATTGATAAATTATTCTTCATTTTTTATATGAGAATATCATAATTACCTTAGTGTGACTTTTGGTTTTTTTATTATATATTTCATTTTTTGATGAAAACTGAAAAAATAGAGATTATTAATTAAATTTTTCTTTATTTAAATTATTTAAAAAGATAAATTATATTTTGAATTGATTTTAATGTAAATTTAGTTCAAATTTATATCATTTTATCCAATTTTTTCCATTATAATCAAATTTATATTTAATTTAGATATAAAAACGTTGTAAAATATTGAACATCAACTCTTTAAAAACCCACATTCTCAACACATATGGGGATTAAATTTAAATTAGAATTTTAGAATTATATGATTTGAATTAGTAAAAATGTATTCAATATTTAGAATAATCATACCTTAATTCTTCTAAAAAGTTAAAAATATTTTTTTCCAAAATTAATAACAAAAATAAAAAAAATTAATTTTTATGGTCGGGGTAAAAACGGATTTACTCGGTAATTAATCTAATACTATTAGGGTTAAAATGGCCTAAAAATATGTAAAAAACATTTTTTGGACATATATCGACCTTATAGAATCTTTGTTAAATAATTTCTCATATTTAAGGTTTTTTAGATGATAAAAACATTGGTATGATTGAATCTTTTCAAATGAAAATAGAAGTGTGCAACTCGCCTGAATAATAAAAGGCGACACCTCTCTTCTCTTATTCCCACCATTAAACATGTTTGGTTCATCCACAAACTACATTAATATATTTCAAACTATAATAATATCATACTAGGAGGCTTATATTGTTAAAATATCCATCCTTGGAAGGATTTTGGTGCAAAGAAAGGAGTATACCTGATAAAGAGGTAACGATCTTCAATGAGAATATTCATTCTATTTCATTCTCCATCTACTTCAATTATTATTCAAACATGGTGTTATAAAAACCTATGTATATTAAATATACTATGATAATGATATATTTATTTAATGAATTATAAATATTTCCACTTCCATCAAATGGGTTATTAAATCATCAGTCATGTGTATGGAGGACTACCATCTCTCTAACTGATGTTATTCATCCTTTCTTTGCCTCCATTCCTAATTCGGTAATATGATTGATATGAAGTAGATAAATTTTATTTATAACATATTTATACCTATATGTTCATTATATCATTGGTATCTTTTGTTCCACATATTTTGTAGTAGAAGTGATATATTCGCTCATGTGTTAGGAGGGCTACCACCTCACGAAGCGATGGGATTCATTTTTTGCTAACGTGTAACATGGTCATTTATAAGGATATTTTTAATTGATATATGTAATAAAAATAAAATAATTATGAAATAAATGACATTTTTACCAATCTATAATGATAATATATCATTTTTCTTTCATACCATTTAACTCAGTTAAATATGACAACATCATTTCAGTAGGTGTGGACTACAGCCTTCACAAAGCGATGTGACTCTGTTTTCATAATTACACCACAGAGATGATATATATATATAAGTATATTTAAGAAAATAATATGTTATATATGATATTATTATCATTATTTAATTATAAATATGACATACCACCTTTCAATAGTGATCACTAGAGAATGAAAATGTTACTCATGCATACATTCAACCCCTTATCTTTATGATCGTAACATATTTATTTTTTCATAACCATATTTAATTATTAATTTTAATAGAATTATTTTTTTATAAATATAATAATTAGGTCATAATAATTTTATGTATATGATATATCTTTATAAGATGTGAAATAATCAGATCTTTCGTGGTGAAACAAACATGAGAAAACAAGTCAATTAACTCCCAAAACAGTTAAAATTAAGAAAAATCATTAATTGATGGGTGAAAATATGGTGTAAAAGTATCATATATGATATTATAAATTTAAATATATTTTTCAATAATTTAATAATATTTTAATAAATACATTAAATGAGTTAGAAATAATTTCAACCAAAATGAAGTGTGAGGTTAGGGATTCTATCTCAATTTCTTTTCGTTAAGGAACATTTATATGTTATACCCCAATTATTTCTATATAATGTATATAATTCCCCATTAACATGTAATATAATTAATACATAAATATTCATGGTATTTTATTTTTCAATTTAAATTATTTCATCTATGTCAATTTCAATTAAAATTTACCAAGTGGTAAAATATTTCATAACGAAATTTCTTTTCATTGAGTTATATTACATCTCTATCATCTTTGGCATTATTAGATTATGTGAGACACAATTTTATTATATTATTTTTTAATTCTACTTTTGTATTTTTATTTATAACTGATACACATAATTTATTGGTTTATAAATTCTTTGTTTAACATTATGATCATTGTATTGGATTTTTTCACAATATAATTCTAATAAAGATTATTTATTCTTGAATTATAATTAAAAGATAATATTATGTAATTATTTAAAAAAAATTAATTTTATTATCCTATATTTATTCATGATATTTTTTGAGTAATAGTTCTATTACACCCATCTTTTTTTACTAATAATAATTGAGAATATGGTTATCATAAAATTCGATATCATTTCCCAATTAAGTGGGAAATATATTTTCGTCAAAAACTATGTGTTATGAAAAAGTATTCATTTTTTTACTTGTTAAATATTATTTTTTAAAATATTTTTTTCATATTTCTGATATTTTTTAAACTTATTCAATGGAATCTTCTGTTATTTTTAAAACAATTTACATTTTGCATCTATCAAAAATTTGTATGGAATATTTTAGTCGTTTTTAAAATAGTAAAATTTCATAACTTTATTATAGTGAAAAATGAATTGCCTTCATATCTTATACTACAGGTATGAAATTACACACCATTATAACCATCATTTTTTATCATACATTGCATGTTTACAATGGTGTTTTAGATTAGAAAAATTACTTAATATTCTAAAAATTTAGAGTTTTTAAAAGTGATTTTCAAAGAAAAGGATTTTCAAAATTATTTTGGTTTTTTAAAGAGAATTTTATAATGACAAGGATTTTTTACCCATGAATTTTTTTAAATATATTTTTATTGTATTTCAATTCATCGATGAAGAAAAAAGATTTTTTATCCTCTTATGGGTATATAATGCATTGATACCATCCTTATTCTTCATCTAGATGGTTTATGATAATTTTGACCAAGGAAACTATAGATATTCAATTTCATGATTCATTTTTGTTGTTAATAAATTTCACTATAATTATTCTATTTTTTTATTGATATTAATTTTTTCTAGTTGGAAATATTATTTACCATTTGAATGTAAATTTATCAAATCATATACCATTTCTTTATATAATGTTTCACATTGTGTGTTTTTTGATTGATTGTTGAGATATTAATAAATCAATTTCATTTCCTCAATAAAGATATTTTTTTGATAAGGTAAATTGTTCAATAAAAAATTGACTATTATTTATCTGAAGAATGATTTAGACATGCATTAAATAGGGGAAGATAATTTAAAGAATTCCCCTCAATGAATTGGTATGTCCAATGAGATAAAACTGGTTGGCCAACCCCTATGAGTTTGTATCCATTAGTTTTAAACTATCTTGTGATAGGTCTTGACAGTATAGATATAGTTTGAAAAAATGTATCGGTTTGTACCGAGTAGTTTTAAATAATCTTTAGAAAGGTCTTGTTGGTTGATGTACCATGTGTCTGAGACATGTTGTTGAATAATTAATCATTACCTTCATTTTTTATTCTTATTTTCCATGATATTTTCACAATGATATTATCGCTTGATGACTTTCATTCATAGTTTATTGACTAGATGTAATTTTTTAGTTATTTAATTTTAAATATTGATTATTCCTTATATATTTTTGATAGTTATGTTATTGATTAAATGGATTATGTTTTTAGTTATTTACAATTCTATATTGATTATTATCCATGATAATTTCACAATTATATGATCTATTAAGGTAAATATATCTTAGTTCATTGATTACATGGTATGATTTTTTAGTTACATAACTTTCTATATTGACTATTCTATTTATTTCATAACATATTCCACTATACATAGACCTTACTAGTTATTTGATAAAGCCCTTATTTTTTTAATTCCCCCAGAATTCGTGTAAGATACTATGGATGGTATTCATGGCTATTATAGATGGAAGAAAATTAATCCAAAACAATATGATTTAATTATTTTATTTAAATGTAATATAGGGATCATGTATGTATCTAGTTTAACAATACTACTATTCTATTTAGACACTTGAGATGAGATTACATATATATTATGTGAATGTAATAAATAAGACACCATATCTGGGATACTGTGGTTGGGTTCACTACATTTAGTCTCCATCACTAGTCAACATGATATTTTCTACTTAAGGTGATGAAACAATCACTCATAGATGATAACAATCAATGTGTGCATGGTGGTCACTCATCCATCCCATTTTAAGTATCAGATCAAAATATATAATATCAAAAATTTTGAATCTCATAACATGATGAAATCTAGAAAATGTCATCGGATAGACATGAAATATATGAATGTGATATAATTTTCTTTCTATTGGTGTATTGATAGACAAAAACTCAAAATATAATTTAATTTTTAAATCCAACACATCAACCATTTGAATAGTTATTAACTAATGAGATTCTCTTGTATCAAAATAATAAATAGATAGTGTATATGAAATTAGTTCTGTACCTAAAACTATTGATGTTACCTCTCCACTATCAACTAAATCCTAATAAACCATATAATACCTCTCAGTCACCACTCCATGATTACCTTTAAGATATTGAGTTACTTGATTTACCGAACCATTCAAGGTCTAAACTTATTATTGAGTTAATATACATAAACATTATATAATCATTCTGAAATACCTATTAATGAAAAAATTCAAATTAAATTTCGTGCCACACTAGTGAGATGTATTCCAGTAATAATAATAGTCCTGGAGTAATTTTCCCTTCCTCCCTAAAGTATAGCACATGGTTAGTTTTCTATCATATAAGTTGTCAGGGAACCTATTAACTACTCAAACTAAGGACCACCAGCTTTTCATAAATCCTCAAACTTCCACTTCGTATTCCCATAATAACATATTCAGACAGCACTAGAGAAAATACATGTATTCCCACTGGTATATGGAAGAATAAATGGAACTCGGTTGTCCAAAAATCCCGTTTGAATCATCTGTTCCATATGATGAATTGTAGCATAGGTCATATAATTGATGTTCATGACCTATCACTTCAGGTATAGAAAAATAATAATGTTGACCTTTCTATATTTATATCTCGTATTCTCTATTAGATGATAGATAATGATTATCAGTTCTATGATTCTTTTTGAATAGGAGGACACTATCACTATCCATTGTTAGATCTCTATGTCCTTACAAACATAGTCCTCCTTCAGTACATCTGGTAATAAATCCTCAAATAATAGATCCTTGATGGTCAACTTTGTTATTTCTATATGTTAAACCATATACTATATGATGTATCACCATCTTCTAGTTATGACTTCAATCATAAAGGCCACAATTTTATCCTTTTAACATTATTGGGTCTCTATCATGTTGAAAATACACTCTATCAGTTGTATCTAGTACTTTCTATCTTATGGGCCTCTAGATCTCTAGAATGATAGGGTTGATCGACCAAGATTCTAAAATATTAATTGTCCATCGCCAGTATTCCCCAGTGGGATCCTCCTACCAATAAAAAACATTTACATAGGGTCTTAACTAGATTGAAACAATAGGTTGAACCACTGAAAATACTAAGGGAACATGCTCAGTTAAATCATACATTACAATAGGTAGAAAAATTGGATTCGTGATAAATATTTTAGGAATTATTTCTCAAAATTTTAAATGGAACCATAAATCAAATAATATAAACAACAATACTAATCATTGAACACTAGTGCTCACTATGTATTACAGTACGGATTAACAAAATATGATACCCATAGTAATAAGTCATATCCCCATAAGAACCACCCACAACCCAATCTAATAATTTAATACATCCACATTAGTTATAGGAACTTATATAAACTATAGCCAATGATTTAACATGATCAAATAAAATATTATATGAATTAATTAATCAAAATAAAATCTCATAATTTTAACATCCCATTACTTATTTGGACTCCATATAATTAATTCCACATGAATATAATAGGTGGTCTTATGTTCCTAATATGATTTTTGAATACACAGCAAATACCATAATATAGTATACCACTTTCATGAAGATCTACCAACAAAAAATTTAAAAATAGTGATATAAAATAAAAAAGCACTAATTCACACTTTATTGAAACTCATAGGTCCACTATAATGTGTTTTCAAGATGATGACATTTTTCCCATACATGATTCCAAACCAACATATATCTTTACTACTATATCTAAAATCAATGATAAATGAAGAAATATATTAGTGAACATGGATCTGTGATACAATTTTTTAACAGCCCAATAAGAACTATTGGGACTGAGTTGGGGTTTCAGAAGAACTTATATATTCCTCCCTGTACATAAGAGGATAATGTCATCTAGCATGGGCCTATAGAAAGCAAGGAGAGACTACAGTCCGTACCAAATAGACATCAGAGTGAAAATAATGATGTGATCACCAAAAAATTTAATGAATACATAAATTATCATCAGAGTGTCAATATAAGAAATAGACAGGATCACATGTAGTATCTATATGGAATGTCCAACACATAAACCAAATTATTCAAAAGAATACAAATAATATGGTTAAACTAGTAAACAAAGTCAGAATAATACATCCAATATGAACTCCATCCAATAATGTTGAGTATCCTCCATCTTAAAAAGTCAATTGTACATAGTAGATCCCATTACATTCATAAAACCCATATTCATGAAATCTACAAGTGTAGGGATATTCCCATGTATTGTGTGAGTACAATACTCAATAGGAAACTGCCAATATCCCTTAACAGATGTGAATAAAAGATAAAGGTGTACTGTATGAGAGTAAAAAAATTAATGATAACCAGAAATAATATCACACAATAATAATACATACTTTGGATCATCAAATACTAGATCTTCCTACTTCAGCACCATGCTGGAAGGATCATCGATCACCGGTTGATCAAAACCCACTCAATTAGATAGTATAGATTTTTTTTTGAAAAATCCAATCAATTGGGATATCCCATGTACATGATATCCAATTTCCAAATCATCTATATTGAGAGATAGTTCAATAGGATCAACCTTCATTTCAACTACAAATGATAGAGAAAAACACATTCAATACAAGATACTATTTAAAAATAAAAATAACATTTCATTAATCAATAGTAACAATATGTAATAATCCACATGTGGGAAAAAATACAAGCATGCGAATCAAATGGGATACACATACACACATCATGTGGTCAAGAATCAATGATATGTATCAATATACTGAACTAGGATGTAATAAAAAATTACAATAACTTCTTTAAAACATAAAATAATTGTAGTGGATTCCTGCCTCAAGCTAAATGACAATCGATAGACGGGGTCACCATCAAAATCCAAAAATCACCATTGGAACATAAAACCAAATGGGTTTTAATTGATTTAGAAATATAATTACATGACTGAGAAGAAACCACAACCTAAAGTTAGTGTTTGTAAAACCATACATGCGATGATACAATACTAAAAAATATCTTGGTTTGATTGATTTGTAGATGTAAAATCCATTAATTTGACTTTTCATTCTATCAGTGATCAATTAATACCTCAATATACTAATTGAAAACCTCTAGATCTAATGAAAATGTCACTAAACTTGTTATATATACCAAAAATAATAGAATATCATAAGAGTAGAATAAGGAAAGACTCAAAATTATAGAATTGTAGGATTGATTCAATTTTTAATCATATATTGGAGGTCATGGATGTTAAGGAGAAAACCAAAAATTTATTAATAGGATCCCTAGGGGATGTTAGTTGAAGAGAGAAGCAGAGTGTAAAAAATTGAGTGGGGGAAAGGTTTTATGAAAAAAGTATATAACCTAGAATACTTATTGGGCTCTATTGAATTCCACAGACTAATTGGTAGCTTCTTGGTAGATTTGGTTCTTCATAAGAGCACCACTGGTAAGATGGTGGATTCAAGGAAAAATTTCTTCTTCCTGTGAGCATCACTATCTAGGAGGCAAGATTGTTGTATCTTTTCAAGTTACATCCAATTTACCTACCAAGACTCATTTCATTTATAACATCTTGAGAACCTCTATCCCACTACTAAATAAATAAAAAAATAAAAAAACCCATGAATAGTTTTAAAATATGAATACCCCAAATATATGTCACTTATAGTAAAATCACGACTTCTATGATAACTTGAAATGTTCATTTCTGTTGTAAAATTACAAACTATCCAATATAAAAAAAATTAATTAATTAATGCCAATTTTTTGGAAATAGTTTAATTCATATTGGTAATTATCTATTCAAAATAGATAATAATTCCCATTCATAAAAGTACATTCAGACCATAAAATAATATGTTATATCGATTTAGTTGTACTAATCTCAAGAAGATAAAAAATATACAACTAATCACTTAATATGACATATTCATGAACCTAGAAAAAATTACCTAATCTAAATTAAAAATACTACAACAATTGTAAATAATATCAATAAATATTATGAAAATAGTAATAGAAATAATAAAATAATAGATGATTGTGATAAGTATTTATCAAAAAAATCTATGTAAATTAGAAAGGAACCGCTCAACATTCTCCACCTTTTTTATAAATAGAAAAAATATAAAAACTATAAAACTAGAACAATTAACCAAATATTTGTAAATATCATAAATATAAGAAAAATTCCCACCAAATCATCTAAATAATAATAATAATAATATACGGATCTCCCTTGAAAAAACATTGTAAATTTGAACATTATCTCACTAAAATTCAGTTAACAAGGTTAACTATAATAATGTGAGGAGTAAACAGAAATTATTATTAAATATAATTTAATAAAAAATTCTAAACATTTAGTTAATAAAACAAATCCATAGAATAGTATGAATAATAAAATAACATATTAATAGTTACAAAAAATAATGAAATTAAAATAACATTAAATTATATTTTAAAATCCATGATATATACATCAGATATGATATAAAAATTAATATTCATCATTCAAATTACTACAGTTAAAAAATAAATGGTTTATAGAGACATGGCACATTTTATAGACATCATTAAATTTTAACATATTTGAAAACAACTAAAAATAACACATAGTTTTGTGGAAATGATAGTAAATCAATTATAAGAAAAATGAAATACATTCTCATTATCTATAAAATAAGAATACAAATAAATCATAAACCATCATACTAAATTATAATAATTGAAATATAATTCATGCTATAAATATGAAATAATCAATTTTGGAATGTAAACCATTATAGTTCTAGTTGTATTCTAAGAATAACCTTTAAGAACTAATGATGTAAAAGGGTTAAATAGTTTACTATTGAAATTATATTTACAAAAATAATACTTCCTTTGACCAAGATATTGAAAAACTCACAATGAAAAGGAATATAAATTTTTCTATAATATTCACACATTATATAATTAATAGTTGAAATACCATTATTTTTTACCCTTCATGAATCTGTTCATATACATTATGTGAAATATAGAATCACAAAAAAGATCTTTCTTTTTCATTTTAATATACTTTTCTGAAATAATATTTTCCTTTTATCTTACTTGAGATAATTTTTCATGGATTACTAGTTGACATTCTAATAAATATTTTAGGTATGTTGTTTATATTTTAAAAACCACTAAATCCTCAAAAACCAGTTCTTTTTTACTTGAAATAATGTACATTATATTTTTATTATCTACCTTTTACTTATCATTCTCTTCAATGGGATTCGATAATTTCTAGTCAAAATATTCTCCTCCATTATCATATTCATTTCATACTTATTTAATTTCATAGAGGCACATTAAATAGTAAATACATTATCTTGTAACTCATAAAATTTATTTTTTAACTCTTTAAAAATATATTTTTTTTCAACCAAAATCAAGATTAAAATTATAATAAGAACCCTGATGTGAATTTCCTACATAATCTATGATTTACATCAAATATAAACATTCTTATTTCTTAGTAGATCCATCTGTATCACTTGATGAACATGAGTGCTATGGTTAAAATGACAATTTATCATATTTTTCCAAAAAAATATTATCTACATTACTTTCACATATGAATTCATTAATTAACTTTGAATTTATAGATTTAATTTTGGTATCTATAGATTACATTCTTTTATTTTGAAACTTAGTTTAATACATTTTTCAATAAATCATATTTAGGAAGGTTTTATGTGTACATTCATCCTATGCTCATAATAAGTTATATATGAGTTCATA
This sequence comes from Viscum album, assembly GCA_963277665.1. Classification (NCBI taxonomy): domain Eukaryota; kingdom Viridiplantae; phylum Streptophyta; class Magnoliopsida; order Santalales; family Viscaceae; genus Viscum; species Viscum album. Next base: position 896,749,471 of record OY728143.1, on the reverse strand, counting down.
ATACCTTTTTTATCATTCGTATTTTCATATTTGATAATCCTTTTTATGTGCCTTTATAGTAATTCTTCCTAATATACTTTTATAATAATTTCAGAGTCTTAGTTATACTCTCTTTTCCATCAGTATAAGAACATGAATTATCATCATTGGAACTAGAAGAATTAAAAATAAATTAAAATCTTTAAATATCTTCATGTTATCATCTTAATTCAAAATGTTTTCCATCGTAAGTTCATACTAAATAAGTTATCAAAAATGATCATTGCGTTTTAAATCCATGAAGTTATTTCTCTTTTCAATAACATCTTTCCTAGTATCCAAATACATGACTAGGGAACTATGAAATCTTTGAAACCTAACTATATATTTTTAATGCATCTTTTACTATAATCATTCCACTTAAAATTATTAAGAGTATAAATAATAGTTTATTAAAATTATTATTTTATCCAATCTTCAAACATGATATTGAGACCTCAACATGTTGAGATTAATTTTTATCAACTTGTCCTTTCATTAATGAGAGAATTAAAATATTATCAAAATAGAATCAATAATTTTAAAATAAGTAATGTAACTAAAAATTTTATTCTTTTATTACAATATATAACATCCATGATCATGTAGTTTAGAACATACATTGTTGTATCATAAGTAGTGATAGAATCGGGAATAGTATCACCCAATTTATAATGTAATACTATTAATTTATAACATTCTATGCCATATTACTTGAGGTAATATTTCTGGCTAGCATTCCAATAATAATTTTCACTTCCATTAGAGAAGGGTTGTCTTTGAAGAATCCATCAATCAGTATGTACATGACCCACAATTTAGAGTGATTTTTCCATTATACCGTTATGTTTAGGACTTGATGAGTAATATAAATAACTCATACTTTGAAGCCAATTTATGGTCCTATATAGGTTTGGAAAGGTAAAAGTGGGGGTGATATGTAAATATTAAAAAAATTAGGGTACATTACAACTATAATTTGGAATATGGTTTCTAAAATCATTACACAATTAAAAATTTCGGAGAAGTAAATAAAGTAATAAAAATAATTAATCATAATATAACACATGGCCTTAATAGTAGTTTAAATCCCAATTATATAATGTATACTCTCTACAATCCTCCACCCCATAAGAGGTATGGTATATAACATAAGAACTTCAATTCAGTGTAGTATCAAAATATTAATGTAGATGCTAAAATACAAGAGGAGGTGAATTGTATGTTTAAAAACATTAGTTTTTAACCTTAAGGAAAAAAAATGTTTAACAATGTTATACAAGGTAAATTCACATGTCCACTTTTAGTTCATCAAACATTATAGGTTCCGAAAATATTGTTCCAAAAATATTGTTCTGATAATGAATCTTAAGGAATGTTTACAAGAAAAAAAAAATCTACCTTAAAGTGTATAGAATCTTACAAAACAGAGAATATAAAAGAATAAGAAAGTATAAGAAGGTTATACATTCTTCTTTTATCAAAATACAGTGGAGATAAACTTGAAATAAAACAAGTAACAAGAATAAAATCTTTTAACCCAAAGAGTATGTTATCCAATGACTTTGGATAAAGGTCCATTGATTTATACTTTAAAGAATGACTATCTTACCCACACCTGGGAAATCCCTCGATAGGAATTTCAAATTATTTCTTGATATCCTCGCAGGCCCTCGACCTTCAAGGTAGTCGGTACCTTTGTCTTCCTATTCATGGAATCCCTCGATTTTACTCAGCAACAATCGAAGTTTCATGAAGCAAGCTGAACAAGATGTTCAGTATAGGCAAGGCATAAGAGTCTCTTTCTCTCGAAATCGCTTTAGCAGCATATAATCTCTAGAGTGATCAATAGTTATTGAGATCGTTAAAATGAGATTCTATTTATAAGCACTTCTCTAATGGTCGGCTCCCTCCTCAAATGATCATATTTTTTGTTGAACTTTTGAGGCACCTGTACACGTGTCACTCAAACAATGGTTAGTTATAAACAGAATATACGAAAAAATTTCATAACTATTACAGGTTTAAGCAAAAGAAGGGTTCTTAACCAAATGTAATATTTTTTAGTCTATGGAAAAATAATGTTCGGAGTCTACCCAAATAATAAATTAGAGACTATAAATCATGGATATATGGATTCTATTTTCCAAAGAATTCAGAACCTAAATTCAATATTTTTTGGAATTTAAATTCCATTTAATTCGGTGTCTATATTCTACGGAATTCATAATTGGAATTCAAAGTCCGAATTCTAAGGAATTCGAAGTTAGAATTCTGAGGAGTCTGAATTCTAAGGAATTAAGAGGAATTCAGAGTCGGAATTTCAATGAATTCGGTGTCTGAATTTCAGAACCTCAAAAATAGAATACTCTATATCTAAAAATTTATAAGAGTCCTAGGATTTAAAAGTGAAATGAATTTTAGACTTAGGAATAAAATTGAGTTAGATTTTGAGTAACTATAAAAAGAACAATAAAAACATATGTAAGGTTAAATTTCATTAGTGAAGGAAAAGTTTCCATATTGAAATAAATCTTAGGGAAAATATGATTTTCCTTAAGATATAGTGTTTTTGATTTTCCAAACATAGATGAATAGAAATGTCATAATGAAACCTTATTAAATCAACAATATCTTACTTTTTGGAATGCAAAAACATCCTTTCGAAGAATAATATAAGGACATAGAAAATTTCTTTACGAACATAAAAGAAAAACTTATCACCCTTTACATATGAATCATATTGAGTACGAATAACTCCCTCTTAGGTTTTTAAATCCCTAGGGATCATATTCTTGATTTCCTGAATAAGATTTTATATTTTCTTACAAACGAAAATATTCTTTGATAAGAACTCCCCTTAGATGGACTCCCCCTTATATAGGAAAATCCCTTATTTACATAGATTTGTTTTTATCATTCCTTCCTCCCCCTTTGTGATTTTCCAAAAAATAATAAAGATAATGGATAAAAACAGTACAATAAAAATTATTACTAAAAAACCAAATACACGAAGAACTACAAAAATACCATTATGATTGAAATAATTTGTAAAAATAAAGAATAATACAACAAAATATCGAAATGGGTTAGAATTATCCTTCTTTCTCCTTCGACATTAACTTCTATACAATAGTTTTAGCTTCTTTATCTCTTTGTGATCTTCTTCTACATGCTTGAGCAGCTGATCCTAGTCTTCATTTTTATTTTCTATGGCTTTGATCTTATCTTCAAGATCCATAAGAATTTCTACCTGAGCCTTGAATATTTATTTTTCTTAAAAATCATTTCCTCAAAATCAATTCTGATATCCCTTTCTCTCTTACAGTTCATAGCCACTTAATTAGGATTCCCATTCAAGTCCTAGACTTCCTTCTTCCAAGTTGTCTGTTCAAGAGACAAATTTTCCTCAAAACTATTAGAAAGATAATTAAACGTACCATCATCAGTTTCAAAGGAATCCTTTACCCTTTTTTTGAAATTCATCAAAGACACATAGGTATTCGATTTTCTTCCTTGAGCAATTTGTAAATTTTTTACATGATCTTTTATGAGCTTTATATTCAATGAAGAATGTTTTGAAATCAGTCTCAAGATTTACAAACTTATCCATAAGCATGGTGATTGAATCTTATTTCTGATTAAAATAGTGCTGAAGCATCTGGAACCTCGAGTCTATACATGGAATTAATGGAATGGTATCAACTAACTTCTTCATAGATTGTACCACAAAATCATGTCCAAGAGAGGATGATTCTGAATCAGAGTGTTTGGTTGGTGATGATTCTTTTTCTATATCTTCATCTTTCCTCTTCGACAAAGCATCAACATCATTCTTTTTCACCACAGATTATCGAGGTGTATAAACCAACAAATTAGTTCCCTTATTAGCTCTTGGAATGATCTCTTTTTCTTTAGATGATTCATGCTCACAATCTGATAACTGAACAATCTTGACTTCCACAAGATTTTATTTCTTAGCACCTGGCACAATATCCTCTGGCTTAATAATGTCATGGTTTCTAATTTCATTTTTAGATAGTTTATTCACTTCTTCATGACCCCTTTCTTCTTTTACTATAGTAGAATGTTTTGAATATTATACATCTGATGTTTGGATTGATTGTTTCTCAGAAGGACTCTCATTCTCGTGATATTCCTCTACAAGCCTTATCATTTCTTCGGTATCACCACTTCCTTATTCTTCATCTTCTTCTTCCAAACATTCCCCTTGAAAAATTTCTTTTTCTCATTATCATTCTGGAATCACCATATTCTTTCCCAGAGTCATAGGGAGTGATTATTTCAAAACTATTCTGGTACGATGATTTGTTCAGAGGCTTTTCAGCAGCCATAAGGGATTGAACTGTCTCAGTTTCAGACATCTTCTTCTTCTACTTCATTTATTTTTCTTGCATTTCAAGATCATCAGCAACCTTCAAATTCAAGGACTTTTCCTCAGTAGGGTCCAAGATAAAAGTTGGATCACATTCCTTTAAATTCTGTTTGTCTTCTCTCCACTTATCTACAACTTCATCAGGGTAGGTCTTTTGCTTCATTAGTTTTAGGGGTGCTGATTGAGTTTCCTTAGATGCATGGATTTTTTCGTTCTCATCCATTTCCTTTTCTTTCCTCTTCTTTCCACCCTTCATATAAGTTTCAGCAACTTCTGGTTTCATTGATAAAGCTTCAATTTTAGCTTCAGAAAAATCTTAAAATTCTCTCGATTCACTGTAAAACCAAAATTCATTATTTTTAGAGTATAATCACTTAACAATAGCACTTTGAAATTCCTTGGATTTTAATTGAACGCGATTTTAAAAGATTATAAAAAACAATAATTTTGTAGAGAATGGTTAGGTATATTATGATTTGAGACTTCAAATTTCCATTCATGGTAATTTCAATTGTTACCATAATATACATGACCAATTTTATCGTATTGAGGTTCACTAATAAATCCAGAATATAGATGTCACATTTCTTCTTGGAATCCTTATCCCCATTTCTCATAATGATAAAACATTTAACCCATAATTCTTGAATCTATATGTTTTTAGATAGATGAACAATATTTCGAGTCTTTATCACTAAATGACCAAGACATTCTATAACATTATCCTTCTCAAAATATCCTGCTAAATCCAGTAATTTATGGATACAGAATTCAGTTTCACCTTCATATAGAATTCAAATTAGACTTGTAGCCTTAGTGTTGGAAAGGGAGTAGGTATTTCCATAACTCTTGAATGAAAACTTGTCTCTCCATACTTCATTGAAGAAACTTGATGACTCATATAATTCAACCAACAACTCCAGATAAACCCGATCTTATGCCTTCTATTTTGATACGCATAGGCTCTCCTAGACATTCAGCTTGATATTCTTTGAAATGATAGAATCACAATTAAAAATGAATTTCAGATCGACTAACCTCTCTATATATATTTGTCATTCTGATATTTATTTTATAGACAACATTTATTTATGACAAGAAGAATCCACATACATTCGGAATTGAGGAAAACCCAAAAGATTCGGAATAGCCTTAAGTGGAGCAGTAGGGTTTCAGAATGTTTGAACTTTGAAGATCGATGTGGGTCATCCATCTGTGGGGTCCTTATATAGGGATTTGAGGTGAAAATTCAACTTACTTGATTGATCCAATGATTAAAAAACTCTTAATCAGATCAAACAGTGGAGATGTTTTCCGAAGACGAAATTTGATAGGTTTCGATCTTTTGAGTTTTTAAAGTAAAAATTTTTATTTAAATAAAAGTAAATCTGAAATTTTTTTAACAATATGAAAATACCAACATGTAAAAAAAGGATTATGAAAATTTATTAAAGAAAATATACCATCTTGATTACCATGTATATTATTTGTATAGCGGAAAATTCTTCTTGAAGAACATTAGAATTCAAATTTTTTTAAAAAAATAAAGAAAAATAAAGAATAAAAATTGATTAAGAAAATTTAGATTACGAAAATTTTGATTACAAAAATTTTGATTACGAATTATTTACTACCAAGAAAATGAACGCCCCCTATGTAATGGAATTTCTTAATATAAGGAGTTATGTTTCAACACAAAGTTAATATAGAAGATTAAATTATAGTCATCATTCCTAACTTCTATTTAATGTATTAAAATCTATCAGAGGGTAAAATTTTTGTGAAAATATTAGCAAGTTGGTCTTGTGTTCTGATAAATTGAAGAATGATATCTCCTTTTAGTGTGTGATTCCAAAGACAGTTATGCATAAAATCCCTATGTTTTGCACAAGAAAGATGTGTAGGGTTTTTAAATAAGGAAATGTTCATAGTATTATCAAAAAATTTCTGTGTTTTTGAAAAAATCATACCATAGTATGTGAGTTTTTGGTGCATCCATAACAGTTGGGTACAAAAACTTCCACCTTCCATATATTCAGCTTCAGTAGTGGAAAGTGCTATTGAATTTTGCTTTTTTTCATGACTAAAAACTAATGAATCTCTTAATAAATGACATGTTTCGGATGTACTTTTCCTATCCATTATAAATCCACCAAATACAGTATTGGATAAACATTTTAAATTAAAATCATTTCTAGAAGTATAAAAGAGTCCTAAATCGATGGTTCCCTTTATGTAGTGAAAAAATATTTTTTACTTCCATTAAATGAGATTCTGTAGGATTAGATTCATATATTGCACATAAGCCCTCTTAAAACATTAATTCTGGATGACTAGCTGTCAAGTATAGTAGACTTCCTATCATACGTCTAAATGATGTTTGATCTACCAATTTATCATATTTATCAAGATTAGGTGAATTTGAGGTACCAGTGGGAGTACAAATACTCTAAGTGTTTTCATATACATTCTTTTTAATAATATATTTAATATACTTATGTTGACATATATAAGTTCCTTCATGTTTTTGATAAATTTTAAAACCTAGGAAAAATGTTAACTCACCTGTCATACTCGTTTCATACTCATATTTCACTATATTTGAAAATAAATCAGTAAATGATTGCTGAGTTAAACCAAATATAATTTCATCAACAAAAATTTGAATAATCAAAACATTTTTCTTATATTCCTTTATAATGATGGCTAGATCAGCATTCCCCTTAACATAATTGTTTTTTAATAATAATTATGTAAGTCTAACATACCATGTTCTAGGGGCTTGTTTAAGTCCATATAAAGCTTTGGTATATTTTAAAACATCTTCAGGATGTTTTTTATCTTCCAAATTAGGAGGTGGTCACAAAAACCATTATCTTGAACATATCTATTAAATAAAGAACATTTTACAATGAGTTGAAAACGTTTAATTTTAAATAGTGCTGTGAAGGAAAGTAGAATATGGATTGTTTCAATTCTGTCTATTTGAGAATTGGTTTCTTTATAGTGTATCTCTTCTTGTTGATTATAGCCTTTTTAAAATAATCTAGCCTTATTTATTACTATGAATACATTTTCATCACACATGTTTCTAAAGACCCATTTTACTTCAATAACAGATGTTTCCTTGTGTCTGTCAACCAATGTCTAGACTTTATTCTTTTCGAATTCATTTAGCTCATCTTCCATGAATTTAACCCAATCATCATCACTTAAAGCTTCATCAATTATTTTTTGTTATAATTGAGAAAGGAATCCTAGATGAGATAATTCATTTCTTAAGGAACTTCTTATACCTTATAGGTTTATTTACATCACTAATGATACTATCAAGGGGATGATTCTTAAGAAACAACTGATTAGGGTTTTGTAAAACATGTTCATCAACATATGGTATGAAATCTTCTGGTGTAAAAGTCTCAAAAAAAATTTCTTGAACATTTTTCTTATCAGATTAATTTTTTTATCAAGGTTAGATAATAATTTTTTGAAAACATATCTTAAGATGTAGGTTGAGGTTGTTAAAAAACATAATAATCAGTTTCATCAAATTTTACATGTACTGTTTCTTAAATAGTATAAATATTTTTATTAAGAACTATATAAGCCTTATAAGTTGTGGAGTAGAATACAAAAAATCCATCATCGTATTTGGTTGTGAATTTTGTATGTTATCTTTGGTATTCAAAGTGAATACTTTGCAACAAATTACGTTGAAGTAGGAAAGTCATGGTTTTCTACCATTCTACTATTCATAAGGGGTTTTATTAAGAAATAATTTAATCAAAACTCAATTTATAGTATTACAAGTAGTACTCACAAATTCAGCCCAAAATTTTTTAGCTATCGAATATTAAATCTACATGGTTTTAGTTATCACATGAAAATTTTGATTTCTTCTTTCAACAAAACCGTTCTGTTGAGGTGTTCTTGGTGTTGAGAAGTTACGATTATTTTTTTACACTACAAAGATTCAAAATCAGAATTTTTAAATTCTCTCCCACGATCAGTATGAATAGTTATCAATGGATGATTTTTCACATTTTTAACATTGACTGTAATGATTTTAAAATAAGAAAAAGCATCAGATTTATTTTCCAAAAAATAGACCCACGTATATATAGTGTAATCATCAACTATGAAAAATGTATAATATTTTCCCCCATTCTTCGATTTTCTGTTTGAATGAAAAGATCCATATGCACCAATTTTAATTCATCAGTAGTTGATAATTCACCTATTTATTTAAAACATGATTTATGTTTCTTTCCATATTGACGAGGATCAGAAACTTTTGAGGAATCAAATCTAAGTTGTGGTAGATCCTTAACAAGTATTTTCTTAGAGATTTTACATGGGTTCATGAGGATACAGTGTTCTATAATTCTATTCAATAACCATGATTGATCTTTCATTGCACTAAGGCAAGGTTGATCTTGGATCTTATGGTCTTCTAAGTTTAGTGTGTATACATCATATTGACTTTGGGAAGATAGAATAAAATCTTCCATGGAATTGTGTACTAAGCATTTTTCATTCTTATAATTCATAAGGTAACCTTCATCACATAATTTAATTATGCTAATGAGGTTGTTATTAAGACCTTTAATAAATAAAATATTTTAAATCAATGTTTTTCCAAAATGAACAATATTACCTATACCAATAATTTATCCCTGGTAATTATCTCTAAATGTTACATTTCAACCTTTCATTTTGATAATATTTTAAAAGATATTTCTTTACCAGTCATATTCTGGGAACATCCTCTCTCCATGTACCATGTATTTCTATTGGTAATTTCTTTATTTTCCTGAGAAAAAGATTATTAGATTTTGGGAATCCAAATTTTTATGGATCCATAAATTTTAGAAAACAAGATTTTAGGAATCCAAATTTTCTTTGAAAAATATGGATCATGAAAATCTAAATAATGAGTTTTATGTAAAGAACCTTTTTTGGACCAATGTTCACCATAATAAAATTTAGTACAGTATAGATAACATTGAGGAAAAAATAGTTATTACTAAAAACTAGCTTAGAATGCATATAACCAAATCCAGAACTATTCCTTAGTGGTCGAATTTGGGAATACAACTTATCAAAATTTTCCATAATAGAGGTAAAGTTTGATAAAAACTTCCTCAAGAAAGATTTGATACTTCTTTAGTTAAAATAGAAATTCATGTATTTTCCTTATCATGGTTTTTATTGAGTTTAGAATTTTCATTCTCAAGAATTTTAGAAAATCTAGATACTTATTTATTAGTAGGTAAAATATTATCTTCATCAGATAAAGATTCTTCATCTAAAGACTTATAATATTTATTATTATAATAATTTGCATTCAATGATACAATTGTGATTGATTCATTATTTTTCACATGAGCATTAGTCTGGTTGGTAAGGACTCCTTAAGTGCATACAAGCAACCATGGATCAAATCCAGGTGGATGCATGATTTATGAGGGTACTATAGCAGGTATTGTAGCAGGTATTGTAGCAGATACTGTAGCGGAACTTTGAAGTACCATAGTAGGTATTTTAGCGGGAACTGTATGAGTTACTGTACTAGAACAATGCAGTATTGTAGTAGGTACTGTAGCGAGAACTGTAGTTGGTAATGTTTGGCACTATAACAGCTGGCGATATGCCTCCATTTAGGCCTTGAAGCCACTGATTTGGTCCCTGAGTCCTTTAATGACTTCGGGCTACCTAGGTCTTCAGGTCAGTAAGGCCCTCAGGTCAGTAAGGCCTTCAGGACACCTCAAGGCCTTCAGGCCACCGTAAGTGCAGATGCAAACCAGAAAACCTACAAGGAACAAGCTCTATGAGGTGGATGAGAATGTAGATTTCACTACAGCAGAAGATAAAATGGACTGAAATAATAAGAGGTTATTACACCTGCCATCGGGACAAGCCTATCCATGCACAGGAATGCTTTGTTGAACATTCATGCAAAGGTGGAGAGAAAATTTCATGATAAAGATGCAAGGGAGGAGTAGTTCCAAGTAGTTAGTCTTGGTTGTATGTAATTTTGGAAGCCTACGGGCAATGAATTCCTCCTAGTCCTACAGGAAAAGTAATACTTATGCCTACGGGCCTTGAAAGGTTTCCACCTCACCCCTTGAAAGGTGGATTATCAAAAATCAATAAAAAATGAAGGCCTTCGGGCCATTGGATGGTGGATTGATTCAGAATTGTGTACCTTAGCCATTAGACAATTATTTTCAATGGGTACTCTTGCTAGTAGACCATGATTATTATTATCAGATGATTCAAATTCTTGGGATTCATTAGAAGATTCACCATCGCTGGCACTCTGGGTGTCATTGGCTTTGAAAACATCCTTATCTTTAGTTTTATAGTAGTTATTTCTATTCCTCTCATAATGATTTTCATTCTATCCTATTTCTTAAGATTTAGACAATCTGGCCAAATATTCTGTGCACTTTTTCATTTATAACAAGTGACTTCCAAATTATTCTTGTATTTTATTTCTTTCTTCTTAAATATATACTAAAATTATTTCTTTACAACTACCATGTTCATACTTCGAGCAAGATTATCTAGATCATTCTCAAAATGTTCACAGTCACCTGATTTAGATAAAACATTTACTTTCTTTGGATTGGATCTTGTAGCCCATTCAAGAGTCTTGGATTTTTTATTAGTAAAGGCTACACTTCCATTAACATTCTTCTTCTTATTCAAATCAGCATCTCTTTTCATTCTTGTATAATTATTAAGAAGAGTTCCAAAAATCTCATCAAGAGTAATTTGAGAGACTCACCTATTCTCATTAGTAGCAGTTCACTTATATTCCCACCCATTAGGTATGATATCTATAATCTAGTAAACAAGTGCCTCATCATCTACATAAGAGATCATTTGAACGAGATCAATAAATGTTGATCACTCTAGAGATTACATGCTTCTGAAGTTATTTCTAGAGAGAGAGACTCTCATGCCATGTGCAAACTGAACATCTTGTTCATCTTTCTTTGTGTGAATCTGATTTTTTCTGAGTACAATCGAAGGCTACCATGAATAAGAATACAAAGTTACCGACTCCAATAATGTTTGATGGATTGTGGGGATAAAAAGACATATTCTGATATTTCTATCAAGGGCTTACCCTGGTGTGGTTAAGACAGACTTTATTGAAAGTATAAAACAAGGGACCTTTATCCTATGTTGTTGGATACCATACTTTTTGTGTTAAATAATTTTATTCACGTGTCACTAAAACAATGGTTAGTTAGAAATATAATATACAACATCGTTTCATAACAATTAAAGGTGTGTGAAAAATAAGGTTGCTTAAACAAATCCAATTTCTTAGAGTCTAACGAAATATAAAGTTCGGAGTCTAACCAAATAATAAATGGGAGTCTATTAATCGTGAATATTTGGGTTCTATTTTCCAATGAATTTTGATCCTGAATTCTATAGTTTTCAGAATCTGAATTCCAATGAATTCAGAGTCGGAATTGTGAGGAATTTAGAGTCTGATTTCTGAGGAATTCAGAGTCAGAATTCTGAAGAATTCAATGTCTGGATTCAGAAGAATTCGGAGTCTGAATTCTGAGGAATTCTATGTCTGAATTATGAGGAATGCAGAGTTGGAATTACGAGTTATTCGGAGTCGGAATTCTGAGGAATTGGGAGTCTGAATTCTAAGTAATTCGGCGTCTGAAATCCAACTAATTTAGAGTGCTATATCTAAGGAATTCAGAGTCGGAATTCTGAGGAATTCGAAGTCTGAATTTTTTATAATTCATAATATGAATTTCAGATCATAAAAACAGAATTCTCTATATCTATGAATTTATAATATTCTGAGGATTTAAAAGTGAAACCAAATTTTATACTTAGGAATAAAAATGATCTAGATTTAGAGTAACTATAAAAAGAACAACTAAAACATAGGTAAGGGTAAATTTTCGTGGGGAATGAAATTTTTTATTATTATGATAAATCATAGGGAAAACATGATTTTTCTTATGATTGAGTGTTTTTTATTTTCAAAACATAGAGGAATTGAAGATTCATAAGGAAACCTTATTGACTCAAAATTGGGAAGGACATTGACAAATTTTTACAATATTTATTTTAACCCTAAAGGCAAAAATCCAAAATTTGTTTTTAACCTAAAGGCGCAAACATAATGAAAAATTCTGATGTGGAGGAAGAAATAACATTTCCTTTAATATGAACCAGGTATAATTGAAACCCCCTATCCTTTTACCATACCCATGGCACAACTAGATTACATGATTTTTTAGGTAATAAAAAAATACATGTACCTATTATAGAAGTATAACCTCATAACATTAACTAAAAAACATCATAGTGTCAAAAACACAATGCAGACATTGGAAAATCAATTAATCTAATAAAATATATCGATGAGGATTCTGGAGTTGGAACATGTAGCATCACATTTTATTGAAAATTCAAGGATGTGACTTGATAAATCTAGTCATGTTTTTATGTCAATATTTCAGATATCATTGATCAAATAGTTTTATTTTGTGTCTCATATTATACAATACCAGAAACATCTATTCTATTAAAAAATAAAATATAACAAACTTCATTTCCCTTAGATTATAACACTACAATCTTAATTAAATGATCAATAATGATATTTAGGTAGGAAAAAATTATAATGCAATGAATATGGTAATAAATATATAGAAATAAAATAGTTAATTTAATTATTATATTAATAAATGTTTCATTTTACCTAGATAACAATTCTCAAAATATATATACAAAACACCATGAAAAATATCATTAAATCCTATAATAAGAAAATCTAAATAATCTATGAGTAGTCATGATAATTATGCTCATAGTTTTTTAATAAAAAACAATCTGAAATATAAATATCACAAATACATATTATAATACACAGAAAATGATTGATAACCCTATTGAAGAAATGATAATTATTTCTTCTTTGTGTGATCATTCTTCATTTATAAGACAAAACATTCCTATAAATTTACAATAATTAGTCATTGAAGACTACAAAAAAGTATTCAACTAAATATGTACGGGTTTATAAAATTATGAAATCTCCAACTCTACCTACCAATTAATAATATTAAAAATTAAATATAATATTAATAATTAATATGTAAATGTAAATACCTCATTGAATACATTATATATATATATAAGTACCATTATTGAATATGTATTAATAATACATTTAAAATTAAAAGAATAATACATTAATTAAAAACTATATACATAAGAGTATTCAACACTTATCCTAATATATTTAAAATAAAAATACTTATCTGGATTATTTATACATTTAATAAAAAATAGTAATTTATTATCATCCCCCATATTGTGTAAAAAATATTATGTTTTTCAAAATCTATATTGTAAGGACCTTTATTTTCTTGAATGTAGGGATCATTTATTTTTTATATTATAACCATTGAATAATCTTCGTAAAACTGCTTTATAGAACACGAAAGTTTGTAAGAGTACCTACGGAATGTTTGGGGCCCGATGTTCTTGAATATTGGCTAACGGGTTAGGCTACACTGTTAATGAATAGTCAATACTGACTTCTTGGGGTAACCGTGAAGGGAACCTTGTGAGAAACATGGGCCACATGGTTATTTGGCAATCATACAACCCAAGGTTCAAAACTACGTATAATTTCAAGAATCCAAGTCATATAACTTTTTCCTGGTTTGTGCATGTTTATGAAAATGGTGTTCCTTAATTATGTAGGGTCTCTCACTTAACTTTCGGATGAGCATGGGTTGTGCATAGTTTCTCCAAACCATGCGACTAAATAGTGCATCCTTATTTTGAGGGTGAAATTAAATTTGTTCCCTTAATTAATCTTAAAAACTAATTATTTCTTCCTCCTCCAATTTACATTGGGTATTCCCCATGACTTCTCTCCCAAATTTTCTTCCTCCTCTAAAACTATGATTTGAGATATCTCTTAGATTCTTAATCTGAATCATGTTCTGATAGAAGAGTTGCATAACGAGAAGTATTATATTGAATGCTTTTTATTCCATCCAATGTGTCTCTACATATATTTTTATCTATTTAGGTGAAATATAATTTAATATATTTTCAATATTTTGGTCCATTCATTGTTTTTAATCCACTATGCATTAAATTTGAGGCATCTATTGGATGAGGAGATGTCAATAAAACTATGGTATGTGGTCTAGTTGTTTTCTTTGAATTTGGAGTTTATTTCATAATTTTTTGGTTGTTCTACACACCATCCTTTTTTTGTGCAATACCTATAAATGTTTTCATTAATTATAAATTGATATAAACATGTTTTTATAATCTTGAGTATCATTTTTAAGTAATTATAGGTTGTAAACATCAGTTTTCGATACCCCTTGTGTGTACCAGCTTTATACGCTCCCATTTAATTTATTGATTAAATGACCATAAATACTCTTATATGTTCTTCATGAATTTGAATTTGAATTTCCCACTTCATTATAAATTGTCATCGATCCAGAACATCACCAAAGTGCTCATAATGTCTTGTAAGTTACGGTTCTCTTATATGTGATTGTCTAAAGGATAATAAAACCTTTTATGTTCCTCTCGAACCATGGGATTGAATTTACATTTCTTTATTTAGGATTTTTTTCTATTACACCGCTTAGAAAAAAAATATTTTTATATGCATTAGTATGTTAAATAGAATATGGTAGAAAGGTGATGCCTCATCTTTTTTAATAATTATCCAGACTATATGAATTGTAATTCCCTTGGTTATAATTTGGGCTTGATGAATTTAATGCATCATAGATTATTCCTCATGGATATTATTATTTTTATGATTATGCCATAGATATTATTTGTGGTGCAATGGAAAGGTACTCTTTGGGCATAAAGATTCACTCTCCCTTACATTGGCTATTGATGTGTCATCACACCATTGATGCTATTTGGATAGTGGGATTGACGCACCATGTCCATTACTTTGGTTGATGGAATGACGACTCCCCCACCATATCCAGTGATAAGGATGATGTATCTCATTCATCAAGAGATATAGAAAATTTACCCTTTTAATGAGCTTATAGGACCATTCAGACCGGTTATAGATGAGAGATGTATGTCCCAATATTGTTAGCATCTAGTATTCCATGTACATGGGTACTTGTGTTTTCACATACATAATATATATATGTGGATGTAGTATATAAATAAACTAGATATATTGTCACTATAAATTTGGTTACAAATCAGATTATTATTTTCACGAATGCCAAATCAGGTAGATCTTCCATGTGTCCTTTTGGAACATGAGTAGTCTGGTTATTATTTATTCAGAATTTTTTATTATTTCAATTATACATACACAATAATTATGTTATGAAAAATACCTCGATTATTTCTAGACACCGTTGGTGGTTCCATATTGATATTTTTTCTCACACCTTACTCAATCTAGATTTGGTACCAATATTGATTGCATGTATGCTTGTATGGATAAGGGAAATCTACCTGTTATAGCTATTTGATATAAATCTATTTTAGTCAGAGCATGGAAGGAGATGACAAAGAATATGCTCAATATTATACTGGAGCAGACTTTGGGACTTTTTTAGTTTTGTATTGAATTATTTATATTCCTATCCCTTATTACCCATTTTTATTTTAGAATTTGATGGCATCATCATGTATATGACACTTCCTATTGTATTTTTATTATTATGTGGTTTCATAGTTATTTACACTTAAACAATTTGTTATTATTACGTGTTTTATGTGACTCCACTATGTTGTGATACATATCCATTCATTTTTGTGTATGCTTGTATTATTCTTACACTATTTTTTTATTTTTATATCCATCATTCCACTCTACTAAGAGGGTATAGTCTCCCCACTTTATTAAAATTGCATCTTCCCTACTAGTCGACTGCCTCTGGTGTACGAGGAGGTTTACATTAGGACATGTGACCATTGACAGGAGGAACATGCTATGTAGATCCTAGGTCAGCACGTTACAAAGTGGTATCAAATCAAAATTTTCCATTTTTCATACTATTTGGGAATTATAAAGGGGACTCGGTGTTAATGGGATTTGGTAATAATCATGTGCATGGGTGTAGCATACCTATGTATATAGGAAACCAAATTACTTGGGATATGTTATTGTAGTTATTTATTAATCCTATTATAGTTGATATGACATAACCATTGGGTGACACACTTTCTTTATGATATTATTAATATAGGTATTATTGAAATGAAATGTCAATTACTTGGCCCAACCAAATGATTGGTTTTCATTTCACGAATCATTATAGGTATAATATGACTAATACGTCATAAATTTTGGAATTTCCAAACTACTTTTCAGCATGAATTATTAAGTTTCACATTATTTGTTCTTAAATTATTATATAGAAATATACTGACTTCCATAGAGGATTGAGAAAACAAGTTTGAAACATAAAGTGTTTTCCTTAACCTAACAATTTTTTCTTACATAAGATAAAGAATACACATTAAGTAGTATTTTGTGGTATGCATAACCATGTACCCATGTTTTCATGGGATATAATTTGATAGGGTATAGATAAAGTAGACTCCATATCATGGATCATGAGGAGTGTGGGACCTAATGGATTAGAAATGGTTAACCATATTTTTTAACCCTTAGAATTTATATGAACATATAAATCATTACAAATTAAAAATTAAAAAAACTTCTATTATGAAATAGTTATCATAAAAGTTTTAGGTAGATACCGAGACCCCAACATGACCTTAGTAGTGGGTAATTGGTGTGTCTCTATCATTCTTATATCCTATAAGGGAATTTTAAAACTTACAATACATGGATTATAGAGTTGGAAGAGAGGTGTGATCATTTATATATGGTGGTTTGTACCAATCCTTGTCATATATATGTAATTTATTTCAACTAATAAGTTATCATATGAGTCATGAATTTGGAATTGAATCATCGTTAATCCAGGAAGTCCTCCACTCATACACCCTGAAGGTGGAGATGACTATGAACTGGATGTGGTAATTATGGAGCCACTAGCCATGCTTCCTGTATTTACACTTATGGAACCCATTACTATTTCTAATATGTTAACTGATTCAATGTTATGAGATATATTTCATTTTATGTTTTGGTCTTTTTATGGTTTTTCTCAACCTATACCGAGTATGGTAATGTTGACTTAGGATTTTCAGTAGTAGAATCCTCCCACATTGACATGGGATGGAAAACCTCATGTTGTTGAACCTTGGCATGATGTTATTATTTCTATATTAAAGAATCTATATATTCTTCTTGGGTAGAGGGTAAATAATGAAACTTATATGTTACATGATTCTTCCATGTGATGGGGGGATTTTATTTCCACAGCATATCATCACCAAGATATATTTTTGTAATATTTCCAAATGATCTTCTATGACTATTTATTTCCCTTTACTATAAATATGATCACTATATAAAGTATATGAACCTATAATAAAGATATATGTGTATCATGGAGTAATTATCTTTCTTTACTATGATGCAAAGGATCACACTGACTCTAGAATATTATTATCTAATTACTACGATGTTATTTGAGGATGGGTCGGTATACACCATCTGATCATAGGTAAACATATTTTGGTTGATGATTATTTATGAGATAGTCAAGAAATACTCTATTGAAATGTGGAATCTGAGAGAAGATAATGGTGTGAGTTATGAAGGTTCGACACCAAAATTGATCACTGTTCCTTTTAGTATATGAAAACATCACATTAAGGATAATTGTTGAGGTATTAACAGTTAGAATCTCCATGCTGATACTTTCCTTATATATCACTAGTTTGGGAATCCAAGAAAAATAAGCATCAGTGTTTATGAAATTGAATTGAATACAAAGGCTATAGAAGGAAGATCCATATTTATCACTTTTTCATGACCTCTCCTTTAGTTCCTATAGATAAGGTATCTACACCTACACCATGGTCTAGAGTTGGGCACTTTGTATCTCATTAGGATGGAAGTTGGAATACCACTTCCCACTCTATTCCAGGTGGTGGTCATGGAAGTGGAATCCAAAATCATCAATATTAGTGATAGTAGAGCGGGATTTCACAGGGTAATCAGGATGTGGATCATGGCTAGGATACAAGGAAGTTACATGTAGTAAAACCTATGATGGAGGAGCAGAGTGTTGGACCTTATACTATATGAGGAACTATTCTAGTAGTCATTACATTTTTGAAAACATTATTTTACACAGATGTGTATCACTCCTTAATATCTTATGTAATCATAATGTTCTTAGGACTCAAGATCAAACTCTTCTTTGGAATGATTAATCTTGATACCCCATTAGGTATTCTATCAGAGTGTGTATAAAATTATAAAAATTATCTGCATGAGGTGGTAGGATATCTCATCGTGTGGGATCTTTTAATCCTCAACATGATAGGATTTGACCTAATCATTGGGATGTACTAGATAGTTCACTATCAAGCCCTTGATGAATTATATCATTAGAGGGTGATGTTTACATCGCTAGATAGGAGTAGGTACATGAATTAGGAAGAATGGTATGTTCATGTGACTCAACCTTGACCCGAGTATGAAATGATGGGTCCTGTGACAACTCATACCATCCATTCCTTTTTATATTTTAATGGGTTACAACCCCCTATTTTCCCAACTATAGTGGATATATTTAGGGAAATATTCCCAAAAAACATTTCCAGGATACCTCTAGTGTGAGAGGTGGATTTAACTATTCAGTTACTGCTAGTAGCATCACAAGTGAATATTTCTCCTACAATATGGAACCTAATGAGATTTTAAAGCCCATAAAATAGTTGGAGGATCTAGAGGATAAAGGATATATATACCACAGTAATTATAATTGGGTTTCACTGGTCCTATTTTAATGATTGTGGAAGGTACCATCAGGAATTTCACGTACTACCATGGGGTGAACCAATTTATTGTTAATAACCAATATCCATTTCCTCGAATAGAAGAACTCATTTTTAAACTCTAGAGAGAGAGAGTATTTTAAATGATTGATTTTAAGTCAGTTTATCACCAGGTGAATTTTATGAAATTAGATATACAACATACATCTTTTATGAGTAGGTATTGTATTTATGAGTACCTGGTTATTTCGTTTAGTATTACAATGTCCCGTGTATTTTTCTTGGATCTAATGAATTTGGAATTTCACATGTATGTGGATTAATTTTTGGTAGTATATATAGATGCTATCTTAGTGTAATTTCTTTCTCAAAAAAAAAAACTTTTCAACCATTTTTATATCTTGATAAATAAAGTATAGGATTATATTCTTTATACAGTCCTAGAAAATGATAATTTTGGATGAATAAATTTTACATCCTAGGTCATATTATCTTGAAGATAAGTGTTTCAACTGCCCTAAAGAAATGGATAGCTGTGGTTTTTTGGGATAATCCCAATAACATCTTTGAAATATGGAGTTCACTGGGGGACATATAGATATTACACACATATCATACATGATTTCTCATGCATTTCAGTGCAGCTTATAATCTTCACCAAGAATGGTGGGAAATTTATCTTAACAGAATATTGTAAAGAAAAATTTCAAGAGTGGAATGGTAGATTGAATTTAACATCGATGTTGATTCTTATAGAGCATGGAAGGACCAATTTAACTTACAGTGGTGCATTAGGTATCATTATTTGATCTACTCTGATGTATGATGTGACAGTTTTCATGTAAAGGTCTCACCAATTGAGGCATCTTGAGTGGAACAACCTGATAGACAACCTTCAGCTAGATTTTTTAGTTCATGACTTATGTTGTTAGAGGAACTATTTAATTGGAATGATATATTTTGGTATTTTTATATTAAAAAGTAACCATGTAAATCTTTACATAGTGATATTTAAATATTGGGAAATGTAGATGGTTTGAGTACATGAAATCCTTTGACATTGAGCTTGCTTATACATCTAGAAAAAGAACTGTTATAGCCAAAACTATGATAAAAAAGTGCCATATATAGGTGTTTTAAGAGGCTAGTGGATAATGATATCTCATGGATTTGTTTTTACATATTCATGTTGAGGTTCCTGTGGATCATGGTTAGACTATCTTAACATTCATAGGAATGACATGTACTCTTCTAGAATGGGTGATAATGATGAAAACGTTATATCCCAAGGGCCCTCTCCTATGGTAAAGAATCTTATATGATGATAAATATTTTGGTTCTTCCTATTATGGGGATAATACTTTTCAATTATATTAGTGTATATGGGTCTTAAAAGATATCAGAGTGGAGATTTTGTGGGAATTTATTGCCCTAGAATGGGCAGTACATTCTGGTGTCACCAAGATTTATTGAGGCTTACAGTGCTAGTATTAGTGGACTGGTATTAAATGTGATATTTTTTGTTTTATCAATCAATGTTACTCCTACTAGTAGGGGATGGAGAGTAATTATCCACTGGTAGGTATTTATAGTTTTTGTCCAATTTTATGTGGAAATGGGATGGTGTTTATATAGATTCCATGAGTATTTTACAAAAATTACTAATTGGTAATGATGTAGTGTGGGTTGTAATTGATCATTTGATAAAGGTATCAAATATTTAACATGGTCTAGAGACATTATTAGTAGATAAGATATGGAGTATATATGTCAAGGAGGACATACATATTCATGGATCCCATAATTCAATTGTTTATAACAGAAATGCTCTCTTCATGCATAGTTCTGAGAGGGGATTCATGTGTACTTGGGTATACAGTTACTTCGGAGAAAAGACCATCACTCTCAGACCTATGGATAGATATAATATATGACTCTAGTGTTACTGGACAAGTTTCATCAATGTGCCATTAACATTGGGGGTTATTGGGGGAAATACATACCACTTATTGTGTTTTATTATACAAACATCTTTTAGGATACTATTCAGATGTATAATTTTTAAACCCGTATATGGAATGCTTTTATGTTCACCTCTGTCATAGTTACTGGTAGGGTAGGGACATTTTATTGAACCACATCTCTTTTAGGAGACCAAAGAGCATGTCCATTTGATCATTAAGTTCTTGATGACGGCACAATTTAATCTACATTTGTATAGAAATTAAATTTGATGACCTCTTGAGTTGAAGGTTGGAGATTGGGTTTTCCTTTGAGTCTCACCCATATTTGGCTATAGATTTGTTCGGAGGCAGGTAATCTCACTCCATGTTTGTAAGACCCTTTGAGGGTTTCAAACTAATCAGACTAGTGGCTTACCAAATAGAACTTAATCATAGATTATGATCTATACATGACTTATTTTACATTTATCATCTTCACTAATATATTATATAGACACATTAGGTTAATTTCTTCTTGATGAGGTTTAGTTACAAATGGACTCTTTCATTGTGAAGTATTGAGTTTTTATTGTGTATCACTACATCAAGACACTCCATGGCAGGTCAGTTCCATTGGTATAGGTGCTATGGTTTCATGATTGAGTACCTGATGAGACCAAGAAGTGGGATGCTGATTTATAAGATCAGTGACTATAATTATTTTCAGAATACACATTTTTTACCCATATATATCCACCTTATATAAGAGTTTGTTTAGTTAAGGATGTTTTTAATGACACATCTTTCCATGAAGGTACAACTATTTTTATAGTTGAAACATTTGATTAAACTTAGATTTCATTATTTATGGCCAAAGAATGGCCAGAGGATTGTTTGTGGAATTTTCATAGCCTAGAGTTCTAGAAAATGGTAAATAATAGTATCTTCAACTATTATCATCATATTAGTACTAAATTTGAGGGGTAACCATTTAGGGAACCTTGTGAGCAGCAGTCAGTACATGGTTTTTATGAAATCGTCCGACTTGAGCAACATGACAATGTAGAATTTCATAAATCTCTGATAGAGAGATTTTGCAGAGTATGTACACTACAAGTGAAATTGTGTGACTTAGTTGTGTGGGTATCTCACATGGATGTGGACATAGAACCATTTGTGCATGGGTTGAAAAAACCTATGTGGCCATACCATTCAGCCCTTATTTCTAGTATAAAATTTCATTTTTAACCATAATGAATATTAAAACCTAATTCTTACCTCCTCCTCCCATTTCCTGTCAATAACCCCCTTGGTTTCACTTCCATAACTTTTTCCTCTTCTCAATATAGTATTTGAGATATCTCCAAGATCCAAACATCGAATCATGTTCTGATGGATGAATCAGATAGCTAGAGGTATGATCTCTAATCTACTTCCTTCTATTATAAGTTTCTCTTCATATGCTTTTTTCTATTTAGGTGAAATATTGTTTTCCCATTTCTCAATGTGTTGGTATATTATTTTTTACGTCAAAAATACATCAAATATATGGATTTTATTGGATGAATACTCATAAATATCCCTATGGTATGTGGTCTAGTTACTTTCCTTGAAATGTGAGTTTTTCAAATATATTTAATTTGTGTTTCATGGCAGCCATTATTGTGTGATTTTAATTTATAGGTTCATTGATTCTGTATTGATATATGCATGTTATTATAAACTCAATTATAATTTTAATGTAATTAAAGGATTTCTAACTCAGTTATGGACACACCTTGGGGGTTGTGACTTGATATTCCCCATCTCAAATAATTGAATATTTGATCAGAACACATCCTTAGTTTTCATTATAAGTTTTAATTTGTATTTACTACTTCTATATAAATTTGGATTGAACCAGAGCACCTCTTAAGTGGTTAGAATGTTTTATAAATAGAATATTCTTTGTAGAGATTTCTTAATTGATCATGTCTCCATCTAAGTTCCCCCTTAACCTTGAAATTTAATTTCTATTTATCTCTTTATTTAATGTATTTTTTATATTTCACTACATAAGGTCAATATGGTTTTTAATACATTAATTTACTAATTGGAATATAGTGGCAAGGCCATTCTTCATATTTTATAACAATTAACTAGATTATATGAATTGTAAGGACCTTGGTAATAATTTATTCTTGAAGAATATAATCCAATAGAGGTAATTTCTTATGGATATTATAATTTGTTGGTGTTGAAAACTGTTCCACTAAAGATGTATAGAAGAACTGGTCAAAGTTATGGCTGGGTAAATTTTTATATAGACACAAATGGCCTCATAATCCCCAAAAAATAATCAAAGGGGTATATTTTTTTAATCTCATCTATGGGGATCCCACACCTATGTGATCACAATAAAATGTTTTTGTACCCACGAGAACGTATATCATCCATGACGTCCCACTTTATCTGTAGTAAGCACCATGATAATATGTCATCCACTATCGTCCAAACATATATCCTCCTCCATGTCCCACTTCCTCTATGATGAGAACTGTGAGTGTCCACCCACCACTGTCGCACGAACATATGTTTTTTTTGAGGCATCCTTTTTTATTGTGGCCATCCCCGCGACCCTTGAAATCCCTTGTTGCCTATAAATAGTTGACTCACTCCCATTCATAACAATTTCTTCCCCATCCTTTCTCCTTTGGAGCCCAAATTTTACAATGATCCCAGGAATCATGAATTTGAGGGAATAATAGATCACTCAAGGTACTAGAACGTAATGAACTGTTCTTTATTGTGTTCTTTAGAGACCCTAATTGTATGGATTCCCTTCACGAATTCCTCCACCCTTTTGGTTTTTCGAGGCTCTGTGAATCATTAATCCTTCATGTACTAATCTTATAATAATCACACTGTGTCTATGAAATTGTCATGCTTTGTTAAGACACTTCCTTCATGAATCCCCCTTCTTTCACAAATCCCCATTCCTTCGCAAATCACCTTTACTTTGTGAAGATCCTTTTGTCGAGCCTCCTGGATTCCCAAACCCCTTTCATGCACGTCCCGTTAAGAATCTGTGATGTGATTTTAGGGTCCCTAATACGGTGTTTCATGTTACATTTCCCTACATTTTTATTCTTATCATTAGTATGCTAACAAATATTTCTTCCATTCATAGCTATGCTAACATGTACCCATCAATTGACCACTCATACTCATCACTCCCGATGAGCATTGCCTATGACTTCCCTTCCCCAAGTGTGGGTTCTTGTATGTTATGTATGTTCAATAGATGAGGAGTGAGTCATTATCTTTTAATCTATAGAATGTTAATATTCTAATCACCAAATTCCTCAACACATGATATTAAATTATGATTTCGACATGTGTAACAAGTCCAAGAGGTCCAAAAATGGGATTGGCACTAGAGCTGGTCTGCTCTCTCTCTCTCCCTCACATTTGGGATTTGACAACATGTGTGCCTTAGGAATTCTCTATGTAAACCCCTAACAACATCTCTAGGATTCCCTCATAGAGTATGTCCCAATCTCTATCTCCCTATGACTATATCCATGTATAGTTGTACCCCATCCCTCATGGCCACACCTTTCATTACATGACCGTCAGGTATGCTGTTATCACTTTTTTATCATACCAAGTATGAATCACGTGGGAATATAGTGGTAGTGAGCACGACATCCTATATGGGCCGCCGCAAGTAATCCCTAACATTATTATGGGATTCCACCCATGCTTAATACCCAATCCACTCTTCACTAAACTATGTAGACATTGATACCCATCATTCAAGGAGGGTACGTAGGAAGCCTCTCTGAGGATCATGCCCATAAATCAATTCAATCCACATATTACAACTACTTCTTTTTTGCATCACTCTAGTCCCCATGGAATTAAACTATGATCCCCTTTCCCATTCCGAACTATGCTGTCTTTGATCCCTATACTCTAAACAGGATACATAAAAACCTCCCCGATGTTAAATCACAAAAATGATAAAATATTGTGCTACCTTCTTGGGGTGTACCATACTATTGAAAAAAATTCCCCTTTTGGGTCAAATCTCCTAGATTCACCTCCCTTATATGTTTAAATCCACATGGGTAACAAACCATGCATAATCCTTACAATTTACCAAACTCCTCCAACCAAGAGTTCCCCTCCTTTAAAGGGCCACTAACCAGGCATACAACCCTATCATGTCTCTGAGTTTTGTTTCTTTTTGTACACCCTGATTCTATGCCCCCATCCTAAACTCTATGGACTTTGATACCAGCCTTATGCATAGTATATGTTGGAAGCCTCTTCGAGTCTCAATCACTTCACTCATTTCCCATCCTAATCTCTTTGTCGAGCTTTTGTGCCTCTGGAAGATCATTCCCCAACCCGAAGGTTCTACTTTCCCTAGGTCTCTGTTCATATGTTCTATTGTCATGGGTCTCCTCCTTAGGTGTCCCATCACCCCACCTAACTATTTGGAATATAATTCCTAACCAACATGATACGTTGGAAATCATCTCTAAGGTTTAATTCCAACACTATAATTTTCATATTTGTTCCACCCCTTTTAGTTCAACCACTTCATTCAAATCCTCCATCATCTATCTTGATTCTTATATGGGCCTCCATATCCCTGGGAGTTTAGGCCTACCACTTCATCATTTCTCCTATAAATACCCATGAAACTAACAATGAATAATCCCTACACATCATAACCATCCAACCAAGAGTTCCCCTCATTCGATGGCAATTGGCTATGTGTAATTCGCAAACCACCAATTCAAACTATGTGGGTTTTGATCCATATATTCTAAACTATGTATGTATGAAGACTACCTAAAGATCAATCCTAGCCAATATTAATCCTTGGAATCCCCATTTTTGGGGGTGTGCTTCCCTAATCAATCCTTTGTGATGTTAAGGTTAACCTTCATGGTGTGAAACCATCCCTTTTTGGGACACGCCATCTTAGGTCCATCCCCATTGGGTGTTCTGATCTATCCATCTGGTAAACCATCATGGTGATCCCTCCTAGGGATGTACCAATCTGATCCTCCCTTAGTAGGGTTCTGATCAGTCTTATCCATCTATATCAAATGATAATCTTTTGAAAAAACCCATGATCAACATGGTAAGCTGTGGATAACCTTAGAGAAATGACTTTAGAATAGGATTCCTTGAAATCGATGTGGGATACCTCAGGTTTCCAACCCCTAGAGAATCCATCTATAAAGGGATAATTTTGGTGAACCATCATTCCAATTTCTAGACATTCCATCAATTCCCAATGTGACTACTCTTCTTACCAAAGGTTTCTGCCCCGACTTGACCCTTTTGAGTGTCCTAACAGAAGCAGTGTAATTAATCAGAATCAAAAAATAGATGGTACAACAGAGAATTTCATGAATAATGTATTAATCTCTAAGGGAGTCCCAAACTAGGTGAATAATTATTAGGAGGAATCCATGGAAGGATACACTGACATCTCATTAACCTATTTCGATCAAAGAGAAAACATCACTGAATAAATGGGGAATTTCACCCACATTTGGACAGCAGGAATGCAAGGTACAATGCATCCATCACCGTAAAAAACATGCAATGTGAAGGTCCCCAATAGAGATCAGCAAAATAATTTTTATTATGATTATTACATTGATATTGGTTATGGTACAATGGTAAGATACTTATTGGGAATGATGATTCACACTCCCTTACATTGTGTGTTGATTATTATATCCCACACCATTGATACTATTTCGATGGTGGGTGTGATGCAACAAATCACTTTCTTCAGGTGATGACATGATGACCAACTTAACATCTAGAGTTATGGGAATGATTTAACTAATTCCACATGATATTTAGGCCTGGTAAACATTTCTGTAACTTTTATTCTCGTGCAAACTAGTTATTGATGATGTAGTTACACCCTAGTCCTGCTAGCACATATTATTCGAGGCATATGACTACATTAATATATATAAATACCCAACCCCATTTTCTTAGAGCCAATGTCTTACTAAATTACCTTGGAATGATTACAATAATGTTCCATCCCAATAGAATAAATAGTTTACTAGATTTGGAAATCCATATACATACAAAAATTCCGCATTACAAATTGAAATGAAATATAGTATATATGTTTTATTGGTAACATCTACAACTATAAGTATATCCTTACATGTCATTCATAATAAACTTCTTCATGTATTGTGAAAATAAAACATAAGAAACAGGTGCGATCAAATGCTCAAAAAGGGTATTAAATATAGTAGAAGTTATCTTAAAAAAATTAGGCATGTTTAATAACCAAAAAAACAGGCCTTTAAAAATTATACTATGAACATAACATGACAAGAGTTAGTTCTGAATAAATAATTTGATAAAAAAATATAATCATGGGTATTATAATAGTCTAATAACCACATAAACTATAATTTACTAGTTTCATAATGAGGTAAATTTATATGCCTAAAATTCTAAAACATACTGTCAAGGAATCGACCGAGACATCTAAAAATGATTAAGGCCTCATCAAAAACCATATCTAATAATAGGAAAGAACTAAACCAAGCCCACATCTATTTGTCTCATGAGACCAACCGATACATCAAGGGGATATAGCTGGCCACACCTGTCACATAATAATCCCACTTAATTCCTTATAATAATCGGGATAAACATAAAGAACATATACATTCATATTGAAACTAACATATGAAACTGAAATAACTTTCCCCGATCATTAAGATAAAACACTAATCATTCCGAGTAAAATTGTGAATGGTTTCAAGATAGTACATCCATGGTAAAACTAATCATAAAACACTCTATATAATATGGTTTTAGATATCATTAAAAATAATCCCAAGAATATATAATAATAAATAGGATGGTTGAAATATATAAATATACTCATATAAAATCATTGAGTAATTCATGAAATAAATACTCTTTTACTTTGAAAAAAAGAGTTATTTTGGAAAAGATGTTGTATAAAACCCGGAATTATGTAAGGTAGTATTTTCATAATAAAATGTTTTAATTTATGAATATAATGGTTTCTAAAAATATATTATATAGTTCCCTTAAAAATAGGTAAAAATTTGACAAATTCCCTTGAGTCGGGCATGCATTTCATGATATTTTTTTAAATATAATTTTAAAACATATAAATCATAATAAATGAAGGTTGGATTGTGGTTGGTACACATATATAAAACATTAGAAAATAATTTTATAGAATTACATATTAATGAATAATAATTTAATTGAGGTAAGTAGATAATAAAATGAACTCGAATGTATATGGATGTCTGGGTGGAAAACCCATACATTATGTCTTAAGGTGATCCTAATTTATCTTAATGACATGAATAATAAAATATAGGTTCATAAATTAATGATTAAATAAACTCATCAAAATATAATTGATTTATTATAACCATATCAGGTTCATTCATGGCCATTTGATGGGTTAAGAGTTTTAATTTCATTGTTTGTGAGTATTTTCTTCCATGGTTTTAATGAAGGATTTACATATATTCATGTAAATATAAATGTGTTGAATGGGAATGGTTTTCCATAATAGAAGTTGCAAGTTATTAGTTAACGAAAATAATATTAAATGGTTATAAAATGATTCTACTTATTTTTAGTGAAGATGAATTGTTATATAAAACTTCAATGGGAATTGTTTTGGTTATTTGGCGGTTTTTTGAAAAAAATGATCTCATTTTGATTTATAAGTTAATATCTTTTGTAAAAAAATGATTTAAACCCATAAATAAGTTTAAATACATATTTTATAGTATGTTTCAATCATAAAAATATTTTCATGACTATAATTAAGGACGATAATAAAAATTGAAAACATGTCATCCTTGAATGTGATAAATTAATACATCTCAGATGGTGTTTTCATTTCTAGTATAAAAGAAGGGTAAAAGAGTGGTGATGAGGAATTATTACATTAACATAATAAAAATATAGAATATGAATGGTACTAGAACCATCATAAAATTTTGTTGAAAAGAGGTTTAGAAATAAAAATAATGTAAAGGAACTTGAAATATGAGAAATTAAAAGAGGAATTTAACCCTTGAAGTAATCTTCCATGAGAGTCTATTTAGGGGACATGTTTTGGAATTTTTATGAGACCACAGGATTATTGATGTGGGGTCGGATCATTGAGGATATTTGAGGAGAATATATTCGAGGAACAAGGCTTGATATGAGTGAAGGGAAGAGGGGGTGAGGGGGTTCTTTATATTAGAGGAGGGGAGGGTTTTCCCATAATTTTACACATTACATTATTATTTTTTCAAGGAAAACCAACAGTATTGAGTCATGTGACCATGAAAAGTTATATGTGCATGTGAGTTCAAACCATGTTCAATTACATCACCCATGATTCTAGTAATAGTAAATTTAATTTATAATATATATATATATATATCGTAAATTACTGTATTTTACAATTCATAAAAAATTTGACTATTTCATAAAATCCCAATAATTTTCCCTTTCCATATTTCGACTTGTATAATTCAAAAAAGTTCTTTGTTTTGTGAAAATAATTTTATAAATATTATTATTTTAATTTTTAAATAAAATAATTATTTATTTATAAAATAACAATTATAAAACTATAATTCCTTTTATACCACCTAGATAAAATAATAAAGATCTCATTTTCTTATAACCTTGAGATAATAAAGTAATAATATGATTTAATATTCATAATGGTCATATTAATAATCATATTAATATTCATAAGGGTGTTTTACTATTCACCAAAAATTATGCTTGTATTTTCATAATAAATATCTTACTAAACTCAACTGTGTATGTCAGTTTTTTGCAACTCAAATCATAGAGGTTGAAAAATTATTTTTACTATCTTGGTTATAAAAAGTGGTTTTTAGAGACTCAGTGTTTCATGAATTCAATTTTAAATTTCATTGAAATTATTGTGGTGTTAAATTATCCCCTCCATATAAAATTGTTTTCCTCAAAATTACCATAATGTTTCCTCAAAAAAATATTTGGGTAGTTTTTCATCGTAAACTCTTTAGGCTCCGATATTTCCTCTTCGATTTTATGATTTTTCCAAAGTATATTAAACAATTATATCATCTGATTCATCAACACTTATTCATTAGTGTCTAGAATCGGAATAGGATCTACATAGTAAGATATTTCAGGTTCCAATTATATACACTCAGAAGTGAGGGCATGCATTGGGTTCAGCCTGTACTTTCTCAGCAATAAGACATGGAACACATTGTGTACTTTAAACAAGCTAGGTGGAATAGCCAAATGATATGCAATAGCTCCCATTTTCCCTAGAATTTCAAAAGATCCAATATACCTAAGGATCAATTTCCCTTTATTCCCATATCTTATAACACCTTTCCAAGGAGATAATTTTATGAAAACTTGATCTCCCACTTGAAAATCCAAATACTTACTTCTATTATCAGCGTATCTTTCTTATATTCTTTGACCTGGATTCAATGACCTTGAATAGTATTTACCATTCACTTTAGTTTCCTCCACAAGATATGGGACCACAAACTCCCTTTCTCCAACTTCATCCCAACAAGTTTGTGTACAACATCTAATTCCATACAATTATTCATATGGTTCCATTTAAATACATGAATGAAAACTATTATTGTAGGAAAACTACAATAAAGGTAAATATTGATCCAACATACCTTGAAAGTCAGGTGATTATGATCTCATCATCTAAGGTTTTTATCATCCTTTATGATTTCCTATCGTTTTGTGAGCGATATGCAGTATTCAATCGAAGAAAAATATCCAAACCAATCGGAATAATTTTCCAGAATTTCAATGTATATAGGGAATCGTGATAGGAAACAATTAAAAGAGGCGCTCCATGAAGTCTCAAAATATCATTGTTAAATAGTTGTTCTAGGTGATCCAGTGGAAGATCCTCTCTTATAATTAGGAAATGTGTAGATTTCATAATCGATCAACAATTAACCATATTGCATCATTCTTTATTAGAGATTTTGGTAATCTAGTGAAGAAATCCATAGTGATGTCATCACATTTCCATGTAAGATTAGGTAGAGGTTACAGGACTCCTATAGGATGTTGGTGTTCAGAATTCACTTGTCGAAAGACTAAACATCTTGATACATACTAAAAAGTATCCTCCCTCTTATTACCCAACTAGAAATGTTCTTTCAATTATCAAATAATTTTACTGATACCAGCATGTATAGAGAACATTGAGATATGAGAATAATCCAATAACTCATTTTTTAGCTCAAGCACAGAGGGAACACATATACTCTTTCAAAATTTCATTATTAAATCTTCAAAAATGAAGTTACCCAACTTCCCATCATTCACATCATTAATTTTATTATGAGGATTCTATTTATTAGACTATAATGCTAAAATTCATTCAAATTAATATAGTTGCAAAACCAATTAAAAAAAGCAATGATGTTTCACTTTATTTAATAATTCCCATATCTATACTCACTAGGTTCATATATGAATGATCATTGCCTTGTTGAGAACTCCATGATCCTTCCTTCTCAGTGAATAATCTACTTTATTTTACTTTCATGGGAATAATTGTATGGAAAAATCGTAATTCATGAGTAGATCTAGACATTTTCATTGACTCTTTCTGAGTACATTTTGTGAGAATATATATTTTAGACTCTTATGATCCATATATATCTCAAATTTTTCCCTATAGAGATAATATCTCCATATATTTAGAGAAAATATTACCACTGCATACTCCAGATCATCAGTAGGATTGTTTTGTCCATGAATTTTTAACAACCTTAATTCATAGGAAATAACTATATTATTCTTCATAAGGACAAAATAAAGTCCTTTATTTGATGGATCAATATATATCAAAAACACATCATTCCTCAAAGGTAGAGTTAAGATAAGATAATTCAATAACATTCTGTTGAATTCTTCAAAACATTCCTCAAATTATTTTGTCCATAAAAACGGAACCCCTTTATGTGTACACTTGGTCACTGGGTTGGATAAAAAGGAGATTTTCTGAATGAAACAATAATAGTAACCTAATAAACCAAAAAAACTATGTAGCTCAGTTATGTTCGTTGGAGTAGGACATTCTTGTACAACCTTTTCCTTCATAGGATCAAAAAATATTCCATCATTAGAGACAATATGACCATCAAAGGAAACTAATCTATTCATACATTAACAATTTTTACACTTCCCATATAATTAAAATCTTTTATGAGTCTTAAGAATAGTGCGGAGGTGATTTTCATGATCTTCATAGAATTTAGTGCATTCAAAGATATTACAAATAAATAACACCACAAATTCATGAAGATATTCCTTAAAAAGTATATTCAATAGGTATATGAAAAAAGAGGGTGCATTGATCAATCCAAAAGGCATTACTGTAAAATCATAATGCCCAGGCATGGTTCAAAATGCTATCTTCGGAATATCTCCCTTCTTCACACGAAACTGATGATATCTAGAGTGAAGATAAATCTTTGAATAATACTGGGCTTCTAAAAGATGATCAAAAAAATATTCAATGTGAGGTAGGGGATACATTTTATTTATTGTTATAGCATTGATCTCCCTGTAGTCAATTCACAACCTCAAAGATCCATATTTATGCTTCATAAAATTAACATGGTCTCCCCATAGAGAATAATTATGGAAAATAAATCCTTTATCACTCAATTCCTCAAGTTGTTTCATTATTTCCACTAATTCCACAATGGCAATTCAATTAGTGTAATTTAATATGGGACTTGAATCCAGAATTAAGTCAATAAAAAACTCAATTTCCTGTTATGGAGCAAGTGTGAGTAAATCCTCAGAAAAAAAAATTAATCATGGTCTTGCACAAAAGGTACATCTTCTATTTGAATATTTCATTCCTCACCCACAGTTATTGAATTTTTATCCTCCACAATAATTGAATCCAGTAGAGCTATTGGGGGTGAAACTTGATGAAAATTAGATGAAAATCTTTCCACTCCAAATATAATGGATTCTACATCATCCTAAAAAAATTTATCCTCATTTTTAAAATAAATTTTTTGCTTCATTATTCGAAATCCAATCCATACCGAGGATTATATCAAATTTAATCATGGATATGATAATAAAATCAGTACATAAATCATGTTTATATGCCATAATGTGGACTTACTAACAAAACATTGTTACAAAGTTACTTCCTGTAGGATTTTTGACTGAAAACACCCTTATTGAATCAAAATTGGAAATATATAATTTTATTTAAAATATGGGAAGATATGAAAGAATGTGATGGTATTGAATCAATTGAATAATTAGTTATATTTGATGAAATGAGTAATGTACCTTCCACCACATTATTAGGATCTTCAATATCAACAACTGTAATCGCATAAGATTTGTCCATTCTCTATTGGACTTTTCTGAGGAATGTTTCGTTGATGCTTTGAAAAAAATTAACATAGTGTCAAATATCCCTACAGTTGTAGAATGGAACATTAACAAATTATTTCATCCCCTTGCAAACACCATCATGATGTCCTTTTATGCACACTTATAGCACACCCCCTTTCCATTTATGCATTCACCAGGGTGTTCACTTCTACAATTATAAAAGTGTAGAAAGTCACCTCATCCCATCTTACCCATTTCCATATTTACTTTTCAGAGTTTTCAGAAACCATGTTATTATATTTCATTCCATTAAAGTCATCATATTTAGAGAAATTCTTTTTTATCTTGATACCACATGCGACTATATCTTTTCATGATGAGGACTTTGGAAGAATAGCTCCTGCCAGAGAAATTGCATTATTCCATCAAAGAATGGATCAATCATGCTCCTTGGATTACATATATAGTCCACAGAATATATTACTAACCTTGTTAATATATCGTTATACATTGAGACATTCTCATCGTCATTTTTTCTAAATTCAGAATGTTCCTTTTGAATATCCGCACGATGTTCACGAGGAAAGTATTTCATTAAGAAAAGTTATTTAAATTCAATCCATTACATGTTTTCTATATCTTCTTCCTCATTTTTTTTGAATTAGTGACCACCATTGATCATATTCTCCCAACATATGATAAAATAAAATGAAATCATTCCCTCTCCTGTTACATCCCAATGAAAGAAATATCTTCCCTATGGATCTTACCCATGCTCCACTATGAATGGTTTTGTAGTCCTATTAAATGATGGGGTTTGTTTTAATATAAGGAGATAAAACTTATCTCCACCACATTGTAGATCCTGATGCTCCATATGGGTAAGGATATTGTTTATAACCTGAGTATGTTTTCCTAATATAGTTATAATTTTCTCCACACCAGTCGCAACTCCAGAGAAAACATCGTTATCTTGTACATGAGGGAAATCACTACAAGGGATATGTGCATTCATACAGTTTCCATTCCATTCAGTAAGAACCATTTCTAAATAATAGAATACACTTTATTAGGTTATGAATCATAATGTACTATCCCAACATAGAAAAAATACATAACAAAAACTGAAATCCAAGGCATAGTTAATACCATAATGATAATCATTATTTCTGTGAGAAAAAATTTATATTTCAATCCTTTATAATGAGTTATATTGAAGACATGAATTATTATAAGTATATACCAAATGAGTGTTAATGTAGGTGCACAGTAAGGCCCATTTTCATGTACCATGATACCCTAGGTCAATCCCAAAATGCCATGTTAGGGTTTTTACACCTATGTACATATGTTCCAAAACAACATCCAGTAATAGTATCCAAAGATGGATGTATTTTTTCGAAATATCCAAACAATATATTCCATACCTAAATTATAGGATGTTTATATATGTTTTCCCTCAATTATTATATTATTATTTTTTTCCCTAATCTATGTTTTCATATTTTCTACTAAACATCATCTAAAACGAACTGTAAATACTTGACCCCAGATGCCCGGAGTCGGTGTCTTATTACATTACATTGGCATTATTACAAGAATTCCTTATCCTTAAGGAACAAATAGTTTTGTATATTTAGAAATCTAGATACCTAAATAAGTTCAACATTAAATCTTTAAATGAAATATAATATATATAGTTTTTTGGGAACATTCACAACTATAAGTTTATCCCTACTGGTCATCCATAATAAACTTCTTCCTGTCATAAGAAAATGAAACATAAAAAAGTGGTGAGGTCAAATGCTCAGTAAGGGTTAGAAATATAGTAGAATATATAATAAACATAAATGTTAGGCATGGTCAATAACTAAAAACACATTCCTTTAAAAATTATACATTGAACATAATATGGAAGGAGTAAGATCTGAATAAATAATGTAATAATAAAACATAATAATGGGTATTATACTAGTTTAATAACTACATGAAGTTTCAAATAATAGTTTCATAATTACGGAAAATCATACATCTAACATTATAAAACAACCTGTCAATGGCTCATCTAAGACATCTAAAAACTATTAAGGTATCGACTGAAACCATTTCTAAAAATGTGCAAGGCCTCAGCCAAGTCTATATCTATTTGTCTAATGTGACTTACTGATGTATCGAGGGATATAGTGGTCCCAAACTATCACATAATATGTCTAATGAATAACTAACATGAACATGGATAAAAATACATATTTATTTTTATTGAAATGAACATTTGAAATGTAAATATATTTCCATGAATATTAAGCATAAACACTAACCATTTCGAGTAAATTGGTGAATGGTTTTAAGATAGCAAATCCAAAGTCAAACTAATCATAAAAATTTATAATAAATATGGTAAATTGTTACCTAAAAATTATTCCGAACATTAAATAATAATCCTCAAGAGTGTTGAAATAGATGAAGATACTCTTATAAAATCATCGAGTAATTCTTGAGAAAAATACCTTATTAATTTGAAAAGAATTGTTATTTGGGAAAAGGGTTTGTATAAAACTATAAATGATGTAATATGGTATTTTAATAATAAAATGTATTATTTTAGGAATATTATAGTTTCTAAAAACATATTGTAGTGTGCCCTTGAAAATAAGTCAGAATTTGAGAAATTCCCTTAAGTTAGGCCTATATTTCAGAAATAATTTTTGAAAGACTCTTTTAAAACATATAATTCCCCATAAATGAAGTTATTATTATAGTTGGAACACATATATATATAATTAATGAAGCATTTTTTAGGTATAAATATTAATAAATAAGAATTTATATCTGTTAAGTAGATAATAACAAAAACATGAATGAAAATGGAGGTTCTGGTGGGAAACCCTTACCTTAAGTCAGAAAGTGTTCCTCACTTGATCTTAATGACCTGAATAATAAAATATAGGTTCATAAATTAAATATTATAGAACATAATTGATAATTAATTTATTTATTATAAACTTATTAGGTCCATTCTTTTCCTTTTTATGGGTTACGAGATTCAATTTCTTTGTTTGGGAGCATTTTCTTACTTGGATCTCCTGATCGACTAACTTATATTCATGTACATAAAAACATGTAAATGATTATGGTTTTCCAGAATATAAGTTTTATATTATTATTTAACAAACACCATATTAAATTTTAATAAAATTATTTTAGCTTTTGGTAGTGATGATGAATCATTATATAAAATTTTAATGACAGTTCTTTGTGTTAATTGGCATTTTTTATCACAACAAGCTCATTTTGATTTATAAGTTAATATAATATGTTAAAAAGGTTTACATAACATTAAATATCATATAATAAAAATATTATCGTCTTTTTCAACCATTAAAATAGTTTCATGAAGTGAATTTAATATTTTAATAGATATTGAAAACTCGACATCCTTGAATGTGACAAGCTAACACATCTTAGATAATGTTTTCATTTCTAGTATAAAAGATGGGGGGTGGAGTTATGAGGAAGAATTATTCCATTATAATAAAAAATAGAGTATATAAATTGTATTGGATTTATCAAAAAAAAATTATTAAAAGAGGTGAGGGAATAAAAAGAAAAAAAGAAACTTGAAATAGAACAAATGAAAAGAGGAATTGACCACTTGAAGTACTCTTCCTTAAGAGCTTATTTTGGGGAGAGGATTTGTTATTATTATTGGACCAATTGATAATGGACGTGGGGGAGGATATTGGGAGGATATTTCATTATAATTTAGACAAGTTATAAGGCTTGAGAAGAGTGAAGAGAAGATGGAGTGAGGGGTTTTTTATAGTGGACGAGAGGAGGGTGTTCCCATTATTTGGCTCATA
Organism: Viscum album; assembly: GCA_963277665.1. Classification (NCBI taxonomy): domain Eukaryota; kingdom Viridiplantae; phylum Streptophyta; class Magnoliopsida; order Santalales; family Viscaceae; genus Viscum; species Viscum album. The sequence goes on along the minus strand of OY728143.1, from coordinate 896,711,870 downwards.
ATATTATTATTTTACAAAAGAAAACCAATTGTATTGATTATTGGGACCCATAATTGTAATATGTTTATTTTATATTGAACCAATTATTCTTACATCAACCATGATGCTTGGAATATTGAATTTAACTAATAATGTATATATAAGTTAAATTACCATGTTTTATAATTCCTAAAAAAATCGATTATTTCATAAAAATCCCAAAAATTCACCCTAACAATTTGTCATTTTTTAGAAATCAAAAATGAACTACATTTTTGGATAATAAGTTTCTAAATATTATTAATTTAATTTTTAAATGAAATCATATTTTATTCAAGAAAAATAACTATTTTAAAACTATAATTCATTTTATATCACCTTGAAAAATTAATCAAGATCTTGTTATCTTATAAACATAAAAAAATACAATAAAAATATGATTTAATATTCATAATAGAAATATTAATATTAATATTACTATTCATAATGGTATGTTACTATTCACCAAAAATTATGTTTGACTTATCAGACACTAAATTTCTTACTGAACGCAGCCATGTTTATCAATTTTACAAAATTCAAATCACAGATTTAGAAAAATTATGTCAACTAGTTATGTTATAAAAAAATTATTTTGTAGAGGGTCAGTGATTAATATATTTAATATTAAATGTATTTGAAAAATATTTTAGTGTTACCCTCTACACATAATTTTTCCATACAGGTGGATGTATTATATAACTAAAAATAAATATTATTATTATATATATGTTTTCTTATCAGATTATCATTTCACTAAATTCTAATGTAGGTAGAGCCACCAGGTTTCTATTAGAATCCTTGGCAGGCTAGTCATTATTTATTCAGCATTGTTGATTATATCAGTTTCACCTACACAAAATTTTTTCAATGTTAATGGAGTTGATTACTTCTAGACACTGATTTTAGTGTTCTATTGTGATTGTATATCCCACCAAACTTTGTCTACGTTTGGTTCACAAGTAGATTACTTGTCTGTAGTTATGAAGAAGTGAAGGCACCCAGTTACAAATATTTGACATGCGTAGATTTTAGTTAAAGCTTGGAAGCAAAGGAACAAGCATATAATCAATATTCTAATGGAACAATCTTAACCATCTTGTGGAATTTTTTTAGTTTTTTATAGTTTTTTGTATTTTCCATATCACTATTCCCATTTTTGTATATTTTCATTCTATGATATGATCATGTATATAAAACTATGTAGTTTCCTTTGATTATTACTTAGTTTCATAGTATTTTAATCTTCTGTATTTTGTATTTTTTATATGTTTCATTTGCTTCATCTTTGGTGGGTTATTGATCCAGACGTTTTTGTATCAACTTATATTATGCTTCTAATATTATCTATTTATTATAATATCTAGTGTTCCACACTAATATATGGGTATAGTCTCCCCACTACACCACCATTACACACTCAATGTTAGTCAGAAGCCTCTAGAATACAGGGAAGCATGCTTGAGGTCATGTGATATACAAGCTCATGTGATGGGTTATGTGGATCCCGGTTTGGGATATTACATAAATATTCCAATATGTAAATGTAATTACTATGTATGTAAAATTCTATTTTGGGAAACACTGTAATTCAAAAGAGTTAATTAATTTGAAAAAAAATCTATATATCTTATAACTAAATGTACATATAGACTCTCACATTATATGTAAAGATATTTTAAAAAGTTAAATTTCTAATGATAATAAAATTTATAATAAATAAATTTTTATGTGATATTCCTACACTTAACTAAAATTTATTAACATATTTTGATACATCTGAATATAAATACCAATATAATTATATATAATAAAAATAAAAAAATAGATTATGGTAACAAATAATAATAAAACAATATGACTGGGATATATAATTATCAAAACATAGTAAATTAAGTTAAGAACTCACTTAGAAATTTTTATATGATACATGAAGACAAAATTTTAGGGCACATGATCCCATTTGATCAATAAAATCATTATTCAAATCTCAATTCAGAATTATCATTATGGTGAGTAATTAAATATCTCATATTCAGAGAGATTATAAATGTATTATGGTTATCGTAAATGAACTATATATCCATCAAGAATATATCCTTTGAAGAGGAAAATTTCAAGAGGAAATTAGAAATTTCATTCTCTTTCCTCATACACCAACCCTTTCATAAAATAATTATAATTTTTGCGTCTCTAAATCATATATATCTATTATAGGGGACATGATGATAGTGGATTGATTCAGATATTTCATCAAAACAAATGTGATTGAAAATCATGATTTTTCAAATCCACTTCCATGCAATTATCAGGTGGATTAAATTTTAGAGATGTCACTCTTTGTGAATTCCATGGATTATCATGAATTTATAATTGAGGAAAAATGAATGATCATGAAATTGAAAATAATATAACATAGGTTGTTTTTCATTTATAAATAAGAAAATTGACCATAGTCTAGAGTCTCTCTCTAAAAATGAATAAAAGGATGGATGAATTTGAATAATGACACAAGGCATGCAAGATGGATTCTCAATGTTGGGACATTTCTTTCTCTGATTCAGTGATAGTTTGATGGATTTTTGTTAACATTGATACATTTTCCTCTTCATAGAGATGCTAAAACTTTGAACATGATGCAATAACCATTCCTTCCTTTTCATCATCCTCATAAAATTTATCCTTTTCCTCTCCTTCATTCCCATTGGTGTTCATATATTGATGAAAATAGTCCAATTAGAACATTCTATACATGAATTGATGTTACTAATTCAATTCCACCACAACATATTTTGATTCAACAAGAAGTTTATTAGTCCAATAATTTTTTAACCAAGACATTATTTATCTGGTTTAATGCTTCAAATAGAGTGGTATTATTCAAATTAATTACTAAAGACTTCCTTGATACAATAATGGATGATTTGGTTATCATTCCTAATAAACATGCGTTGAATGTGATCTAACTGGTCTCTCATCTCACTAGGGCGTATCATGAACCATCCCACATATATCCCTCCAATACTATTATTGTGTCCTTTATATATGTAATGCCTAATTTTGTTAATAAATAGACCCATTTTAGGGACTAACATGTAGTTCATAACAAATATAATTCATACAGGTTTTGGTCATGGTTTCGATAAAATTAAATAGTAATATCAAAATCAAAATCAAATTTTTTTTATCTAGTAGACATGATATAATAAATATTAGAAATAAACGTGGACACTCTCTTTCACTCAATGAGGAGTAGTTCTCTAAATCTATTTCTCTCCTTTAGAATGTGTAATTCATGGGTATTATTATAATGGTGTTTTTATGGGGCTTAGGATATCTGTTCCACCTCATAGAGAACTACATCCTCTAGGGGAGCTACAATACTAGGGGGTTCCAACAGTCCAAAATAAACCTCGAATGGAACTATGAAGGATTTTATTTACAAAATAATGTGAATTAGAATATCTAAAAATTATAGTATATACATCAGTTTAGTGAACCTTACAATAAAGATGCATGAAATCCAATAATCTCTAATTCAGGATATCCATACAAGTTCTCAATGTTCATGATATCATCCTCTAATATAAAATGATCCTAAACATTTCATGACACATTTGGCTAAATATTTGACATTGGCCTCTCTTGGGATTTTCTAGTTTTACATGTAGTGGAATTTTATTACCGGTGTGTGGAAATTATGTGCTCATGAGCATAAAAAATAATCAAAACTATAAATATAGGGAAAATGTGTTAACAATACGATGGAATATCATGAAATTTTAATTGTGAATTGAATAATTTTCTGGAAAAAAATTCATTTACCTACTAGTACCAGGTTGAGGAGTACTTCCAACAACTAATCCTGGTCCAACTTTTCGATTTCAACTGAAGATAACTCTAGGGTAGGAGGCAGTAGTTGCATCATTGGAAACACTCCTTGATGGTTTAATGTCACTGCTCAATGTTATACAAACTAGGTAGGGAAAATTTACATATTTTACCTTGTTTTCTATCTAAATTTTTTTGTTGATATGTATCCAATATCTATATTCATGGGAGATAAAATTTGTGGTTGAGCCTCTCAAAAGTCAAACAATGACACTAATGATATCAATAGTAAAATAAATCATCGAATATTAAGAGAAAATTGAAAAATATTTTACCTTTTACTAGAAATATCATTGACCAGACCCTTCCCTATCAGTCGTATCACTTACATCTAGTGGAACCTCATCATCACCTCTCTCATTACCTTCATTTTCATGAACAATGTCCTCATAACAACCAAACAATAGATCCATCGGTTTATATAATATGACCGAGTAACTATTCTAATCAATCTGTGAAGTAGTTACATCTTCACAATCTATGATATAAATTTCCACCACATCAGAATTATTCTTTTAAGATATGTTAGAAGATATAATGATCTCTCTAGAATTCACAAGGATGACTTCATCAATCTAGAGGGGCTCCTAAATATCCTTTATGGGTCAATTTTATCTCATTGAATTTCACTACTACAATGCTTTATGAAATAAGGAATTAACAGGGAAGGGTGGTAGAAGAGCCACCACACCATTCAACGAAGAAGGGTCCATGTGTCTCACTATTTCCATGGAATTTAAGTCAGTGAATCTATATTCGGTGAATGAATCATATGGGTTTTCTCTACCAATTCTTGTCACAAATAGTTTTTAATTTCCTTATATTATTAGATCCTTCACCTAATGCACTTAGTCTATCATTTAGCCTCAGTGATATGATATAATCCAACTATTGAAATATTCAATAAACAAAATGATGATGGAATTGTGTGATGGAAACTAAACATCTATGTCTATTCACTACCACATGATCATTGTTTATAGTTTACAAGTAACCATATATGTATCTTTTCATGAATTATATTATATGAGGAATGGAAATTATTTTACACATACTAAAATTTTCAACTGAATGTAAAAGCAGTGTATTACTAGTTTTAATATAAATGATCATATATATAATTACCTCTTTGGATGATAAATAAAATTAATTATTTAATTTTGTTGTGTAAATTTTAAATTATTTTTTCAATTTGTTTTGGATATAGTGTAATGACATATTCGTTGTGGTATTTTAACATGTTTTGACCATTCAATTCTCTTAGGGAGTGTCTCTTAAACCAGAAAAAGATTTAAATATATATCATAAATCAATCATTTGATATTTTATTATAATTTATGAATTCATATGCTCTCATATATACTACAACATATCCCCTGTGTTATATGGATGTTCTAGAACAATCTCAATTGAAACTTCCCAGAGTATATATTTCACTGACAGTGATATAACAGTGATAACATCAAAACTACTAGGTTAATCAATCATATAATTTATAGGGATATTACAATTCGTATAAAAGAAATTTTATAATTATTTGGGTTATTTATACATGTGTATTTCATCTTATTAGATGAATATTAATTATATTACAAAAAAAACATGCTTGATGACTATAATAGTTCAGTTCCTTTAGAAAATTGGAAAAAAAATCCATTACAGTGAAATATCTTCAATATTTCCCATAAGGATCATCCCATTATTACCCCTATGTATAACCATTCTTCATAACCTATTGAAATTAAGCATAAGAAAATGTGATCTCATATGCTCAATTAGGGTAAAAAATAGATATTTAAACATAATATGGAACAAATGGGTATGAAAAAATGATCATAAAATTATAATATAATACCCTAAATATGAAATATGATATACATATGTCATGGTATAAATATTTTTAGTTCATAATAGATGAATCATAAGAGAATCACGAGAATAAGACATGAAATCATAACATAGGAATAAGGCATGTAATTTTTAGAAGACACATAAACATGTAATATCATTACCTATAATTCAAGGATCATTTCAAAAACTTATCAATGACATCGCGGGGATACATCTATTGGGAATGATGCACCACCATCCTTAGTTTCAATGCATTATTTGTAGTGGATCGGGTTTCCCCGTCCTCCCATTTTGAATCGATTTTCCCCTTATTACCATAGTGGACCAACTTTTCCCTTCTTCCCATAGTGGATGAAGCCCGTTGACTTGTTTCAAACCATCATCTGGTGATATATAAATATTTACCAATACATTGGGGGGAGATATAGGTCCCACCTGCAAAATAATTAAAACCATAAATAGGTATTCCATAAGGACATAAATAATTCATCATAAATATAAACTAATGATCAAAATAAGGATATACTACATGAATAATAGCCTTATTAAGTTATAAGTAACATCAAATAATATTATCATAGATGTAAAATTGTTTTAAAATATCATTTGAAATAATTCTTGATGAAAATATTCTTTCAGATTTGAATAAAGTACTTCTTAAAATAATAAATAATTTACAAAATTTTTTTAAATAAAAATAAATTGAATAATTATAAAATAATATTTGAAACACATTTTTATTTTCTTTGAAATAATTTCCATGAAAATTAATTAATGATCATCTTAAACACTTCTGAAACATTTTTAGAAATCATTGTTTTGATGGAAAATGAATTTTTGACCGATGAGAGAATAAAATTACAAGAAAATTATGATATCATGAAAATAATCATACTCATTTTATTACAATTCAAAGTTATGTATATACGTATTATAAAATAATATAGGTTTATGACATAACATGTGTCTCAAATAAAGGAAAATTGATACAAAATTTCATTACCGATTTGAAATCATTCAAACTCTAAACCCCATGAAAGGTAGATCATAAAATAGAAATGTTTATACCAAAAAATGTAATGATATTTTTCATATAATATATATTATTCAATTTATATTCACCATAATAAATAAACGAGTGTTTAATATTGAATAAGTCTCATATAAATATTAGTGAGACTAGAAATCCCCTTACCTTAAGTTTTGACTTTCATCATACACATTAAAACCTCTTGTATAAAAAATATAAGATTATTATAAACGTAAAAAAACATATTAATTTATATAACGATAGATATAATTTATTTATGATTTAATATTACACGTTTTTTAACAAATTCATGTTAATGATACCACTTTGTTTTTCATACATGTTTTGACTTTTTATTTTTTATCCTCCTGCATAGATCATGATTTAATCTTATCAATAATGATAACCAAGTTATAAATATCATATATATATATATATATTCAATATATATGTAATTATGGATATTCATAAAATTTATAGTAAGAAAATAAAATACACCATTCATGGAGAAAGTAGGTTGTACGTACGCTTGAACACTATTTTCATTTTCATTTCCTGTTGAATAAAGAAAATTATATAATATATTATAAATACATAATTGTTTTTAAAAATATATAAATAAGGTGTTTATTAAAACCATATTTAATCTATTTCATGTAATGTGTGAAAGAATCACATCACTTCATGATGGGAAAGTGCTTCGTACACACAAACGAAGTTATTATATTTCACAAAATGGAAATAGTGATAGAAAGTGTGATAAATAATTTATGAATCATAATAAAATAATAAAAATAAATATATCAAATAAAAACTATTATTCAATAATTATCATCAACCATTAATGGTTTTATTTAAATAATTAATGATATTGGTTTGGGAGGTGGTAGTCTATCGTTCACATGAACAATGATTATGTATCTCATTTGATGGAATTGTGTAGGGTTATAGGTCATAACCATAACATAACAACATATAAGTATATTTATGATAATTTATATATTATATAACCCTGTATAAAAACAAATTAATGGTTTTAAAGAGGAAATAATAAAAAACTATTCATTGATGAACATTACATTTTAATCTGGTATATCTTTTTTATTTTCACCAAAAGAACATCATGGGTTGGATTTTTAAAAACCTATGTATTATAGGATAAAGGTAGGGAATTTGGAAGGATATTTTAATTGATTTTTTAACTTAATAGGTTTTAATATGTGATGAAAAAATATGAATAGGTTCCCTTTTATAATAGAGGATAGTGGCACTCCTAGAATATCACAAAAGAGTTCTTATTAATAAATTTAAACATGATCAACATAATTCTAAAAGGGTATTGATTAGAATATAAGATATTATAACTTTATAATATCATAAACCAATATATTCTATAAAAATATGGTATTGTTTTAAACCTAATCATTTTGATTTACCCTTAGAAAACCTATTTTAATTCAAACTATCGTAAAAAAATTACCATTTAAAAGGTGGTAATTTTAACATATAATTTTTAATAAGGACAATAAATTTTCAATTAATGATATTTTAGAATATATACCTTCAAATATTTCCTTATTTAATACTTTTAATATTTATATATAATTTAATAAAAAATTATTTTTATAAAATATCATTAGTGTAAATTTTTACACTATTCAATCCATTGACATTAAGAAAAACAATACAGTAAGGCAACGTCGAAAAAATAATTTAATTCACTCATAATTGGTCATATTCCCCTTAAAAAATCATGTATAAATATAATTAAATAAAATATTATTTTTAATACTTATAATATAATTTAACAAAATTTTCATTAATTGAATAATTACTGCATCATCACTGTCAAATTTCAAATGCTAATTTTTTATTCAATAAATCATAAAAACAATCAATGATATAGATAAAAAATATATTGCAGAATAATTTTTATATATTAACATATCTTCTATTTTATTCCATATTATTAATATTATACTTATTAACAGTAAGAGTGTATCATTTTTTTCACTCTTTGATTTCAATAATATCAAGTCATTATTATGGAAAAGTGAACATTAAATAATTGATTATAGATACCTAGGTGTTAAGAAAAAAATTTAATTAAATTAATAATGTTTTTATATATGTTATAGAAATTTTATCATATTTATAATATTATTATGAACCTTATTTACTCGATTTATCCCCAAAAATAGAAAAAATATTAAAACATTTACTACTGATATTGTCCAAATATAAAAGGGGAATAATTAATAAATTTAGACCCTATTGTTCCAATTATTTAATCCATTTTTCAATATTAAATTCATATATGTTTTAGAAATTATTTTTAAATTAATCTCACAGATGGAACAAAACAACTCGTTTGTAAAGTAAAAATGTTCAAAAGTTGTAAATGTTTTTAAATCCAGCATTAATGTGAAATTTTTTCCAATGATATTAATTTGATTAATAGATATATAATTGATCTAAGTAAATTTTAAAACTAAACTAAAATATATTATTTCATTTTAAATATTTAAATGAAACAACAGTTTTGAATTATTATTTAGTATTTTTCACTATTCATTAAAAATGATTTTTCTGGAAAATTACCGAAAACATCACCCTATGATAATTACGATATTATGAATTAAAAAATAAATATTATTTTATCAAATTATTTTTTCAAATGTTTTGAAAATTAATTTTATTATCATTCACATAATTACTTAATAATAGTTCTTTTAAGAAAATTATATTTTCAAACATATATTCTTTACCAAAAATTTTATGCATTATTATTAATATTTTTTTTTATATAAATGAATTACAGATAATATTAACAATATGTTATTAAAGATAATTGGTATTAACATGAATGGATATTACATCATTTTAGATGAGTAATTATAACATTACAGAAATACAAACTTGAGGACTGTAATAGCTTAGTGTCTTTAGAAACTTGGAAAAATCATCAATTTTTTTGAAATATATTCAATGTTTATGAAAAATATATTTCCCTTTAATAAATATACTTAAGCTATTTCTTCATAACCTGTGGAAGGTAATCATTATAAATAGTGATATTAAATGCTCAGTAAGTATAAAAAAGGGAGATGTGTATGCATATCATGTACATAAGGGTATGAGAAGGTGATCATAATATTATACGGTCACAATCATAATGTAAAAAATCATAAATGTGAATAATGGACTAAATATTCATAGTTCACAATACATGAATCATAGGGGATTCAAGAGAAAAATCCGTGATATCATAACATAAGAATACGACATAGAATTTATAGAAGACATATAACCATATAAAAAAGTTTTCTATAGTGGCCAAATATTATTCCCAACAACATATTAGTGGAATGTTTTCAAATCGAAAACACAATTTGTAGTCATGGTCCACTCCCTTGACCATACTAGTATACAAGTATCAGTCTGAACACCATCTTAGTAGAAAAATTACTTTACTGAACCGATTTCACTCCCCATTCCAATAATGTCTATCTCATGAGATTTAAATATAACCAATGCATTGGAGGGAGATATAGGTCCCACCCATATCTTAATTAAATCATAAAAATGTGTTCTACAATATCATAAATAATCATTTCATAACCCATAAAATAAAATGGTTATCATAAACATGTCATCATATCTTTGGAAAATAGTCAATGCTCACAATAATTTCACCAATGAATAACCCCTGAAAAGAATAAGATGTAATAATAACATAAACCAAGATAGGGAAACAATATTCATGAACATAAAAACCATTAAATGGAAATGGGTTTCATAAAAAACTTGTCAGCTTAAACATGAACCATTCAACGAATGACTAACAGTTGTTTCATTAGATGATTTTTTGGTAAAGAGTAAATTATTTCAAATGATTTCATAATATATGGAGAAGGATTTTTTACTAAAAAATGTAATTTTTTTATGTAAAATATCATGTTAAATGAAAATTCTATTCTCGTATCATTTTTAAAAATTGTTTTCTTATAAAAAAATATTAGAAATTTCATTCAACACATGTCTTGAGGAAAATATGATTTCATCTTTAAAAAAGATTCATTAAATCATAATGAATTTTGAAGAAACTTTTCTTTTAAAATATATTTGAAACAATTATAATGGAAAATTGAAAATAATATGATTTTAAAAAAAATATTTTGAAAACTTATTATGAATGCATAAAAACATTTTGAATTCCTTTTTCATTGAAAAGCCTCTGAAAAATAATAAATATATCACTAAAAAAATTTAAAATATTTATTGATAAAATATATTTTAAAAAAATTAATAACACTTTTTAAACCTAAATATATTTTTAAAATATTTTTGGAAAATATTTTTCTGAAATAACATATATTTCTGACCAAAAAGATAAATAAAATTAGATTTTCGTAAAAACATTCTATTAATCATCGTGAGAACCAATGAGTGGTAAATGGTACTATTACATGGGTATAACATGAATAACATGAGGATAAAAAAATCATGATCATTATTTATATATGGATCATGAGTATTAATCAATAGAAACAAAATCCAATGCAATCACGCTAAAAAATGAGATTGTAGCAATAAAATCTTACCGTTATGGTAAAATTGGATCCTAATAACCAAGAAATAATAACATTAGATGAAGTATAAAATAACATAAAAATAATCATAATAATTATATATCAAATCAAATGGTATTATATAAACATTGTAAAAGCATATATGTTCATAGCATAACATGCGTCTCAAAGAAGGGAAAATGAGACAAAATTACCTTAATGAAATGGTAACTTTTGATCAATAAACCCCATGAAAAATAGATCATAAAATGGATAATTAAATACCAATAAATTTAGGTTTAATAATCATATAATACATTAATGGTAATTATATACAACACATAACTGAAGTAGATGATGAATACAGTGTGTATCTCACGTATATAAGAAAGTTGGATGACATTCTTTTACTACTTGAGTAACATTTGAATCATGAGATATGTGAAATAATAACATAAATTGAAACATTTAATATCATAAAATAAAGTAAATTAATGATATAACAATTCATGTGGAAGTATATACACCACAAAATAATAATAAGTGGTGAAGATTTAATATATCTTGTAGAAATAAATGCAAGATTAGAAAACCCTTACCTTAAGACATGCAATTATTCATACACAATAAAACTTCTATATAATAAATATATATTTAGTTTACATATAAAAAAGAATCATATTATTATATATAAAACCATATATGGATTTATTTTGACATTATATAACTTGTTTATTAATTATTCAATGTTAATGTAAGGTTTAGGATATTATCTTCTATGTTTTTTTTTTGTATGTTTTGACTTGTTATTATTGATCCTCTTAAATAGATCAAGATTTATTTATTTATATAATTTAAATTATGACTTAAATATCATATATATTTAGTATATAAACACAAATAATAATATATAAAATACAGTAATATGAAATGAAAAACACCATTCACTAAGACAGTAGGTTGTACATAAGCTTGAACATTGTTTTCATTTTATAATCGTATTAGAATAATATATGTACATGAAATATATATATAAACAGACACAAACACACACACATATATATAATATAATTATATTATAATTATTATTTAATTATATATCATATATGTTTACAAAACTCATCCTTTGTACATTCTATGTAATACGTGAACGAATCACTCACTTTGACGAGGAGATAGTCCATAAACCAAAAAAAGAAGTTATTGTATTTATACAAAGTGAAAATCATGAAGTTATATTTTATATAATAATTAAATAGTTATAGTGGGATCATAAATATAATATATTTCATATAAAAATATTATATCCATAATAATGTATATCCGTGAGAGGTGGTGAAGGAAAAAATTGGACGATGTCGTTTTGTGTGGTGGTATTCCTCCGTATAAAAAAATTGTATGTTTGTAACCATTTTATGGAATTTTTTGTAGTTATAGAAAAAAACCTTAGAATAAAAACATCTCATTATATGTAGGATACTTTTTTATTATATAATCTATGGATATAATTAATTATGTGGGTGGATAATGAAAATAATGTAAAAGAATTTTGCGGGATGATGTTACCTCTTATTTGGGTAAATCCTTTTGCATTGCCCCAAAAGGAATCCTTGGTTTTATATATTCCCAAAAATGATTTTAGGATAAAGGTATAATATTTTTTATTATATTTTCCCAGGTTTTGGCCAAGAAAAAGGGGCATGAGATGTGTATGGAAGTGAGGGGGTTGACTTCCATTTTATAGTGGAGGACTGGAATTCTTTTAAGTATAAAAAGGTAAACGCTATTGAGAGGATTCACATACAACATGTGTCTAAATCAAATTTTCAATGTTAAATCCAATAGTGTAAATGGTGAAATATTTCCATCCAATTAATTTTGTATATGTGTATAGGTTATTTGGCTACTTAAATTAACTTTTAACTACTACGTAATGTTGTTTTTACCTTAATTAGAGTAATTAAATTTAATTACATTCACTAAATTTTTTGGTAAGAAATAAAATTCAAGTTATTAAAAATTATAACTTATCCTGATTCAAAGTCATTAATACTTTATTAAATGTTATAATAACATATAAATTAATTTAAAAGTAATCCCATAGACGCGTCGTGTCATTGAGTTTTTAAGAGAAAGTGTTTAAAATTATTAATTAATTTTATATCCATTGGCTATGTTTAATTGATTATAATGACCTAACATGGATTAATTGATGTAAAATTGATCTAAATATTATTTAAAACCAATTAAAATATAATTTTCTATATAAATAAATTATATTAAAAAGAATTTTTCAATAAATATTTAGTGTTTTCACTATTAATCCAAAACGTAAAACTCTCAGAAAAATAGAAAAAAACTACCCAAATAAATTTTGATATTATGCATCAAAAAATGATGTTATTTTTTCAAAAAAATATTATAATTGTTTCAAAAAAAATATATATAATTGGTTCCCCATTAAAAGGATGTAAAATTACCTTTTGAAAAAATACAACTGTTTATTTAAACAATTGGATGTATTCTTATCATATGCTTATATAATATATTGTATTAGTTTATAGAAATATTAAATATATAACATATATATTTTATTAAATATATTCACCCATTTTTTTAGTTTATTGAGATAAAATGTTATTTTTACATAGAATAATAACTTTCTTATTATAGGATTTTATTTATTCTCTAATTGTTCTTACATTAATTTCCAATTAATTCATAACCAATGTATTACTTTTATATATATACTTTTAAATCATATTTTCACAATTTATTTAATATTATTCATCACTTCCATTCCAATATCTATATTGTAACTATATTAATACATTAATAACAATATTATTAGTATACTGTAGTTTGGTAAAACTCAACCCTATGTGTAATGAAATATATCTAACATATACATAATTATGAGTAACACAAGAATAACATAGTATTTTATGTATCAAAATCTAATATAAGTTTTTTGGGTACTGTAAGATAAATTTAGAGTTGTGTGAAAAAGAATTCGAACATAGTTCTATAATGTGACATTTGTTATATTCAGTGTTTTGTAAAATTTACAATATTGAAAAGAATAAATTAATTTGAAAACAAATTCACAAAATCTTGTGTTGATACATTCTACCCCGCTTAAAAATAATTTTCCCAATTAAATTATCATTGTTTAATAATGGATTCATTCCTTTCATAAACCCCAAAACATAAAATGAAAACTAAAACATTCTTTAAAAAGGGAATCTCAAAAACATAATAATTACCCAGTTTTATTTATAACTATGTTCCCACATAAGAGAACAGAGGTGGAAAGTGATAACAAGGAAAATGAATAAAAATATAACTATAATATTCAGATAGAGAGTTATAGAGAACATTTTGAAGTTAACGTCAACAATCAAAAAGCCATTAGCTATAGAGGTTTGAAAAGGTTCATTGATATCATAAAAAACGATGGTAATAAGATAAAATTTTCTTTCTTGAAATTTTTTACTAAAGTTGAATAATCTTCATGAGATTTTATACTTGCATGAATTTAGGAAAACCACATTGTTTCCTTTTCAATGATTAATATCTAGTTGACCTATAATTCAAAAAATATTTGGATAATTTTTTTTTCATGACGAATTAGAAGATCCTCATACCCATAAATATAATGATAGGTCATTCCATTTATATTTATCATAAATAATCTTAGAAAAAGTTAACCAATATGAATAAATCCTCATATGGGGAGAAACTAAATTAATATCTAAAACCTTATCAAATTTTTAACATAAAACATTCCATAAGTGGTTAACCTTATCACCCATCAGAAAGATGACTATCCAAAAATATAGAAATAAGGTTGATAATTTTTTTAAAAGACTTATCAATGATCTTCTATATATCATAAAGTATGTCTTATTTTTCATATACCAAACATATGAATATATTTATGATGTAATATCTTGAAATATGGTAACAACCTTAATTACCATATATCATTATTTAAAACATGCATTTTTCCTTATTAAAGAGACTATTGGATGTATTCCAAAAAAATAAATAATGATATAAACCCTATCCATGTAACATCCTTACCATAAAAATTGTATTGACATGGATAGAATGTGATACTCAACATTAAGCATTATCCACAAGACTCCAAAGGCTGGAAGTAAATGTATAATGGTTTCACTGCATATAGGGGACTATTTCCCATTTTTGAATCAGACAATTAACCAAAAAAATCATAACAAAACAACCCACTACATGATGAATTATAACAAGAATGAAAACACACATTTCAATTATCAAAATTTTACTTTATTCAGCTACCACAGTGCACAACTGCAATATCAAAGTAAATAGTGGGAGAAAACTAATAAAACTCCAAGACAACCACATCACTCTATGATCTAAAAGATCTATGCTCCAAATTCACCAAAAATCACAAGTATCATGATGTACTTATAAATATTTGTGATACATTAACTACTCCAATATCCTAGAAGATGACATCTGTAAAAGCATAGAAGTTTCGATGTTGGGGTGAGTACTAAAACATAGTAGGTTTTCCCCAGGGACCTTCCTACTCACACCACTAGTATAGAAAAGTTAGAAACATTTTTATAAAACAATTTATATAAAAAAATTATATTAGTTTATAACTCAATATAATCAAGTTCTTATATCAACCAGTTTTCCAGAAAACTATTTATTAATAAAAGAAACCAAAAATTCATTAAAACTATTTCACAATTTCCCTTTAGAATAAATATTCCATTCCACGTATTCTCTCATGCATGCATTGTTATGATAGTTCCATAAACATGAGCAGTTTCTTATCGATTTACCAAATCTTCATAAGGTAGTTATATCCCTTATGTCATTACACCTTTTGCTCCAAGCACAAGGTCATATTTCTACCACGGATCATAAATTTTATACAAACACACAAACCAAGTATGCCTCAAAACCATGATAATAAAAATTTTAAAAATTCATTTCTATACAACAACCATATTATTGAAAAACATTATCTAACAATCCATTTAAAAATTCTATAAATTCATTATTTTGAAATCAATATTTTAAAATCAAGAAACCAAATTAATTTCGAGAACAACATACCCCAATTAGAAAATTTCACCAAAAACCCTAAATCATCACTTTTGAGGATTTATATCTTTCTTTTAATCATAATTTCACAATAAATTTCAATCACTTAAATCATTTTGGTGCTAATCATATCAGTTCTAGAGAGAGGAGTCGAGATTGAAGCCACATACATTTTGTGTTTTTGAAAAAATGAAAACCAGAATGAAAAATGTCAGAAAACTAGTATAACGACCCATACTTTTCATACATTGTGAATACTTCAAAATTGAAGTACACTTATTACAACATATAACAAAACCATGAAAGGACTGTATAGGGATAGGGTCTTTAGAAACTGGGAAACATAAACAACTAGTTCATAAAGAATCTACACTATCTCCCATTTATTTCATCATATCTAGAGTCCCTTTTGGCATATCCTACTTAATAAACTTCTTCCTGACCTGGGGAAAGAAAACATACAAAGGGGTGTTCTCAAATTCTCAATAAGGGTAAACAAAATAAATATCAATCACGTCATATTCATAAGAACTTAACATTTTGGAAATCTTACCCTGCAAAAGAGATCAAAATTTCATAACATGGGATAAATCATGGTAGTGAAATATAATCACAATAATCATAACATAAAACATGAAGCTTTTTGGAATACACACATAATCATAGATAATCATTTCTTATTAGTCAAGACTCGTTCCAAGACTATCTTAGTGGACAAAGTCCATTTCTGAACCAAGTTCATTCCTCATTTCAGTCATGTTTTACTGAACCGGTTTAACCTGCCGTTCCATCCATGACTATCTCGTGAGATATAAAATCTTTACCCAATGCATTGGAGGGAGATATAGGTCCCACCCATCTAATAATGATACCATTCTTATGTATGCCACATAATCATAACCATACATCATAGCATAACCCATGTAATAAAAATGGGATTCTTAAACAACGTGACATCATAAAACAATTCATATAAGATAAAGGAATTAATAAAAATAATTCCATCACAACATAATCAAATCAATGTAATAATAGGGATTTAAACAGAACCCTTTATTATCTTAGATGGAGAATAATTTTGATAAAACACTTGAACTCCATTCTTGAGGAAAATATCCTTTCTACATCAAAAACACTTTTCCTTTATTAACATGTCATACAATTCTAAACTAAAAGAAGTTGATTAAAAATAAACTTGAAAATTTGTAAAGGAAGATTCTTGGAAATAATGTTTTAAAAATCCATTCATTCCGTATAAATTAAAAAAAAACATTCTTCTCATACTTTTGTTAGAAAAGTCAAAAAGTACCTCGTACGAAAAACGACAAAAGATTCCTTTCATATATTTTACTAAAAACTCACCGAAGGGTAAAATTTGATTTAAACAATTTTAGGTGGATGTAAATAACATTACATATTGAGAAAACATGGATGTGGATGATAAAATTCACACCAGTAAATTCCACTTTACAAACAATCTCAGATAAAAATGAGATTGTGATATTTCCCTTACCTTAGGTCCGATTTGCTTCATAAGTGTCCGAACCTCCTGTAGAATGATTTAAATAATTTCATTGACTTACTCCAGAATCATACTCATTGTTATGATATCATATATGGTCATATTCTTAGCTTACTATTAGTAATATTTCATTGCTACTTGTTATTCGGGTGTTTATTACTTTTTGTTCTTATGCGTGTTTTGTCGAATAAATTCTTATTCTTCATTTTAGGTTATAGATACTTCATTTAGAGAATATTTATAGTGTAATATATAACATATTTATTCACTCAATTCATTTATGTAATCTTTATGCAATGAAAATCATGTAGAACGAGTCGCATCACATCGTGGAGACGGTATTCCGTACGTACGCACGAGCGATGATATCATTCCCATGATAGTAGAATTGTATTGGAGTGTTTTTATACTATTTAATAATCAATATCACTTTAAAATAATAATATATATTCATTCTTTAAACCATTATACTCATCCAAGTATGGTGGTGGTGGAAAATAGATTACACCACGACGTGGAGACGGTATTCCTTACGTACGCACGCGCGGTGATTTCATTTTCCGTAGGATGGATAGATGGTGAAATAGGGTTGTTTCATACTTAAAATAACATATCAGTATATGATTGATACTGATTTTATTAATTCATAATGAAATAACTAAAGAAGAATAAGTGGAAGAAGAAATAAATTTGAAAGAATCGGTAACAGACATTACCTCTTCTTTGAAGCGCTTCTTTGAGAACTCCTTTTAGGGCACTAAAATTTGTCTTTGAATAAAACCATGACCTCTAGGATGTTTCTAGGGAAGTGTAGAGGAGAAATTGTCAGGGTTTTGCCGAGTTTGAAGGCTCAAAGTGGTGTGAGGAAGAGAGGGAGGAGGATACCTTTTATAAGGGAGGAGAGGGGCACCATAGGAAAAACTAAAATTATTATTTTATTATAAAGCCATATTCGGATTTAAATAGCTCCAAATTGATTTATTTTTAAGCTAAGGTGGGGATGGGTCGAAGTAAAATAGAATTTGGACAAGTTTAGTTTACTATTTTAACCTTATAATTTAGATTTAACTTAAAGTTAAATAATTTTACTTTTACCGTGTCTTTTTGTCTTCTTACAATATAAGGTTAATAAACTTACTATAACAAACCAAACGAACCCCATGTTGTTTATTATTAATATATATAACCTTATCTAAGTCATCTAGCTGAACCTTAGATTTTTAGGAATAAAATAACAATTAATAATATAATATTTTTTTGAAAACTATTTTATGCCAATTTTGACACTATTTAGTAATTTATTTTTTTAAAAATCATAAAAGAATGATTAGTTTGAAAAACGTTAATTAAATAAATACTAACATGTAATAATAACCTATAAAATTAGTGGAATTCATAAAAAGTCTCAAATTACATCTATTTGGGTATTTATAACATCAATTATGTCAATATTTCATTTATAAGATAATTACTGCATCATCTTTGTGTCATAAATAATATAAATTATCTAATGTCTAAAAATTACAGATAAAATACCATTATGTATGAAATATTTTTTCTTTCTAATGAATATTTATAGTATAATTTATCTTATGTATAACCCTATATTAAAAATTATTTACTTATTAAACTTTGATTTTAACTATTTTAACCCTTCTTTAGATAAATTAATAATAAATGTCCTAATCTAATCCAAGTGGGCCGAAATGGTCATATTTTATTCCTAAGGTTGTTTTTGGTCGAATTACACTTATCCAATAGAATTAGGACATGTGTTAGGGTAAAAATAATAACATTTTTACCCTTAATTACCCTATTTACATTTAACCGTGGTAAAAAATGTAAAAAGTTACTATTCACAAAAAATTATTTTCATTCCATTGAACCACATTTTAGTCATTGATATTAACCGTTTCTCTCGGATTTTCAAAATTCCACTCACAGAAGCGGTAAAATTAAGTTTTATGTAAATTTGCAAATTCTCCTAGGAGGTGGGTAAAAGACGGTGAAAAGTTCAATAAAAAATTTTATATATCTAAAATTATTATAAAATGACTCCAATGAATTTCATTGAACTTATATAGGTATTATGTATCAATTTTTCCCTAAAATAAATTTAAATAAAAAGTCGGTTTTTATATAGCAACCAAGTGTTTTCACTATTCATCAAAAATTGAAAGTTTCCAGAAAAATACCAAAATTTCACCCTAGGCTAATTTCGATATTCCGAATCCAAAAATGAAGTCCATTTTGAAAATTAAAATTTAAAAAATTTCAAAAAGTGGTTATTACTACTCATAATGGCCAGTTTTAATAATATTTTAATAGCATATCGTTGTTTAGTGAAACTCGGTATTGCGTACGACATAAGCTATTAAGGAAGGTTGCGATTGCGTGTAATGAAAGCCAAGCCAGTGTTGTGTGTAGTGAATGATTACTTTGATGATTATTATAAAAACAAAAATATTTCTTATAAAAGTCTCGGGTGCTATATGCTACCCCCCTTAAAATGAATTTCTCCCTCGAAATTCGTCACTTGTAACAACAAGATGAGGATACCTATCCCTCATCATATCCTCAAGATCCCATGTAGCTTCTTCTAATTGGGGGTTCTGCCATAAAACATTCACCAAGAGAGTGTTCTTGTTCCGTAGGAATTTTTCACTCTGATCGAGAATCTATATCAGTTGTTCTTCATAAGAATGATCTTGTTCCAGCAGTACAACTTCTGAGCTGAGTACATGTGAAGGATCAGGTATGTACTTTCTCAGGAGAGATACATGGAACACATCGTGAACATGAAAGAGATTCGGTGGAAGCGCCAATCGGTAAGCTACTTTCCCAACACGATCCAGTATTTCGAAAGAACCGATATTCCTAGGGATCAACTTTACCTTCTTTCCAAATCTCATTACTCTCTTCCAAGGAGATATTCGTAAGAAAACATTATCACCCACTTCAAACTCTATGTCTTTTCTTCGGTTATCGGCATAAACTTTTTGTCGAATCTGAGCTGCTCTTATGTGTTGTTGAATAGATCTGACCTTTTCTGCCAGCTCATCAACAGGATCAGGTCCTAATAGCTTTCTTTCCCCAACTTCATCCCAGCAAGTTGGAGTCCTGCTTTTATTTCCATAGAGAGTTTCATAAGGATCCATCTGAATGCTGGAGTGAAAGCTATTATTATAAGAAAATTCCACCAAAGTTAGGTGTTGATCCCAACCACCTTTGAAATCCATAGAGCATGCTCTCAGCATATCATCTAGAGTTTGAATTGTCCTCTCAGACTGACCATCTGTCTGAGGATGATATGCAGTGCTGAAACTCAACTCTATATCTAGATTCTGCTGAATACATCACCAGAATTTTGAGGTAAACCTCGGATCCCGATCAGATATAATGGAAAGTGGTACTCCATTCAATTTTACCACTTCCTTTACATATATCCTAGCAAGCTGATCTAGAGATAAATCCTCTCTAATGTCGATGAAGTGTGCCAACTTTGTAAGACGATCAACTATGACCCAGATAGCATTATTGCATTTGGATGTTTTAGGAAGTCATGTGACAAAGTCCATAGTGACGTTTTCCCATTTCCATTCTGGTATGGGTAATGGTTGTAACATCCCCTTAGACTTCTATCTCTCATCTTTAACTTGCTGAAAATCCAAGCATCGAGAGACATATTCAGCAACATCTCTTTTCATTCCATCCCACGAGAAGTACTCTTTCAGGTCCCTATACATCTTCGTGCTTCCAGGATGAATAGAGAATGAAGAACTATGAGCCTCATCCATCAGATCCTTCTTTAATTCAGGGATGGGAGGAACACAAACCTGATTCTTGAACTTTATTATCCCATCACAATCAAGGTTTAATTCAGGAACATTTCTCACCTTCTTTTGTAATTCTACATCTTTTTTCTGTGCCTATTTAATATTAACATGTATAGATGGTTGAACATTCATTTGAGAAAGATATGATTTTCCCCTTTCATTATAATTCCACGATCCATCCTTTGTAAATCCATAAATATTGGATCTTTTGTGATCCTCATCATGGATAAACAGGCATGGTCTTGTCCACTTAATGCATCTGCCACCTTGTTTGATTTCCCAGGGTGTTAATGAATTGAGTAGTCATAATCCTTAATTAGCTCCAACCATATTCTTTGGCGCATATTTAGCTCCTTTTGTGTGAAAATATACTTTAAACTTTTATGATCAGTATAAATGTCACAACTTTCTCCATTAAGATAATGCCTCCAAATCGTTAATGCAAAGATTACCACAGCTAACTCCAAATCATGAGTTTGGTAATTTTGCTCATGGATTTTCAACTGTCGTGAGGCATAAGCTATCACCATATCATTTTGCATAAAAAACACCCCAATCCCTTCGTGGATGCATCACTGTAGATCACAAACCTATCTCCACTAAAAGGTAGTGTGAGCACAGGTGCACTGGATAACCGTCTTTTCAACTCCTTGAAATTCTCTTCACATTCCTCCGTCCAAACAAACTTAACTCCTTTCTCAGTCAACCTGGTGAGTGGATTATATAATAGTGAAAAATCTTTCACAAAACGTCAATAATATCCATCCAAACCAAGAAAACTTTGGATCTCAGTTACTGTTGTTGGTCTCGACCATCTTTCGATAACCTCTGTTTTTGCTGGATCAACAGATATCCCCTCTTTTGAGATTATGTGACCCAAAAATGAATCTTTTTTAAGCCAAAATTCACACTTGGTAAATTTGGCATAAATCTTCTCCTTTCTCAGGGTCTTCAAAATAATTCTCAAGTGATCTTCATGTTCTTCCTTGCTCTTTGAATACACAAGAATATCGTCTATAAAGACTACCACCAACTGATCAAGATAATCTCTAAAGACTCTATTCATCAGATCCAGGATGATAGAAGGGAAATTAGTAAGACCTAATTGTGTCACTACAAATTCATAGTGTCCATACCTTGTACGGAAAGTCGTCTTTGGTATATCCTCCCTTTTGACCCTTAATTGATGATATCCTGAACGAATATCAATGTTGTAAAAGTATTGAGCTCCGTGTAGTTGGTCAAATAAGTCATCAATGCACGGGAGAGGATATTTGTTCTTGATGGTGATCTTGTTAAGTTCTCGATAATCAATGCAGAGTCTCATTGAACCATCTTTCTTCTTAACAAATAGAACAGGTTCTCCCCAAGGTGATGCACTAGGGCGTATAAACCCCTTATCAAGATTCTCTTGGAGTTGCTTCTTCAATTCCTGCAACTCAATGGGGGTCATTCTATAAGGTGTCTTTGAAATAGGCAAAGCACCCGGTACGAGTTCTATTGAAAAATAAACTTCACGTTTTGGTGGAAGACCCAACAATTTTTCCAGAAAGACATCATCAATCTATCATACAATGGGTTTATTCTTAATCATGAGTTTCTCACCAACCATTTGAGATAAATAACCTTCATTTAGTGGAATCAAGACCCATAAGATGGATGAAATTTCCACTGGAAGGTTATGTTCATTCTTGCATCGATAGACGATCAATGATTGATCTGGAATATGAAATGTGACTTACCTTCTTTGGAAATTGATATGATCTCCATATAGAGAAAGACAGTCCACTCCCAGAATCACATCAAATTCCACTATAGGTAGGATCACAATATTTGCAGGAAGCACTTTCCCACAAACTTCAATTGGAGAAGAATAATAAGCTTTTTATGCGACTGTTGTACCATTAGGGGTTGTCACAGCTAACTAAACATCTAATTGTTGATGTAATACGGTGATACCCTTAGAATATTCTTCAGAAATAAAGGAGTGGGTGGATCCAGAATCAAATAAAACATTTTCTACATTAGTGTGGATGGTAAGTGTACTATTCAACACTTTGTTATCATACTCCACATTGCTGATAGAAATTGCATGTGACTTTACATTGTCTTTATCCTTAAGAGTTTTTTGAAGTCGATCATCATAAACAACCCTTGGATTAGGGCTTTGATTGGAATAATGCCCCATTTCCTTGAACTTGTAACATTGAAGTGTAGGAGGTGCACTCTGTGTAGCCTTTTCATTGTTTTCATCAGTAGACATCTTCTTCCCATCATTGCAGCCTTGAAATTCCCGATGACATTCCTTTACACATTTGAAACATTTACTTTTCCCTTTAAGACAAATCCCTCCATGTTTCTTTCCACACTATGAGCATAAGGGAAAACTCATCTTATTTTCACTGTGCTCTTTAGATTTTCCTTTAAATTCCATTTTCCTCTTCTTATCAAACCCATATGATTGATGGGTTACTCCAATTTCTATCTCAACTTTGAGAGCACATCGAATGATTTCCTCATAGCTACTGATGTCCCTTATGGCTAACGCCCTTCGAAGTCTTGGTTTTAAGCCACTAAAGAATCGATCGATCATAATCTTAGGTTGGATAATAATACCAGAAGCGTACCTTGCAAGTCTTGTAAAATTTTCTTCATGGTTACCAACAAATTATTCATCCTTTTTCTTTAGTTCAAGAATCTCCTTCTCCGTCTTTGTTCGGAGAATACGAGGGAAGTACTTATTGAAAAATAAGTTATTGAAATCGTCCCATTCCATGGACTCAATTTCTTATCTTGGCCTCGTATTCTTGATAAGATTGCAACATTGATCAGCATCGCCTTCAAAACGATACACTGCTAGGATGACTCTATCATGTTTAGAACATTGAAGAACTGAAAATATTTTTCAGTAGTACTGATCCATTGTTCCGCAACTAATGGATCAGTAGACCCGCTGAATTAAGGTGGACGCTGTCTCATGAAGGATTCAACAGAATATTGCTCCATCCATTGCTCGTTTAGAAGTCCTGCATGATTCATATCTTGAAAGAGTTGTGTGATCATGGCTACAAGATTTTTCATTCCAGATCCCATAACGTTTGGTTGCTCAGGGGGGGAATCATTACATTGCCCGTCGCATTCCGCATTAACACAGTTCCTTCGGGTTCTAGACATTGACTAAAACCAAGAAGAATAGTGTGAGCAACACTAATTATAATAGGAAAACCACATAATCAAGAATAAAATTTCACACTTACGGTATTATCCTAGGTTATTCATGGCCATTTCTAAAACAATAAGATTTTGTTCTATGCTTAGACTTATCCTTAGGATTCTTACTATGGCTTTCACATCCTAGTTTCTAAAGGTTGACTATACCTTTCCTCTGATACCAACTATAACGGTCTGGAATTACTTTCAGTGGACTATAATTGATACCTATCAAGGAACTCCATGGGCGGCTACACCCCCTGGGCGGGACACACCACCATCCCCAGTGGCAGCCATTTCCTCATGAAGCCCTTGGCCGGAGAGCCATGCTTCATCCAATGCTCACATGTGAGAGTTCCCACGGATCAGATTCATTCCTACCTCCTTTAACTATGATACCAACTATAACGACCCATACATTTCATACATTGTTAATAATTAAAATTTTAAGTACACTTATTACAACATATAACGAAACCATGAAAGGACTGTATAGGTATAAAGTCATTAGAAACTGGGAAACATAAACAACTAGTTCATAAAGAATCTACATTGTCTCTCATTTGTTTCATCATATCTAGAGTCCCTTTTGGCATATCCTACTTAATAACCTTCTTCTTGACCTGGGGAAAGAAAACATACAAAGGGGTGATCTCAAATGCTCATTAAGGGTAAACAAAAGAAATATCAATCACATCATATTCATAAGAACATAACATTTTGGAAATCTTACCCTGCAAAAGAGATCAAAATTTCATAACATAGGATAAATCATGGTAGTGAAATGTAATAACAATAATCATAACATAAAACATGAAGCTTTGTCGCATACACACATAATCATAGAGAATCATTTCTTATTAGTCAAGACTCATTGCCAAGACTATATTAGTGGACAAAGTCCACTTCTGAACCGAGTTCATTCCTCATTTCAGTCCTGTTTTACTTAACTGGTTTAACCCGCCATTCCAGTAATGTCTATATCATGAGATATAAAATAATTACTCAATGAATTGGAGGGAGATATAGGTCCCACCCATCTCATAATGATACCATTCTTATGTGTGCCACAAAATTATAATCCATATATCATATCATAACCCATGTAATAAAAATGGTATTCTTAAACATCGTGACATCATAAAACAATTCATATAAGATAAAGGAATTGATAAAAATAATTCCATCACAACATAATCAAGTCAATTTAATAATAGGGATATAAATAGAACTATTTATTATCTTAGATGGAAAATAATTTTGATAAAACACTTGAACTCCATTCTTGAGGAAAATATCATTTCTACTTCAAAAACACTTTTCCTTTATTAACATGTCATACAATTCTAAACTAAAAGAATTTGATTAAAAATAAGCATGATAACTTCTAAATTAAGCTTCTTGTAAATAATTTTTTAAAAATCTATTCATGCTGTATAAGTTAAAAAAACATTCTTCTCGGACTTTTGTCAAAAAAGTCAAAAAGTACCTCGTACGAAAAATGACAAAAGATTCCTTTCATATATTTTACTAAAAACTCACAGAAGGGTAAAATTGGATTTAAAAAGTTTTAGGTGGATGGAAATAATATTACATATTGAGGAAACATGTATGTGGATGATAAAATACACCATAGTAAATTCCAAAGTATAAACAATCTCGGATATAAATAAGATTGTGATATTTCCCTTACCTTAGATCTGATTTTCTTCGTAAGTGTCCGAACCTCATGTATAATGATTTAAATAATGTAATTGAATTAGTATAAAATCATACTCATTGTTATGATATCATATATGGTCATATTCTTAGCTTATTATTTGTAATATTTCATTTCTACTTGTTACTCGGGGTTTTATTACTTTTTGTTCTTATGCGTCTTTTGTCGAATAAATTCTAATTATTATTTTTAGGTTATAGATAACTCATTTATAGAATAGAATTAGTGTAATATATATCATATTTATTCACTCAATTCATTTATGTAATCATTATGCAATGAAAATCATGTAGAATGAGTCGCATCACATCGTGGAGACGGTATTCCGTACGTACGCATGAGCGATGATATCGTTCCCATGATCGTGGAATTGTATTGGAGTGTATGTATACTATTTCCGAATCAATATCACTTTAAAATAATCATATATATTCATTATTTACACCATTATACCCATCCAGGTAAGGTGATGGTGGAAAATAGATTACACCACGGCGTGGAGACGGTATTCTGTACGTACGCACACGCGGTGATTTCGTTTTTTGTAGGACGGATAGATGGTGAAATAGGGTTGTTTCATACTTATTATAACATATCAGTATATGGGTGATACTGATGTCATTAATTCATAATGAAACAACTAAATAAGAAGAAGTGGAAGAAGAAATAAAGTTGAAAGAATCGGTAATGGACATTACCTCTTCTTTGAAGTGCTTCATTGAGACCTCCTTTTAGGGCACAAAAATTGGTCTTTGATGAATACCAAGACCTCTAGGATGTATCTAAGGAAGTGTAGAGGAGAAATTGATAGGGGTAGGCTGAGCTTGAAGGCTCAATGTGGTGTGAGGAAGAGAGGGATGAGGTTCCCTTTTATAAGGAAGGAGAGAGGCACCTTTGGAAAAACTAAAAATATTATTTTATTATAAAGCCATATTCGGTTTTAAATAGCACCAAATTGATTTATTGAAAAGCTAAGGTGGGGATTGGTCGATGTCCAATAGAATTTGGACAAGTTTAGTTTACTATTTTAACCATATCATTTAGATTTAACTTTAAGTTAAATAATTTTACTTTACTGTGTCTTTTTGTGTTCTTACACTATAAGGTTAATAAACTTTCTATAACAAGCCAATCGAACCCCAAGTTGTTTATTATTAATATATATAACCTTATCTAAGTCATTTTTCCAAACCATATATTTTTATGAATAAAATAAAAATTAATAATATAATATTTGTTTTAAAAACTATTTTATGTCAATTTTGACACTATTTAGTAATTGTTTTTTGTAAAATTTATAACAGAATGATTAGTTCGAGAAAAGTTAACTAAATCAATACTAAAATGTCATATTAACCTATAAAATTAGTTTAATTCATAAATAGTCTCATATTACATTTATTTGGGTATTTATAACATCAATTATGTCAATATTTCATTAATAAGATAATTACTATATCATCTTTATGTCATAAATAAATTAAATTATTTAATGTCTAAAAATTATAGATAAAATACCATTATGTAGGAAATATATTTAGATTTCTAATGAATATTTATATTCAACTTTATCTTATGTATAACCCTATATTAAAAATTATTTACTTATTAAATATTGATTTTAACTATTTTAACCCTTCTTTAAATAAATTAATAATAAATGTCCTAATCTAATCCAAGTGGGCCTAAATGGTCATATTTTATTTCTAAGGTTGTTTTTGGTCTAATTAAAATTATACAATAGAATTAGGACATGTGTTAGTGTAAAAATAATAACATTTTTACCCTTAATTACCCTATTTACTTTTAATTGTGGTAAAAAAAGTAAAAAGTTACTATTCACCAAAAATTATTTTCATCCCATTGAACCAAATTTTGGTCCTTGATATTAATCGTGTCTCTTGGATTTTTGAAATTCTACTCATAGAAGCAGTAAAATTAAGTTTTATGTAAATTTGCAAATTCTCCTAGGAGGTGGGTAAAAGACGGCGAAAAGTTCGATAAATTTTTTTATATATCTAAAATTATTATAAAATGACTCCCATGAATTACATTGAACTTATATAGGTATTATGTATCAATTTTGACCTAGAATATTTTTATATAAAATAAATAATTATTTAAATAAAAAGTTGGTTTTTAAATAGTAACCTAGTGTTTTCACTATTCATAAAAAATTGAAAGTTTCTAGAAAAATACCAAAATTTCAGCCTAGGCTAATTTTGATATTCGAAATCCAAAAGTGAAGTCCATTTTGAAAAATAAAATTTAAAAAATTCAGAAAGTGGTTATTACTATTTATAATAACTAGTTTTAATAATATTTTAATAGCATATCGTTGTTCAGTGAAACTCGGTATTGCGTACCACGCAAGCTATCATGGAAGGTCACGATTACGTGTAAAGAAAGCCAAGCAAGTGGTGTGTGTCGTGAGAGATTCCTTTGATGATTTATATAAAAACAAAATATTTCTTATAAATGTCTCGGGTGTTACAACTAGGTTGAATATCCATAGACCTGACTTAGATCTATTCCCTTTAACAGAAAAATTAAAATCTAATCATATTTGGGATCATAAACCTTAAATATACCCATAGTGGGCTTAGATATAAGAAACAACGAGTGATGGTGAAGTATATCTAAGAAAAAGATCATGAAAAATAAAGAATAATTATATTCCACAAGCAATCAGCTTCTAATCACAAAGGGAAGCCCTCAGATATACTCTGGATTGATGGAAGAAACTTCCTTGACCATTGAGAGAGACACATCCTATGTTAGGTTCACATAGGGGAAAAATGATGGGTCAAAAGCATAAAATTACCAAGGGTGACTTTTTTAAGAAGTATCTTCTTATTGTGAATGGTTTAGTCACACGGTAAGGCTAACTGTGAACTAAACATGCATTAGACACTACATTAAGAATGACTCCCACATGGTCTTCATACACTATATCCAAACCATGCACCAACCATGTCGAAGCCACTACATAAAACAACTAAATCCAATTTTCAAAGTGTTGTATTTCTACTAGGAAGACGCATAGTTTGAAATAATGGTTTATCAATTATGTGACTTCCCTTTTTCACTGATCTCATTATGCATGGTTTCCTGTAAGTGTTTCAGGGTTAACACAACCATCACACCACTTTTTCATCAGTAGAAAATACCCAAAACACTCAAAATTTTATCCAAACTCCCCCTAACAACACCCTTATACATTATATACATAAAATCAATAAAAAGGTTAAATACTAGAATATTGGTGTGATACATTCTCCCTACCATTTGGAGTTTCCTCTATAGAATGTAGGAAACCATCAATACCTTGAAAGAGTTATATCCACTGCTCTTTCATTTCCTTCTAACCTTTAGAAGTCTCTTTCTAAATCTGACCATATATCCCCAAAACCCTCACTAGACCGATGATTTTTCTATACATGAAATTCTCTTTCCTATCCAAAATTCACTTTGGGATATGATCCAATAAAGAATTCATCTCTAGGTTAACTTTATCCCGTCCAATCACATGGTCAGAATCATGTTGATACATTATCAACTAAGATACTTGGGACACATTATTCACATCACTAAAATGTGGTTGTAATTCCAATCGGTATGCCTCCACTCCAACCCATTACAGTACCTCAATAGAGCCTATATAATGTGAAGATTTCATTCCCTATAATTCAAAATGATGATGTCCATGCTTTGGAGAGATGATCAAGAACACATGATCAGTCATGATGAATGATAACAGACATCGACGATGCTCCATCTACAATTTCTGATGGCTCTGATCCATCTTCATACTATTGATGATCAAAAGAATCTTCATTATTATTTCTTGAATAGGGATTGGTCCAACAAGAGAAGTCTCACCTGGTTCCACCCAACAAAGTGGATAATGTAATTGATGAACATACAATGATTCAAATGGATCCATATGTATTGAGTTTTGATAGCTTTTGTTATATGATAACTCCACTAATGGATTTTTCTCTTCCAATGGTCCACTAAAATCCATTACAAAATCCTAAAAAATTTCATCCAATGTTTGTGTGGCCCTTAATGATTTCCCATCATTTTGAGTATGATATTCCATACTCATAGTCATCAGAGTCCTAAGGCCTTATAATATAGACTTCAATAAATGATACCTAAAACTCATATATCTATCCAATATGATAAAAATTGGTATTCCATGTATCTTTACCACTTCTCAATTATTTATTTTTCATAGATCCTACACCTTACGAGTTTCATGAATATGGATAAAATGATATGACTTTATGAGCTGATCTATAGTCACCCATATGACATCAAGTTTCAGAACAATAATTGGGAGAGCTATTACAAAATCCATAACAATATGCTCCCATTTCCTCACTGGAATAGGAAAATATTATAACATACCAACTAGTCGATGATGTTTTTCCTTAACTTGATGAGATGTTAAGAATCTGGAAACAAACTCATCAACCATTATTTTCTTATTGACCCACCAAAACATAATTTTCAATATATTATAGATCTTATGTATTCTAGGATGGAGATACCATCTCTAGTGGTTGTATGAAAGAAGAATTTTCTTCTAAGAATACATATTTACAACCATCTAATTCCTGAACCACAACACTGAACTCCCATCTAGACTCTAGCCCTCAACGGTATCACCACTATTGGGGTTTGACCTTATAGACACACAATCTGCATCAAATGTTTCTGTATCTATAAACCTCTTCACTAAGTCAAGAATCAAAGAAACAAGAATGAAAACTGCAACATTACCTCGGTCTCCACACTCCATACTCATGTTGGCTAGGACTGACATCTACTATCACTCATCAGGGGCCTCTTTCTTCAAAAGTTTATATGAATTCATTTTTAATGCATATGCCGCTGTATTTCCATTCTCTAGCATATACATCATCTCAAGGTAAATAAAATGTACATAATTCATCCATATTATTTGTCTCCAATTTCAATATCATTTTGAGAACATATGATTAATGCTCTTATGATCTATAAACACTGTAAATTTATCACCAAATATGTAATCATGCAAGTCTTCCAAACATGGAATATGATAGATAATTCTTATTTGTGTGGTGGGTTGTTATTCTCATGCACTTATAACTACCTAGAACCATAATAAACAATATGAACTATTTCTATGAAACCACACCCCATACTAGATCCTAAAGAATTATAATACAACTTGTACCCATAACATTATTCTATAAATAACAAGATATGTGCAGATTTATTATGAACAATTACCTCTTGAAAATAATTTTGACATTCTTCATCCCATTGGAATGAAACATTCTTATACATAAAATATCTCATAGGATATGATAGTCATTATATTTCATGAAAGAAGAATCTATAATACCTATCTAGACCATGAAAACATTGTATGTAAAGAAATTCTGTGCCGATTTCCAAAATATAAAAGCTTCTATCTTTTCTTGATCCACTAAAACACCTCCTTTAGAAATCACATGGCCATGAAATCCTACCTATGGTATCCAAAAGTCACGCATTGAGAATTTCTTATGTAAATGATCTTCCCTCTAGATTCCCAACACTATCGCCAAGTGTTGTTCATGCTCAGTCATTGTCATTGTGTACACCAATATGTCATCTAGAAACACCAGAATAAAAGAATCCAGATATCGCTATAATATCTGATTCTTCAATTCCAAAAACACCACTGGTGAATTAGTGTGACTAAAGGAATTACTATATATATTCATAATGTTCATGTCATCTTCACAAAGCTATCTTATGATTATTCTCCCTAGAAACTCGCAATTGTTGATATCATTATCAGAATTCAATCATAGATATCCACTAATATCCACTCAACTGATTGAACAGATCATCAATGTGTGGAAGTGGATATTTATTCAATATTGAAACATTGTTAATTTTACCATAATGGACCTAAATCTGATGAGTTCAATCTTATTTGTTTCCAAATAAAATCAGTTCTACCCATGGAGATGTGCTCGGAAAAATGAAACCCTTGCTTCAAAATTATTTCAACTACACTTTCAGTTCCCTGAATTCTATCAGTTTCAACTAATAATAATAAATTTAGATAGGACTGCTCCCTATGAGGATATCAATCGTAAAATATACTTCCCTACCTAGTGGAAACAATCACGGATTTCCTTCACAAAGATGAGGTGATGGATAACATATTTCCAGAACATTTATTCCTCAAGTTCATAGAGGTATAATGACCCCCAAGACCCACCTTCAATAGGCCCTAGAGTGTAGACTAGAACCAAGGGTATATAATCACACGTAATATTGAAGGCATTATCCTTTTTATTTAGTAGGATCTATAGATAATATGGTAAATCCCAAAAAACACCAAAAGTGGACGTAAAAGTAAAGACAAAAATATTCATTCCCATATTCATGTTCCAATAATAATTTTTACAACGTACAAGATAACTCAAAAAGGAATTGGAAAAATAAAAGAAAAAAGAAACATCAACGGTCCTGACGTCCGAGCTAATTGAGTCTGGAATGGTCCTCGATGTCCTCTAGGAAACCTAAAAGTTGATTTATATACGTAGGGTGAGAATACATGTATACTCAGTAGGGAAAACCAAAAGCTCTCGTGCACAAGTGGGGAGGCATTCTATGGCCCCATGAGAAAAGGAGATAACCAAACCACCTAGCTCGGAAACTATCTTCCCAAACCACACTAAAGAACACTCCCCAAATAACGCAATCCAAGTAATGTAATCGTAATGACAAATTAATTTATGGGTACCCTGCAGCACTTTCCCAGTTGTTATTGAAGACATCCTATGAGTCAGACCTCTCCCGCCATTCCTTCCACAGTCCCACGACCATCCCCTCGCCCACAAAAACCCGGGCCTCAACAACCACATGTAACCACACCCGTAGGCACCTTGTACAAAACAATTATCGCTATGCCCGAAGACACCAAGGCCAGAAATATTTCTACGCCCACAGACACCTATGCCTCATCCCAAAGACAACTGGGAAAGAACTTTCCTGCACACACTTGGGCCAACCACCACAACATGATCTACCCAAAGAATTTGGGGCTATCATGGACCTCAGGCCATCACATTCTGCCACGAGAATATTGGGATACTCGAGAAAGGGAGTAGAAAGGGATCTAATAACCTGCCACTCATAAGAGTGTTGGAAAAAACACCCTCCCCCATGAAATGGGGGTGTTCAGCACAAAGTGTTCATCTTGTGTGGGGTGCAAATAAGAATCATAAGAACTAAATTAAACATAGAGGTAAATGAGCACACTTTCCAACCTAGGTGTTCCAAAACTAGCCCATACACAAACACCCTCATTACTGATCATTTATAAGAAGCACCCAACCCCAACCAAGTCACAATGCATTCCTAGAAAACAATTACCCATTGAACCAATCCTTGTTTTCATATTCAAGTGACTCAATTTACATAATTCTTCATTACCAAGAAACTAACAGGAATAACCACTAGCCAAGGAATGAAAGACATAGCCAATTCCCAAATTAATAATTCACTCCAAATTATCTGGGAATGTCACAACAAAAAAAGGTATTTGTGAGATCCCTCAATGTATTGGAACAAATCCAAGCCCCACCATATGGACCCACACAACCATAGATCTACAAACCAACAACTACACCACAATTGGGGATCCCATCCCCATCTATGTCACCCCACAAGAATCAAACACAACAACCACACATATTACCAGTATATAGCAGCGGAGTCTCCAGATTCATTCACACCATTCACTAAGTTCATTATTTCTATTTCGTTAACCAGGGTGATCACACAGGGATTCTTGTTCAATGGACATCCATTTAATCAACTGAGTTTACATGATTAAAAAATTTCAATGTTAAATCCATTTAGGCATCGTAGAATTAACCAGAAAATAAGGTTTCATTAGTCTCCAAGAAAGGACCACCAACGACCATGATTTTCAATGGACATAAACCCATAAAATTCACCACATATAAGCATTGATAAAAGAGTATACATGCATCATTAAATACACCTCTTCATTCTTTAATTATCCATTTATTATCTTTGTTATGGTTTGGTTTTGTCCATCCCTAAAGGAAAAATTATAATACCCACCCCTCATTACACACAGTAAGAGAGAAGAAGGAATAACCCTACTTGTATGATCAACGATCGATGTTTTTTCTTGATGTGATACGATCTATGGATTCATGACTTATAGGGGAGGAAATCCAGGGGCTCCAATAGTGGGTAGGAAATGCTCTAGTATAGGCGCACAACTGGCCTCGAGAATGGGGACTCCAAATGCACCACTGAAAGGAAAAGGGACCCGCTAAGAATAAGAAGGAATTCCCTTGCAATAAAAAAGAAATGATCTTAGAGTTATGGGATATGAATTTTTAATGGATTTAATGGTGGATCGTGGTATCTCCACATAGTTGGGTGGTTACACCTGATGGGATTAATTTTCATTTAATAATTATCATGAAAGAGGGTACAATAACGACAACGAGTTAAATGGTTTCATCTAAGTAGAGGAAACACGTAACTGGGGTTGAACTAGAATGTATGGGAAAAGGGTGTGACACCGATGAAAACCCACACGTTTTGGTAAGTCATGTGTTTCCCGAATCTTTGGGGATTTTTGATAACATTTGTGGAAATTAATTGGATTTGAAATGGGTATTTAAAACACTCTTATGAAAAAAGATATACTGTGGGAGTGGAAAAAGTCTGAAACCAGAAAAAGAACAAGGGTGGGACACCATTAGATAAGACACCTTAAGTGGTTCTATGGTCATGGTGCCACCATCATAGTGCCACCCTCACAGTGCCACCCTCACAGTTCCAACATCACAGTTCCACCATAAGCGGTTCCCTAATTTTGGTTTGTGACTGTGATGATGATACTGTCACAATGCCACCATCATGTTGCCACGATCACGGTTCCACTGGTTAGGTGGGACACCATAAGCATTTCAATAGTTACAGTGTGAAACTGAGCGCAGTTCCACTTTTTCGGTGGAACCAGTGGATGGAATTGAGATTTTTGCGAATTACTGGACTAGGAGGGTCTAGGTTGTTATATCAGATGCCTCTCAAACTATTATCACCCTTGAGAATCAAATTAGACACAATGAAAAGAGTTGGATCTGAACAACCACCTCAGAATATTCCTCTCAATAGTAAACCACCTCTACATATCTGAACACCTCTCCCTCATGTATCCATATGAACAGGTAATGGCCATACCATTTAGACATATGGATTAGGGAGTCCCTTCCTCCAGGTCAAGATATTGTCTGCTTTGGGCATCACTGACTCTCCTGCATGGGTTTAACCGTATCCACTTTAATGCCTCTTGATTAGGGATCAGGTCCTCAAAACCCTACAATCATGACTCTTCACACACATCGATAGAACAAGGGAAACATCCCATTTCATAGTTAACAAGTGTAAACACTACATCACAAGAAATTATAAAACAGAACAGAACAAAACTCAAAACAACTCTAGGTACTGATCACGCATTTGAGCCTCGCATTCCCATGTACCCTCCTCGAGGCCACCATGACTCCACAACACACAAACCAAGGGAATGGTTCATCCATGAAGAAAATTCTCCTCATGATCCTCGATCCTCATTAATATCACTACAAACATCATATTATCCTCGATATCTAGCTTTTAGCAGTTGAGGACATGAGAATCATCATGTAGATACTGATGGAGCAGACTCACATGGAGGACGTCATGCACCCTCAGTAGTGGTGGTGGTAGCACCAGGTAATAAGACACTTCGTCGACCCACTGCAAAACCTCCAAGGGTCCGAAGAACCTAAGAGAAAGCTTACTCCCCCTACTGAACCTTCGTTTCCCACACTGAGGGGAGTTCTTCTAGAAAACGTGGTCCCCAACATCCAAATATAGGGGTCTACTTATATGTTTGAAAAATTAATTCTACCAGTCCTGAGTATCCTTCATCATCTCTCCAATAAGCTGAACCTTCTCAGTCATGACTACACTACCTCCAGGCCAAGAACACCTACTTCCCCGACCACTGTCTAGCACACGGGTGTGCAACACGACCACCCATATAAGCCTTCGATCAGATCCATGCCAATGGTAGAGTGATATCTACTGTTTTGGGCAAGAAATATAAGATTTAGGTGTCATACCCATGATCCCTCATGATCCAAAACACATGCTCGTAGCATACACTAAAACATCTGGGAGGTGAGTTTTGTCTGACCATCTGTCCGGGGGTGGAAAGAAGTGTTGAGGCATAGTTGGGTTCCAAAAGAATGATGAAATACCTTCTAGACCCATGAGGTAAACCTGTTATCTCATTCGGAGACTATGTACATCAGAATTCCATGCAGCTGCACCACATTATCCACGTACCGCTATGCTAGGGCATCCATCGCCCTCGACTCCTTGATTTCCAAGAAGAGGGATGATTTCTTCAACTAGTCCACCACTACCCAGATATCATCGCAACCCCCTTTAACTCTGGGTTGTGTTGTGATGAAATCCATGATATGTCATCCCACATTCACTCGGGGACATATAATGGGTGTAACAGACCTCTTGAGATGCAGTGTTCAGCCATCACCTGCTAACAGACAAGTAATATTTCCTCAACCGCTACCACTGCCCGCTTCACCCTAGGACACCAAAACTGACCCCTCAATCCTTGATACATTATATAAAATACTAGATGTACCGCCAGCACTATGTTGTGGAACTCTCCAAGAACTCTCTCGTGAATTCCTACTATGATGAACAACTTTCCATTAAACAACATCTAATTCTTCCCATTCTCTAACCATCCACCTAGAGGATCCCCCTGGCTAACATGATCACACATGACATTAGCCTCTATGTCCCCCCACTTATACTCCTCCATCTACTACAATAGAGAGGACTTCACTATCATATGAAATAGAAATCCTCTTCCATCCTCCACACATGCATCTATGTATAGGGAAGCCAACTCCACCATCGACTTCCAATCATCTGTCGACTCTCGAACCACATCCTTCTCCGACTTCCTACTCAAGGAATTGGCCACTAGTTTTTCTACACCTTCAGTGTGAGAGATTTCAAATTTTTAGTCCTGACGAAAATCCATCCACCTTTGCTTTCAAAATTTCAAGTCCTGATGGGAGATGATATACCTCAAGCTCTTGTGATCCATGAAGAACACATTGCGCTCCTCGATGAGGTAGTGTTTCCACAAATTTAGTGTGAACACAACCACTATGAGCTCCATGTTGTGGGTGGCATAGTTAGGCTAATGGGGATGTAAATTCCTCGACCCATAAAATATTACCCCTGTTGTTGCATCAGAACACAACCCAAGACTTATCCTAAAGCATCATAGAACACCAAAAACATCACCCCTTCTTCGGGAAACCTCAACACTAGGGAACTATCAAACTTCCCCTTCAGATAACTGAAGTTTTCCTAACATTTCTCACTGTACACGAAGGCATGGTCCTTTCTGGTTAAGGATATCAAAAGAGCTGCAACCCGAGAGAAGTTAGGTATGATCCTTTGGTAATATCCTGCCAGACCCAGGAAACTCAGAACCTCTATCATATTCTTGGGTGCTGCCTAAGAAACAACTGCCTAGACCATTGATGGGTCTACTTTTATCCCCTTCTCAAACTCCACTTATTCAAGGAAGTGCACATCTCGGTTTAAGAACATACTCTTGGACAACTTCCCATAGAGCTGATGATGACAGAGGACATCTAAAACCATCCTCAAATTCTCAGCATGATCCCCATCTGAGCTTGAGAAGATCTGGATGTCGTCAATAAACACCACTATGAACCGATCTAGATATTCTCAGAAGATAGATTTCATGAGCCACATGGACAGGGATGGTGTGTTTGTAATGCCGAACGACATGACCACGAAATCAAGGTTCCCATATTTTCACCTGAAGGTAGTCTTTCAGATGTCACCCTTCTTCACCCTCAATAGGTGATATCCGGACCATAGGTCGATCTTGGAGAACCATCCTTCCCCATTCAACTAATAAAAATGGTCTCCTCTAATCAGAAGAGGGTAACAATTCTTGATCATTACTGGATTCAGTCTTTGTTAGTTTATGCACAGCCTGAGACCACCATCTTCCTTTTTCAATAACAAGACAGTAGAACCCCATGGTGACACACTTGGTTGGACAAAACCCTTATACATCATATCGTCAATCTGAATTCATAACTCCCTCAAATTTTAAGGTGACATCCAATATAGAGAAATTGAAATTAGATGGGCACCAGGTTTCATATATATCCAAAACAGAACATAACGTCGAGGGGGTAGAGTCACCACATCTTTAGAGAAGAAGTCCATGAACTCACCAACAATCCCTGATGATTCCACCATTTCAGAGCCCACTGGCGGCTCATCTAATAAGGAAAGAAATGGCTCCACTCGCCAGCAACCCTCCTGGAAACCTCCCTCACCAATGAAAGTCACATGTCGGCCGCCCATATCGGAAAACACAAACCTTCTCCATAAGCAGTTGATAAAGTAACACATATATAACATCCAGTAAATGCCTAAGATGACATCATATGGCTGCATCTATAGCAAAATAAGGTCCCCATTAGACTTATGTGGTCCCAACATCAGTCTACATCCTCGGAAAACACGAGACAAGTTGGTATGATCTCTGAATGGTGTACTCAAAACAAGGGGTACAGAAAGCGCATTTGTGTCTAGACCCATTGAATGGGATTTAATGGGAGAAAAAGGATTGTGAAGCTCCTGAATCAATCAAGTTTCATGCAAGAGTACTAAACAAGCTGATCGTACCTCGAAAAACTTCTGGCCTTACTGGAACTGCTTCCTCTAGAGCATGAAACTGCCCACACCCAGCTCCTCTACCCCTCAGCTTTTGGCTGCCTCCCCGACCACGCCCTAGTGGAGGTCTCTGAGGACTTCCCTAATTTCGGCGTCATCCTACAATGCATTCTCTCAGAGGATCAAGATCATGATGTCCCTCCTTCTACTACTGAAAGGGCCTGGATGAAAACTATTACTGCTTAGGTGGGCACTAAACCTATCCACCCCAACTGTATTGTACTCGGTCTGGGCACTGATTCTGATGGTGTGCACAGCTTCCATAGATAAATCATATTGGTCCAAGGCCTACAAATAAAGGATGAGGACTGAGATATCAATACTGGAACTATCAGGGCCTACTCCCCACTAGCCAAAACCTTGAAGTCCCTGAAGCTGGAGGCCTGCTACTGACAACCTTAGTCGTTGACGAGCCCAACTGGATAACTAATTGAGGCAGACCTCCCACTATGTGCATAATCTCCATCACTTAATCCTTCTTTTGGACCTCCAAGTATGTTGATAGAGTGAAGGGAGTAACAACATACTGAAGAGAATGTCGGAGTGCTTCCTCTAAACGTCTCGCCCGAGACACCTCATCTGGAAAGATGTTAGGAGTAAAGAGAAAGAGATCCTTGAACTTGATCTCCAACTCTCTCACTAACATACTCTCCTACTGAAGGGAGAGTAGCTCTTGCATCTTCTCATACATCATTTTGGAAGAGAAGAATTCTTCTTGGAACTCCCTATCAAATTAAGTCCAGGAAACATCAGCCTCCATCTTCTCCCCAAGGTAGAGTGTCCACCACTAAAATGTTGCTCCCATCATTTGGATTATAGCCATAGGACTCGAGTACTCCGTTAGATCCCAGATCAAGTTGAAAGAAATCACAAGGTCCTTGATCCATCTCTATATCCCCATGTATGAGACACGGTTCTCGTACTTTCCAAGGGTCTTCCAATAAAATGAACGAAGCATCCTCTTCCACTGGCCATACTCATCATCTCGATCAGCCCTCTGTTGATTAGTTAAATCAGCCTATTCGGCCTCAATTTCCCAAACAACTTGTGGTTGTCATCCAGGTTACATAGTTGCAAGGTAAACAAGGAATGGATAAGCCAAGTAGTGTAGAATATTTCATTAAAAAAAATTATTAGACATTTTATTTATTTTAAACACCTAAAATAACCAAGAAACACAAGAAAACCAGTCATTAGGATGCATGTATCATTCATGGGGTCTCTACCCTGAAATTAGTGTAACCTAACTTGGCCTTTTGGTAGGTCAAGATTCCTTGCATCAGATCATGAGGGGCCCAAAAATCTCAGGTCCTTGCTGGTCTTCCCTGACCTATTTCACAAACCATGATCACCTAAAACTATTTCCCTACCATCACATGCAATCCTCATTATGTCTAACTCCGAACTCCATCCAATCTCTAAACAAAACTCTCTTATCATACTATTCTGTCACGACCCGCCATCACCAATATGAGAGAATGGAAAACATATTTTCAGACCCTTCCTTCCTCAAAATGAAGGAGAGATAATGACCCATGGGACCTACCTTCAATAGTCCCTAGAGTGTCTCCTAGCACCAAGGGTATAGAATCGCAAGTAATATGGAAGGCATTACCCTTTTTATTTAGTAGGATCGAGAGATAAGATGGAAAATCTCAAATAACACAAAAAATGGAAGTAAAATTAAATCCAAAACAATTTATTCCCTTATGCATGTTCAAATAATATTTTCTAAAAATTACAAGAAAAATCAAAAGGGAAGTACCAAATGAAAATAATAACAACAATGTCAAAGTTCCTTCTGTCCGAGCTAAAAGAGTCTGGAATGGTCCTCGATGTCCTCCTGGATAACTGAAATATGTTTCATATGTGTAGGGTGAGCATACAGATATACTAAGTATGAAAAACTAGAACCTATCGTGTGCAAGTGGGGAGGAATTCTAATTCCCCGTGAGAAAAAGAGATAAACAAAGAACCTAGAAAGGAAACTATCTGCCCAAAACTCACCAAGGCAAGATCCTTAAATAATTCAAGTCAAGTAAAGTAATAGTAATAAATCATCGATGCTTGGGTACCCTACCACTTTTCCACTAGTTATTGAAGACATCCTACACGTCAGACCCCTCCCTCCATTCTCGTCGCAGTCCCACTGCCATCCCCCTGCCCGCACACACCTGGGCTATACAACCACACATCCCACCCACAAACACCTGGGCCTCAACAAGAACATGTGACAACACCCATATATACTTGTGCCAGAACAACTACCACTATGCCTAAAGAGATCTGGGCTATAAATATTTCCACACCTGAAGACACCTAGGCCTTATCCCGAATACACTTGGGAAACAACCTTCCCACTCACACCTAGTCCAAGTTCTACAACATACTATGTCTGAAGAATCATGGGATATAATAGACCATAGGTTGTCAAAGCCTACCTGAAGAATCTTGGGCTACATAGGAAAGGGGGCAGAAAATGAGCTAATAACCCGCCACACATAGGAGTGTTGGAAAAAACACCCTCCCCATGAAATGGGGGTGTTCAGAACGATGTGATCAACTTGGCTGGGGTGAAAATAAGATACATTATAACTAAATTATACATATAGGTAAATAATCACTCTTCCAAACCTTGGGGTTCAAAAACCAGCCCATACATAAACACCCTTTTTACTATTCATTCATTAGAAGAAGCACAACCACAACCAAGTCACAACTCATTCACTGAAAAAAATCCCCCCTGAACTCATCCTTGTTTTGATATTCAAGTGACTCCATTTAAATAATTATTCAGTACCAGGAAACTAACAAGCA
This sequence comes from Viscum album, assembly GCA_963277665.1. Taxonomy (NCBI): domain Eukaryota; kingdom Viridiplantae; phylum Streptophyta; class Magnoliopsida; order Santalales; family Viscaceae; genus Viscum; species Viscum album. Next base: position 896,669,386 of record OY728143.1, on the reverse strand, counting down.
TAGAAACCAGCCAAGGAAGAAAAAAACACATCCAATCACTAAATTAAGCATTCACACCCAGTTCTCTGTAATGTCACAACTAAAAAAGGTATTCCTGAGATTCCTTAATTTACTGGAACAAAACCAAGCCCCACTATATGGCCCCACAATACCATAGATCCACAAACCAACAACTCCACCATTACAGGGGATCCCATCCCCATCCATGTCACCCCACAAGAAACAAGAACAAAAACTAAATATATTACAAAGAAAGAGAAAGGGAGTTTCCACATTCAATCACACTATTCATTGAGTTCCTTCTTTCCATTTGTTTTACTATGGTGTTCACATAAGAATTATTGTTCACTTTAAATCCATTTAGTCAACCGAGTTTGCGTGATTTACCAATTTCCATGTTACAACCAATTAATCATCGCATAATTAACCAGAAAACAAAGGACCATTAGTGCACAATAAAGGACCACCAATGCCCATGATTTTAAGTGGACAAAAGACCATACAATTCACAATATATAAGAATTTATAAAAGAGTAAAACAACATCATTAAACACACCCCTTCATTCATTAAAATTTGATTTATTGTATTTGTTAAGGTTTTGTTTCATCCATTATCTAAGGGAATATTATCATACCCACCCCTAAAGAAACACAGTAAGAGAAACAAAGGAATAACCCTACCTGGATGATCAACAATCAATGTTTTTTCTCCATGCGCCAAGAACTGCGGATGCGCGACTTAGAGGGGAGGAAATCCAGGGGCTCCAAGAGTGGGCAGGAAAGGATCCCACACAAAAGCACCACTAGCCTCAGGAAGGGGGATGTGAAACACACCTAGGAAAGGAAAAGGGACCAGCCAAGAAGAAGAAGTAATTCCCCTGTGATGAAAAGGCGAGACCCTGGAGTTACAGGATATGAATTTTGAACAGATTTAAAGTTGGATCATGGTTTCTCCATGTTTTTGGGTAGTTACACATGATGTGATTAATTTTCATTTAATAATTCTTATCGGAGAGGTGGCCATAATGGCTATGAGTAAAATGGTTTCTTCTAAATAGTGGAAACACATAACATGGGAAGAACAAGAAAGTATGAGAAACGGGTGAGACACCAATGAAAAACCACATGTTTTGGTAATTCAAGGTTCACCTAGATCTTTGGGGATTTTTGATATCATTTATGGGATTTAAATGGATTGTAAAGTGGTATTTAAAACACTCTTATGTCAAAATATACATTGTGGGAGAAGAAAAAGTAAGATAATAGAAAAAGCAAAAGGGTGGGACACCATTTGGTGTGACACTGTAAGTAGTTCCATGGTCACAGTGCCACCATCAAAATGCCACCAAAAGAGGTGCCACCATTTCGGTGTGTGACTGCGATAGTGTGAACCTCACGGTGACACCATCACGGTGCCACTATTTTGGTGTGTGACTGTGATGGTGTGACCGTCACGGTGCCACCTTCACGGTGCCACTGTCACTATGAAACCTTCACAGTGCCACCAGTTTAGTGGCACACAGTAATCTGTGCCACCGTTTCAGTGTGGGATCATGATCGGTGACATCGTTTCAGTGGAACTGTTTGATAGAACTGATTTTTTGGAAATTTACTCTACCATGAGGGTACATCCCATTACAGAAACCCATAGAATTTTTCTGGAATCAAAAATGGAAACTAGTCCACCATTATTTGAAAACAATTTTATTTAATCTCTTCAATTTATTTTGATGTCAACACCGCTGAATGGTATGATATTTTTCCCATTGCAGGTGAAAACAAGCCCATTGAAACTATCATTATACTATGATCTCCTTGAAAGATATGATCAATTACATCTTCAGTTATAAAAATGATCGTTCTAGTTTAATAATCGACGTGAGCTTTGAATGTTTTCAACCAATCTGTAACCATAATTAAATCATAGATATACATGTCAAACGAAGATAAATCCCATTTCATCAGGGGTCCATCAACGTTTATAGAACATTATCTAAAAAAGATTCTTTGTATTCTCTTTGTACAAGAGGATTTTTAATCCTTATAATAAAGGGAATCGTCTCAGGTTTTGAAGTCTGTAATTCAATAATTCGATAAGCAATAAATGAGGATTATGAACTAGTATCTAACAACACTTTCATATGGTTAGACATTAAAATATTTATACCTCTCATCATAGATGATCCAACATGATCATCCAGAATCACCTGATCGGCTCCATATAATTTCCTCATCACATCAATTAGCTCTTTTTTTCGACTATGATTGTCGTTATTGAGGAGTTAAGGTATTCCTAGAATCACAATGGATGAATCTATATTGCTAAAAAGATTGATTTTCCTGCCCCCTCCCCATAGAATCATATGACATCTATGATACATGAGAAGTGTCTTGGGCACCTGAACATGGAGCATTGTGACAATAGCAATGAAGAAACCCCATGTTGTTTTAATTATGGAATGATCTTGGTGGTGTTGTGAACTCTCTCTTAATGTTGTCAAATAAACCACATTGGAAAAATAATTCTTGGATCATTGGTTTTAAAGGATGGATTACTAGTCCCACCATTTGATTTAGATTCACTCTCCCTCTTTGAATAGAAGTGTCCCTCTTTCTATTACTCCTAGTATTAGAGCTCCCACTAGATCCTGTGGGTATCAACAATCTCTCTCCTCCCATAACTCTTGATATGTCTCATTCAACTACTGTTTCTTGATTGACTATCTCTGTATATTTAGTAATACAAAGTAAAATAATCATTGAGTGAATCTCCTCTCTCAATACTGATAAAAATATATTCACCTTCAAGGATGGACTACCAGCATATTTGGGTGAAAAGAACACAAAATTCATGAATTTGGATGCATACTTAGATACATAGATATTTTTCTAATTTTGGATAAATAATTATATTGTCCTTTGAATATTTTATGTGTGATGATAGAATTATTTGTTGAAAATTTCCTCAAATCCTCCCAACCAAGGCCTTGAACCTCCTTATAATTTACTATTAGATCCCACCTGTAGCATGCAAGAACAACCAAAATACGCATTGTCAGATTGACTTTCATTTCTACTGGTTTTCCAATGAAATCGAATATAGGATTCATCCTATTCAACCATACTTTATCCTTTTTTTGTTCTAAATCACCCCAAACGAGGGGTGGATTCTACTTTTGGAATAGGATGGAATGATCCACTTATATTTAATCATCAATATAATTCTAAATGTCTACATCCTGAAATAAATGGATAGTACTCTAAACTAGTTGTTGGGTCACCTATGCCTCATGAGAAACAACATTCTCCCTAGCTTCATTTGGTTTGTTTCTAAAATACATATCAGGTAAACAAATATAATAAACCTGAATGTTATAAGTCCTACTCTAGAAAAATAGAAGGCTTCGCATTCAAAATTCTATCATCTAAAAAACCACAAAATTTCATTCCTAAATTATCATTTTCCACATTCATATATTTTGGAAATAAAAATCACTAATTTCTTTTGAAAATAAAACTATTTTCAAAATACCAAAATAATGCTATATTTAATAATCATTCATTTGCAAACAATTTCCAAATCATTCAAATATTGAAAAATTGCACCTAATATTATATCATTACTCAAAATGAAATATTTAATCCTAGTGGTATTTTATTCCTCTAATGAATGTCATGCTCGTCTCATTGGCAAAACCCATGATAATGTGTTTCCAAAATCCTATAAAGATCTCCAAAACACTTATTTACCCAACACCCTAGTAACATGAAGTTCAACATAAAATGGAGCGCTAAGTATTTTTATGCTCTACATTTCAAGACCCGACAATCTTACTCCTTTCAATGATCCCAACGTAAAAAATATAGAATAATCAATTTCAACTATAAGACAGACAGATTTTATGACGACATGTTCCGTAAGGAAATGAACAAGTTGATACTATTTTTCTCAAGTAGACAATTGGGGTAAGAAAAAATAATACCATTCTAAACATCCTGCCCCTCCTCAATTTATGGAGTTAAAGAGGAGGTTCCACTCATCCTTAAGTGACTTATCTATGGTTCCAAAGGTTGGAAATAAATATCGAAATGATTCAATACATGTGGGGGATGACTTTCCATTTACGAATAAAATAAATAAAAAATAATTAATAACCAAACAAACCATTATATTCATCATTATAACAATGAATGAAAACTGACATTTCATTTATCAAAATGATACTTGATTTATCTATCATAGTAGAAGACTGCTATATCAATAAAACCTACGAGGGATAACTAATAAAATACCAAGACAATAACAAGACTCCAAACATCATAAGCTCGATGCCCCGTCATCCCCAAATAGCACAAATATCAAAAATTAGTACTAAATTGGTGTGATACATTACCTTTACCCATGTCCTGATATAAGACATATGCAAAATCACCATAGTTCCAATGCAAGGGTGTGTACCAAAACATTGTAGATTTCATGAATGACTTCCCTACTCATGCCACTAGGATAGAAATGTGAGAATAATTTATATAAAAAATTTTCCAATAGTTTTTAAATCAATATATACATAATCTACATCAACCAGTTTTCCAAAAAAAAATCATTTATTATGAAAAGAAACCAAAAAAATGATTTAAAACCATTTCCCAAGTTCCCTTTTTCATAATCATTCCATTCAATGTATTCACCAATGCAGACATCATTATGAAAGCTTCATACTCGTGTGTGGTGTCTCATCAATCTACCAGGTCTTGACATGATAATTATATCCAATGTTCCATTACACCTTTGGAATCGTGGACAAGGATATATTTCCACGAAGCTTCGTAAATTCATTATGAACACACACACACAACAAGTATTCACAAAAAACCATGAAAATCCAAATATTCCAAAACCAAATCAATTAAAAAAACTTTTTTATATCATTTTCTAATAATTAAATTGAAAAATAGACCCAATCCGTATTTTAAAATCAATATTTTAAAATCATCAAACCAAAGCATATTGCACAACAACTTACCACAATTCCATAATTTCACCAAAAACCATAAATCATCATTAAAGAGGATTTATATAATGCATTTCACCATATATTTATAAAAAATTTCCAACAATTAACCAAATTTGATACTATTAAATTTATTTATAGCAATAATTCTCAACAGTGATGCCACATACCTCGAGTGTTTTCGTGAAAATGAAAAACAACATGAAAAAACGTCACAAAACTGAGTTTAATGTCCACGAACTCACTTTATATCTCTCCCCTAACATAAAAAAAGCCATGTATAATCATATTTGGAATCCAATACATTATATATTCCCACATATGGTTTAGATATATGAAACTGAGATAGAGGGATATATAGATCTAATAAAAACATCAAGAACAATCACATACCATGAGGAATCTGCTTCTAATCACCAAGGGAACCCTTCAGATGAAATTCGGATTGATGGTAAAAACATCCTTGACCTTTGACATATAAAAATCACGAGTAACAAATATATTGTTGAAATGAGGGGTTAAACACATAAAATCAACTAGATACACTTATTAAAGAATTGGTTTCTTACAATGCAAGGATTAGTTACACAGTCAATCAAACCTTTTGCTAATCGTGCATTAGCCACTACCTTAAGGATGACCCCTGAACATTCATCTCACATGGTTTCTAAATAGTGTTTCAACCATGCTGAAGCAACTACTTAAACATGAAAAAACCCATTTTCAATGTTTATTCTTTCTACTAGTCAGATTCATGGTTTACATAAAGTATGTGCCATTACTTTTTCTCCTGTCACACTATGCATGGTTTCCTTCAACTATTTCATGGTTTCCAAAAAACTGTTCCCCACATGTGCACTGGTATAAAATCCCCAAAAAAATCTGATATTGTTCTCCAAACTCTTTAAAAATTCACCCTTATATTTTATATTCCTAAAAAACACAAATATGGTTACAAACCCGAAACTAGGGGTGTTATAATCCATGATAGCATAAACCACCTTTTTAATAAATCCTTAATCAATTCTAAGGTAATCGGTACTATCCAATTTACTTCATCATATCCATAATATCATTGTCCAAATATCATTATCTCAATAATAGGGTCATATTAAATGGTTTCTTTCCCTTAATCTTTTGTTTCCCATCAATATCACTTTTCAATTAAATCCCTTTTTTTCATTAGAAACAGTCAACATATTCTTTTAAATCATTATAGAAAAACACAAACAAATCCTTATATATTTCACAACTCATAATTACTGAATCCACATAAATAAAAACATTGATTATTCAACTTCATAATAAATCCACTAACAAGGATACCTTATCCTATTACATAATAACTCTTTAAATTCACATTTCACTTATTTCCTCTAAATCCTCAGCAATATAACCATTACACATAAGACCTTATAGGTTATTTACTTGATCTTTCCACTTGGAAAACTAATTTTCATATTGATCCTTAATTACACAAATAAGTCATTTTACTGTTAATAATTTCCTTGGGATTATAATATTCACATCCATTGCATTAACTGAATTCTTTATTTTTCTTTTACAGTTACTTGATGTGTGCCATTATTTTCCACAGTAAAAAATTCTTCTTTTTTACTCTATGATATTCACTTGGGTTGTTATTTCTAAAATCATGAAATAAAGGAATATAAATATTCATTCCTCCCTTGTTTCCATGAATTGAACTCTCAGTGAACTCCATCTATATCTTCTTTGGTGAGTCCTAGATTTGGTTGTGGTATGTTTTTAGTCATGTTTTGTGAAAACTAATTTGGCATGATTAAAAAATCCTTCCATCCGGTGATCATCCCATTCGACTATTCAAAATAAAATTATCCATAACATTCGGAATTAACATTGTTACTATTGGTTACCACCATTAACTAAAACTTGAAAGCATATTATGATCATCACTTATCATAGAAAATAACCACATAATACTAGAACATAAATTATAGTATCTCAATATTGTGACACATTATTTTATATCTGTGACACCATAGTCTTAACCATTTGGACATCCATATAAATATCCATAGAAATATACCTAGTGATATCACTGAGGTTTTATCATCCTAGATTCCAAAGGATGACTATACCATACCTTTGATACCAACTACAGTGACTCAGTCTTATCATACATGGATATTAAATCATTTTAGATGAATATTCAATACTTTATAATAATACATGTCGGAGGACTGTAATAGTTTTGTTACCGTCGAAACATAGAATAAAATATTCTATATTGGTGAAAGATATTTAATGTTTCCCATAAATATATTCCCCCTTTAATACTTCTACTTAAAATGATTCTTCGTAACCCGGGGATAGGAAATGTAATAAATGGTGATCATAGAATCTCAGAATGTGTAAAAAAGGGAGATATGTATTCATAACATGAGAATAAGGGTATGAGTTGATGTTTATAAAATTAAAAGATCATACCATGAAAATAAGAGATCATAAACCTGAATATTTTCATCAATATTGGTATATAATAAGTCATGAATTACAAATAAATCAATAGAATAAGCCTTGAAATCATAATATAGGATGAAGATATAGAATTTTTGGAAAACACATAAGAATACAAAAATGATTTCTATAGTTTCTAATGATTAATTCTAAGGCCATATTAGTTGAATGGGTTCACCCCCAGACCATCGTAGTAGTCATGGTTCACTCCCACGACCATATTAGTAAGAATAGTTCACTCCCAATACCATATTAGCGGAAAAGTACTTTACTGAACCGATTTTACTCAACATTATAGCCATGTCTATCTCATGAGATAAAATTCATTTCCCAATGCATTGGAGGGAGAAATATTTGTCACCCATCTCATAATTAAGTCATACACATGTGTTCCACTTGATAAAAAAATCATATCATAACCCATTAAATGAAATAGGTATCATAAACATGTCGTTATATCATAACTTATGGAAAATATAAACGTTTCATAATCATTTAATGAATGAAGACCCCCTAAAAAAAGAAGGTTTTTATAGGCATGTAACCCATTAATGAGAAATGGGCGTGAAAAAAATATAAATTGTTAAATATAAATGAGTTTTATTAACAACTTGGCATACTAAACAAAAAGCATTCAAATAAAGAAAATTATGGTGTCCCTGGATAATATCTAAAAAATATAAAAATAGTATTTCAATGTATGTCATCTTAGATGTTGAAGGATTTTCAAATATAACATGGAATATTTCATAATGAAAATGACTTATTATTTTAAAATTTATTTAACAAAACATTTTCAAAAATCATGTTCGAATATAGAATTCCTTGAAATATGATTTAATACATTTCTTGAGAAAAATATTATTTCTTATTTAATAAAAAATACCATAAATTATTTTGAAAACCTTTTTCTTTAAAAATATATTTCAAATCCTATAAATGATGAATTAATTTTTTTGGAATTTTTTTTAAAAATTACATTGAAAACATAAATTTAATGCATGGAATCATATTAAATTTTTTTTTTCATTAAAAAATAATTGAAAAATTATAAATAAATATTGAAAAAAATTTGAAAAAATATTCAGTGAAAATATGATTAAAATCACTTATAACACTTATTAAACATGAAAAAAATTTTAAAATATTTTTATAAAACATTATCTTGAAAGAACATGTACTTTTGATGGAAAAGAGCAATAACATCAGCTTTTTGAAAAAAATAATAATTTTAAATACCAAAGTGTGGGAAATTGTTCTATTACATGGATATAGCATGAATAACCATAGTATAAAAAAATTAACTAGAATTATTGAGATGATTTTCTTGATGATTCATTAATGTAATCATAATCCTAATCAATCTAGATAAACAATGTTATTGTAGCAATAAACTCCTACAAGTATATTAACATTAGATTCTAAATAAAATGAAATAAACTGATTAAATAAAGCCTAAAATATAATTATAAAAAGAATAATAATTTTATAATATCTCATTGGTAATTATATACACCTAATAAAAAAATATAGGTGCATGACATAACATGCGTCTCAAAGAGGGAAAAATGATACAAAATTACCTTACTAATTTGAAATCATTTGGCCCGTAATCCCCATGACATATTGATCATAAAATTTATATGTAAAAATTCCTAAATTAATGAACGGAAATAATTGAATAAATTCATGGGAAGTATATACATCATATAAAAGAAAGGGGTGGTGAATATGATATGTATCTCACGAATATAAGAAAGTGAGATAAAATTCTCTTACTACTTGAGTAGCTTTTTAATCATGATATCTATGATATAAAAACATAAATTGAAACATATATTATCATTAAATAAATTAAATTCATTTTATAATACCTAATTGGGTAGTGTATATACTACACAAAAAAAGCAATTGGTTAATGTGGCATATATCTCAAAGCAATAAAAGTGAGATGAGAAAACTCTTACCATAAGTATTGAATTTATTCGTACACATTCAAAACTATTATATACTAAAGATAGTCCTATTATAAATTTACCATAGAAAAAAATTCTTATATATAATACCATATATGATTTTATTATACCATTATATTACCTGTTTATCAACAATTCCATGTTAATGTTACGTTTCGGGATATATCTGCTTAGTTTTTTGGATATGTTTTCACTTTTTATTCCTGATCGTCTCACATAGATCATGATTTACATATTTCAAAAATATAAAATATAATATAAATATCATATATTATCAGTATATAAATAATTATAATAAACAGTAAAATATTGGAATATAAAATATAATACGTAGTTCATGGAGATGGTAGGTCGTACGTACGCATGAACACTGTTTTTGTTTTATTATTATATTGAAAAAAATAAATTAAAGAACATAAATGAATAGTAATATATAGTATCATTCCAATAGAATAATTATTTAGTATATATTATATATGTCTTCTAAACACATCCTTCATACATTCCATTTAAAATCTGAAGTAATCATATCACTTTGTGTAGGGGGTAGTCCACACATCTAACAAATAAAGTTATTATATTTACAGAAAATAAAAACCATGTAGTTTTGATTTATATAAAAATTAAATATGTTCAAATACATAATGAACACCATATATATATATATTTAATACATTATTTACAACATAATTCCCAACCATGAAGTGTGGTAATGAAAAAATGAACGAGATTGTTTTGTGAGGTGGTAGTTTGTTGTGCACACAAATAGTACTTTCATTACATATTTAATGGAAGTGTGTATAGGTGTAGATCTAAAAAATTTAATAAAAAATTATTTGTATATTTATGCCACGTAGGATATTATATAATATTGGGATAATAATATTATTGGGGTGTATTAAGAAAAGTAAACAAAATAGTTTGTGGAAGGATGTTCCATATTTTTTGGGAAACACATCTTTGTTGGCACCAAATCGAATCTTTAGTTTAATTTCATACAAAAGGTATTCTTCTAGTATGAAGGAATGGAAGATGGTTGGAAATTTGGGATGTTTTTCTAATCAAAAGGGCTTGATATGAGTGAATAACTGAGCGGGTGAGTTCTTTTTTATAGTGGAGGAGAAGCAACATTCTAGTAAATTTATAATGATAAACACTACTAAGAAGTCTACCTTATATCATGAGTCTCCAATAATTTTCTAGTTTCGAGATAATTTGGGAATTGGTATAAATATTTACATGCAATGTATTTTAAAAAAAATTAGGTTAATTGGCCTATTAAATTAATGTTTAACTACAAAGTAATCTTGTTTTTACTTTAAACACTTTAATAAATTATAATGAATTTCACTGATATTTGTTTTGTGAAAAAATATGTTTATATTTTTATAAATTATAAATTATGATTATTATAAATATATAATCCATTTTTTAAAATTCTAATTGTAAGTTTAGTTGAATTTAATTTAAAATTAATTCTGTATATGTGTCATGACATCAGATTTTAAGGCGAACATGATTAAAATTTTGAATAGTTTTTATATCCAATTTCAAAGTCAAATTGTGTCCAAGTATCTAAATTAGATTATTTTATTTACGTTTATCTAATTATAATTTCTAAATATTTTAAAATAAAAATTAATGTAATAAATAAATTAGATGAAAAAGCAGTTCTCAAATTTAAAATAAGTTTTTTTTCACAATTCATCAAAAAATTCAACACCTCAGAAAAATACCAAAAATTTACCCAAATTAAATTTTGATATTACACTTTTAAAATAGAATTTTATTTTTCCATATTAAAAATATAAATATGTCAAAAAATATATCCAAAATGGTTTCAAGACTATAAGGGGGTAAATTTACCTTTCGAAATTATGCCACATTTTATTTGAAAAAATTGGTTTTTTTATTATCGTATGATAATAAAATATATTATATTATTGTAAAATTTTTGATTGATTATATAATATTAAAATATTTATAAAAACATTCATAAAAATTGGATTTTTTATTTTTTTAGAATTTATAATGGTGTTTGTATACAGAAAAAAGGTTTTATTAGAAAATGAATTTCATTTTTCTCAAATAGTTCTTACTTTAATTTCTAACTAATTGATAACCAGAGGATCCGTTTTATTTATATATTTTTAAATAATATTTTCCCAATATAGTTCATATTATTCATAACATAAATTCCAACAATTTCATGGTATCTATAATAAAATTTCTATAACTATTTTAATTGTATATTATAGTTCGATAAAACACGGCCTTGCGTGTAACACAAGAAAAACATAGTTTTTAATATACAATAAGCTAATATAATTATTTTTTGTAGTGAATTTTTAACATTTTTGTTCTGTCAAACTCTATATAACCACCTTTATTTCATATAATATAAGTTATAATCATTATTACATGAAATGTGGAATATTGAAAATATTAAATTAATTCGAAAAAACTCACAAAATATCAAGGTATTATAGCTATTAGTATTCATATTACTATGTTTAATGGTTATTTTATTACTATCTCATTAACATAATAATATAAAAAATATGTTTTTTCATAGAAACTCAATATTTCGGGTTACGTAAGCTATGTTTGGGTTGTGTGTAGTGCTAGTTAAAAATGGTATCTCATGCAATTAAAACCACAAAATAAGTTTAAATTATTCGAAAAAGATCATGAAAACTCTGGATGATACCTTATACCACCTTAAAATGAATTCCATCCTAGAAATTCATTTGTTTGCTACAACCAAATGAGGATACTTATGCCTTATAATATCCTTAGGATCCAATGTTACTTCTTTAACTGGTTTTTCATCTAAAAAATAATAACCCATTGAGTGGACATGTTTTGTAAAACATTATATCTACAATCCATAATTTTTACCAAATTATCTTCATAAAAAATATCATGATCCAGCGATACAACCTTGGAGTTTTTTACATGGGAAGGATCGGGTATATACGTTATCATAAGAGATACATCAAAATATCATGAACGTGGGAGTGATTTTGTAGAATATCCAATTGATAAGATATCATTCCCATATAATAAAGAATTTTAAAAAAGATATCTCACCCTTGCAATTTGAAATTTCACTTCAAAAATAAATGGTGGATGGTAGAGAATTTCATTTTGGGATACCCACATCATAAAATAACTTCAAAAAACATCTTTAAAAATATTATTTAGAAACTAAAAGGATACCCAATGTAACTTATAACCAAGTTTCCAAATAGGATAACATAGTTGGCAAGTAAAAACATGGACATAAAAAGAAAAACTAATTGTCATGTTATGATGGAGAGTGATTGTGGACATGCTCATTAAAAAGTTAACCATCACAGAGCGATAAATATGTGATGATCTAATAGACCATTTGATTCGTCTTAAATTAAGGTACTAGGATTAAAACAATTTCCAAATATGTTTCGTAAAGTATGGGAATGTTTAAAAGAAGATATATTTAATTGATTTCATTCAATTTTGTAAGAATAATCACATCAATTAGTTATGCCTTGAGCAATTTTCACTTCATATCTTACTCCAAGAAATGATATTGAAATTGAAAATCTTGATGAACTTGTGGATCATAGGAACTATAATGGAATGATATGTCATTCATTCTATATCTAGTTATCACAATAATAAAATGGTTCTCATAGGTTATCTAATACACATAAATCATTATATGGTGAATTAATACATTAATCTCTAAAACATCATCAAAAATTCAACTTAAATAATTTCATAAATATTTACCCTTATAGACCTTCCAAAAGATTAAAATCCAATACATTCAAAAAAATGTCACTAAATTCCCAAAATCAACTTATCAATAATCCCCCATACAACATGATGTGGCCATTATTTCCCACACACCAAACATGTAAACACTATTATCAAATACATTAGTAAAAACATGCATTGTTTCAAAAATTAACTCCTTCCTTATAAAAAAATAAAAATATTATATATAATCATTATATGGTATAATCAAAAAACGATGTCATTAGTTCTAATGTCATAAACACTATCCAATTTATTTTATCATATTCAAACATCATTTTATCTCATTATTATCACATTGTGATGCACATTTTAAGGGTTATTTTTCAAATAATCATCTTTTTCTATAAAATATCACCTTACCACCTTATTCACTTATTATAGTTACTAGAACCATTTATAATATTCTTTACAAATCCATAAATAAAAACTACAATCAACCAATCCATAGATGTTTCATTATTCCATAATACTCTAAAAGTAATTCTACTATATTATTCTTTAATTATAATAAATTAAATGTTAATCACTCCACCTCTTAATTTTCATATATTAGATTCCAATAGTGATAAAATTATATATAAATTTTTCATTTCTTAGAGGTGTTTGACATCGATCTGTATCATTAAGTGACATATTTTGTCACTCTTGAGAAAAATTCCCATTTTATTTACCCATGAAGGACAAAATTTTGGGTGGGGCATTAGTTTGAATCATTATTTACTCAATTAAATTAACTAGAATATTACTCAACTTTTGGAATTCATGAGATTTATATCTTTTATTTCCATATTTATAGAACATCCTAGTTCAATTTAAACACCATCCTTGGTGATTCTTGCCACATTTCTAGCAAGTATATGGCTGGAATTTCATTGTACAATGTGGTTTATTTGAGTTTTCATGAGACTCAATCATTTATTTCTTATCAAAAAAATAGGAATGGTGGGTATCTCTAATTTCAATTTAGGAATAGAGAGTAAATCATGAAATTCATCCATATCGACTAAAGTCTCTTACAGATAAATTACTACAGATTCATAGTTTTAATCCCTTGAAGAATAAATTAACCTTACTTTTATGTAGGATGATAATATGAGAAGTGTACCTTTCAAAACTAGTAAAATTTTCCTTTAAGTACCAATCGATTATTCATAACTTTTCTTTAGCTCAATGAAACTTTTCATCGTTTTTTAAATAATATTGGGAAATTAATTATTGATAAATAAGTTCTTGAACTTATCCAATTAGATGGTATCAATTTCATCATGTTTCCTCACATTTATTACAATATTATACCGTTTATCTTTTTAATCTTCCAAATGATAGACTTCCAAAATAACTTTCTAATGTATTGAGAATTAAAAAACTGAAAATATATTTTTAGTACCATTAATCCATTACTGGTCCACTAGTTGATCAGAAGACATGATCAAAGAATATAGACATTACCTCAACCATAGATTCATGTTTTTAATTATTTCAAAACACTTTTATTTATTACGTTTGAACCCTCACATAATGGTCAACCTAAGACATCCCAAAAAAAAGGTACAACTAGAAAAAAGGTAAAATAACATAAAAAAAATCACATATCATATTTTAAATTAAAAATTAAAAATATAAAAATGAAATTTTCTATTTCACTCCAATGATGGATCCATAACCCCCCTTGATATGTAAACCCTTTCCTATAGCCAAATACCAACTCAACCCTTGATATCATCACTGGATGTGTCACCTAACAACAAATTGTTCCTCATTTTGACCATTGCACACCATTTTTTACACTGCCACACAATATATGGATACTTCCTAATGATGGACTGAACAAAATTTGGTTCTCCTATTTACTCATTTTAATATATAGTAAGGTTCATATCTTAAGAGTGTTGTGTGTGAATAGAAATAGGATTTTTAATTCCCAATCCCATAACATTCAGTTTCTCAAGAGGGAAATCATTATATTTCCCATATAATTCATTATTAATGTTATTCTTTATGGTTCATCAATTGGATAAAACTGAAAAACATAGTGTAGAAACACTAATCATAGTGGTATAACCACATAATCAATGGAATATTATTATAAACATTCAATCTCTAAAACCATAGGTTTAATCCTAGGTAATTCATGATCATTACGAAAAATCTAGGCTTAAAACTTATTTGTAGAATTATCTTTAGGGATCCTTATATGAATTTCTAATCCTAGTTTCTAATGGTTGACTAATCCTTTGTTCTAATACCAATCCTAATGAACCAGGATTTTCACACCTAGATATTACATATTTTGTATGAATATTAATTAAATTAAATAAAAATCATTAGGATCCTAATAATTTAGTGGATTTTGAAAATTAGAGCATAAAATTTTAGTATGGTGAAATATCTTCAATGTTTCCAACACTGTTCATACCGATTAGTACCCCCACATTAAATATTTCTTCATAAGATCTAGATATGAATAATAAGAAAGTTTGATCTAAAATGCTCAAAAAATTTAATCATGGGAGATTAGTAATAATAATCATGAAAATAAGCGTATGAGAATATGAGAATAACATAACAATATCATACCCTACATATCAACATTCATATACATGAGTCTTTGTATAAATATTCATTGTTCCAAAGACATGAATCCTGAGTGAATCATGGGGATAATATGTGAGATTTAAACATAGGAATAAGACATGGATATTTTTTTAGATACATAACCTTGTAATATTATATACTATAATTCAAGTATCATTTCCAATACTTATCAAGGAACTTTAGGGGGCTTCACCTACTATGCAGGACACACCACTATCCTCAGTCATAGTCTCTTTTTTATAGTATACCAGGTTTCCCCTTATTCCCATGGTAGATCAAGTTTTCATTCTTCCCATTGTGGATAAATTTTGCCCTTCTTCTCATAGTGTATCAATTCCATCCATAGGTTTCACATCATTATCTCATGA
The DNA here is from genome assembly GCA_963277665.1 of Viscum album. Taxonomy (NCBI): domain Eukaryota; kingdom Viridiplantae; phylum Streptophyta; class Magnoliopsida; order Santalales; family Viscaceae; genus Viscum; species Viscum album. The sequence continues at coordinate 896,653,128 of OY728143.1, read as the reverse complement.
GTTATTAACCGTTATTTAGGGTATTAGAGGTAGATATAGGTCCCACCAAAAAAAATAATGAAAACCGTACATATGTCACCACATATACATTACTGATTCATCATAATCCTAAACTAATAATAGAAATAATAATTATATAATATTTAAATAATATCCCTAATAATGTATAAGTAACCTCAAATAATGTTATAATATGATGAAAATGGTTTTAAATAATAATTTGAAATAATTATTGAGGAGAATATATTCTCTTATTATAAAAATAATATTTTATAATAATAAAATATTTAAAAAACCTTTTTAATTTAAAATAAAATTGAAGAACAATAAATGAATCTTTTAAAACAATTTTAAACATAATTTAAATCCTTTTCCTTGAAAATTCAAAAAAGATCATTTAAAAGACATCTAAAACATTTTTAGAAACCATTGCCTTAAAAGAACACATATTTCTAAACAAATAGAGAATAACATTAAATGAAATATATAATATCATGAAATAAAGTATATTCAAGTTAATCATGTCAAAGGAAATTATATAAAAATTTTCAAATAATATTGGTTTATATCATAACATATGTATCAATGAAGGAAAATTGAGAGAAAATTAACTAAATGATTTGGATACATTTTAACTGTAAACCCCATAAAATATTTATTATAAAATAAATTTGTAAATAGAAATAATTCTAATTTAATGGTTCATATAATACATTAATGGATAGTATATAAACCACACAATAGAAAAGAGTGTTGAACATGGCATAAGTCTCACAGAAATATATGTTGGACTAGAAATCCACTTACTTTAAGTCTTAAATTTCTTCATACATGTTAAACCATACTATATAATAAATATATGTATATTATAAATCTACCAAATTATCATATTCAAATAAAAATTATACCATATATTATTTACTTATGACTTTTTATTACTCATTTATTAATAAATTTATGTTAGAGTAACCACTTTTTTCATACATGTTTTGACTTGTTATCCATGGTCCATTTAAAGAGATCATGATTTAATTATCTCCATAATGATAAAAGTATATAAATAACATATAAATATTCATTATATATTTATTTATGCGGATTGATAAAAATTTTAGGTATTAAATAAAATACATCATTTATGGAGATGGTATGTCATACGTACGCATGAACGTTGTTTTTATTTCATTTCAAATTATTATAAATAATTTTTTTTGATATATTTTCATTAAATAATGATTTATATGTCATATATATCACATTTTATTTATTAAAACCATCTTTAATACATTCTATGTAAATCATGATCAAATCGCATCACTTTGTGAGGAAGTAGTCCGCTATACACATGGATGATGTTATTGTATTCAAAGAAAACAAAAATCATGAAGTTATTTGTGAAATAATACTTATAGAATCATAATAAACTCATTAAAATAATTCATATCATATATAAACTGTAAATATATCATTATTCTCAACCATTAAATGTTGTAATGTAAGAATGTATGACATCAGTTTGCGAGTTGGTAATCTGTCATACACACGAATGATGATAGGGTATCCCATTTTATAGAAGTGTGTGATGTTGAATATTATAATCAAAACATAAAAACAAATCTATATATTTAAGATACTTTGGGAGATATATAGACCTTAAATAAAATAAAATTAATGGGTTTAAGGAAGAAAAAAACAAAAATGTTTATTGATGAATGGTATCTCTTCTGTGGGTATATGATTTTGGATTGTACCAAAGGATTTCATTAGTTGGATGTATTCTTGATCTAATGATTCTATGATTAATTTAGTGAAGTTTTTAGGATATTTGGATATGGGTTTTCTGAAGCAAATAATTTCTATAGATTGAATCATAAAGAAGAATAGGATCCCTTTTATAAAAGAATGGATGGAACATCTTCGAATTTCTCTAAATATTGATTTATAACAAAATTAATCTCCATCCAAATAATACCAAAGGAAATAGATTAGAATATAAGATATGATAATATTTTTACATCATAAACCAATTTATTTCATATAATTATTTATGCTATTTTAGGCCTTATCATTTTCATTAACCCTTTGTTAACTTATTTTAATTTTAACTATGGTAACAACTTTTTCACTATTAAAAGGTAGTATTTTTACATATAAAGATTATATTAGACCATAAATATCCTATTTATGAAATTTTAGACCAAATATGACCCTAGGTTTCATTAATTAATATTTTTATAACTTACAAATAATTTAATAAAATTTTATTTTGATAATATAGAATTTGTGTCAATTTAACACTTTACTTTACTTTCCCTTTAAAAAAATCAATAAAGAATTATAATATTGAAAAGAATAACATAGTACACCCATATTATATAATATTACCTTATAAAATATATGTATAATGTTAATTAATTTATATTATTTATTTTTTAATATTCCAATAATCATTTAATTGTGTTTCTTATTAATTGAATAATTAATGCCTTGTCATTGTGTAATTATTTATAAATCATATTCCTTCACTAAAAATTAATAATAAAATTAAATTATTTATATAATCCTTTTATCTTTCATAATAATATTTATAGTTGGGCATATATTCTATTTTTCCACATATTGAAAATGTTGTACTTATTATAATTAAGAGTGTGTCATTTTTTATGAAAATAATTTATTAATTGATGTATTATTGATATAATTATATTTTAAAACAAAATTATATTTTATTTTATCTAAATAAATAAATTGGAGAAAAAAGAACTTTTCAATTAAAATTTATTATTTTCTACTATTAATCAAAATATGAAATTTTTTTAGAAAAAAACCAAAAAAATTACCCTATGATAATTTTTAAATTCTTAATTCAAAAATAAAGTTTATTTTATCAAATTAAATTTCGAAAACATTTTAATTTAACTTTATTATAATTAATATAAAATAATAAAAAGTAACACTTTTGAGAAAATATTTTTTTCCAACATATTAATAAAGAGAAAAAATTGTATTTTTTTATTATCAATATTTTTTATTTATATAAAATTGATAGAAATAATGTTTAAAAAGTATGAATTAAAATTCATAACATTGCATTTAATTGTTATGTTATGACAATCTCATTTAAATAATTATAATAATAAAATATTTTTTCATAGAAACTCAGTGTTGCATGTAATGCATGCTGAGCTGATGATGCCTATAGAGAATGTTTTACTTGATGTACTGTGTAAAAAAGTCCATTAAGGAAGTTTAGCTTTTTCAAAAAAAAGTTCAGGAAACATCATAGTATTTATATATTATAAGAAATCAAATGAACTACATTTTGAAAGAATAAGTTTATCTTCAACGTTATAGTAAATGCATAGAATGCTCAAAAACATTTAGCAGTTCTTGAATTTTTATTTATCAATATCCCAAATGATAAAAGGTAATAAATTGAGAAAATTTTTAGTTATTTAATATTGTGTATATAATATAAAACTTATCACCACCCATAATCAATGTAATGATTTTCATCCTTATAAAATCAACAAGGTTGGCGTTGGAGTTGATAATATTATTGTTATAGTATGATTTTTTACTCAAGTTAAGACTAATAATCTTTCTTGTATTATTGCATTATTTACTTCACAACATGATGGAATGTTTTTGAACAAATTCATATAGAAATAACTATCATCCTTTAATGGAACTACTAATCCAATGGAATATAAAAAATGAATCATGTCCATCAAAATGCTATTTATATATTTGGATAGCAATTAATGGTAAATGATTATTCTTGAAGTTCACTATATAAATTGATATTATATTCAATGGTGTTCATTATTTCAAAATAATAATGAAGAGTCTGAGAAAACGATCTTATAATGAAAGTCTTTTAATGTGATATTCCTTGATAAATTTTTCATTCTGATAAATATCTTAATATATAAATAAAATATCATCATTTTAAGAAAAATAAATAATAATTTTTTTATATGTATAATAATGACAATACATGATAATAATGGGATGCTGAAAACATTGTATATAATTTGTAAATAATGATTTACCATTTATCTCATGCGATTAATCCAAGCCTCTAAATATAACTAGTATCTAATTTTTTTATCATATAATGATATTGTATTATGTTCGATAAATATAGATAGATAATATTCTAATAATTATATTTTGTAAATGAAATTAAAATAATTAGATGACGATTGAGAACCAAGGAGAAATTAAATGTGGAAGAGAAGAGAAAGGTAAGGGTGTAACTTCTAAAAATTGATAATTATATAAGTAAACATACTTTTACATCCATAAAGGTAATTAGAGTCTATTAAAATCTATAAGATAAATTCTACATGTTTCTTGAGTGGAATGGAAATAGATAATATTCCAATATCAAGGGCTTAAACTATATGTAGATGTGGAGATATTTGAATCAATTCACCAAAAAGCAGTGCAGTCATTCTTATAATTTTCCATGGGAGAAGTAAAATATTAGTTTATTACAATAGATAAACCTAATGTACCTGGATATGTGATATAAGGTACATTCATCATAAATAAAAAAAGGATAATTATTTATTTTATTTATTATTTATGAGAATTTTTTTATCATCCATGATTTCTAAAAACATTAAATCATAACCTAAAACATTTAGAAATTATTTTTCAAACATGTAACCTATTGTAAATATTTTTTAATGATGATAATTCATTTAGTAATAATTATTATCCATAGAAAATCCTTACAGATGAAGATGACTAGTATATCTATGGTTGACTATTACATAATTCTTGGTATGGATTGGATTTTAATTTATAATTAAAAAAATCCAAAGAAATTTTTTATCTATAATGGAGACATGAAATTAATTATATTTAGATTGGATACTTCATTATATGAATCATATATGGATCCACGTCTAGTATCCCATAGTAATGATATTCTTATTGAAGTAGAGATGGTGAATCATATGTTTAAGAAATGAACAAAGTAAATAGAAGAGGATCTTTTTGTGATAAAATATATTGATGTGTTTCATAAATAATTACATATACATCCAACTAAGCATGAATTTTCGTTTTCTATATAACTCATACCTAATTAAATATTTATATATGATACTACATGTAATGTCCCCATTGGAATATATGGATGTAAGGAAATTATTACCAGATTTGTGTGCTAAGGTATTTATTAACGTTGGTATTTCATCCTATAGAAACTATATTCCTGTTTTATGAATAAAAATGCATAATTGAGGTTATGCATATATTATAATGAAATTAATTGATTTTATATAATTCTTAATAATCCTTTGTTACATAATAATGAATTGTTTGATTCACTTTAATGACCATAATATTTTTCAAAAATCAATCTTTATTTGGGGTATCATTTATTATCTATAAAGAGGGATGATATTCTAAATATAACATTTCATATGATGTAAGGATATTATGAGTTAACAAGAATTCCCTTTAAATTGACTAATTCACCATTATTTATAGATCTGATGAATATAGTATTCAATGATTATCATGGAAATTTATTTATAGTAATTATTAGTGATATCTTGGAATAATCTAATACATATGAATAGAATATAAATTATTGAAAAATAATTCTTCTCACTCTAAAATAAATTGAGTTATATAGTAAATTATATCTGTGTAAAAAATTCTGTGATGATGTATCTTTTAATTTCCATAATGTATATTAGGATAGAGTATCAGTTGATCCTTCTATGAAATATGAATTCAAGGAATAGCCCATGCTGAATAATATAACCAAGATATGTAGTTTTCAGGGATTAATAAGTTACTATAAGTTATTGTTTTAGTAGATCTCTTATTTGGACTACCAATGAACCGTTTTTATGTGTTGAATGGTTAATTTGGATAATTGAATGTGAAAAAAATCTTGATGAATTAATAAAGATATTTGTTAATGAACCAGTATAAACATTACTATTTAGAATAGATGAATTTGTGATTTATATAAATGGATCAACTAATTGACTAATTTTTTTCTTATGTAAAATCATAGGGTTATTTATGAGGCATCATGGTAGTTAAGGATTGCAAAATGAAATTATCCAAATTAGGATCTTCAGTTGGAAATTTTAATCACTGCCTTAATTATATTTTGGCCCTATCTCTATCATTAGATATGTGATACATATATAGTTAATAATAGTTTGAAATATATTCCCAAAGAAATAGGTCAACGTCATACATAATAGATGGTTAAAACTACTCAAGGGGTATTATTTCTAAATAAAAAATGTCCCCCGAATAGATAATAATGGGGTTGGTGCATGGAGTAGGAAAAATCATGGAGTTCTATCCAATTTTATAATATAAAAGGATCCTATATTCATATATTTAGTAAAGTTTTACATATAAATTATTAACAAATGTGAACCACCACTCACTTTCCAGATGATTGTCAAATTTATTTACTAAATAAAATAAAAAGGTCTGATCTTTATTAACATAATTTTTAAAATAAAATTAATATTTATAATGATAAAATCCCAGTAGTCTTTATATATTCATATGTTATGTTGAAATTTAGAATGTGATAATGTGTTCCATCTAGACATAATATTAATAAAAAATTAATAGATGTATCCCATAGATCAAATTTCTCAATACTACCTACATGAACCATGATTATTATATATTTAAGATATTACTATTTTCAGGATAATACAATGTTATAAATTGGTGACTATGTTCCAATATGCCTTGTTTTTTAACATGTAATGTTTGAGTGATGGTATCAAAAAGTTATCATGAAACCTCTCCCTTTACCACTAATTAATAGGTATTACATTACATTGAAAATTTCATTTGGAAATCCAATGGATTCTAAGAGGAATGATATTATATTGCTTATTACTGAGGACCCCTACAAAGTGTACACATTTTAATGAAATAAGGGATGATCAACCCATTATGTTAAATATATGGAACAATATAAATTATGTTTTGAATTGTCATGGTTCACCAAATTACATTGTATTTTCCCATGATATATGGCTCACATCAAATGTTTGGGAGAGTCTTTCAAAGTATATTGATAGTGACATAATGTTAAGAACCACATATAATTCTCAAATTTATTGAAAAAAAGAATGTACTATACAAAAAACAAATGAAATGATAAGGTCATACTCATACGACTTTTAATTTCTATGGGATCAATATCTACTATTGGTAATAGATTCATATAATAGTATCATCCATTAAATCATTCAAAAGGCATTGAATAAAGTTTCTTATATGAAGATATACTTTTCTAAACCCTTTTGAGATAAATTTTGGAGAGAGGAAGCTTTATGGTACATAACTCATTAGAGAGCCAATAATAATAGTGATTAATATTTAGAATAATGTAAAGATATATTATTTCACACATAATAAAAATATATATAATTAAAGAGAGGATTTGGAATTTCAATTGGGGGATTATGGGTTCTTAACATATATCTCCATGGGAGTTATATGGTTTGGTTTGAAAGGAATTCGATGTCTCTATTACATCAATACTTTTTTAAAAGAGCGATGGGATTAGTTTTTTATATATTTTTTGGATAATCCATCTTTTAATTGTTGAGGGGTAACCAATAACTCATAGGCCTAGAGGAACAAGGCATATAAATTAATTTTTTTTCTAAAGGAACAAGTCTTATTACATGACATATGAATTCCAAAAACAATACTAATATTTTAGAAATACCCCTCCCTAGAATCATTATCTTTGATGGTACTGAGCTCGCCACATCACCTAGCTTATTGGCTTGAATTTCCCTACACAGAGTTGTATGCTTCTTAATACTGATGGAAATGTTCCTAGCCTATTGTTCTTCTAATCTGGTTAGCACTACTCTGCATGATACTTCCTGCTTTGAATCCACATATGGGGTTTTATCTTATGTGGTCTACCCAAGCTGCTTCTTTCTCTATTGTGTCCCCAAGTCCAGGTGGACCGATGTAATATAGTGTCCCAAAGTCCCAATGTCCTAAAGGCCTTTGGTGACATAACATACATGTGGAATGAAGGCAATGGTGGCATAGAACCCCTATGACTGGTAGTCCCAAACAAGTGGCCCGAAGGCCCAAAATTAGATGAATAGTTCCTTTTGTTACATTACCACATAGTTCCTACTTTAGTAACAACTATAGTATTGCTACAACTCCCCATAAATTCTCCCTCACCTAGATTTGATCCTGGGATTTTTGTATGTCAAGTAGGATCCCCTACTACTCATGTATATGATCATTTTCATATGCCCTTTTTACATATTGGAAGGCATTGCGGTTTTTATTACTATTTATCAATGATTTAAATCCCCTCCAATTGCATGAAATGTTTTATATCTCATTATATACTTGATATATTCTAGAACAATTCACATACTTCCTTGAGTAAATATATTTGAAACCAAATTTATTTTACTGTGAATTTTACTCCAGATTATGGACATGATAAATCATCTAGACCCCAAGGATTTTTCAATATATTTCTCTTTAATAAATATGATATGGTTCACTACTTGTGATAAAAAACACCAAAAATAATTGAATAGTTACACATAAAAAAATTAACATTGAGGGAAACAAGAAGATATAAGAAAAATGAAAAATTCATTAAATTTAGTTCATTTAGTATTTCATAAACCATAAAAAATTTAATTATATTATTTCATATCTAAATAGAAATGTTTTCTTAAAGATAATTATTTTTATAATATATGTCTTATTTAGAAGATAATTTAATTTATTTTGAGTATTAAATTTTTTTAAAACCATTATTTAAAAATCTATAGAAATGATTTATCACTCATATATTGAATATCATATTATTATAAATGATGATAAAATCACTTCATGATAAGTATAACTATTTTTCAAAAAAAATATTTTCCTGGTCGTATTATTTTTTATTTAATAAGTTAAAAAGATAATTATTTGTGAATTATTTTAATGAAATTATTATATAGTATATTTGATGATATAAAATAACAATTATATAGTGTTTTCTACTATCAGTGGAATGATAATATAATTATATTAATGTTTAAAAATACATTTTTTGTAAAAAAAAATTACCAGTTTTATGAGAAGTTAATAAAAATATATTATGAATAATATAAAAATTTATTGTTGAATATTAGATTATATATTTTATATTAGGTAATATTACAATTTAATTTTTATCTATAATGAATAGTTAGCGCAGTAAAAATCTAGTCGGCATGGTAAGGGTTAAAAGGGTTAACAGGGGTAAACAAAGAGATAACGACTAAATTATCTCTAAAACATTAAACAACTGAATAGTTGATTGTATAAAGTCTTTAACATATACTTTCATCAATAAAAATTCAATTCAGTTCATATTTTCCACAAAATATGACCTGTAATGTTTTAAAACAACAAATATTTATATGGGTGGTATTCCCCATGTTTATTAAAGGGAAACTCCTCATGTTACATAATCAGAAACATTGAGACCACTATATCAACCTTGAACATTAAAAATAACTTACCACAATTATTCCACATTTACTATTGGTATAGGTCTCACCAAAATACCATTCTAGGAAGGCTTACAGTGTAATCCAAAGAGAGATAGTCCAAGAATATGTAATCTTCTAAACCAAGTTCATTTAAGTTTATTTATTCATAAACAACCTAAATATATACTATATCATTTTTAATATAATTAAATAATTAGTTTTTTATACAGAAATGATTTAATTCTAATGTTAAAATAATTTTGTATCTCTTTTCCATCAAATGGAATTTGAATGTTTGGTTCATGTGCATTTGAAGACTGCCATCTCAATTAAGAGGTGTGTTTAATTTTTATCATAGGCTTACATGATAGGTTATATAAATATATTTAATGAATATATATTAAATATATGATATAATTATGATTTTTTATAGATAATATATTATTTACCTTAATTTCATTCAATGCATGTAAAAATGAAAAAATTACATGTGCGTATCTGCAGACTACCACCAACACAAGATGATGTAATTCATTTTTAATCACATCATTACATGAATATTTATAAAGCTGTATATAATGAATAAATATTATATTTATGAACTTATTATGATTTGGGTACGATGAATCCATCATCATTGTATGGGGACTGAAATCATCAAACATAAACATGGATGAAAAACAAAATGGTAACGCCTAGAATATTGATTTTCATTGATAATTATTAATAATTTAATGTTTATAAATTATAAATGATTCATTTATTATAATATAAGTACTAATATTTATTTATATACATTTTTAATTAATTTGAAATTATTATACATTTGGTCATATAATGTATAATGCATGTTGGGTCTGGAGTTATGGGTTTATGTTGGAATCTCATTTCTAATCCTGATTATTCATGTTTTAAAATGTATTGATAAAATTATATTCCATAACACTATAAAAACCATATATATTCATCACCACTTCTTATTAATTGGTTTTTTTATATTTTCTATCCACTTTTGCCCATATTGGTACTTGAAATACTGAAACACTATCATTATGGATATTTGGCCATATTTCTCTTTGTTAGGTAATAATCATTATTCTATATTTACCTATTTTATAAAACTATTATATATAAGTATTTTAATATACATACATTTATTATATAAATGGAATCTTATGTTTTAATGGTAGTTATTTTTTAATAATAATTTAAAATAATTAATCACTATATAAAGATATTTTCATTCCAATTTTCTAGGTAATTTTATATTTTATATACTTTACTAATAGAAGAAGATGATTCCTCTTATTTTTTATTGAAAATTTCAAATTACATTTTAATTTTATTTTCATCAATGTCCACTTCCTTTAAGGAATATTAAGTTTCACTAGGGACATGATATAATGATTCCCTAAAATTTATTTCCTCTTATGTCTTATTATTATGTTTTTTTAGGAATAGTTTCATGAAACCCATTTCATTCCCATGGGTAAAAGATGCTACAATGAAATAATGAATGTTTTTATAAACATGTGGAATATATATATATATATGTTTTAAAATTATGAGATGGGTGAAATAATAATTAGATTTTCTAATAATTAATTGTGTAAATATTTATTTCATTAGAGGTAATATTAATGGGAATATAGACTGAACCAAATTAAATACGGGACACTGAATATGATTAATGAAATGGGAATGGGTAGAAAACTCAATCCATTATAGTATATTGTATTTAATGTTATGATTTTCCTTCCAATGAACCTTGAATAATGAAAAAATTACATGATTATAATTGGGAAACACATTCCTATGATGTTTTCTTTTTTATATGATATTATCTCATTGATCATGATTAATTATTATTGATTTCATAATCTTAGGACTCACATTTTTTTGAATATATTTTATACCATCACTCATTATTTATGATGTATGACTAATTGTATATGAATTTACTTTTTTTAATAATAACCTCATACAATTATTATTATATTATTATCACTTATTATCACTTATTATATTCAGTTGATGTCTCTTATATTTACAATTATAGATTATCTAAGATCACCCTTTCTTAATTTTTTATTTTCCTGAGCATATGAGAAATTGTATTAAGGAAGAAATATCTAATAAGGGTATTGTGGGAGAAAAAATATGTGGGAGAAGTTGAAAATATTTTTTGAAATAATATGATTATCTATCGAGTTCTTAAATAAACTAATCTTTTGTGGTGATAGGGAATTAATTATTTTTTAATATACTATTTTTTAATCTAAAATGCATAAATATTAATGAATGTTATTCTCGAGTAACCATAGTTGGTATCATACAATGGTTTTGATGTTTTTGTGATTATGTTATGATAAATATAAGTAATAAACATAAAATAACCTATGATTAACATAATAGATAAATTATTAACATAAAGTTTCATAGGTTGATAATATGGTATCATAATTTTGTACATATTGGATCTTGTTTTGTTTATTAATATGATAAATCACTCTGATTTTTACGAATTGATTCTCATCCTATCTTTTTTGTTTTTAGCAAGTGATAAAAGATAGAATAATTTATATGTGGTTGTCGAATGTATCCTCACTATTAAAATTTTCTTATTCGATCCTAGTTCTATTCATTCCTTCACATGTTGAAGGATCTCTGGGACTATTGATTTATATCTTCAAAATTTTAATGGTCATTTTTTTTGTAAAAACATAAAATGGTATGATAATAATATCTCTAGTCTTTAGCTTCTCTATGCTAGAGGTATTTGGAAATTTTCATCCTATAAATATTATTAGTCTCCCTCTAGTTTATTTTGAGCTGGTTTTGGGCATTGGTAGGGTCTCTTTAAAGATCCCATTTAAATTAAAAACAAATAGAATTTATTTTTCATAAATGAAACTAAAATGGAAATTAATCCAATTATATGGATATTTCAACCTATTCATGAGTTAAATATATGTTCAATTTATTGGCAGATTATTGATATAAAAATCATTCATATTGTTTGGGAATATGATGATGTATTTGCTAAAGAGTTTCCTATTATTCCCGTGATTCATGAAGTTTATCTTTAAAATTAAATCTTATCTGTTGCTACACCTATTTCAAAAACCCATGTAGAATGTCCCCAATTAAGTTACAAAAATTAAAAAATGAATATCTAAGCTGATCTAGATTATTTATTCCTTCATTTATGTGCTTCACAAAATGGTGTTCCCATTATTTTTATGAAGATGAATTATGGGTCAACGCATCATTTCATTAACTATTCAAAAAATAAAAACATCACTATTAAGAAGGTGTATCCTATATCACATATCGATTAGTGGGTTAATAAAATTTGCAAATCAAAATACATTTGGATGATTCAACTTATATTTTTATATCATAAATGAAGATTCAAAAAAGAGAATATACCCAATATATTATTCTATACAAGATCTAGACACTAAATTTAAAGGGATTCCATTTGAATATTCCAAATACCACCATTATCTTCATGGATATCATTTATATAGTCTGTAGAGGATAAATAATTACCATCATTGTATTCTTTATTGATGATATTCGTATATATTCCAAGAGTAAAGAAGATCACTAAGATCTTTCATGGATTGTTTTGAAGACCTAGTGAAAGGGGAAGTTGTATGAAAACAATTTCATGTGTAATGTTTAGATAAATAAATTATCATTATTGTGTAATATAATTACATATGAGGGTATATTTGTGGATACAAAAATGGAAAAATTTATTGAGTAATTTATGAGACTAACCACAGTGACTAAGACCCATAATTGTAATGGAATGGTTGGACACTATTGACTATTGGGGTGAAATTTCAAAAAAATCTCAAATATGATAACATAATACATTTTGAAAAGAGTCTTGTTTATCAGGACCAAATTGTGTGATGCTAATTTTTAGGAAATGAAGAGAAGGATAGTTAGTGCCCCATTTCCCACACTACCGGTAGTTAGAAAGGATTTTTTATTTATAGTGATACAAAAATTAATGGGTAGGGAGGTGACCTCGGGAATAATGACTTGGTGGTAACATATACATTATACCAATTTATGGTCCTAGATAAAAATTACAAAACTCACAATTTGGAATGACGTGTTTTTATTTTTTCATTGATGACTATGTTACCATAGAATTTAGTTGAAATGTATGATATGTATATCAATCCTAAAATATTGGAGTATATATTCACAAATAAATAGTTTATTATATAAAAATAGTGATTATTGTGGTTGATTATTGATTATATATACTCAGTACACTACCACCCTGGAATGAGAACATGGTGGATAATATGATGAGTTGGAAGTAAAATGGTATATTTTAAATGATGTAAATTAAAAGAGATTTTATGTTTATGGGTTTTCATAAGAAGGTTGTTAAAATAATTATACAATGAGATATATACTATCTTACTCAAATGAATATTCAACCAAAAAATTATATGAAGATTAATGGATCATATAAGGAAGAGGTGGATTTTAAAAAGAAGTTATGTAATTTTCCTGAATTTTAGTTTGATAGTGATGAAGTGAACAGGTTCAAGAACTGAGTGTGTGTTTTTTCAATAATATAATTTTAGAATTAGATAGTTTATAATTCACATAAATCATTATATTCTTTCCATACTTTTTTTAAATGGTTTTATATAGATCTCAAAGATAATTTATAGTGAGGCTACATAAAGAATGATATTTTATATTATTTACAAGGATGCCTAATTTTTCATCCAGTTAAAGATGAAAGTTATAAAAAATGTGGGTGAAGTATCCATTTCATATTCCTATATATTATTTGGAAGAAATTGTCATGGAATTCATTATAGGAATACCCAATACACCTAAAGGCGATAAGTTAATTTGGGATATTGTTGATTACCATATGAATTAAGTGGTTTTTATTACTATAAGAGAATATTTCCATCTTTACTAACTTTCTATGAAATTCATTAAGGGTGTGGTACGGTTTCATAGAGTACCACCCGCTATCTTATTTGGTTGAGATTTATGGGTTACCATGAATTTATTGATAAATATTATGTTAAAATTAAATATCGAGTTAAAATTTAGCACTACCTGTCATCCTTGGATAGTGATCAATCTGTGTGGAATATTAAACCTAAAAAGATATTCCAAGAGATTCCATTCTATATTTTACAGGTTACTAGGATAAATACCTTCATGTTATTGAATTTTTTAATAGTAATAACTTCTATTATCAAGCGTTCAAATGGTTACGTATGAATCCTAGTATGGTAAAAAGTGTTAAATTCTAACATATAATGATGAAGTAATGGAAAAATATATTGGGACCTGAGATAGCTGATGAAATGACATATAAATTTTTGATAAATTCAATAACACTCTTTGGGAGATCAGATTCAAGAAAAAAATATGTTGAAACTGTCAATAGAATCTATATTTTGAAGATGGAAATAAATTATTCTTATATATGTATTATGAAAATATGGTTATAATATTTTTAAGAAGAATATGTGCCCTAATACATTGGTCCCTTTGATATTCTGGATTTATTATGGAAAATATTTTATCAATTGGATCATCCACCAAACCGCTCCTAAGATCCTGTTATGTTCGATACATCTCTTTTGAATAATTACATAATGTTTCCTTCACATATACATAACTCAATGGTCATAACTCTATATAATGAACATTATCTTGATGAAAACCATGTATAAATCATGCATCATAGGGAAAATATACTTTAGAATAAGAACCCTCACTTGGTAATGGTTTTTTGGAAGAATCGTAAATTCAAAGAATCTATGTGGGAAACCAATAAGGTAATGAAGAAGAAGAAGTGTCCTTATTTATTGAGAGTAATGAATTTTCTAATGTTATATTCTTATAATGGGGTTAAAATTTATTCCCCTAACAATATTTTTTAAAATACCTATTTATAATAACATTAATGTATTTGATAGATTATAAAACATTTACCACTAAACACAAATGAATAATTATAACAATAATAGTATAATATAAAATAGGAAATTTATTAGTAAATGACATTGATAAAATCGTCTAATAAAATTCATGATATTTTTTATAATGTAAAGGAATTTTAGATTAGTAAATATTTATTAAATAGAAATCTTATGTTTATAAACACTCTTTTTATTATATATTCCTTATATAATTTTGTTTATGTTATTAATATAAATTTTATTGAATATAAATTTTATGGAATATAAATAACTAAACATGTTAAAAAATGATTTATCCTTAAAATATTGATTATAACATGGTTTTAAATCAACATAAAATCACTTAAAGTTAAAAAATAGATATTTTTCAGAAAAAGTTTTCTATATGTAAAACAAGTTTATAAGACAATAAATTAATCTAATCACTATTTTTGAAATATTTTCATGTAATTTTTATATGATATATTGAACCAAAATATATAGCATTCATCTAATGGTTTTTACTTTTCAATGAATGAGATAATAATAATTTTTATTATTAAAAAGCATTTTTCCAAAAAAAATTGTTATAATGAGTATTGTGTAAGAATATGAGAGATAATTTATTTCACCTCAAGGAATTGAATCTAGAAAATGAATTTTGAAAATTTTTCAACATATTATAAAATATTATCTAATAATTAAACTTAATATTTATCCGTAATGTAGAGTTACCATTGAAAAAATCATGTCATCGCGGAAAGTGTTACAAGGGTAAACGAGGGGCCTAAATTAAGAGGTATGGATGGAATTATCCCTAAAAAAATAATTATTAATTTTTTAAGATTATTTAGATATTTAAATATCATATTTTTGATAATTTTTTCATTTTGTCCCACATTCCCATGAATATAACATTATATTATTTTTGAAATGTTAATATTTAAAAGGGTATCACTCTACTCACTTACAAAAGGTATCTTATTGTTATCACTCATTTACACACATGGAGAAAAATATATATGATAAGCCTAGAAAAAATATCTTCCAAACATTCCTCCTTATTTTCTAGAGGATTGAGTCTCACCTAAATACCATCCCACGAATGGTTAAGGGCATGTAAAAGAAACATACTCAATGAAGAGGTAACTCACATAATTTAGTTCTTTCATGTTTATTTCATCTTGAACCTCCTCCAAATAATCAATAAAAATATTAATGTAATTAAATAATTATATTTACTATAATGAAATATTTTTATGTTAATGGTACAAGAATATTCAATTCCTTTTACATCAAATGGAAAATGGAAGTGTGGATCATGAGTATATTCGGACTACCGTCACTATTAAGTGAACTGTTTCATTTTCCATCACTACCTAACCTGGTTGGTTATGTTATTGTATTTTATAAATATATATGATATATATGTTATATTAATAATTATTTAAATGTAATATTTTATATTTCTTCATTTATTTTCATCCTTTAAAAAATAAAAACATCACATGTATTTACCAGTAGACTACAACGCCTCTGATGTGATGTAATTATTATTCATCAAAAACATACACATATTTTTTATAAATGGTTATATAGTTAATTAATAATATTTTTATGAAATTATTATTATTATTATAGAGACTATAAAACCTTGATCATGATGAAAATACCAATATCTCCAAACAAAAACATGCAAAAAAAATTATATAGCTAACATGTATAATATTTATTTTCATGGAGAATTATTAATAAATATGTAATTAAAAATTATTATTGAATAATATATTTGTTGATATGTACTAATAAATAAATTATATATATTTATAATAAATGAAAAATTATTATACATGAGGATAGAGTGCGTATGAATCATGTTATGACTTGAGGAAGGGGTTAATATTGCAAACTCATTTTTTATGAAGATTATATCTATTTCCAAATCCATTGGGGAAATTTTATTCTCATAATCCCATAAAACACATATATTTTATTTTCCAATGTTTATTTAATTTTTTTTCCAGAATTATTTCCACTTTTACCCTCTCAATTACCCTGGAATACTAAAATAATATATTTAATAAAATATACACATTTTTATTATTTTGATTTGGAATCATTCTCATTTATGTCCATGACATTGAAATTTATCTAATGGATATTATTTTATCTATATTTAATATTTTTTATAAATAACTTTTATATTATGTTTTATTTTCTTTATAAATGTTTTAAAGTAATAATTTCAATTGTTTAATATTTGATTTACTCTAAATATTTTTAAAAAATTAACAATAGATAATATTTCTAACATTTAATATATAAATGGATTTACCACCATAATAACTATTATTTCTATTAATATTTTAAATGTTTAAATGTTTTTAGAAAAAAAATAATATTCTCATTTTTCATGTAATTTTTAATTTTGAAAAATGATTCTAAAAAATGACATTCAATTTTTTCAGAAAAAAATTAAAATAATTGTAGATTTTTTTTAATTTATCTCTGGATCATTTATGAAATCTTATTAATAATTAGGGAAATTATATGAGTATAATAGCCAATTTCATTATCCAAATTTATTTATGGGAAATCTATTTTATGGGTTTTTATAGGAAACCCATTTCTTCCATGGGTTATTTAAACTCTGATGAAATGATGAATGTTTTTTTGTTCATATAGAACACATATGTATGGTGTTAATTATGTTATGGGTGGGAACACAATTATATAAACCTACAATATAATGGGAAATGATTGAAATCTCATTAGAAAATATAAAATGGAATTGGTAGTGAATTTAATCAGATACAAGACTCCTTCCATAGTGTTATATTGATCTTATAAATTAACATTGACTAAGGAAGTACTTTTATATACTTATGATTTAGAATAATATTTTTATTACATTTTATTATTCATAAGATATTATTAGATGTATCATGAGTGATTATTGATGATTTTTTAATCATATGACTCGCATTTTATTTATAAAAATATTTTATGTCATGAATCCTGATATATGATCTATGACTGATTGTGTCTAAATTTCATATGTTATGATCTTATACCCATTGTATTTAGTTATTCACACATATGAAATTCAATTGATGTATCCCATGTTTACCCTTAATATGAATATAAACCACAGATTCTTTTGATTCTATTTTTACCATGTTATAATGTATGATATTAAGCAGGATATGTTAAAGAAGTGTACCATGTGAGATGAACATTGTTTGAGATATTGAATATATTTCATGAAATTAGTTGATTATGCATTTAATCATCAAAGACACTAAACATTTATAAATATTGGGTGTGAATTAGTATTTAATATATTATTTATTTTATCTAAAATGTTGAAATTTTTATGTACATTATGCTCGGGTTTCATTAGATGAATTATTGCAGAATTGAACAAATATAGTGGTAAAAGTAACTTGAAAGATAAAAAATATAGGGGATGAAATATCGTTTTTTAAATATAAATGATTAATAATTTCCAAAAAAATCATGAAGTATATAAAATTAAAACGATAATGTTATTTTAGGAGGAATAATGTAATACAAAACATTGTATTATAGTAGGTTAACAAAATATCCCAAAAAATGGCATAAGTAATATTCTATTCATAAAACAATAAAAATAGTTATATTCATAGATGTTTTTATAAGAAAGGTTCCATTAAAATTATTAATAATTTTATTTGAAGCATATCATTTTTTATTTGTTATTTCAAAATTAGCTTATGTTCAATTTGTAGGAATGTTCTGCAAAGGGTGTATTTTGGTAAATATTAAAAATATAGTTTTCACAGTACCGTGACTTCTAAATTATCATCATGATATTTAAATGAATTGAAAATTTATAAAATATTTTACTCAAAACAAATTATTCAAGAAAATAATTCAATGAATCTAAAAATATTTAAATTAAATTTCATATCTATGTTTTACAATTTGGAACCTATGGTGTATTTTAATCCAATAAAAAACATTTTTGGTATTTTTCAAAAATTAAATAGTCCTAAATATTCATTCATTTTTTTCTTTGAATGATAAAAGACTATTTATTAATTATTTAATAATAAATATCATGTTAAGAAATAATATACAATAATATCTTGAAAATTATATTTTTCATTAAAATTAATTTGTCTAAAAATTTAATTTGTTATGTTAAGATTAATCTAATTTAAATTACTTTTTATCATCTATGGGAATTGAATTTGGAATTTGTTTTTCATATTTTAAATCATAATTTTAATATTATGTTACAATTTTAATAATATCATTATCTATAAAAATATGTTTTCGAGGATAAAAAATGGGTGAGCCTAATAAATGTAAATTATTGAGAAATTGATAAATTTAGGGTAAAATTCCAAAAATATACAAAAAAAATACAAATTATTTTTGTGGATGTGGGATTTTTTAACCGAGACCCATCACACTAATATTATCTTCCACTTTTGGAGCAACATTTATTTAATGTAACTTGTCATTAATACATAGTAATGTGTATTTAAACCAATTTCGCCACTCTCAAATATTAATTGAGGCCTTTATCATCCCACTTTTTTGTACACCATAGGAATAATATATTGAAAAATATCATAAGAAAAATCATTCCCCGATATTATTTAACACATTATTTTTGGTTCATTTTTACACAAAATATCTATTTAATAATCCTTAAGGAGTTTCTTAAAGGATGATAACCAAGGATAATGTAATTAATTTAACCAATTTATTTCATGTTTTTTATCCTTCAACATCCTATAAATCCATTCCAAAGACAAAAATTTTTTTTATCATTAATAAAATTTAATTTTATTATGATATTTTACAAAAAAATTTCTACATTCCTCCCATCCATTAGAAAAAAGAAAATGTCTCTCATTTTATGTGTGAACTATTACCTCCATCAAAATTGTTTCTGATTTTTATCACCAGCTTACATTATTGGTAATAAAGAATAATTTCATGAATATAATGATATCAATATGAAACTAGTTTTTTATGTTATGGTAATATTAAAATTTAAATCACTATTATGATACATTTTTTGTTTATTGAAGAATTATGAAATAATCTCGCCATGGATTCTATTCTCAAAAATTATTTCCATTCCATATATAAGTTAAATCATATATTTGTAATAAATTAAAAAAATTATTAATTTTATTTGAGTAATGTGAGAATTATTAAATACATATCAATGAAGGAAATATGAAATCTCTGTTAAAAAAATTGTATGAAATGAACAAAATTACTAACATCATGTGACGAAAATAAACAGTAACAAACTAAAAAATGAGTAATGAATGATTAGAAATAATGATTAAATTTAAAAATATATATATTAATAATGTTATTAAATATTTTATAAATAAGAATATTTTTATTAAATAGAATATTAAAATACATTAGAGGATCTTAGGAATAATGTTAAGGGTTTCTCATATCAATAATAAATTTATTGAGAAACACTTCATACTCACCACTTATTTTCATTGATGTAGTGTATAAAATACCCATTGATGTATTTTTATCAAAAATAACATTAAATTTAATTTATTTAAAAAATATTCAATTTCAACTCCTTTAAAGAATTTTTATTCATAAGATTCATATGTCGTAAGGGAGTGTTTTAAAATCTCACATGTTATCAGGAATTATTATCTTATAATATTTATTAGTGAAATTTTATGATAATTAACATTTAAACCATATCCATAATATTATAATATGGTTATTTATTTGGATTTAAAATATTATTTTCATTTATCCTCTCTTTTGTATTGATTGTAAATGAAATAATATTTATATGACAAGTCAATGTTATTTCTATTTTTTGGTCAGTAACACTTTTCTTGAAGATCAATATTATTTTTATTTATTTATGAATGAAATTTTATATATTTAAAACATTTCTTAATTAAAATATATTTTAACTTTGAATTTATATTCAAAATAATAAAATGAATCATTTTAATATTTTATATAAAATTAATTGTTTTCAATATTTAAATACTTATTAAAATAATCTATTTTTAATGATTTCTACATTAATTGTTCTTATCAAAGTCATTAAAATTATTATTTATTTACCTTATTTTATAATATTTAATGATTTTAATTATTAGGGTCTATTTTCATTATTTTATTAATAATTCGATTTAATACAAAGAGAAAATGGTATTGTATTGTAAGAAGTTTTACAAATGGATTTCATTTTAATTATCTATTTCTCAATCTCATAATCTACATTTATATTAATTATGAAAAATTTCCTTTCAACATTCCCTTATAGAACATTATTTTTAAAATATGTTTTTAAAATTCTCCTTAAAACCTCAAGAAAAGTGTTTTGGAAGTAACTTTTAACCTTATTTTGTAACTCTATTACAAATGATTTAAAATAGTTCCCCCTAAAGTTTCACTTCATTTTTACTCTCTATATTAAAAAATAAATCTATATTTAAAAAAAATATTTTATATCCTTCTTTAATCACTTTTTATTTTATGGTTTGGACCTTATATTCCATGTAAGGTATGTTCTCGGTTCATACATTTCCATGATGTCATGTTCTCTATCACTCTCTGTCATTATATTGACATTATTTTTCTTCTTCAAGTCCATATTGTATAGTAACTATAATTATATTGAATATCACCTATATATTTTTTTTAAAAATATACCAATTTTAATAGAGGTTTATAGTTGATGTATGTTTATTAGGAAATATATTCTATTTTTTAGGGAAAATATCTATTTAATATACTTGGTTCAATATAGATATTTATTGATTACTAAGGCATATTAATTATGGGTTTTATTGTTTATTAAATACATATTGAATTTATAGGATAGGTTTAGTGATGGGTGGGGCCTATAATTACATATCCCCTTGATTCATCCAGTGGTTCTCATGATATAAACTAGTTTGCGTGCACTACATATTATTTGAGAATATAGGGTTTACCACCTCATATATTGAAAATTTCATGATTGACACCACAATGATAAGACTAAGATATCCAGAATTATGAATTCCATCATTGATAAATGAATTTTTATCTTCCTTTTTATTAATACATTCTTATTATCAATTGATATATATTATGTTCTTGTTATTGATTATATGGAACATTTATTAATAATTCACTCTTCCATATTTACATACCTTATGTATTCATTTTAACTTCCACTCTACATAATGAATAATTGGGAATAATAGTACAGCCATTTTTTTGGTTTTTCCCCCGAGTATATCAAAAATGGATCACTGAATGAATTAAATTATGTACTAAAAATAATTAATTTTTTTTATAAATTTTATTATTTGTGTTTTGGGATTCCAGTGCAACGTGGTAATTATATATATATATATATATATGTATATATATATTCTCTCTAATATTGAATTATTTTATCATATTTGATTTGAAACCTTTCATATTATACCAATGTAATAATTTGACCACATATTGGAGGTACTGGACTTAGGGTGGTAACATTTGTACTACTTGGTTTGATTTTTTGTTTATGACACTCTTAAACATGAGATACTTATTATTGGAGTGTGTATGAATTTTAGTTTATATATTTCACTCAGAATCCACTAATATACTATTGATACCATCAATTGAAATACAACTATATTTTATAAATCTCTTCTTATCATCAAAAATCATCCCCCAATCTTTAATGTTTACAATGAGATTAATAATAAATTTATGTCGAACTTTTTCTTTGAAATAATATTGTTCACTCTCTACAAGATTTAACCCTCATTAATTTTATTTAACAAAATAATATAATCCTTGGTTTAATAATTCCATCCTCTATTTTTTTCTATGATTATAAATTTACACTAAGGATCATTAAATCATAGCATATAAATCACAAATCCCAATAAGATTGACTTCAATTTTACTATCATCATTTTTGACATGTTAAAGATCTAAAAATTAAAAAATATCTCAGTATTTGTAGTAGTAAATCCCTTAAACTTATCATTTTATCTTAATCACTCTCATTTTAACCATGATCTTCATGAATGAAAATCGAAACATGGCCCTAACAGAAGAGATTCATATAAGGATTTACTATGAGGTTCTGAACCACTAAACAGCATTTCTCCTCACTGATTTTATATACCTTAATTAAAAATAAATTATTTAATCATATTAACCAAAATACTTATTAAATTTTTTGAGTAATGATTTATAACTACAAATTTTTAAAAAAAATCATTTATATGTATTTTTATCAAAATTATCAAGTACTTATTCAACATAACTCTGAAAACCTTGCATTTATACTATCCAAGATGAAAATATGGTGAAAATAATATGGAAAATTATATTATTCAACTCACAACATATAATGTCACAAATATTATCAAAGTCTACTATATGTGTAAACCTCTGAGAGAAATTCAAATGTTGTGGCCTATTTTTTTTGAACCCATATTTGTATCAATGAAGTTGTTTAATTTAAATGTGTCCTAATTATCAAATAAATTATCTATTTTAACCTATAGATTACCTTAATAGTTATTATATACAATAGGATTGAACTAAAAATATTTTATTACCAAAAAAAATAGAATTAACACTCTTTATAATAGAATACAATTATCAAACTAGTCTAATCATGCATTGATAATTAATTAAATGATATAAATCCCTCGAGAATCATTTTCAATATTCTCTCTTCCACCTTATCAAGTCATGTAAACCATACAATATCTCAAAAATATTCTAAGCAATTGGATTGGAACTTATTCATTCAAATTATTCCCTAAATTCTATAATATATATATATAATGATAATGTGTAATAAACTTGATTATTTTACCGCTAACTTTACATGTTTCCAAAACATTAGGGTGGATTCTAATTATATACTCTAAATATAACATGGATTTCAATTTAATCCAGATGTGTTAGTTGCTAGCATGAAATTCATTACATAAATTCAAAGATCAAACCCAATATACAATCGAATGTTATTTCCCACATGTTTGAAATGTGAAAAATATTTCATATATATGACATAGACCATGTCCTATTATATTTATTATATAAAACATAACGTTCAACACCAATAAAAATAACTGTTATTATGGCATGTTGACTCTATAGTGTTAACTCTAAATGCCACATTTAAAACTGTGACATATAAACATGATGGGTTTTCTTACATTTGTAAACTAGTGAAAACATAAACATCTCTTAGCCATAAAACGAGGAATAATAATTTACAACTAATACATGTTGATAAGATAAACATTTTCAAGAAATTTTCATAAAAACTATGACACATAGAATACAATATGAAACTTATTTATAATTGAATAACCCAAACATCATAGTTATGAACATTTTTACCTTTAAACTAACTCTAGTCATTCATATTACTTATCTGAAATTTAAAACAATCTTCATGATCAAATTTTCATATTCTATATTATTAATATATTTTTTGAAAACATGAGAAAACCCTATAATAATTTGTACATAGCATACATATACTAACTTGAATATATTGATCATATCCTCCTTATAAACTAGTAGAAAACAGATATATAAACAAAAACATCAATTGATATTATTAGGAGTTTTTTATCAATCATCCATGAATTATTTTAATTAGAAACCAATTAATTACCCATGAAATATAAATATATATCTATTTAAATTATTTCCATTATTTAAGAAACAAAAAAATGTAAAAAATTTCATCATTATTAAAATATGGAGACATCCTACCAAATATTATATTCATAGAAATTGTATTTCAACAATTTAATTTTTAGCCTATGTTGGTGAATTGTTTATAGGATACAATATTTAATATAAGATATTCTCAACATTTCCTCTAAATAAAAATCCACCTTTTGTATTTTCTTATTCATTGTACCAATCTCACTACCAATATTTAATTTTCCATTATCTTTTAATAATCTTCTCGTTATGGTTATTGAAAACTCGCAGAATATATGTACTAAAAAATTTACTACTCAACTAATACATCAAAATGGTTTACCATAATAAATAATAACATACTAAATTCATCATATCACACACACACAAATGTAAACATAAAAAAATCATAAATAATTTCTAAAAATCCTCCCCCCAAATAAATTGAAATAATTTTTATCGAAAAATATACCTACAAATTTTTGTTTTTATCTACCACTTTGTGAAAATAATACTTAATAATATAGTCAAGTGATTGGAAAAATATAAATATTGTGTTAGTTATGAGGTTAAACAAAAATAATTTACTAAACATTGTAAAATATATCTTAGACAATGATTAATTGAAAATATGTCTACCTTTTTATTTACATCAATAAAATCTAACTTCCATATTATTTTATTAATCATTTTCCACAAAAATATTATCTTTTTGTCAATATTCCTTGATAAAGAGTAATAAATTAAATTCATTATTATGTTAACCATGAATTATATTTTGTCTTAAATAAATAATGGAATCTTCATCTTAAAAAATAATTCTTATTACTGATTCCTCATAAAAATATATTGAGTAATTTATTACATAGTAGTAAAATATTCTACATCCTTTTAACATAGAGTAAACAAATTATAAATTTTCTTGTGATAATAAACACAATCATCATCTATGAAGAATACTCCACTTCATATATGGTTTCTATAATTACTAGTGTAATCCAAATCTGTATAAGTAGATTTGAAAAAAATCTATATTTTCCACTTTTATATTTAATTCATTAAAAAGTAATTATCCTATTGAAAAAACATATAATTATATTCACTAATATTTTATAAGATTTTTATAATATAGTTTTAATTTTATTAAATAATTAAATTACATGGAAAATATATATCTATGAATCATTTAAATAGTATAAAATTCTACAATGTTTTCTAAAATATACATGGAAAACTATTTTTCGACAATAATTCTTTTAATATGTTCTCCATATGAAATTTATGTACAAATAAAATTTATCTCTTCAATTCAAGAATACATTAATATTTCTATATTTATTTCCTCTTTATAAAAAATGATTCATTACATGAATAATTTATGGAAATAATAAATATCTCATGTTTTTTAAAATTTATATTTTGAATAACCTATTCATCTGAGAAGGGAACACTTTTAGATCATCATTTTCATTTGTATTAAATATGATTCCATTTATATGAACCCTAACTATATGTTAATTCTTTTATAAATCATTTATTTCAATGTTGTTATAAAATATTCATTTCCTATAATCTTGTAACATTAAAAATGATTATAACTTTTAAAATCAATATTTCATCTACATTATTAAACTTTATAAATAATTATTCAACTTATAAAAAATCAAAACTTCATCACCAAATAAAAAACTATCTATAAGCCATATATAAACTTGTTCCTCAAACTCCCCATTTAGATATAAAAACATCCCATCAATTTGAAATATATTTTTTCAAATTTGAGAATAATAAAATATAAATATTTTAATTATATCAATATTTTTATAGGTTAAAATATATCAAAAATGTAAATTTATTCAAATTTATATTATCCCATAAAAACTATCCATGTATTGTTCCTTATCACTTCAACTATTTCATTATATTTATTTTGTAACACTTTGGTTTTCCTATAAAATTATTATCCATTTAAATTAAAACCGATAACCAGGTGTAATTATTCTCAATGTGATCTAATTCAAAACTCAACATCTGAATCCCCTAATATATATTCAAATATTCTTTTGTATCCCTTGGTTTAGTTGGGGATATAAAAGATAATTGAGATGATTTCAAAATATATTTCCTTGATTAAACCATTATATTTTAAACATCAATGATGTTTTCAAAACCTACCTCTTTTTTTCACCCATGATTAAACTAAATCAAATTACACTTCATCACATAAAAAATGTAAATCATTATCATCCCATGGCTCTTCCCTGTATGTTTTAACACTTTGTGGATATTTGGTTTTCATTTTATCCAAAATAATACCTTGTTTCATATATTACAAGGGATTCTCTATAATTCCATGAAAATCCAAATAATTTTTAAATATCCTTTCTTAAATAATATCAAATATCATTTCATAATAATTAATGAAACAATGATATCCAACATAATATTATGAATATAGATAAAATATTTTATCAAATCCATTTTTTTCAAATATTCACATGTTCATTAATCTCACCTTCATTATACAGGTAATTTCAAATGATAATATAATTTATAATTGTCATAATATGGTAATAATTTTTATAAGATTAAAAGTATGATTTCAGATAAAATAAATAATTATATTGAATGTGAAATTTTTTTCTCATAACTTTTATCAAAATCTAACGAGATATTCCATACTTAATTAATAGTGTTTCAACCATCTTTTCCAAAAATGTGTTATTTCTTTTAGAAACATTGTTAATTAGGGGGGTTATAGTTCACTTTACACATATTTAATCTCACATATTTTAATGTGAGATTCAAAATCCATGCTTGTATACTCATCCTCATTAAATGAACTAAATATATTTACAGGATAATAGCATTATTTTCCAATACTATTTTTAAATCAATTTAACCTATCTATAGAAATTGTATTATTTGAAACAAAAATAATGCTTGTAACCTTAGATAAATCAGTAATAACTAACAAGAAATATTTATCATTTAATTATTTTTTTTAAATTGATCCACATATATCATAGTGAATCAGTTCCAATGGTTGATTTTTTATCATATCTACTTTCTTATGATAATACTTCCCTATCATTCACTATTCAATATCATTAAAATGTAATGAATTATTATATTTGATATAAGAACAACTAAAATCTAATTTTCCTGATTCAACTAGTTTAATTTTCATTGGCCAATGTAACCAAATGTAACACACCATGTTTTTATAGAACATTATTTTGGATAAATTAAAATTTTCCTTTATATCTTTCAATTCACTAATTATAACATTCCTTTCACACTAAACTGACTTATTGTCTGTGACACGCAACACTGAGTTGGCATACGATACACTCAACACTAGTTATAGGTTTTGTTTAATTTATAAAAGAAATATTTTTGGATTATGATATACACAACACCAAAGACTGTGTGCGCTACATGAAACAATTATATTTATTGAGTAGTAGGCAAGAGCGACCTTCCTTAATACATTGTGATGTACTCAATACCGAGTTTTACTAAACAACGATGTATTATTAACATATTATTATTTAATGGGATATAAACTAGTTGTTATGAATATTATTTAACAAAATTTTAATTTTATATGAAATTAACATTCATGTTATGTATTTTGTAAAACATTATATTAAAATAATTTTAATTTTTTCGATAAAAAAAGTATTTTTCAAATTAGTGCAGATTTTTCACCTTTTGATGGTGAACTAGTCATAAATATATTTTTTTACACTTTTTTTATAAATGAAAGAATAAAATTCTTCTTTAGAAGCAGGGTATAAAAATTTTACATGGATGGAATTTTCATATTTTTCTCAGGAAATTCATATTTTGATGAATATGGAAAAATACTACATTTAAATTCAAAACTGCGTTTTTGTCTAATATATTTATATTGTTGGATTATTTTATTAATAATTTTTTTAAATATTATTGTATTTTATTTATATAATTAAATAAATATTTTTCATTGTAAATATTTTCATCTTTAAATAGGACATAAACAGAAGACATTCTTTTGAGAAATTTTTACTTCTTCAAAACCCACTTTCTGGTTTGGACAATAAGAATTAATTTTAAAATATTTAATTCAACTTATTAATTTTCAATTTTAAAAAAGGGATTTTTTATTTGGAATCATTGGGTCCAAATTATGTTTTATATTTTACTTTTATTTTTGGGATGTTTTGAATAGTTACTATAGAAAATTTTATTTACCATAGTTAAAGGTAAATGAGATAAATTAGGGTAACAGACAATACAATAAAGATAATAAAATTTCCGTAACACCATCAAAAATAAAATTAGATTAATTATATTCAAACGATATCACCTAAGGGTTATAATGTATTCATTTAATTGACATTTTGCTATGCTAGTGATGTAATTATAATTACAACAAAATAAAGTCACAATATTTCACTCTCATATATCTTATAAGAATAATAATTTTAATGTAGTTATAAACAAGATATGTATTCCAGAATAAATCATCTACGGGAATATATTGAAATTATCTACATCATTGTAATTTATTTATATCTTTTATAGATAATATATTTACCTTTAATGATGAAACTATAGTGATGTAGAAATTATTGTATTAATAAAAAATTCAAATAAAAGGTTTTTAAAGTATTAAAATAAATATGATATGAACCAAGGAATGTGCTCCACAAATTTTATAGCTTTCTATTATATTATAGGAGTGTATTAAATATTTTGGTTCAAATTTATTGTCTATTTTTATTTTATTTAAAGTTAAATAAATGAATAGTATCTAAATTAACTCTATTGATATTTTATAATGATATCATATAATTAAATTATTTAAAAATAAAGAAAAATATTAAAAAATTAAAAATTAAAAATCATATTGTATAAAATGTAATAATATATCAAATTTTGATAAGTTTACAACACATAAGTAAATATTTACAATAATTTAATATATAGAATATTATTACCACAATTAAAATTTATTATATTAAATAAGCATAAATTAGAATTATAAGGTGTAAAATAAAATAAAAACAAATATAAATTTTATTGGTTGTGGTTATTTAAAATCATACACATCATAACCTCGAAATAATTGAGTTTCGGAGCATTATAAATCAATAATCAATTCATATTAAATTAATATTTCAAGACATTCCTAAAATGCCCCTTCATCCTCCTATAAAAGGCCACCACCTCTACCCACTTATTCAGACCGTTCAAGCCTTTGTTTCATCTAAACCCAACTCAACTAAGCTCCCAACAACCGTCCCTTCCTCTTATAGGAAACATTTTGGGTTGAAACCCATTCTACGAAAACTTTTGTGCAAATCAAAAAGAGATACTCGAAGGAGGTAATTGTTTTATCACCTATTTCAAAATTATTTTCTACATCAACTTCATATTATTTTGTTTTTTCCATAATAATGTAATTCATATCATGTATTATACATTATTAGATGTTATTACAATTATGTGATAACATTATACCTCATTTTATCCGTCCTACCAATAAGAATATCACCATTTGTTCGTACGTATGGATTACGGTCTCCAAAGTGGAGTGTAATTATTAATCAAAAATAATTAATTTTAATGGGTATATTTATGAGTATAATGGATGTAAATATTTAATATAACATAATAATTAATTGGCAAAATTTATATAGAATCCAATTCTATACTATTTAACCATCAAGGGAATGATATCATCACTCGTGCATACGTACGACTAACCGTCTCCACGACGTGATGAGATTCATTCCCCACATTAACCATTAAAAAATTATTATAAGCTATATATAATATATAATAAATAAATATATGACATAATAATTCTACTAGGTTTATATATATATATATATATATATATATATATGTTTGTGTGTTATTTAATTTCTTAAATTTAATTCAATAAGGAAACAGAAAAATCGTTCATGCATACGTACGACCTACGGTCTTCATGAAATATGTATTCGATTTCAATTATCTATCTATTATTAATATTTATATAATGAATATACATGATATATGAATCTTTTTTAAAAAAATTTAAGTAATTAAATCACGATCTAAGTTACAAAATCAATAATAACAAGTCAAAATTCCTACGATAAATAAAATGATTAGTACCCAAAACAATTCTTTAACATGGTATAGATAACTAAACAGATAATATAAAGATATAAGTGAATCATATATGATATCATAAATATTATTATGGTTCTGTTACATGTTAATAATATTATTAAACCAACTATATATAGTTTCAGACACATACATAAGAAATTTGTCATATGGTAGGAGATAATTTTGCAATCTCATCTTTATCCGAGATTATTTATATATATGTATTTACTGGGGGTATATTGTTCATCATTGATCATGTTTTCAATGAATTTTTTCTTAAAATTTTTACAATTTTTCTATGTTTTTTTAAAGTCATTTTACTCATTTTTTTACTTTTACTACATGGTATGAGATGAGTCTTTTTTTAACCGAATGAGGTACTTTTTGACATTTCCAGCAAATGTATAAGGAGATAGTTTTTTAACCTAAACGGAATTAATAAAAATTTACAGTTTCATGAATAATTATTTACATGAAGATTAATATAAACTATTTCAATTTGATTTTCCACATAATTAATTTCTTTTAAAATTGTGATGAATTTTGAGAAAACAAAACATTTTTGAAGAAGAAATGATATTTTCCTCATGAATTAAGTTCAAGTATTTTGTCAAAAAATATTTTCCATATAAGATGATTATCATAAATAAGGTTATGTTTCGATCCTAATTATTACTATTATGTGATTTTTTTAATAATGGAAAGATCTTTTATATGGATTATGTTATGATGGAATGATGTTTAAGAAACCCATTTAATTTCGTGGGTAATGCTATGATGAATAATTTATGCTTTTGTGGAACAAGTAAGAATGAGTTCATTATCAGATGGTTGGGACTTATGTATCTAACTAATGCATTGGTTAAAGATTTATATCTCATTATATAGACGTGAATATAATAGAAAGTAAATCAGGTTCTATAATACTAGGCTTGAACGAAAATTAAATCTGGTTCAATGATACATGGCTAGAATGGGATTTAAACCCAGTTCAGTAATTTACTGTGACCACTATGATGGTGTAAAAAACAATTCTTTGGCTACTATGGAAATAATATTATGTGCTATTTTGTTTCCCAAAATTCCTTGTTTTATCCCAATGTTTTCTTATCATGGTTAATGTTCCTTTAGGATCTATGCCTTACATACTGCCAAGATTTATTTCATGACTCATGATTTTGGTATTTTTTTAAAGTTATATTCATGTTTTTATATTCTTATGTTTATATTTTGTAAGATATTTTCCATGATTTCCCTTACTGAGAATTTGAGGTCCCCCTTTTCATGTTTCTTTTCCCTCGAGATACGAAGGGTACTAAATAAGATGTGTGAAAAGGGGGTCCTTGTTATGAAGGATAAAGAAAGAGATGATATATATGTTATATGAACTAGTTGATTATGTTTTCATGTTTCCAAAGGCACTAAACTAATATTGTGTCTGGGTGTCAATTTTGGACATTTATTAAGTATTATGAAAATCAAAATTTAATGTCCATATACTTTGAGCTTGGGTTTTTACAGTTTATATCATTGAAAATGAGGTAGGAAGGAATACGATTCTTAGTAACCCAAACGTGTGAACATTGGATGAAGCGTGGATATCCATCCTAGAAAATAATGAGGAAAAAAATTCCACTAGGGATGGTTGTGTGTCCCACCCAGTGGGTGTATTCTCCCATGGAGTGCTCTAATATATATCAATTCTAGTCCACTAAAAATAATTCCCGACCAATATAGTTGGTATCAGAGAGAAGGTTTAGTCAACCTTGGGAAACTAGGATGTGAAAACATTAATGAGATCACAAGATATATTTCTATGAATATTTTTAGGGATTTCCTAAGGATATGTCATGTATAGTTTAAAATCCTATAGTTTTTTAACAGTGATGAATAACCTACGATAAACCTACGAAATCATAGTTCGGAATATTAAAAGTAACATAACATAGTTATAAATTTTTAATCTATGATATGTATTTCTCACACTTTGTTTTCTGATCATAGTCAATATCCATAACTACATAGAACATAGTTAACCACTACATTTTTCAGATGTTTAAGTTATGGGAATTAAGAAGATTGATTTCCTAAGTGGAAATATCATGAAGAGAATTCTGATGATGGTATGAGTATTGGCTATATTTCTAAGGATAAAGAGATTGTAAACAATATGTGAGATGTATGTGATATACTTCCATTATTTTTTACATTATACCTAAGAAGCTTATGGTCATGGAAACCAAAAACATGATTCATATTTTAGGAAATATGGAGATGATGTATCCTGAAAATGGACTAAGAATTATGTTTGACTATTGTGGTGTGTATGTTTCAAAATTCAACGATTATGTTAAATGAATCATAAAATATATAAGTGTTTTCAGTATAAGATTCTAATAAAGGAGTGAAAGGGATATATTAAATAGTTTTTTTTGTTTATAGAACTATGATTTAAGGTTAAGCTGGTATACTTGGTGAACACGTGATTATGGGAAAGATAACCCTTAATATATCCCTTATGTTAAGATAATGATGCTTAGATAAAGATATATTGTATTTCAATAAGTAAATTCAATGATGCTAGTTTCATGAAATTTGGAGTAATTTACAACAGGGTTATGCTATCATGGATGAATTATAAAACTTTTTATAGATTAAGGAATATATTTAATATGTTTTGCAATAGAGAAATAAGAATATTTTCAAAAAATATATATGATAATTTAGTTTATTAACTTAATTTAAGAGAATACATGATAAAGGTGGTCACATTTTTGGAATGTGATCAAATAGAAATACATTATGATATATGGGGGATAAATGTTAATCCCAGTTAGTAAACCATTTTCTTATTTTCATCTTTCAGAAGGATTGTAAGGATAACAATTTAAGAAAATTTTATGTTTAACATCAGATGATGTTTTTTAGAAAAATTTATGATCTCACCATAGGTGGAAATATTCATATTTTATTTCTTGTGATGATATAAAGAAAAATGGAATTACTTAGCATTCTATTTATGTTTCCCATGATCTGATAACACTTCATGAATGACTAATTCAACTTCATTTCATTGAATAATATATGAAGTTGAAATTATTTATGGCATTATCAATAATGAGATTCTACTAAAATCAAGTATGTATTTATTATCATGTTCGTCAAATATATGGAAAGGATCCTCAAAACCAAAAAATTTATCCTAATACCTTCTTATGAAATGAATCAGAGGGTCCCTTAGATCATGACAGATTTATGGTTTCGTGGTTGTTAATTATTCCTATCCATTTTCTCTATCACGCTCCATCAGAACATGATGGTAATGTTTATATTCTATATCCATGTTTTTACTTCCCACATATGTTATCCAATGTGGAAACCTAGTTATGAGCCACATTGGTTAACAGTTAGGTTTCTAAATTTTCTTTTTAAAATGAATTATTAGTTTTCCTTTTTATGATGTGGGTTTCCATGAATGAAACATTCAAGTAGTAAAAATTTTATAACCTCAATAAATTTTGATGTTGAAATTCATTTTAAGGGCTTATAATGTTACACCCCATGTTTTTTTGTACAAATTTGTCTAATAAATTTATTTTTTTTATATCATGCAATTCTATAAGTCAAACATTACTTTCACACTAATCCGAATTGTAATATGTTACACGCAACACTTAGTTGGCGTATGATACACGCAACACTGAGTATATATTTTCTTAAATATATAAAAGAAATATTTTTGGATTATGTTATATTCATCACCAAAGGAAGATTTCACTAAATGAAACACTGACTTGGATTATGTTACATGCATGAGTGACCTTCTTAGATAGCTCGTGTTGTACGCAATATCGAGGTTCACTAAACAACAATATATTATTAAAATATAATTATTTAATGGGATATAAACTAGTTGTAATGAATATTATTAACAACTTTTTGTATTTTATATGACATTAAAATTCATCTTATGTATTTTCTAGAACATTATATATGAAAAAATTCATTTTTTTGGATAAAAGAAGTATTTTCTAAAAAATATATTTTTTCATCCTTTTGATTGCGTACGATTTTTAAATATAGTTTGTTACACTTTTATATATTATATATGAAAAAATAAACATCTTTTTTGGACTTGGGACCTCAACAGTTTACTTGCATGAAATTTCTTTATTTTTTTGATTATATTTATATTGTAATGAATATTAAAAAATACTGCATTTTAATTCATAACTGCCAATTCGTCTAATTTATTTATATAGTCAGATTAGTTTTTTAATTGGTCTTAATGTAACATTTTAATATAATTTTATAATTTAAACCAATTTCAATCATTGGAAGTAATTTCATATTTAAATTGGAGATAAACAATTAACAATCTTATGATAAGTTTTTACTTCAAAAGAACCCAATATCTAGTTTTGACAAGGAGAATTAATATCATAATAATTAATGAAACTTTATTGTTTTGAATTTTAAAAAATAAATCCTTTATTTGGAATAATTGGGTCCAAATTATTTTAATATGTTACTTTTATTTTTTTGGATAATATCAAAGGTAACTATGGTTATTTTTATTTACCATAGTTAAAGATAAATCAGGTAAATTTGGGTAACAAAAAGTATGATAATGATAGTGGAATTACACTAACACCTAGCATAATATTATTATATGAATACGATTCAGTCAATATCACCTATACGATAGAATTTATGCATTTAATGTAATTTTTTCTATGAATTTTATGAAATTAAAATTAAAATAAAATAAAGTGAAAACATTTCACTCTCATATATCTTATAAGTATAATAATTTTTATGTAGTGATAAAATTGATACAACTTCAAGAATAAATTATCTCCCAAAATCTGATTAAATTTACTACCTCATTTTAATTTTTTTATAATTTTTTATAGATTAAATAGTTACAATTAATGATGAAATAATAGCGTTGTATGAATGATTTTATTAAGAGAAATATCAAATAAATGATTTTGAAAATATTAAAATAAATATTATATGAATTAATAAATGAGGTATAAAAATATTTTAGCTGAATATCACATATTAAAAGTGTATTAAATATTTTTTTCGAATTTATCTTCTATGTGGATTTTATTTAAAGTCAAATAAATGAATATTAATAAAATTAAAAGTATTGATATTCTATAAAAATAAAATATGATAAAATTTTTTAAAAATCCAATAAATATTTAAAAATTACAAGGTGAAAATTATATGTTCTATAATTCCATATTGTATCCAATTATTTAAAATTTATAACACATAAGTATATAATTATAACCATTTTACAATTGTAACATTATTTGCGCAAATAAAATTAAATACATTAAATAAGTATAAATCAAAATGATAAAGGCTTAAATAAATTAAAGACATATCTAAATTTGATTGGATGAGATAATTTATAACCATAAACATCTTAACCTTTAAATAAATAAGTTTGGCAGAAATATAAATATAAAATCAATTCATAAAAAATTAATATTTCTAGACTTTCCTAAAGAACCCCTCCACCCTCTTATAAAAGGCCACCACCTCTAACCACTTACTCACACCTTTATATCCCTTTAGTTCATCGAAATTCTGCCCAAATAAGCTCCCAAAAACTCTTCCTTCTTCCTAGATGCCAAAATTTGGTAATAAATACATCCTAGGGAGACCTTTTTGGAAAATTAAAAAGACATACTCGAAAAGGAGGTAATTGTTTTATCACCTATTTCAAAATTCTTTTATTTTTATACTTACTCTTATTAAGTTGTTTCCAAAATAAATTAATTAATACATCATATTATATATTATGTGATGTTATTATAATTATTGGAAAATCTTATACCTCTTTTATCCATCAGATGAATAACAATATCACTATGTGTTTGTACGTACAACTTACCATCTCCAAGACGTGGTGTAATTATTATTCAACAATAATTAATTTAGATGGGTATATTGATGAGTTTAATAGATGTAAATAAAGAATATAAAATAATTATTATTTTTTAAATTTCAAATACCATCCTATTTCATAATATTTAACAATCAAGGGACTGATATGATTGCTTGTGCGTACGTATGGCTTACCATTTCCACGATGCAATGAGATTCATTACTCACATTAACCATTCCGGATTTAATATATGGTATATATAAAAAATAAGAATGTAATGTATGAAATAATAATTCTACCATATTTTGGTATATATATGTCATTTACTTGCTTCCATTCAATTAAATAAGGAAACAGAAACATTGTTCATCCATACATATTGTCTACCGTCTCCATGAACAGTGTATTATATTTCATTTATCTATCATTATATATATTTATAAACAAGATATATATGACATAGAAATCATTTTTTAATTATATAAGTAATTAAATCATGACAAAACTAATGATATCAGGAATAAATAGCCAAAACATATACGATAAATATACCAATGAATACCCAAAAAAATTGATTCAACCTAGAATTTATAAATAAACAGGTAATATGAAGTCATAAGTGAATTATATATTATATCTGTTATGTCCACAAGGATGATTACCCTGAGAGGGGGATGAATCAGGGTTTGTCTAATTTAAAATTAAATCCCGTTCTGATCTTGTTTCGCTGTTAAGAAAAAGACTCTTCTCTCACTTTCATGTTGTACAATATAAATAGAAAGTAAAGAAAGCACATGACACAGCAATTTTACTTGGTTTACTGTTATGGGATACGTCCAAGGAGCCTACGCTGATAGGTTGTCGGTCGTACCAAATTCAAATAAACTTCACTAGCTGTGGATTACAAGGTTTGGGTATAGTCACTCTGTCCCAGGCTCACTGCCTTTACAAGGTTTAGGGTCAGCTCACTGCTTTCCCATGGGTCACTCCCTATTTCTCTCTCTCTCTGGCTCACTGCCATTAGAGAGGATCACCTTCTTCCTCTTCCTTCGCTCACTGCTCTAGAAGGGTTCCACTCACAGTTTATAGACATGTAGGTCCCATCATTTTCATGAAGGAATGCACATTAATCTGTATCTAGATTCTCTGTTGAAGTCCAACTTTCAACCGTAGATGAATCTATCATTTCACCGAAGGTATCGGTCAAACTTCAAGCTTCCACATAGCCCGAAAACACTACTGAAAAAACAACCATACATGGCGCGCAATTCTACCTCAGCGCGCAAGTATCAGCGTGAAAGTCCCAACTGGCGCACAAGTCCTTCTCAAACACTTGCATGACACAAGCTTCTCCAACTCCAAACTTGCGCGACTCACTTCCTTTTATGCCCAATCAAATATTGGTGCACAACTACAAACAATCACACTTCTTCAAATCTGGCACACAAGTCCCACTTGCGTGACACACCACAACTTGCGCGACCACCACACCTGCATGACGAGAGCTTTGATTTCTCAAAGTTTTGAACTCCGTTGAGAAATGAGGAGGGTGGTATGATATTTATAGGAAATTTGACCACCCTGCGCGGCGGCACGCAAGTCATCCCTCGGCGTGCAAGTCTCAGCGCGCAGGTCTCTTTCCCTGCAAGTCACACGCACGGCCCACTTCTAAACATGTGTGAAATTATTTCCCCTTCCATATTTTGAAGTTCTGATCTTGAAAAACAATAGGCGCCCAAGTTTCCAATCCCCCTAGGCACCGGTGCTCAAGTCCTTTCTCTTGACGCGTAAGTCACTTGCGCGACCAACTCAATACTTGCACGACCCTTATCCCTTTACCATATTTTGATAATCTGATCTAGAGAAACATATGGTGCACAAGTTTTAAATCCATCAAGAACACGACACGCAAGTCCCTTTTCTAAATAACACTTTTCTACATATGTCGATTTTCAGGACCAAACTTTTGGCAAACACTAGAAAACGGTGCCACCTTGTATCTATTCTTTTTGTAATGCCTCCATATCATCCATTCCTTTGTCGAAGTTCTTGAATCAAAAATTGGTCATTAACCACAACTCTTGAACTCGACATGGCACCATGAAATCCCCTTTGTCAACAAATTTGTATGTCATGGTTTTCTTTATAAACAGTCACAACACAGTTGTCCACTTTGTCAAAAAACACAATCACCTAAAAACTGCATCAATGATAACTTGATGGATTTTTGACCAACAATCTCCCCCTTTGGGTTTGTTGAAAACTCTTCCATAGAAAGATACATCGTTTACTCTTCAACCTCCATTTTCCCAAATGCGATTCTGATAGGGATCAAGAATTTACTCAACACGTACTCTAAGCCCACATGAGTAATGCTCCGTGTGGGAAACAAGAGTAAATTAAAAGTTCATAAATGAATCACTTCATCTCTTAAACCCATTGTTGACACCAAACTGATACCAATTTTCACCAAACTGATATCAATTTTTGGAAATATTCTTCCAACACCACTCATCTGCTTTTATCACGACCCACAACTGTCGTGATATCTATTATTTGATTGATCACTTCTTGCATCGTCAGATTTAATACTCTCCCCCTTTCTTCTCACAACTTCAACTCTTGTCAGCTTCAAAACCTCTTTATCCATATTTCCTATATTGTCCAAGCTAAGCTCTGGCTAAGCATATTCAACTAGCTTCATCTCCCCCTATCTGGATATTTCACCTGTCATCTTCTACCCTTATCGGTCAATATTTCTCAAATAGCCACACTGTCTCCCCATTGAACAATAACTATTTTCCCCCCCTTTATCAATGAACCCAAAGGTCACTCCTTTGCAGTCTGTAACAGAGTAGGGAACACAGATCAACACATTAGGTAAAACACATCATACCTCAGGGAGAGGGGGCGGTTCTACATCCACACTATTTCAAGTGCGGGGAGTTGACTGAACTCCCAAAGCCAGTCGATGACTCTCAAAAGCTTCCTTGGGTAAGGCCTTTATCAGAATGTCCGCAACTTGTACCTCTGTAGGCACATACTACAACTTCACAATTCCCTGCTCAACCTTCTTTTTGATGAAATGATATTTGATCTCAATGTTCTTGGTCCTTGAGTGATGGATGAGATTTTTTCTAAGATTTATAGCACTTGAGTTATCGCACTGGATTCTGATTGGAGACTTCACTTCAACTCCCATGTCTTCAAGCTTTTTATTCATCCACAATAATTGTGTGCATGCTTGAGTGGCCGCAATATACCCAGCTTCTACAGTGCTCAATGAAATGCAATCTTCCTTCTTGATAAGCCAAGAAATACACAATCCAACAAGATATAATTCACCACCCGACGTTGATTTTCTATCATCCGCTGAACCATCCCAGTCTGCATCAGTATATCCCAATAACTCTATCTGAGATTTGTCAGTATATGTCAAGATGAAATCCACTGTGCCTTGGATATACCGAATTATTCTTTTCACAGCAAGAATATGGATTTCCTTGGGATTACTCTGATATCTCACTGCATGCCATTTAGCGAAAACAATAACAAGCCTTGCTGCGGTCAGGTATAGAAAGCTCCCAATAATTTGCCTATTTGGGTAATATAAACTGCCTTTCTATCCTCATCTTTTGATAATTTCATCTAGGTAGAAACTGGAGTCATCATATCCTTGTAATTCTTCATTCCAAAAATTCTCAGAACCTCCTTGGTGTATTTGGATTGAGAAATTAATGTTCCATTACTTCCTTGTGTCACCTGTAAGCCAAGGAAAAATGTTAGCTCTCCAATCATTGACATTTAAAATTCATTTTTCCGGAATTCAAAAAAATGTCTGCATTGAGCTTCTTCTAATCTGCCAAAAATTATGTCATCGACATACACCAGCACCATCATCCTTTGATTACTGTCATTGCTGAAATAGAGACTATAATCAACTCCTCCGCGCTGGAAACCAAGCTTCTTCAAGTACTGATCAAATCGTGAGTACCATGCCCTTGGTGCTTGTTTCATCCCATAAAACTCCTTCTTCTACCTGCAATCATTGTTCTCATCCTCATGAATGATAAAACCATCTGGATATTCAATATAAACCTCCTGTTCTAGAACACCATTCAAGAATTCATATTTGACATCCATCTGGAACACTTTGAACTTTCTTTGTACTACTATGGAAAAAAATATTCTGATTGTCTCTAGCCTTGCAACCAGTGAAAATGACTCATCAACATCTATTACCTCTATCTGGGAGTATCCTTTACACCTTAACCATGCTTTGTGATGAATTAATGTGCCATATTCATTCATCTTGTTGAAATAGATCCATTTAGTCCCGATGACATTCTTGTCTGCTGGCCTCGAAACAATTT
This sequence comes from Viscum album, assembly GCA_963277665.1. Classification (NCBI taxonomy): domain Eukaryota; kingdom Viridiplantae; phylum Streptophyta; class Magnoliopsida; order Santalales; family Viscaceae; genus Viscum; species Viscum album. Next base: position 896,611,484 of record OY728143.1, on the reverse strand, counting down.
CCCATGTCTGGTTCTTCTCAATCTGATCGAGCTCTTCATTCATATCCTGAACCCAGTTTTCATCTTTAGTTGCATTGGAAAAACATTTCAGATCCACCTGAGATAAGAATGGTGTTTTTTTGTAATGATTTCATTCTTCGAGTCTAAACTGTAGTTGTCTGGTCACCAATGATATTCTGCCTATCATGTTTAGCTTGACACTTTGGCTTCCTTGCAAAGACAGACTTGACACTTTCTTGTCCATCATCAGTATCTTCTTCTGAGTCAGCCTCTGCCACTTCTAATCCCCATGTGTTTCTTACCTCATCATCACATTCATCCAGAAACTGTTCACCGAGTCGTTGAGAATTCTGTTCATTTTAAACTATAGTTACATCATTGCTCTCAACGATTTTTCCCAGCCTTTCGTTGAAGAATTTATATGCTTTTCTTTTCCCTGAGTAGCCAAGGAATATCCCCTCATATCCTCATGACTCAAACATCATGTGATTTTTTTTGTTGATAATGAAACACTTACTTACAAAGATTCGAAAGTATTTCAACATTGGATTCTTTCCGTACCACATTTCGTACGAAGTATTCACTTGCTTCAGACACAATAGATACCTCTTCGAAGTATAGAACAATGTCAAAACTGCTTCATTCCAAAATTTCTCTGGTAGGTCCTTTTCAAAAAGCATTGTTCTAGACATGTTGCCGATGATCCAATTTCTCCTTTCAACAAATCCATTCTATTGGGGAGTTCTCAATGATGAAACTTGATGCCTTATCCCGTGTCTCTCGATATATTCTTCCACTAGACTGTTTGTATATTCTGTACCGTTATTTATAGGAAATTTCAAAATTTTCTGCCCAATCATCCTTTCGGATTCCCTTATATACTACTTTATGAAATTGAAAACCTCTATCTTTTGGGTAATGACAAATACCCAAGCCATTCTGCTATAATAATCAATTAAAAGAACATAGTATCTTTTCCCATTTATAGCTCGTGGGGAGATAGGTCCACATACATCAGCATGCACCAATTCGAGCACTCTAGTTAATTTCTCTTCCATTGGCATGTATGTATTTAGGATGATCTTCCCTTGTTGGAAAGCATCACACGTATGAGTGCGATCACATGATTGTTTGGGAAGGTCTCTAGCAGCATCACACATTACCAGATCTTCCATAGATGGTTGGCATAGATGACCAAGTCGCTTATTCCATAGCTGGTTTTATTCCTCTCTGGATAAAAGGTATGTATCTAATTCCCCACCTACAAGGTAAAGATATCTCTTTTTGCTTCTTCCCTGCAGAACAAATTCTCCATCTTTTCCTTTCACAACATACATCTTCTTGTTATATCTAATAGAGTGCCGAGAGTCACATAGTTGACTAACACTGAGTAGGTTATGACTAGGATCCTCTATGACCAAGACATCAGCATGTCTCACTTCTTTTCTCCCAAACACGGCTTTCCCAGAGCCAACAATCATCATACCTTCATCGTTTCCAAATTTTAGAACTCCTTCTATGTCATATTTTATGCCTGTACCAAGATCCTTATTACCCGTTATGTGGGATTTTCAACCATTGTCAAGGATTCACACACGAGATCGATCTGATTCTTTAAGGGAAATCTATGCACCACAACCTTCTCATTTTTCTTCTTCTTGGCCCATACTTTTTCCTTCACACTCGTCATGGATTGTGGCTTTTGTTCTTTCTCAGAGTATGATGGACTAGTTTCATCTTGCAGAGCCACAAATCTATTCTACATTTTTAACTCATTTGTTGAATTATTGATCTGCTTCCTACGTGAATTTTGATTTTCCTTTGGCACATTTCTCTGAATGGTCGAAGTGCAGTACCTAGCCATGTGCCCAAATCCTCCGCACCAAAAACAGTGTCCTTCGAAATATGTTCTGGAAAACTGTTCTATGTTGGGCTGTCACCTCTATTCTTGTTCACTTCTATATCACTTGGCTATGGAACACACATACTGTAAATTTCCCATATTCCCACAACAATAACACCTGATATAAGGTGAATTCATTCATGTTACTTCCGCACAACTATTTTCCCTTTAGGATCTATGAATATTCTGATTTTTCTTTGCGCCCAAATCAAACTTCAATTTCAGGACGGGTGCTTGCGGTATGACCTCAATTGTCACAGTGTTTTGTTTCTGATTAAGCCCTGAAACATCCATAACTTCTGAGATCAATTACTGCTTCTTCCCTTCTGAACTACTAGGCTCCTCTTTCATCTTTTCAGTCTTCGTAACAACCTTCCTACCCAAAAATGTGTTAGGAATCAAATGGTTTTCCTGGTCTTTTACTTATCTCCACATACCAATAACTTCCTCTTCAAGCTCTTCGATAAGCTTGGCTTGATCTTTCAATTTTTTGTTCAATCCATCGATCTCCCTTTCCTGTTCTTCAATCTTGAGCTTATGCTCATCACCCTTTTCTGTGCTCTCTATCCTTGAGGACTTAAGGTTTTATATTTGTTTTATAATATCGGACTTCTCGTCTTCTTGTTTTTTCATGTAAGTTTGGAATCATGTACCACCTTGTTGGATTTATTTGTTTTTTCTCTCCATATATCTATCTCTTCAAGAGCTACATCCAATTCAGCTTCCATGTCAACTCAACCTTCAATTTCTACTTATTCTTCAACAGCGTCGGTTTCTTCCTTTTATTGAGCACTACCGACAACAACCACCATTGCATTTTGTCCATGATCATTACAATTTTCAAACTCCTCAACCTATTCATCCTCAAACTCATCTAAACTGTCTATTTCTTGTGAAAGAAGATTCTTATTCATGAAGAAATATCTCTTGAATCATTTCTTCCCTTTTACAAATTCTGAAGGCTTCTTCTTGGGAATTTCAACTTCGTTATCATCATTATCAATATCTTAAATATTTTTGGGGAACCTTGCCACAAGATGACCGACCTTTCCACATAGAAAGCATTCTAGTGGAAGTTTCCCTTTATAATTTCCTTTTCTTCTTTGCAAATTTGAAGAAACGAATGACATCACCTCATCTTTCTCTTCTTCATCCTGAGAATCTTTAATGGTGAGCTTATTCATGGCCTTAAATGCCATCTCTTTGAATTTCCCCTCTTCCACAACCTCGTTATCATCATTACTCATCTCATATGCAACCAAGGTACTGTGAAAATTGTCCAATGTCAGCTCATTGGGATCTTTATCTTCAAGTACTGAAACATTCGGATTGAACCGAGGTGGAAGCTTCCTCAAGATGCGCTTTACGATATTTATGTCTTCAATGACTTCACTAACTCCTCACATATCTTCCACAAAAATATTTTACCTATCAAAGAATGCATCAACAGACTCATTCATGTTCATCTTCAAATCTTCATACTTATTCCACAACACTTCCAGGTTTTCCTCTCTGACCTTTGTATCTCCTTCATATATATTCAATATTTTTTCCCACATGGCATGTGAAGTTTTTCATGACATCACCTGTGTGTATATTCGATTGGAAAGGGCTCCCCCTAAGGATTTGATTTCCTTTGCATCAGCATCCAACTCTCTATGTTCAACTTATGATAATGCACCACTCTTAATATCAGTTGTGATACCATGCATAGCAGCTGAAAACACATCCATTCCCAAAGATCGAAAATAGTGTTGCATTCGATTCATCCATATCTAAAAATTACATTCGTCGAAGATCAGAATACCTTTTTGATTAGTGACCTCCATTGAGAGAATAACTAATATCAACCTTTTCCTCTAATACCAATTGTTAGGTCCACAAGGCTGAATACCCTCAGAGGGAGGGGTGAATCAGGATATGTCTAATTTAAAATTAAAGCCCGTTCTGATCTTGTTTCACTGTTAAGAAAAACACTCTTCTCTCACCTTCCTATTTCACAATATAAACAGAAAGTAAAGTAAGCACAAGACACATCAACTTTACTTGGTTCAACGTTAAGGGCTACGTCCAAGGAGTATACACCAACAGGTTGTCGGTCGGACCAAATTTTTCTAAACTTCACTAGCTATGGATTACAAGGTTCGGGAAAAGTCACTATATCCCAAGATCACTGCCTTTACAGGGTTTAGGGTCATCTCACTGCTTTCCCAAGGGTCACTCCCTATTTCTATCTCTCTGGCTCACTGTCAGTGGATAGGATCACCTTCTTCCTCTTCCTTCGCTCACTGCTCTGGAAGGGATCCACTCACAGTTTATAGACCTGTAGGTCTCTTCATTTTCATGAATGAATGCATATTCCTCTTTATGTAGATGATATGTTGAAGTCCAACTTTCACCTGTAGATGAATCTCTCTTTGCACCAAAGGTATCGGGCAAACTTCCAGCTTCAATGCAGCCCAAAAACACTACTAAAAAACAACCTTACTTGGTGTGCAAGTCTACCTCGGCGCGCATGTCACCACTGGCACGTAAGTCCTCCTCAGACACTTGCGCGAGACAAGAATCTCCAAATCCAAACTTGTGCGACACAATTCCTTTTATAGCCAATCCAATATTGGCGCGCAACTACCAACAATCGCTCTTCTTCAAATAGGGCGTGCAAGTCCCACTTGGGCGACACAACACCACTTGCAAGAACACCACACCTGCTTGATGGGAGCTCTGATATCTCAAAGTGTTGATCTCCATTGAGAAATGAGGAGGGTTGGTCTAGTATTTATAGGCAATTTGACCACCCTGCGCGATGGGGCGCAAGTCAACCCTCGGCGTGCAAGTCTCGGTATGCAGGTCTATTCCCCTGCAAGTCCCTTGCGTGACACACTTCCCAACTTGCACAAACCTCTTTCCTTTTCAATATATTGAAGTTCTGATCTTGAAAAACAACCGTCGTGCAAGATTCCAATCCTCCTAGGCACCGGTGCGCAAGTCCTTTCTCTTGGAAAGCAAGTCACCTGTGCGTCCAACACAATACTTGTGTGACCCTTATCCCTTTACCATATTTTGATGATCTGATATTTAGAAAAATATGGCACGCAAGATTTCAAGCCATCAAGTACACGGCGCGCTAGTACCTTTTCCAAAAACCACTTTTCTTCAATTGTCGATTTTTAGTCCCAAAATTTTGGCAATCACTGGAAAACGATGCCACCTTGTATCTGTTCTTTTTGTACCACCTCCAGATCATCCATTCCTTTCTCAAAGTTATTGAATAAATCATTGATCATTAACCACAGCTCTTGAACTCGTCATTCCACCATGAAATCCCCTTTGTCATGAAATTTGTGTGTGAGGGTTTTCTTTTTCAACAATCACAGCACAGTTGTCCACTTCGTCAACAAACACAATCACCTTAAAAATGCTTCAATGATACCTTGAGGGATTTTTTCACATCAATATCATAAATGTTATTATCATTCTATTATAGGTTAATAATAATTTTAAATTGACTATACATGAGTTTAATACACATATGCAAGAAATTGGACCTATGATAAAGGATAATTTTTCAATCTCATTTTTATCCATGATTGATTATACGTAAGTAATTACACCGGGTATATTTATCATTTCTGTCCATGTTTTCTAAAGAAAATTCATAAAATTATTACTATTATTCAATTTATGTTTAATTATATTTTAACCATTTTTTACTTTTAATACATGGTATGGAATGAATCTTTCTTTTGTTTACCACACGAGGTACATTTTGAATTTTAAGAAAAAAAGTATGAGGAGAATGTTTTTATAAATTATATGGAATGAATCGATTTTTATGATTTCATGATTCCATATTTACTTTAAGATTACACTAAACTATTTCAAATTTATTTTCAACTAAATTCATTTCTTTTAAAATGGGGCTGAATTTGGGAAAAAACATTTTTTAAGAAGAAAGGATATTTTTCTCAAGAATTATGTTCATGTGTTTTGTTAATATTATTTTCCATCTATGATGACACTCTTACATATGGTTATGTTTCTATCATAATTATTACTATGATTTTATTTTATTGATGGAATGATATTTTATATCTATTTTTTATGATGGAATGATTTTTAAGGAACTGATTTTAGTTCTTGGGTTATGTTATGATGAATGATTTGTGTTTTTGTGGAAAAAGTAAGAATGATTTCATTATGAGATGGGTGGGACCTATATATCCCTACAATGAATTGGGTATGGAATTACATCTCATCAGATAGACATGACTCTAATGGAATGTAAATCGGGTTAGTAATACTGGGATAGAATGACAAGTAAATCTTGGTCACTAATAATGGTTTGAAAGGCATGTAAAACCGGTTCATCAAAGGTCTTTGTCCACTATTATGGTCTTGAATACAATGTGTTGAAAACTATGGAAATCATATTATGTACTTATTTTTTTTCCAAAATTACATTTTTTAATTCCATTTTATCATGGTTAATGTTTCTTTTATGATCTATGCCTTACGTACTATGAAGATTTATTTCATGACTCAAGATTTTGGTATGTTTTTTGCAAAATTTATGTTCATGTTTTTAAATTCTTATGTTTATGTGTATTATATTATTTTCCATGCTTACCCATACATATAATTTGAGCACACATATTTTCATCTTTCTTTCCACCCAGGATTTGATGAAGGGTATTATGTATGATGTTTCCAAAATGGGTTCTAATTATGAAGGTTAAATCACTAGACGATGTAGATGTTTTATGAACCTATTGTTTATGTTTTCTAATTTACAAAGGCACTAATCTAATATATTCTTTGGGTGTATATTTGTTTCATATATTACATATTATGAAAAAAAAAATATAATTTCTATGTATTTCATGCTTGGGTCTTTACAGTTGGTATCATAGAAAAAATATATAGGAATGAATCTGATCCTTGAGAACTCTCATGTGTGAATGTTTGACAACACATGGCTTTCTACCCAAGGGCATAATGAGAAAATGGATACCACTAGGGATAAAAGTGTGTACCACCACGGGGGTGTAGATTCCCATGGATTTCTATGACAAGTATCAATTATAGTCTAATAGAAATAATTCTAGACTGTTACAGTTGGTATCAGAGTGTTGGTTTATTGAACTTTTAGACACTAGGATGTGGAAACTTTAGTGATATCCGTAGAGATATTTCTAAGGATATGTCTTGGGATGTCATAAAGATAAGTCAAGTATAGGTTACAATCCTAGAATGTTTATGAAAATCATGAATAACCAAGTATAAAACCTAAGATATCATAGATTCAAATATTATAATAAATTTACCTTACATATGTGTGTTTAATCTCTGATATGTTTTTCTCACACTATGCTTTCATATCATAGTTAATATCCATAACTACATAGAGCATTGTTAACCAGTGAATGTTTCATATGTGGAAATTATGGGAATTATGTAGATTGGTTTCCTATGTTGAAGTATCATGATGAGAATCGTGAAGATGGTTCAAGTATTGGTCATACTGATGGGGATAAAGAGATTGTAAATGACTTGTAAAAGGTATGTGATGTTCTTCCAGTATTGTTTACATTGAACATAAGAATCTTGAGGTTGATAAATCCTATGTCATGAATCATATTTTAGGAATGGAAATGATGATTCATCATTAGTAATGTTTTATGAATAATGTTGGATGATTAGTTGTATATGTTTTGGAATTCAAATAATTTTTTAAATTAATAATGAATTATATAAGTTCTTTCAGTATAATATTTTCATTAAGGATTGGAAAGGATATGTTTAATAATTCTAAGGGTACAGAATAGTGATTTAAGGGTAAGGTGATATACTTGGATAACAAATTATTAATGATATGATAACCCTTAATATGTACCTTATGTTAAGATAATGATTCTTGGAAAAAGATATGTTGGATTTGACTAAGTAAATTGGATTATTCTAGTTTTTAGGAAAATGATAATGATGCATATTTTCAATAAAGATATATGATCATTCAAGATATTACCATGACTCAACAGAATACATGATGTTAGTGTTCACATTTTTGGAATGTGACCAACTATAAATACCTTATGATACATGGGGGGAAATGTTAAGCCAATTTAGTGAACCGTTTTGGATTTTATGCTTTCATAAGGATTGTAAATTTTACATTTTTTGGAGTGTTTAAGTTAAACATTAGTAAATTTCTGTTAGAATAAAGTAATATCTCACCATAGGTGGACTTATTCATATTTTATTTCATGTGTTGAGTTAAATATAGATGGAATGACCTATCATTCTATTTTTGTATCACATGATCTACTAACAATTTCATCATGACAAATTCAACATCATTTATTTGAATAAGATATGCACTGTAAATTATTTAAGGCGTGACCAAAAGAGAGATTATACTAAAATCAAGTATGTACTTTTTCTCATGTTCTTCGACTATATAGAAAGGATCTTGAAAACCATATATTTTATCTTGGTACCTTCTTATGAGATGAATCATTGGGTAACTTAGATTATTGCATATTTATGGCTTTGTGATTGTTAACTTTTAATATACATGTTCTCTATCACTCTCCCTCCGAACACGATGTGTAGATTTCTCTTCTATATCCATGTTTTCAGTACCCAACTATGTTATCCTATATAGAAACATAGTGATGAGTCACATTAGGTATTCTTGATGTTTCTAACATTCATTTTTAAAATAATGTTTTAGTATTTCATTTTACGATTTGGGTTTCCATGAATGAAACTTTCAAGTAGTAGACCTTTTATAAACCTGAAGAATTTTGAGGGAAATTTTCATTTTATGGGGGGTATAATGAAACACCAAGAGTTTTTATAGACCATTTTTTGTAAATAAAATAAAATTCCCATTTATATCTTGAAATTCACTAAGTCAAAAATTACTTTCACACTAATCTGACTTGTCATATGTTTTACCCAACACCGAGTTGGTGTATGATATACGCGACACTGATTATATATTTTGATAAATATATAAAATAAATATGTTTGGATTATGTTTTAACAACAGCAATGGAAACTTTAACTACATGAAACACTAACTTGGCTTGCGATACATGCAAGAGAGACCTTCCTCAATATCTTGTGTTGTATGCAATACCAAGTTTCACTAAAAAATATATATTTTATTAAAATATTTTTACATAATGAGATATAAACTAGTATTTATGAATATTAGTAACCAAATTATGAATTTTATATAACATTAAAATACATCTTATGTATGTTCTAGAATATTATATACAAACAAATTCAATTTTTTGGATAAAATATGTATTTTTATAAAAATAAAGATTTGATACCTTTTGAGGGCGCACAAATTTTAAATCTAGTTTTTAACACTATTATATATTTTATAAGAAAAGATAAACTAATTCATCAGAATAATGACATAAAAAATTATCTTCTATGAAAATTTAGTATTTTTATGATGAAATTTATTTTTTCATGAATTCTGAAAATACTTCATTTTAATTCAAAACCGCCTTTTCATCTAATCTATTTATTTAGTTAGACTATATGTTTAATAGATTTTAAAGTGTAAATGTATTTTTTTATCATTTAACCCAATTTTATTCATTTTATGAAATTTTATATTTCAATTGGAGATAAATAAAGGTCAATTGTTTGAGAATTTTTTTACTCATTAAAACATGTATTATAGTTTTGACAACGAGAATTAATTTTAAAATAATTATTGAATATTATGTGTTTTAAATTATGAAAAATTGATTCCTTATTTTAATCATTGGTTCCAAATTATGGTAATAGGTTACTTTTATTTTTTCGGATATTATGAATAGTAACTACAGTAATTTTTATTTCCCACAGTTAAAGCTAAATCTAGTAAATTAGGGTGACAAACTATAGACAAAAGATAATAAAATTCCCCTAAAACCTATGAAAATAATATTATATGAATTTAATTTTATCAATATCACATAAGTGTCTAAATTTATTCATTTAATTGACTTTTGTCTATGAAAGTGATGTAATTATAGTTAAAATAGAATTAAGTGACAGCATGTCAGTCTCATATATTTTATAAGTATAATAATTTTAATGTTGTGATATACATGATAAAACATAGATTATAAAGACTCTCCGTAAATCAAATGAAATTATATACATCATTTAATTTTTTTTATAATTTTATGATATTAAATAAATACCATTGAAGATGAAATAAATAGTGATGTAGAAATTATTTTATAAACAAAAATATCAAATAAATTGTTTTAAAACTTTTAAAAGAAAAATTATAAGAACTAATTAAGGTGCTCCACGAATTTTCTAGGTGAATATGAAATTTTATAATTGTAGTAAATATTTTGGTTCAAATTTATCTTTTATTAGGATTTTATTTAATGTTATATAAATTAATTTTCAATTTTAACAAAATTGATATTTTTAAAAAAATCATATGATTAAAATATTTCAAAATAAAAAAATATTTCCAAATTTCAAAATTACATTTATATAGTCTATAATTTCATAAAACACTTAATTATGGATAATTTATGACACATAATTAATTATTTATGACAATTTAACATTTAAAATATTATTACCACAAATAAAATTAAATTAAATAGATAAAATAAGGACAAATAAAAATGATAAGGTTTAAAATAAATTCGACAAATATATAAATTTTATTGGTTGAGATTATTTCAGCCATATTCATCTTAAATTTTAAATAAATAAGTTATGGAGAATTATAAATTGAATATCGATTCATAGTAAATTAAAATTTCAATATATTCCTAAAGTGCCCATCCACCCTCTTATAGAAGGACACAACCTCTACCCACTTACTCACACCTTTAAATCTATTTAGATCATCAAATATCTGCTCAAATAAACTCAAAAAAAACCCTCCCTTCTGCCTAGTTTCAAAAAAATGTGAATAAATACATCTTAGGGAGTTGTTTTCCCCAAATTAAAAAGACATACATGGAAAAAGGGGAAATTGTTTTATCACCTCTTTCAAATTTCTTTTCTTCTTCTAGTTCCACTATTTATGTTGTTTCCATACTAAAGTAATAACCCTATTATCTTCTATATGATGATATGTTATTATAATTATAGGACAACCTTATACCACATTTCATCCATCCTACGAATAACAATATCACCATGCATTCGTACGTACATCTTACCGTCTCCACATTGTGGTATAATTATTATTCAACAATACATAATGTGATGGGTATATTGAAGATTATAATGGATTTAAAAAATTAATATAATTTAAAAATTATTTTATAACATTTATATACCATCCAATTTCATACTAGTTGACCATCAAGTGAATGATATCATCTCTCGTGTGTACATACGACTTACCTTCTCCATGATGCGAGGAAATTCATTAACCACATTAAACATTCAAGAATTATTATAAGATATATATCATTAATAATTAGGAAATATATGGCATAATGATACTACCATATTTATGTATATATATATATATAGTTCAGCTACATAGTTCTATTCATTTCAATAAGGAAACAAAATCATCGTTTATGCGTACCTACGACATACCGTCTCTATGAACGGTATATTAAATTTAATTTATTTATCTATTATTTATATTTAAATACTAAATATATATGATATATAAATCATTTTTTACATCATGGAAGTAATTAACTCACTGTATAAGTTATAATGACCCAATCATTCATTAATGAAAATTCCTCTTGATCTGATTAAATGTTTTATTACGTAAAATGGTTATACAGCGTATGAACTTCTTTTGTTCTATGTTTTGGATTTTAAAATATTGTTATAAATTGTGATCATTGCTAATATAGTCTTTGAATAGTGGAAGCATTATTAGTATAAATATAGTCCTTTAACTAATCCAATTTACTCAGATAAAGGAAGCGATGGCCTCATCCTGTACACTTTCCCCATACGAAGCCCATTTTTGGAGCTCATAAAGTAGGTGGAATCATTGGGAAAAGATCTTGACCAAGCCCAATCTGAGCATTAATATGCTAAGCTCAAGAGGAACCTATTAAGAGGGAAGTTGATGTTGATATAGATTACCACTTGAGCGATGTTATCCAAGCCACCCCAAGAGTCTGTAACCATCACACACCATACCATTTAGTCTTATAATGGAGTTCTAAGGTGTTATTAAACAATACCCTAATACAATGATTTTGTGCGTTATTTTTGTATATAATAAAGAATATACATTCATTATAATATTGTTATAACTCTGTAAATTGTTTTTAAAGCACAAATAGTATTTTTAGTTAATATTTAAGTAAAAAATATATTAGGATGAATTAATGGATTTATGAATTAAATAATATTTTTAAAAAATATTATTATAACTAAATTTATTTTTATTATATATAAATGTTCATATAATTTTATGAATGCAATTGTAATTTTTATTATGGTTTGAAAGCTGATTTTATCAAAACTTGTTAACGTTTGAAAAATATCTGTTTTAATTTTAAAAGTAAAAAAATTCATATACATAGAAAAATATTTACATAAAATGAAAATTATTTTTGGAATCAGGATGTCAAAATTATCCAATGATGAATTTTTCATAATTTTCTGAGACAGTCAAATTTTTGGGTAAAAATTAAATACCGTTTAAATATATAATTTGTTTTATAACATCATAATGACCCAATAGTTATGTAATAAAATACTATAAACAATATGTTCATCCAATATATGTTTTAAAATTAAATTTTTTTGATTTTAGGTAGGTTTTATTTATTTTACAAATCTTTGGTGGACCCTTCAAGACTTATAAAAAATCGTAGATTTTTAAATTGTTTTCCTTGAAAGTGTGACTCACATCTACATACGAAACCCTATTATTTTAGGAAGACCAGACATTGTTATTATAAAATATTGTTTTACACTCCCCTTGGGAAAAAACCATGGGCAAACACCATAGTTTGGTTTGTGGTTTTGATTAGTTTAATGTGTGGTGTCCCAATCCTAAATAATAAAGAATTGCCTCCCCTCTCCTATATAAACCCACCCAAGATCCCACTTCCTCCTCACTCAATGACTTTGGAATTTGAACAACCCCTTCCCCTCTCTATATATAATTTTCCCATGGTTCCCCAATCTCCCAAGAAGCCTCTCTCAAGCCTCTCCCAAGCCTTTGGGGTCACACTTCCATGTAAGGGATTTCTACCTTTCTCTTTTTATCCATGTTTCTTAATATGGTTTTGAAAATTTATTTTCAAATATAAATGTTGGGGTATGATTTTTAACCTCCCCCATACTACCCTCTTTATTTTTTAATGATGTTATACCAATTTCTCTATCAATAAATTCCTCCCATGCACACCTATTACAATGGAGAAATTCTGTAAGGAAATTCTCTCTCCTCATTTACATTCAGGTAATTCGTTTGTATCATGAATCTGAATTCCATTAAAATTGTTGGGACATGTATATATATGACCCAATTACTTTACATTTCATGTAAATATAATTATACACCCCTTTCTCTATCATAAACAATTTTTATTAGTTCATATGTCATGTCGTCGTGCTACAGAAATTGCACTGATTTTCCAAGCCAATGGCATTGTGTAGTGAATACCATGCCCCTTTCTCTATCAAGAGTATTCACCTATATGCACATTTAAATATTGATTTATAAAGATTCATGTATGTATTACACATCCCTTTATTGTGGAATAATTTATGATGATGTATTCCACGTTGTATGATCCATGTGGCACACATATGCATGAGATTAAATGATTAAGAAGGGTGTGCCCTAATCGCGCTCCAATGAATTGGGTAAATTACAGTATCATGATACGTCTTCTTAAATGAGTGTTCACTCATTATAATTCATTTTCAATGAGGTTTTACTCGTGCTTCATTTTCAATGATGGATTACTCATGCTCCATGTGCAATGAGCCATGGTTCATGCTAATTCCATGTTAAGTGTTGTTTCCACATTTCTATGTTTTGATTATTTGTATTATCATGAATTTATGTTCATGTTTCTTTTATGATCCATTATTATGACTATTGTCTAACATGTACAATATTACTCATGTTATTTTATGTTTATTCTCATACTGGGCTTTATAGCTCACGGTTTTCTTATGCATGTATTTAGGTTATCCCATACAATGCTAAGAACAAGGAAATGAAGTGTTCATGTAAAGTAATTTCTCAATAAGATGTTGTGTTTTATGTTTTAAGTTGTTATGTAATGTTCCTAATCCAAAAAGGCACTAGACCACTTGATCTCCCATGTTATATCAAGTGAATAATTTATGTAAAATGTTATGTTTAAGTGTGAAATAAAAAGTAGCGTTGTTATAGTTGGTATCAGAGGATATGTTTAGTTATTTTGGGATTAGGATTACAAAACCCTAGTGAAGCCTTAACGACAACACTATATATAATAAAAACGTCTCTAAGTTGTTTTGGGTATTGATTAAGTGGTTTATCAAGAAAATACATCCTTGTCTGGATACGAGTATGTAGAGGCTTCTCTAGCACAGATTTACCTAGCGGTGAAAACCATGACAAGGAGTTTCGGTCTTGACCCGGGGTATCTTGGTAAATGACAAGAAGATTTACTACAATCTTGGTTATGACACTCACAGGGTATATGCATTGGTAAATTCATATGCTTAGTATGAACCATTTATATGTGAATTAAATAAAATGCCCCTAAGAATACATGTTTAAAATTATGGATAACATAGATTGAAGCTTATATATTCATAAGTTAAGGAAATAAAAGTAATTTATAAGTCATATATTTTTGTCTTTGGATTCTCCTTTATGTGTCTAATATATTTAAAAAATATATCTTCCCCATTTTTTTGGATGAACTAAATTAGTCGAAACATAATCAAAAAGATGAAGCTTGGAAAAGTACAGATTTTGTGAGTTATGGTTGAAGGAGGTCTCATTATAGTGCAATATCATCACAAGAAATGGGATATCTATGGATACCACAAAGAAAGCTGCAACATAGGGATGACCGAGGCCAACTTCAGTGATGGACATCTGTAGATTTTTGGGGTTAGCTGGATATTATCGACAAATTGTGAGAAATTTCTCGTGATTGTCCAACCCTCATTCCAAGATAACTTGGAATAGAGTAAAGTTTTCTTGGAGTGATGAATGTGAATAAAGCTTCATGGAGTTGAAAAGGAGGCTTATCACTATTCAATTTCCCACTTTACCGACATGTGGAGAACTTTTTGTGGTATTCGGTGATGCTTCGAAGAAGTGTCTGGGATGTGTGTTGATGAAAAATGAAAAATTCATTGCCTATGATTCAAGTAAATTGAATGTTCATGAGAAGAATTATCCAACACATGATCTGGAATTGGTTTAAGTGATATTCACTTTAAAATTTTGGCTGCATTATCTCTTTTAGGAGAAGTGTGAAATATATACGAACCACAAAAGACTCATGTATATATTCACACCGAAATATTAGAACATAAGCGGGTGAAGATGGTTAGAGCTCGTCAAAGACTACAACTACTCAATTTATTACCACCCTGGGAAAGTGAACAAGGTGGAAGATGCTCTATGTAGAAAGGACCGAGTGATTCTATCATTGATGAGAATTTAAAAAGATCCAATCTTCATAGATTTGATGAATACGGACATTGGAATCATAAACAAGGGAACATAATCAATCCTCTCCCAAATTATTTCTCAAACGTATCTTTTTGAAAGGTTAAAGGATTCTCAAAAGGATAATGTAGGAATTCAGAATAAAGATGAAGCTATCAGAAAATGGAAATCATCGAAGTTCAATGTTAATGAAGAAGGAATTGTGAGAGTTGGGAAATGATTGTGTGTTCCATCAAGTCCAGAGCTGAAGAAGGATATTTTGGATGATGCACATAGTTCAAATTTCACTATTCAACCTAGAAACACAATGATGTATCAAGATCTCCCAGAACATTATTTGTGGGATAATAGGAAGAATGAGATTGTTGAATATACATCAAAGTTCCTCATGTGTCAGCAAGTGAAGGAAGACAGGCAGAAGTCTAAGGGGATGATTCAACTATTGCCCATACTATCATGGAAATGGGAGAACATTACCATGGACTTTGTCACTGGAATTCTAATTACATCTAAAGGCAACAATGCAATATAGGTTGTTTTGGATCATTTTACAGAGTCTTCATACTTCATTGAAATTCAAGTGGATTTATCGTTGGATCAACTGGCATAGATATATATCTGGGAAGTGGTAAGGATGCATAGAGTACCACTGTCTATTATAACTAATCGAGATCAAAGATTCATCTCTATGTTTTGGAAGATTCTTTAACATGATATGGCTACTGAACTAAAATTTAGTACGTCTGATCATCCTCATGGTTATGGTCAATCTGGGTGAACTATTCAGATACTGGAAGATATGTTATGATCAGGTTTAGTGGACTTTAAAGGAGGATGAGATCAACATCTTCTTCTTGTTGAATTCTATTATAATAAAAGTTTCCACTTGAGCATCTGAATGGCGTATTATGAAGCATTGTATAACACCAGAATGTTTCGATGAAGTCGGTGAGTGTATGCTTCTAGGACCATAAATGGATGAAGAAATGGTGTGGACGGTGAAAACCATTCACTAGCATATCAAGGTATCCTAGAGTCGACAAGAGAGTTATGCAGGTAATCGTTGATGATACCTTCAGTTTAATGATGGAGACATGATATTTCATTGCATATCTCGATGTAAAATGTTTATGAGGTTTGGAAAGAAAGGGAAGTTAAGTCCTACATACATTGTCCCCTTCAATATTCTTGACCGTGTTGAGGATGTGTCCTATATACTAGCACTTCCACCTACCATGGCCAAAGTACGTGATGTAATGCATGTATCCTTTTAAAGGAAGTACATACTAGACCCTTCAAATGTGCTCTCTTCAAAGGTAGTACGGTTAGAGGATGATCCTTCATATTAGGAGAAACCAATGAAAATATTATATCATAGAGAAAAAGTTCTACGAAATAAGACAATGCCCCTCATCCAGGTGTTATGGAAAAACCAAAAGTTTGAAGAAGAGATGTGGGAATCAGATTAAGTTATGAAGCAAAGTAACCCAAATCTATTTTATTGTGGGAAAAATAAAATTGGGAGGCCAAAATTTCTTATGGGGGGAGGCTTGTAATGATCCAAACTTTCATTTATAAAAATTCCTCTTGATCTGATTAAATTTATAATTATGTAAAACAGTTATACAACATATGAAATTATTTGGTTCTATGTTTTGGTTTTCAAAATACCATTAGGAATTGTGACCCTTGCTAATATATATGTTGAATTGTGATAACATGATTAGTGTAAATATAGGGCTTTAACAAATCCAGTTTACCCAGACAAAGGAAGTGATTTCCTCTTCGAGTAGATGTTCCCCTTACGAAGCCCTTTTGTTAGAGATCAGAATGGAGGTGGAACCATTGGTCTTTTCTATTGACCAACACCAATCTAATGTTGAATACTTTATGCTCAATAATAATAGCCTATGAGATAAGTTGAAGTTGATAAAGACTACCACTCGAGCGATGTTATCCAAGCCACCCCAAGAGTTTGTTACCATCGCACACCTTACCCTTCAGTCTTATGATGGTGTTATAAGGAGTTATGTAACAATACCGTTGTACTACAATTAGGTGAAATATTTTTGTATATAATGAACAATATACATACATTTTTTTATTTTTGTAACGCTATAAATAGTTTTTAAAGCACAAATATTATTTTTATTTAATATTAAACAAAGAAATATATTTTGATGAATTAATATATTTTTGAACTAAATAATATTTAAAAAAATATTATTATTATTATTAAATTATATTTTATTAAATATAAATCATCATATAATTGTTTTAATGAAATTGTAATTTTTATTATGGTTTGAAAGTTGTTTTTGTCAAAACCCATAAATTTTCGATAAATGTTAGTTTTTATTTTAAAATTAAGAATTCATATATTTGAAAATTATTTGGATTAAATTAATTTTATTTATGGAATGAGGACGTCGAAATTATCCAATGGTTAATTTTTCATTATTTTCTATGACTGTAGAATTTTTGGGTAAAAATTAACAACCATTTAAATATATATTGTGTTTTATGACATCATAATGACCCAATAGTGATGTAATAAATTACTATAAACATTATGTTCGGAAAATATATGTTTTAACATTATAATAATGTGATTTTAGATTTTTTTATTAATTTTACAATGCTTTAGTGGACCCTTCAAGACTTATAAAACATTTTAGCCTTTTAAATTGTTTTCCTTGACAGGGTGAATCACCTCCACATATAGAACCCCTTTATTTTAAGATGTTCGGACATTGGCATTATAAAATATTGTTATTAAATACCATTTTGAAAAAAAAGGGTAAAATCCATGGTATGATTTGTGGTTTTGATTAGTTTAATGTGTGGTTTCCAAAACCGAAATAATAAAGAATTTCCATTCCTTTCCTATATAAATTCACCCAAGCTCCCACTTCTTCCTCATTCAAAGCCTTTTTTGTTAGACCAAAACCTACCCTCCTCTATCTAGAATCCTCCCAAGGTTCCCCATTCTCCCAAGAATCCTCTCTCAAGCCTCTCCCAAGCCTTTGGGATCACACTTCCTAGTAAGGGATTCACACCTTTCTCTTTTTATCCATGTTATTTAATATTATTATGCCCTTTTATTTTCAATTTTAATTGTTGGGGTATAATTTTTAACCTCACCCATACTTACCGATTTATGTTTTAATGATGTTAGACCCCTTTTTTCTCATTAAATGCCTCCCATTTACACCAGTTACTATGCCAAAATTCTGTAAGGAATTTCTCTCCCCTCATTTACATTCAGTTAATTCTTTGGTATCATGAATCTGAATTCCATTAAAATTGTGGGGACATGTATCTATTTGACCCACTTACTATAAATTTCATGTAAATATGATATTACATCCCTTTCTATCTCATAATCCAAATTTATGAGTTCTTATGTCATGTCTTTATGCTGTCGAAATTGCACTGATTTTCCAAGACAGTGACTTTGTGTTATGATTGCCATTCTCATTTCTCTATCATGGTTATTCAAATTTATTCACATTTACTAATTGATTATATGGCTTCATGTATGTATTACACATCCCATTATTGTGGAATAAATTATGAGCATGGATTCCATGTTGTATGATCCATGTGGCACACATATGCATGAGATGAAATGATTAAGAAGGATACACCCTAATAGCTCTCCAATGCATTGGGTAATGTATAGTATCATGATACGTCATGTGAAATGAGTGTTGAATCAAGTTAATTCAAGTGCAACGAGGGTTTACTTGTGCTTCATGTGTAATAAGGGATTACTCATGCTCTGTGTGCAATGTAACGACCCAATGTTTTTCAATGTAAAATTCCCTTCTTATATTAATGTCATAAAAACACAAAATAATGAACTAGAAAGTGATAAGTGACCTTTAATCATAAGTTTGTTTCTTCAGGGTTTGTAATTTTGAAAATATGCATACAAAGTTATGTTCAAGATGATTTTTGGAGTCTAATGAAACAAAAATAATTTTTTTGTGAATAGTGACCTACACTTATGAATAGTGACATACCCTTATGAATAGTAAAATGACCCATATGAATAGTAAATCATCCAACATAAGAGTAACAATACCTATGATTAATGAAATAATATTTAGACATCTTAAGAAGTGATAATTTGACCTTAGTGAATGTTTTGGTATTTTGTAAGTCATAAATAATTAATTATAATTAATTATTTAATTTAAAAGAATATTTATTTCCCTTAATTGTATTTATAAATTATTGAATCAATTTCTTATAATTTTTAGATAATTTTATAAGACCCTACGTAATTTTTGGAAGCACTATAAAATCAGTTTTCATCTTAAAAACTGTTTATTTAAGTGAATTATGATTTTAATTAAATATTAAATTAATAATATTTAGAAAATAATTTTTAAAAAATGGACATATTTTTTGGATTCTACATTTCGAAAAATTCTAGGGGTAAATTTTTGGGTTTATTCTAAAATACTTCAATTTTCAGGTGAATAGTAAAAAAACCATTTTTTGCGTAATCGGTGTATACTAAATTGCATCATTAATGATGTAATGATGAGATAAACATTATGGAATTTTAGTTTCGGCCAAAACATATTAAATTTCATAAATTGTTCTTTAAAATACAATAAATCCAATTCTCAAACCTAAAAAGAACTTTACAAAGCCTAAAGTCAAAAGGTGATTTCTTAAAGTGTCTTTTTCTCTTTCTTTCATTATCCTTTTAATAAATCAATGAATTCTAATTATAAAGAAGAATTAAAGCCTAAAAATAATTATATTATATTAATATATTATTTAGGATGTCAAAAAACTACTATTACAAGTCTAACGCTTGATATATTATATTATTTAATATTTTATACCAAAAACACCTCCCTCCTCATTTATAAATAAGCTCTCCCCCTCCTCTTGCCAAACCAAACCACTCAAGCATCAATAATTGTCTAAGATCTGCCCAATCATCTTCCTTATACCCTACCCTACGTCTAAGAGCTCTTGGTCTCATCAAAAGACGAAGCTTGGGCCCTTAAAGAGGTTCTCAAGAGAAGGATTTAATAGGTAATTTCCATCCCTCTTCTCCTTTAAATTTCTTTCAAGTTCAAGTTCCTTTCATGATATCTCCCCAACTATATTTCTCCAAATTGTTTTTTAACTCCAATATTATACATATACTTTAATTTTATGATTCTAATGTTATATTATATAACCCCACACCCTTTCCCTCTTCCTTTTATTTTATTAAAGAGAAAGTTGTTCATGAGGTGTTAATTTATCACCTTCAAAAATGACATGCTCTCCACTTCCATTTATACCTTCATATCTGGTCATGAAACCATTTTTATGGTTGAAACAGAATATGTTATATTTATTATGATCTATTTTATGTTCTGGAAATAACCTATGTCCATATTACTAAGTTAAAAGTTAAAACAAGTTCGTTGTGATCCAAAAACCGCTCCAATTAACCCAAATAATCATCATTCGATTTTTATCTAAAAACTGACCCACATGGATCAAATATAGTTCATTATAAAATCATTCAAGCTCCTGTTATATCACTAATAAGATTTAATATCATTTCTGGATGTTTACTCATGATCTACCCAAACATCAATTTAAGAATACCAGTGAACCACTCAAGAAAACCATGAATATGAACATCACCAAAAAATGTTTTTACACTATATAATTCATCCAAAGGAACATAATATGAAATAATGAAACCATAATGAACCACATTAATGTATAAAAGGTTATTTAATTTCTAATTAATGAATATAATGTCATTATACATGACATTAAAGAGAATGAGGCATTCGAGTACAAGGTAAGGGGAAATTCTCAAACCCAACTTCCGTCCTTTGGGTTCTTCCTATTACACTCCATTTTTGATATGGTTACTCCTACAAAATCATTTTTTCATCATTGTATTTTCTTTTCTGGGATATAAATGTTTTCTAATGAGGTTTATGTCAATCCAACTGTTTTCTTAAATAACTCTTCTCTTAAGAACTCAACTTTTACCTCTCATTCAAGGTTGATGGTTCTTGTATCAAGTAGGGTGTTCCCTCATTCATTTGGGAACCCAAAGTTTATGAATATGTTCTTATGAGATGAAACACATTCATTTTGATGGGTTAGTTATGTTCATTTATGTTATATGTTCATTGTGGCGTGAAAGATAAATGATAATGTTATGATGTGACCGGTGCACCCAGAATTATATAGCGCAATATGAATGTTTAAATGTGACGGGTGCACCCGGAATTATTTAGCGCTCCAATGAATTGGGTAAAGTGATTAATCTCATGAGTAAATGTGAAATGACGTTTGAACAAGATGCTAGCTTGGTTCACAAATATGTGTGGTAGTTAACCACTACGACATGATGTTTTATTTTTATGCATTACCACATTTCAAGTCTTTTATTTATGCTCCTCTCATGTTCATGATCTTTTTCCTATGTTATGATAATGCTCACCCTATGCTATATTGTTCTTATCTATCCTCTTACTGGGCTTCTATCTCAACATTTTTTATTTATATCCTCAGGTGGCCACATGTACTGAGGAGAAGGAAAGTGCCACTAAGAATCTAGTGAAGAAGAAATTAAATAAATGTTTATGGTTGATGTTGTATTTGTTATGTGTGGTCCTAGTTTTCCCAAGATACTAAACCTTTGGATCCTCTATGTGTAATACTATTATGTTTTTTATATTTGAAATGATGTAATAGTAATGTAGGAAAATGCTGGGTCCCTATAGTTGGTATTAGAGGTAAGGTTTAGTTTATTTGGGAATTAGGATTAGTGAACCCTAGGGAAAACCTCTAGAATGAGACTAAGTAAAAATATGCACACAAGAATATTTACCTAGGGATCTCATATGTTATGTTTTTGGTATAATTTTTCAAATTAATAAGTTATTCATGACTTGTTTAGTTATGTTTTTTTCGATCCTTTTCTATTTTAGAAAATGGTAGGAATCAGGAGAAATCAGGCCAACAACTCCTGTGAGGGCCAATGCAATGATTGCCCGAACAAAATCCCCAATAATTTGGGAGGTGGAGTTCAAAATATCATGGAGATTCTTACCTAATTATCTCAAGTTTTGAATAATAAGCATAATAATGGGGATCATCCTCCTTCACCAAAGAGGGAGAAACCGGCTATCGAATGTTTTATGCGGCAACGTCAACCGACATTTTGTGGATCTTCTGAACCCCTAGTTGCAGAACAGTGGGTCAACTCCATGGAGAAGGTATTTTATGTGCTTCACTATTCTGAGACGGAGAATGTGACTCTAGCTATTTATCGTTTAGATGGAGAAGCCGATCAATGGTGGGCTTTGATTAAGAACACCAAGCCAAGGGAGGAAATTGAAGAGATGGAATGGGAAGACTTTAAGATAATGTTTCTTAACAAGTACTTCCCATGAACTCTTCACATGAAGATGGAGAGAGAATTCATAGAGCTCATGAAAAAAGAAGGAGAATCTATTACAACCTATGAAGCTAATTTCAGAAGGCTCGCAAGGTATGCATCAGGTTTTGTTATAAAAAATGATAGAAAAATTGATAGTTTCTTTAGTGGATTAAAACCACACCTTCAAAAGGCTCTTGCAATTTGAGACTTTGGGAGTTATGAAGAAGTTGTTCGGTGTGCTCTCAAAGTGGATATGGAGTATGGAGAATGGTCCCATGGCTATGGCGATAAGAAACAAAAGATGGAGTTTCAAGATGGTGGATCTAATGATAAAGGTGGGAAGAAAAATCAACGACCCACATGCCAAAAATGTGGGAAGTTGCACAATGGGAACTTCCTAAAAGGGATGGGGATATGCTTCAAGTGTGGGAAAGAAAGACACCATGCTCAAGAGTGTCGAAAAGACATGAAAAGGAAGGATAATGTAGCCGATGAATGGAGGGAACAACTCATGGTTCAATGATACAACTGTAAGGACCTAGGGCACTATGAAAACCAGTAAACTAAACCTCGAGTTCTCGAGGGTAATCAACATCAGTAACCACCAAAGCCAAAGGAACAAGGGAAGGCTTATCCCATCACTACTATGGAGGTGGATCATGATAATAAAGTCGTACAAGGTACACTCCCTATTCACTAAAGAATTGAAAAAGTCTTATTTGATTCTGGTTCTACGCATTCCATTATATCTTGCATGTTTTCTAGAACTATAGAATCGATGCCCCGAAACATTGAAGTAGAGATATCTGTAAAAACACCAACTGGTGAAATCATTAAAACCCAAGTGTTGGACTCTTTTCATGTTGGCGTATGTGGAAAAATTCTTCTGGAAAATCTCATAATACTTCCCTTGGTGGAATTCAATGCTAGAGTACATATCAAATGTCAGGAGAAGGAAATATATTTTCATTTTCCGAACCATCCCAAGCTCTTCTACAAATTCACAGAAGATCATGAATCTCCTTTGAAAAATCCTTCAATGGTGTGGGGGTTGATTCCCTATGAAGAAGCATACCTCTCCCAAATGTTTGAGTCGAAGGAAAGTTACAACCTTGAGGAAATTCCCATAATGAGGGAATATGACGATGTATTTCCGGAAGAGTTACCACTAATTCCCCTGGATCATGAGGTAGAACTCATACCCGGAGCTACTCTTATCTCAAAGTGCCCTTATAAGATGGCTCCTATCGAACTGGAGGAGTTAAAGAAGTAGCTGCAAGAGCATCAGGACAAAGGGTTCATATGCCCTAGTGCATCACCTTGGGGTGTGCCTGTGCTCTTTGTGAAGAAGAAGGATGGAACAATGCGGCTGTGTATCGATTATCAGGAACTCAACAATATCACCATAAAGAACAAGTATCCTCTCCCAAGTATTTATGACTTGTTCGACCAGTTAAAAGGAGCTCAATACTTCTCAAATGTGGATCTTCGTTCTGGATATCATTAAGTAAATGTGAAGAAGGAAGATATTCAGAAGACTACCTTCCATACAATGTATAGGCACTATGATTTTCGGGTGATGCCCTTCAGACTTACTAATTCCCCTAAAATCATCATGAATTTGATGAATAGAGTCTTTAGACATTATCTTAACAAATTTTTGGTAGTGTTTATCAATGATATTCTCATCTACTCCAAGAGCAAGGAGGAACATGAAGAATATTGAAGACTTGTGTTGGCGACATTGAGAAAGGAGAATTTGTACGCTATGTTCAGAACATGTGACTTTTGGATGAATCAAGTCACGTTCTTGGGACATGTGATCACAAGTGAGATAATTTCTATGGATCCTTCAAAGAAAAAGGAGATTTAGGAATGGAACAGGACCTCTAGTGTCACATAAATCCGTAGTTTTCTTGGATTAGCTGGGTACTACTGATGTTTTGTGAGAAACCCCTCATGATTGTCAGGACCACTACCTAAGTTAACACGGAAAGGGGTAAAGTATGTATGGACATAAGAATGTGAGGGAAGTTTCAAGGAGCTAAAGAGAAGGTTGATCACTGCACCTGTACTCACACTACAGAAAAGTTGAGAAAGTTTTATGATATACAGTGATGCTTAGAAGAAAGGCATGGGTTGTGTACTAATTCAAAATGATAATGTGATAACCTACGCCTCACGACAGTCGAAGAACCATTAGAAAATCTACCCGACACACGATCTAGAGCTGGCAGCCATGGTTTCTTCCACGAAAATCTTGGGGCACTATCTTT
The DNA here is from genome assembly GCA_963277665.1 of Viscum album. NCBI lineage: Eukaryota > Viridiplantae > Streptophyta > Magnoliopsida > Santalales > Viscaceae > Viscum > Viscum album. The sequence continues at coordinate 896,586,216 of OY728143.1, read as the reverse complement.
ATGGTGAGAAGTGGGACATATACACTGACCACAAGAGCCTAATGTATATATTCACACAAAAGGATCTCAACATGCGTCAAATGAGATGGTTAGAGCTAATCAAGGATTACTATTTCTCTATTCACTATCATCTTGGAAATGTGAACAAGGTAGCTGATGCTCTAAGCAGGAATGAACCTGATATTCTATCCATGTTGCGGTTTGAGAAAGACCCAGTCTTCTTGGATATACAAATGATGGATTTGGAAATCATAAGGGTAGGGGATACATCCTACATTGACCAAATGATTACGCAACCATCCATCCAGGAGAATATTAAGGAAGCAAAAAGGGATGATGTGGAGATACAAAATATGGTGAATGCAGTAAATAAAGGGAAGCTGCAAGAGTTCCATATCGACGATGATGGTGTGATTTGGTTTGGAATGCGGCTTTGTGTACCTTCATCACCTGGGATAAAGAAGGATCTATTGGATAATGCACATAGCTCAACTTTCTCTATCCATCCTGGAAGTACCAAGATGTATCGTGATCTCTGAGAACACTTCTGTTGGGATAACATGAAGAAAGAGATTGAAGAATATATATCAAGGTGCTTGGTATGTTAGTAAGTTAAAGCTGAGTGAAAAAAGTCCAAAGGTATGATGCAACCATTGCCTATACCCATGTGGAAATGGGAAAATATTACTATAGACTTTGTCACATGCCTCTCGAAGATGTCAAAGGAAAATAATACGATATGGGTTGTGGTTGACCAACACACCAAGACTACCCATTTTATCACTATTCTGGAAGACCTCTCACTTGAACAACTTTAAATGATATATGTGAAGGAAGTGGTGAGACTTCACGGTGTTCTACTCTCAATTGTCTCTGACCGTGATCCAAGGTTCACATCTATGATATGGAGGAGCCTTCAACATGCTTTGAGTAATGAATTAAATTTCAGCACGACCTGTCACCCTCAAACAGATGGGCAGTCTGAATGGACTATTCAGACACTTGATGATATGCTAAGATCCTGCTCTTTAGAATTCAAAGGTGGATTGGATCAGCATCTCCCATAGGATGAGTTCTCATACAACAAGTGCTTCCACTCGATTATTCAGATGGCTCCATATGAAGCTATATATGGAATGCGATGTAGAACTCCAACCTATTGGGATGAAGTTGGAGAAAGAAAGCTACTTTGACCCGATCTACTTCAAGAGATGAAAGAGAAGTTTCAAGTCATCTAGAAACACATCAAAGCTTCTCAATGTCAGCAAAAGAGCTATGATGACTACTGTCGAAGGGACTTAGAGTTCGACGTTGGAGGTAAAGTCTTCCTTCAAATATCTCCATGGAAGAGAGTCATGTGATTTGGGAAGAAAGGGAAGCTAAGCCCAAGGTATATTGGCCCCTTTAAAATCCTTGACCTCATTGGTGCTATAGCATATCGGCTTGCACTTCCACCAAATATGGCAGATGTTCATGATGTGTTTCATGTATCACTACTGAGGAAGTACATACCAGACCCCTCACATGTAATAAACTCAGAGGTCGTGCAGTTGGAAGATGATCTCTCTTATAAGGAGCAGACAGTAAAGATTCTGGACTGAAGTGATAAGGTTCTATGCAACAAGACAACCCATCTTGTCAAAGTGTTGTGGAGGAACCTTATGTTTGAGGAACAACTTGGGAACCAGAAGAGACAATGAAGGAGAAGTACCCTCACCTATTTGTGTAAAGTGAAATTTTGGGGGGAAAATTTCTTAAGGGGGAAGAATGTAACGACCCAAAGTTTTTCAATGTAAAATTACTTCCTTATATTTATGTCATAAAAACACAAAATAATGAACTATTATGTGATAGGTGACCTTTAAACATAATTTTGTCACTTCAGTGTTTGTAATTTTGATAATCTGACATACAATGTTAGGTTCAAGATGATTTTTGGAGTCTAATGAAACAAAAATAATTTTTGGTGAATAGTGACCTACCCTTATGAATAGTAACATACCCTTATGAATAGTAATATGACCCTTATGAATATTAAATCATCCATCATAAGAGTAACATTACCTATGATTAATTAAATAAAATTTAGACATCTTAGGAAGTGATAATTTGACCTTAGTAAACATTTTGGTATTTTGTAAGTCATAAATAATTATTTATAATTAATTAGTTAATTTAAAAGAATATATATTTCCCTAAAATGTATTCATAAATTATTGAATCAATGTATTATTGTTTTTAGATAATTTTATAAGACACTACGTAATTTTTGGAAGCACTATAAAAGCAGTTTTAATCTTAAAAACTGTTTTTTATGTAAATTATGATTTTAACTAAATATTAAATTAATAATATTTAGAAAATAATTTTTGAAAAATTGACATCATTTTTTGATTCTACCCGTCCAAAAATGGTAGGGGTAAATTTTTCGGTTTATTCTGAAATACTTCAATTTTTGGGTGAATAGTAAAAAACAGTTTTTTGTATAATCGGTGTATACTAAATTGCATCATTAATGATGTAATGATGAAATAAACATTCTGGAAATTTAGTTTTGGCCAAAACATATTAAAGTTCATAAACTTTTCCTTAAAATACAATAAATCCAATTCTCAAACCTAAAAAGACCTTTCGAAAGCCTAAAGTCAAAAGGTGATTTCTTAAAGTGTCTTTTTCTCTTTCATTCACTTTCCTTTTAATAAATCAATGGATTCGATTTATAAAGAAGAATTAAAGCCTAAATCGAATTATATTATATTAATATATGATTTAGGATGTCAAAAAACTACTATTACAAGTCTAACTCTTGATATATTATTTTATTTAATATTTTATACCAAAAATACCTCCCTCCTCATGTATAAATAAGCCCTCCCCCTCCTCTTGCCAAACCACACCTCTCAAGCTTCAAGAATTGTTTAATATTTACCCAATCATTATCCCTAGACCCTACCCCACGTCCAAGAGCTTCTTGTCACATCAAAAGACCAATGTTAGGCCCTTAAGGAGGTTCTCAAGAGAAGGATTTAAGAGGTAATTTCCCTCCCTCTTCTCCTTTAATTCCCTTTCAAGTTCAAGTTCCTTTCTTGATCTCTCCCCACCTATATTCATCCAAATTGTTTTGTAACTCCATTATTATACATATACATTAATATTATGACTCTAATGGTATATTATATCACCCCACACCATTTCCCTCTTCCTTTTATTTTATTAAAGAGAACGTTGTTCATGAGGTGTTAATTTATCACCTTAAAAAACGACATGCTCTCTTCTTTCATTTCTACATTCAGATCTAGTCATGAAACCATTTTTATGGTTGAACCAGAATATGTTATATGTATTATGTTGTAACACCCCGATTTTTTATGAAAAATATTCTTTTAATTTCATTGATGTCTTGTGTTATAAGCTACAACAAGATTGCCTTGCGCTATACGCAACACCGTATGAGCTTGCAGTATACACAACACTATTCTTGGATCATGTTACACACAATTTTGATAGTAGTTATTCTATGAAACATTGAGTGTGTATATATATATATTCAATGTATAAATGAAATATGGTTGGATTCTGTTATACGAAACAATGGAGGAGTCTTACACAATACGCAACCCTGACTTGGCATGCATTACACGCAATCGTGACCTTCCTCGATAGCATGTGTTGTACGCAATACCAGGTTTCACTAAACAATGATATATTGTTATAACATTATTATGGACTAGTAGTTTTGAATAGTATTAACTACATTTTGAATTTTATAACATTATTATTTATCTTACAAATTTTCTAGAATATGGTATGAAGACAAAATAAATTTTTCGTGTAAAATATGTATTTTTCAAAAATTGCAGTTTTCCCTCCTTTTGATGACGCATCCACCATAAATCGTATTTTTGACCGGGATATAAGTTACATTTGAAAAAATAAAATTCTTATTTGGAATCAGGATATAAAAATTTACTTTGGATAAATTTTTAATATTATTCTGATATCTTTCATATTTTAATGAATAGTACAAACATGCAATATTTTAATTAAAAACAACTTTTTTCATCACAATAATTTATATGGTCAGATTATCTTTTTAATGGGTTTTAAATTTTAATTAGAATATATTTTTTTCCATTTAATCCAATGTTGTTCATTGGAATTTATTTACTTTGAAATTGTATATAAACAAGTATCAATCTTCTGATTGTTTTTGTTTTAAAAAAAACGTTATTTTTTTTATAACAATAATTAAATTTAAAATAATTAATGCCACTTATATGTTATGAATTTGGAAAAATAGACATCAATTTTGAATTCGGAATATCAAATAATGCTTAGGCTGAATTTTTGGTATTTTTATGAAATACTTCAATTTTCGATGAATAATGAAACCACTTAGTAGTAGTTAAAAAACTGAATTTTTTTAATTTAAATTAAATTTTACCACTTTTGTGATTTGAATTTCAAAAATCCTACAGACACGGTTAATATCAAGGACTAAAATGTGGTTCAACGAGATGAAAATAATTTTTGGTGAATAGTAACTTTTTGGTTTTATTTACCACGGTTAAAAGTAAATAGAATAGTTAAGGGTAAAAATGATATAATTATTACCCGAACACATGTCCTAATTATATTGGATAAGTGTAATTCGTCCAAAAACAACCATAGGAATAAAATATGACCATTTAGGTCCACATGGATTAGATTAGGACATTTATTATTAATTTATTTAAAGAAGGGTTAAAATGGTTAAAATCAATGTTTAATAACTAAAACATTTCTAATATAGGGTTATACATAAGATAAATTCGACTATAAATATTCATTAGAAAGATAAAATTATTTCCTACATAATGGAATTTATTTATAATTTTTAGAAATTAAATAATTTAATTTATTTATGACACAAATATGATGTCGTAATTATCTTATTAATGAAAAATTGACATATTTGATTTTATAAATACCCAAATAAATGTAATTTGAGACTTTTTATGAATTTTACTAATTTTATAGGTTAATATGACATGTTAGTTTTTATTTAATTAACTTTTTTTGAACTGATCATTCTTTTATGAGTTTTAAAAAAATCAATTACAAAATAGTGTCAAAATTGACATAAAATAGTTTTTAAAAAACATATTATATTATTAATTGTTATTTTATTCTTAAAAATCAAATGTTCGACCAAATGACATAGATAAAGTTATATATATTAATAAACAACAACTTGGAGTTCGTTTGCCTTGTTATAGTAATTTTATTAACCTTATATTGTAAGAAAACAAAAAGACACGGTAAAAGTAAGATTATTTAACGTAAGGTTAAATATAAATGATAAGGTTAAAATAGACACCTAAACTTGTCTAAATTCTATTGGATGAGATTATTTCGACCCATACCCACATTAGCTTCGAAATAAATAAATTGTGAGCTATTAAAAACTCAATATGACTTTATAATAAAATAATATTTTTAGTTTTTCCAAAGGTTCCCATCTCCTCCCTTATAAAAGGGCACCTCCTCCCTTTATTCCTCACACAACATTGAGCCTTCAGGCTCGGACAAAACCTACCAAAATCTCTTATCCACTTCCATAGAAACATCCTAGAGTTTCTCGTCTTCTTCAAAGACCAATTTTAGTGCCCTAAGAGGAGGTCTCAAAGGGGCGCTTCAAATAAGATGTAATGTCTGTTACCGATTTTTTAAACTTTATTTCTTCTTCCACTTATTATTATTTAGTTGTTTAATTATGAAGTAATAAAATCAGTATAACTAATATACTTATATGTTATTATAATTATGAAACAACCCTATTTCACCATCTATCCATCCTACGAAAAACGAAATCACCACGCGTGCGTACGTACGAAATACCGTCTCCACACCGTGGTGAAATCTATTTTTCCACCAACACCTTACATGGATGGGTATAATGGTGTAAAGAATAACTATATATGGTTATTATAGCATCATAATGATTCTGATATATTATACCATCCACTCCAATTCTGTTCAATAATTATGGGAACGATATCATCGCTCGTTCGTACGTACGGACTACCGTCTCCACGACGCGATGAGATTCATTCTCCTTGTTAACCATACATGAATGATCATAATGTTTATATAATGAATAATAATGAAATATATTAAATAATAATTCTACTGGATTTATTTATATATATACATATATATATATGTATGTCATCTATTTAGTTTCATTCAATTCAACTAGGAAACGAAAACAGCGTTCATGCGTATGTACGGCCGACCGTCTCCATGAAAGGTGTATTTCATTCCTTTTATCGATCTATAATATATATATGTATATGATGAATATATATTATATATAAATCATGTTTTAATTTTTGGAATTATGTAAATCAGGATATAAGTAATAATATCAAGAACGACAAGTTGAAACACATACGACAAATGAAATGATTTTACCCAAAATGCTGCTTTAACATGGAATTTACAAAAGAATGGGTAATATAAAGTCATAAGTAAAACATATATGATATCATAACAATGAATATGATTCTGTAATAAGTCAATGACAATATTTAAATCATTTAACCGGAGGTTCAGATACGTACGAAGCATATCGGACCTAAGGTAAGGGATAATTTTTCAAATCTCATTTTTATCCGAGATTTCTTATTTGTAAGTATTTAATGGGGTTATTGCTATCATCCGTGTCCATGTTTTATAAAATTGTAATCATGTATTTTTAAATTCCTTTTTACCCATTTTGAATTTTACCCCATTGTATGGAAGGAATATTTCTTTTATTTACCCTACAAGGTACTTTTTGACTTTTCCGACAAAAGTACGAGAAGAATGTTTTTTAACATATAAGGCATGAAAGGATTTTTACGGTTTTATAAAGCCGTATTTTCATGAAGCTCCCACCAAAATATTTCATGAATAATTTCAAAAAAATCATTTTATTTTATAATTGCATGAAATTTTGTTAAAAGAAAATGATTTTGAAGAAAAAATGATATTTTCATCAAGAATTCATTTCAAGTGTTTTATCAAAACCATTTTCAACTAAGATGACATTATTTCACATGTGTATGTTTCAAGTATCATGTCTCTATGATTTAAATGGTATCACTTTTCTAATGATGAAATGATATCCAAATTTTTTGTATGGATTACGTCATGATGGAATGATGTTAATGAAACCCATTTTATTCTTGGGTTTTGATGAATGGTTTATGTTTATATTATGGCACATGAAAGAATGATTTAAATATGAGATGGGGGGGACCTATATATATTTCCAATGAATTGGGTAAAGATTTATATCTCATGAGATGGACATGGCTCGAACAAAAAGCTAAACTGGTTCAGTTATACCGGACTCGAACGAGGAGTGAACTCGATTCAGAAAGAGACTTTGTCCACTAAGATGGTCTTAGCAGCAATGCCTTGGCTACTATGGAAATCATATCATGTGATTAATGGTTTCCACAATTACATGTTTTATTCCCATGGTAATTTATCATGATTAATGTTTTTTCATGATCTATGCCTTACGTACTGCCATGTTTTGTGTCATTGGTCAAGATTTTGATGTTTAGATTTTATTCTCATGTTTTGGTACATTCAAATGTCTAAGGATTGTTTTATGTTCTCTATGATTACCCTTACTGAGCATTTGAGCTCACCCCTTTCATGTTTTCTCTTACCTAGGATATAAAGAAAGGTTTTAGGTAAGAAAAAAAAGGGAAGATCTTTATGGGAGATGTTGAAGATCTTTCACCACGATTAGAAGATTATATTCTGAGTTTCCAAAGACACTAAACTATTACGATCCTTGTCTGTCTTTTTTTGTTATGTATTAATTATTCCGAAAAAGTAATGTAATGTCCATGTACGTCAAGCTTTGGGTCTCTATAGTTGGTATCAGAGGAAATCTTTAGTCAACCTTTGTAAACTAGGTTGCGAAAACTGTTGTGAGATCCCTGGAGGTATTTTTAAGGTATGTCTACGGATGTCCCTAAGGTTAAGTATATGTATAGGTTATAGTCCTAGAATAATGGTAAAGATCATAGAATTAAACCTAAGATTTTAGATATTGAAGGTACCTCCCCTTTATTATGTTGTTTTCCCTAGCATTATTTTTGCCTCTCACACTATTCTTTTTGGGTTTTAGACGATGGCTGGTACTCGAAGGAACCCTGTTGATCAATGCAATGGACAATGCAATGATTGTACTCCTGAACAAACAAATGTTATGGGAGATGGAGTGAAAAATCTTATTTCTATACTTACATAAGCTATGAATCATTCTGGACTTCCAAATGAGAAGAGAAGGGACCAATATTCTATTGAGTCCTTCATGAGGCAACGCCCACCTTCAGTTCTTCAATGTTCTGAACATGATAGAGTCATAGTAGCAGTATATCATTTGGAAGGTGAAGCTGATCAATGGTGGAATCTTATCAAGAATATGAGGCCAAGAGAAGAAATTGAGTCCATGGAATGGGACGAGTTCATGATATTATTTTGGAATAATTACTTCCCTCGTATTCTTTGAACAAAGATGGAGAAGGAGTTTCTTGAACTAAAGAAAAAGGATGATGAATCTGTTGGTGTATACGAAGCGAATATTACAAGGCTTTCAAGCTATGCATCTGGCTTTATCATCCAACCTGAAAGTAAAGTTGATCGATTCTTTGGTGGCGTAAAATCAAATCATCAAAGGGCATTAGCTATAAGAGACTTTAGTAGCTATGAAGAAATTGTGCGTTGTGCTATCAAGGTAGAAAGGGAAGTTGGTGTTACTTATCCATCTCATGGTTTTGACAAGAAACGAAATATGGAGTTCAAGGAGAAATCTCATAATAATGGTGAAAAGAAGATGAATGTTTCCTTATGCTCAAAGTGTGGAAATAAGCATGGTGGAGATTGTCCTAAAGGGACTAGAAAATGTTTTAAGTGTGGAAAAGAAGGTCATCGAGTAGCTGAGTGTCGAAGTAATGGAAAAAGGGTTGCTAATGATGTGAATAAAGAAAAGACTGCCGAGAACGCACCACCAACACTTCAATGCATCAAGTGCAAGGAAATGAGGCATTATGCTAATAAATTCCCTAATCCAAGGGTTAGTGATGATCGACATGAGAAACCACATAATGCAAAGGACAAAGGGAAGTCCCATGCGATTAATATTGGTGATGTTGAATACGACAACGATGTGGTGGAATGACTAAGTTTTTATGTAATGGGATTCCAAAATAATGTTGTATATAGTATCGTGGAATATTGGAATATTTATGTATTGGTCTATTGTGGTTTTCAAGAATAGTATGGTACTGGTAACCATGGAAAGTTATTGAGATGTTTTTGGAAAAAACATGATATGCACACAATGAAGGGATAAGGAGAAAATGAAATGTTTGATAGTATTCATGAGCTCATGACTGATATAAGGAAATAGTTATATCATGGTTTGAGTATATATAATTTTGGGGTTTTGGTATGTGGAAAGAGTTAACTTTTGATAGCACTCATGTTTTCACTAAGATTCAATGGGATACATGATTAAAGACTTCTAATGTTTGGAATGTGACCAACAAGACATATATTATGATATATGGGGATCAACGATGGTATTAACATGCTTGTTATATGAAATCTATGGTAATCGTTTTCACTATAATATGAGAGTGGACTGCATTATTATGGATAATCCTAAAGATTGGAATGAAATATGTAGGACATATGTTATTATTGTTTTAGGATAGAAGTTTTTTTGATATTATTGATGGGTTGTTATAGTAATGTAGTTTTAGAAAAAGGACAACCTGTAGGATGGGCGACAGCCCATCGCGTCAGACAATGCTCTGGGAATGGAACCCACAACTGAAGTGCAACTGGCCTTTATCGCCTACCACTGGCCTACAAGAAGTCCATGTTTAGTAGAAACTAGTATTATTATATTAAGCAATATGATATATGAAGTATAAGTCCATTTTAGGATCCATATATGATTAATCTCACTATAGATGGACTTATGTATTTTTGATAACTTTTATAACCTTTTTTGAGACAGATGGAATGACACATCATTCTATCACATGCTGTACTAACACTTCACGAATGACAAATTCAACTTCATTTCTTTAATATATGAAGTTCAAATTGTCTAAAGAATGACCAATGGTGAGACTGTACAAAAATCACGAAATTATTTCTTCTAATTCCGATTTCATCAACCTTAGGGAAATGATCTTGAAAACCAAAAATGTTGTCCTAGTGCCCTTATATCTGATGAATCATATGGTACCATATATCAACACAAATCTATGGATTTGTGATTGATGGCTTTTTCATAGCCATGTTCTCTACCACTCTCCATCAGAACATGATGATTATATTTTTCTTCCATATCCATATTTTCACCTATGTTCTCTTATATGGAAACCCTGTGATGAGTTTCTTTGGGTAATAGTTACATTTAATACTTTAGTTTTTAAAATTATGTTTTAGTATTCCTTTTTACGATGTGGGTTTCTATAAATAGTAAACGATTTATAACCCCGACGAATTTTGAGGGTGAAATTCATTTTAAGGGGGGTAGAATGTAACACCCTGAGATTTTATGAAAAATATTCTTTAAATTTCATTGATTTCTTGTGTTATAAGCTATAACTAGATTTCTTTGCGCTATACGCAACACCGTATGAGCTTTCAGTATACACAACTCTATTCTTAGATCATGTTACACACAATTTTGGTAGTAGTTATTCTACGAAACATTGAGTGTATTTATATATATTCAATTTATAAATGAAATATGGTTGGATTCTGTTATACGAAACAACGGAGGAGTCTTTCACAACACGCAACCCTAACTTGGCTTGCATTACACACAATTGCGACCTTCCTCGATAGCGTGTGTTGTACGCAATACCAGGTTTCACTAAACAACGATATATTGTTATAATATTATTATGAAATAGCCAATATGAATAGTATTAACTACAATTTAAATTTTATAACATTATTATTTATCTTAAAAACTGTCTAGAATATGCTATGAGAACAAAATAAATTTTTCGTGTAAAATATGTATTTTTAAAAAATTACAGTTTTCCCGCCTTTTGATGACGCACCAACCTTAAATCTTTTTTTTGACAGGTCTATAAGTTCAATTTGACAAAATAAAATTCTTCTTTGGAATCAGGATATAAAAATTTACTTCGGGTAAATTTTTCATATTATTCTGATAACTTTCATATTTTAATGAATAGTAAAAACACGCTATATTTTAATTAAAAAAAATTTCATCGCAATAATTTATATGGTTAGATTATATTATTAATTGGTTTTAAAGTTTAATTAGAATATATTTTCTTCCATTTAATTCAATGTTGTTCATTGGAATTAGTTTCAGTTTGAAATTGGATATAAACAATTATCAATCTTTTGATTGTTTTTGTTTCTTAAAAACACGCTATTTATTTTGATAACAGGAATTAAATTTAAAATTAATAAATGACACTTATATGTTATGGATTTGAAAAAATATACAGAAATTTTGAATTCGGAATATCAAATAATTTTTAGGCTGAATTTTTCATATTTTTCGGAAAAACTTCAATTTTCAATGAATAGTGAAACCACTTAGTAGTAGTTAAAAAACTGACTTTTATTAATTTAAATTAAATTTTTCCACTTATTTGAATTGAATTTAAAAAAATCTGAGAGACACACATAATATTAAGGACTAAAATTTGGTTCAATGACATGAAAATAATTTTTAGTGAATAGTAACTTTTTACATTTATTTACCACGGTTAAAAGTAAACAGGATAATTAAGGGTAAAAATGATATTATTATTGCCCTAAAACACATCCTAATTCTATTGGATATATGTAATTCGAACAAAAACAACCTTAGGAATAAAATATGACCATTTAGGTCCACTTGGATTAGATTAGGACATTTATTATTAATTTATTTAAAGAAGGGTTAAAATGATTAAAATCAAAGTTTAATAACTAAAACATTTCTAATATAGGGTTATGAATAAGATAAATTCGACTATAAATATTCATTAGAAATATAAAACTATTTCCTAGAAAATGTAATTTTATTTATAATTTTTAGACATTAAATAATTTAATTTATTTTTGACACAAACATGATGCAGTAATTATTTTATTATTGACATATTGACATAATTGAAGTTATAAATACCCAAATAAAAGTAATTTGAGACTTTTTATGAATGTCTCTAATTTTATAGGTTAATAGGACATGTTATTTTTGATTTAATTAACTTTTTTCTAACTAATCATCCTGTTATGATTTTCACAAAAATCAATTACCAAATAGTGTCAAAATTGACATAAAATAGTTTTGAAAAAAAATATTATATTATTAATTGTTATTTTATTCCTAAAAATCAAAGTTTAGGCCAAAAGACTTATATAAGGTTATATATATTAATAATTAACAACTTGGGGTTCGTCTAGCTTGTTATAGTAAGTTTATTAACCTTATAGTGTAAGAAAACAAGAAGACACGGTAAAAGTAAAATTATTTAACTTAAGGATAAATCATAATTATAAGGTTAAAATAGAAACCTAAACTTATATAAATACTATTGGATGAGAGGATTTCGACCCATCCCCACATTATCTTCAATATAAATCAATTTGGAGCTATTAAAAACTGAATATAACTTTATAATAAAATAATATTTTTTGTTTTTCCAATGGTGCCCCTCTTCTCCCTTATAAAAGGGCACCACCTCCCTCTCTTCCTCACACCACTTTGAGCCTTCAAGCTCGGACAACCCCTTAAAAATTCTCTTATCCACTTCCATAGAAACATCCTAGAGGTTCTGGTTTTCTGCAAAGTCCAATTTTAGTGCCCTAAGAGGAGGTCTCAAATAGGCGCTTCAAAGAAGAGGTAATGTCTGTTACCAATTCTTTCAACTTTATTTCTTCTTCCACTTCTTCTTATTTAGTTGTTTCATTATGAAGTAATAACATAAGTATAAATAATATACTAATATGTTATTATAAGTATTAAACAACCCTATTTCACCATCTATCCATCCTACGGAAAACGAAATCACCACGCGTGCGTACGTACGGAATACCGTCTCCACGCCGTGGTAAAATTTGTTTTTACACCAACACCTTACATGGATGGGTATAATGGTGTAAATAATAACTACATATGGTTATTATAACATCATAATTACTCTGATATATTATACCATCCACTACAATTCTGTTCAATAATTATGAGAACGATATCATCGCTCGTGTGTACGTATGGACTACCGTCTCCACGACGCGGTGAGATTCTTTCTCCATGTTAACCATACATGAATGATCATAATGTTTATATAATGAATAATAATGAAATATATGAAATAATAATTCTACTGGATTTATGTATATATATATATGTATGTCATCTATTTATTTTCATTCAATTCAATAAGGAAATGAAAACAACATGCATGCGTACGTAAGGCCTACCGTCTCCATTAACGGTGTATTTCATTTATTTTATCGATCTATAATATATTCATGTATATGATGAATATATATTATATATAAATCATGTTTTACATTCTGTAATTATTTAAATTAGGATATAAGTAATAATATCAAGAATGACAAGTCGAAAGACATACGATAAATGAAATGATTTTACCCAAAACGCTGCTTTAACATGGAATTTACAAAAGAACATGTAATATAAAGTCATAAGTGAAACATATATGATATAATAACAATTAATATGATTCTATAATAAGTCAATGTCATTATTTAAATAATTATACAGGAGGTTCAGATACGTACGAAGCATATCATACCTAAGGTAAGGGATAATTTTGCAAATCTCATTTTTATCCGAGATTGCTTATTCGTAAGTATTTACTGGGGTTATCGCTATCATCCATTTCCATGTTTTATAAAAGTGTATTCATGTATGTTTAAATTCCTTTTTACCCATTTTGACTTTTACCCTATGGTATGGAAGGAATCTTTCTTTTATTTACCCTACAAGTTACTTTTTGACTTTTCCGACGAAAGTACGAGAAGATTGTTTTTTAACATATAAGGCATGAAAGGATTTTTACAGTTTTATAAAGACATATTTTCATGAAGCTTCATCTAAATGATTTCATGACTATTTTCAAAAAAATCCTTTTCTTTTAAAATTGCATGACATTTTGTGAAAAGAAAATGATTTTGAAGAAAAAGGATATTTTCCTCAAGAATTCATTTCAAGTGTTTTATCAAAACCATTTTCATCTAAGATGACATTATTTCACATGTGTATGTTTCAAGTATCATTTCTATATGATTTACATGGTTTCACTTTTCTAATTATGAAATGATATCCAAATTTTTTTTATGGATTACGTCAAGATGGAATGATGTTTATGAAACCCATTTTATTCTAGGGTTATGATGCATGATTTATGTTTATATTGTGGCACACGAAATAATGATTTCAATATGAGATGGTTGGGACCTATATTCTCTTCCAATGCATTGGTAAAAGATTTATATCTCATGAGATAGACATGGCTGGAACGACAAGTTAAACCTGTTCAGTAATACAGGACTGGAACGAGGAGTGAACTCGATTCCGAAAGGGACTTTGTCCACTAAGATGGTCTTGGCAGAAATTCCTTGGATACTATGGAAATCATATCATGTGCTTAATGGTTGACACAATTACATGTTTTATTCCAATGATAATTAATCATGATTAATGTTTCTTCATGATCTATGCTTTACATACTGCCATGTTTTGTGTCATTGCTCAAGATTTCGATATTTAGATTTTATGCTCATGTTTTTTTACATTCAAATGTCTAAGGATTGTTTTATGTTCTTTATTCTTACCCTTACTGAGCATTTGAGCTCACCCCATTCATGTTTACATTTCCCCAGGATATAAAGAAAGGTTTTAGGTAAGAAAAGAAAGGGAAGATATTTATGGGAGATGTTGAATATCTTTCACCACGATTACAAGATTATATTCCGATTTTCCAAAGACACTAAACTATTATGGTCCTTGTGTGTCTTTTTTTTATGTATTAATTATTATGAAAACTTAATGTAATTTCCATGTATGTAAAGCTTTGGGTCTCTACATATGTTCAATTTTATTTTCTGGAAATAACCTATGGCCATATTACTAGGTTAAAAGCTAAAACAAGTTCGTTGTGATCCAAAAACCGCTCAAATCAACCCAAATAATCATCATTTAATTCTCATCTAAAAATTCACCCAAATGGATCTAATATAATTCATTAAAAAATCATTAAATCTCATGTAATATCACTAATAACATGTAATATCATTTCTTGATGTTGACCCATGATCTACCCAAACTTCTGTTTTAGAATTCAAGTGAACCACTCAAGAAAACCATGAAAATGAACATTCCCAAACAATGTTTTTTAAACTCTATAAGTCATCAAAAGGAACATAATATAAAATAATTAAACCATAATTAAACCTATTAATGAATAAGAGGTTCTTGAATTTCTAATTAATGAATATAATGTCATTATATAGGACATTAAAGAGAAGGAGGCATTCGAGTAAAAGGTAAGGGGAAATTCTCGAACCCAACATTCATCCTTTGTGTTCTTCCTCTTTCACTCCATTTTTTGATATGGTTACTCCTAAAAAATAATTTGTTCATCATTTTATTTCATTTTTTGGGATATAAATGTTTTCTATTGACGTTTATGTCAATCCAAATGCTTTCTGAAAGAACTCTTCTCATAAGAACTCAACTTTTACCTCTAATTCAAGGTTGATGGTTCTTGTATCAAGTATGTTGTTCCCTCTTTCATTTGGGAACCCAAATTTTATGAATGTGTTCTTATGAGATGAAACCCATTAATTTCCATGGGTTAGTTATGTTTATTTATGTTATATTTTCATTGTGTCATGCATGATAAATGATAATGTTATGATGTGACGGGTGCGCCTAGAATTATATAGCGCAATATGAATGTTTAAATGTTACGGGTGCGCCCGGAATTATATAGCCCTCCAATGAATTGGGTAAAGTGCTTAATCTCATGAGTAAATGTGAAATGATGTGTGAACAATATTCTATCATGGTTCACAAGTATGTGTGGTAGTTAACCACTAAGACATGATATTTCATTTTTATGCATTGCCACATTTCAAGTCTTTTATTTATGCTCCTCTCATGTTCATGATCTTTTGAATATGTTATGATTATGCTCAATACATGATATATTGTTCTTATATACCATCTTAATGGGATTCTAGCTCACCCCTTTTGATGTATATCCTCAGGTGGCCACATGAACTAAGCAGAGGAAAAGTGCAACTAAGAATCTAGTGACAAAGAAATTAAATAAATGTGTATGGTTGATGTTGTATTCGTTATGTGTGGTCCTAGTTTTCCCACGATACTAAACCTTTGGATCCTCTATTTGTAATACTATTATGTTTTTTATCTTTGAAATGATGTAATAGTAATGTAATAAAAGGTCGGGTCGCTATATGAAATGAGAATTGGCTCATTCTAAATCTATGTTAAGTGTTGTAGCCACATTTCTATATTATCGTTATCATCCATTATCATGCCTTTATGTTCATGTTTCTATTGTGCTCTATTAATATGTCAATTTTCTAACATGTATAGTATTACTTTAATGACCCAAAGTTTCATTAATGGAAATTCATCTTGATCTATTTAAATGTCTCTTTATGTAAAACATTTATATAAAATGTCAACTTCTTTGGTTTTATGTTAAGAATTGTGACTGTAACTTTTATAGCCGTTGAATAGTGGTCACATGATTAGTATAAATATAAGGCTTTAACAAATCCAATTTACTCACACAAAAGAATCTATGGCCTCATCCAATAGAATTTCCCTATATGAATCCCATTTGTCGAATCTCAAAAAAGAGGTGGCGTCCTTGGGATTCGCTCTAGACCAAGCCCAAGCTGAGTTTCATCATGTCATGCTCGAATGAGACCGTCTATGGAAAAAGTGGAAGTTGATATAGATTACCACTCGAGCAATGTTATCTGAACCACCCCAAGAGTCTGTCACCATGTCACACCTTACCCTTAGGTCTTATGTGGCTATTTTAAGGGGTTATGTAACAAATTACTAGTACTATGTTCATGTATATTATTTTTTTATATAATAATTAATATACCTCCTTGTCATTTTTTTGATACATTGTAAATAGTTTTTAAAGTACAAATAGTTTTTTTAGTTATTATTTAATTAAGAATTCTATTTTTTTTAAATTAAGGGATTTTTGAATTAAATAATATTTTCATAAAATATTATTATTAATAATAAATTAATTTTTATTAAATATAAATGATCTTATATTTTTATGAATGCAATAATTATTTTTATTATGGTTTGAAAGCCATTTCTGTCAAAACCCGTGAATTTTCGATAAATGTCGATTTTTATTCTAAAAGTGAAAATTAACATATTTATAAAATTATATAGATAAAATAATTGTTATTTCTGTAATCAGGACGTCGAAATTATCCAATGGTGAATTTTTCGGAATTTTATGATACAGTTCAATTTCTGGTTAAAAATTAAATATCGTTTAAATATATAATGTGTTTTATGACATCATAATGACCCAATAGTGATGTAATAAAATACTATAATCATTATTTTCGGCCAATATATTTTTTACCCTTAAAATAATGTGATATTGGGTTTGTTTGACCAAATTTCCAAAGCATTAATGGACCCCTCAAGACTTATTAAACATATTTTCTTTTTAAATTATTTTCCATGGGAGTGTGACACACCTCCACCTAAGCAACCCTATTATTTTAAGAAGTTCGTACTTTGGCCTCATAAAATATTGTTTTTCTCTTCAATTTTCCAAAAACAATGGGCAAAAACAATGGAATGGTTTATGGTTTGGATAAATTTAATGTAAGGGGACCCAAACCTAAATAATAAAGAATTTCCTCACCATTCCTATATAAACCCACCCATGCTCCCACTTCCTCCTCACTCAAAGCCTTTCCAGTTCGTCCAAACTCTACCCTACTTTTTATATAATCCTCCCAAGGTGCCCCAAGCTCCCAAGAAGCCTCTCAAAAGCCTCTCTCTAGCCTTTGTAAGCACACTTCCAAGTAATGTTTTTTCTTCCTTTCTCATTTTTGTCCAATTTTATTTAAGTTATTTTTCCATTTTATATTCAATTATGAAAGTTGGGGTATGGTTTCACACCTCCCTCATACTTCCCTCTTTATTTTTTGAATTATTGGAGACCCATTTATCTCTCATTAAATGACTCCCATGTACACTCGTTACTATGACGAAATTCCGAAAGGAACTTCTCTCTCCTCATTTACATTCAAGGAATACTATTGTATCATGAATCTAAATTCCATTACAATTGTTTGGAAATATATCTATATGACCCCCTTACTATCCATTTCATGTAAATATGATTATACACCCCTTTATATCTCATCAAACATTTTTTATGAATTCTTATTTCACACCGTTACACTGTCGAAATTGCACCGATTTTCTAAGCCAATGCCATTGTGTAGTGAATACCATGCCCATTTCTCGATCAAGGGTATTCACCTTTATGCACATTTACTTATTGATTATAAATTTTCATGTATTAATTCCACATTTCCTTATCGTGGAATAAATGATTATTCTTAATGAATCCATGTTTAATTATCCATGTGGTACACTTATGCATGAAATGAAATGTTTAATAAGGGTGCGCCCTTATAGTGCTCCAATGCATTGGGTAATGTATAGTATCCTGATATGTCATGTTCAATGAGTGTTGACTCATGATAATTCATGTTCAATGAGGGTTTACTCATGCTTCATGTTCAATGAGGATTTACTCGTGCTCCATGTTCAATGAGTCTCAGCTCATGCTAATTCCATGTTAAGTGTTGTTTCCACATTTCCATGTTACGATTATCATGATTTATCATGCATTTATGTTCATGTTTCTATTATGATATATTGATATGCCTAATGTCTAACATGTATTGTACTATTCAGGTTATTCCATGTGTATTCCCTTAATGGGATATATATCTCACCCCTTTCTTATGCATGTCCTTAGGTTATCCCATGCAATGCTAAGTACGAGGGAATGTAGTGGTCATGTAAAGTAGGTTTTCAATAAAGATGTTTTATTTCATGTTTTAAGTTGTTATGTAATGATAATAATCCCTAAAGACACTAGACCTCTCGATCTTCAATGTTTTATCAAGTGATTAGTTTATGTAATAATTCATGATTAAGAATGTAATAAAAGAATGGTTGTCATCATTAATGTTGTTATTCCATGTTTATTCCATTACTGGGCATTATAGATCACCCTTTTCTTATGAATTTTCTCAGGTTATCCCATGCAATTCTATGTACGAGGGAATGTAGTGCTCATGTAAAGGATGTTTTAAATAAGATGTTTTGTTTTATGTTCTAAGTTGTTATGTAATGTTCCTAATTCTCAAAGATACTAGACCTATCAATCTCTAGTGTTGTTTGAAGTGAATAATTTATGTAACTAATTATGTTTATGTGTGATATAAAATGAATGGTTTTTATATAAGAAATAATTTCATGAACAAAAATTCAAAACACATAAGACAAATAAAATTATTAGTACCTTAAACACTTCTTAAACATGGAATTGATAATTAAATGGGTAATATAAAATAATAAGTAAATAATATATGATATCATTCATATTATTATGGTTCTATTACAAGATAATAATATGTTTAAACCCACATTAATAGATTTTTAGAAACATACTGAATAAATTGGACCTAAGGTAAGGGATAATTTTGCAATATCATTTTTATCTGATATTGTTTATACGTAAGTATTTACTCAGGGTATATTTATCACCAATTTCCATGTTTTATAATAATTTTTTCGAAAAATTTTTGTTATAATTATATGTATCTTGAAATTCTTTTTTATATATTTTTTTTACTTTTACTACATGGTATGGATAAATTCATTATTTTGTTTACCAAAAAATGTACTTTTTGACTTTTCAGGAAAAAGTATGAGGAGAATATTTTTTAACTTATATGGCCTAAATAAATGGGTAATATAAAGTAATAATTGAATCACATATGATATCATAAACATTATTATGGTTCTATTACATGTTAATAATATGTTTGAACACACTATAATTGAGTTTCAGACACATACATAAGAAATTGGACCTTCGGTAAGGGATAATTTTTCAATCTAAATTTTATCTGAGATTGTTTATACATAAGTATAAATTGGGGCTATATTTATTATCCATGTAAATTTTTTCTAAAACTGTTTTCATAAATTTTTTATTATTTATCTATGTAACTTGAAATTAATTTTTACCAATTTTTTAACATTTACTACATGGTATGAAAGAAGCCATTGTTTTTATTACCATGCAAGGTGATTTTTTACTTTTCTATAAAAGTATGAGGATAATGTTTTTATAACATATATGACATGAATGGATTTTTAAGGATTCATGACACATTATTTAAAAGAATATTCATATACACTATTTAATTTTTACGTTAAACTAAATTATTTTATTTAAAAATTGGGTGGTATTTTGAGAAAAGAAATCTTTTTTGAAGAAAAAAGGATATTTTCCTTGAGAATTATGTTTATGTGTTTTATAAAAATTATTTTCCATCTAATATGACACTCATTAATTATTTTATGTTTATATCCAAATTATTACTATGATTTGATTGTTTCAGTGATGAAATTATATTTTTTATGGATTATGTTTTGTTGGAATGATGTTTATGAATCCTATTTTATTTCTTGGGTTATACTATGATGAATTATTTATGTTTTTGTGGAACATGTATGAATGATTTCATTATGAGATGTGTGGGACCTATATCTACTTCCAATGCATTGTGTAATGATTTATATCTCATGATAGAGACATGATTGTAATGTAATGTATTTCTGGTTCAGTAATATAGAGCTAGAACGATATGTAAATCTGGTTCAGTAATACATGGCTGGAATGACATGTATGCTTGGTTCAGTAATGGAATTTTTCCACAATAATGGTCTTCGAAACAATTCCTTGGCTACTATAGAAATCATATTATGCGGTTATTTGTTTTTCAATAATTCCTTGCTTTATTCCAATGCGATTTTATAATGGTTAATGTTCCTTTATGTTCTATTCATTATGTACTACCATGATTTATTTTTGGGCTTGTGATTTTGGTATGTTTTTTCTCAAATGTTATGTTCAGGTTTTTACATTATTATGTTAATGTTTTGTAAGATATTATCCATGCTTACCCTTACTGAAAAATTTCTCTCACACTTTTCTTGCTTCTTTTTACCCAAATATTTGACGATGGGTATTACATAAGATGTGTCAAAATGGGGTTATAGTTATATAGGATAAAGCAGGAGATAGTGTATATTTTTTACTAACCAGTTGTTTATGTATTATAGTATCTAAATGCACTAAACTAATATAGTTTTTGGGTTTCTATTTATGTTATGTATTAATTATCCCACAAAAGAAAATATAATTTCTATGTACATCATGCTTGGGTCTTTAAACCACGTCTTTAATTCCACTAATAAAGTTTCTCCTTAAAACAAACATAATATGATTTTTTAGAATATCCTACATAAAATATTTTTCCTTATATTAATTTTACATTTTTCATTAGTGAATATCATCTGTAAAATCACCAGTAATTATTTTTTTTTTTGAATATTATGTTATTTCCCTCATTTCTATGTTTTGAAACAATTAGTGGGTTGTGATTCAATCCATAAACCATAATGGTATTAATTTTTTTTTAAAGAACCATTGAATAAAAACATTATATATTGATATTTATATTATTACAAAATGAAAAATATCCCTTTACCTGTATAAAATCCCATTATAATATCGACATAAAAAATCCTATAACATGGTTAACCATAGTTTAATAACAATGATCATTCCTTTTATGAATCCTTAGTACAACATCAATGACCGCAAAAAAATTATTTTCACCTCTAATATTATAAAAAAATTATTATTTATTCATATTTTATTAATTTAGAAAAATAGTGACATATTGTTTTATGAAATTACATGATTGGTCAAACATTCAAAAACTGAAATATATTCCCATCATCCATTTCTAAAATTTTAACTTGTATATGAACTTTTTTACTTATCTATGTGGTTCTAAATTCCCTCTCCTAAGGAATTACATATACTATGGAATTAATGATGTTAAATCCATTCCATTTCATTTGATTCAAAAAAATTTAGTAATAATAATTTCGGTATGATGAAAATTTTCATCTTGTAATTTCAATGTGTTTTAGAACACTTATTTTATTCAATCACTAACTAATATTTGTAATTAATTATTAAAATAAAAATTTATCATTTTTTATACGAGTCACACTAAAAAGAATATATATTGTTTACAACATTATTTTTCATCATTTATTATATATTTTACTTTAATTTTATAAATCAATATGACTCGTATGTATATACATTTCTTTTTTATGTTACACAACTCATGTTATATATATTTTATTGATCTCTAACCATTAATTTCATAAATTTAGGACACTGTGTATACAAAAAAATAGGTGTTTTATGATTAATGAAATAATAAAAATTCTAATTTTCTTCACATGTTTTCCCAATACACTTTGAAAATTTATTAACGTCGTGCATGGATTTTTCAATTTTGAAAATGATGTATTTAAAATTAGTTTCATCCAATATGACAATTTTATATGTAATTTCATGTTTCTAAACATTATTTTAACTTTTATTCCATATAATTATTCACTTTGTTCCACATAGTATGTGAGAATTTCCAACATTCATCTTCCATACATAGAATCAACTCTTTTTCATTGTAAATAATCTCAACCTCATTCAATATTTTGTAACCTTCTTTAACATGACTTTCCATTCCTAAACTAATGACATATTTTCCATTCACTACATCAATCATCTTTCAATAGACATCTATATATTACTCACCTTTCCATTATAATATCTCTCATTTATTTAAATAATAATCATTTTATATTCAATTTATAAATTAATAATTTTTCTTCATGATATCTAAATTCATACCTATTTGACATAAAATTTCATTAATTTATTATATATTCATCATGGAGAATTAATTCATTTTATTAACATTTTATTAATTTATATTTTTTTAAATAAAGATTTGAATTGATAAATTTTGAAATTTTATATTCCATGGAAACATCAATGATAACGTACTATCAGTATAGCCTTCGTCTATTCTGGGAATACATTAATTTAAAAAAATGAACAATTTATCCATAATTGTGACATTTCAATGGAATTATATCATAATATTTTCTCCTTACATTATAATGTAGTACTCTAGATATATCACATGAGTTTTTTTAACTTTATTTTAACTTCATCAACTTAAACTAAACTCGATTATCCTTCTTTGAATTTTCGTTCAGTCCTCACATATTTCATGGTATTAAAAGAAAATTCTTCTTCACATTAATTTCATTCTTCAAATAAGGAACATTTATTATCTCATATAAAATCGGCACACTATGAATGTCATATATTGGGATAGAATTTAAATCATGAACATTCACTACAAAAAAAAATTCATCATATTTATCCAAAAAAATATTAGAAGTGTCCTATTAAAATTTATAGTGTATTTTATAGTTTCTATTGAACCAAATGTGGTGTCCCTAAATTCACTTAATATTGGAAATATTTTATCCTTTTTTCACCATAAATAATTGTAATATATTTAAATTTGATGTGAAAAAACTATAGCAACGATTATCGTACATTTAATATGCATTCATTTATATTATATACAATATCCCAAATTCATTTCACCGTCTTAATATCATTAAAATTAATGAATTTCATATCAAAAAACGAGTCTATGATAAAATATAATACATTACTATAATTATCTATATTATTTATATAATGAAACTACCAACGTAAACCTAACATGTCACCCATAATGATATACTATAAATCACATTGCAATTTAACAATAACCATGTGTTGGAAGAACTATTTAGAGTATTTCAAATACACTTTAGGAATAATATCACCTATGAATACATAAAATAAAACATCAAAAACTTACCAATAGTCCAACATGAAGTTTATATACCTTTGGATCCATGAAATTACATAAACAGTTTTCAAAAAATAACTACCCCAAGAATACATACAAAATAATAATAAATATAAACATGTAAACATGTCAATATCATAAAGATATAAATAAATAATATTTTTTATATAAATATAAAAATGATACTAAAACGAAGGAAGGGTCAATGTGGTCGATAAATAGTGAATCCAAAAATATTCCCAAAGATCAATAATACTATATGAACCATCTCCCTATAAACCATGGTCACCAGTAGACTATCATTTTCACAAAATAAATGAATAAGGACACTCAAAAACACTGTAAATAGAGGATAAAAACTTCATTTTAACTATATAAGTAAAAACCATGTCTATATACACATGAGAGTATATATATAGGGTGTGAGTTAATTTCCATCAGAATACCACTAAGAATCAATGTAATTAATTTTATAAGGTGAAATCAAAAGAAATACTATGAAATATTTGTATGAAATAACATTAATTACTTACATAATTAGGAGAACCAATCAAAAATATTGTTTTTCAAAACAATTTTCACATTGAAAAAATTTATAAAGAATAAGTGTGTATGTAAGAATACAAATGAACCATATAAAAATATATCATAATGTAAATAATAATATAAGTAAAACTACCTAATAAAATAAATAAGTGAATGGGATGAGATCCTTGGGTCAACATGGATACCAATGGTCCTCACTATGCAAAACCCTCGGCCATCCTTCTATATGATCCTAAAGACATAGACCATGACTTACCCATATTTTAGTTTTCAGGTGACAATACCACATGTAGATAATAAACTATATAACTGATAAACTCTATAAATAATGAAAACATAACTCATGGAGAATTCGTTTTCTTCATTAACTCATTCAAACCTTGTTTTTTAAAAAATAAATATATCTGTTGTTGGTTTTATTCCATTGGATGTTGTTGTTGGTTTATCATATTAATATGGTAATGTCTAGGGAATATAATTTACATAGTGACCAAATATCTAAATATTTTACCCCATAGTTAGTGGTATTCATCCATATAAGATATATTTTATAGTGCCCAAATAATTCTTCACAAATAGAATAGAGCGGATCACATATAACATACACTAAGTTATAATTTATGTAAATTATTGTAGATAATGATAATGCATGGACATAGTAAGAACAAGGAATGGTGTCATAACCCGATGTGCCTACATATAATATAATATGTCCTAATTAGATCACACAAGTTGAGATGAAGAGATAGGGATGGGTACAATGCAAGAGAAGGTGAAAATAATGAACTACAAATATATGGAATTGAATTATAATAACAAGGTTGGTTCTTAATGGTGATGGATGTAGGTTGTGGGGAAGAAGTTGGGGTTGAATTTTATAGTGGTAGGAGACTCCGTGAACTAGTCCACACTTTCATAGAAACAGGATGTGTTACAATGTGACATGATAGTGGATTTTGGTTGTCTCGTAGTCTTGATTTGATATATTGGGACCTATCCCATTTGGTCAAGAGGGGTTTGAATCTAGAAGGCTATAGGGTAGGGATGACTATCTAGGTTTTATGTACTAACCATATGGAATAAATGGATTTCAAAATCTAGTGAAAAATGTTGAATGATGTAAATCCTACAACATAGTATTAATTATCTATAGATTTTGAAAAAATCAGGAAATTGGTTGTGATGTTCAGTTTGGTTAAATTAATATTCAATTTTGATTTTAATTCCATATTGATCTTTATGGTTAGTTTTTCTATGACATTTGAAATTATTTAATATGTATTTTTTTCATTTTAAACAAATGGACACAAAATGTACTATCACAGCCCATCCAAGAGGGGCCCATGATGTCAATACCCCAAACCCACCACCAATAGGCCAAGGGATGATGACTAGAACTGAGTAGGCATATCCCACATATGTGAGGAATTATCCTAAAATACCTATACACAGACACATATATCCAAGCGACAAAATTGAAAAATTAAAAATAACTGAAAGGATGCATGCATACATATAAGATCCCACAACATAGTATGACAGTGAGAGTACTGGAATGTAAATAGGGATAAAAATAATCCCACCACAAAGAGTTTATATCTATAAGTCCAACATGAAGATAAATGATACGAGGATTGTTTTCAGAATGCTACAGGAACACACCACATTTTGTCTGGTCTTACTAAGTATTGTCTTGTCCTAGTCTACATAGGACTCTGTCAAAGGTTTGATTAGATTCACAAGACATGACACATGAGGGAAAATCCAGAGCATGGGTGAGTACCACAATACATAGTTAGAGACCTCTAAATCACAAATAAATAAAACAAGGTAATATGAAATATTCTTTATATATATATGTGTCTACAACACATATAACATGAATATTTATGTATACATAATAGAGACACCATTCCATCAGGCAGTTATAACCAGTATCCAGCCATAATATTATCCTCAAAGCATTCTCATTTAGGGCGAACATACTCCATAAACCCTGATATCATCGAAGACCCTCTATAAAGAGGTCTATCTCATTTGGTCCCCTCTCAAAGAAAATGTGTTGTTCAAGGGATACCATGATATAAAGAGATGTGATCATGCCTAGAATCATTATTGGATACAACAAAACCAATATGGATAAACCCTCTACATAGATGATCACAAGAAAA
This sequence comes from Viscum album, assembly GCA_963277665.1. NCBI lineage: Eukaryota > Viridiplantae > Streptophyta > Magnoliopsida > Santalales > Viscaceae > Viscum > Viscum album. The sequence continues at coordinate 896,559,295 of OY728143.1, read as the reverse complement.
AATACTAAGGGATGCCACATACCCTACTGATGAAGCCCACTAGATAAAGGATCAGCACCATTATCATGGAGATCATGTGATTCCACAAACTCTACAAGGGGTGATATAAGATCACACTCTAGTCTTGGGGATGGCTTCCATAATCTATCTGAGAGTTGACCTCTATAGGGGATTACAATCCAGTGATGTGGATGTAATGTCATATTAAACCCTCATTGAAAGGGAAAATGGAACTCTCACAACCAATACTCATCAAATTAAAAACTCACCATTTGTTTCAAAGTCACAGTCTCAACGTTAGGGTCTCAAAATTGTATATAGCTTATTGATTGGACACTTTTTAGAAGTTATTCAAGTTTGAACAAACTAACATAGAGAAATGTTGATGTCTTTGGACTTACCATCGTGGTAGGTCAACCTACCACCGTAGTCTACTGATGTGGTCTATCACCACTGTCGGTTTACTTACCATGTAGTTTGACCGAGCATGGACTAACCATCATGGTCAGTCCACCTACCTCTCTCCTCTTGGTTGATTGTCACAAATGATCTACTGCACTACACAGTTCACCACACCGCATGGCCGACCACACTACATGGTCAATCATCACGATGGACCACTGCGGTATATTGTCAGGGTCAACCACAACAAGATCCATTGTGATTACCCTAAATCTAACCTAGGTCTGACCTGGATGTGACATCTATTCTGAACCATCCCATATGTCTGACATGACCCACAATGCTCAGACCATTGGCCTAGACCGCTCCACTCTTAGGCATGTCCACCTCCACTGGTCCTGCCAACGCCTCTGCTTCCACTGTTGTGGCTCCATGTGGCCACCCACCATGGTCCACCTATGTCGGCCCCATTGTGTCCTGCACAACTGATATCCCCACCTCATTTTGTTCCATCATCCAACAGTGCCACTTTGGTCATCACATCCCAAGCTGGTGGTCCTTTCCATGGACCATCGTGCCTTCTTTGAGGCTTGATATATCCAAAATTTGATGATCTTAGATCCTTGGTCCTTGATCTAAAAATATGTGGCCTCAGTTGTCAATTCAACTCGATTTCAGGGGTCTGGCCATGTTCAGAACCACCCAGAAATTTGGAGACGTGAACAAAGGGTTCTAATGATTAATAATGTGAGGAATTAATAGAACAGAGGGGGTAATTCAAAAAAAAAGGTTTATAATCATTTTTAAATCATAAAGGCCATTGATCATGATAAAGGAATTTGGGATTGAAAACCAGATCAAATAATTCTAAATAATCGTGTAAATAATATCATCTCACAAATACGTTCAATCCAAAACTAATATATTCATTTTTTTTCATTATAGGAACCAATAACAATAAAGGAAAATCAAAATAACACATCCTATCTCAATATGGATCAGTCACTGAAGAAGAATAGTCTCCATGTCATTGTCAATCCTCAATTTTTCATTGTTCATGAGAAGGGATTCAAACATCTCTATCCAAAAGTCCTTCACAGTTTCCAAGATTCAATGGCTAACCCTATATTTCTGATATAGGATAAATTTAATTTTTATCTACTTGATTCATCAAAAAATCATTTTTAGTAAATTAGTTTATTATTTTTACCTCGCGCGATATATTTTTCATAAAAAAACCACACCAACTAGTGTTAGGTCATGACTAGTGTAAAGCCTCTATTATGAACTCAACAGTGTCCTTGGATTTCTGATCAAAACCTATTTATGAGTTATCCAAATTTTTCATGAAAACTATGCATGGGTGCTCTAATTTGTTTAATATTTTTAAAACAATTATTATAGGGATACCTGGCCTCAAATCACATGGCGTCTTACCACATGGTCTCGAAATCAGTCCATATAATAGCCAAAAATAGTACATGGAAAATACAATATTTTACATTCTTCCCACCATGGGGATTTACATGCCCAAAAGTCCAAAAGAGGGGCTACTCAAACAGATGAGGGTACTGAGCACAAAGCTGAGCCTCCCACTCACATTTTTTCTCTAGAGATTATTATGATTCCACCTAAAAAATAAAAAAATAATTGATCTCCCATAACGTATCCTCTACAAGAAATACTCAATCTCAATAGGGTACTCATCAACGGTCACTCCATCCTCGATGTCTAGTATGCCTCAGATTTTATTGTGTGATGGGTCAGGCGTGTGCCTCCTCATCTACAACATGTGGAAGAATGAATGTACCTAATCTAAATGCAGTTATAGATCCAAGTGGAATGGAACCTTGCCAACTCTATGTAGTATTTGGAAGGGTCTGATGAACCTCAGAGATAACTTTACACTTGGGACAATTCGCTATAATCCCCATTGAGTAGAATCAAGAAGAAACACATGGTCTCCTACCTCGAACTCCAAAGTCCTCCACCGACTATAAAAATAAGTCTTATGATGGCTCTATGTATTCTTCGTCTACTACTGAATGATATAAACCATATCTATAGTATATCTCACTGATGTTGGACACATGACTATTGACTCTCCTGAGTCAATCCAGAAATGTGGTGACCTATTGGGTTTTGTGTATAAAACATCGAATTCTCCATACAAATGCTGGAATGGTATCATTTGTTGTATGAAAATTCCCCCAGTGGTAGGTGATCCTTCCATAAATTTCCAATGTCTAACGTACAATCCAACATCATGTCCCCCAGAACCTAAATGGTCTACTTAGTATAGTCATATATCTATGGGTTAAACGGTGTTACCATGTGTAGCTGGATCCCAAATGCCTCTAGCAATCCCTTCCACAACTGAGATGTAAAGATATCATCACAGTCCAAAACTACCATCGATGGGAGTCAATTTAGTCAAACTATCTCCTTCACATATAAGAGTCCAAGGGTCTTTACTGAACTCTTCACTTATATATTTTGGATGTGGGTCGACATAGTGAGTGTTGAAAGTGGGTGACCTATACCCAAATTGTTTTGTACTTTGATTACTGCTACATGTATTATGTTTGTTATGGTACATGTGTTTATATTTCCATAATAGTGTAGATACTTCTGCATCCACTATGTTTATGGAAATGTCCATAGATTACTTGTTGCATAAAAGGGTTATAGTATATGTGAGGATATAATAATAACCCTGAGATGCCATGATAGTAATCTTAAAGTAACATCCTATGGTCTAGTAAAATCATTTTGAAAGGACACAGATGATGTGTGACCATCATGTGATGGGGGGTTCATAAGCATTGATACTAATTTTAAAGAAGTTCTCACTTGATGATATCTAATAGTTGAGATCATGAGGAGAGACCCGCATATTAAGAAAACCACATGTTTTAGGTTTCATTGGTCCTTTCTATCTATGAACATGTGTAATGGTCTTTAGACTCATGATCATTGTCATTGGATGTCATTTAATTATGTACATTTGATGCAAGGTGAAAACCATGGAGACAAAGTTGTGGAGAGGTAGTTTGTATCGGGTACGTCATTAATGGTATTGAATTGATTGAATGATCAGGAAAGGATTTGTCACTTATGAGTTCATGAAGAGATATCTCGGGCCAGGTTGATTAGGATGGTTGCACCTTCATTAAATCGATAGCCATGGTAGTAGAAGGAAATACTGTCTGCACATATCAACAATAAAAAATAAATCAAAATAAAGAATGTTGACACTAGTATGCATTGTAATTTATTTAGATATCGATAAAGAAAAGATTATATCACACGTTTCGTGTTTTGGGAAGGAATTCATTGATTTGGCTTTGCCTTATCTCTATAGGGGCCTCGATGGGTTTCTAGACACCACTCTAGGTTGATGGACATTAATCACTGCTATTGAGGTAAGGTCCTAGAGGGTCACACACAATAGCTCCTTGAGAATCTTCCATATTCTGGGAATAGGAATATAGAACGTGGTTGGCCCAAACAAAGGGTACGAGCAGTATCCAAGTTCTTTGGATCACCAAAGAAAAAAAATTCCTTAATTATTCATGTTTAGAATAATTCGTTGAATTTATTTATAACATGTATTTACATGTTATATAGTAAATACAAGTATAAATATTATTCGAATAGATTTTAATATCCTAGGATTGTTTAATATTAGTAAGAGGTGTGAGGTGAGTTAAACACTCAAATTTATCATGTAATATATTTATATATTTCAAGTAAGTGATAAATTATAAATATTATTTATGGCATAATTTTATTTTTCATAAATAATTATTTATAACACTTATATAGCAGACGTCTATCACACAGGGGCCAGGAATCCATACTACATGTTTTTAACACTCCCTATATAAGTGAGAGAGTGGCTCTCCAATGTTAACTATTCATGTGTTGAGATTGAGAGCTTCTCCCTCCTCCTGGAATCTAGAGAGAGAGTCTCTCAAGTGAAGGAAGATATTAAAGTTCATCCATCTCAGATTGAATATTCTTCCATTGTGGTGATCGTCGCTGCGCTGACGTTGTAGAGACCCGAAGCTTGACGTACATGGACATTACATTACATTTGCGGAATACTTAGTACATAACAAAAACACACACTAAAGGATCGTAATAGTTTAGTGTCTTTGGAAACTCGGAACGTAATCTTCTAATCGTGGTGAAAGTTCTTCAATATCTCCCACAAAGGTCATCCGTTTTTTTACCTAAAACCTTTCCTTATATCCTGGGGAAAAGAAAACATAAAAGGGTGAGCTCAAATGCTCAGCAAGGGCAATAAAGGAAATAAAAATCATATCATATCTTTTTGAAAATCATAACCTGCAAAAGAGATCATAAAATCTTAATAAATCATAGAAGTGAAAATGAGATCCCCATAATCATAACATAAAACTTGAAACTTTGTGGCATGCACACATAATCATGGAAATCATTTCTTGTTAGTCATGACTCATTGCCAAGACTATCTTAGTGGACAAAGTCCCTTTCTGAACCGAGTTCACTCCTCGTTTCAGTCCTGTATCACTGAACCGAAATAACCTTCCGTTCCAGCCATGTCTATCTCATGAGATATAAAATCTTTACCCAATGCATTGGAGGGAGATATAGGTCCCACCCATCTTATAATGAATCCTTTCTTATGTGTGCCACATAATCATAAACCATACATCATAGCGTAACCCATGTAATAAAAATGGAATTCTTAAACAACATGACATCATAAAACAATTCATATAAGATAAAGGAATTCATAAAAATATTTCCATCAAAACATAATCAAATCCATGTAATAATAGGGATAAAAACAGAACCCTTTATTATCTTAGATGGAAAATAATTTTGATAAAACACTTGAACTCCATTCTTGAGGAAAATATCCTTTCTTTTTCAAAAACATTTTTCCTTTCTTAACATGTCATACAACTTTAAACTAATAGAAGTTGATTAAAAATAAACTTGAAAACTTGTAAAGGAAGCTTCTTGGAAATAATATTTTAAAAATCCATTCTTGCCGTATAAGTTAAAAAAAACATTCTTCGTACTTTTGTCGGAAAGGTCAAAAAGTACCTCGTACGAAAAACGACAAAAGATTCCTTTCGTATCATTTACTAAAAACTCACCGAAGGGTAAAATTGGATATAAAATATTGTAGAAGGATGGAAATAATATTACATATTGAGGGAACATGGATGTGGATGATAAAATACACCCCAGTAATTACTTACGAATAAACAATCTCGGATAAAAAATGAGATTGTGATATTTCCCTTACCTTAGGTCCAATTTGCTTCGTATGTGTCCGAACCTCCTGTATAATGATTTAAATAATGTCATTGACTTATTACAGAATCATATTCATTGTTATGATATCATATATGGTTCACTTATTACATTATATTACCCGTTCTTTTGTAAATTCCATGTTAAAGAAGCGTTTTGGGTAAAATCGTTTCATTTATCGTAGGTGTTTTGACTTGTTGTTCTTGACATCATTATTAATTATATCATGATTTACTTACTTCCAGAATATAAAATATTATTTATATATCATATATATTCAGTATATATATATATATAATAGATAGATAAATAAAATGAAAAACACCGTTCATGGAGACGGTAGTCCGTACGTACGCATGAACGCTGTTTTTCTTTCCTTATTGTCTTGAAATGGAAGTAAGTAGATGACATACATATGTATATATATACATAAATCCATTAGCTTTATAATGTCATATATTTCATTATTATTTCTTATATATACATTATAATCATTCTTAAATGGTTAACATGGAGAATGAATCTCATCGCGTCGTGGAGACGGTAGTCCGTACGTACGCACGAGCGATGATATCATTTCTATAAATATTGAATTTAATTGGAGTGGATTATACAATATATCAGAATCAATATGATGTTGTAATAACTATGTATAGTTATTCTTTACACCATTATACCCATCCATGTAAGGTGGTGGTGGAAAATAGATTACACCACGGCGTGGAGACGGTATTCCGTACGTACGCACGCGCGGTGATTTCTTTTTCCGTAGGATGGATAGATGGTGAAATAGGGTTGTTTCATACTTATAATAATATATCAGTATATGAGTGATACTGATGTTATTACTTCATAATGAAACAACCTAAGAAGAAGAAGTGGAAGAAGAAATAAAGATGAAAGAATTGGTAACGGTAATTACCTCTTCTTTGAAGTGCCTCTTTGAGACCTCCTCTTAGGGCACTAGAATTGGTCTTTGAGGAAGACCAGAACCTCTAGGATGTTACTAGGGAAGTGGAGAAGGAATTTTGGCAGGGGTTGGCCGAGCTTGAGTGCTGAAATTGGTGTGAGGAGGAGGGGGAGGAGGTGTCCTTTTATAGGGGAGGAGAGGGGCACCTTAGGAATATCTCAAAATATTATTTTATATTAAAGTCAAAATCGGTTTATAATGGTTCCAAAGGGTCTTATTTCGAAGCTAAAGTGCGGATGGGTCGAAATCCTATCAACCAATAGGATTTAGACAAGTTTAGGGTATTATTTTAACCTTATCAATTAGATTTAACTCTAAGTTAAATAATTTAACTTTTACCGTGTCTTTTTGTTTTCTTTCACTATATGGTTAATACACTTACTATAACATGCCAAACGAACCCCAATTTTATATTATTAATACATATATCCTTATCTAAGTCATTTGGCCGAACCTTAGATTTTGAGGAATAAAATAACAATTAATAATATAATATTTTATTTAAAAACTATTTTGTGTCAATTTTGACACTATTTGATATATGATTTTTGTGAAAGTCATAACAGAATTATATGTTCGAAACAGGTTGATTAAATCAACACTAATATATCATAGTAACCTAGAAAATTAGTGGAAATCATAAAAAGTCTTAAATTACATTTATTTTGGTATTTATATTATCAATTATGTCAATATTTCATTAATAAGATAATTACTTCATCATCTTTGTGTCATAAATAAATTATATTATTTGATGTCTACAAATTACAAATAAAATACCATCATGTAGGAAATCTTTTTAGCTTTCTAATGAATATTTATAATCTAATTTATCTTATGTATAACCCCATATTAAAAATGATTTACTTAATAAACTTTGATTTTAACTATTTTAACCCTTCTTTAAATAAATTAATAATAAATGTCCTAATCTAATCCAAGTGGGCCTAAATGGTCATATTTTATTCCTAAGTTTGTTTTTGGTCGAATTACACTTGTCCAATAGAATTAGGACATGTGTTAGGGTAATATTAATATCATATTTACCCTTAGTTACCCTATTTACTATTAACCGTGGTAAAAAAAGTAAAAAGTTACTATTCACCAAAAAATTATTTTCATCTCATTGAACCACATTTTAGTCCTTGATATTAACCGTGTCTCTCGGATTTTCGAAATTCCATTCACAGAAGCGGTAAAATTAAGTTTTATGCAAAATTCAGTTTTTAACCTACCACTTAGTAGTTTCACTATTCATCAAAAATTGATGTTTTTCAGAACAATGCCAAAATTTCATCCTAAGCTATAATTGGTATTCCGAATTCAAAAATGAATTCTATTTTACAAAATTCCCAACATATAAGTTGCATTAATTAATTTTATAATTAAATCCCGCTGTTAAAACAAATAGCGTGTTTTTAAGAAACAATATCTATCAAAAGATTGACACTTGTTTATGTCTAGTTTAAATGTGAAATTACATCCAATGACCAACATTGTATTAAATTGTAAAAATATATTCTAAATATATTTTAAATCCACTCAAATTAATGATTTATCACTATTAATTATTTCGATTAAAAAAGTTGTTTTTAATTATAATTTAGTAATTTTCACTATTCATCAGAATATGAAAGTTATCCGAAAAGTACCAAAATTTCACCTTAGGCTAAATTCGATACTCCGAATCCATAAATGAAGTCCATTTTGAAAAATAAAATTTACAAAATTTCAAAAAGTGGTTATTACTATTCATAACGGCTAGTTTTAATAATATCTTAATAGCATATCGTTGTTTAGCGAAACTTGGTGTTGCGTACGACACACGCTATCGTGGAAGGTCGCGATTGTGTGTAATGGAAGGAAAGTCAAGGATGATTGTTGTGAAAGATTCTTTTGGTGTAGCGTACAACACAAGACATTAGTAAAATAAAAAAGAATATATATATTTTTTTTTATAAAATCTTGGGTTGTTACATTCTACCCCCCTTAAAATGAATTTCGCCCTCGAAATTCGTCGGGGTTATAAATGGTTTACTATTTGAAAGTTTTTTTTTAATAGAAACCCACATCGTAAAAGGGAATACCAAAACTTGGCTTTAAAAACTAAAGTATGAAATGTAACGAATACCCAAATAAACTAATCACTGGGTTTCCACATAGGTGAAAATATGGATATGGAAGAGAAATCTAACCATCATGTTCTGATGGAGAGTGGTAGAGAACATGGCTATGGAAAAGCCAGTAATCACAAATCCATAGATTTGTGATGATATAAGGTACCATCTGATTCATTAGGTATAAGATCACTAGGACAACATTTTTGGTTTTCAAGATCATTTCCCTAAAGTTGAAAATTTGAATTAGAATAAATACTTACTTTATTTTGTGTACAATCTCACTGTTGTTCGTGCCTTGAACAATTTCCACTTCATCTCTTAAATAAATGAAGTTGAATTTGTTATTCATGAAGTGTTAGCAGATTATGTGATAGAATGACGGGTCATTCCATCTGTCTCAAACAAAAGGTTAGCAAAAATTATATGCATAAGTCGATCTATAGTGAGATTAAGCATATATGGTTCCTAAAATGGACTTATACTTCATATATCATACTGCTTAATATAATAAAACTAGTTTCTACTAAACAGGGGCTTCCTGTAGGTCAGTGGTAGGCGATAAAGGCCAGTCGCACTTCGGTTGTGGGTTCGATTCCTACAGCCTTGTCCGAAGCGATGGGCTGTCGCCCGTCCTGCAGGTTGTCCTTTTTCTAAAACTACATTACTATAACATCCCATCAATAATATCGAAAATCTTCTATCCTTAAACAATACTAACTTATGTCCAACATAATCCAGTCTAATCATTAGGCTTATACATAATACTGCAGTCCACTCTCATAATATAGTGACAACGATTACCAGAGATTTAATACTGTCGTTGATCCCCACATATCATAAGATATGTCTTGTTGGTCACATTCCAAACATTCAAAGTCCTTAATCGTGTATTCTCTTGAATACCTTAGTGAAAACATGAGTGCAGTTAAAAGTTAACACTTTCCACATACCAAAATCCTCAAAATTCTATATACTCAAACCATGATATCACTTAGTCCTTATATCAATCATGAGCTCATGAATACTATTAAACATTTCATTTTCTCGTCTTCATTATGCGCATGTCATCTTATTTCCAAAAAATATCTCAATCACATTGAATACCACATCAATAAATATTGCAATACTCAATGATACAACATTATTTTGGAATCCCATTACATAAACACTTAATCATTCCACCACATCGTTGTCATATTCAACATTGCCAATAGTGATCGCATGTGATTTCCCTTTGTCCTTTGCCTTCAGTGGTTGCTCATGTTGATCGTCACTAACCCTTGGATTAGGGCAATTATTAGCATAATGCCCCATTTCCTTGCACTTGAAGCATTGAAGTGTTGGCGGTGCGTTCTCTGCAGTGTTTTCTTTATTCACATCATTAGAAACCCTTTTTCCATTACTTCGACACTCAGCTGCTCGATGACCTTCTTTTCCACACTTAAAACATTTTCTAGTCCCTTTTAGACAATCTCCACCATGCTTCTTTCCACACTTTGTGCATAAGGAAACATTCATCTTCTTTTCACCATTATTCTGAGATTTCTCCTTGAACTCCATCTTTCGTTTCTTGTCAAAACCATGAGATGGATATGTAACACCAACTTCCATTTCTACCTTGATAGCACAACGCACAATTTCTTCATAGCTACTGAAGTCTCTTATAGCTAATGCCCTTCGAAGACTTGGTTTTAAGCCACTGAAAAATCGATCAACTTTACTTTCAGGTTGAATGATAATTCCAGAAGCATACCTTGCAAGTCTTGTAAAATTTGCTTCATAGGTACCAACAGATTCATCATCCCTTTGCTTCAGTTCAAGAAACTCTTTCTCCATCTTTGTTCGAAGAATACGAGGGAAGTACTTACTGAAAAACAGGTTCTTGAACTCGTCCCATTCCATGGACTCAATTTCATCTCTTGGCCTCGTATTCTTGATAAGATTCCACCATTGATCAGCTTCACCTTCCAAACGATATACTGCTAAGATGACTTTATCATGTTCAGAACATTGAAGAACTGAAAATATCTTTTCAGTAGTACTAATCCATTGTTCAGCAACTAATGGATCAGTAGACCCACTGAAAGAAGGTGGACGTTGCCTCATGAAGGACTCAATAGAATATTGTTCCCTTCTCTGCTCATTTGGATGTCCAGAATGATTCATAGGTTGTGTAAGTATAGCAATAAGATTTTGCACTCCATCTCCCATAACATTTGTTTGTTCAGGAAGGCAATCATTGCATTGTCCATTGCATTGATCAACACGGTTCCTTCGGGTTCCAGCCATCGTCTAAAACCCAAAAAGAATAGTGTTAGATGCAAAAATCGTAATAAAGGGGGAGTAACTTAAATATCTATCATCTTTGGTTTAATCTAATATCGTTACCATAGTTCTAGAACTATATCCTATACGTATACTTATCCTTAGGGGCATCCCTAGACATACCTTAGAAATATCTCTAGGTATCTCACTAACGTTTTCGCATCCTAGTTTCCAAATGTTGACTAAACCTTTCCTCTGATACCAACTGTAGAGACCCGAAGCTTGACGTACATGGACATTACATTACATTTGCGGAATACTTAGTACATAACAAAAACACACACTAAAGGATCGTAATAGTTTAGTGTCTTTGGAAACTCAGAACGTAATCTTCTAATCGTGGTGAAAGTTATTCAATATCTCCCATAAAGGTCATCCGTTTTTTTTACCTAAAACCTTTCTTTATATCCTGGGGAAAAGAAAACATAAAAGGGTGAGCTCAAATGCTCAGCAAGGGCAATAAAGGAAATAAAAATCATATCATATCTTTTTGAAAATCATAACCTGCAAAAGAGATCATAAAATCTTAATAAATCATAGAAGTGAAAATGAGATCCCCATAATCATAACATAAAACTTGAAACTTTGTGGAATGCACACATAATCATGGAAATCATTTCTTGTTAGTCATGACTCATTTCCAAGACTATCTTAGTGGACAAAGTCCCTTTCTGAACCGAGTTCACTCCTCGTTTCAGTCCTGTATCACTGAACCGAAATAACCTTCCGTTCCAGCCATGTCTATCTCATGAGATATAAAATCTTTACCCAATGCATTGGAGGGAGATATAGGTCCCACCCATCTTATAATGAATCCTTTCTTATGTGTGCCACATAATCATAAACCATACATCATAGCGTAACCCATGTAATAAAAATGGAATTCTTAAACAACATGACATCATAAAACAATTCATATAAGATAAAGGAATTCATAAAAATATTTCCATCACAACATAATCAAATCCATGTAAAAATAGGGATAAAAACATAACCCTTTATTATCTTAGATGGAAAATAATTTTGATAAAACACTTGAACTCCATTCTTGAGGAAAATATCCTTTCTTTTTCAAAAACATTTTTCCTTTCTTAACATGTCATACAACTTTAAACTAATAGAAGTTGATTAAAAATAAACTTGAAAACTTGTAAAGCAAGCTTCTTGGAAATAATATTTTAAAAATCCATTCTTTCCGTATAAGTTAAAAAAAACATTCTTCGTACTTTTGTCGGAAAGGTCAAAAAGTACCTCGTACGAAAAACGACAAAAGATTCCTTTCGTATCTTTTACTAAAAACTCACCGAAGGGTAAAATTGGATATAAAATATTGTAGAAGGATGGAAATAATATTACATATTGAGGGAACATGAATGTGGATGATAAAATACACCCCAGTAATTACTTACGAATAAACAATCTCGGATAAAAAATGAGATTGTGATATTTCCCTTACCTTAGGTCCAATTTGCTTCGTATGTGTCCGAACCTCCTGTATAATGATTTAAATAATGTCATTGACTTATTACAGAATCATATTCATTGTTATGATATCATATATGGTTCACTTATGACATTATATTACCCGTTCTTTTGTAAATTCCATGTTAAAGAAGCGTTTTGGGTAAAATCGTTTCATTTATCGTAGGTGTTTTGACTTGTTGTTCTTGACATCATTATTACTTATATCATGATTTACTTACTTCCAGAATATAAAATATGATTTATATATCATATATATTCAGTATATATATATATATATAATAGATAGATAAATAAAATGAAAAACACCGTTCATGGAGACGGTAGTCCGTACGTACGCATGAACGCTGTTTTTCTTTCCTTATTGTCTTGAAATGGAAGTAAGTAGATGACATACATATGTATATATATACATAAATCCAGTAGCTTTATAATGTCATATATTTCATTATTATTTCTTATATATACATTATAATCATTCTTAAATGGTTAACATGGAGAATGAATCTCATCGCGTCGTGGAGACGGTAGTCCGTACGTACGCACGAGCGATGATATCATTTCTATAAATATTGAATTGAATTGGAGTGGATTATACAATATATCAGAATCAATATGATGTTGTAATAACTATGTATAGTTATTCTTTACACCATTATACCCATCCATGTAAGGTGGTGGTGGAAAATAGATTACACCACGGCGTGGAGACGGTATTCCGTACGTACGCACGCGCGGTGATTTCTTTTTCCGTAGGATGGATAGATGGTGAAATAGGGTTGTTTCATTCTTATAATAACATATCAGTATATGAGTGATACTGATGTTATTACTTCATAATGAAACAACCTAAGAAGAAAAGTGGAAGAAGAAATAAAGATGAAAGAATTGGTAACGGTAATTACCTCTTCTTTGAAGTGCCTCTTTGAGACCTCCTCTTAGGGCACTAGAATTGGTCTTTGAGGAAGACCAGAACCTCTAGGATGTTTCTAGGGAAGTGGAGAAGGAATTTTTTCAGGGGTTGGCCGAGCTTGAGTGCTCAAATTGGTGTGAGGAGGAGGGGGAGGAGGTGTCCTTTTATAGGGGAGGAGAGGGGCACCTTAGGAATATCTCAAAATATTATTTTATATTAAAGTCAAAATCGGTTTATAATGGTTCCAAAGGGTCTTATTTCGAAGCTAAAGTGGGGATAGGTCGAAAGCCTATCAACCAATAGGATTTAGACAAGTTTAGGGTATTATTTTAACCTTATCAATTAGATTTAACTCTAAGTTGAATAATTTAACTTTTACCGTGTCTTTTTGTTTTCTTTCACTATATGGTTAATACACTTACTATAACATGCCAAACGAACCCCAAATTGTATATTATTAATACATATATCCTTATCTAAGTCATTTGGCCGAACCTTAGATTTTTAGGAATAAAATAACAATTAATAATATAATATTTGATTTAAAAACTATTTTGTGTCAATTTTGACACTATTTGATATATGATTTTTGTGAAAGTCATAACAGAATTATATGTTCGAACCAAGTTTATTAAATCAACACTAAGATATCATAGTAACCTAGAAAATTATTGGAATTCATAAAAAGTCTTAAATGACATTTATTTTGGTATTTATATTATCAATTATGTCAATATTTCATTAATAAGATAATTACTGCATCATCTTTGTGTCATAAATAAATTATATTATTTGGTGTCTAAAAATTACAAATAAAATACCATAATGTAGGAACTCTTTTTAGATTTCTAATGAATATTTATAATCGAATTTATCTTATGTAAAACCCCATATTAAAAATGATTTACTTATTAAACTTTGATTTTAACTATTTTAACCCTTCTTTAAATAAATTAATAATAAATGTCCTAATCTAATCCAAGTGGGCCTAAATGGTCATATTTTATTCCTAAGTTTGTTTTTGGTCGAATTACACTTGTCCAATAGAATTAGGACATGTGTTAGGGTAATATTAATATCATATTTACCCTTAGTTACCCTATTTACTATTAACCGTGGTAAAAAAAGTAAAAAGTTATTATTCACCAAAAAATTATTTTCATCTCATTGAACCACATTTTAGTCCTTGATATTAACCGTGTCTCTCGGATTTTCGAAATTCCATTCACAGAAGCGGTAAAATTAAGTTTTATGCAAAATTCAGTTTTTAACCTACCACTTAGTAGTTTCACTATTCATCAAAAATTGATGTTTTTCAGAACAATGCCAAAATTTCATCCTAAGCTATAATTGGTATTCTGAATTCAAAAATGAATTCTATTTTACAAAATTCCCAACATATAAGTTGCATTAATTAATTTTATAATTAAATCCCGCTGTTAAAACAAATAGCGTGTTTTTAAGAAACAATATCTATCAAAAGATTGACACTTGTTTATGTCTAGTTTAAATGTGAAATTACATCCAATGACCAACATTGTATTAAATTGTAAAAATATATTCTAAATATATTTTAAATCCACTCAAATTAATGATTTATCACTATTAATTATTTCGATTAAAAAGTTGTTTTTAATTATAATTTAGTAATTTTCACTATTCATCAGAATATGAAAGTTATCCGAAAAGTACCAAAATTTCACCTTAGGCTAAATTCGATACTCCGAATCCATAAATGAAGTCCATTTTGAAAAATAAAATTTACAAAATTTCAAAAAGTGGTTATTACTATTCATAACGGCTAGTTTTAATAATATCTTAATAGCATATCGTTGTTTAGCGAAACTTGGTGTTGCGTACGACACACGCTATCGTGGAAGGTCGCGATTGTGTGTAATGGAAGGAAAGTCAAGGATGCTTGTTGTGAAAGCTTCTTTTGGTGTAGCGTACAACACAAGACATTAGTAAAATAAAAAAGAATATATATATTTTTTTTATAAAATCTTGGGCTGTTACAGACGTGACCATCGAAGATCCACAATATCACTCAGATCATGATGAACTACGGTCGAGAAGATTCGATAGACATTTGTGGATGATCTAGAGGGCTTCGACATCTGAGTCTTAGAGCAACGATCACCGGCATCCTAAGGCAGACTTGCACACTTCCTGCTCCCGGATGACACCCTACGACGGTTCGCGGTCCTGCTAGACTCCTCCCCTGCAATAGGTAACCTGGATTTAAATTAATTTTAATTAATTTATTTTTTTAAATTAAATTAATTATATTTAATTTTGTGGTTTATAATATTTTAATCCGTAATATTAATTTATTTTAATATTATAATTAAATTAATTGTATAATTTAATTTTTAGAATTAAAATTAAATTAAACTAATAGAACCGATAAAATAAATTATTTTCAATTTCATAAAATTCATTTAATTTATTATAACACCCACGCACTATTTAAATTTATTTCAATTTAATTTTCATGCCCATATATTACCCCGACTGGTCTTGAACAAGCGATAGAATTGTGTATGTCTGGTATTTATTTATTTATTTAATTATTTATTCATTGTGTGTGATGTTTTTAATAATTAATTAGATAAATGGAGGTATGTTAATCTTCCTTTTAATTTCAAATATGTATAAGGGTCTGCATGTCCAATGTACAAGATGTATTTTGTACCCCTAGACCCCCTCGCCTACGTGCGAGTATATTTGTAACTAAATAATGATCCGAGACGCAGACCCCACCAATACAAAGTGGTAAACCAGACGAGATCCAAGCGCATTATACAGGTAAAGCTACGACTTGGGTCAAGTCACGACTCAGGTATGGATTCCCCTAGGTCAAGATTGATCATTTATAGATCGATCTTTATAGAATGCTCAAAACTAGTCAAATCGCATGATTTAATTTATACATGGTTTATTATTTTATGTGTCTGGATGATTATTGTGTGATCACATAGAATATTAAACAAGATAAAATGCATAAATATGTGATGAATTATATTCTATTTCATGTTCAATTGTGAGTGCGACAACCCATTTTGAACATAATAAATAGAAAAGGATTATATTCATCAATAAATATTAAAATCCTTCAAAGATATATTAAGTCTAAAAGCCTTCCATTTCTCACATCTAAACAAAACCGGCTATTTGGGGTGCTCGTCAGCCATAGTTGAGAGTGCCTCTTACTACTAGAGCGTTTTCATGGGAGAAATGGGTCAACTAAACTAAATTGAGTATTCAAGGATTAGCCTTAGCTAACATGAAATCACTTTAGAGGGAAGATGTTGAAGGAATAAAGTTCAGATTCCAAAATCTAGGAATTTACTCAACAACACAAGGAACCACAAGAACAAGTGGTTGGACAGTCTGGTGCCTACCATGAAACCCTCTAATCAGTGGTGTAGCCCTAGCTTGTAGACAATGAGGGAGGTTTCAAGGATCCCTGCCACTAGAATACTCAAGCGATGGAGTATTCTGAATCTAATAGTGAGGTCTATTAAGGTTCACTAAAATAGTGGGAGATATTAAAATGATATAATAATTTATTAATCATAAATGTCAAAAGGTAATAAGGACAATGTACTAACTACTAAATGTTAATATAATGTAGATTCAAAATGGAAATCACCGGCACCACAAGTACTCTATCACTTCAATCGATCATGGTTAAATAAAATATCCTGACCGGTAATAACATCCATGAGGTGTACGGGTGCATGGGAATAGTACTATGCCATGAAAGGAAGTTATATGTGCTGGAATCCCTAATTACGTTTGAGCCTCCTTAGGGAGAAATTAAGGGGGGAATGAAAAATTGAGAAATCATGTAGACGATGCCCTTGATGTAAAATGCATCATGTTGTCATCCATGTCTAGCGAATTGAAAAAAATGAATGAGGATGAGGACGCCTACAAGATGCTTTTACATCTCCAATAACTATTTGAGGAGAGGTCCATGAAAGAAAGGTATAAGATCTCAAGTGCACTTTATAAGTGCATGCTAGCAGAAGGGCACCAAGCTCTTCCTCATGTACTCAAGATGATTGGGTATATTGAGAAGCTTGAAGCCCTTAGTTTCAAACTGAACCAAGAACTAGCAGTGGATCTCATTCTTGACTCTTTACCATCATGTTTCATGACCTTTATTGTGAATTATAATATTAATGATATGAAAAATTTCATACCAGACATTTTGGATTTAGTTCATCAAGTGGATAAGGATTTGAAAAATACCAATTAATATATCCTAATGGTGAATAAGGAAAACAAGGGCAAGGAAAAGGGGTCTAAGGCCAAGTCAAGGCCTAAGACACTAATGCATCGTCCTACAATGTAGACAATGATTCTTAGGCAATGTAATGAGTGGGAAGCTGTCTGCTTTGGATGTGGCAAGAAAGGCCACTGGAAGAGGAATTTCAGAGCTGGGAAGAAGAAGCAAGATAATGATTCTACTTCAGGTAATTTTTTCATTGAATTAAATCTATCTTTATCTACAAGTTTGGTATTGGATACGGCATATGGATCACACATTTGTATTCATATACGGAACCATGTAGGTTCAAGAAGATTGAAAAAGTTAAAGTGGATCTCCGAGATGCAAATGGTGTAGCTCTGGAATCCTTGGTAGTTAGAGACTATGACTTAACCATGCCAACTGGTTTGGTTCTAGTTTTAAACAAATTCTATTATATACATTCTGTTTCTAGAAACATTATCTATGTGTCAAGTCTAGACACTATGGGTTTTTATTTCATGTTTGGAAATAAATGTTGTCTCTTTTATAGGGATAACATATGTTGTGGTATGTCAAATCTTAACAATGGTTTATATATGATGGAACTAGAGAACTTAGTAATGGAAATAAATGAAAAAAACATCCAATGTGACTCAAATAACACCCGCTTATGGCACTTCAGGCTTTGTTATGTAAAAGTGAAGCGATTACGAAGAATGTATCAAGAAGGGTATCTAGTCTCGGTACAATTAGAACATTTAGATGTATGTTAAGATTGTTTACATGGAAATATGACCAAATCACCTTTCTCGAGAAATGGAGAAAGAGCGAATGTAGTGCTGGAATTAATACATACTGATGTATGTGGTCTGCTTCTAGTAGAAGCGAGGGTTGGTTTTCTATACTTCATTAATTTTACCGATGATAATAGTAGGTATGAATATATCTACTTCATGCAGTATAAGTCACATTCCTTTTGGATATTTAAGGAATACCAAAATGAAGTAGAAAACCAACATGGTTAGAAGATAAAAGCACTTCGCTCAGACCGAGTTGGAGAATATATTAACCATGCTTAAATTGATCACTTGAAGGAGTGTGGGATAGTATCCCAACTCACTCCTCCTTGTAAATCACAATGGAATTGTGTTAGTGAAAGGAGGAATAGTAACTTTCTTGACATGGTCAGATCAATGATGAGTCAAACAACCCTTACATTATGCTTTTGGGGATATGCCTTGCAGAAAGTAGCATATACCCTTAACCGAGTACCGACTAAAGCTGCAGATGGGATTCCATATCAGTTATGGTATGTAAAGAAACCTAACATGACACACATGTGTGTATCGGGGTGCGAGGCTTTTTTCCTGACTTTACGTAGTGACAAATTAGCATCCTGAATCCCTAAGTGCATCTTTATAGGTTATCCTAAGGAAACTAGAAGATACAACCTATATAACCCTTTAGATATAATATTCATTGTGGAATGATACACCACATTTCTAGAAAGGGAACACATTTCTATTAGAAAAAGTGGGATCAAGATTGACTTTGATGAAGTTAATGCTCCAGATGCACAAGAGTTCATAGAGGATCATTCTCCACAAGAACAAGTGCAGGAAGAAGTTGTTCCTGAGACACAGATACTACGTAGGTCTACCTGAGAGGTTAGAGAACCAGAGCATTATGGTTCTCTTGTCACCAAGTCAGGTGACACATTATTCATTCCGGATGATGAACATCTAACCTACAAGGAGGTAATATAAGGAAAAAAAATCCTAAATAGAAGGAAACCATGAATTATGAGATGGAGTTCATGTACCAAAATCAGGATTGGATTTTGGTAAACCCTCCAGCTGATGTAAATCCCATTGGATGTAAATGGGTTTTCAAGACGAAGCTAGAAATGGCTGGTGAGCTTAATAACATTAAAGAAAGAATGTTTGAAAAGGGTTTCATACAATGTCAAGGTATTGACTATGATGAAACATTATCCCCAGTATTAATGATTAAATCCATCAGAATATTGCTTGCAATAGCATCCTTCTATGATTATGAAATTTGGCACATGGATGTCAAAACATCTTTTCTAAATGGGAAGTTGGTTGAAGACGTCTATATGACTAAACCCGAAAGGGTTTGTCAAGTCAAATAATGACAATAATGTATGCAAGCAGCAGAGATCCATTTATGGATTGAAGCAGGCATCAAGAGCATGGAATGTTCGTTTTGATGAGGCCATAAGAGGTTTTGGTTTTGTCAAAAATTATAACGATCCTTCTGTCTATAAAAATTTTAAAGGAAATTCCATTGTTATCCAAGTATTATATGTTGATGACATATTAATTATTGCAAAATAGGTACAAGTCCTATAGTCAGTTAAGACTTGGTTAAATGAATTCTTTTCCATGAACGACTTAGGGGAAGCAACCTACATTCTAGGGATCAAGATTTATCGAGATAGATCTCAAAGGATGCTTAGGCTATGTCAAAGTAAAAATATTGACAAGGTAATCAAAAGGTACAGTATGGAAGAATCCAAGAGAGGATTTGTACCTATGTCACATGGTGTAAAGCTCCCCAAGAATATGTGCCCACAAACATAGGAGGTGATTAACAGAATGAGTAGAGTCCCTTATGCTTCGGAAGTGGGTTCTATCATGTATTCCATGCTATGTACTAGGTTTGATGTTGCCTTTTCGTTAAGCATGGTGCGTAGATATCAAGACAATCCATGAGAGATGTATTGTACATTTGTTAAAACTATCCTAAAGTACTTGAAGCATACTAAGGAGATGTTCCTAGTGTATGGAGGAGATGAGGAAGTATTAGTGAGGGGATACACTGATTCTAGTTTCCAGATATATCATGATGATATTAAATCATAGTCAGGCTATATATTTTCCATGAATGGTGGTGCAGCGAGCTGGAGAAGCATGAAGCATGCTATGGTTTTTGATTCTATAGCAGAGTCCAAATATATTGTAGCTTTCAATGCAACAACGGAAGCTGTCTAGATACACAATTTTATCTCAGACTTTGGTGTTGTACCTAGCAGTGTAGGCCCTGTACTAGTATGTTGTAATAATACTGCTGTAGTGGATCATTCCAATGAGCCTAGGTCTCACTAGATAACAAATCATATTATTCGTATGTTTCTTCTCTTGAGGTATTTTACTCAAAGTGGTGAAGTGACATTTAGAAGAGTAACCACAATGGGAAATGTGGCAGACCCCCGGACTAAAGCAATTTCTCAGTAGGAGCATGATTCACATGTGAGAGCTAGAAAATTGAAACATGTTATAAGTAGTATCTAGTGCAAGTGGGAGTGTTGAAAGTGGGTTCCCTAGACCCAACTTGTTTGTTACTTTTACTACCACTACATTTATTCATTTTGTTATAATATGTGTGTTTATTTTGCAATAATAGTGTAGATACTTATTCATCCACTTTGTTTATAGAACTGTCCATAGATTACTTGTCGCATAAAAGGGTTATAGTAAATCCCAGACTATAAGGAGAACCCTGAGATGCCATGACAGTAATCTTAATGTAACATCATATGGTCCAGTTACATCATTCTTAAAGGACACAGATGATTTGTGACCATCAGGTGATGGGGGATCATAAGCATTGAGACTTCTTCTCATGAAGTTCGCACTTGATGATATATAGTGGATGAGATCATGAGGACAGACCCGCATAATAGGAACAACACATGTTTTAGGTGTCATTAGTCGTTCCAATCTACGGACCCGTGTAATGGTATTTATACTTCATATCATTGTCATTGTATGTTATTTGATTACATACATTTTATACAAGGGGAGAACCATGGTGGCAATGTTGTGGAGAAGTAGTTTGTATCCAGTACGTCATTAATGGCATGGCATTAATTGAATGATCACTAAAGGACTGGTCACTTCTGAGTTCAGGAATAGATATCTCGAGCCTGTTTGATTAGGATGGTAGCACCTTTATTAAATCCATGGCCATGGTAGTAGAAGGTAAGACTGTCCAGAGAAATCAACTAACAAAAAAAATCAAAATAATGAATGATGCCACTAGTTTGCATTCTTCTTTATTAAGATATCGATGGCAAAGAGATT
The DNA here is from genome assembly GCA_963277665.1 of Viscum album. Classification (NCBI taxonomy): domain Eukaryota; kingdom Viridiplantae; phylum Streptophyta; class Magnoliopsida; order Santalales; family Viscaceae; genus Viscum; species Viscum album. The sequence continues at coordinate 896,537,400 of OY728143.1, read as the reverse complement.
ATATTACATGGACCATGTTTGTAGGAAGGTATTCGTTGCTTTAGCTTTTCCTTATATCTATAGGGCCCTAGATGGGTTGCTAGACCCTGCTCTAGGTCGGTGGATATTATTCACTGCTATTGAGATAAGGGATTAGTGGGTCACACACAATAGCACCTTGAGAAACTTCCCTATTCTAGGAATAGGAATATAGAACGTGGTGGGCCCCTACAAAGGGTCGGAGCACTATCCAAGTTCTATAGATCACCATAGAATAAAAAATTCATTAATTTTTCAAGTTTAGAATAATTTGTTGAAATTATTTGAACATGTATTAACAAGTAATATAGTAAATACAATTATTAATATTATTCAAATGGATTTTAATAACCTAGGTTAGTTTAATATTAGCAGGAGGTGTGATTCGAGTTAAAGACTCAAATTTATCATGTAATATATTTATATATTACAAATAAGTGATAAATTATAAATATAATTTATGGCATAATATAATTTATCATATATAATTATTTATAACACTTATATTGAGAACGTCTATACCACAGGAGTCAGGAATCCATAACTCGTGTTTTAAACACTTCATATATAAGTGAGAGAGAGGCTCTACCATGTTAACTATTCAAGTGTAGAGATTGATAGATTATCTCTCCTCCTCGAATCTAGAGAGAGAGAGCCACTTAAGCGAAGGAAGATCTTCAAGTTCATCCATATCGGATTGATGTTTCTTCCCTTGTAGTGATCATCGTTGCACTGAAGTGAGTGTAAAAGATCCACACTAGCACCCAGATCTCGATAAACGGTGTGCGAGTAGATTCGATAGGCATGTGTGGACGATCTAGAGGGCTTAGACATCAGAGTCTTCGAGCAACGATCGTCGGTGTCCTGCGGCGGACTTGAACATGTCAATTCTGAACTAGGTACATGTTCAGTTTATTTTTTTGTGCTCTGTTTGAACCTTGCGAGATCCTCAGACCTGACCGGGAAAAGATCACCGGGGATGATAGGGTAATGTCACTCTGGTGATGCATAAAAATTTCAATTCCCAGCCCACCAGCTTCCATTGTGTTGTCCTGGTACCCAACAGTGATTCGGTCAATGATCGGCCCGATAGAATCATATCCCATTGAAGTAGGTGGTAATCCCAGCATGAATTCTATAGATATCCCATACCACTTCCATTCTGACACCTCAAGTGGTTTAGATAACCCCACTATAACCTAGTGTTCATCCTTCATTTTCTTACAATTAAGGCATCGATAAACAAACTTTTCAACTCCCATCTACATTCCTTTCCACCAAAACTGATTTTGTCGGTCCCAGTACATCTTCTCCACACATGGATGTATTATTATAAGGGATTTCTAAATCTCCATAAAAATCTCCTCCTACAATGCCACATGTACTATTGTATTTTCTCTATAAATAACAACATTCTCGCTAATTTTTGACTATCCCTAATGTGTGTGACCTGTGAATATCTAAGCATGTACATTCTGATAATCGGTATCCCCATGTTGTGCCTCCCTAACTCAATGTAAGATTTTATGGGTGACAACCATCTAATGGATGTATTCATCCCTATCTACATAAAAAGGATATCTTCAATAAGGACATCTGCTTTTATGGCTAACTCATAAACTGCGAACATGATCTCCTACTAAGAGCATCTACCACCATGTTCCCTTTTATAGGTGTATGGATAATATAAAATTCATAGTCCTGGAGGATCTCTAGTCATCATCTCTATCGCAATATAATATCCTTATAGGAGAACATATACATTAGACTCTAGTGATTATAGTAGATGATAAACCACTATCCCATTAGGTAGTGTCGCCACATCTTCAATGTGAAGACTACCATTACCAACTCAAGATCTTGGGTTACATAGTTATTCTTGTGGTGTATCAACTAAAGGGAGGCATAGGTAATCAGCACTTGCCTCGGCATCGGGAAAAAACCAAGAATAGTACTTGATTCATCATAAAATACCACGTACTCGATACCTTCCTCTACTAACTTCATGATGGGAGCACTCGTCAACCTCTAACTCCACTTCTGAAAGCACTACATGATGCTTTCTATCCACATTAAAGGTTTCCCCTATCATGTATAATATTTAATGGTTGATGTCACTCTAGATAATTTGGGTGAAAACCTCCAATATTCCCCTATAAATCCTATTAAACTCTATGCCTCAGTAATACTATTGGGTGGCTCCCATGGAAGAACTACCTCATCCTTCACTGGTTCTACTGCAACTCAAACCTACGAAATGAAGTGTTGTATAAAATGGACCTCTCAAATCTAGAACTGAAATTTGAAGATCATTCCATAAATTTGGAACTCTTGGAGTGTGTATATCAAGAACCATCCTCATGTATCTCACATTCTCCTCCCCAAACAATGAGTACACTTGGATTTCATCAATGAAATCAGCCACAAACTAGTCTAGGTAAGGATGAATGATCTGATTCATGAGTCCCATGAAGACTACTGGGGTGTTCATCATTCCAAACAAAGTCACCATTCACTCATTGAGAACATAATGAATACTGATGGTTGTCCTTTGTTTATCCTCATCCCATACTCATATTTGGTGATTTCCTGATACGAGGTATATCTTCGAGAACCATTTCACCCATTTCAATGATTAATGTGGTCTTCGATCATTGGTAGTGGATACATTTTCTTCATATACAATTGGTTTAAACATTTATTTTCCACACATATCTTCGTACTCCTTTCTGCATTCTTGGAAAACAAAATTGGGGCTGCCCAGGGATAAACACTGTGTATCATGATGCCCTTCCACTACAAATCCTCCAATTATTTCCTCAACTAATGAAGCTCTATGTGAGCCATCCGATATGAATGTGTATATATCAATGGAATCCAATTCTGTAGATCAATGAAGAATTCCATCTCAGTATGGGGAGGTAAACATGGAACATCTTCCAGAAATATGTTCTCATAATCCACCACCACTATAGATAACTAAGGAGTCAAATCATCTATTGTACCAATGGTAAGGATAACCAGCCAATGAATAATATAATTCACCATCATAAGTGTGAGTATATCATGTGCTATATTCCTTTAATTTTCACAAAAATAGGAAAATTGGTTCCATTACTATGGGCACACCACACTCTTCACCTAAAATAGTGAATCTAAGCAGGAACTATAGATAAACATTCCATTCCAAGAATTACATCATATGTCTTCAATACCTCTACCAAGATATTTAGACTGCAACTCTTACCTCCAAGAGTTAGGTCACACTGTTAGCACCAACCTGTGATCATCGAGTCTCCACTAATTAGAGTTTACAAGCATATGGTTTGTGTTAGTGGTTCAACCAGAATTTCTGAGTCCCAAACAATATTGATGGAAAGAAAAGAAAAATGAGAATCAGTGTCTATCAAAACTATAGATCGGGTGGAAAATATATCGATCGTACCTCATATCATTCCTAATACTTTGAGTTGTAAGACTCCATCACCTATTAATAGCCTTGTCCCTATACATTTTCTCCTTGAGCCAGTGGTGGACCACCTAGTGTGGTGGTGGTAACATGTGGAACCTTCAACCAACTCATGTTGCCTTATGGGCCCCTTTTCCACCTTCGTCGCTCTGCAGCCCATCCTGCACCTGTATCAGACTTTTCCCTTGAGGTCCCTTCACCGTCTCTTAATCACCTGTGTTACTAGTTGGGAAATCTCATCTAGATGTTCTCAACCACTACATGAGTAACACCATTTTTCCATTGGGTGATTTGAGTTGCCCTGGGAGCCCTGTATTGCTGACCCTAAGTCCTAGGATCTCCCCCTGAAGCAGATTACATGCTTGGATCCAAGTGACTATTGTCGTATAAGTACTAACAAGGTCTCAGGTACCCAGAACCCACTTATAACTCCCACTACCAGTGTCTGCTTTTCCATAAAAATCTTCACGATGAAGGATCAGTCATGTACCCCAAAATAGTTTAGAATTCTAAGGTAGATCCCTGATGCCCTGATGTCCTAGTATAATCCCTATTCGAAGTTCAAAACCTTGAAGAATTATATTTGTACCCTAAACAAGTAGTACTGTGAATGATCAATAAACTTCACTGAATACTCTTCCACGGTTATATTTCCCTATTATGGATAAAGGTTCTCAAGTATGTTTACCGATTATAATGTGGCCGAATAGAACTCCTCTCTAAAGAGATGCATCATTTATATCTAAGAGATACTTGTCCCATCATCTGATTGAGTCTCCAATATCCATTGTCTCTTTATAGATCCCTAAAGAAGAATCATGGTAATGACTTCCATCTTAAGAGTAGGTGCCCTAACAAGAAGAAAAACATAGGTGACTGCCATTATCCAATCCTCATCAATCTAGTCGTATGGATCACCGTAAAACCTTGAAGGTCACTACCTATGAAACTCATGAAACACACCTAACCTATGTGCATAATCAGCTGATATTGTTGGGAGTAGCTACCACTCGATGTGTGGTGGTATCGCTGTTAAACCACCCATAGGTGCTATCTTCAGTATAGGCCCCTGTACTGATGCATCATCACTATACAGATCATCCTCATAATCATGCAATTGAATCATGGATGGCTTTCTTCATGGAGGAATCCTTATATAAAACAAGATATAACCTAGATAATAGATTGTATCTGGGGAACTGAATCAATAAGGAAATAGAATATACAACTATTCTGATATGATGCATATACCATTTTTCCCTTCAACCATTATTTTCCTGAACTAATACAAAAAGTAGGAAAACAGTGTAATGTGGTACTGATATGTTGATCGTCACACTGAAATTAGATTCCATGGTGTGAGTTATGAACTTGAAACATTTAACATTGTATCCCCCAACTAACCTCACAGACTCATAGTCTTAATGTAGAACAGACTCAAATGATTCAACTCTCTCATGACCTATCCTAGAGGGCCTAATTTAGTCACTACCCCATTCCCGCCTCCAATTGTCTAGGGGATGGTGACTAGTACTGAGTTGGAATATTCAATAAATGGGAGTAATTATCCTATATTAATGGTACACATGCACACATCTCCAAGCTAAAAAATTTTTGAAATGTAAAAGAACAGAAAGGGTGGATGCATTGATCTATGATCCCACAAAAATGTAATATTGTGAATGTAATAGAAAGTAAACATGGAAAAAAACCCACCAAAATTAGTCTATAACAACAATAACAACCTAGATGTAAATGCTTCTAGGATAGCTGCCTGAAAGTTAATGGAACACAACTCATTCTATCTGATCTCACTAATAACTATCTGGTCCTGCTCTACCTTGGAATCTGACAATGGTTTGATTTTATACACAAGAAACAACACATTTGGGAAAATCATATGATATGGTGAGTATAAAAATACTCAGTAGGACACCCCGAAACCTCAACGAAATACAAAAAGGGAAAGTATGGTCATCTCTAAAAAGGAATATGCCTATAACATATATAATCAAAATATCCAGATATACTCATAAGAGCCACCATCATATCAGTCAGTCATAACGAACTTGCATCCATATGAATCTGCTGAAACCATGCTCGATCTAGGATAACATACTAATTGATCCATGATATAATCATTGACCCTAGACCAAGAGGTCTAGCTCATTTGGGACCCACCCAAAGATAACATGTTGTTCAATGAATGGTTATGATTCAAAGGGAGGAGATCATGCCCACACTCACTGGGGGATACCACATAAAAAATCTAGATTAACACGCTATGTAGGGGATTATGCCCAGAAACATTGAGGGATGACTCATACCCAACTAATTTACCCACTAGATAAAGGATTAGATCCTTGGTCATGGAGGTCACTTGATTCCACAAACAATACTACAGTTTATAGAGTATCTCACTCCTATCATGGGGAGGGATACCATAATCTATCTGAGACTTGGCATCTATAGGGGATTACAATCCCATGATATAGATGTAATGTTGTACTGAACCCTCAAGGAAATGATCAAGGGAACACTCTCAACCTATACTGGTCTAAACTAAAAACCCAATTTTTTTTCAATGTGATAGTCTTAACGATAGGGTCTCAATGAGAGAAATTACCTGTTGATTTGAAACTCTCTTTAGGAGTTATTTTAGTTTGAACAAACTGGCCCGTAGACCTATCGAGGTCTACAGACCAACCACTATTGTAGTAAACATATCTTTGCGGTCAACCACTGTAGTCGGTTCACCTACCATATGGTCTTTTAATGAATAGACTAACATTAATGGTCAGACCCCATGCCTATCTACCTCACAGTCGGTCACCATGCACAATTGACTGATGCAGTCGATCGTTGTGGTCAACCACAACTAACTCCACCCTGTTTCCTTAAATCTAACATGGGGTCCAACCCAGGTCTAGCTCTCGATTCAAACCCGGCACATATGTCTGACCTAGCTCACCTAGACCGGCCCACTGGTCTAGCCTACCCAGCTCACCACCACATCTCATATTTCTCACTACCGCATTCGCTTCAGTCAGCCTTTCCATTGCCTCTACATCCACCGTCATGGATCCATGCGATTTTCCACCATAGTCTTCCTCCATTAGAAACGTTGTGTCCACCACATCCCACGTTGTCGTTTCCACCACCTCATCTTGTACCATCGTGTGTCACTGCCTATAACATCGTACAATGTTGCCTCACCGATCATTGTCCCTTGTGTCAGGGGTACATTTCATTGACCATTGTGCCTCCTCTAAAGACTAAAAAATTAAATGATCGCAGATCTTAACTCCTTGGGTCCCAATGTACATTAATCTAGCCTTATTTTTCAAGTCAACTTGAATTAAAGGGTTCAACCATGTTCATAACCACCTGGAAATGAAGATCTAGGAACTATGGGGTTAAAACAAGGAATAATGCAAAGAAGGTGAATAATGGGGGGTGGAATACACAAAAATGAAGGTTTATCATCAATGGAAAAGTGTTCTTGGACCATGATAAAGATTAGTGTATTCGAGTTAGAAAACCGGATCACATAATTCCTAATAGTCCCATAAATATGATCGATCTGTGGGCTAAACTATTTGTGGATTTGTCCACAATCATCATAGAAATCTAGAACACGAATTGAAAATTGAAATATCATATCCTACCTTGATTTGGATCGGTCGTTGACGAATAACGGTCCTCACATCATTGTCGATCAGAGATCTTTCATCTTTCGTCAAAAGGGATTCCAAGATCTTTATCAAATGATCCTCCAGAATTAATAGGGTTATACATCTATCCTTTGATTTCCTACATAATAGTATATTTAATGATTTTCAATTCACTACATCAAAAAATAATTTTGATTAAATTATATTATTCTTGTTACATCCCAAGACAATTTTTTTACAAATGACTTATGCTGACTATTATTAGGTCTTACCTAAGGTAAATTTTCTATTCTTAACTCAATTGGCCCCTTAGATATCTGATTTGGTCACCTATTTAAGAGTTACCCCACTCCTTCATGAAAACCATGTGCCTATGGTATTATGTATTTTTATATTTTATGAACATTTATTCTAGGAACACAGGGCCTCAAAATCGCACGTCGTCTCAGCACATTGTCTGGAAATCAATCCATATAATATCCAATAATAGTACATAGAAAACCTAAGATCTTACATGTACGATAGATAATATATATATAATTTTAATGGTATATTATATTTTGATATATTTATTATATTAGAAAGGTTACTTTTATCAGGTCATTTATATCATGTTAGATAGTTTTTCATGAAATAATATTTTATACAATGATGTGTGAGGAATATTTATATTGATATTTAGTAAAAATTTTACACATTTTTATCATTCAGTTGATCCCATATATTAATTCATTTGAATCACTAATTATAATTAAAAAAATCACGGTTTCTTTGATAATGATTTAATATAATGAAAAATTGGTGTACATTATTTGATATGAACTCCTAAATATGTTTTATTGATCTAAGGTGTTTTTTTTATAATTTATAGTTTATTATATTAATTAAATTATTAGATTCTCTTGAAATCTACTCATATTTACTATAGGTATTCAGAGTGTAGGGAGTGTTATTTTATTGTCTTGTATGAGTTATACAATGGTCTTATATGAAACTATAATTGGATGTTTGAGTTATTGATGACTATTCAATTTCATTTTATTCTATTTATTAGGAGGTTTATTTATAATAGATTACATTCCCAAAAAACTATATCATAATTATGAGATAGATGTTGAGTTATCCTATATCTCTATCTAAAGAACTACAGTAGTGATAATCATGGTTATTTTTGGGTAAGATGACATGGATGATGTGGTGACCAATTACTTCAAACAATAGTTGATAACTGATTAATATTTGATATTTTACATCTCGATGATAAATTAGGAAATTGATTTATATTAATTCATCAATGTATTATATTATTTCTATTATAGATATGTGTTTGATCATCACTTAGAGGATTCATCAAGATGAAACCACAACATCGAGACAATGGTGTATATGGATGTGGGTACAGATTGGTGTTTGTATATGGGTTCAGATATACCCTTGATAGATCCTTTCTATCATATGTTGTACCATCTCTATATTAAAAATCTGTTTAGGTATCCCTCATTAAACATTATGGTCAATGGGTCATATGTCACTAAAATAAGAGATAAGCTTAGGTAACCCTAGATCTATTTTATTTCTCGATGGTGTATGGCTAAAAATTTAGTTTATCTAGAGATACCCCCAGCTGAAATGTTTTTCTTGATGTTGATATGTTCTAAAACTATAGAACAAGAATAAATAATAATTATTTCTATTTTATAATAATTTATTATTACACATTGTTATGTTTGTGGATTTTTTTTCATGTTTGAGTACAATAAAGGTTATGGGGTTTTACTTTTCATAACGATGGTTATATTATTATTAAGAATGGGGAAATCTAATAATTTGGATTTATAAATAATTAATCAATAAATTTTTTATAATATGGGTAGGTATATAGTATCATAAAACTATTGAATGATGATATGGTCTATGAGCTAATTTCTGGCCACATTTCCTTTGGGTGCTACTGATCAATGAAGTTATGAAAATGTATTATGATTATTTATGATTTTATTATTATAAATACATGGTATCATCGTTGGTTTTATGGAACTAGATATTTCAAAATGGGTTATTAAACTCACCCCTACAAAGAAAAATATGAGGATATGTACTCTTTATTGTGAAAAATGATTTCCCTTTTTATAGGAGTACCTAATAATACAATGTTAATAGGGGATTGATGTTATAATATACATGTATCATTCTATTCTTATCACTAGGTTTGTATTTGTTGATTTGTTTTTATTTTTTGGGTTATTTCACTGCATGCATATACCATGTAATTATTTGTTAATTTTTTTATGAATTATCAATGATATACCATATATGTTTTATGGATTTTATTTTATATAGTATGTCCATTGGTTTCATGTATAGTTGTTTCCATTATCATAGATGGATTTATTAGTTAATATATACCTCATTATGTGTACTCCCTATTAGATCTTGTCATCAACCCCGAGCCTAAAGGGAATGATATTTTTGAGGTACACCCAACCTTTTCATTTCCTTAAGGATAATCATAGAGGGTTAGACCATATTATTCTTAAAATAACTCATTAATAATTTACACCACCCATATAGGAATTCCTTATACACTTATTAATTAGAAAAATATTATAGATATAAGATCACACCATTCGTTATGTCATATCTCTCTAATAAGGAATATATTATTGTTTTGGATTTAAAAAACACAATACTCATTCAGGATAAACTATATGTTTTTCCTAATTGTGAGATATGATGAAAATTTACATATAGATATATCATTATAAATTTAATGATATTTTAAATTCAATGGATAAATTATTGGATAATTTTTCATATATGTGAATAAGACATCATCCAAAAACATGGATTTGGGAAAAAATCATAATGATTCAATCATTATAAATAAATTCATTTAAATTATGTCAAATAATATTTGTATGAATATTTCATCTTTTATACATTAGGATTTGGATTTGGAATATATTGACAAAATGAATAATATTTTGATTATATATTAAATGGGGAGTGATCCAAAATTGAAGAATACATGTAAATTAGATAGGGTGATTTCATGTAAATATTTCAAAGACCTAATAATAGATTAATAAAATTATTCAAAAAAATATTATAAAAATAGAATGAATATAATGAATATAATGAAACACAAATATAAAATATTTCCTATATCAAAAGGCATCAAAAAGGAAAATATATGTACCAGATTAGAATTTCTTTTAGATATTTTAATTAATGTAATATTGGTATTTTTTCAATGAATATCATTGAAAAAATCATATAGGGGGTAATAATGATCGGTCTTAAATTTCATCTACAAATAAAAAATTAGGTGATTGATTACCATGAGGTAATAAATTTTTATAATTGAAAATGATATTTTACAACCTCACCTAGAGGTATAAATTATTTATATAATTTTGATGAGTCATATTGTGATGTGGAAATAAAATAATATGAAATAAATTTCTTTAATTAAGAAGAACATTTTATATAGTATAATATAACCATTATAGTTATTCTATTTGTGATGTCGATAATGGCGATGAATGTGACCCCAATATTTCACTCTTTGGAACATTAATTATCAAATACATTTTATTTAATTTATATTTAGAATTTTTGTATAAAATATAAAATTTGTAGACTTTTCCTAGGTTACATGGATAGGTTCAACGGTAACATTAACCACTATTAGAAACTTTTTATGTGGTGTTTCTCGTGTCTAGAATCATTTTCAATGTTGTTGAATGGTATATTAAACCATGCATCCAGACCATGAATATTAAAATATATTAATTTCTTTTGGTTTTTCATCCTATATTTTCTTTTGTGGACTCTTTTATTCCCTTCCATTTTTATTTGGAAATTTCTGGAGGTCCTTTGGTTTTCCTTCTCATTTCCCTTATCACTAACTAGGTCATATAGTTAAATTTAAAAAAACATTAATGGTAATACTTATATAGTATTCTATTATTTCCTTCAATTTTCTTTGTTATCTATTATTCCCTATTACTGTTTTCATCAAGTGGTCGTGATAGTCAAACCCATGTTAAGGGTTAATGTAAATAGGGGTTTATTAATGTCTTGGTGTAATGAATCTTATCTCTTGAACTAATCTCCCATTATTCATTATAGTTTCATTGGTTTATATTTATTGAGATAGATGTTTCATTATATTTCTATTTAGTTGAAGTAATTGTGGGTATTTAGTTTTTTATTTTTTTTCCCTATCAAAATAAATATAATATTTGACTTTAATGATTTTATTATTAATTATAGTTCACTTTTATGAATTATTTTACATTATCTTAAATGAAAAATATCATAATATTAATGGATTTTAATTTAATTGCCCATTTTTTGGCACACCAAATGTTTTTTAAAATATTAATGATGGTTTTTCCTAAATGGATTTAATTCCATTTTTTGTTATGTTTTTTTAATGTTTGATATTTTATGTTTCGGTTTGGATTAATATATACAATAACTTGTTTCTTATTAAATGATAATTGATTTTCTTACCAGATAATAATTTTTTATATTATTAATGTGATTATTGCATTTTCTAATGAATAGACTGATATTTGTATTGATAAAATGATTTAAAAATAATTTTATTTCTTTCTTTAATTTTTGAAATCATTTTAAAATATAAAACTCTCTTTGGAGAAATGATTATAATGTTTTCATTATATAAGTGAAAAACATGAATTTGTGGCTCCGTTGGTTTTTATATTATTGGATCAGAAAATTAGGGTACATGAATGGATTATTAATGGGTATAAATTTATATAGTGGTTTTTTTTGAAAGTATTCTAAATGTGATATTAGGGTTTACATAATCAAATATATTGAAATTTTAATATGATATCAGGATTTTTTGCTCACTTACGTTTATAAAAATCACTAGAATAAATCAATAGCTAAGTGGAAAATAAAGATATTGGTGCTTTTCTAGTTGAGAGTATACTCTATAAATAACCACCTAGTTATTCCCTAACTATGGGGAGTGCCTTTACATGTGGATAATTTTTTAAAAATAAATAATCATTTAGATATTAATTCATCATATTTTAGAATATGTTTCCACTGAAGAATGTCAAGTATTGTGTCATCCGTTTTAAAGGCATTGGGAACTAATTCATATTATATGATATATATTAGTCCGTGATACTTTTTATGTATTTTTATTCTGTTTTAATTAGTATGACATTACATATTATATAATTTATGTTTATATATAAGTTAAAATATTTCTGGATTCAATGTACATTACATACAATTAATTTATTATGATCATCTAGTATATGTCACCATTATAAAATCACCATCTAAATTTTCTAATTTTGGTTATATTTGTACTAAATTAAAATATTTCAAAAACGAGTGAAATGAAATAAGATGTTTATTTTCATATAGTATTTCTTCTAAATAAAATTTTTTTTCTGAGAAAACATTTGAATTATTCCATTATATCATTATAAATTCTATGGTTTTCAAAAAATATTATCTTATAAATATATAATAGTGAAATTTTAGGTTTTTCATAAAATTAATTTCTTTGCAGAAATGAATTTCGACTGTAAAATAATTACTTTTTTCCCTAATATTAAAAAATAAATAATATTCTTTTCTATTCATTAATTTTGAATAGAATTTAATTTTTCTCTTATAAAAGGACTAATATGTATTCTTGGTATTATCCTAATTAGAATCAACTCAAAAAAATACATAAAAACATCTGGATGTATTCACCCTTGATTTTTTATATAGTTACACAATTTATGGTTTCAATATGGGGATTATGATTCATTGTTCTAGTGGCTTCTATAAATTTATATATGGAGGTGACCTCAATCAACATTATGGTGGACTATATGGTATTAATGAGTCCTATAGAGTATGTTTATTGTAATTTTTTAATTATAAAATCAATAATCCACCTTCTATCATTATAAATTTATTTTTATGTTAAGTATATCCTTTTTATAAATTTGTTTTGTCATTTAACACATGTGGTATTTATTTTTAATCTACTAGTGTTATTCCCTATTTATTTTTCAAGATAATTGATAATGATATACTAAATTTAATTGGTGTTCAATATATGAATACCTCATGTTATATTTTTTTATAACATCCTACATTCTCAACATCTAAATTTATAATGTAAAATAATTCCCAAGGTTTATGTTTTATACCCTTAGCGATTTTCACCAGCTCATGGCGTTCAACAATTTTCGTTTATCCTTGTGTCGAGCCTTTATGGTTGATATTGTAGATTGGATTGGGTTCGTTCATTACACAATAGTATCATATACAAATTATTATTTAGTTATTAATGTTATATAAGAAATCGAATAATCCCAACATGATAGGTAGTTACAATAGAGTTTGTAGAAACTCTTATCATGACGAGCCTTATGTTACCATATGTGGCCATATTTTTATTTAGAATTTGGAGACTAATTCCATTTATTTTTATTCCATTTTCTATTATGATTGATTATATAGATGTTCTATTTGTATTTTGAAGGCATTCAAATGTTTAAGAGTAAACTTGGGGAAATTAATGGGGTAAATAGTTCTCTAAACTATAAATAACTATGTATATGTTTATGGATGAATTTATTATGACTTTTCAAGGTTTCTATATAAATAAGAGAAACATGTAACAAAAATGTACCACTAAAATATCTACCTATCATATGATGTAATGATTCTTAATTATATCGTTATGATTCTATTTTTGTTTCCAACGTATTTGAGGTAAATTATAATTAGTTTCATGAGATATTTTTTTTACTTTCTTTTTCTATGTTTTATAATTTATATTGAGGTATTATATTGTATCGTATAAAAACTATGTTCTTCCCTATAAAATTATTTGGATTTCATTATGAGTCATTGTGAAATGATTTTTCATAAAACCTGATGATTTAATTTATGATTATTTTTTCAATAATTTGATTTCATGGTTTTAAAAATATTACAATGAATTTATATAATATCTATAGTAATTTTAAAAAACCGAATTTCAAGATATTTTTTAAAATTATCCAATAATTAGTGAAATTTTAGTGACTTTTTTCAAGTGATTGTGATAAAAGGGAATTTTCTCATTCTCTTTGGGAATTTTTAATAGATGGGTGTTTATAAAAATTACATTTTGGATGTTTTATGTCAGGAATTTTGTTTTTCTAAATTGTATATTTTTTATGTACTGTAAATTTTAGTTTAGGTATATTTGGATATTTTATTTTCAAATTTTGAGAAAATTTTGTTTAAAATTTATGCATTGTTTTATATCTAGTATGCCTCCCAGTAATATTTTTGACAGAGAAGTAATAAAACATGTGGAAAAAATATTATAAAATTATCAATATAATATCTCTAAGTTGATTTTTTAAGTTAAAAAATATCCCTAAACATTAGATATATTTATCAATATAATATATTTTCTATATAGAGACTATTGGCGAGATACACTAAATCAAAACATTTATATCATCTATAGTGTTTGTGGTCCTTAATTATAAATATAGTTGTTGAAAAATTTCCAAGATAAATTCTATTAAATATTAACCATTGAAACAATAATGTACATTCTTTTATAGTTAAATTTGAGGGACTAAAGAAAACATAGTTCAAAACCATCTTTCATATTCATCCACTATAAGATATGTCTTATTAATAAATCAATATTATGTTTATTTAGTGACATTATCTAGATGATGTGAAGGTAAATAATGAAATTTATTTTATGAATCATCATAAATGTGAAAACCATTAATGGAGTTTAATAATTATTTCAAAAATCCAGTACCTTTTTCCCTGAGCTAGTAGTTGATGGTTCATTGAGTGGATGATCTATCAATGAAAGATTTTGTTCTAACCTCATAATATTAGTGTATTTACATCAACAAACATCCTTCATGGAATTAATTAATTAGATCATAATAATGGAAGTGATTTTTTTATTAAATCCAATGAAATATAGCATTGTAACATCATCTGGTGATAGTAACAGTGATCCCTCTAAAATAATACAAATAAAGAGGATCCCATGTAGTAAAGTGGAGAGAGTGTGAGGTAATACTATTTTCATGTTTTTAATTATTTTCTATGTATGATCTCTGCTATATTCTTTCAATAGGGGAAACTATGGAATTCTAGGCTATCCTTATGTATATATTTTAAAACATATCATCAATGTGGTCACCTGCTCTATATTTTTAAATTCTTTATGATAAAATATTTTTATGGGATAATGTTTCAGAAGGTTCCATGATTTAGAAAATAATCTATAATATATGTTCATTCATAAAATCTTGATTTATTTTTATGCAATTTAAGGAAACCTATAGTTTTAATATTTATTATTTCCCTTAATTATATTAGAACCACATAACTTCTTTGATTGAAAAGGTTTATCAAAATATTGATTGATGAATTTACCATTTTTGGTAACATATAGATATTTTATTTAGTACTTAATGTTAGTGGATGTTATTTATATATACATTCATATAATAAATAAGCTTTAGGAAATTGATGATATAGTATAATCATGGTTATATATTTTTCATCAAATTAAAATATCATAAGACAAATTATTAAGAGTGGGTTGATGTATGATATGATTTAATCCTCAAAATTTATGTAATTATATATATTCATTAATATAGAAGGGACATTCATTAAAATCAATTCCAAGTGTGTTGTTACATCAACACTTTAAATTGTTAATCTAGGATAATCTTTAATTTTGAATTATGTTACTAGTTATAAAATTTGTATAAAAAAAGAATGTTTTAAATATATCATATTATTGTAAAACTTGAACATTATTAATATAGATTTTGTATAAAAAACTCTAACATGCACTCCAAAATCTAGTGATAAAATTATAAACCGAACATTTGTGGCTTTGATATAAATTAAGGTGAAAAAATAATTTTCCTTCCAAAACATAACACATAAAAATGAAAAATTGTAACACATACATTCCAAATTAACATTTAGGATTATAGTTATAAATAATCCGGTAAGTCCATAAACAAATAATACCTATCTATTTAAATGATTATTTCTCCCACTTAACAATGTTTTCTTATTTCACATTAAGTCATCAGCATTTTCAATATTATGTTAGTTTAAAAATAACTCATTCATCATCATTTTGGATGAATTTAGGAAAAGGAAACACAATAAGTGTGAGCTCAAATGCTCATTAAGGGTAAACATAAGTATTAAAAATGTATTTTAATTAGTGATAATTAAATTTTTATAATGGTATAATTAATCATTAACTGTACATGATCATAACATAATAATAATCATACTCATAAATTCCTAGATAATAAATCACAAAAAATTGAATAAAGGATTATCAATGTAATTAGTCATAATATTCAATAATCATGATCCATGTTATGTTATTGATAATAAAATAAAACATCCAAACTCATACAAGCATAAGGATAATGTGTTGGTAATTGGGAACATCATCATCATAATCTTTTTTAAACTCATGCAATAAGTAACCGGATCCCAGTAAAATCATGGGGAAAATAACACCAGTAACTCCATACTTCTAATATAATTAATAAAAGAACCATTACCCAATGAATTAGAGCACTATCCGATCTCACCCATAGTATAAGCTATATCATGATCTCTCGGTGTTATCTTATTGTACCCTTCATATTTTCTATAACAGACTCACCTAGTGTTTTCTAGGTTAACCCATCATATAAGATATATCAATCTAACCCTTTATCTATAATGTCTCTCAATACATTATATAAATAAGTTAAAATAACCACAACATCAATAATGAATTTTAAATAATTCACCTTTGGACATAATAATAATCATTGTTCATTGATGGATTCATTCACCCATGGAAATGAAATGGAATACATGTAAAATTGTAATCCAAATAAAGAAGGAATAAAGATGGAATCAATACAAAATATCCAGAATGATTCCTAGGTAACATCAATATATTTTTGTCAATGGTGAATGGAGATACTATTAAAATTTCATTACCAAAATTTTTTGGAAAAAAAATTATCAATCTAAAAATAGATTTTTGAATCTATAAAATTCTAAAATAATTTGAAAATAATTTTCATTGATAATAATCATAGTAGCATAAAATGGATTGCTAGAAATTTATAATGGTAATGATGTTTGTAAAATCCATTCATGATGTAAATATTGATAATAAACATTCATTTCAAGAATTTAACAATGTGAGTCTTATGTGGCCCATTTGTAAAATGATAAGAAATTTCCATTTAAAAACATTTAAAATAACGTAAAGACTATGAAAACTAGCTTTAAGAAATTACATATTATTAGAAATTTCATTTTTTGAAAAAAATTTAAAAACAATAATATGGATGAAAATGATAGTCGATTTATAAGAAAATAAATGATCCAAATCACTTTGACATGACTTTTTAGATGTTACAATAATCAATAGGAGACAAAGTAGAAACAATAAATGTTTAATAAATTACTAAAAATTTAAGATGAAATAAAAAATTTTAATGAAAATAATATCATATCATTTACTCAAAATTAACATTGATTTGAAACAATCTATAAATATAGGATATTTTATCATAAATATTTTTCCACTTTTGTAACCCTTAAATCATTATCCAAATAAATGAATAACATTAAATAAAACATTAGATATCCTAAAAATATTAATATTCATTATTTAAAATGTCAAAAGGGTAGTATATATTCATCATAAACTAATATATGTTCATTCTATTAATATTTTTCTCAATGAATGAAAATTAGTATGAATCCCATTATAGTATTTGTAATCACTAGATCAAAACATAATGAAAGAAAAACATTCATATAGATTTTAAAACAAAAATAATTTTTATCATTTTACATTTAAAATAATTTAATGGGTTTCATGTACACTATATAAAATAAATTATGTGAATAATATTTAAATGTTACTTAATATAGGAAAATTGAGATTAAGTCCCATACTGTTTGGTAATCTGTGAATCAAAACCTCTTGAAAGTTAGAAAAATATTTGGATTTTCAAATTCCAAAAGTTTTTATTATAAGAATAATAAATGACCTGATTTTTTTTATATAAACTATATTAAATAATTTAGGTGTATACCATTAAAATATTCCCCAATAAAATAAAAATGAGATGAAGTATCTTACTTTATTAGTAATTTCTGGATCAAAATCCCATGAAATGGAGAACCTCATATGGATTTTTAAATCCATTTATTTTTCCTGAGAAAAAAGACCAAAATAAAATTAATACATAGTATATACACCATATAAAAAAAATTAGGTGTAGGAAATTAAAAAATGCCTCAAAAAAAGGATAATTAAGACGAAGTCACTTACCTCAAGTCGAGACATACTATATATGTTTTTTAACAGCTATATAAATAAATTATTTAAACTTTTTTTTATTATGAAACATTTCATAGATTAATAACTTATAGAATAAGTTTTTAAAGGCTTATTTAAATACTTAATCAATGAAATCCACTTTTGGTGTTTTGACGACGTTCGGTTCATTATTTGAAAATATACTTTGTTTGTTTATCGTGGTCCAAGAGGTCATTATTTCATAATATCCCAAATAAAAATGGTGAAATGGTAATGAATGTTTAACACAAATTATAATTTTTTAACAAATTTTGGATGATGTTTTTGAAAATTGATGTATGTTACAATCTTATAGATAGTGGTCTCTATATACGTATGAGAAACGATTCAGTTTTTCAATGATCATTATAGAAATAATTTGTGTAATATATTTTTGTCCTATAATGATAATTATATAATAAATAAAATATTTTTAATTAAATATAATTATTTATATCATCCTTGTGGCACGATGGTCCCAAACTGTTTAGGTCGCTTCAATAATGTAGTTGTCCACACATACGCAAGAACTGAAATATCATTTTTCAGTGTGGGGAAAGTCGTGAAACAAAATGATATATTATTTTATAATAATGAAAAATAATTCATGAATATTATAATAATTTTACATATATCTCGTATTTTCATAAACTTTATCATTTTTAACTTCCATGAAAAGTGTTGGAGAAAAATGAATTGCATCACTTTACCAGGCCTCAATATATCACAGACATGAGTGACATTATTTTATCCATAAATGAATGAAAAATAAGAAGGTATATGTGATATCATAAATATTTAAGTATAATTATGTCATTAATATTTCTTATATACATTAATTACATAATTACACCAAGCTTTGATAGGTGATGATGAAAAATTAAAGACATCAGTTGGCGTGGCGATAGTCCACCATACATTGGAATGATGATTTTTTCCCATTTAATGGAATAAGAGATATATTTAGGTTATTCAAATAACATAATAATATCTCAGTTTATAGTAGATATTGGATTAATTATATCATCAAATCTCAATATTTTTTTAATGAGTTCGATGAAGAAATAAAACAAATATGATCAGTTAATCATGATATATCTTCATTGGAAAGCCTCTTTAGGTAAGCACCAAATTATTATTTTGATTTATTTACAATCAAAATAAGGGTTATATATTGTGGGGAGGGAATTAATGAACATATCTAGTTGTGTAATGGCTGATGAAAATTGATTTGATGGTTTGAGGAAGACAAGAGAATAAGAAGCTTTTATATGTAAGGTGAGGGTGAAACATTTTTTTTAAGAAAAAGATGTAGCGATTTATTCTGTAACACCCTATGAGTTTAAAATATATTTCTTTTAGAATAATGTTTATTTCATCGATATCTTTTGGAACACGCAACACTTTATTTAAGAGAAAAAACACTATTAAAATATTATTTAATCATGGACATTATTAACTATTAGTTAAGTTGTTAGAAATGAATATTAATAAAAAAAATACTAATATTATGGAAATATATTTATTAACATTAATAATTATAATTTGAAAAAAAAAATATTTTCTAAAAATACATGATTTTTATAAAAATAGGTTTAGTCATGCTTCGCGAAGATAACATATAATTAATATTAAAAAAATATAAAAAATATTTTAAGAAAATATAAATTATTTTTGAAAAGTAAATATAAAAATTATCTTACGGTCAATTTTTATAATTTTTTGAATATATCACATTTTTGAAGAATAGTGAAAAATACAAAATTTTATTTAAAATAATTATTTTAATTGTAATAATTGATAATGTCAAATTATATTTGTAATTTGTATTAAATTTGAATTAGTTTAACTTGATAATAATTAATCTAATTAATGTAATTAGAATAATTTTAATATTTAATTTTGATATAAAAACATTGTAAACATTTGAGCATTATCCCTTTAAAAATTAGATTACTCATCCCATATGTGGGATTATTTTTAGAATAAATATTTAAATATATATGATTCTATTTTGGTAAAAATAATTCATTATATGGAATGAAAATAATTTATAATTTCAAATACGTTCAACGTATTTGTTGACAAAAATTAATAGTGTAAACTGAAAAAACTAATTATTACGGTAATGGTAAAAATTTATTTATTGGGTGTATACTAAGTGGATAAGGTTTAAAAATAAACAAATAACTGGTAAGAATAAATTTTTATAATCATATTTAAACCTTATATATTATATTTTTGTTACTTTCCCATTTTGGAAGGTTTAGGAATGGAAAAACCATGGGTATGAAGGAATCCTTCCAAGAAAATTACAACTGTGTCACTCACCTCACTTATAAAAGGACACCACCTCTCTTCTCTTATCCACACGTTCAAACCTATTTGTTTCACCTAGTAAATTCCAAAATAAATTCCCAAATTTCATAACCCCATTCTAGTATCCTTAATTCGTGATGAAATTAAACCTAGTAAGGCTTTGGTTCCATCTAGTGTTTGATACCCAACGAACTAGAAATGTTCTTCAATGCACACTTTAATTTTATTTCTCCCTCCACCTACAAAAATTATTTTTATAAAATACTAATAGAATAAATCTAGTATATTCCATATAGCTATATTTTTATATGTCATGGTCATGACCCTAAACCACCCCCACATTCCTCAAATGGGTTCTGAAATCATTTTTTATTTGTACGGTAGACAACCATGT
This sequence comes from Viscum album, assembly GCA_963277665.1. Lineage (NCBI taxonomy): Eukaryota > Viridiplantae > Streptophyta > Magnoliopsida > Santalales > Viscaceae > Viscum > Viscum album. The sequence continues at coordinate 896,516,095 of OY728143.1, read as the reverse complement.
CAAATGGGTTCTAAAAGCATTGTTCAGTTATACTCACTCCTTTATTTTCCCATTCAAGTGGTTATTGATGATGAAGATATTATTACCATATGCATTTCATAGAATTATGATCATGTGCCAGACATGATGTGATTCTTGACTGGGATTCTCAGAGGCACTTCCTGGGATTTAGCTACAATGCTTTTATGAAATTTTATATGATATCATGGTATGAAGACAATGATGGGTTTACATTTTTTAATTTAGGTGGGGAATTATGAATTGGTTATGCTGACAATGGAGGCTTCATGGTATGTAACTGATGACCCACTAGGATTCCATGGAAATTTCTACTCCAAATATCTCGATTATTTGGATGCATGGGAAATCTATACTCCATGAATCCAATTTATTTAACTCGTTATCATACCTTTGACATTTAAACTCCTTGGATTTGACCCACTACAATTACATAGACATTTATACTCTTTAAATATGACTGACTAAGATGCCTTGGACTTCTCAAATACTTATAAACAACCCACTAGTATTCCTTAGTCATTAATACACCTTTTATATGTTTTACTTATCTTACATGGATGTTATTTACATTTCTTCTCCATAGATCCAACTTTTTTGGATGCCTTATAAATTTTTTATCCTTAGATCATAGCCACGTTGGTTCAATACTTGATACATCTAGAAAATCCTATTTTTGATTGAAATTTTTAATCATGGGATTGTCCATCGGTATACAACATTCATTATTATAGTTATTAGAGGTGAGTACTAACGATCCGAAGGATGGTACATGTATTCCCCAGTAGTGATATAGCTCCCACAGATACATTTCCAGCTTTGGCCAATGAATTTATTGTCAATCGGGATTAAAGACCTCAGGATTGACTTAAATATGCACTGCATGACTGGTATGAATTCCATCTTAGAGACTTTGACACATGATGTCTATTTGATCAGATCATGGGTCTTAGGATTAACTGTGGATTGAATTGTTTATGATTTTATTCCTTTATTATACAAATATATACACGAAAAAAATCACACAAACACACACACACACACACACACACATATATATATATGTGCGGATATATATATATATATATATATCCATGGAGACAAATTCTCATATAATATTTTTTAGTGTCTATAAGATTGGTTTTACAGACCCAAGAATTAGTTTTGGACTTGTTTCTATTTTTCATATTTGTATCTTATATCTTTTCTATTGTGTATCAGCTTGGATTGGTATATTTAATGAGCATGCACTTATGAATTCATATTATATTTAACTAACTGGTGTGCCCAATAGTGATTATTTTTCACCCATGTATGTGCATCTTGGTGTCCATGCTGACATTATTTAAACTTTTCTAGATGACCACATAAAATGATGGATAAGGATGGGGCCTAGGGTTTCTTGCCCGATCAGATATTCTCATGTGGATTCTTAGGATCAGGATGATATATTTCAACAGTGTTTGGTGAATGGGTATGCAGTATGGCTCAGAGTTATTACCAGAGCCATATAATTTTATTTCAGTTTCTTTTATGTTATCTTAATTATATGGTCGGCCCTATGGGTGACCAATGTGTTATGTATTAAATAGTTGTTTAGGATTTTATATAATTCCATTAATTTTTCAACATATTATTTTTCATTCTATTTACTATTTTTACACTCTGTATATTTTCAACCATAGATGATATATAGTGGTTTTACACTATTTTTTACTCCGATATGAAGTCATAGTCTCTCCACTGACACACCCTAGGCCCTCATTGCAAGATAGTAGCCTCTGGTGTATGAGGAGGTGCACTTGAGGTCTCGTAACAAACCATCTCAGAGCACTGGTTTAGTGGAATCTGGGTCTGGATGTGAAAAACTAGATTCAGATTTCTTTCATTCCTCTTATATTAAAATTTTAGATACGGTATACTTGAATATTACTAATGTTTCTGGACCTGTGATGCATATCAGACTGGTGTGTTAGTAAATTGTTTTTCAATATGAAGTCCTAGATTATAGGATTGTGGGATTACTATTCAGCTCTATGATGTTATAGTGGTGTACTATGTTTTCTTTGTGCACCAAACATGTTCTGTGGATTTTATAATTTATTGTGTATTTTGGATTGTGGATTTTTTGATAGATTATGATGACTGATTTTGAATATTTGATGGAAATGGAAACAGGTGTCTCATTGATCATATTTGGCTTGTAGAATTCAGAGGTTATTTTTCGGCTATTATGTGATTTTACTGATGATAATGAAAAATTATTTAAAGTCTAAATAGTAAGCGATATGGTGTTTTCCAATATATGTTTTTGGTGGAATTATAACAAATTGGTAAAACATACATACATATATATATATATATGGATTCTTTTGATGGAAGGATATTTGGATATACATTGAGATGTTTGATGGTGAGGCTGAAGAATCAGTCATCATCCATGGGATGCGTAGCGACCATCATATGTTGATTGGGCACATGATGCCCAATTGTTTAACCCATTACAGGGTTTTGTTTCTAAGGTTATGTTATTTGATTTTTTAGTAAAAACAATAATGTGTTTCCTGTATATCTTGGAATGAAATTTTACTTAACCAAACAGGGTTTATGGTTATCTAATCAGATCACTAAGTACAATGTCGATAGGTACTAGGATGTTTCTCATGAACTGGCCCTCAATGATTTATTTCTATATTTGGATTCCCAGTGAGATTTATTTTTGTATTTCTTCTACCTTAGTATTGTGAAATCTAGGGGGAAGCCCCATTTAAGGACACTCATTGAGGATTAGGGCTCAATGAGGATAATTTGTAATGTTTTTACCCACATATGTAAGTTGTATTACTACCTTCCTTATAGATGTTTGATATTTTTGGATCACTACTATGACATAGATACCCAGTTAATAGTCATGATCGATAGGAATAGGTTTTAGACATATATGCCCTTATTTATAACTCATGACCTTATATGTTGACATTTGTATTGATAAATGGAAACCTATATGAAATGTTGGCATGGTTTTTTGGATTCCCTCTATGGAAATTTCATGGTTGTAGGCTCGTTAGAGACCGATGTACAATTAATTCATGGGTTTTTTAATATAGCTAGGTTGAAGAATTTTATTTCTATGTTGGTACACGAGTTCATGTTTTTTAGACCATCTTAAATAGGTATGACTATTTATGTTTCCAGACCTGTTGATATATGTTTCCTCTATTACTAATTTAGTCAATGCATGGTTAGAGTCATGAGATTGGAATGAATATGGGTGATGGGTGATTGTCAAATAAATTGTTGAATTAGTGAGGTTCACAGTTTTGAAGAGGAGTTCCAAGGGATTTTCTAGGTTAATAAGATTGATGGTTCATATAGCACTGTCATCTTATCCTTAGGATGGATGGCTCATGGGATCATGAATCGGGTTACGATGGTATGCCTCAAAAACATGTGGTACCATTTAAATCATAAATAAATTAGTGTATGTATGCAAGATGAGAATTGATGTTTTTAATTTGACAGGGGAACAATTTCTAGTATGTTGTGGTCAAATGATGAATGTCCCCCTATGGTAGAATTCTCATCTAATATGAATCAAGTTCCATGAGATAGTTAACTCATGTTTGACCAGGACATGCATTCTCAGGACACATAGTGTCAGGTGCTGTTTAAGGGAAAGTATATCCTATTTTTATGATAATGGATCAAGAGATCTGTACACACCAATTGATGGAATCATACTGTACTCCTAGCTATAGATAATGATGATCTATCTTGACATAATACTGAAATTACTAGGAGATCATCAATAATACAACAAGATTCTTTTCTTCAAAATTTATTTGATAGTTTGAGAGGAAACGTGTTGGTGTTGTGCTTGAGGAGTGGTGTAAGGTAAGAAATATGGCGGGAGTTCTCCTTTTTCCATTTGAGTGTGTTAACCCTCATTTTTAGTTGAAATTCATCATTTTCAATGGGACTTTAGGCTTGATATTAATTGTGGAGATGGAGATAAGGGTATTCATATAATGGGGAGTACCATATCTATCACAATTGAATGTATCCCATCTATGAGAGTTGATAACATGACAAGGTTAGTCATTGGAAATTGAATATAGTGTGGTTCTACTGATTCCCATAATGAGAGAATGTCTACTAGTTTTACCACCAATGTATCTTGAGGACGAAATGATTTGTGTGGAGGAGATTATAAGGTCTCATTTTTTCATATGGGAATTTTCAGAAGATTTTTTATTTTTTTCTTTACGTTACTTGTTAGGGAGAATTTTTTTTTCACCTATAATATTACATTGGATAATTTTTTTGAACACTCTGTTGGTCCCAAAATATATTTTTTTAACATTGGATAAGTGTTTTTTGGATTTCATTGTCGTTTGAATTTTAGCAGAATAATTACAATTTAATAATTATTAATTTATTAATTTATTTTCAAATTTTAATTTTGTAATATGTTTCTAATAAAACATAATATTTAGATTTCAAAACCTTCATTGAGTTAAGAATGGGTAGTTTTTCCTATGCATGGAATAAACAAGAGATGGGCTCTTAGCATGATGCCGACCCCCTTTTTTCATTTTCATTTTTCCCTCTTTTTCATCATTTTATTTTAATTTTCTTCTTCTCCTTTTATGGATCCCACAGTATCTCCCATGTGGATCATAAATATTCATGGTATTGATTATATATAGAGAGGGACAGAGGGACATAGGTAGAGTGAAAGGGACATACTAGTACAGAGTTTGTGACACAATAGATCATCATGTGGTAGCCGTGGAGAGTGGAAATTGGGGATGCTTTGGCAGATTCTGCTCTAAGGTAGAATGGTTATAATTTATTCCTTAAATAAAATTTTATTTATTATTTTCAAGTTCTATACCTCTATTATGACATATTAGGCCCCATCATGGGTTGATCTGTATTTTTTGTGGTGAAAATGGCATTTCAATCCAAATTGAGGGCTTTATCGTTTTGGAATCCTGATAACATGACAGTTAGATTCAGGAACACATACCACATGTTATTAATGATCAATAAATTTTATATTTTAGATATAAACACAATGTATGGGGTGTACACTCCATGTAGTTGGACTCATATGTGTAGCATAATACCAGTCTAGATAGCCGAGGTAGGGGAACATTGCTGTGTAGATTACACAGGAAGCCCCTGTGTGGGTTAAATGAAATGTTGAGGTACATTTTAGTAATATTCCATGTCCATTAAATGTGACATACATTGAATGTGTTGAAATAGTTGGTGTCATAGACCCAAATATGAAGTACTTTTGATTACCATATTGTGTATATAGTAAGTTGTACATGATGTTTTCTTACCATTATAGTGTAGCCTTTTATGCATCCACTATTTAATGGTAATGTGCTAGGATAATTTTCATTTAAAAGGTTATAGAAGATCTCTTGATAAAGTGAGAACATTGAGATTCAATTATATTAATCTTGAACAAAGGTCTTATGGTCTAGATACATCATACTGACTGGGCAAAGTAAATGTTTGACTATCAGGTGCTGGGGGATCAAAATTTTTTAGAATTCTTCTCATGATGTTTTAAAATGGTGGTCTCTATTAGTGAGATCATGATGATAGACTTTCTAATAGGCACACCACGTGTTTCATGTGTATTTTTTTGTTCCTATATATGAACATGTGTATTAGTTTCTTAACCTGATACCATTACCAATATGTATCATTTGATCGAAAACTTTAATTCAATGCCAAAACCATTATATTGTTGTAGACGCCGGAAAAGTCCGTTGTTCCCAAACGAAGCTCCGGATGCGGAAAGCGAAGTGATATTTGGAGTCAGAGGCACGTTCCGGAAGGCCCGGAGGACTTGCGCGAAATTTCAGAGGCTCGCGCGCAAAGTTAAGACTCGGCGCGCAATCCTCCCGGGATGCGCGCAATGCGCCGGACCGGCGCGCTATTTTGCGCGCCCGCGGCCTGCGCGGCGCCTTTGCGCGCTGGGTCCTGATTCCGCGCCCGCGAAGCGAATTGCGCGCCCGAGACCGGATTCCGTGCCCGGGGTTGCCTATAAATATAAGGCGACCCCCGACGTTTTGAAGGTTGCCAGAATCCGAAGCGGCGCTCGTTCGCGCAATCCAACCCCTTCTGCGCGCAATGCCGATCTTCAGGTAACCTCCTTTCTTTCGCGCAATAGAGCCTTGGGGTCCGCCTTCGCGCGCAATTCCCTTGGCTCCCTTCCTTTGAATAAATTTCAACCCGAAGGCCTTTGCGCGCAAAAGAAGCCTCTTGCGCGCAATTGCCCCCCGGGTGCGCGCAATCCGACCCGATTGCGCGCACCCCCCATTTTCAAAGTGGCCATTCGTTAGAGAATGAGCCGTTGCCCCCGCGCGCTATCCGAAGCCCGGTGCGCACAATCCCAATCATCCGCGCGCGAAGCGCTGGCCCAATTGCGCGCCAGCCCGCCATTTTGCGCGCCGACCCGCGGTTTTGCGCGCAAAGCTCCTCTTTTGCGCGCAACTCGCCAGGGTCGCCTCCCTTGACCCCCTGAGGGTAGCCGCCTGCGTGGCGCCCGATGATCCTCATCCTGGGTGCCCGAACCGTGCGCTGTCTTCCCGTGCAGCCTTCCAGGCTCGTGCGAAGTGACACGGACCCATCGGCGGCAATATTCGTCCAGCATGACGTTAAACTGCATAATGTCCCGCATGACGTTAAACTGCACGTATGTCCAGCATGACGTTAAACTGCAGATACGTCCCGCATGACGTTAAACTGCGCATTCGTCCCGCATGACGTTAAACTGCCCATACGTCCAGCATGACGTTAAACTGCACATCCGTCCAAGCTGCACGACGCTAAACTGCCTAGCCCCTATCGTCCGTGCTGCAAGACGTTAAACTGCCAAGTGTTTCGTCCTCAACACACGACGTTAAACTGTACTTCGTCCGGCAAGATGTTAAACCGTCCGCTTCGTCCTCAACACACGACGTTAAACTGTACTTCGTCTGGCAAGACGCTAAACCGTCCGCATCATCCGATCCCGTGCCCTGAACGCAGGGTCTCCCCCGGTTTGGATGTGGCCCCCACCCGCTCGTCTCTGCAGGGATGTCGGGATTGTCCCGCTTTTGGGACGATTTAATGGGAGTGGCTTTTCCCTATGGGGGCAGGGTATTACAAACCCCTAGTTTCTCATGGGAGGCTGCACATGTGTATCTCCATTGCGCCTCCCCACTGCCGAAGCCAGTAGAGGGTATGACTGGGATCGAGGTGCCTCCTACTTTCGGTCCAAGTCCCTTCCAACTGAGTTTTGCCGCATCCGGGCTGCCTCAAGTGCGTAAGTCCTGACAGAATGAACTACGTGGACTTTGATCCCTGTCTTCTATACAGGGTACGTAGGAAGCCTCCCTGAGGTCCAAGCCCACCACCTGGTCGTCCCGGTCGTATTTACGTCGGTTAGTCCATCAGTGGACCCCTCCAGGGTTCACGCTTGCGTCGATTCACCTATGAATCCGCCCCTGTGGGAGACTGCTCGTGTGTATCTCCACTGTGCCTCCCCACAGCCCCCTTTTCCATTTCTCCTTTTATCGTCCAGCATGACGTGAAACTGTGATCCACCCGGCCGTTCCATCCCCCTCTGTGCGAGGTGGTTCAGTTCAATCCTCCGCCCGGCGGCCTAGACCTCTTCGTGAGTCGGCTTGCCGACGTCCAGCATGACGTTAAACTGTATACCCGAACTACGTTGACTTTGATCCGTGCTAACGTGCGGTACGTAGGAAGCCCCTACGGGGTCCAAGCTCTTCACTCCATCATCCATCCTGATCCTTACCCGGGCCGCCACATCCCGGTGGGGTCATGCCACTTCACTTCACTCCACGTTACTTGGGAAGCCTCCCATGTGCTGGCCCCAGCGTCGGAGGTTCCCCGCAAGGGGTTCCGTCATCTGATCCACTTTTCGTGTTGATCGGTCCGATGCCGTCCCCGCTGGACGTTAAACTCGCGGCATACCCCGTGTTAAACATGGGAAGCTGAGGAAAACCTCAGGGGACACAGTTCCCCGCACCCAGTGCGGGATGCCTCAGGCCATCATGCCTTCGAGAAGCCCTATTAGGGACGAAAGACAGACGTGCAGAGCCGCAGTGTTACGACACGCCCCCAGCACCCAGAGCCACCCGGCCTTCTCACCGCAGGTTGCTGCCCCGACCAGGCTCCTTGGAACGTCCGGGCGAAAGCAGTGTAATTAACCGGTGTCCATGAAGATATGGCGCCGGGAACGAGATTCACGAACATTCTTAAGTCTATGAGGGAGACCCGGATTAGGTGACGAGTTCCGAGGAGACATCAAAGGAAGGAGGAGCCGACATCCCATCATCCCGGTTTCGATCAAGGAGCAGACGCCCCTGAATAAGGGACGGATGCCGCCCGCCCTTGGAAAGCGGGACTGCGGGACCACAAGCCGCGCGCCTATCCCCTCGGGTCGACGGGTGCACGCGCGAACGCGTCCTGGCGGAACAGCGTAACCCGACGCACATCCGCACCGAAACAGAAAAATGGTGAACCCGACGTGAATCTCTTCTCCTCGATACGAAGACTGATGGCTTTTAGAGGTGTTGGAAGACCGGCATGTTGCCCGGCCAAGCATTCAGTCTTACCCGCCAGGGGCTGGGGAAGTGAAATCGGGCACTCCGTCTCGCAACGTCGAGGGCCTGGGTTCCCCCCACGGAAGGCATCGTGGCGCTAATGGTTGGTTGTCGATTCCTTTTTCCTGTCAGTGTTAATGGGTTCTTCTCCCTGCTTTCAGAAATCAGGTCGCCCGATCCAGTGCCCGATCTCCACCCGCCCACTGGCGCAGGGATAGGGGAAACACCGACGCGGCTACTCCGCACGGTCCTGCCCGTTCCACAGTCGTCCCAGCAGCCGCAATTGCGGGACGACCATGCCCTCTCTCCCCCTCGGAGGTCATCCAGAGAAGGGTGATCAACACCCTGGTGCGGAGACACGAGGAAGAGGGAGTCATCCCCACTAGGGAAATGGCTCGCCTAGACCTTGAGGAGGCTGCGCCTTGCCACCACCGCCGCCCCCGAGGGCCGCGCAGGGAGGCACCGCTGCCTACCTCAACGTCCAATCGCTTCGGGAGTTTATCCCCGGAGCGCTCTGACAGTTCCCTTCCCTATGCGGATGAGGTGGAAGATGCCCGGGATCACCCTATCCGGGATTCGCTCCAGGGATCTACGGTAAGGACTCCCGCCAGGCTACGGCGACACCGCCGCCAGGCCTCTCCAGTTGAAGAGCGGGCTCTCCACCTGCCCGCGCCGCTCATCCCGACTCGTCTGTCTCGACGCCAACGTCGGGCACGAGCGGAAGAGGATACCCACCTTGGGGCTCTAGCAACAGCGGCCGCATTGGCCAAAGCCACTGCTGGCTCCAGTCGCCAGGCCTCTGTGCATCCTGAGCGGGGGAACTCCTATGCCCGACCTGGATCGAGGCCCCGACCGCCCCAAAGGCAGGTTGGGTCGACTCTCCTGGTTGCTGGCACTAGCAGTAGCCACCGCGGACCACCTCGCGGTAGCGCTATTCACCGGAAGGATCTACTCTGTGTGGCCGATCCAGGAGGCATGGGTCATCCCACCTTCCGATCCCGGCCCGGAGGCCTGCCCGGAATCATCTCTCCCCGCGTCCCCTTTGATATCTGTCCCGGTGCCCCTCGCACCTTGGTTCCCAGTCCTCTTGGCCCCAGCACCAGGGCGGCCGGAGGACACCAGGACAGAGATCAGCCCTGCCCCGAAGAACCACCCAGGGGCAGGAAGGCAAGGCGTCGACGCCGAGGGAAGAATGTTACGGAATTCCGGACAGAGATCCGACCGGTTTGCTTCTCTGACTCAGAGGCGGAGTACGATTCGGCGACAGAGCCCCTTCCCCAATCCCGCCAGTCAAGGGCAGGGGTAGGAATGCGGCACGTCAGCCTCGTGCTCCCCGAGAGCGAGATCGATGTGATCCCCGCTTCTCTCCGAAGGTATATCCGGGGTAACGAGGGCCTGGTAGACCCCCAAGGATCAAGCTTGCGGTTGGTACCGGACCCTCCGGAAGTGCCTTCCGTCTTGATCGGAGAAGCCGGAGACTTTTTCTGGGGACCAACGGTCGAACCACGATCTAGTGCACCCCGGGCGAGCACCGACGCTACGGCAGGATGTTCGCTCGCCGGCCCGTCCTATCGTGATGTGGTAGCCAGGGCACCGCCACCCTCAGAGGGCGGCCCGGGATATGGAGGCCAATCGGCCTGTTCGCCGTATTCACCGCCGGCCAGCCCGTCGGCCCGGCGGCCCGCCTCGGCACCACTACCAGTTTCCCGTCCGTTCCCAGCCATTGAAGAGGACCAAGGAGACCTGGGTCCCGAGTTTGAGTCGTGGAGCTTCTGGACCGTCCTTGCAGAGGGCCACTTCCCTGAGAAGTTTTGGCCAGTCGCAGGACCGGGCTTTGATGCACCCGAATCGCTCACCCCGGATGAGTTCGAATGCTTCCGCCGAACTCTCCGGGAGACTCGCTCCTGTCTTCACCGCCTACAAATGCCATACCCCGGGATTCAAGCGCACCTGGAGGATATTGGTGAGCAGTGCCGTCAAATTGACCTGGCCATGCTCCCCGCGGTTCGGCACCCCGGGTCATTTGGGCACCACGAGGCCCTCCAACAACGATGCGTTGAGTGTTTTCAAGTACTCCGCAAAGTTATCGAGGAAGCCACTCCCCACGTGTATATCCGTGGATGGGGGCAGTACGCTGCCCTACGCTTCAGTGTGATTCGCCGACAGCCCGATTCGCTGGGTGGCCCTGAGGGTATATCCCCAGGGACAGGAACGGTCAATATGGCTGACCTGTCGGGAGAGGGGAACGACTTGGAACTTCTCGACGGGGGCTTCCCCCCCGAAGACAAGCCGTCGTCAGATCCATCGGTGAGAGTTACTCGTCATCAGAGGAACCTCCTGGGGCTCCCCGCACCCACTGAAGCACTGACGTTGAGCCGAAACGTCAGCAAAGGAAAAGAGCACAGCGAGGCTATAAGGCCCGCCGACCCATCTGCCTCCATGCAGAGGGCAGAGGAGGATCCCGAGAAGGCTACGCTACGTTAGCAGCTCGCCGAACAGAAAAAGCTGGTTGACCAGCTCCTCGCAGAGCGCGCTGCAGAACGGCGGCCTGACTACGGTGATCCCAGGCCAGGGCAGCAGGGACCGGAACAACCGCTCCTCGATGAGACTCTCCCGGGCAACCGTGATTACGCCGTGTTCGCCGACAGGAGAGAGGCCATTGCCTATGGCAAGAGGGCGCGGTATGTTTTGCCACACCCTCCCGAGCGGCGTGACTACCTGAGAGATCCCGCTCGGATTCCTCCCGCTGCCCCAAGGGCCGCTCCGCCCGCCATCCCACGAGCTGCCGAGTTCGACGACCCGGTCGACGACCCGATTGAAGGGCCATGCAATGCGCTCGTGGTTAGAGATCCTCGCCAGGACTGGAACCCATGTCCGGACGATCCGATGGCGGCACTTATTGCCCGCTTGGAAGCCTTGGAGACTCGGCAGGTGGCGATCCCACCGGACGGCAAGCCCTACCCAGCATGGGTGGATGACATGCTGGCGCCTCCGGGATTCGGGAATCCCACTTTCGCCCCCTTCAACGGAACTGGAGATCCGCCACAGCATTTAGCCCACTTCAACTCGAGGTGCGGGCCTATGTTGGGGACTCCGGCGCAGCAAGAGGCCGCTAAGCTTCGCTGCTTTGTTCAGACACTGGAAGGGCCAGCATTTGTCTGGTACAGCCAGCTCCCCGTCGGGTCGGTAACCAGCTGGGAGGACCTCCGTAGACAGTTCCTCTACCAGTTCAGTTCCACGACCCGGAAGACAAGTATCGCAGACCTCTTCAAGTGCAAGAAGAGGCCTGATGAGCGAGTCGCGGACTTCGTCGCCCGATGGAAGGGTCTCACGTATTCCCTTGACATGCCATTGACTCAGGAGCAGTTGCTGACAATGTGCGTCGGGAACGTCAAGACCGAGATGGTCCCTTCCCTGATCACTCATAATTACCCCGGAGGGTTCAGGGACTTCTCAGACAAAGCTCAACGTCTTGAGGAAGCCCTGCAAAAGGCCAGCCAGGCACACCCGCTGCCTCCTATGATTCCTGCAAGGAGAGCCAGCAGGGCTGAGCCCGCTGCTGTTTCCCAGATAGAGGCCCCCAGGCTGTTGGAGCTGCTGCCGGCGAGGCCAGCTCCATAGCCTCACAGGAATCCGCCTCCACGGGCTCAGTTCCCGGCCCAGCAGCGGCAGCCTCAGAACCGGCCGGCCCCTCCGCGTAATGTACCGCCGCAACCCAGGCGAGATAATCAGGGTCCACCTCCTCGGCCGGCCCCTCTAGCCCCTCGTCAAGACCACGCTCCCCGGGGCCCGCGACACCTGACTTACTCATTTCATGAGGATCAGGTCCCCAGTTATTTCCGGAGCGCCCTGGAGCAGAGGATTGTGCGACTGCCTGAGTGTTGGAAGCCAGAGGAGGCACATCTTACGAATAACCCCCGCTACTGCCCCTACCATCGGGCCTTGGGGCACACCATCCAACGGTGCTATGTGTTTAAGGACTGGCTCCAAGACCAGATTAACAACAATGTAATCAGGTTCGGCCCAGCTCCGGCACAAGTGGCGGGCGTATTCGTGGGATCAGATGACGATAGTGGCAACAAGGACGAATGGCAGCTGGTCTCCGACCGTGGATCCCAGAAGTACAATAACTGGATGGCCCGCAAGACGACCATTTGCGCCCATGGAATCATCTGTGCGCGCTTGAATCAGCCTGATCCCCCAGAATCTGCGGGTGCTGCTTCGGCATCGTCGTCCCAGCCTGCCTCTTCCAAAAGGAGCAAACGGCGGCAGCGCAAGAAGGAAGAGCGCGCCCCGCCAGTTCCGCCACTATCCCGTACTCTCGGCGATTTCATGCCCCCGGAGATGAGGGTCCCTCCTCGGATCTGCCCGGTGATGGATGATTCGTCCGATGACGGTATTGGGTACGCTTCGGTTAACACCGTCGAGATGGTAAATCCCTTTTCGGTTCCCGACGTTGAAGAACACCAGGTGGACCTCCCTAGTGTCCCCGGTCGTCGCCACCGTCGGAAGAACCGCAGCAGCAGGAGTCGTCGGGGCACAGCCGTTGGTACCTCCAGCCAGGCCGTGCACGCCACTGATACTAGGCAGCAGGCTCAAGATCGAGCACAACGTACGCCCCCCCCCCCCATCCGGGGATGACGGATTCGCCTCCGCCACTGTTTGTGGTGTGGGACCAGGCAGAACCGCCTCAGCCGCGTCGCGATCAGCTCCGCCCTGCCACGAGTCCATCCCGGCCTCCTAACTCCAGTACGGTGACCATTTCCCGGACTGCGACCAGTGAACTGCGAGATGCGCCAAGTACCAGTCGGCCGCCGATCCAACCGGCAAGGCCCGTCATGCCGCCAACCGCAGAGCAACCTCCTGCAACCAGGGGCTCGCGCTTGGCCAAAAAGTATGATGTCCTGAAGCATTTGGCCGACATACCAGCAAGGCTCTCCATCCTTGAGGCTCTGCGCATGTCATCTGAGATGCGCGAGGCACTCGCTGAAGCCCTGAAGAGCCCCCTCCAGTTTGAGACAGAGGTTGCGGCTGCAGAGGCCTTTCACGCCGAAACGATCGAGGACGCCGAATGTCAGGCAGTTATCTCGTTCTCTGGTAAGGATGAAGACCCTCCTATACAGGGACACATTCGTCCGCTGTATGTCACTGGCCAGTTCAATGGCCTTGAAGTCCGGCGCTGTCTTGTCGACACGGGGTCCGGGATTAACCTGATTCCAACTCGGACGCTCCGGAGATTGGGGTTGTCTGAGGACGACTTGATTCCCTCCGACCTCAGGATCCAGGGATACGACCGCACCGAGCAAACCCCGGTCGGCAAGATACGTTTGAAGACCCAGTTCGGTGACTTGGTCGCCAACACCGAATTTATGGTAGTCTCTCAGGACACTGCGTATAACGCATTGATGGGAAGGCCATGGCTTCACCTTCACGCGGCGGTTCCCTCGTCATACCACCAATGCCTCAAATACTCCCTTAATGGTCGAGTAGGCATGCTTCAAGGAGATGACTCTCCTTTTGCCTCATGTGAAGCCCGCTATCTGGACGCGGACTATTACAAGAGCAAGGATAAGCAGATCCTGGCAGGTGAGGTTGATCCTGTCGCTGTTGCGAGCGATCCCTGGGCAAGTCTGGATGACGCTTACGTCCTACCGATTCACCGGTTGGACGTCGCCATGGTCTTGACGGTCCGTGAGTCTCCTGATGAGATGGCCGCGACCGCCCGCTCCAGCACCAGTGGCCCAGCAGGATCTGGTAGCCCCAATGCAGTTTCCAACGCAGTCTCTCCCGTGGACGATCCCTCCCCGAGCGGAGAGGATATGGAAGACGCACCCCAAGCCTTTGAGGAGGGCGTCCCCGCCACGGTCGATGAGTTAATACAGGTGAACCTTGGAACCGAGGCCGATCCAAGACCCACATTGGTTAGTGCCGCCATGCCCTCTGAGGAGCGGCAGCAGTACATGGACTTTCTCAGGCAGCACCGTGATGTGTTCGCTTGGGGCTATGACGAGATGTCGGGGCTAGATCCTCAGGTAGCCGTCCACCGCCTTGGTCTCCCGGCGAACCATCGCGGGTTCAAGCAGCCTCCCAGGAAGATGCACCCATCCCACGGTGCCATGGTTGAGGCCGAAGTTGACAAGCTTATCAAAGCCAACTTCGTGAGGGAAGTTCAGTACCCCAAATGGCTGGCCAACATTGTGCCGGTCAGGAAGAAGAACGGGCAGATCAGAGTCTGCATCGACTTCCGCGATCTCAACCGCCACTGTCCGAAGGATGATTTTCCCCTTCCAGTGACAGAGCTGTTGATTGATGCCACGGCAGGGTTCCAAGCCCTCTCCTTCATGGATGGATACTCCAGATACAACCAAATTCGGATGGCCCCTGAGGATGAGGAGTTCACTGCCTTCAGGGCCCCCCAAGGTACCTTTTGCTACCGGGTCATGCCCTTCGGCCTGAAGAATGCAGGTGCCACCTATCAACGGGCGATGCACCGCATATTCAAGCCAATCCTCGTCACACTGGTGGAATGCTACGTCGACGACTTGGTTGTCAAATCGCGCCAGCGTCAGGACCATCTCAAAGATCTTGAGAAAGTGATCAGCTTCCTCCGGTCTCGCTGCCTGAAGATGAACCCGTTGAAGTGTGCCTTTGGGGTCACCTCCGGAAAGTTCCTTGGATTTGTGGTAAGATACCGGGGTATTGAGATCGACCCAGAGAAAATCAGGGCGATTAGCCAGATGCCTCCCCCAGGTACCGTCCGGGAACTGCAAGGGTTCCAAGGCCACTTAGCCTATATACGCCGATTCATCGCGAATCTGGCCGGCAAGTGTAATCCCTTTTCTCGGCTTATGAAGAAAGGTGCCACCTATGTATGGGATAAAGAGTGTCAGACCGCTTTCGAGGAAATCAAGCAGTACCTGCTTCAACCTCCGGTCCTGATGCCGCCCGTATCCGGAAAGCCGCTGGTCCTTTATGTGACCGCCCTGGAACGGTCCCTGGGTGCCCTTCTCGCCCAGAAGAACAACGAGGGAACGGAGAATAGCCTCTATTACCTCAGTCGCATGCTCCTCGATGCGGAAGTTAGGTATTCCCCCATCGAGAAGAGCTGCCTGGCGCTCGTATTTGCCGTACAGAAATTACGGCACTACTTGCAGCACCATGAGGTACAGTTGGTTTCTCGGGTAGACCCGTTGAAATATATCCTGAGCCGGCCTATGTTGACTGGCCGCCTAGAGCGGTGGGCTGTGATTCTCCAGCAGTTCGACATCAGGTATGTGTCTTAGAAGGCCATCAAAGGGCAAGCGTTGGCAGACTTTCTGGCCGCTCACCCGACCTCCGCGGATCAGCCGCTGGATCTAGGCTTTCCTGATGAGACCATTCTCTCGGTTGATCGAGCCGATCCATGATGGCAGATGCACTTTGATGGTGCCTCCCGGAGCCCCACCGGTAGAAGACTCGATAATCCTAAGCTCAACAGAGTGGGCTTGGGCATCGTCTTCATTACCCCGGAGCGAGCCGTGCTGCCATACTCTTTCCTGCTGTCAGAGGGCTGTACCAACAATGAGGCGGAATACCATGCCCTCATCACCGGCCTCGAGTTGGATCTCGAGATCGACGTGCCCCGTCTGTGCGTGAAAGGGGACTCCGAGCTGGTCGTTAAGCAGATCAATGGCGACTACGTTGTCAGGAAGCCGGAACTTGTGCCATTGTTGGAGTGCACCCTCCTTCTGATGGCCCGGTTCCCTTCTCGGCCGGAAATTGTCCATGTTCCCCGGTCGCAGAACGGTCGAGCAGATGCTTTGGCCAGCCTTGCTGCGTCACTTGCGGAGCCTGAACAGGACAACCTGATCGTCCGCGTGACGCGCCGCAGGCTCATCGCTCCTGTTATCCCGGAAGAAGATCGTGGCTCGTTGGTAAGTAATCTCACCACGGTTGCCCCTATGCCCGGAGCCCCGAGTACCCCAGATATGACAGTCGGATCAGCCCTTGATTGGAGGACGCCTTTTGTTGAGTACCTCCAACATGGCATTCTTCCATCGGATCGGGCCGAGCGCGAGCGAGTTCGACGCCGCGCATCACAGTTCGTCCTCCAGAGCAGTCCCGGCCTGGAGCAGATCCTCTACAAACGCGGATTTGATGGTGTTCTCCTCCGTTGCCTTCAGGGAGTTGAGATCCCACGAGTCATGCAAGAGGTTCATGCTGGTTCATGTGGCGCCCACCAGACTGGGCCGAAGCTGTCCCACCAGATTCGGAGGTTGGGATACTTATGGCCCTCTATGATCCATGACTGCATCGATTATGCCAGGAGGTGCCATGCGTGCCAAGTTCATGCGAACTTTGTGCATCGGCCGCCGGAGCCTCTCCATACCACAAGGTATTCCTGGCCCTTTGCAGTCTGGGGACTGGACGTTGTGGGACCTTACCCGCCGGCGACAGCTCGCCAGTGCCGGTTCATTCTGACCGCCACGGACTTCTTCTCCAAATGGGCAGAAGCGATTCCGCTCAGAGAGGTCAAATCCTGTTCGATCGCTGACTTCGTGACCTCCACCATCATCTATCGATTTGGAGTGCCTCACGCTATCCTCACGGATAACGGAACCAATTTCCGAGCAGCCGAGTTGAAGAAGTTGTACGCCAAGTATAACATTCGCTCGAACCATACATCTCGCTATCATGCGCAGGCGAATGGACAGATCGAGGCGTTCAACAAAACCCTCTCTAACATTCTGCAAAAGATGGTTGGTCATAACAAGAAGAGTTGGCCGGACAAGCTCCCCAACGCCCTCTAGGCTTATCGGACGACGACTCGCAATTCCACCCAGATGACCCCTTATTCCCTGGTGTATGGAGCTGAGGCCGTCCTGCCCATCGAGATCCAGTTGCCGTCCTTGCGCACTGCGGTCTACGACCGGCAAGCGCCGGACAGAGTTGCTGAAGCCCGTCTAGTCGAGTTGGAAGCACTGGATGAGAATAGACTTCGCGCTTTGCACAACTTGGAGAGGCATCAAAGCAGAATGGCTCGAGCTTTCAATAAGAAGGTTCGCCTCTGCTCCTTCCTGCAGGGTGATCTAGTGCTAGCCCTAAGAGCGCCAATGATCCCCGGCAGGAAGCCGCCCAAGTTGGAGCCCAAGTGGGAGGGACCTTTTGTTGTCCACAAGGTCTATCCCAATGGCGCGTACTCCCTAGCGACTATGGATGGTGAGCGTGTCACTCCTCCCACCAACGCTAGGTTCCTCAAGCAGTATTTTGTCTGAGTGTGCCCACGTCCTGCACGACGTTAAACTGCATACGTCCGCGCGGCAAGACGTTAAACTGCCAAGCATCATTCGTCCAGGCTACAAGACGTTAAACTGTTCAGCATTCGTCCGCGCTGCAAGACGTTAAACTGCCATGTGCTTTGTCCTGCATGACGCTAAACTGCACTACGTCCGAGCTACAAGACGTTAAACTGTTCAGCATTCGTCCTGCATGACGTAAAACTGCCCCTCAAGAACTACGTGCGGCTTGATTCCCATCCTTATGGGATACGTAGGACCGCCTGAACATTCATGTTTCAGGCCCAGCCCCATCCTTCGGGAATTTCCATCCCATCCCGGGCCCTTGGTCCAGTTGCCTCTGGGTATGTGGCGTATCGCGTGCGCGGGGGATTATGTCCTCATTTACGTCGGTTTTCTCGCCACGCTGTACGCCCCCCACGTTTGGGGATGCCTTCTGTTTCCCCCTTCTTTTTCCCTCATCGTCCTGCATGACGTTAAACTGCCTCTCAAGAACTACGTGCGGCTTGATTCCCATCCTTATGGGATACGTAGGACCGCCTCGACGCTTATGTTTCAGGTCCAGCCCCGTCTCTTGGTTGATCACGGGGATCTTCCCCCCTTCGGTTGCTCTCAGGGTGAGTCCTCCGACCCTTTCCGGTGATCTGTTAACATGTTTTGGGTACTTCGGTCTATGACTCGTAGTGTCAGATTCAATCCCGACAAGTCCTGTGTTGCTTGTCCGGCCTCGCGCTCCCTCTTGTTCGAGCCTTCACTCAAAGGGATCCTCGTTAGCGGTTTGGGTACGATGCCTCAGTGCTCTCCCACCGCTCCGGGTCGATTTACCGGCGGGTCTTGGGCCGCAAATCGATATGAATCCTGCGATTGAGCGGTTGATGCTCGTTTGCTTGCCCCGTCTTAGGCTGACGCGATCGGATGTTGTGTTGCGAATGTGTCAGCAACATCCTTGATCGCCATGTCTGCTCTTTCAGGCTCTGAACATTGGTTGCGCAGTCCTCATCACACTCCGTCTTTATGCGTTGTAGTGGAATCTCGACACTCCCTTCATACTGACCTCCAGTACACCTCTACACGTTAGGCAGACCAACCAGGGTAATGATGTCGTTCGAGACTCCCATGACCTGAGCACCAAGGATATATGCGGATATCCTCCCTAAGGGCCATGCGTAGCTGGACCCTCGTCCCCATAAGGAGGAGGGAGTCGCCCGAACAATTGCGTTCTGGGCCCAGTATATCTGGAGGCTAGCATCTCTGCCCCTCGGGTGATGGACATACGCAGACCCCTATCCCAAGACTCTTCTCCTGGAATCGTGCGTGACCGCAGGGCTGGGTATGTTCCCACCTCCGCCGTGTCCGCCGTACCGCGATAAGCGGATTCCTCCATGGTCCGAACCACACGACCTTAAACTGTGTTGTCTGGTCCTACCACACGACCGTAAACTGTGATCGTCTCGGCCGCCCGATGAGAAACGGCACTGCATCGTGATGTCCTCCTCAGGGGACACTCATGTTGGGCGCTGGTCAATGACCACGCCATTCATCAATGCCTTCCATGGCTTGATTATTGTGGCGACGCCAGAGATTTCTCAATCACAGGCATGTCGCCGCACAAAGAAAAACCATTCATCTTTAAGGACAAACAAGAAATATCAAATGCCGCTCCTTCTGTGTACGAGGGTCAGACCCACACTCTTCCTCGCGCTGGTGCCCGATTGTGTTGCGCCGTGCTTCAAAAACTACGTGTGGCTTGATTCCCATCCTTATGGGATACGTAGGAACGCCCGGATGTTTGAAACTTCGGGTCCAGCCCCCCACCTCTTAGAGATTCCCCATTCTCTGGGGAATCCGCCGCCTTCAGGTCACCCTCAAGGCGTGTCCCTCGACCCCTTGTAGTGGTCCACCGGTGTCAAGAGTACTCTGGTTTATTGCCAGGAGGGTCAGGATCCGTTTGGTCAGGTTTCCTCCACTTTTCAGGCTTCGTTCTCCCTTTCATTCGGACCCATCGTCTACGCCCTGGGTGGAGCCCCCGTGAACGGTTCGGACACAATGCCTCAGTGCTCTCCCACCGACTCGGGCCGGTACCCCCAATGGCCTCGGGCAGCAAATCGATATGAATCCTGCGATTGAGCGGTCGATGCTCATTTGCTGCCTCATTCCACCAACGGTTAGTGCGATACTGATGCTGCTTTTCCGCCACGGTCGGCAGTACTCCCATATCGTTACTCCGGTGCCCCCAGTCCTTGAGTGAATGGCCGCATGATTCACATTTTCCACCTCCCATTCCGTCCAGGCGAAACCTCGACGCTCTTGACACTATCCCTCAGTGCATCTTCGCATATCCAAGGGATATGACCACGATGTGGCGTGCTTTGAGCTCCTTATGGTCCGAGCTCTAAGACCTTAAACTAAGATCCCCCCTTATGGTCCGAGCTCTAAGACCTTAAACTAAGATCCCCCCTTATGGTCCGAGCTCTAAGACCTTAAACTAAGATCCCCCCTTATGGTCCGAGCTCTAAGACCTTAAACTAAGATCCCCCCTTATGGTCCGAGCTCTAAGACCTTAAACTAAGATCCCCCCTTATGGTCCGAGCTCTAAGACCTTAAACTAAGATCCCCCCTTATGGTCCGAGCTCTAAGACCTTAAACTAAGATCCCCCCTTATGGTCCGAGCTCTAAGACCTTAAACTAAGATCCCCCCTTATGGTCCGAGCTCTAAGACCTTAAACTAAGATCCCCCCTTATGGTCCGAGCTCTAAGACCCTAAACTAAGATCCCCCCCTTATGGTCCGAGCTCTAAAGACCTTAAACTAAGATCTCCCCCTATGGTCCGAGCTCTAAGACCTTAAACTAAGATCTAGCCCTTATGGTCCGAGCTCTAAGACCTTAAACTAAGATCTACCCCTATGGTCCGAGCTCTACGACCCTAAACTAAGATCTCCCCAAATGGGGTCCTACGTCCTGCATGACGTTAAACTGCACTCTCAGAACTACGTGTGGCTTGATCTCCAGCCTGATGGAGTACGTAGGAACGCCCGGGCATTCCGACTCGGGTCCAGCCTCAGGGATCGTTAAGTACCGCCCCTCCTCGTCGCCGGCCGTCTGGCCTGACTTCGGGTAGAGTGGTGAAGTTGTGATATTCTCCCCGATTCAGCTCGGGATGCCCCATTGGAATGGTGGGAAGGGACGGTTTCCTCGTCAGAGAGGTGCTGTCTGAGAATTGAGGTGACTCACGGCCAGATTAGTGCATCCGCCTAATACGCTTTCCCCACGGTGGCGCAATTTTGAGAGCGTTGGATTCTGTCCGAACAAATCGTCACTTCGCCCCACGCTTCGCATGCCCTGTTGATCTGGATTTCCACCCTTGTGTCTGAAGGAACCCCAAAGCGGTATTCATGATGACATGTGGTCCGCCTCCTGCAATATGAATGATGACCTTTTTCAACCCGTCTATTGCAGTTGTTATGGTCGATCCACTGTCCGCCTACCGTCTTGGGCATTTCCTGGAAGGCCGACCGTTGTGGATGTCTGGATTCGGGACACGCGATTCACCTCTTCTCATTTCCCTATGTTCGGATAAAATCTCAACGCCCCTAGCATTGTCCCGCTCATGTGTCGGAACAGGTTGGGGGGATGGTACATTGATTAGGCCTGAGGTCTCCTTTCCTAGGAATGACCTCCCTCTTTTCTCCAGAAATCCAGGCCCAATTATGGATGCCTGATGCTTGGTTAACACCCCCGCAAGACAACGAATTGTGGTTGAGCATGTTAAACCAAAAGATGCAGATAAATATATTGATTCATACAGATGGATCAAAGTAGCCGAAGCAAATGTTTTGGGAATGGAAAAACAAAGCCCTTAGGGATTAGCGTGCTGAATGAGTCTTTCTAATGCCGTTACCCTTTGGCTGGTGGCCTCCAGAGCTGCTTCTCGCTCTCTGCGTGCCCTCTCTTCGTCGGCGGTCGCAGCGCGCAGTTCGTCGATTCTGGCCTGTGCACGCTCCCGCTCGACCTGAATTGTGACCATCTGTTGGCCCGCCTCCGTCAGCTGTACCTGGGCGTCAACCAGCTGGGCTGCTAGTTGCTCCACAAGCTCAGTACACGTTGCGACGAAGGCCTCCTTCTCTGCCGCCTGCCCTTCGAGGCGCCGGACTTCCTGCTCTGCCGCGAGGAGTGCCCGCGTGCTCTCCGACATGTCCCGACTTTGTGTGACGTCGGCACGCCTGCAGCTCTCGCGCATCTTTTCGGCCATGAAATCACGGACCGTTAGATGGAGGCGTTGAGCATCAGCTCCCCCGGCACACAGAAAGCGCAGCCAGGTTTGAAGTGATCCCATGCGCCCCAGCCACTCCGACGGGTCTCGCTTGAGGAAGTGCTGGATGCACTTCCACCCCCTACGGCGCGTTATCCGGCTCTCCTCGACCGCCTCCGTGTCTGAGTCGTCCATCTCCTCGGGATCGGCAGGCCGGTAAGCAGGGAAGGCAGCCAGCAGGACTGCTGCAGGGTCCGCCCCTGGGAGGTCCTCACGAGGGATAGGTTCCCCAACATCTGGGCGACCTTCTTCTCTCTCCCCAGCGGCGCTGACACCCTCATCAGCCCCCAACCTCTCTCCGACGGCAGCACCGCCGACGTCCGCAGCCCCTTGATCAGCAGTTGGTGGGGTCGGCTCGGTTTGGGAAGTCTGTTCCGGAGCAGGCGGCATGTCCACCACTGGTCCACTCGTAGATGGCCCGGGTTCGGCAACCCGACGAGCCTCCAGTCCTGAGACCACTGTGCGGGGCATGCCATGGTTATTCACGGATCGTCAACGGAAAGCACCAGCAGTAAAGTAGGGAGACTTACGGGAGTTCGGAGCGTCATCTTCCGCTATCCCGGTCGCCGCAGGAACAGTTGCAGCAGGGGACCCCTTAGCGCTTGTCAGTTCGATAATGGGTGCCTGGCCCCCGCCTTGTCCTGCTGGCGCCTCTCCTACTCCTGCTGAGGACGCCTGACCGACATCCGTGTGCTCCTGAGAAAGATGGAGAAATGGGTTAGAAGCTGCATAAGAGAGTGGATGAAGCAGATTGAGTAGGGATAGAAGCGGACCTCGAGGAGCTCAGTGACATCAACGTTGTCAGAGCCGGCCACCTCTCTGCTCTCCCGTGGGCTCCCCTGATGGGATCTTCCCTCGGAGCCTTCATCCTCCCCCATTTCCTCCTCTTCTTCGGAGTCGCTGCTACTGTCATCTTCTTCCGGCGGCATCTGTTCCGGAGCGGGCTCGAGACCGAGCATCACCTTCACCAGAAGGGATGGCTTCGCGCGCTGACCACGTTGGCGCGCGTACTCATCCATGGCTTTCAGATACGCATACTGCCGGTTGAAGTCCACTCTGTCGGCAATCTGGAGGCGCCCGACCTCTGGCAGATAGATTCCTTCTCTGAGTATCTTTCGCCAGATGGCGTCGGTCCCCAGTGACTGCCGCAGAGTCATCCAGGCCGACCACAGCGCCGGGAAGACCGCATCATGGGAAGGTTCGAGCAGACGTCTCACCTGCTTCCCGGGCCGCTCGTCGACCACCGCACGTGCCCCCTCTCTGGGCGCAGAGGTCGTGGCGGCAGCTCGCGATGTTCCCGCCGCCGAAGTCCCTGCTCACGCCGGCTCTGCTGCTTGGCGCGCCTCCGTTCTCCCCCGTGTGGCGGCGCCTCGCCTCCTTCCTTGATGCCCGGTCTCCGCACGGGTAACCTCGAGCCGTCGAACTAGCTTCCGCAAAATCCCCTCGGGGTACGCGATGGCCCAGTGTTCGGCGTACTCGGTTGGCAAGCCTGCGTCAACTCCGGTAGGAGGGAGAGTGATGACGTCGCCGGAGCCGAAAGCGGCAAACATCAGCCACATCTGGCGAAGGACGCCAGGGTTCGTCTCCTCCCGGACAGTAGTGAATACCCTCTTCGGCATCCGTTGAAGGCACCCGAACTGCCTGGCGAACCGGGTCGGCACGTAAGGCTCGCAGATCACCTTCCCGTCGATCCGAGCCACGAGCACCCCGCCCCGCATGTTCAGGAAGTATTCATGCTTCTCCAGCGGACCCTGCCCATTGTCGATCATCTGGCCGACGGGAGTGGGGAACAGAATGAAGTTGAAGTTGGCATGATTGCCAATCCGGATCCGCACGCCCTCCTCACTTAGGGTCATCGGAGCGACCCCCGCGATGTTCAGCAGGGAGGGTCGCAGGCCGTTGCCCGGAGGAATGATGGCGTTCGGAAACGTGTACCCACCGAGGTGAGCAGCCACCCAGCCGTGGAAGAACTGAAAGGGCCCACCGATCCTTCGTGGCGACCCCCCTCGTGAGATGCGTCCCAGGATGGCATACAGCCTCGCCAACACTGGAACCCCGAGGTTGTATCTCTTGTTGGCGGCCATAGCGCCCGCCATCGCCAGTGTCGCCGGGCGAACGCCCATTCTCGCGTCCCGCACTGGAAGGAGCCACCCACTCAGAAAGGCGGCCAGGAACGCCGCGTACCGGACATTTGGGTCCCGGGCCTCGATGACGCGGTACCCCCATGAGCGGTAGTCACCCGTCCCCAGGACCCGCCAGTACGACCCGTTCCGGCTCCTCTGAGCTGCGGTCGGGCACCGCTTCCCCCTGCCTGGCATCTTGACCGCCGGGTCATGCTCCAAGAACTGGCCGAACCATTCCTTGTAGGCTATGTCCTTCTGGAAGTCTTTGATCCGGAGCCGCTGCGTAGCCAGGTCAAGCAGATGCCAGGTCAGGATGGGAGTCTGTGACCTGTCCTCCCAGGTGTTCTTCGGTGGCAGGAACTCATCGTATTGGTAGCCCTCCAGCGGGATACCTCCGATGCAGTGGATGTCGCAGAGACCGATTCCGACCTCCCCATGGTGAAGATGGAAGGTGTTGGTATCCGGAGACCATCGGGTGAATAGCTCCGGCCCGAGCTCGGACTGCTGGTAGAAGTGGAACTGCGACGTCCACACCGCCTCGAACAGGCCGATGTACCGCAGCTCCTCTGCGAAGTGATCGTAAGTGTGGCGTACCCAGAACGCCTAGGCCCACTCACTTGTGAAGTTGCCCCCAGACCGCAAGTCCCAGTCCTTCAGCCAGCCCTTGGTGTCGTCCGTAACGCTCTGGCGATATATGCTCGAGTAGAGGGCTGGAGAATTCTCCGCAGTAGGCTCACCCCCATCAATGGTTCGCGTCCTCGGGTTCAGGACATAGACATCCAAGTGTCTGGTCTCCCTGGCAGGATGCCCATTGTTGGTGATGTTATAGCGGAGAAGCTCGTCCTCTCGGGTCACCCAGGTCCGCGGCGCATCAATCTCGAACCCTGGCACCGGAACCTCATCTAGGATGCCGAAGTTCCAGAGCGGCAGGTTGTCCGACAGGGGATATGTCTTCTGGGCCGGCGTCAGTAAGTCGAACAAGGATTGATTGTTGGAAACAATCTCCTTGGCTCCGTAAACCTCCTCGTTCGTCGCCATCTCAGCCCTGCGAGTGGCGGCATCCCCCTCATTTCCTCTGTGCGCGGCCATCTCAGGAGTTTCGGGAGTCGTGCGGGTTAAGGAATGAAGCGTGCGGGGTCGGACGAGGCTGGTAGAGAAGTTTGAAGGTTGGCGCGCAATCCAAGTGGACGGCGCGCAATTGGGAAGACTGTCGCGCAAAGTTCCGGGTTTTCGCGCAAAAACAGGCGAAATCCGGATGGTTTTGCGCGCCGATCGGGCGAATTTCGCGACCGGAAGAGGCAATTTCGCGCACGAGAGCTTTGGAGCTTATCGCGCGGAAGGCCGGAGTACGGAACGCGGGACCCAGGGCCCCTATTTATAGGCGAGGCCGGGTCCGCGCTGCGCGGAAAGATCTTTGCGCGACCGCAGCGGCGAATTTCGCGCCAGGCGCCCCTTTTTGCGCGCCTAAGTCCCGCGCAGCGCAGGATTTCGGCATTCCGGCGTCTCCCTCGGAACCCGATCGTTGCGACCTCTCGCCGATCAGATTCCGAGGGGGGGCTTTTGTAGACGCCGGAAAAGTCCGTTGTTCCCAAACGAAGCTCCGGATGCGGAAAGCGAAGTGATATTTGGACTCAGAGGCACGTTCCGGAAGGCCCGGAGGACTTGCGCGAAATTTCAGAGGCTCGCGCGCAAAGTTAAGACTCGGCGCGCAATCCTCCCGGGATGCGCGCAATGCGCCGGACCGGCGCGCTATTTTGCGCGCCCGCGGCCTGCGCGGCGCCTTTGCGCGCTGGGTCCTGATTCCGCGCCCGCGAAGCGAATTGCGCGCCCGAGACCGGATTCCGCGCCCGGGGTTGCCTATAAATATAAGGCGACCCCCGACGTTTTGAAGGTTGCCAGAATCCGAAGCGGCGCTCGTTCGCGCAATCCAACCCCTTCCGCGCGCAATGCCGATCTTCAGGTAACCTCCTTTCTTTCGCGCAATAGAGCCTTGGGGTCCGCCTTCGCGCGCAATTCCCTTGGCTCCCTTCCTTTGAATAAATTTCAACCCGAAGGCCTTTGCGCGCAAAAGAAGCCTCTTGCGCGCAATTGCCCCCCGGGTGCGCGCAATCCGACCCGATTGCGCGCACCCCCCATTTTCAAAGTGGCCATTCGTTAGAGAATGAGTTGTTGCCCTCGCGCGCTATCCGAAGCCCGGTGCGCGCAATCCCAATCATCAGCGCGCGAAGCGCTGGCCCAATTGCACGCCAGCCCGCCATTTTGCGCGCCGACCCGCGGTTTTGCGCGCAAAGCTCCTCTTTTGCGCGCACCTCGCCAGGGTCGCCTCCCTTGACCCCCTGAGGGTACCCGCCTACGTGGCGCCCGATGATCCTCATCCTGGGTGCCCGAACCGTGCGTTGTCTTCCCGTGCGGCCTTCCAGGCTCGTGCGAAGTGACACGGACCCATCGGCGGCAATATTCGTCCAGCATGACGTTAAACTGCATAATGTCCCGCATGACGTTAAACTGCACGTATGACCAGCATGACGTTAAACTGCAGCTACGTCCCGCATGACGTTAAACTGCGCATTCGTCCCGCATGACGTTAAACTGCCCATACTTCCAGCATGACGTTAAACTGCACATCCGTCCAAGCTGCACGACGCTAAACTGCCTAGCCCCTATCGTCCGTGCTGCAAGACGTTAAACTGCCAAGTGTTTCGTCCTCAACACACGACGTTAAACTGTACTTCGTCCGGGAAGACGTTAAACCGTCCGCTTCATCCTCAACACACGACGTTAAACTGTACTTCGTCTGGCAAGACGCTAAACCGTCCGCATCATCCAATCCCGTGCCCTGCACGCAGGGTCTCCCCCGGTTTGGATGTGGCCCCCACCCGCTCGTCTCTGCAGGGATGTCGGGATTGTCCCGCTTTTGGGACGATTTAATGGGAGTGGCTTTTCCCTACGGAGGCAGGGTATTACAAACCCCTAGTTTCTCGTGGGAGGCTGCACATGTGTATCTCCATTGCGCCTCCCCACTGCCGAAGCCAGTAGAGGGTATGACTGGGATCGAGGTGCCTCCTACTTTCGGTCCAAGTCCCTTCCAACTGAGTTTTGCCGCATCCGGGCTGCCTCAAGTGCGTAAGTCCTGACAGAATGAACTACGTGGACTTTGATCCCTGTCTTCTATACAGGGTATGTAGGAAGCCTCCCTGAGGTCCAAGCCCACCACCTGGTCATCCCGGTCGTATTTACGTCGGTTCGTCCATCAGTGGACCCCTCCAGGGTTCACGCTTGCGTCGATTCACCTATGAATCCGCCCCTGTGGGAGACTGCCCGTGTGTATCTCCACTGTGCCTCCCCACAGCCCCCTTTTCCATTTCTCCTTTTATCGTCCAGCATGACGTGAAACTGTGATCCACCCGGCCGTTCCATCCCCCTCTGTGCGAGGTGGTTCGGTTCAATACTCCGCCCAGCGGCCTAGACCTCTTCGTGAGTCGGCTTGCCGACGTCCAGCATGACGTTAAACTATATACCCGAACTACGTTGACTTTGATCCGTGCTAACGCGCGGTACGTAGGAAGCCCCTACGGGGTCCAAGCTCTTCACTCCATCATCCATCCTGATCCTTACCCGGGCCGCCACATCCCGGTGGGGTCATGCTACTTCACTTCACTCCACGTTACTTGGGAAGCCGCCCATGTGCTGGCCCCAGCGTCGGAGGTTCCCCGCAAGGGGTTCCGTCATCTGATCCACTTTTCGTGTTGATCGGTCCGATGCCGTCCCCGCTAGACGTTAAACTCGCGGCATACCCCGTGTTAAACATGGGAAGCTGAGGAAAACCTCAGGGGACACAGTTCCCCGCACCCAGTGCGGGATGCCTCAGGCCATCATGCCTTCGAGAAGCCCTATTAGGGACGAAAGACAGACGTGCAGAGCCGCAGTGTTACGACACGCCCCCAGCACCCAGAGCCACCCGACCTTCTCACCGCAGGTTGCTGCCCCGACCAGGCTCCTTGGAACGTCTGGGCGGAAGCAGCGTAATTAACCGGTGTCCATGAAGATATGGCGCCGGGAACGAGATTCACGAACATTCTTAAGTCTATGAGGGAGACCCGGATTAGGTGACGAGTTCCGAGGAGACGTCCAAGGAAGGAGGAGCCGACATCCCATCATCCCGGTTTCGATCAAGGAGCAGACGCCCCTGAATAAGGGACGGATGCCGCCCGCCCTTGGAAAGCGGGACTGCGGGACCACAAGCCACGCGCCTATCCCCTCGGGTCGACGGGTGCACGCGCGAACGCGTCCTGGCGGAACAGCGTAACCCGACGCACATCCGCACCGAAACAATTGTAATTGTGGTGAGGTAGCTTGTGTTGGGTGTGTTGTAGAGACCCAAATTTTTACGTACATGGACATTAGATTACTTTTGTGGAATACTTAGTACATAACAAAAACAGACAACAAAGGACAGTAATAGTTTAGTGTCTTTGGAAACTTGGAACGTAATCTACTAATTGTAGTGAAGGATCTTTAACGTCTCCCATAAAGATATTACCCTTTTGTTTTCATACCTAAAACCGTTCTTTATACCATGGGGAAAAGAAAACATAAAAAGGGTGAGCTCAAATGCTCAGTAAGGGAAAACATAGTGAACATAAAACAATCCATAAACATTTGAAAGTAAAAACATGAACTTGAAATTTAAACATCAGAATCTTGAGCAAAGACATAAATCATGGAAGTACGTAAGGCATATATCATAATGGAACATCAATCATGATAAAATATAATGGGAATAAAACATGTAATTTTGGAAACCATTCAGAACATGTTTTGATTCCCATAGTAGCCAAGGCATTGCTTCCAAGACCATTTTAGTGGACAAAGTCCCTTTCTGAATCGAGTTCACTCCTCATTTCAGTCCTGTAACACTGAACCAGATTAACTTACTATTCCATACATGTCTATCTCATGAGATATAAATCCTTACCCAATTAATTGGAGGGAGATATAGGTCCCACCCATCTCATAATGAAATCATTCTTATTTTTTCCACAACATAAACATAAATCATTCATCATAACCCAAAGAATAAAAGTGGCTTTCATAAACATCCTCCCAAAATAACATAATCCTTATAAAACAAATGGATGTCATTTCATCATAAGAAAAGTGATACCATGTAAAAAATAGAGACTTTATACTTGAACCACACACATATGAAATAATTTCATCTTATATGGAAAATGGTTTTGATAAAACACTTGAAATGAATTCTTGTGGAAAATATCCTTTCTTCTTCAAAATCAATTTCTTTTCAGAAAACATCATGAAATTTTAAAAGAAAAAGATTTTGTTTAAAATAGTCATGAAATATTTTGGAGGAAGCTTCATGAAAATAAGGCTTTATAAAACTATACAAATCCTTTCATGCCGTATATGATAAAAAAACATTCTCCTCATACTTTTGTCGGAAAAGTCAAAAAGTATCTCGTAACGTAAACAAAAGAAACATTCCTTACATACCATGTACTAAAAGTAAAAATGGGTAAAAAGTACACTAAACATAACTAAAAACACTTTTAGAAAAAATGTACTTGGATGATAACAATAACCCCAGTAAATACTTACGTATAAGAAATATTGGATAAAAATGTGATTTGAATAATTATCCCTTACCTTAGGTCCGATATACTTCGTACATATCTGAACCTCATATATAATGATTTAAATAATTTCATGAATTATTACAGAATCATATTCATTGTTATGATATCATATATGGTTCACTTATGACTTTATATTACCCTTTCTTTTGTAAATTCAATGTTAAATAGCGTTTTGGGTAAAATCGATTCATTTGTCGTCCGTGTTTTGACTTGTAATTATTCATATGATTACTTAGATCATGATTGCTTAATTCCAGAATATAAAACATGATTTGTATATAATATATATTTAGAATATACATATATATAATAAATCGATAAATGGAAAGAAATACATCGTTCATGGAGATAGTAGGCCGTACGTACACATGAACGCTGTTTTCATTTCCTTATTGAATTGAATGGAATTAAGTGGATGACATACATATATATATATATATATAAATCCAGTATCATTATTATGTCATAAATTTCATGATTGCTTATTATATATACTATATAATCATTTATGAATGATTAATCATTGATAATGAATCTCATCGCATCGTGGAGACGGTAGTCCGTATGTACGCACGAGCGATGATATCGTTCCCATAATTATTGTATTGAATTGGAGTGGATGATAAAATATATCAGAATCAGTATGATTATATAATAACTATGTATAGTTATTCTTTACACCATTATACCCATCCAAGTAAGGTGGTGTTGGAAAAAAATATTACACCACGGCGTGGAGACGGTATTCCGTCCGTACGCACGCAGGGTGATTTAATTTTCCGTAGGATGGATAGAAGGTGAAATGGGGTTGTTTTATGTTTATAATAACATATCAGTATATTAGTGATGATTATGTCATTACATTAGAATTAAACAACTAAATAAGAAGAATTTGAAGAAGAAACAAGCTTGAAAGAATCGGTAGAAGAAATTACCTCTTCTTCGACGGACCTCCTTTAAACATCTTCTTAGGTCACTAGGGTTGGTATTTTGAGAATACCAGTACCTCTATAAGGTTTATAGGGAAGTGGGGAAGTGAAATGGGCTGAGTTTGTCCAAGCTTCAAGGCTCAAAATGGTGTGAGGATGAGAGGGAGGATGTGCCCTTTTATATGGCAGGAGAGGCCACCTTTGGATTAACTAAAAATATTATTTTATTATATAGTCTCATTCGGTTTTTAATAGCACCAAATTGAGTTATTTCTAAGCTAAGGTGGGGATGGGTCGAAATCCTCTTATCCAATAGAATTTAGTCAAGTTTAGGTTTCCATTTTAACCTTATCATTTAGATTTAACTTTAAGTTAAATAATTGTTCTTTTACCGTGTCTTCTTGTTTTCTTACGCTATAAGGTTAATAAACTTACTATAACATGCCAAAAGAACCCCAAGTTGTTTATTATTAATATATATAACCTTATCTAAGTCATTTTTCCTAACCTTAGATTTTTAGGAAAAAAATAACAATTAATAATATAATATTTGTTTTAAAAACTATTTTTTGTCAATTTTGACATTATTTGGTAATTGATTTTTGTTAAAATCCTAACAGAATTATTAGTTCGAAAAACGTTAAATAAATAAATACTAACATGTCATATTAACCTATAAAATTAGTGGAATTCATCAAAAGATTCAAATTAAATTTATTTGTGTACTTATAACATCAATTATGTTAATATTTCATTAATAGGATAATTACTGCATCATCATTGTGTCATAAATAAATTAATTTATATAATGTATAAAAATTATAAATAAAATACCAGTATATAGGAAATCGTTTTATCTTTATTAGGAATATTTATAGTCGAATTTATCTTTTGTATATCCATATATTAAAAATGTTTTATTTATTATACTTTGATTTTAACTATTTTAACTATTCATTAAATAAATAATATTAAATGTCCTAATCTAATCCAAGTGGGCCTAAATGGTCATATTTCATTCCTAAGGTTTTTTTGGTCGAATTACACTTATCCAATAGAATTAGGACATGTGTTAGGGTAATAATAATATCATTTTGACCCTTAATTACTCTATTTACTTTTAACCGTGGTAAAAAAAAAGTAAAAAGTTATTATTCACCAAAAATTATTTTCATCTCATTGAACCACATTTTAGTTCTTGTTATTAACAGTGTCTCTCGGATTTTCGAAATTCCACTCACAGAAGCGGTAAAATTAAGTTTTATGTGAATTTGCAAATTCTCATAGGAGATGGGTAAGAGATGGTGAAAAGTTCAATAAAATTTTTATATATCTAAAATTA
Source organism: Viscum album (assembly GCA_963277665.1). Classification (NCBI taxonomy): domain Eukaryota; kingdom Viridiplantae; phylum Streptophyta; class Magnoliopsida; order Santalales; family Viscaceae; genus Viscum; species Viscum album. The sequence goes on along the minus strand of OY728143.1, from coordinate 896,483,809 downwards.
TTATAAAATGACTCCAATGAATTACTTTAAACTTATATAGGTATTATGTATCAATTTTGACCTAAAATAAAATAAATAATTATTTAAATAATAATGCGGTTTTTAAATAGTAAACCAGTGTTTTCACTATTCATAAAAATTGAATGTTTTCAGAAAAATACCAAAATTTCACCCTAGGATAATTTCGATATTCTGAATCCAAAAATGAAGTCCATTTTAAAAGATAAAATTAAAAAAATTTCAAAAAGTGGTTATTACTATTCATATCTGTTAGTTTTAATAATATTTTAATAGCAAATCGTTGTTTAGTGAAACTCGGTATTGCGTACAACACACGCTATCGTGGAAGGTCACGATTGCATGTAATGAAAGCCAAGTCAGGTATGCGTGTAGTGCAAGATCTTTTTGGTGTAGTGTACAACACAAGACATCAATAAAATTAAAAAAAATATTTTTCATAAAATCTCAGGGTGTTAAATTCTACCCCCCTTAAAATAAATTTCGCCCTCGAAATTCGTCGGGGTTATAAATGGTTTAACACTCGAAAGTTTCTTTAATATAAACCCACATCGTAAAAAGGAATAACAAAACCAATCTTTCAAAACTAAATTATGAAACATAACGGTTACCCAAATTAACTAATCACTGGGATTCCACATAGGTGAAAATATGGATATGGAAGGGAAATCTAACCATCATGTTCTGATGGAGAGTGGTAGAGAACATGGCTATGGAAAATCCATCACTCTCAAAGCCATAGATATGTTACGATATAGGGTACCATATGATTCATCAGATATAAGGCCACTAGGACAACATTTTTGGTTTTCTATATCATTTCCCTAAAGTTGAAAATTTTGAATTAGAAGAAATACTTGCTTGATTTTGGTACAATCTCACTGTTGTTCGTGCTTTGAACAATTTCCACTTCATCTCTTAAAGAAATGAAGTCGAATTTGTTATTCTTGAAGTTTTAACAGATCATGTGATAGAATGATGGGTCATTCCACCTGTTTCAAACAAAAGGTTACCAAAAGTTATCAAATATACATAAGTCCATATATGGTGAGTTTAATCATATACGATTCCAAAAATGAACTTATACTTCATATATCATACCTCTTAATAAAATAAAACTAGTTTTTACTAACCAGGGACTTCTTGTAGGCCAGTGGTAGGCGATAAAGGCTAGTCGCACTTCAGTTGTGCGTTCGATTCCCACATCCTTGTCCGACGCGATGGGCTGTCACCTGGCTTGCAGGTTTTCCTTTTTATAAAACTACATTACTACAACATCCCATCAATAATATCGAAAAAAAGTTTTATCCTTAAACAATACTAAATTATGTCCAACATAATCCATTCCAATGTATAGGATTTTCTAAAATACTTCGGTCCAAGCTCATAGTATAAAGAAAACAATTACTAGAAAGGTTATCTACCAAGAATGTGAATACAAGCATTTATCCACATATATCATAAGATATATCATGTTGGTTTCATTCCAAACACATGAATACCTTAGTCAAATATTCTCTTGAAACATAAATTACCATAGAACCTTAGTGAAAAAATTAATACTGTCAAAAGGTAACTCTTTCCACATACAAAAATCCCAAAAATTATATACGATCAAACCATAATATCACTTAGTCCTTATATCAGTCATGAGCTCATGAATACAATCAAACATCTCATTATCTTCCTATCCCTTCATTATGTGCATATCATCTACTTTCCAAAAATATCTGAATAACCTTCAATGGTTACCGGTACCATTCAACATATACATTCAAATACATTAGGAAAAACAATAGTGTAACAATCCTTAGATGATTCTGTTAGGACCAATAGGGGCCTACATACCCTGAGAGGGGGGGGGGGGGTGAATCAGGGTATGGATATTATTTTTCAATGTTCTTCCTAAGCCACTGGATCTTGACCTCTTTATTACAAGGGTAACTTTGTCAGCTCTTGTGTGTAAACTATGATCACTTCTGTACTTCATTATCTAATGATGATGCTTTGAATGCAATGCAGGGAAGCAAACCGGTAGACACATTGATTTTTACTTGGTTCACCCTCACTGAGCTACCTCCAAAGAGCATATGCCAACAAGTTTTCGGTCGTACCAAATTCTACTATTCTTCACTATATGTGGATAAAAAGTTCGGGATAGATCAGTTCTATGCCCATGCTCACTGCCTTTAAAAAGTTTAGGGTCAGCTCACTGCTTTCCCAAGGGTCACTCCCTGTTTCTCTCTCTCTAGCTCACTGCCGGTGGAGAGGATCACCTTCTTCCTCTTCCTTTTCTCACTGCTCTAGAAAGGATCCACTGACAGTTTATAGACCTATAGGTATCTTCATTTCCATGAAGGAATGAATCTTCTTTTGTATGTAGATGCTCTGTTGAAGCCCAATTTTCACCTATAGATGAATCTCTCTTTTCACCAAAGGAATCGGGCAAACTTCTAGCTTCCATGCAGCCCGAAAATCACTGCTGGAACTAAACCTTACTTGGCGTGAAAGTCAATCTTGGCGCGCAAGTATCGGCGCGCAAGTCACAACGAGCGCGCAAGTCTTCCTCAGACACTTGCGTGACACAAGCTTCCCCAACTCCAAACTTGCGCGACTATCTTCCTTTTACGCCCAAACCAATATTGGCGCGCAACTCCACATTGGTGCGTAGCTTCAAACACTGGCGCACAACAATCACCCCTGGCGCGCAAGTCCCACCTGTGCGACCACACACACCACTTGCACGACCACCACACCTGCACGATGGGAGCTCTGATTTCTCAAAGTGTTGAACTCCGGTTCAAAATGAAGAGGGGTGGTCCAGTATTTATAGGCAAATTGACCACCCTGCGCGACGGTGCGCAAGTCACCTGTGCAACCCAGTCTCGACGCGCAAGTCTTCTGTTCTTTTAGACACTTGAACGACTAACTCCCAAACTTGCGTGAACTTGTTTCCTTAGCCATATTTTGATCTTCTAATCTTGAAAAACATATGGCGTGCAAGTTTCCTATACTCCAAGTCCTCGGTGCGCAATTCCATTTGCTAAAAACACTTTTCTTCATTTGTCGATTTTCAGGCCCAAAAATTTGGCAAATACTAGAAAACGGCGCCACCTTGTATATGTTCTTTTGGTACCACCTCCAGATCATCCATTCCATTTGTCAACGTTTTTGAATAAAATATGGATCGTTGACCTCAGTTATTGAACACAACATTCCATCATGAAATCCTATTTTTCAACAATTTTGTATGCCATTGTTTTTCTTTGTCAACAAGCACCACTTAGATGTCCACTTTGTCAACAAACATAATCACTTAAAAAATGATTCAATGATGCCTTGAGGGATTTTTTCCCAAAAATCTCCCCCTTTGGGTTTGTTGAGAACTATTTTATGAAAAGATACATCATTAATTCTTCAGCCACATTCACCGTTTGCGATTCTGATAGCGATCAAGGATTTACTCAACACATACTCTAAGCCCACATGAGCAATGCTCGGCGTGAGAAACAAGAGTAAATGAAAAGTTATTCAATGTATCACTTCATCTTTGACATCCACTGTCGACACCAAACTGATACCAATTTGTACTAAACTGATACCAATTGTTGAAGGACTTCTTGGAAGACCAATTTTGGTTGGAAATATTTTTACCACATTCCAACACTACTCTTCTACTTTTATCATGATCCTCAGATTTTGTGATATTTATTCATTAATCGATCACTTCTAGCATTGTCAGATTTAAAAATCTCCCCCTTTCTGCTCACAGCATCAACACCTCTTTAGCCCTATTTCTTGTGTTGTCCAAGCTAAGCTATGGCTAAGCACATTCAACTAGCTTCAACTCCCCCTATCTGGCTTCTCCAATTGTCAACTTCTCCCCATATCATTCATGATTTATCAAATCTCCACATTTTCGCCCCCATGAACAATCACTATTTTCTCCCCCTTTGTCAAAGAACCCAAAGGAAACTCTTTTGTAGTCTGTAACATAGTAGAGAACACATATATGCACATTAGGGAAAAATAAATCATACCTCGGGGAGAGGGGGGGTTCCACATACGCACTATTTCAAGTGCGGGGAATTGACTGAACTCCTAGAGCCAGTCGATTACTCTCAAAATCTTCCTTGGGTAAGGCCTTTGTCAGAATGTCTGCAACCTGGAGCTCTGTAGGCACATAATCCAACTTCATGATTCCCCGCTCAACATTCTCCTTGATAAAATGATACTTAATATCAATCTGCTTTGTCCTTGATTGATGGACGGGATTTTTGCTAAGATTTATAGCACTTGAGTTGTCACACTGGATTCCGATTGGAGACTTCACTTCAACTCCCATATCTTCAAGTTGCTGCTTCATCCACAATAATTGTGTGCCCGTTTGAGTGGCCGCAATATACTCAGCTTCTGCGGTGCTCAATGAAATTCAATCTTGCTTCTTTCATAGCCAAGAAATACCCAATCCACCAAGATAGAATGCACCACCTGACGTTGATTTTCAATCATCTGCTGAACCGGCCCAGTCTGCATCAGTATATCCCAATAACTCTGTCAGAGATTTGTCAGTATATGTCAAGCCGAAATCCACTGTTCCCTTGATATACCGATGTATTCTTTTCACTGCATGCATGTGTCTTTCCTTGGGATTATTCTAATATCTCGCTGCTTGGCATGTGGCGAAAACAACATCAGGACTTGTTGCGGTTAAGTACAACAGACTTCCAATGATTTTCCTATATTCTATGATATTAACTGCCTTTCCATCCTCATCTTTTGATAATTTCATCCAGGTAGCAACCGGAGTCTTCATCTCCTTGGAATTTTCTATTAAAAACCCTCCCAGGACCTCCTTGGCATATTTAGATTGAGAAATGAATGTTCCATTCCTTCATTGTGTCACCTGTAGACCAAGGAAAAACGTTAGCTCTCCAATCATTGACATTTCAAACTCATTTTTCATGAATTCGGAAAACTGTCTGCACTGAGCTTCATCTGATCCACCAAATATTATGTCATAGACATAAACCAACACCATCATCCTTTGATTACTGTCATTACTGAAATAGAGATTGTAGTCAACTCCTCCACGCAAAAAACCAAGCTTCTTCAAGTACTAATCAAGCATTGACTACAATGCTCTTGGTGCTTGTTTCAGCCCATACAATGCCTTCTTCAGCCTGAAAACATTGTTCTCATCCACATGAATGAGAAAACCATATGGATGCTCAATGTACACCTCTTATTCCAGAACCCCATTCAAGAATGCGGATTTGACATCCATATGGAACACTTTGACATTTCTTTGCACTGTTATGGCAAAAAATAATCAGATTGTCTCCAGCCTTGAAACAGGTGCAAATGTCTCATCTACATCTATTCCCTCGACCTGTTAGTACCTATCACGACTCGTCCTCGGGGCCCGTGCCGTGACTACCCCAAGCCCGCCTTCCATAGGCCAGGGGCTGGAGACTAGCACCAAGGCGTAAATCCCGGTAAAAAGGGAAGGCATTGCCTTTGTAAAGTAAACAATAACACAGAGTACAAACGGAAGAAGTAAACACTAAGTAAAAACTGAGTACAACAGTAAGTGCGGAAAGTAAAACGGGGCTGGAAATACAAGCCCACCTGTAAAGTAAAAATCGAAAGGGAAAACAACAACTGAAAAGTAAAGCTGCTACGTCAAGCTGTCCCCTGGAAATCCCACCTGAAGGGTGGGTACAGATAGCTCCTCTGCTCCTCAGGTCCCTCCGTCCGCTCTGAGTATGTCCCACCCAGTGGTCCACCTCCGGGTACCGCCTCGTCGTAACGTCCACCTCTGGGTACCGTCTCATCGTGAGGTCCTCCCCCGGGTACCATCTCGTCATATTGTCCACCTCCAGGTACTGTCCAGTCCTTGAACACTCGGCCTCTGTCAGCACTGCCCGTCATCTGCAACCAACACAACGAGGTGCGGGCATAGCCCGTGCAGGGGTGAGTATAACGATACACAGTAGGGACCCCGAGACCCTCAAGGTCTCACTAAACCAACAAGGATAACCACAAAGAAGATCTCAACAGATAACCTCTACTTAGGTATATGCCCATACATATACCTAAGTTATCAAGTAACCCATCTCAATAATGAGGAAACACAAGGATTGTGATATCAACGGATAACCACTACCCGGGTATATGATCATACATATACCTAAGTTAGCAAGTGACCCATCTCAATCATGAGGTAAACACAAGGTCAAAAGTCTCAGCTCAAACCAGGATTTTCATTATCAAAACTGTAACTGTTGAAGAGCTCCGTCTCTGGAGTGTACAATGGTCCTGTCACGACTCCGAGGTACTGCTCACTAACCGAAGATTTCTGAAGTACTCCTCCTGTCGAGTACCGCGGGTCAGCCACCCAGACACAGTAGTGCTTCCCGCCGAGGTATGTCGCCCAAACACAGTAGTGCACACCCCCTAGTAGCCTGCTGAGGTACTCTCCGGACGAGTACTGCGGGTCTGCACTGTCACAGAGGTAGTGCTCCGTCCACCATGGGTCTGCACCTCAGAAAGTAGTGCTCCGTCCACTGGGCTAGTCGACTCACTCCAAGTCGAGTCGGTCAAGCAGTCGCCAGGTCTCAGCCATTTACACGGTCTCCGTACTCCACACGTTCGTCACTGGGAGGGTCCGCTCCACGAGCTACATGTCGATATTCCAAGTATCTCAAAGTCCCATGAAGATGTATCTCAAAGGACCGCCTCTTCATAGGGGTCTCAACACAATAGACGGCGCATTAATCGGACGCCCGGTCTGTGAGTTATTAGCCTTTTCGTCCCAGGGGTCCGGTTGGTTTCGTGAGCGAACCAAACCCGGCCGTATCTCACCTGTACCCCGAACTCTCATATGATATACTCATAGGGACCATTTCTCAACGAGATCACCAACGCCACTGACGGTTCGTCAAACGGACGTTCTTTCAGAAAGATATCAGCTTTTCTGTTCCAGGGGCCCGGTTGGATTTCGGTGCGATCCAACCTGGCCACTATCCATCTGCATCCAAAACTCGGGCGGAGGATGCCAAAAGTTCCATATCGTCATCAGGAACTCAACGCAACAGACGACGCATCAATCGGATGCCCGGTCTGAGAGTTATTGGAATTTTCGTTCTAGGGGCCCGGTTGGTTTTTAAGGCAAAACCAACCCGACCGTACTCCACCTGCGTCCAAACCTTGGGCGGAGTATGCCAAAAGATCCGTCTCACTTAGAGGAATTCAACGAAACAGGCGGCGCGTCAATCGGATGCCCGGTCTGTTAGTTATTGGCCTTTCCGTCTCACACCTACCCTGGGAAACATCCCAGGAGGTCACCCATCCTGATCACTACTCTAGGCCAAGCATGCTTAACTATGAAGTTTTAACCACGTAGGCTCCCGAAAAGGAAGGTGCACCTTGAGTATAGTATACCGAAACGATCGTCTCGATCCAAGGATCGTGTTGCCGCTGACGACGAGTCGTTTGGATGCCCGTAGCCCAAGATACGGGCATTTGACCAAAAGTGGTCCGAAACTGGGGGTCTGGCCCCGGGCCGACCCGGACCGACCCCCCCTGGGTCGGCCGAACCGGGTCGACCCGCCCCGGGCGGCGACCCGGCCCGACGACCTGGCCCTGCTGGGAAAACCCGGCCCGGCGCGGCGGCGCGGTCCGGCGCGGCAGTGCGGGCCGGCACAGCGGCGCGGCCTGGGTGTCGTTCGTGTGCCGTGCACGGGTGGCAAAGCCCCCACCTTTCCTCAACTGGCGGCGTGACAACCTGTCTCACCTAAAGAAAAACGGCCCCCCTCACGTGGGGGCCTGCCTTCGAGAAAACGGGGGGCCGCCTGCCCCCCCCCCCCTTTGTGAAACCGGCCCCCCTCATAATGGGGGGGGGGCATTAAGGCTGACCGGGGGAAATTATTTCCCCCGGTTTTTTCCCTTCCGGCCGGCCCGACCTGGCCGGCCGGTTCTTCCTCAACGGGATCGGCAAGGCCGGTCCCCCTTTCGGCTTCCGACACCGGCGGCCCGGCTGGCCGCCGGTCTTCTCGTTCCGCCGCGGCCCGAAACCGGCCGCGACCTTCGTTGTCCGGCGCGGTGCGACGACACCGCGCCCCTCCACCGCGGCCCCGCTCCGGCCGCGGCGCCTTCATCTTTCTTCGACGCGGCGCGACGGCGTCGCGTCCTTGCATTATTTAACGATGCAGCGCGACGACGCCGCACGTTTCTTGCCGCATGATCCTGCGCAGTGCGACGGCACCGCGCCACACCCATTTCAATCCACAACAAAATCAATATGAATTGGAGGAGGGTCGGCCGTGTTCGTGCGGTCCGGACCCTCGCGTTATTTGCTAAAAATCGGCCTTTAATGAATGATAAACTTTCACAATCTTTTAAATTAAATAAAAAGATTTGGAATCAAGGCCCGACAAATATAAACCTTCAAGTTCGAAGGAGAGATCCACTTAACATTAAAAAGTTAAAACCCCTACCTTGATTTAAGAGGTGACGAGATTCGGCGTCGTGAAAAGAGATGTCGCGGAAGAAGACATCGTCGGTATTGTGGGTATGGCGTCGCGGAAGACGGTTCCCGAGAACGTGACGTTCTTCGTCGATGTCCGATTGTTCTTCGCGTTCTTTTCCAAGAGGATGAAGAAACTTCAAGACTTATAAGCCTTCTTTACAAAATCTCTCAAACAACGCAACCCAACCAAATGAAATAAGTTCTCCACTTATTTAATTAACTTCACATGGCTTTCGAAATTCAAGTGTTTGAAATTCAAAAGACTCACACAACTCACCACATTAAAATCAACTCATTTAAGACATAAGTTATAACTAAGTTAAAATCATTTAAGTGGGAGTTGGGGGGTTTTAGAGGATATGAAGAGGTGTGGTTCGTGTGGGCCCCACCACCCTCATAAACTCCCAAGGGAGGTTGGGTGGTTACCCAACTTCCACTATGAGCTAACACTTAGAGTAAGTTAATAAAAATTGTAGTGTAGTTATAAAATAAACTTCCACAATTTTTATTATCAACACTCGTGTAAACGCAACTCCGGTACAGGAGTTCCTAAGTAATTATCGGCGCTGTGGTTCCATCGGTGCCCTAGGAATTCGATTCCGGGCACCGGTTCAAAAGATAGAAATTCCTGCTCGCTCGTTCACTGAATGTACCCGAGCCAAACTTCGGAAATTAATTCCGGGCACACCGGACCTCTGAATTAGGCGCCGTTAGAAACTGCGTTCTTTTAAAATTCCAAAGAAAATTAAGAAAAAATTTTCCTTGAAATTTACAGGTCTTTACATTACTCCCACCTCAGGGCTTTATGTCCCCGTAAAGCTTCAACACAAACTAGGGTCACAAAAGCGGTACAAAGCACGCATTTGAGCCTTCCGCTCCAATGTGCTCACCTGGAGGTTTCTGTACTGCCAAAGAAAGTGCACCCGAGGAATCGATCGTCCTCGTAGGATCTGATCCTGTCGATCCTCGATCCCCACTGGAATCTCCGTGAAAGACACCCCATCGCCATCGTCCAGCTCCTCATGGTCGATGGTATGCGAAGGGCCGAGCATGTATCTCCTCAGTTGAGATACGTGGAAGTCGTCGTGCACCTGGTGCAACTCCGGTGAATGGTTCAAGCGGTAAACCACCCTGCCTACCCAGCTAAGGACGTAAGAAGAACCGCTGAACCCCGGAGATAACTTGCTGCCTTGGCCACATCTCCGTAAACCTCGTCGAGGTGAGACCCGTATAAGGACGTGATCATCAACCTCGAACTCTAGAGGTCTCCATTTTCTGTTAGAACTGGAACTCAAAAGGCTACTACCATGAGGGTAAGGTTGACCGACTCAAGAGTGATCGGTCGTACCCTCCTGTGCAAGAGTTACCCTGCACTGCCTGGGGTTTCCTTTTCCGCCGACCAAGGGAAACCCATCCCGACGTTTGCCTAAAACCATCAATTTGAGGATGAACTGTTATTTCCCATTCCATACTCAAACTAACGTCTTAAGGCCTCGACGCTGTCACCAAGAGATTCCAACCGGAACTCTCGCCTCGAGGGTCTGACCACACCGTCGGTGTAAGTGTGATTATCGAGTCTCCTCCCAAGGTATCTCCAGACATGAGGGTCAAGTCCACGGCTTACCGAAAACTCTAGGTCTGGAATAAGATTTGTGAAAGCGAGAAATGATTCACATCGACGTCCGTTACTAAAACATCTAGTTGTGGACACAGACTGTCCCTTGAATCATTTCTAGAGCCATTAGGTCGCACTCCTTGACTGCATGCAGCCGCACTCTTCCTCCGCCCTCCAGCTCCCTGAGCCTGGCAGGAATAACTAAGGCGGGTGGTTGTACAATGTTAGGATGTACACCACCTCATGCTCCTCTCCTAGCTCTTCATCCATGTCTGCTGCTTCGTAGACTCATCTCTATTTAAAGATTCCCCATCTTGAAACATTTAACACGCCTGAGTCTCTAAGACTGGCACCAGTTCTCTGTTTCTTATTGCACTGTGCAGTCTTCATCCGCTCCTGGATGAACTGCACCTCCTTTAGTCTCACAAGAGCTGCTATGATTTCTTCTTTTCCAATAATAGAAACCCGGTCTCATCCCCTGGATGAACCACATTCGTTGCCTGATACAGTCAATCCTGACATGAATGATGCATTCATGCCATGGATGACGTCGTAAGGCATCGACGTAACTCCTAAGAGATCCAACTGTCACTCTCGCCTCCAAGGGTCGGGTCACACTGTCGGCATCAGTGTGAGGTCACTGGGTCCCCTCTAGTAGAAATATCGAAGGTGAGGGTCAAGTCAACAGTTTAACCGGGACCACTCAGTATCAACCAAACAAAAGGACAGGAAAGAAAACATCTCAAAGATAAGTGTCTTTTTATTATTGTAGCTCATAGTACAAGACACGAATACAACAGAAAAATGGAACTAGAAGTACAAGGGACATATCCACTAGTTCCTCTCCTATCCACCTGTTCCCAGAGCTCTACTGCCTTGTCTAATGCTCGGCTGTTCCTCAAGCACTAGTCGCTGCTTCTGTCTCGGTGGCTCCTCCAACACCTGCTGATCAACCGTACGAGGATTAGGACAGTCACGTGCCAGGTGACCCTTTCCGCCGCATGAGTAACATTGTCCGTTTCTGGCACGCCTGGCCTTGACCGCACCTCGGGTGCCCCGCACCACCGGTCCTAAAACCCGAGAACGTCTAACTGCTAGTCTGGTCCTCCTGGACCTCTGCATCATCTGTCTACTGCCCACAGATGACTCAGATACTGATCGAAAAGCACGCGGAAAAGGAAGAAGCTCCTATACATGCTCGGGGTATAGAGATACTGGCACAAACTCCACCCTGAAGAAGGTCTCGAAGTCTTCCCATGCGAAGGTCATCCCGTCGCAAAACTGAAACAAGTGGCTCCACCACCTGCCTGCTGCTGCCTGAAGGAGGCTGGCAGCAAAGATCACCATGAAGTCTGCCGACATCCCCACTAGCCTGAAGACTCTCACCACAGCCTCCAGCCATACCTCAGCCGCCTGAAGGTCCGTCTCTCCTCGGAACCTGGGTGGACTCTAACGCTGGAACTCGTGCAGCGCACTCATGCGTCGTGCATTGCCCACTGCTGGGGCTGGTGGCATCGGTGGCCCAACGGGTAGCAGTACCGCTGGTGCCTCCGCTGGTGCCTCAACTAGGATAGGGCCCTGTACTGAGGTCTCGTTGCTCGGCGGGCTATCAGTACGTACCATTCTCGGGGCTCTAGCTGGTCGTCCGTGAAAAGGCATTCTGAAAGAAACATCGTGACATAGTCAAACGTTTATACCTGGTCAGCTGACCTAGTTTGAGCTGTTTTAAGGGAAAACCTTTGAAAACACACACGCAATCAGTGTTTTTGTAAACAAAGTCGGAAATCAGTTGTCAGGGTCCTGGTGTATGGATACGTCGGCCGCCCGCACCAACACTGGACTCCCTGAACTGAAATCCACACTCGGTACTCTTAACACTATTGCTTCACAGAAAGAAAAAAGTCAGAGTCAAAAGTTCTGTGGTAGAACCGAACTCCTCTGACACCAATTTGTCACGACCCGTCCTCAGCGCCTGTGTCGTGACTACCCCAAGCCCGCCTTCCATAGGCCAGGGGCTATCGACTAGCACCAAGGCGTAAATCTTGGTAAAAAGGGAAGGCATTTCCTTTGTAAAGTAAACAATCACACAGAGTACAAGCGGAAGAAGTAAACACTAAGTAAAAACTGAGTACAACAGTAAGTGCAGAAAGTAAAAAGGGGCTGGAAATACAAGCCCAACTGTAAAGTACAACTCGAAAGGGAAAACAGCAACTGAAAAGTAAAGCTGCTACGTCGAGCTGTCCACTAGAAATCCCACCTGAAGGGTGGGTACAGATAGCTCCTCTGCTCCTCGGGTCCCGCCGTCAGCTCCGAGTATGTCCCGCCCTGTGGTCCACCTCCGGGTACCGCCTCGTCGTCACGTCCACATCTAGGTACCGTCTCGTCGTGAGGTCCTCCTCCGGGTACCATCTCGCCGTATAGTCCACCTCCAGGTACCGTTCAGTCCTTGAACACTCGGCCTCTGTCAGCACTGCCCGTCGTCTGCAACCAACACAACGAGGTGCGGGCATAGCCCGTGCAGGGGTGAGTATAACAATACTCAGTAGGGACCCCAAGACCCTCACGGTCTCACTAAACCAACAAGGATAACCACAAAGAAGATCTCAACAGATAACCTCTACTTAGGTATATGCCCATACATATACCTAAGTTATCAAGTAACCCATCTCAATCATGAAGAAACACAAGGATTGTGAAATCAACGGATAACCACTACCCGGGTATATGCCCATACATATACCTAAGTTAGCAAGTGACCCATCTCAATCATGAGGTAAACACAAGGTCAAAAGTCTCAGCTCCAACGAGGATTTTCATTATCAAAACCGTAACTGCTGAAGAGCTCCGTCTTTGGAGTGTACAGTGGTCCTGTCACAACTCCGAGATACTGCTCACTAACCGAAGACTGCTGAAGTACTCCTCCTGTCAAGTACCGCGGGTCAGCCACCCAGACACAGTAGTGCTTCCCGCTGAAGTATGTCACCCAAACACAGTAGTGCACACCCCCTAGTAGCCTGCTGAGGTACTCTCCGGACGACTACCGTGGGTCTGCACTGTCACAAAGGTAGTTCTCCGTCCGTCATGGGTCTGCATCTCAGAAAGTAGTGCTCCGTCCACTGGGCTAGTCGACTCACTCCAAGTCGGGTCGGTCAAGCAGTCGTCAGGTGTCAGCCAGTTACACGATCTCCGTACTCCGCACGCTCTTCACTGGGAGGGTCCGCTCCACGAGCTACAGGTCGATACTCCAAGTATCTCAATGTCCCACGAATAATTATCTCAAAGGACCGCATCGTCATAGGGGTCTCAACACAATAGACGGCGCGTCAATCGGACGCCCTGGTCTGTGAGTTATTAGCCTTTTCATCCAGGGGTCCGGTTGGTTTCGTGAGCGAACCAAACTCGGCCGTATCTCAACTGTACCCTAAACTCTCATAGGGTATACTCATAGGTACCGTTTCTCAACGAGATCACCAACGCTGCTGACGGTTCGTCAAACGGACGTTCTGTCAGAAAGATATCAGCTTTTCCGTTCCAGGGGCCCGATTGGATTTCGGTGTGATCCAACCCGGCCACTATCCATCTGCATCCAAAACTCGGGCAGAGGATGCCAAAAGTTCCGTATCATCATCAGGAACTCAACGCAATAGACGGCGCGTCAATCGGACGCCCGGTCTGAGAGTTATTGGTTTTTTCGTTCCAGGGGCCCGGTTGGTTTTTAAGGAAAAACCAACCCGACCGTACTCCACCTGCGTCCAAACCTCGGGCGGAGTATGCCAAAAGTTCCGTCTCACTTAGAGAAATTCAACGAAACAGACGGTGCGTCAATCGGACGCCCGGTCTGTTAGTTCTTGGCCTTTCCGTCTCACACCCACCCTGGAAAACATCCCAGGAGGTCACCCATCCTGATCACTACTCTAGGCCAAGCACGCTTAACTATGATGTATTAACCAAGTAGGCTCCCGAAAAGGAAGGTGCACCTTGAGTATAGTATACCGAGACGACCGTCTTGATCCAAGGATTGCGTTGCCGCTGACGGCGAGTCGTTTGGAGGCCCATAGCCCAAGATACGGGCATTTGACCGAAAGTGGTCCGAAACTGGGGGTCTGGGCCCGGGCCGACCCGGCCCGACCCCCCCTAGGTCGGCCGAAACGGGTCGACCCACCCATGGCGGCGACCAGGCCCGACGACCTGGCCCGGCTCAGAAAACCCGGCCCGGCGCGGCAGCGCGGTCCGGCGCGGCGGCGCGGCCTGGGCGCCGTTCGTGTGCCGTGCGCAGGGGGGCAAAGCCCCCGCCTTTCCTCAGCTGGCGGCGCGGCAACCTGCCGCGCCTAAAGAAAAACGGCCCCCTCACGTGGGGGCCTGCCTTCGAGAAAACGGGGGGGGGGGGGGGGGGCGCCTACCCCCCCTTTGTGAAACCGGCCCCCCTCATAATGGGGGGGCCCTTAAGGCTGGCCGGGGGAAATTATTTCCCCCGGTTTTCTCCCTTCCGGCCGGCCCGACCTGGCCGGCCGGTTCTTCCTCAACGGGATCGGCAAGGCCGGTCCCCCTTCCGGCTTCCGACACCGGCGGCCCGGCTGGCCGCCAGTCTTCTCGTTCCGCCGCGGCCCGAAACCGGCCGTGACCTTCGTTTTCTGTCGCGGTGCGACGACACCGCGCCCCTCCACCGCGGCTCCGCTCCGGCCACGGCGCCTTCAACTTTCTTCGACGCGGCGCGATGGCGTCGCGTCCTTGCATTATTTAACGACACGGCGCGACGGTGTCGCACGTTTATTGCCGCATGATCCTGCGCAGTGTGACGGCACCGCGCCACACCCGTTTCAATCCAAAACAAAATCAACATGAATAGGAGGAGGGTCGGCCATGTTCGTGCGGTCCAGCCCCTCGTGTTATTTGCTAACAATCGGCCTTTAATGAATGATAAACATTCACAATATTTTAAATTAAATAAAAAGATTTGGAATCAAGGCCCGACAAATATAAACCTTCAAATTCGAAGGAGAGATCCACTTATCTTTAAAAAGTTAAAACTCGTACCTTGATTTAAGAGGTGACGAGATTCAGCATCGTGAAAAGAGATGTCGCGGAAGAAGACGTTGTCGGTATTGCGGGTATGGCGTCGCGGAAGACGGTTCCCGAGAACATGGCGTTCTTCGTCGATGTCCGATTGTTCTTCGCGTTCTTTGCCAAGAGGATGAAGAAATTTCAAGACTTCTAAGCCTTCTTTCCAAAATCTCTCAAACAACACAACCCAACCAAATGAAATAAGTTATCCACTTATTTAATTAACTTCACATGGCTTTCGAAATTCAAGTGTTTGAAATTCAAAAGACTCACACAACTCACCACATTAAAATCAACTCATTTAAGACATAAGTTATAACTAAGTTAAAATCATTTAAAGGGGAGTTAAGGGGTTTTAGAGGATATGAAGAGGTGGGGTTCGTGTGGGCCCCACCACCCTCATAACCTCCCAAGGGAGGTTGGGTGGTTACCCAACTTCCACCATGAGCTAACACTTAGATTAAGTTAATAAAAATTGTTTTGTAGTTCTAAAATAAACTTCCACAGTTTTTATTATCAACACTCGTGTAAACGCAACTCCGGTACAGGAGTTCCTAAGTAATTATCGGCGCTGCGGTTCCATCAGTGCCCTCGGAATTCGATTCCGGGCACCGGTTCAAAAGATAGAAATTCCCGCTCGCTCGTTCATTGAACGTACCCGAGCCAAACTTCGGAAATTAATTCTGGGCACACCGGGCCTCGGAATTAGGCGCCGTTAGAAACATCGTTCTTTTAAAATTCCAAAGAAAATTAAGAAAAAAATTTCCTTGAAATTTCCGGGTCTTTACAGTACCCCTTGCACACTAGTCATTCTTTGTTCCGAATCATTGTACCATCTTCATTCATCTTGTTGCGATAGACCCATTTAGTCCCGATGATATTCTTATCTGCTGGCCTTGAAACAATCTCCCACGTCTGGTTCTTCTCAATCTAATCAAGCTCTTCATTCATTTATAATTATCAGTTGCATCATCAAATCAATTCGACTCAACCTATAATAGCAATGATGTCTACTGTAGTGATTTCATTCTTCTTGTATGAACTGGATCTCACTGATCACTGATGATATTCTACCTGTCAATTTCAGCTCGACTCGTTGTCTTTTGTGCAGAAAAGGATTTTACTTCCTCGTACTCATCATCAGTATCCTCTTCTGAATCATCTTCAGCCACTTCTCCACTTTTAACAGAAAACATTTCACTGTGTCATTGTTCAATGATGTCATTTCTTTGAACCTCTTCTCTCAAATTTTTGTTGACACACCTTTGATTTTTCTCTCTCAGCTTCTTGGTATCCTGAAAGCAGTAAGCTGATAGCACATTGTTAGAGAAAAATAGATAAGCATGAGATTCATGATTATTGCCGCTTTTCTGAAAATAGGTCTTCCCTTGATTGAAAAACTCCTGATCTGATTCATTCAATTATTACTTTGATGGCTCTTGTATCTGATTTTGTTATTGAATACTCCCCCTATGTTATGAAACCCTTCCCAAGGATAGGCCCAAATTTTAAACCCATAACATTATTCTTTTTCTGCATCTTCTATTCTCATATTCCACTTGGAATTGAGCCATTAACAAAATCTCTAATCCTACTGAGTTGAAACTCAGTGTAGGAAACAAGAGATAAAGTTAATAACACAATCACTTCCTATTGTGCTCTGTTGCTCCCTTTCTTTTTCAATTCTGGTACCTGACATGAATCAATTGAATCTCTAGAGCATATCACTTCTCAACTTTGCTTCTTTAGATTCCACTTCCCCTTGGATCGTATCTCCCTAAAGCTTGAAACACATGAATCATCTGTTAATAGAATTTATATTCCTAGGGAGAGGGGTTTCTTCCAGAGTCCTCAAGATGAGGATTGTGGTTGATCCTGAGGGTCAACCCTTTGATTCTTTCTTGTAGAGCATCACAATCCTTTCTAGCTTCCTCCAACTGCCTGGCCAACTTCAACTGCTCTGGCCATATGACTAAGCATTCATTACCCACATGCTGAGCCTTTTTCTGATATGTAGATTCTGTAGGCCCAACCATTCTCATCACATGGGGTATAGACCCACTAGTACTCATTTCCTTCTTTGAGGTTCTTCCAAAATTCTATTTTCCTTGATTATTTCTTTGAGTAGCAATCTCCTTTCTTTTCATCTTCCCTTGCTTCTTCCACCATTGTAGGGATTTTCCTTTTTCTTCGAGTCCTCTCTGTGGCACATGACTTGTGAATTTTTCAACGCATTCATTATTTATCTGCCTTTTATCAGATGTCTGAATCACTACACTCTTTTTCACTGGTGGTGAGTCCTCCATTGAATGTGCACTCTTCTTATTCACAGATGTAGTGTTTCCTCCCTTTTTCTTCCATATTTTTTCATGTTCATTCTTAGAGAGTGGTTGTGAGTGTGATTGATACAATTTTTGTTCAGATCCTTGTGATTCTCCAAGAAATCTAAGCTTATTCTTCAACATACCACTTTCTCTCCCTTTGTCAGATTTCTCATTATACACCACTAGAGTTGAGAATCTCCTTTGGAGTTCCTTTTGATTTCCTGCCTTCTTCTTGCTGCAATGTCTTGCCAAATACCCATGATTAGAACATATGAAACAACTTCTATTAAAGGCATACCTCATTTCATCATCTCTTAGCCAATATGTTGATGCAGCTTGTGTTCTACCCCTGACATTGAGTTCTTGAGATTCCTGACACATATTCATGTTGTTTCCCATTCTTCCACAGTAATAGAATCTTATGAATGCTTTCCTATGAGAGACTCTTCTCTTTTATTTCTCATGATTCTTCTTCATATCCTTGGGTTTATTAAAGTTTAAATTTTCACAGCCTGAAATGTATTCCAAAGCATCTGGACAGAAGCTTGATGTGTGGCCGTGAATCCCTCAGAAATAGCACATGCTATCATTTCTTCCTGTAAAACCCTTTAAGGTCTATCTCCAGCACCTGCAAGGTTTTTCATATCTCTTGATATTTTCACTACACTTTTCCTATCACGCATATGAGTTAGATCATCATATTCAATTCCAGATTTCCCCAACATGGATGGCCTTTGTGATGATACAATCCTTTCATGCTTCTCTTCTGATGTAGCATATTTGGATTTCATTTGATTATCACCTTCCGAAGGATAATCAAATAATATGTGTAGTGCATCCTTTAACTTGGGCTTATCTTTGGATTTAGACTTTTCCATTTCCTTCTTGACTGATTCTAGATCTTCTTCCAACTTTTGAATCTTCATATCCCTTGATTCAAGTTAGACATCATGTTCTTCCTTGAGAAGCTTCCCTCTACTCATCTCATCTTCCAATTCACGTGTCAGCTTATCCACCATGTCACTCTGCTCCTTTACTTTCAATTTTTCTTGAGCAATAGAATCAAAAAAACATGCATTGTCTTGTTTTAGTCTTTGATTCTTCTGAACTAGCTCAGATAGCTGTGTAGCAAGATCAACATTTCAAGATTTCAGATTCTGAACTTCATCTGACTTTTGACTCTCTTCATAATCACTAGCCTTTTGTTTTCCTTTTATTTTAGCCATCTTTTGTAGTTTCTCACCTTGAGAATAATTCTTCTCCTTTAGGTCTGTTGCAACACCAATAAGCCTTTGATTTAAGCCTCTTAGATTGTTGACCTCAATCTCCATTACATTGATCCTGATATCTTTAGATTTGAAGTCTTCGGTGTTTCCAACGTCACTTGGAATATCAAGTTCATCGATGCACTTGACTTGATCTTTCACTTTTATATTCAAGACATTGATCTCCCTTTTCTTTTCTTCAATCATAAGCTTATACTCACCAACTGTTTCTGAGTTCTCTGGTGCTGATAACTTGAGTTCCTCAATTTTATCCATCAACTCAGACTTCTCTTCTTCCTGCTGCTGCATATAGAGATTGGCATCATGAACAACTTTGTTAGATTTCTTGGTTTTGGCTCTCCAAACATATATTTCTTCAAGATATTTCTCTATCTCAGCTTTCTAATCTATTCTTCCTTCAATTATTTCTTCTTCTTCATCACTTGTTTCAAAATCACTTTGAAGTTCATGTACTTTACTCATTCCTTCATCATGCTTGAGTGAATCAATCTTTTCCCTGTTAGATTCATCCAGACCTTCCTTCAGTAAACTGTTCGATACTTTTAATTGAATCACACTTTTTCCATACACACTTCCACACTGTGGAATACCACATGACTTCTGGTTCGTGGATGTTTTTCCCTTTGCCATGGATCACCGAGATAAGAACATACTGATTCAATAAACACAAAGATCGACTACACCAAGTCGGAGCAAACAAATCTGATAAAAGCAACCATGGCTCTGATACTAATTGTTAGGTCCAATAGGGGCCTATATACCCTGAGAGGGGGGTGAATCAGGGTATGGATATTCTTTTTCAAAGTTCTTCCTACCCCACTGGATCTTGACCTCTTTATTACATGGGTCACTTTGTTTGATCTTGTGTGTAAACTATGATCACTTATTTACTTCATTATATAATGATGATGCTTTGAATGCAATGCAGGGAAGCAAACAGGCAGACACAATGATTTTTACTTGGTTCACCCTCACTGGGCTACGTCCAAGGAGCATACACAGATAAGTTTTCGGTCGTACCAAATTCCACTATTCTTCACTAGATATGGATACAATGTTCGGGCTAGATCACTTATATGCCCAGGCTCACTGCCTTTACAAATTTTAGGGTCAGCTCACTGCTTTCCCAAGGGTCACTCCCTGTTTCTCTCTCTCCGGCTCACTGCCGGTGGAGAGGATCACCTTCTTCCTCTTCCTTTGCTCACTGCTCTGGAAAGGATCCACTCACAGTTTATAAACCTGTAGGTCTCTTCATTTGCATGAAGGAATGCATCTTCTTCTCTAAGAAGATGCTCTGTTGAAGCCCAATTTTCACCCGTAGATAAATCTCTCTTTGCACCGAAGGAATCGAGAAAACTTCCAGCTTCCACGCAGCCCGAAAATCACTGCTGGAACTAAACCTTACTTGGCGTGCAAGTCAATCTCGGCGCGCAAGTATCGGCGCGCAAGTCACAATGGGTGCGCAAGTATTCATCATACACTTGCGCGACACAAGCTTCCCCAACTCAAAACATGCACGACTCTCTTCCTTTTACGCCCAAACCAATATTGGCGCAAAACTCCACACTGGCGCGCAACTTCAAACATTGGCGCGAAACAATCACCCCTGGCGCGCAAGTCCCACCTGCACGACCACACACACCACTTGCGCAACCACCACACCTGCACGATGGGAGCTCTGATTTCTCAAAGTGTTGAACTCTGGTTCAGAATGAAGAGGGTTGGTACAGTATTTATAGGCAAATTGACCACCCTGAGCGACGATGCACAAGTCACATGCGCGACCTAGTCTCGACGCGCAAGTCTTCTGTCCTTTTAGACACTTGCGTGACCAACCCCCAAACTTGCGCGAATCTGTTTCCTTAGTCATATTTTGATCTCTGATCATGAAAAACATATGGCGCACAAGTTTCCTATACTCCAAGTCCTCAGCACGCAAGTCCCTTTTCCAAAAACACTTTTCTTCATTTGTCGATTTTCAGGCCCAAAAATTTGGCAAACACTGGAAAACGGTGCCACCTTGTATCTGTTCTTTTTGTACCGCCTCCAGATCATCCATTCCTTTTGTCAACGTTCTTGAATCAAATATGGATCGTTGACCTCAGTTCTTGAACTCGGCATTCCATCATGAAATCCTATTTGTCAACAAATTTGTATGCCATTGTTTTGCTTTGTCAACAAGCACCACTCAGATGTCCACTTTGTCAACAAACACAATCACCTCAAAAATGATTCAATGATGCCTTGAGGGATTTTTTCCCAATAGATTCTTTATTCCATAGTACCATAAATTATTCTTTATAAACATACAATCATTCCACTAACTTTTTAAACCACTGACTGAGCTTCATCATTTCTTTCATATCATATTTAATTTTTAGTCTCTTAATTATCATCCACATTAATACTACTCATATGACCATGATGATTCTCTTCATGAGATTTTCCCTTAGGGAATTGGTTTGCATATTGCCCATACATTCCACATTTAAAACATCTAATCATTGTTGATGTCGTAGCAATACCATTATCCTTGTCCATGGTGTTAACTGAACCTTTTCCTTTTCACTTACTGGCTTTGTCTCCTTCTTTTCCACACCCAAAGCATCTTTCAGTTCCATTGAAACAATCTCCCTGATGCCTCTTCCCACATGATTTACACGAGGGAAATTGAACTTTCTTTCCCCTATGATCATCATGAAACTCCATCATTCTCTTATTATCTGATTCAGTAAACTTACAAAAGTTTAGATTATTGATCATATTATGAGATTTCTGATTAGGAATAATAATGATGTTTGGACTTCCAAATCCCGTTTCATTTGGTTTCTCAGGAAGAATATCATTCTATTGTCCATCATATCCTCAATTATCGTGAATCATCCTGTTTCCAGCCATTTTCTAAAACCCAAAAAGAATTGTGTGAGTGGAAAAAAAACATTCTAGGGAAAACAACATAGTAAAGGGGGAGTACCCTCAATATCTAACATCATAGGTTAAATTCTAAGATCATTACCATAGTTCTAGGACTATATCCTATACGTATACTTATCCTTAGGAACATCCCTAGGCATACCTTAGAAATATCTCTAAGTAGCTCACGAACATTTTCGCATCCTAGTTTCCAAAGGTTAAATAAACCTTTCCTCTGATACCAACTGTTGAGACCCGAATCTTGATGTACATGGACATTACATTACTTTTTCGGAATACTTAGTACATAACAAAAACAGACACAAAAGGACCGTAATAGTTTAGTGTCTTTGGAAACATGGAATGTAATCTACTAATTATAGTGAAGGATCTTCAACTTCTCCCATAAAGATATTCCCCTTTTGTTTTAATACCTAAAACCTTTCTTTATATCCCAGGGAAAAGAAAACATAAAAAGGTTGAGATCAAATTCTTAGTAAGGGAAAACATAGTGAACATAAAACAATCTATAAACATTTGAAAGTAAAAACTTGAACATGAAATTTAAACATCAAAATATTGAGCAAAGACATAAATCATGGAAGTACGTAAGGCATATATCATAATGGAACATCAATCATGATAAAATATAGTGGGAATAAAACATGTAATTGTGGAAACCATTCAGCACATGTTATTATTTCCATAGTAGCCAAGGAATTTCTGCCAAGACCATCTTAGTGGACAAAGTCCCTTTCTGAATCGAGTTCACTCCTCGTTTCAGTCCTATAACACTGAACCAGATTAACTTACCGTTCTAGCAATGTCTATCTCATGAGATATAAATCTTTATCCAATGCATTGGAGGGATATATAGGTACCACCCATCTCATAATGAAATTATTCTTACTTGTGCCACAACATAAACATAAATCATTTATCATAACCCAATGAATAAAAATAGGTTTCATAAACATCATCCCAACATAACATAATCCATATAAAACAAAAGGATATCATTTTATCATAAGAAAAGTGAAACCATGTAAATCATAGAGACTTTATACTTGATCCATACACATATGAAATAATATCATCTTAGATGGAAAATGGTTTTGATAAAACACTTGAAATGAATTCTTGAGGAAAATATAATTTCTTCTTCAAAATCAATTTCTTTTCACAAAATGTCATGAAATTTTAAAAGAAAAAGATTTTGTTTAAAATAGTCATGAAATCTTTTGGAGGAAGCTTCATGAAAATAATGCTTTATAAAACCTTAAAAATCCTTTCATTCCGTATAAGTTAAAAAAACATTCTCCTCGTACTTTTGTCAGAAAAGTCAAAAAGTACCTCGTAACGTAAACAAAAGAACGAATCCTTACATACCATGTAGTAAAAGTCAAAATGGGTAAAAGGGAAATTAAACATACATAAAAACACTTTTAGAAAACATGTACATGGATGATAACAATAACCCCAGTAAATACTTACGCATAAGCAATCTTGGATAAAAATGAGATTTGAAAAATTATCCCTTACCTTAGGTCTGATAGGCTTCATACGTATTCGTACCTCCTATATAATGATTTAAATAATGTCATTGACTTATTATAGAATCATATTCATTGTTATGATATTATATATGGTTCACTTATGACTTTATATTACCCGTTCTTTTGTAAACTCCATGTTAACGAGCATTTTGGGTAAAATCGTTTCATTTGTCGTCTGTGTATTGACTTGTAATTATTTATATGATTACAAAGATTATGATTACATAATTCCAGAATATAAAACATGATTAATATAAAATATATATTTAGAATATACATATATATAATAGATCTATAAATGGAAAGAAATACACCGTTCATGGATACGGTAGGCCGTACGTACGCATGAACGCTGTTTTCGATTCCTTATTGAATTGAATGGAATTAAGTGGATGACATAAATATATAAATATATATAAATAAATCCAGTATCATTATTATGTCACATATTTCATGATTACTTATTATATATACTTTATAATCATTTATGAATGATTAATCATTGAGAATTAATCTCATCGCGTCGTGGAGACGGTAGTCTGTACGTACGCACGAGCGATGATATCATTCCCATAATTGTTGAATTGGAGTGGAGTGGATGATAAGATATATCAGAATCAGTATGATGATATAATAACTATTTATAGTTATTCTTTACACCATTATACCCATCCATGTAAGTTTGTGTTGGAAAAAAAGATTACACCACGGCATGGAGACGGTATTCCGTACGTACGCACGCAGGGTGATTTCATTTTCCATAGGATGGATAGAAGGTGAAATGGGGTTGTTTCATATTTATAATAACATATCAGTATATTAGTGATACTGATTTCATTACATTATAATGAAACAACTAAATAAGAAGAAGTTGAAGATGAAAGAAGCTTGAATGAATCGATAGAAGAAATTACCTTTTCTTCGATGCACCTCTTTTAAACTTCTTCTTAGGGCACTAGGGTGGGTATTTTGAGAATACCAGTACCTCTATAAGCTTTCTAGGGAATTGGGGAAGTGAAATGGGTAGATTTTGACCAATATTCAAGGCTCAAAATGGTGTGAGTAAGAGAGGGAGGAGGTTCCCTTTTATAAGGGAGGAGAGCGGCACCTTTGGAATAACCAACAATATTATTTTATTATAAAGTCATATTCGGTTTTAATAGCTCCAAATTGAGTTATTTAAATTATAAGGTGGGTATGGGTCTAAATCCTCTCATCCAACAGAATTTAGAAACATTTAGGTTTCTATTTTAACCTTATCATTTAGATTTAACTTTAAGTTAAATAATTTTTCTTTTATTGTGTCTTCTTGTTTTCTTACACAATAAGGTTAATAAACTTACTATAACAAGACAGACAAACCCCAATTTGTTTATTATTAATATATATAACCTTATCTATGTCATTTGGAAGAACCTTATTTTTTTAGGAAAAACAAAAACAATTAATAATATAATATTTCTTTAAAAAACTATTTTATGTCAATTTTGACACTATTTGGTAATTGATTTTTGTGAAAATCTTAGCAGAATGATTAGTTCGAAAAAAGTTAACTAAATCAATACTAACATGTCATATTAACCTAGTAAATTAGTTTAATTCATAAAAAGTCTCAAATTAAATTTATTCTCATATTTATAACATCAATTATGTTAATATTTCATTAATAGGATAATTACGGCATCATCATTGTGTCATAAATAAATTAATTTATTTAATGTCTAAAAATTATAAATAAAATACCATTATGTATGAAATAATTTTATATTTCTAATGAATATTTATAGTCAAATTTATCTTATGTATAACCCTATATTAAAAATGTTTTATTTATTAAACTTTGATTTTAACTATTGTAACTATTATTTAAATAAATAATATTAAATGTCCTAGTCTATTCGATGTGGGCCTAAATGGTAATATTTTAGTCCTAAGGTTGTTTTTTGTCTAATTACACTTATCTAATAGAATTATTACATGTGTCAGAGTTATTATAATATCATTTTTACCCTTAATTACTCTATTTACTTTTAACCGTGGTAAAAAAAGTAAAAAGTTACTATTCACCAAAAAATATTTTCATCTCATTGAACCACATTTTAGTCCTTGATATTAACCGTGTTTCTCAGATTTTTGAAATTCCACTCACAGAAGTGGTAAAATTAAGTTTTATGTGAATTTTCAAATATTCCTAGGAGATGGTAAAAGACGGTGAAAAGTTCAATAAAATTTATATATATCTAAAATTATTATAAAATGACTCCAATAAATTACATTGAACTTATATAGGTATTATGTATCAATTTTTACCTAAAATAAAATAAATAATTATTTAAATAAAAATTCGGTTTTTAAATAGTAACCCAGTGTTTTCACTATTCATCAAAAATTGAAACTTTTTAGAAAAATACCAAAATTTCACCCTAGGCTAATTTCAATATTCTGAATCCAAAAATGAAGTCCATTTTGAAAGATGAAATTTAAAAAATTTCAAAAAGTGGTTATTACTATTCATAACAGTTAGTTTTAATAATATTTTGATTGCATGTCGTTGTTTAGTGAAACTCGATATTGCGTACAACACACGCTATCGTGGAAGGTTGTGATTACATGTAATTCAAACCAAGTCAAGGATTCGTGTAGTGCAAGCTCTTTTTGCTGTAGCGTACAATACAAGACATCAATAAAATTAAAAAGAAGATTTTTCATAAAATCTCGGGGTGTTACATGTGTCGTTGGTTATATGGCATTGGTTGAATGGTCATGAAAGGATTTGTCGCTTATTAGTTATTTATGTTGTATGTGTCATCCAGGTTGATCTAGATGGTGATACCCTCATAAGTCTTTATCCACTTAGTTGAATGGTAAATCCATTGTGATGGATCAACATTTAATAAAACTAGAAAAGGATGATGACAGAAGTGTGCATTCAACTTTATAAGATTTTAGAATTTAAATAGATTATAATACAAATTTACTTTTCGTAATATGGTTTTCTTTTCCATGAAAATCCTTATCTCTTTTGGGGCCTTGATGGGTTTTTCGAATCCACTCTTGGTTTTTTGGATTTATTCACTTCTATAGAGAGAAGGGCATAGAGGTTCACAAATAATAGCATATTTTAGAATCCTATTTATTCATTTTAATATGTATATTAGATATGGTGGGCCTCATGATGATGTTCGTTTGTTTTCTAAGGTATCAATCACCATAGAAATAAATAAATTTCCTATTATTCAAGTTATGAATAATTGGGATTGAATTTATTTAATGTATTTACATGTTATGTAAGTATGAGAAAAATATTAATCAAATAAATATTATTTTAATATTCATGTTTCGTTTAATATTAAGTATTAATGGAGTGTTGAGTTAAATGGATCAGTTTTATCACGTAATATATTTTATATATATTTTAAGTATGTGTTAATATTGTAAAAATAACGATAGAGTTTAGTTTTTCATAATAATTTATTTAGTGGATCTTAAATAAACATGGGCTGGGGAACCCAACTGGGTATTTAAGAGTTCCACTACAAAGAAAGAGCGCATCTCTTCAAACGTACTATTTATTCATTTAGAATGATAGCCTCTCTCTCCTCCCAAATTTTAGATAGACGGTCTCTCCCTCTCAAGTGATGATCAATGAAAACCACCGTGTAATGAAGGCAGAGGATCGGGGTGATTGTCGGGGAATCAAAAGAATCATTGGATCTCCTCACTAGTACCTAGAATTCAATCCTCGATGTTCTAGTAAATTTTGATGTGGCGAGGCACCTCTTCTCTGGGTTGGCATGGCATTGGCGTGGATCGGCATTGGCTTTGGCGCTTCGACTTCGACTCTGGAGAGATTCATCATGGTCTGACTTCTTGGACTGGAGTCGACACGACTCGTCGAAGGCTTCGGTTCGCTCCCAACATCATCCTCCGGTGTGGTCCGACATCGTATATGGTTCATCATGGAGGGGGAGGATCTTTTTTCCTTTTACAGGTTCGGAAGGGTTTTGTGGCGTTGCCGCCGCTGGAGGTTCGCTGATCCTCCTCACTGTCTCTATCTTCCAGTGTGCGGCTCAGATCTATCCTCTTCAGGATGCTTATACAGACGGTTGGGGATTTCTTGTGGATGGTGGCAGGGTTTTTTTTTCCAATGGTGGATATGATGATTGGTGCAGGTCTTTTGGTGTACGATATTGTCTTTATGTGCTAATGCTGGTGACTTTTCTTCTCTTGCACATGTATTGTTGAAGATGGATGGATGATTTCTGAAAAATTGATTTGTTTGATGTCGAGGATTTGAATTTCATGTTGTGTTAAAGGCTTTGAGGAATGATGTAGTCCCTATAGTGATAGATGGAATTTATTTGTGAGTTTGATTTGTTCCTGATGGTGAGAATTTAGTGCAGCCAGACATGTTCATAGGAACATACCCTATAGAAGGATTTAGAGCTGGTGGTTCATATTTGCAGTGCTTTTTGGATTTGGTTGTTTGAGATGGTGTGGCATCAGCCATCGGATCGAGCCTGTGCTTTGACCCAAGACACTTGCTATCCAATTAGCTCTGTAATGATGAAGAACTTCAACATGAACAAATCTGATGGGGAGGGGTGACTCTCATTGTCAGTCTGATTTTTATCATTGTGTCCTTTAGGCATGATTTGTTTTAAGTCCCTGTTGTATTTTGGGTTCCCTCTTCTTCCCTTAAAAGAGGGATTTATCTAATAAATAAAAAAATTGAAGGACTTCCGACCGTTGGATTGATGGATGTATGTTTTTATTAGAACTGACATGCTCTATACAATTTATGGGACATCATCCAACCTTACTGGATCTTGAATTGTCAGCGATAACAAGTTTTGTCATCCCGTCAATTAAATGTTGTTAAAAATCCCAAACCCAGCAGCTTTCGATGTGGGACCAAGTTCTATAAATTTTAATCAGAGTGATTATGTAAATTTTCTATTCCTAGAAATATTATTTTTCCTCAATATTATGTAGAGAGTTTGATTTCAGTCTTAACGGATTAGACAACAGGCTGATCTAATTTCGAATTAGCAATTTATGACTATTCTAAATTTTAGATTCAGATCATGTTTGCGTTATGAACTTGGGTAATAAAATTTCTAATAGTTTATTTTTTATATCGAATCGACCATGTTTTGATCCATTTTTGTTCATCCCAAATAATTTTAAATTATATGTAAACTATAATTTTACAATTTTAGGATTATCAGAAAAAATTTATTATTATATTAATATATATTTTTTATTATTATTATATTATAATAATAAATTATTATATTGGTATAATATTTATTATTATTATTATATTTAGAGGTTAAAACATAGACTTTGGACGTTTTTTTGTATGGAATTCGACACGTGTTAAGAAAAGGTGCAAGTTAGGGGTGGGAATGACTTTGTTGGAGTGAAAAAAAGAAGAAATATCGAATTTAAAATAAACTAAAAAAGAAAAATGATTAGGGGACGCTTGGCCCCCCTCTGTTCCACACCTTCTCCGACATGACCAAGGTAGTTAAAATCGCGAGTCAACTCATAAAATCATACCAGTTTACGGATTCAGTCATCTCCCCGTTTCAACTCGCCGACAGATTCGTTTATGAGAAAACTCATCTTTAACAATGGAAACTCGAGATGAACTAGTTGATGTGAGCAGATTAGCCTTAACAAACGAGTAAGTTTTTCTAATCAAAGATTTAAGGATTATTTAAGCCAACTTGATGTGTGGCATGCCTATAACTAGGGTTTTGAATTTTCATTTCTTCCCCTTTCCACGTTGTTTACCAAGAAATTTGGTCTTCTCCTCTACTCCTTAGGCAGTGTCGTTTACTAGGGTTTTTCAATTCCATTTCTTCCCCTCTCTGCACGGCCTTCCTCGCACCCTGGTCTTCTCCTATGCTCCTCCAGTAGTACTTCTCAAGACAGAAATCAAAAACTACCAAAAGTACAGGTTACAACTACTTGCTCGATTTCCCCGGCACTGTATCGACTTCCCTCCTTCAATGTTGAGTTCTGATTCACCTCTGATTCGACTCTGCCATGGTGCTGCTTCACCGGATTGTGTGTTTTGGTGTTGAAATCGGATTTCTTGATCTGTTTTTTGGTTTATAATTTATTTAATTCGATCTACAGTGTAAATTTTATATTTACCGCACATGATTTTAATTTGAATTTATTTAATGCCACAATTTAATATTTTCTAATGTGAATTTTTGGTTTGAACAATTTTATTTTTTTATTTTAATTGTTATTGACATGATACTAATTGGTAGTGTGATTTGAATCGGTGTAAATATATTGGTTTGTTTCCTTTTGTAATTTTTTAAATGTTGAAGTGATGATATCAAATTTTTTTTAAGTGATTTCATAAATGTTAGTGCAATATGATACTGTGGATCAGGTTGAAGAACACTCTTATGTGTCTACGAGTTGAGTCTGTAAGTCCATTTAACTAACATCGAACGAGTCTAAGTAGACTCTCGAGTTTAACTACCTTGGACATGACACAGAAGGCCAGTCGACTCCTTCACAACGGAAGACCACCGACCCTGAGGGCGCATCACCCCACCATCACCCCTTTTTCCTAGCACCGCCGCTATCTAGAGATGCTATAATATCACCAAGCAGCCGTCTCCATGGACAATCCATCTTGGTTAAACACCCCCTCATGCTTTGGCCGCCTCTCTGCCTATCAACAGTTCTCCCACACCTGCCTCCATCAGAAGGACACCCCAAAAATGGGGCCGCCTATCTTGATTTTCGCCACCCTCATCCCTCCTCATAGAGTGATTGGCTTACTAGGGCATCCTCCTTCTCAGTCACAGCCTACTCAAACAGTTTATCGGCTCATCCACCTTCCAAATTTGGTGACCCGCACAGCCGTGTAGTGTCTTCCCAAAACACTGACCCCTAAGAGCCGACGACCACCTCTCAGAAACGGTCGGACCCCAGGGTCATGGCACCCTTCATCCAAGCTATTCCCATTCCACACTCCTCTATTCTAGAAACCATCCTCAAAGGTGTTTTGCAGCCAGATCTCACTATGAAGGTCAGGCTTGTGGTCCATTGGCTTTTACCAAGTTGGTTATGCCGTGAGATAACCTATACAAGGCACGAAACACCTCAAATGTGGTCCTGGAAGGTCTACACAACATGTAATGGTTTTCGGCAGACCTTCCTGACCTAGATAAGCCCAAAACATTATTAACACAGCCAGTTATGGAGGTGAACAAGTTCAGCGTTATCTTTAATGGGCCATTGCACTGTTTCTGGGCCCAATCATTTTTAAATTAATCACAATTAATTTATTTTATTTTTAAATTAAATAAATTAATATTTTTATTTTGATTTATGTTTTTTACCCATGTCAACATCATTTAATTTTGGTGAATTAATTTAATTGATTAATTAATTTAATTTTGGTATGAAATAAAACTAATTAGTGGAACGATAAATAATTATATTATTTGAATTATTTTGTTCATTTAATTTCAATATTTACCCCTCTTTCTTATTTACTGGAATTTATTTTTAATCACAAGTTATTCTTCCCACCTAACTGTCTTGAGAATTAAGACATGTATGTATGCATTTAATTATTTATCGAAATAATTATTTTACTGTGCGCAATGTTTGTAATTAATTAAATGGTGATGTTCGTATCATCATTATTCTCATTAAATTTGTATTAACATGAGTGTTTCCATTCCATATGATATACATTTACACCTATAGCCTCCCTTACCTGCACGTGACTATTATTGTATATAAGAGGAAGGTTGTGTACGTTGACCAAGACGATGCAAGATATATATGTACCTCTGCCAAGATGAGGTGACACCCTAGAGTAGATGTAGACATACAATATGGTGGTTAGCTGCGTCAAAAGTCAAGAGGTGGCTTAGGTATGATGCACCTAGGTCATTTAGATTCTCAAGACCAGCCGAGTAGAAGTTTACCTATATGCATTTATTTATAGTTTTATGCATTTTATAATAGCCGGAGACATACATAAAATAATAAATAATAATATTCATAAATAAGTGGTGTTTTTTATAATAATGATTCTTTATGACCATGAAAAAATATATGAACAAGATTAATATAAATAGATTACATTCGTTGAGGAAAATCCACAAAATTGTTAATGTAAAACTAGGTCATTATCACCTTCGATCATTCAAATTTGTATAAAACTAGGTGTTTGAGGTACCAGTCATGCAAAATATGATGGTTTCTTATACTACCAATTAATTATTATGAGAGTGATGGGTTAAATTAACTAAAATTTTAGTAAACAACTCACACAATCTATCTCTTGGTAATTTTAGAGGAAATAATTGAGTAAACCGTTTAATGATTTTAGAATCATAGACTTCACTCAACAGATCAAAGAACCATGAGTTAATGTATTTAGAAATTAAAACTCTTACATTGATCCCTCTGAGTAGTGGTATGTCCATATCTTATATACTATAATGGGAATTTCAATGATCCTTTTCAATAGAATACTTAATCAACAACATATTCTTTAATCTGGTACAATGGTTTCTAGGAATTTTATAAAAATAGTGGGAGACATTTGTTGTCTAAATTAATCAGTTATCTCTGATAAGGTAATCACATAAAAGTACTAATCTTCTAAAGATTATTTTTTTAGAAAAAAATTGATTCAATACTACAAGTAACAAACTATGATAAATATTGGTCAAAGATAAATGTCCAAACTAGCACAAATTTCCAATTGTAGTACATGCACTTGCACATAATTCTACTATATCAGAAATTCAATGTCATGGAGTCCCAACCTGTTAAGACACCATAGGAACATAGGGTGTGATATTGCTTAGAGGAGACTCATCTTTAAAGAAAATTATAGTTATTTAATAATGATATCATCAACATCCAATGTTAGTTGTGGTCGCTACATTAGGAAAATGATGATAAGAACATTTAGACTCATCTTTGAGATGATTGTGTGGAGAAACTGAAGAAAGATTTGAATGTTATTATTACACTCCCTTTGTGTAAAGTGGAACAAAATATATGATCTTTCAATGCATCCAATTCTTATATCAATTTTTCCCACTTACTCAAGTTATGATTAAGGATACCAACAAATAGTATTGAGTAAGATCTTAATTACTTTTTATGAATGCTTCTCAATGTAATAAGAATATTAAATAATGTACCATCTTTAGTTATTAAGGTGATTAAATTGGAAGAAATGAGAAAAGGCCAGTGGCCTGTGTAACACCAATAGAACATTTCCAATGTATTTTAATGACGAGGTAGTTTATTTAACAAGAGTTTATTTGTATCACTTACTTGAAATAAATTTATGGATGTTTACAATGCAATAAATAGAATAAAATAAGAAATAACTTGCTTCTTATTCAGTGTATATTAATCAATTAAAATGTATTGTTTCTGATATACATTGTGGTGATTAAATATAGTTTGTCTTTCACATAGGTTTATTGAAATATAGTAACCATGTAATTATAGAAAAATTTTAGGAAGTAAGGTGTCTTCTCCAAGAATGTGAGAATGGGTGATTCCAAAGTCATTAGTGAGAAACAAACAACTTATTATTTCCAAGTTAATGATTCTAGTTGACCAAGTTGTTGAGTATAACCAAAACATTTAACTCATATTCCATATATACGTGATGAGAAATTATTCCATGTTTAGGAATGACTGTTTTTTATTGTAACATACTCAACAAAACTGTTTAGTGGTACTTGAATCATAGGAAATAAATTAAGATTATAAAAAATTTAATACTTCTACCCAATTGTGGATATATAATTCTTTTGTCAATAAAAACTAAAATGATGTCAAGGTTATACCTAGAATGGTATTTTTTCTTGGAACATCTAAACACCTTTGGTGTTATCAACATCATAATTTTGGACAAAGAAACATTTAGAAATAATTGTATGCCATAAAGCTTTTGGAATCGGTTCAACAAGTGAACGTCAACTATTCCAAATAAAATTTATCGTTAAATATTCTTCATAATATTAATTTATGTTATTAACGAATTTTATAATGAAGTATAAGAATGGTTAGAAGATATAAGTGTATTGAGATCATTACACCGACGAATATCTTGACCAGGAATTTGTTGATCATGATAATGCATCTTAGAGTAATTCCTAAATTTACATTACCTTATCCACATCACGGTATTGATGATAAAAATCCGGATCAATGACGATTAATACATGTTAGCATTGATAAAAAAATATAATGTGGAGTTATCCCTAAAATGTGATTTTATACCTCAATGTAATATTGTAAGAAGTATCAATGTTACAACATGTAGTAACTTCTATCAAATTTCAAGATGTTCCTTCTGAAAAAAGGAAAAATCCCATAAATTTTATTCCAATTTAAAATGAAAAATGGATATCATATGTGTTATAGTATGAAGAAAATCCATTATGTTGTAGGACATGTGTAAAATATCCAATGTTATTGTTTAGATAAAAACAAACATGAATCAACCTATACACATGGTTCTTCTAAGTAATTATCCTAATAGTTTCATTTGATATTACCTAAATCCATAATATATAAAAGTTTTTTTTTAAGTGATAGACTATTTTTATATATAAGGATGGACATTTCAACTTGAGATAGTGGGGTAAATATTGATAGGGTTTTATTCGATGCTATAGATGCAAAAATGGTTGTCATAGGAACAAATTCCACATGTAAATGTGGAAGGGGAATGTTATAAAGACACATACTATGTTGGAAGTTTAAACCAATTATTATGGTTTTTTCAATTCACTTTGGTTGTTGATGTGTTATTCATTGCGAAAAAAAATTCATAAAATTAGCAGTATATAGAAATAATTTAATATTTAAAATATCAATTAAAATTCAATAATGGATTATATATATTAAAGTGCCAAGGCAGAATATATATTGATTACTACGGTGGGTATTCAAGTGAGTTGATACATGGATGGTACAAGAGAGGTACCAGTAAGGCTCGATTAGAAATAACTTTTTAGTACACATAAATATATTAGAGTTTTACTTGTAATATAACATTTCTAAGATCATTTTATTATCCATTGCATGTTAGGATCAAATTTAATGGAAGGTGTCTAAACCACACAACAAAAAAGGGATGATTACATCGTATGATTCCAATAATGGTTTCAAGTTACATAATTCCAATTTAGGTTTTATGTAAGAAACATGATCATAGAGAATTCACATGGAATGAATCTTTTCCATGTGTCTACCAAAGCATAGTGGGAGTGCCAATGTTTCCAAGGTGAAATATGTTCGACAATATATATGAAACAGATATTGATATTACTGTTATTTAAGACCAGAATGAAAATAATTCTCCAATTATTGACATAAAGTATCAACCTATGTTCTAGGGTACATGATCTACTGATCTACATCTAATAGTTTCTTGGACCTAGTAAATCATGCATATATTAACATTTTATTTACAAAACTACATGTTTGAACAATTCAAGTGATGATTTTTTCCAATGTAACATGGAATAATCTCTCTAAGTTAATGTTAAGATCATGGGAGAAGGTTAAATTAGTGAAATGGGTTTCATATTCTTCAGTTATTTATCAGACATGTATTCCATGATATGTACAGATTCTCATATTCTCATCATATACATTATAGTATGCAAATACCAGTTGTATTTAGGAGCTCTGTAGGTGTAGATGTTAGAACTGTCATCTAGTACTTCGTAATGTACAAATGATATGTACATGGAGTAAGAAGAAGCAGTATGCAAGTTTTTCCAATGACATAAAATAGTATTTCATAGATCAATTTCATCTTGTATCATAGTTAGGAAAAGATTATGATTGTATCATGCTTATAATATCTAGTTGTATTCATGCCAACTAATACTGATTATGTTGTAGCTTCTAAGGAAACTAATAAGAATTTATCAATCTCAAAGATTTGTTCCAGTTCTTGGGATTTCTCCAAGTAAAGTAAAATCATAATAAATATTGTGATATTCTTATTTGAAAAGTTGTCAAGTTATGAATATGGAAAAAATTAGTATTCTCAGGGATACCATCTCTTGAGAAGTCTTACTCAAGGAGATGAGGTCACATATAACAGAATAGCCATGTAGCAGAAACATAGGAGACCCAACTATTAAATTTTCTACTCTGTATAAACATGATTCTTATCATGTGAGTAGCTAAAAAGAATGGTTAGAATGTTTGATCTAGTGCATGTGGGAGTGTGAAAATAGTGGGTTCTTTTGACCCAACTATGTAGTAATTTTAATTTCTATATCGTGTATATAGTTATCTATACATTATGTATTCTAACCATTATAATGTAGTATTTTCTGCACCCACTATTTAATGGTAATGTCTAAGGTTAATTGTTTTTTAATAATGTTATCAAAAATCCCACTTTATAATGAAAAACTTTAGATACTATGACATTAAACTAGAACAATGGTCATATAGACTAGATATATCATTCTGACTGGACATAGTATATTTTTGACTATCAGGTGAGGGGGATCATAATAATTGAGACTTCTCCCCATGAATTTCGCACATGGTGATCTCTAATATGGAGATCACAAGGACATCCACACAAATAGGAACACCACATGTTTTGGGTTTCATTGGTTGTTCATATCTACCGACATGTCTACTAGTATCATGACTTGAGACCCTTACCAATGTGTATTATTTGATGGCATACATTGATGCAATAAAAAATACATGATATTGAAATAGTGGTGAAATAGATTTTACTGGATGCATCGTTGATGGCATGACACTAGTTGAATGGTCAAGAAATGATTTTTTTCTTTTGGGTTATGGAAGTTGTATATCTCAGTCCTAGATGATTAGGATGGTGAAACATTGATAAGTATTTGGCCACAAAATTTTAAAGCTAAATCCATTCAGATAGATCAACAAATAATAAGGCAAGAATATCACAATGACACATGTGTGCTTCCTCATTTATGATATATTATAAGACAAAGATATTATAATAAAAAATTAACATTCATATGGTGGTTGTCATTTCCATGACAATACATATCTTCTTAGGTGCCTAGATGGGTTGTTGGACTCCACTCTTGTTCTATGGATTTTATTCACTGCTATCGAGAAAAGGTCTTAGAGGGTCACACACAATAGTGTATTTGAAAATCCCCTCTATTCTCTCAAATATGTATTTTGGACATGGTGGGCCACCATAGTGTCTGAGTATTGTCCTTGGAATCGATCACCAAATAAATAAATAAATCACAATTATTAATGTTATGAATAGTTGGGATTGAATATATTTAATGTATGAAAATGTTATGTAAATATGAGTAAAATATTAATCGAATTAATAATATTTTAATTTTCATGGTTTCTTTAATATTAAGTTGGAACAACGAGTCAAGTTAAATGGATCAGTTTTATCAGATGATATTATATATATATATATTATAGGTATGTGATAAAATAGTTAAAAATTATGTATTTTAGTTCTTCATAATTATTTATTTAGTGGATGTTAAAAAACTGGGGGTAGGGAACCCAATATGGTGTTTAAGAGTTCCACTATCAATAGAGAGAGAGGATCTCTTCCAACGTACAATTCATTCATTTATAATGATAGCCTCTCTCTCCTCCATAATTCTTGTGATAAAGTCTCTCCCTCTAATGTTATGATCCATGAATACCTTAATGTAATGAAGGAAGTGGATCATGGTGATCTTTGGGTTGTCGAAGGCCTTTTCGGATCTCCATACATGCACTCAAAATTCAATGATCAGCATTACAATATAATTTTCATGTCCGTGTAGATAAACTAGAGGGTTCCTACTATATCTCTTTCTAGAAATGATCACCGTCGATGGGTTTCAGTTGAGCGTTACATCAAATTTGAACATGTATGTTTTCATTTTAATTTAAGTTTTCTTTATAATTTACATGGGATCATCGGATTTGACCATGCATGGATCATCAACAAAGACAAGTTCTCTCATCCTATCGAAGAATTTGTTTTAAAATTTCTTTGTCCCACTAGCATCTACCGCAGGACTTGGTTCCTTCAAAAAATTTCCTTAGGCAGGGTACATGTTGTGTACATTTCAAACAAGATGTGTGCAATGGATTTTACAATCCATGTCTGGATGAGGAACAATCCCAGGTGGGACCTTAAAGGTACACACCATGTACTAGGTTACACACACTGTGTAATCTTCCATTACTACCCTTTTGAGGGTTTTTATGTTTTTTTATTCAGAGTCATAATTTGGTAGAAGATGAGTCCATTTTTAGAAGTTTTCCACACATTATATAACTGTTACAAAAATGGGGTGAATTGAGGAATCCTATGGTGTGTTTTGGAAATTCTTACTAAATGGAGTTGTTCTACCTACTATAATAAAATCCAATCATATATAAAAACTGAGACCTATTGATATATGATAATAAATGATCTATCTCTCATGAAAGATTCCTCTATATATATCCCCTTAAGTTTTTCATCCTTCTGAGATCTCTACTTCTTACCTAATAGGTTGGGAGATAAGTTATTTAGGCATCCCTTGTTGGATACCTCTTCTTAAATTTTAACTTAGAGGACACCATGAATGGTTATTCTATATTATCCCTGTTATCTAGGATACAATATCAGATTCCTTTTCCTAAATAATTTTCATGTATATAATGTAGGATTCACATATTTAGTCACCATATTAGGACCCCTTGTGGGATTCCACCACTTACCACCATAACTAAGGATCTCGAGTTGGATGCCATCACATATGATCAAACATGGTTGATCACATGTAAGATCCCCCACCCACTCACTCTTTTATTATGAGGATGCCAAGACAGATTCCCTTTCCTATGATGCCCTCTAGGATCCTGATTAGGATTCCTCTCTTAAAGATCGATCTTTGGGACCCCATGGATGCCCCCATGTTTGGATGGACCAGAGAGAGTGTTTTGTGTTTGGGTATAGAACATAACAGACACCATATTATAACCAGTACCAAAATTGGTAGAACAATGGGTTGTATAAATGATGGAGGTGTTTGGTGTAAGTACATCCTCGTTATTTTTTTCACCATAATTTGGTTCTTGATGATGAATATATGGTTTCCAATAGTTTTTGGTTTATTAAGCTGATAGGATTGACCTAATGTGATTCTTGATAGGGATTTCTTGAGGTACATCCCAGAACCTGGTAGTTGATCATTTCTTATTTTTTATATGGGATCATGGTCTTTCACTGATGATAGGAACATGGTATGATACAGATTTGGGGACTCCTAAATTGATCATGCTGATAATGGAGGTTTTGCGATGTGGAACCAATGAACCACTTGCACTCCATAGATAATTCTACTCTAGAGATCTAGATTATTTGGATTCCTTTAAAATTTATACTCCTTGTATTTGGTTTATTTAACTAATTTTGATTCAATGGAAATTTTGAATCCTTGGATAGAGTTTATTTTTCTCATTTTGATTCCTTAGAAATTTCTAATCCTTGGATCTGACCCAATAGGATTCCTTCTGAATTTATACTCCTTGGATGTGACCCAGTATAATTCCTCATAAATTTATACTCCTTAGATATATTTTACTTAGATCTCATAGATTTCATTGGCATTTCTACTCCATGGATACAACATATTTTGATGCCTTGGACATTTTTACTCCTTCTGTGCTGGAAATATTATTATGATACATGATACATCCTTCCAAGTCCATAGTTTATAGTGTTTAATATTTACAGTATTGAATTTTGATATATGGAATCCATTAAAATAGTGATTAGTGGAATGTATATGTGAACCTAGGGATGGGATGTGTATCCCAATGTGGTGTGGTAGCTTGTTCAGAAACATTTCTGGTATTGACCGAAGTAGGTATTCTAGATCCAGATTATGGTCCTGATGATCAACATAATGATACATGGCTTGATTGGTATGAAATATATCTTAAATCCTAAGTAATAGAATATCCATTTGATCAGATCACATGTCCAGGGATTTACTATGTACTGAGTTATTTTTTATTTTCCTCCTTAATTATATTATTATAGACATGAAAACAAGGATATTTATTTATTTATTTAAGGGGATATACATATACATATAAATGCATAAATAATTTCATAATATATTTAATTTTGTTTTCAAAATTGGGGTAACATACCCAAGAATCAGTTGTGGAATAATTCTATTATATATATAGATTCTCTTTTTTTATCCTAGATTTACTGATCATATTTATTGAGAATGCACTTATGGAAGCATATTACAGGTGCATCATTGTAGTGGTCTGGTGAGACTATTTATCACCCCTATATGATCACCCCAGTGTGAATGAATAATGTATTTCTTTATTTTAGTTTGATCATACATTCGTGATGGATAGGGGAGAGGCCTAAGATTTCATGGTCGAGTGAATCTCCCCATGTGGATTCATCTTATCATAAGGGTGTAGTTTTATAGGATCTTGATACAAGGTCTGTAGTATAGCATAGAGCTTCTAGTGGATCCCTATAAATTTATTTAAATTTAATTTATGTACTCTTGTATGTATGGTCGGTCCAATGGGTGACCACTATTGTAGGTATGACATGGATTTTCAGGATATTATTGAATCTCATTAATTGTTATAGCATGTTCAATTTAAATTTATTTACGTCATATAAAATCTGTTTATTTACTTCCTTGGATGATAAATAGTTATTTTACATTTTTGTTTACTCTAATATGAGGGAATAGTCTCTCCATAAGGCATCCTTGGCCTTTTATAGTAGTCAAATTCTTATGATATATAGAGAGACATGCATGAGCCCCTGTAATGAACAAGCTAAAATAAAATATTTAATGGAATCCAGCTTGGGATGTGACACTTAAATATTATGATCTGGCTAATAATTATTCCCTCGGTGATAAATCTCAAACTCATAACTAGTTTATAATCATACTAAAGTGGAATAAAATGTTGTTATATGTTTATATTAGTGTCACTATGGGATCATATACATATATAAATTTCACTCATGAGACCCAATGTTCTTTATTATCTATATTGACTCTATTATGTATATTAATAATGTGATAACTATATCTAGGATTCATGTTTCACAGTAAACACTATAAAATGAGATTAAAAAGGAACTCTACATGTATACCTTTATACTTTATTACATTTCTTATTCAATTCCAAAGGATGAGATAAATAACAGTTGGTTTTATATTATATTGATCAAGTGGTGGATAATTCTTATCAAATACTATATTTTTTCATCATATATGATATTTATGACCTCTCGGGCTTTATGAGAATAAATGGGGAAGGGCATGAGCATATATAATTTAGTGATGTGTAATTTAGTTATCAATGAAAATGAATAGTATTTAATGTCTATTAATGAAAAATCAATTTTTTGGGGTTATTATTTATTCAATGAAATAGTTTGAATCACCTTTATGTGGTGGTTTTTTAAAACCACCACATTTACCTATAATGTAACTTATTTCACAATGTTTTTAGGAACTATTGAAACTATATAGTGGTAGTTTATTTGTTGTGATTTTTATTTTAATAATTTTTATGTATATATATATATCAATACTTTTTTTATATAGACCTCAACTAGGATAGACATGGATTAACCCAAATCAGATCTATATAGACCTCATTTGGAAAAATGAAACAATATTTCCACCATGAATTATCTTCCCATCATAGATTCCCGACCACACTAGCTGGTTTGATCTGGCTTCCCAACCCACTCAAACTGACTAGACCATCTACCAGCATGGCCTTGGCATAGTCCCCTTGCTAGACCAACCCACATAGCAGGCCCATATATATCCTTTCTACCCATCGGACATAGGATGATCCACATCCCCATGGCGATAAATACCTAAAAAAATCCTAATATTTTGTCACATGTTTGAATTTAAACTAATGCCTCTCAACTGGGAGTCAGGTATAAATCCCCTATGCTGAAAACCAATTTATAAAACTACATTCAAATCATTATGTTAGGGTGAAATTATGAATATATAAATATATAAACATAAAATAGTCAAACACCCTTTTCACATTTCACTATGTTAGGTACCAGTGACATGTCAAGAAACCCAAATCGCATGCCTAGAAGGCCCAAAATATATAAAACCCAATCAAAAGACATGAAGGCCCATAATAATCATATATAAGTCGGAGGCCCTACAGTGAAAGTGGGGAGTTTTTTATATGTTTTCTAAAAATTATTTAAATCAATTTATAGGTAATTTTTTTAAACTATGTATGAATGGTTGATGGGGTCCTACCTCATTTCCCCAGATCTATGACATGGAAATGGTGTGTGGGGTGTTGGTCGCCTTCTTTTTAAATAGAAATAGAATGGTGGAATGGGTTGTGTTCTTGTCGCCTAATGTAAAGGAAAAAAGCAATTTTTCCCCAATCTCATTTCCTTTAAAGACCTATTAAATGGTACCCCCATATCCTCACATTAAATCTTACTCTTATCTCAACATTCCACATCCTCTCTCTTTATAAGAAGACTTCTTCCTATGCGGTTGACCTAGTGGTCTAGAAGTAGTCCTGTTTTATTTGTGAATTAAAATTAATAGGTATATTCTTATTTACTTTAAAGTTATTTGTTTAGTAAATTGAACTATTTTTACTTAGTTCTAAATATGTTATTTATTAAGTAGATTAGTTAGTTCTATATAGTTTAGAAAAAATAGTTATTATTAGTAATGATTAATTATAGATTAATTAATTAATCACATAGGATTAAAAATGATTAAATATAATGATTAGTTAATTATAATTAACTAAGAACTAGCATATGATCAAATTTTAATTAAAGATTAATTGATTATGTATTAATTAATGTTTAACTACTAATTATATAATGTTTAAATAATGATTTAATAATGATTAGGTAATGACTAAATATTGATTGAAGAATGATTAATTGTTTATTAAGGGATGATTAATGGTTGGTTAATTTATGATTGTGGGGTGATTAAACAATTTTTAATTTATTTTTAAATCGTGGTTAATGAATATTTAACAAATAGTTATGAATTGTCTAACTAATAGTCAATAAATGCCTAACTAATTGTTAATAAATGTTTAACTAATGGTTAAGAAATGTTTAAATAATGGTTAAAAAATGTTTAACTAATAATTATGTATTTTTTAACTAATGGATAAGTAATGTTTAATTAATGGTATTGTAATGATTAGTTTAATATTTTAGGATATAAGAAAATGTTCTATAAATTTTTCCCTATAATGATAATGTGGTTATCTAAGAAATCAAACCCCTAAATATATACAAAAGAGTGGATGTGACTCTAACAAAGATGTATATAAAAGTAACAACTCCAATAAGGTGTCTCGAGCCTAGATAAAGGTAACCAAGTACACGACAATGGGGCTTGTTTCACACATGGGTTGACACTCCCGAGGGAAATGATGTATATGATTCCCATTTTTTAAAAAACTATAGAGATTCCATCTGGATGATTAAAAATTTTACTAAGAAATATAAGTATCATATTTTAGTATATAAGAAGATGTTTAAAAATTTTAGCACCATAATGATTATATAGTCAACCCTCAGTATCAATGGTATATATAGAATGTTTTGGAAACTTAGGTAAACAAGATTAAAATACTAAATAATGTTATTTATCATTGATAAAATGACATTTATAATCATATAAAGTGAATTGTAGAATAAAAAAACATTAAATAACTCATAAAGTATTTACACAATAAAAAGAAATACCATGATTTTTAAATGTAATGTGGTTTGGATATGATGATCCTCACATAGTATGTGAGGTAAAATCCATCCTACTTCCAGTTGTTAGTGAATAACATCCCAAAAATGTATTTAATTATCTTTCAAATATTGAAAATATTTCATCCTTCCAATGACATCTATGATAACATATACA
Organism: Viscum album; assembly: GCA_963277665.1. Lineage (NCBI taxonomy): Eukaryota > Viridiplantae > Streptophyta > Magnoliopsida > Santalales > Viscaceae > Viscum > Viscum album. Next base: position 896,440,497 of record OY728143.1, on the reverse strand, counting down.
ATATTTTAATAGAATGACAAATAATTTTAAAAAATATCCAAAGATAATTACATAACATTTGAATATGTTATTATAATTTCAATTGAAAATAAGATGGATTTTACATCACTTTTGAAGTCTGGTTCATCTCATCTAAAGAATGTTCTATTGAAAAATATCAATGAAACTCATCTATGTTGTAAGTATTTATCAATTATTTATTGTGTTTTTTCATCTCAATTTTGCTTCATATGATCATAACAGCCATTTAATCAATTATAAAAAAACTTATTTATTGTTTTCTTCTTTTTTTAAATCAGTTTATAAAACATTATATGGCATATATTCTAATAAAAACTTACATAATGAAACATTAGTGTAATATTTTAGGGTATAAAATGACGATCTTAAATTTAAATATAATAAATATTATATTGTCTACCATCATTTTCAATTTTCATTACACTATTACAGTCTTGATCAAAAAACGTTTTTGACATAATGAGTCATGTTTTTGTGTATGTGTATTTCAACATGGAAGTTATTCAAACTAAGAAAGGAAAATATTATAGTACATAACCAACAAAAGTGGTCAATAAAACTGATTTTTTTAATTCTAAGTTAACTTCAATATAGAATTTTCAGTTCCAATTATATGGGACCTGATCAAGAGATCAGGTCTATGAGCAATAGACATTTCCAATTACCGAATACACTATTGAATCTACCATTCCCATTGGTTTTTAATGTAAATTAGGTTAAATAAATACATTTATTTTCCTAGTGGGTAAATAGTACAATGAGGGAATTATATGTTGATGTTTCTACTATAAAACAACAAATTATAGTTGTACGTAGTCATTGAATTACATGACTGGTTAAATAAGGTCGTTCCCATGAAATTAAAGATATTCCATATGATACAGAATATGAAAACCTAGATGATCTCTCTGATATTCATGTAAATCCAACATCAAATGTGGAATTTTTTAATGATGGAACCGATGCTGAAAATACTTCTGATGTGGAGGGAGAAACAGATTTTGGGGAGGCTGTTTCTCGAAATCCATTAGTTATACAATACCCATGACCCACAATAAATCATCCATCACTCTTATAATCTTTGTTGGAAGAAATATCCAATGTGACTATATTCATCTAAAATGTTCTCATTACCACAGCTAAGTTTCCAAGTGTTTTACTAGATAGGTTTAGTGACTTGGACCAAACCATATATGTTGGAAGGTATTTTCCATGTAAAGATTCATTAAAAACATGCTAAAGAGTTTTCAAATTGAGAGGAACTGTAGATACCTTGTTATGGAATTAGGCTATAAACTATACCTCGTGTAGTGTGAAATGTATGGGGATGATTGTAGATTCCTCTTTAGCGTTATTCCAGACATTGAATTTAGAGATTTTTGAATCTCAAAGATTTAGCTACCATATAAGTACATTCCTCCAAACCTGAGACAAGATCACAACTAAATGGATTCTTAGTTTGTTTTATTCATTCTTATTGAGATTATTTATACATACCAAGATGTTCATATATCCCTATTGAAAGAGAGGATACAATACAATTTTTTTCTATGGTTTTTTATAATATTCTATGGATGGAAATCCATAAAGAAATTTTGACGGTTTATGGTGATTGGGATGACTCATATCATGTGTTTCTACAATATATATCCATACAGAGACACAAAAACCAAGTCGTATTCTATATTAATATGAATTAACATGTGTCTCATGATAACTGACTTGATCAATCTCAAGTTCATTATGAGCAGTTGTACTTCGCATTCTTCCCCTATATCTCTGCATTTCATTTCGGAAAATAGTTTATACAGATTGATGGAACATTTCTATAAGTAAAATACAATGTTGTATTGTTTATTGAGGAAATAAAAGATGGAAATTGTTTTCCTATTCAACTTTCCTATTTCCAATGTGGAGATGGATAACTGAGAATCATGGTGTTTTTTTCATTAATCATCTCCAATGTCACCAGGATTCAAGGTGTCTATTTGATATCTGATTGGCATCAGACAATGAATGGGGCAATCAGTGTAGACCATGTAACATGGATTACCCAAAAAGAACATCATATGTACTACATCAGACACATTTTTATCAACATATAAAAAACATTCTATAATAAACCAATAAAGAATGAAATCACAAGGCTTGGTATGAAATATCATTTGTATTTTTTACTATTTGAATATAAAAAATAATAAATTTATGTGAAATATGATCACTTCTATGTATCATATTTTCTGGATCAATAGAGGTTTGAATAATATTTTGAACAAATTTTCAATGCAAATCAAAAATTATAGGATTATATGATGAAGATTCAAAAAAAAATGACATTGGTATATGATTGGGGGAAAAGGTACATACATGTGACCACAATAATTGTGGAGTGTATCAATGGTTTCTACAGGGGGCCTAACAAGTTACCTATAACTTCCCATGTTTAATAGATATTATATTATTTATTGAAGTACTTTATTGATAGAAAAAAACAATCTTAATATGGTTTCCAGTAGGGGATAAGATATGGAAGGCAAATTAAACAAGATATTGAAAACAACATTGATGAAGCTTCTATTTATCATGTCTTATAGTACTATTGATAAGACTCTCGGTTTTATGTTAAAGAGTGTTTCGAACCTATAACAAATAGAATTAGGGAAAATATTTTTATTACTAGAATAAAGACAATGTCAATGTAGAAACATTCAGGCCTTGTGGTTTCCATGCACACATTTCTAAACAAAATGTTCCTCTATAAACATATCACAAATGAAATATATTGATTTAGAGTACTTGATGAACACAATTTTTAATTATTATGCATCACCACAGATTGCTATTGGGAAGTTTAAATATTTTTTAATGCCTGAATGACAGTTCATAATGATACCTAACATCAACCGATTACATGAACGATGTAGAAGAAATTCCATTAGGATGAATAATGAGATGGAATGTCCTCAAGAACAATGTAAAAGTTTGAGATGTCCCATACTTCATCATAATGATCATAACCGAAAATGATGCTCTAACATTTCTGGGTCAAGTACACACTATCAGCCACAATTATATATTATCTTCATTGTGATCTAATAATATTTTCAATTATATGGTGTTAATATAATATCCTTCATTTTTAATAATTTTATGATATTTATGAAGAATTTTATAAATTCAAATGTTAATTGCATTCTATTGGAAGATGTCATTAATCAAACACTTGAAAAGAAGCTAGATTTTTACTCACATATGAATTTAGGCTCATCTCATTCAAACCATATTCTATGAATTATATTCTAACAAAAAATTATATAATGAAACAACAATTTAATATTTAATTTTATCTAAAGATAATATAAATATTTAGTGAAATAACGATTATATTATCAACCATCATTACCAATATTGGTTACACTATTAGAATCTTGATCAGAAAACATTTTTGTTGTATAGAGTTAGGTTCTCCGTAGTGTACTACTACAGGGAAGTTATTCAAACTATTAAAGGAGCTTATTATAGTCCACAAAAAAAATAGTGGTTAGCACAGCTGATTGGGTAACACTAACTAAACCTAAAGACATAATATGTGGAAAATAAACCACGATGTGGGAGGGATGGTGAAAAGATGACGGTAATGACATAAACCCATCCCATAACAGAGATGTGGAAGAAATTATATAATAATTTAAAGAGAATAAATTGAATAAAGTAATGAATGTGAAGAAAAGAATAAAGGGAAGAAAGTGAAGAAATCCCAGAATTCCATGATGCCAAAGAGGAAGAAAAATTAATGAATAATCAGTAATTAAATGACTAAATTATAATAGAATCGTGTGAGAAAATAATCATGAAACATACCATCATGTGGTATGTAACACGCCAAGATTTCATAGTAAGATGTTTTCTTTAATGTAATTTATTAACTTGCACTACACGCAACACCAAGTTCGAGCGCACCAGGACTTACCAAACTATCCGTTCAAAATTCAACAATGAATATTGTTAACTGCATTTTGAATTTTATATACTCCATAAAATTTAAAAATTCATATTATGTGTTTCTTAAACATAATATAAGAAAAAATAAAATTTTAAGATAAATGAAGTATTTTTTAAAAAATGAAATTTTCCACCTTTTAATTGAGAACCATTATTAAATCCAATATTTTACACTTTTATATATTTAATTTGAAAAAATAAAAATATTATTTATATTAGGGACATAAAAATTTAGTTTGGATAAAATTTTTTTTCTTTTTTGATAACTTTCTTATTTTGACAAATAGTGAAAATACTAAAGTTTAATTAAAACAACATTTTTAATAAAAGTAATTTAATTTGTTAAATTATATATTTGAATGGATTTGAGGTATAATTAGATTATATATTTATCATTTCATCCAATTGTAGTAATTATAATTATTTTTAAATTTCAATTAGACATATACACATATCAATCATTTGATTATTTTTAATTCCCAAAAACCCGCTTTCTGGTTTTGACATCGGAAATATTTTTCTCAATGATGTAATAAAAATTCTCTATTTTTAATTTTGTGAAATACACATCATTTTGTAATTTTAAAAATAAAAATTATCTTTGGGTGGATTTTTTTTATTTTTCTAGAAACTTTCAATTATTGTTGAATAATGAAAAACACTACGTTATTGTTTAAAACAGAATTTTTATTTAAATAATTATTTATTTTATTTAAATTTATTTTATGTCAAAATATATACATAAGACATATATAAATTCAATGTAATTCATTGGAGTCATTTTATAATAATATTAGATATAAAAAATTTATTGATATTTTTACCGTCTTTTACCCATCTTCTAGGCTTATTTGCAAATTTCCATAAAACATAATTTTACAGCTTCCATGAATTGAATTTAAAAAATCCTACAGAATAAATTGACATCAGTAATTAAAATATCATTCAATAATATGAACATAATTCTTTTGGTGAATAGTAACTTTTGAATTCTATTTACCACAATTAAAAGTAAATAGGGTAATTAATGGTAAAAATAATAATATAATTACCCTAACACATATCCAAATTCTATTGGATAAGTGAATTTAGACAAAAATAAACATTAGGAATAAAATATTTTCCTTTTGAACCACTTGGAATTGATTAGGGAAATTATTATTATTTTATTTTTAGAAGAGTTAAAAGTGTAAAATTCTATCATTAATAACTAATACATTTTAATATAGGGTTATACATAAGATAAATTAAAATATAAATATTTATTAAAAATATAAAAATATTTCCTACATCATTTTATTTTATTTGTAATTTTCTTACATTAAATAATTATATTTATTTATGACACAATGATGATCCAGTAATTACCTAATTAATGAAATATTAAAATAATTGATATTATAAATAATAAAATAAATGTAAATTGATAATTTTGATACATTACAAGAATTTTATAGATTAATATGACATTTCATGGTAGGTTTAATGTATTTTTTTTTGAAGTAATCAAGTTGATATGACTTTATCAAAAACCAAATACTAAAAAGTTTGAAAATTGACATAATTGAGTTTTTATAAAAAATACTTTTTTATTAAATTATATAAGAGTCCTAAAAATATAAGGATCATCCAAAGGGATTATATAATGATATATATGTTATTAATTAACCACTTTGGGTTCTTTTGGCAGTTTATAGTATGTTTATTAATCATATAATATAAAAATAAAAGGAGACATGGTAAATGTCAAACTATTTTACTAAGAGTTAACTTTAATAGATAAGGTAAATATGGTGACCTAAACCAGTTTAAAACCTATTGGTTGAAATTTTTTCGACCCATACCCACCTTATCCTCTAAATAAATCAATTTTGGGAAATTAGAAACTGAAAATGAATTTATAATAAAATAATATTTCAAACATTTCCTAAAGTGACCCTCACCACTCTTATAAAAGGGAACATCCCCTTCTCTTAATTTTATACCTCCAAAGACATTTCTATTGGCCAAACCCAACCTAAATATCTTCCCCACTACCATCACATAATCCTATGAGCCTTCCTTTTATCATAAATCCATCATAAAGATCCCTTTTGATCTAAACAAAAAGAAGCACCTGAAGAAGAGGTAATAATTTCATCACCTCTTTCAAAGTTATCTTCTTCTTCCACATCCTATTTAATTGTTGCTTCCATAAAAAAAATAACCCAATTAAGTTTTACATAATTTTATTTTTTATTAATATGGTACAACCATATTCATTATTCTATCTATCCTATGAATGACAATGTCACCATACTTTCATATGTACGGATTACTATCTCCACGTTGTGGTGTAGTTGTTATTCAACACTTCATTATTGGATAGATATAATAAAGATTTATAATTGATATTAATAATAAATATAATATGTAAATGATTCTGTATATATTATATAAGATCCTATTATATTCAATTTCACATTCAATTGAATGTTATTCTCGCTCGTGTGTATGTACAGATTACCGTCTCCACGAACGTGATGACATTCATTCGTCGTCATAATCATTCAAGAATGATATTAATTTTATGATTAATAATAATGTTTAATAACATAATATATTTTGGGATATGAATCAAATACATCATATCCATGACAAACATGACTTACATAACAAAAAATATAAAGGAAAATCAATCAGTTGACACCCAAAACAATTATACTACTAAAATATTAATAACAATGAAATATTATAAGAACATATATGATATCATATTTATTTATGTTATTCTTTTATAATTTAATTACAATTATTTAACTATTATACAGGAAGATAACGTACCATTGACCAATGAAAAGTACAAGGTAAGGTGTTTTTATCTCACTTTTTATTTCTATGAGATTCATGTTATATTTGCCATTATTTCCTTTTGAGTGGTGTATATACTACCTATGATTGTATTAATTGAGTAATATACATTAATTTAAGTGTATTTAAATATTAATTGTATGAACCTTTTTCATGGGGTTTATGTTTTGTAAGTTAGCAAATCGGTAAAGGAATTTCGATTTTCAATTTCCACTTATTGGGCTTTGCACATACTTCATTGATTATTTAACTCCAACATTTTCTATGGAATCAAAATTTATTATTTATGCAGTAATTTCCACTCCTCGTTATGTATATAAACTTTTGATTAACATAATAACTCAATTTATAATTTCTCATTCCATTGATATGAACTTGTAAAGGGTGAGATACACTTAATTTCCATTCATTGAGTTAAACATCCAAGTCATTGGTAATGTTTTTAAAAGATTATGTATGAATTTTATTTTATTGTTTTACAGTGAATATACAATTATATTGAGTGTATTTATATTTTTCACACATAATTACTCCTTTTATTTATCCTCAATCTAACGATATTTTCTTAATAAAAAATTTCGTGTCAATTTACATTCCATTGAGACCACTTTGTCATTATGCACAAATTCACTTTAATATAGTGTATATAATGTCCTTTGACATATTATATATTGAATCCATTTATTCTAATGATATTATAATGTTTTTATTAATTTTATTCACCAATTACTTGTATTCAAGCATCTCTCATTTTGTTTGGAACTCATTAACTGAAATATACTTTTAAATGTTTTAAATTTTTATTCTTCTTAAACCTTCTCATTAATGTCCATGTTTTAAAAATGGAAATAAGAATTTATTTATATGGACATAAATGTTTTGAAATAAAATTCCTTTCACATTTTCCAAAGTTTTATAAAACACACTGATTCAAAAATCTATTTTAAAAGAATTATTTGATAATTAGTTTTCCTTTTAAATGTTTTCATGAACAAGGGAATATTTCTCTCAAATAGTTTTAATGTCTATTTTTATCTATGTCAATATCCATCATTATATTTTATTCTTTATTGTGGTTGATTTATTATAATAAAATCATATATATTGTATTGAATTAGTTTTTTTCTAATGTGGATGTGATATTTTTATTCCATTCATAGTTTGTGGTTAAAGTATTGACATTTCGTATGCTAGTTTTAATATGAATGGTTAGATTATGTTTCACCCCTTTGATATGAGCAATTATTTCGACTAAGTAAGTTATGGGTGGATTCTTCTATAGCTCCTCGATGCATTGGTAGGTCTCATGAGACAATCTACTGTCTTGGAACAAGGCCTTGACAAAATTTTATTTGTAGTCTTGGAACGAGGCCTTGACAATATGGTTAGGATGTTTAGTATTATGCATTCCATCATTATGAAATTCTCTATTGATATTACATGTGATTATCCAACTAGTGGAATATCTATGTGAATAAGTAAATGAAATTATTTGGTTTATATTTTCCATATTATGCTGATTTTTATGTTTAAAAGGCTTGGTTTTTAGTCATTTACATTGCTTTAAAAGGTTTATAATTATTTATTATAGTTTAAGCTATATTGTTATCCTTACTGAGCATCTGTTCTCACCCCTTTCTTATGTTTTATTTTTCCTAGGATGTGGAGAATTATATTTTGGATGACCTACGTGAATGGGATAATGGATATAAGAGTGTTCAAAAGAGACACAATATTGTTTTTTTCATTTGATAATGTAATTTAAAACTTATGTATGTATCTAGTACATACAAGGATACTAAACTAATCAGCCTTTCAAGACTTTATGTTTTGTGGTCATGACAATGTTATGTTATAATTCACTGACTCTAGAAAATTTGGGTTGGGGCATTACAGTTGGTATCCGAGGATGTTTAGTACAAATCTTGGATGCTCGATTTAGAAAAACTCTGATTAGAAAACACTACCCTAATATATACATTGAGGGTTAGTATAAAATAATATCCACAAATTTTGTTAATGTACATATTATGTGGGATTTCCAAGCAATACATTCCGGTTTGGATATTAGCAGGTAGAGGCAGCTCTTGCACCGATTTACCTAGGAATGAAAACTCTAACAATTAGTTTTGGGCTTGACCCGGGGTATCCTCGTACACGACAATGAGCCTTGTAGCATTCAAGGTTACGACACTCCTGGGGATATTCATAGGATAATTCACATTTTCATTACAAACTTATTTGAAGTATTGTAATATAAGATGAGAATAAATATCCTTGGTTAATAATAAGGTGTTTTAGATTGAAAATTAGGTGTCATGATATTCTCAAAATTATTTTATGACTCAAACTTTGATTTCTTGTGTTAGTCAATGACTAGATTCCAATGAAGTCATAGTAACATAGATCATGATGTACAAGTTGGGCACGATGAACGAAATGAGCCACTAAATGGAATTTTTATAGACATAAAAGATATCATGTTCATACTGAAGCAGGTTCCCAAAAATATGATCAAAAATATATACATTAACCAACTACAAATCTCAATAAATAAGAGAAAGGAAGAAATATTAAGAGCTCCAGTAGTGTAAATTGTGGAGAAAAGATATATCAATTTCCATCATTCTATAAATTTGGAAAGAGACACCTATGAAAGTGTCTAAATGGAACAAAGAAATGCTTTATGTGTGGGAAATAAGGACATAATGTAATTAATTTCCCAAGAAAAATTAATCGTAGTATGTAAGAAAATAAAATTGATCCAAAGAATTAAATTATTATCATTTGTCGTAAATTTAAGGGACCTTGGAATTACCCGATTCAATGCCCAATCCTATAGGATAACCTCTAGGTCATAGAAGAACCTATATGGTAATAAATGGATGAAAAAAATGATTAAATGTATTAATGATCAATGATTATGGGATTACTTTGGAATACTATTCTCTTGTATATGTAACCATGCAATTTGTTATGTGGAAATGCTATTTGAGGATGAATTATCTTTTTTTTGTGAACATAGTAATAAAGAATCATTTGGGTTTATATGATCCTTGAATTTGAAGAAATTACAGGTTATTAATTTTTTGTTTGAAAATGAGAGTTATGATATAAAATTTGTGGTTAAATTATTTAATGGTCATTTTTCGGAATATATCTAATTTTGGGAATGTTAAAAAAATAGTTTTGGAGAAAAGACAAAATACAGACCGTGTGACAACCCATCGCGTCAGAAAAAGCTGTGGGAAATGAACCCACAACCAATGTGAAATTGAGATTTATCACATACCACTAGACTACGTGAAGTCCCGAGTCAGTGTGACTAATTAATTTTAGTTAAATTATTTTATTGATCAATAATAAATTGATTTATGATCTTATTTTTTATCAAATGGAATTCCTTAGTATATGAAAATGATTTGGTGATTAAAAGATAAATGTTATTTTAGAATATGTACCCTCTATTGGGAATACTATATAGCTTATGAAAATATAATAATATGTAATTTAATTTTAGTAGTAGTGGTTGAAATTTTTTATTTTGTAAGAATCTATGTTTTTATAGAGATTTAGGTTATTAATGAAATTATTATCCTATCATAGATTATTTGTGATTTGGTTAATTACACTTCTAAATGAGACTTTAAGATTAGTTTATGTTATTTGGAGATAAATTTTAAGATTTAATATGAATAACTATGTGATTAAATTATGCAGTGTTTTGGGTTTCAATCTTAGTTTGGATTATATTGAAGGATTTTAAGGACAATTGTTTATTTAATTGTCTTTATTGAACTTTGGCTATTGTTTGTTCAATTTTGGGAAATAAGTTTATTATTTATTTCTATAAAAGTTAATCCATTTTGGGGATCGTCTGATCTTGTACTAACCATTGGGTTTTGGTAAATCTAAAAAGACAAGGGAAATATAGAGTTAATCCTTTGTGGATTATGTTATTCTCTAGCAGTTGATTCTAGTGCTTCAGGTGTTACCAAGTCATATTGAATACTCATCATTTTGGAGAAAAGATGAGTTAGTGGTAGAAATTTATTAAAGGATGATACTCTAAATAAAATTTAAGTATATAGAATTATTTTGTTATTCAATCTCATAAATAAATTCCTTGACTTTATGAAATGGATCTTAATTAAATGATGTTCGTTTACTTTTTCTACTGGGAATCTAATGACCATTTAACCCATCAGAAGTTTGTGGTTTTATTATTTTTAACATTATTCTGATCATGTTTTCTATCACTCTCAATCAGATCATGAAACTTATGTTGTCTTCTATATCCATGTTTTCCTTCATGGAATCCTAATATGGGTTAACTCAGGTGACCTTTGTACTTATCTTTCATTCAGTTAAAGTGATAGTTTTATTAACTATTTTTCTGATATGGGACCTTAAAGGGAGTTTTGAATACCAATTTTAAAATTGAGAGGATGAAATTTACAAAGGGGGGAATAATGTAATACCCCATGATTTCATAGTATATAATTTTATTTGATGTAATTCAATAGCTTGCGCTACACGCAACATGGAGTTTGAGCACACCATGACTTACCAAACTAGCTATACAAAAAGCATTTAGGAACATTATTAACTACATTTTTAATTTTATATACTTAATATGATTTGAAATTATATATTATGTGTTTCATATACATAATATAAGAAAATGTCCAATTTTTCAGATAAAAGAAGTATTTTTCAAAAAATTCAATTTTACGGATTGTTAATGGAGAACCATTTTTATGTACCATATTTTAAGCTTTTATATATTAAATTTTACACAATAAACTTCATCTATAGAAGAGGGAACTAAAAATTTATTTTGGATAAATTTGTGGTCCTTTTTTGAAAACTTTTATATTTTGATGAATAGTAAAAAATACTAAATTTTAAATAATTTTTTTTAATCAGAATAATTTATAGTGTTAAATTATATATTTGTGTGGTTTTGAGTTATTATTAGATTATATTATTATCATTTAATCCAATTTAGGGCATTGTAAGTAATTTTACATTTAAATTGGACATCAATACATGTCAATATATGGATAGTTTTTATTCCTCAAAAACCAAGTTTCTGGTTTTTAAAATAGGAATATATTTTTAAATTAATTAATACATCTATTATGTTGTAATTTTTTTTAAATATAAATCCTTTTTGAATTTGAATTATCAAAATTATATTAGGTTGAAGTTTTTGTATTTTTCTGAAAACATTCGATTTTTGACGAATAATGAAAATCAATGTGTTATTGTTTAAAACCAAAATTGTATTTAAATAATTATTTATTTTATTGGAAATTATTTTAAGTCAAAATAGATACATAATACCTATATAAATTCAAAGTAATTAATTTGAGTCATTTTATAATATGATTAGATTTATTAAATTTTGTTGAACTTTTTATCCTCTTTTACCCACCTTCTAAACAAATTTACAAATTTGCATAAATTGTTATTTTACCACTTATGTGAATTGAATTTAAATAATATTAGAGACAAAAATGACATTAGTGGGTACAATTTTGATCAATAAGATGAAAATATTTTTTTGTGAACATTAACTTTTGAGTTTTATTTTTCACGGTTAAATATAAATATGTTTATTAATGGTAAAAATGATATTATAATTACCCTAACACATGTCCAAATTCTATTGGATAAGTTTATTTCGACAAAAATAAACCATAGGAATAAAATATGATCCTTTTGATCCAATTGAATTAGATTAGAACATTTATTATTATTTTATTTGAAGAATAGTTAAGAGTGTAAAATTCAATGTTTAATAATAGAAAAATTTTTAATATAGGGTAATAAATAAGATAAATTAGAATATAAATATTCATTAGAAAGATAAAAATATTTCCAATTTCATGATATTTTATTTATAATTATTAAACATTATATAATTATATTTATTTATGACCAATGGTGATCCAATAATTCCCGAATTAACGATATATTAAAAAAATTGATATTATAAATATTATAATAAATGTAAATTGATAATTTTTCTGAATTTCAATAATTTTATAGGTTATTATTAAAATTAGTGATTTATATAATGAATTTTTTCGAATTAATAAAGTTGATATGACTTTAACTTAAACCCAATACTAAATAGTGTCAAAATTAAAATAATTGGGTTTTTAAAACTAATAATATTTTATTAAATTATATTATAGTCCTAAAAATATATTGTTTGGCCTAAAGACTTATAAATAAATAGATATGTTATTAATTAACCAATTGGGGTTATCTTTAAATTTTATAGTATGTTTATAAAAAATATAATATAAAAATACAAGGAGACATGGTAAATGTCGAACTATTTAACTAAGAGATAAATCGAAATGATAAGGTTAATATGGTGACCTAAACATGTCTAAAACATAATGGTTAAGAGGTTTTAGACCCATCCCTACCTTATCCTAGAAATAAATCCATTTTAGGCCATTACATACTGAACATGAATTTATAATAAAATAATATTTCAAACTTTTCCAAAAGTGACCCTCACCTCTCTTATAAAATGGAACTTCCCCTTCTCTTAATTTCACACATCCAATGCCATTTTCCTTAGCCAAAACCAGACCAAATATCATCCCAACTATCGTAAATTAATCCTAGAGGCCTTAATATGATCAGAATGCAAACCTATGGATCCCTATTGATCAAATCAAAAGGAAGAACCTAAAGAAGAGGTAATAATTTCATCACATCTTTCAAAGTTATCTTCTTCTTTCACTACCTCTTTCTTTGTTGTTTCCATAAAAAATTAATAACTCCATTAACGTTTACATAATATGATGTTCTTATAAATATGGTACAACCATATTCATTATTTTATCCATTCTTTAAATGACAAAGTCACTATACATGTGTACGTATGACTTACCGGCACCACGTCATGGTGTAGTTGTTATTCAACACATCATTATTTGGATGGGAATAATAATGACGTATAATTGATATAAATAATAAATATAACATGTTAATGATTCTGTATATATGATATAAAATCCAATTATATACCATTTCACATTCAATTGATTGATATTGTCTCTAGTGTGTACGTACGGATTGCCCTCTCCACGAACGCGATGAGATTCATTCAACATCGTAACCATTCAAGAATAATTTTCATTTAATGATTAAAAATAATGTTTATGAACTTAATATAATTCTAGATATGAATCAAATACATCCTATCCATAAAGAATGTTATGTACGTTACAAAACATATTATGTAAAATGAATATGTTAACACTCAAAACAATTATACTACTAAAATATTATTAAAAATAAAATATTAGAAAACCATATGTGATATCATATTTATGTAGGTGTTTCTTTCAAAATTTAATATTTATTATTTAACCATTATACATGAGGTTAATGTACCCTCAACTACTGAAAAGTACTAGGTAAGGTGTTTTTATCTCACTTTTTATTCCCGTGAGATTCATGATATATTTTCCACTATTTCTTTTTGAGTGGTGTATGTACTGCCCATGATTGTATTCTTGGTGTAATATAATTTAATTTATGGGTATTTACATCTTCATTGTATGATCCTTATTTAATGGAGTGTATGATTCATAAGATACAAAATCGGTAAGGGAATTTCAAATTTCAATTTCCACTCATTGGACTTTACACATACTTAATTGATTATTTTACTCCAAGATTATGTGTGGAATCACTATTTATTATTTATATAGTAATTTCAACTCCCCATTGTGTGGATAAAATTTTGAAACAAATAATCACTCCATTTTTAAATTCTCATGCCATTGATATAAACATGTTATGGGTAATCGTAACTCAATTTCCATTCACTGAGTTAAACATCAAATTAATTAATATTGTTTTTACAAGAATATGAGTGAATTTACTCTGATTAATTTACACTTAATATCCATTTATATTGAGTGTCATTATATTTTCTACAGAAAATTATTTCATTGAATTATTCTTAGACTAAAAATACAATATTTATAAGTAATTTCTTCTAAATTTACATTCCATTGAGGCCTCTTTGACATTATAGACCAATTCACATTTATATGGTGTATATACAGTCCTTGGACATATTATATCATGAATCGATTTATTCTCCTGATATTATAATATTTTTTATTAATTTTATTAATCAATTGCTTGTATTCAAGCGTCTCTCATTTGGTTAGGACCTCTTTAATTAAAATATCATTTTAAATGTTTTAAAGATTTATTCTTCTAAATCATTCTCATTAATATCCATGTTTTAAAAATGGTTGTAAGAATTTATTTATATGTACATGAATGTTTTTAAATTAATATTCCTATCAAAAGTTTCAATGTGGTTTGGGACACTTTGATTCCAAAAGTCTCTTTTAAATGACTTCATTGATATATAGTGTGACTTTTAATTTTTTCAAGAAAAAGGAATCATTTATCTCAAATAGTTTTAATGATTATTTTTATATATGTCAATATCCTTCATTATATTTTTATTCTTTAACAAGGTTGATTTTTTATAATACAATCTTCTATATTGTATTTAATGAGTTATGTTTGACTATGGATGAGTTATTTTTATGCAATTCCTTGTTTTTGGTTAAAGTGTTGACATTTTGTATGCAAGTTTTAATACGAATGTATTATTATGTCTGAAACATTTCATATAAGGAATTAATTAGACTTAGTAAGTGACTGGTGGATCCCACTATTTCTCCTCGATGCATCGGTAGGTCTCATGAGACAAACTACTGTTTTTTCACATAACCTTGAAAAATATTTATTTGTATTCATTTCACAAGGCCTTGACTATGTTTTTATGATGTCCGACATTATGTATTTCATTATTATTAAATTAGATATTGATATTACAAGTGATTATTATACTATTAGAATGTCAATGTGAATAAGTAAATGTAATTATTTGTATTATATTTTTGACATTATGTAGAAGCTTATGTCTAAGAGGTTTGTGTTTTAGTCATATACATTGCCTTAAACATTTATGATTATTTATGATAGTTTCCACTATATTTTTATTTTTAGTTGGTATCTGATCTCACCGCTTTCTTATGTATAATTTTTCCTAGGATGTGAAGAAGTATATTTTGAATGAACTTCTATAATAGGCTATGGGATATAAGTGTGTTCAAAGGAGACAAAATGTTGTTGTTTTTTTTCATTTGATAATTTAATGTAAATATTATGTATTTATCTAATACATTAAAGGATACTAAAATAATATGCCTTTCGATTCATGATCTATTGTGATCATGATAATTTTATTTAATAATGCACCATCTCTGGGTTACTATGTTTGGGGCGTTACATGGGAGATGATACAAAAAATTTCAAGCACAACATTTCCAAATAAACATTTAGATAACAATGAATAAATGTATACATATATATAACCAAATCATACTAAGGACCACATTATAGGTAAAAAATTATCTCAAAAACACTTTAGAAATATTATTTGGGAAATATGAAGACCTGCTCTTTTATTATGGAAAAAAATATCTTTTTAAACCAATGTGAATAAACATGGCTGTCTTACATCATACAAGTCATAAAATTCTACTGAACATACTATTATATTTACATTTTACACTTATGAATTATTTAATTGGTTTATATATAGATGGATCATACTATAATACTCACTGAGTAAGATAGGTATGTTTCATATGTTGTGATACAGGGTAGTGAGGTTTGATTGATCAGGGTGCATCGAGCACACCATTCTCGTAACACACTACCTCCGCACACCATTATAATATAACTACTCTATGTTGGATTCTACATAATTTTTGTATACGATTTCAATTTTTTTTACCATCACCCATTTATTTCGCCCCTAAAGTGTTGGAGACTAGATACACACATTCTTCCTTCCTTGGGGAGAGATGATCGTAACCCTTGAGGATGTGGAAGACCTTATCGATTTTTTTATATATGGGAAAGCTGTTATTCGACCCACTTGTTCATACTAGCATGACCATGTTCTGAGATTTCAAGGATTTATAATTTTTGATTAACCTAGGGAAACACATGGAAGGTCGATTTCTATGAGATGGATTGAGGGGAACATTCTGCATTTACCCGATAACACTGATGAGAAAACTGTTGTGATTCATGCCTATTCCTATATATTACAGATCATTGTAGGGACCCTATGTTCTGATCACATGGGTATGTATGTAAACATGATGTATCTATGGCTTTGGGAGGAATTTGATTGGGCCGGGATGTGTATATAGGGATTTTTGTGCTTAGATTACCCTTATTGTGAATTATGCACAACATCCCATAAAGACTATAAGGATTTTGTTGAATGTATCATTTTTCTTGAGATTTGTTCAAGGGATTACATCCCCAATCATTTCCCTGGTCTTGTTTTTCAGCTACTAGTAAGAGAGGTTCTACATGATTCAACTCTTAGAAACTGGTATGGTCACCCATATCTATTGGTTTTTGATGCTAGTATGAGTGGTTTAATTTAATTTCGAATTATTTATCACTTTAAATATTTTATTTTATAGGTGGACTAAAAAACACAACTTCATCTGTAATTTGACCCACAAGATGGGTGAAAAACGTCTCATGTTGGATAGTCTCCATGTCGTTGAGGTAAATATAAACAATAGATCATTGTAAAAAATTTAATAATTGCATCAATTATCATTTTTATTAAGGCACTTTTATGACCAATATCACATCTCATTTCTGATTTTAGGGATGCTATACTAGGATTTATATGACTAGTTTCTAACATAATACACTTCTATACTTTATGATGTTATTCATGTAGTTCCACTGATTCTATATCATATTATTGAGTGGAAGAAGCCGGATAGATTGATGTCCCCATCTGGATATGTTCAACTAATTCAATTTCCGTCAAGCTTGACAACAGACCATCATGACTTGAAGATGATAGGGGGATAGGATGATTATTGACAATGATGTCAGGACAACTATCTCAAAATCTATGGAATATTATCAACACTTCGTATCCGTGGTGTACCTACGATTTGATTCAATCTTTCAGAGTTGGTTGAGTATGATCCATTATATAGATAAATGTTTATATTGTATCTTACCCGACATGGCATAGTGCTTCATGATATGGTAAGTCAATAAGATTCCATTATATTATTTATTAAACTATTTTCTAATTCATTTGGAATATATTTATATAATACTCAATTAGACCATCTTATTTTCATGAGTGATCATAAGGTGGAGGGGGTCACTAGACAGGAAATGATCCATGTTGTAGCACTGGCGCTGAGGCCAGCTTATCATTCGATTAACAATATAAATTTTTATCATCCAACATAGAGAGTAGATGTTCATGCCCAAGGAGTGGAGGTTCCAGCTCAAGAACATCCTCAAGTGGTTGTCGAAGATGAGGAACCACGATGATAACGGCATAGACCACGTTATCCTACATGTGATCCCTCACCTGTTCCACAGGCAGAGGTTAACCCTCATGCAGTCTAGTATCAACTGATTTTGATTTGCATTATCCAACATGGGATCCATATTTATTTATAGTATATCCAATGTTTTCTCTATCATGCAATCATGGTCTTTCTCAACCTATATAGTTCCCCCATGTGATGATGGTGGGTCCTTCAACGAAACTAGTTGGAGAAGGATTAGGTGCGCAATACAACATCCAATCGAAACCTCCTACCACTAACCTATAAGAGGATCACAGGACGATTGGCATTAAATTTATTGAGGATATGATCTATCTTTCTCATCTTACACCACCTCAACACAGAACTCATTGATCTTCATATATGAATTCCATACGCATGCCACCATGTGGGAGTGAATCTCCCTGTAAACATTTGTTGTACTCCTTCATGAATTTTGAGGTGTTGGTTTTCAAACTTCATATCCATTATTAATAAATTCAGTTGGTATGTTTATGTGTTTATGATGAGCCAAACGTATGAAACTTATGAAAATTTCATGGAGTTTCAAAATGAAAAACTTAATAAATTTGAAAAATGGTATTAAGATTCATTGATCAAATCGAGGTGATGAATACATGAGCTAGGAATTTACGGATCATATGAGAGATTATAATTTTTTTCCAACTCACTCCTCATTGAAAACCATAGTTGAATAATGTTTATAAGATAGTGAATCATTCATGATTGGACATGGTTTAGTCATTGATAAGTTAGTTTTATTATATTATTTGATTATGGGGGTATAATATTAAAATAGTTTCATTTATAAATTAAAATTTTATATCTAAAAGTGGTCATAATGACAGTATATGACATATTCAATGGTAAATGTCCCAAAATATATTTTATTAAAATTAGAGGTTGTGAATCATTCAGATGAAAACTGTTTTCTAATCAACATAACCCTAAATTAGTGAAATGGTTATTTCTTGTCTATCTCAAGTAAACTATGGGATATTATTTCTCAAATCGAACAAAACACATAGTGTATGTTGTTGAAACAAGAAGGGAATTATTTTTAAGAATTTCTTAAAAACATTGCATTAGAGTCAAAGATCATAAGAGCATGGTAAATAAAATTCAACATAAATTATAACACAAATATATGATACTTCATCATAATTTATATATTTATAAATAATATTAATATTCTAGTTATCTTTTAATGCCAAAAAATATTATCTAACTAAAAAGTGAAATATAAAACCTTGTATAAGTGATTTCTAACAATATATATGTAAATATTAATATAAAAACATAAATATTTTTAAACATAAAAACATGTGTAAATAAATATCTTTTTTATGAAATGAGGCATACCCCCTTCTGCCTTTTGGTTAAATCGAAAGACGGTAGGGGGAAACCACCTTTCATACACATTATAATTAATAAAATGACTGATACATTTTAAAAAATAGAAATCAGATAAAAAACACTCTAAAGGCACATTGATTTAGAGATCAAAATTTTATATCAAAGGGAACCCTATTTAAAATCACAGAATTTAACATCATTCCATCTTTCTATTGGAATAGATCAACCACAATATTTCTGATTAATGTCGTCATCTCAATCCCTATAAATGATGTCTCACCTTAATTATTTAAAGGCACCCACTCAACAGAACCTACACTACCCTTGTCACCTACCACCATATCAATGGTGCAATCCCCCTCCATTTTAAATCAACCCACACTTTTCAAATGATCTTCATCACAATGGATATTTATTAAACACAGTTATCATATAGGGGTTCACTGTTGTTTTGTTCTTTCTAAAATTGGTGTATGGATCCTACCACTTATGGTAAGAGGGTCGATATATATTTCTTATTAACTTATCACTTTCATATTTCCTCTTCTTGGGACAGTTTGTTCTACCAATGCTTTAGGGGTATTCTCTACCACCATAAGTAGCCTTCCTCTTCCATCGATTATGGGACCATAGTCCTCCAATGCTAATATAATTTGATCTTCCAGCACTACACAACATGGAAATTTTATAATTATGATATTGAATGTCTCTGTAGAGTATAGATTTGGGCATTCCTTCATCAATTCAATTTTCACTGATGGAAATCCTCTTCTCAGGGGGTGGTGTCTCACCACCATTCTAGGGAACATCATAGTCATCCCAACTAGCATTAATATTCTATCAATCATGGACCACTATCTTTCAAACCACATTTATTTGGATCTTACAATGCCAAAGAAGAAGGAATTACTCTTCTTAGATGATTGATGGTATCTATCAACCCTCGAGTAGGTTATGGCTTCACATTCATTGTGTGTTGCCATCCCCAGGCCTAAATATCTAAATATAAATATATTAATATGTATTTATTTATATATATGTTTAGATTTTTATGTAAATATGTTAATTATATTTAACTATTCTGTATCCATTTTTTTGAAATTCAAAATAAACATCAATATAATGATTGTGAGCAAAAATGAAGTTCTATCTGTTCTATTTTTATATATAATTATCTTCTTATAATATGCTCTATTTTTCTATAGTGATCCACCGAATTTATGAAACTATTTGTTCTAAAAAATAGGCATTTTAATATAATATATAGATGATTTTATGTTTTAATAATTGATCTTTAATAACACATAGAATTTAGTTACATCAATGTTTATATATCTCTAAATTTTTTGTGGAATATATGATGTTGAAATATTTAAATTTAGGATTATGGGTATCACCTTATTTATTTTCGGTTCTTATAATAATACGTATTTTCTTGATAATTTACTGAAATAATTTTATTATGTGAGGTTTGTAATAATATTTCTATATATTTCTTTTTTTTAAACATTTGTTTATATCTTTCTGATCAATGGAATTATCGGTGTAAAATATATAAACACCAGACATTGTGTTTTGTAAAATCAAGGTGATGACTTGCTATTGATTATTTTGATTGAAGAAGATCTTGGGGATACATGTTTTCTACTAATTTTTTATCAAAGAAATTCCTAATGTGGATAATATATCATTCTATGAGTATATAGATAGTTTTTCTAATGAAAAAAAATATATACATTGGATTTGGTTATCGATCCTCCTACCACATTATGAGAAAAGAATATAGTTCCTATAAATGGGATAAATGAGATATTTTTGTAACAATGTCCAGTATTGTAGTTTTATGATTTTTATCCTAAACACCATTTTTTATCTAAATAGCTTATTAATAATATTTTTTTTCATAAATCAGTTTAGTTTTAAACTTTTGTGTGTTTAAATTCATCTATTCTATTTACTTTGGTGTACTCTGATAAGATTGGAGTTTTTTCATTTAAATATAATTCATTATTTAGTTGGAAAACTATATTTTTGATTTATGGGTTCAATTCACCCTCTCTTGAATCTACCAAAATTTTATTATATTCGAAAACACATAGTATCTAATCTATTTGCTATATTGTTTGTCTAACACACTTGGTACTAAAAAATCTCAATATCTATTGTCTGATATATTTTACATATGATGTTTTCATTTTTATAGACAATTTTTTATATATTAAAAAAAGAGATAATCGAAATATGAGTCATCGAACTATTTTTTATGGATTTGACTATTAATAATAGTGATATTGGATAAAAAAATTATTTTCATTGAATTTAATCAATTTCCTAAAATGATTGGAAATTAAAAGAATCTTGAAAAATAAATTTTTACTTTTACTTCAGATGTTAAGATTTATTATTAAAAAACATTTATCGCCTAAAACAATTTAATGTATTCTATGATGAGGAATATTTAAAGTTAAATATTGTGTTCTGAGACTATGAATGAGTTCTATTAGAAATTAGTAATTACATATTTTGAAACATATAATGTCTTGGAGACTAGAATAGATATATTGAGTGATGAATAACATGAATTTAATTTCTTTTGGTATAATCATTAAAAAAGTTTCACATGGTTTTATGATTTTTTTTAATGGGCTGCAATTTCATGGAAAAATTTAAATTATGGATGAAAAATAGTTTGAGAATATTGTCAAAAATAATATAATAAAATGATAATAAAAAATAATTATATATGACAAGAAACAACTTGATATTTTTAGTTGTGATGATCTTATAGGAATTATTATTTAGTATGATACATGTTCAAGAGAGATACTATGGAAGATAAATGGAATAATTATATATTTGTGTTTGATTGAATCTCTATAACTTAATCTTCTAGAGATCATGCTAGAAAGACTAGTACATATAATAAGAGGAATTCAATTAATTATTTTGATTTTTTTTTTAAATTGTTGACGTCAAAATTGATCAACGTCAATAGAATGTGCATCGATTCATAAAAAATATTGATTTTTAAAAATTCCATTAGAAGGATATAAAAGAGAGATAAAATAATTAATATCTACCAGATTTAATTTATTATTAATATAAGAATCCTATTTTTATTAGGCTAGACTATCTGATGTTCAAATGAAGTATAAATATTCTAGATGAAAATAAAAAATTAATGTGAATAAGGTATTGGTGTATATGAAAACATGTAGAGGTAATAAATACTCTTTTTCTTTTGATAGTTAATTATAATATTTATATAATACCTAGAAGATAACTAAATTAAATGTTAAGGCTCTAGAGATTATTATTTTTTAACTGGAATGTTATATCTTCAAAACCATTTCAATTTATCTTTGCACACTAAATTTCATATTACTTCATACAATGAATGTTGGTCACTATTAACACCTCATGAGGGGGTGAATTGGGATTCGATTAAATTTTTGGTTAATTTTTTTTTAATTCTTATATCTATCAATCTGATAAAATTCCTACTCAGGAATAATATTAGAATTATATACTTTGATCTTCATAAAAACTCTAAAATATCAATCATAACTTAGTTAAAATACATTTCAAAATACTTTTACTTGTGAAAAAAATTTACTCATATCAAACATTGAATATAGTACACTAATATATGTTAATTATCCTAGTGCATTTGTTCATGGAAATTATAAATACTAAAAATAGTTTGATAAAAAAAGAAAAAAAGAAAAAAAGAAAAAAATGATATAAAATAAGGAATAGTGGAATTTTAAACAATGGGTTCATTCTCAAGAGGAGTCTTAATCCCACAAACTTTTCAATCATTCAATGCCAAGTATTTTTAAAAAAAATAAATTGATCCAAATCCTATAGCAGGTTTTACAAAAAAACAACACACATGGTTGTCAATGTACATATCCTCTTTAATAGTTAAACACAAGAAAAAAAATGTGCATGTCACACATGGCATAATCCATAGTTTTATATGGGAATAAAAATTAATAAAATGTGAGAGAGTGTTAAGAACTCTCTTTTTTAGTGTAGGAGAGAGTTTTTTACAGACAAATATAATAAAACCAAAACATATATCAAAATTATACGAAAATATAAATTGAAATAGATGATAGATAAGGTAAATTATTTTTCCTCAGTTAGAATATCTTCAATTGTTCGTGAATCCTTAAATATGTTATAGGGTTATCAAGAAAGTTGTACAAACAAAAGAAAAATAAAAAAACAATTTCATGGAATTATGGAAAATTCTTCTACTATCAATATATAATTGTCCATGGTTCTCCCAAAAACATGTGCATCAAGAATTATTCTATTTGAATAATATGAGTTTCTATATTTCAATTTCTATACATGTTCCACTCACACATGAGGGATATTCCCCAAAATTTATAGCACTCGGGTCCAGTTATCATTTATAGAATAATAATATAACAATATGGTTCTATTTTTTGAGAAAAAAATCATGGAGGTCTGAATTTGTCTTTAAGAAGGTTATGGAGTTACCTATGAACTATCACTATTAAATCCCCAGGATTTTTCTCATCCTTAAATGCATAAACTAGAAATTGTTGAATTAATTTTGAATTTAATTTTGGACAAATGTGGAAAGTCTCTGTATGTAGCTCTACTAGTGGTAGCTTTAATGGATGTAACTCATCTAGAGGTAGATTATTTGATAGTATCACCACAAAGTGAACTATTCATTAAATTACTAAATGGTGGCACTGTGAAATAATATATAATTTTGGTGGTAGCAATTTTGATAGTATATTAACCGAATAGTAGAAGTTGTTTTTCCTTGGTAGTAGCACCACCAAACAGTACATACGTTGAAATAGTGGTAGCATCGAGTTATTATAGTGGTTATTGGTGGTAGATCAACCTATAATTTAAATTAGCTCCACTTGATTGTACAACAACAATATTTTAGATCATTGTGATAAAAAAGATAAAGTAGTCATAAAGTGATGAACTAAAGGTTTCATGATGAAATAGTTTTTCACAAATAGCGGTAGCTCATTAAAACCAAGGGTATTAAGAAATGATAAATCAATACATATACAAATTTCGAAATTTAGTTAGTAAACACTATAATTTATATCACATTAAATTCAATAGAATCATATCAAACATGATATTTAATCATTAAAATAATTTGGTTAGTCGAGTATTCTTATAATCCCACATTTTTTAAGATAACAATTGATGGAATTCATAACCATATAGAATATATTTTACATTTTAATACTTGATGATCAGAAAAAATAAATTTATTTTAACACTCAAGGAAATATGTGATGTATAGTTTTTCATTCATGACATTCAATTACTCATGTGATATTCCATATAGATATACGCCCATTCAGATTATCAAAAATAATGATGGAATATGAAATTAAATAATGGTCATAAAGATACAAGAAAACCTGGGTTGTAATTAAATAGTAATGTTATATATTATATCAGAATAGGGAATACAATAAAAAATGAAATCCCAATCAAAATCTCATTCATTGTTTGATGATAAACTTGCATCATGACTAGAGGAAAGATCTTATTGATCCTTTACTCTTACATCATCAAGAGGGGAAGGAGGAGAATGTTGTACAAGAGGTGTATGTTGATAAAATACAATACAAGATAAAACTACCTATGCCACCAGATATTTTAGATATGGGTATGTCTGAAATAAAAAACCATAGTGGATGTTGTATCCTAGGGTGTAAATTATTGTGTAGAATGGTATGTAATCACATGGAGGGAAGGTGATCAAATGAAAATAGTCCTTGCACTATAAAAAATGGTTCCATAAACTCCAAAAATTGTTTCTTCACAAGACTAAGATGGTCCATAACCTTGAAATATTTATCCTTATCATCCATTAAAAAACATGATAGGGGGTGAAACTATGTTCAACTATTTTAATTTATCCTTAATGGTCCTAGTACAAGGAGTCATTATCAAATTACTAGCAGAGAAAAAATTATTATTTAGATCATGCATGGTATAAACCATTTAGATATAATATTTAATAGTTTAATTATTTTTATCTCTATCACTAATGGACTCATTTATTATTTCTTTAACAAACATATAAATGGGATCATACTGGTATTTAATTTGGAGAATCTCATCATGGTAATAATTAAAGAGACCACCGATCATAGTATGCATCTATTTTGTCACTATAAATCACGTCCAATTAGTATCCACTAAATTAGTATACTAAGGGGAGATTTATAATATAATTATCCACGAGTAGATAAAGACTCTAGGCTCTCAAAAAGAGATATCTCTCTCAATTTATAAACTCTAAATCATGAAATCTATGTTCTTTTGAATAGAATCCATCAATTTGACCAAATTTTAATTCTCCATTTCTATATTTCCCATATTTACGATCATTTTGGTTTGGATATAATAAATAACCAAAGAGTCAATTTTACCTCTCTTAGCTTCACAGATATTTGTTTATGGAACTAAGTGGGACCAAATCATTCCACTAAGATCTTCTAGAATACTTATTATAACGGTTTTTAGATCAACTTGAGCTAGATAGATGGAATGATGATGAGGTAATGAAGAAGGTGGAGAATTTCACTCCTAACATGAAATGGTAGTATCATTTGCTCCAATTTTTATATTTTAATCACCAAAGATAAACACTTCCAAACTGTCTTTCTATTCAATGATCTTTTCTAGAGATCAATTAAGATATTATACTCAACCAAGATTTTTATGTCCACCATGATCTGGTGGACTTGCCTAATCATCATCATCATTATCATCATCATCATTTAATTAAAAATATTCCTTCCCAATATTGGTAAATCCTAGGTATTTATCCATAATAAATGGTGATCCTTCCTCTTATATGCGTGAGATAACTAGATATACATTAATTACATAATTCTATCCTTCAAAAAAGATGAGTCATCTATATCATCGGATTCCATGTTTGTTGATACAAGTAGATATATTCCCTACCACTCTCCACAGGATGATCTTCTAGAATCTATGAAAATCTCATAGGGGTTAGAATAATCATACTTATCTACTCTCTCATCATCATAATCTAAATCATCAGAAAGTAAAATCAAATCCTCAATATTCTCTAAAGATTATATCTCATAAAGATTCCCATTAGATACTTTAGTCTCTTATGATTCAATTACTTATTCAATATTACTCTCCCAATAATGAAGGTGAAGTGGTGGGATAGAAGAAAAATAAGATTAATTAGGATTGTTATCTAGATAAATATCAATCCCCACTTCCAATGAAATATTCACCAACTTCCCTTACTCATATGTAGCTTATTCCACCTAAATATTAACTATAAAATATTCAACATAGGAGATATATAGAAACTCATCTAGCTCTATGTAATGAAAAAAATATCTACTAGCCTATAAAAATTATTTTCATTATTAAAATTTTAATAAATTTTTTAATTATATACTTTCCTATTTTTTAATAAAGGGTTCCAGTTCACTCTCATCCTCTAGAAGGTTACTGGAATAAGGTAAAAACCACCACACCTTGTCACTTGATCTTATCCTTTAGAAAACAAACCTTTAACTAAAAAATAATATAGATCAACTTTAGATATGAAAATAAATTATATATTAAATATAGATTTAATAAATCTATCATATAAGACATCATATATCTTCATAAAATAATCTTTTTTGCTTTAATCATAATAAATTAGAAAAATATATCCATATGCCTTATTATACTGAGATTCCCCTTGATAGGCCTTGACATATAAATAATAATCTTAAATATAAAATGTAATTATTCATCATTATCTAGTGAAGTATACCATAACATAGTTTCATTTCCACTCCACTCAAGAAATACATCGTCAATAAAAAAAATTATCATGGAAAATAAAAAGAAACATTGATATTCCTCATGTTTACCTTTCTGATGAAGATCTATATATCTATCACACTACTTTCAAGAAAAGAAAACTACTTTTATATCTATCACTATTTTGATAGCATGTTTATTTTCTCATTATTGATACATCGTAAAATAATAGAATAGATAATCCAATCTAAGGTATAATAGTCTATCATTCCATTAAAAAAATTAACTCATTGTACGACCTATATCTTCTTCCAAAAGAGTGAATTGCATGAAGGAAACTAAGAAACATCAATTATATTCTCAAAGATAACAACATGTGATGTGAGATATGAATTTATTTATGCTATATGCCTGCTTTATTATCTTCTGCCAATATTCAAGGAATGAAACTCATTAGTCAATTCAATGGGATGATTCACTCAAAACATTTAAGCACTGGATCACGGGTTTAGGGGAGAATATATTTGTTTGTGAGTCAAGAGACAAGAGAAAGGGATCGAAGGAGAGGCATGCGAGAGGATTTATCATACCCAAATTTCTAATCATTTTTATAACTTAGATATTTTGTGATTAAAAATTTGATATTTTAAATATGAATATTAAAAAATAAATCAATCTGATAATACTCAAATATAAAAAAAAGAATGGAAGCACTAGAAATAGTTGGACATACAATAGATTCTCATTGTAGAATAAAATAGTGTCATGCCATAGTAGCATATTTATAGTTGTATGTTATGTTACAATCTCACGGTAGAATCTAGATGGTAGCATAAAAACAACCCTATATAATGGTATATTATCAAGATTACATGACTCATGGTCAATAAAGATATTAGCACGATTCACGAATTTTATCATGGTAGCATGGATCATGGGAATTGTTCAATGTATCATGATTATGGTTCAATCATCTTGATATCATTTCTATCTATATATCATCCAATATAGTAATAATATTGTTATTTTTCCCTAAAATTATAATCATTTTAATTTATATGATTTTAAACAAACTTTTTTTTATAAAAGGTCATTTAGTCATGGTTTATACATATAATTTAAAATTAATTTTTACCAAATTTATCAAATTTATTTTATAAAATACATATTTTTTTATAACTAATAATATCAAAATTATATTTTTTTGTTATTTTTCAATAATTTGTTTGTTTTGATGAATAATGAAAAATATTGAATTTTAATTGTTAGCTACAGCTTAATTTATATTATTTACAATGTTAAATTATAATTTAAATTATTATAAAAGTAAAAAAATTTAAATTATATATCAAAAAGTCAGATTTATGTCATTGAAAATACTATATTATATAATTTTCATATAAAAACATAGCAAACATGTGAATATTATCTCACTAAAACACCACTTTCTTGTTTCGTCTGTGGGATTAATTTTAATTTAAAATTATTCAATTATGGGAATTCAATATGGAAAAATGTATTCAATATTTTCTAATTTTATAATATATAATTTAAAATAAGGTCTACTTTATTTTTTACTAAAATGAATAGTGAATTTAATAAAAATTTATTATCATGGCTAAGGACAAATGGGTTTATCTAGGGTGTTAAACAAAACTGATAAGGGGTTAATTCAATTAAAAACATCCCTAAAATCTATTTGTTTGGAACTATTTACTTATTATAATATATTATATATATATATATATTCTTATTATTTCATCCTTTTTATTAAAAAATGGGGTTGGATTTCATTCTTTCCAAAAACATTACAATTGTTCTGCTCAACTCACTTATAAATCCAACACCCTCTCCTCTATTCTTCACACATTAAAACCATTTTGGATAGAATATTACCATCCAAAATCACATCCCATATTACCTAACCTCATCCTATAATCATTATTTTGGGATGATATCTGACATAGGATGGCATTGTTGCAAACCTAATGAGGATACCTGAAAAAGATATAGCGATTTTCAACATGTGTTTTTATTTTATTTATTCCTCCACCTACAAAAATTTTAATTAGAAATTGATTATAAAATAGAAATTTTATATTACATATATTGAGGTTTTTATGTCAATGTAGTTAACTAAAACCACCCACACATCCATCAAATGGGTTACAAAATCATCATTCAAGTGTACGGAGGACTGCCCCCTCACAAACCAATCTCATTTGTTTTTTTTACATTACCACCGATCGTTGATGGGTATGTTGAAGGATATAAAGTATATATATAATATATTTATAAAATTTATATAACATTAAATTGATTATGTCATATATGAATCATTTTAATTTCTATTTTGTAGGATATACAATAGTGTCACTCGTGTGTACGTCAGACTACCAACTCACGAAGCGATGTGATTCGTCTTTAACTAATGCATTACATGGATGGTGATATGGATAATTTTAATGATTATATGTGATATGGATGAAAAAATATTATATTGAAGTAAAAAGTTTAATTATTATAAATATATATATATATATATAATTTTACTTCTTACATTTTCACTCAATGAATGATGATACCGTCATTACTGTACTTGTAGACTACCACCTTTACGGAATGATGTGACTCTAATTTATTCACCAAACCATATGGATGATATATATTAGAATATTTAGTGATGTAACATGGTATATATTATATTATTATCATTATGAAAAATAATATATTACTTAACATATTTCCATAATGATCATTGGAAAATTTAAACATTACTCATGAGTACATACAACCTAACATCTCTATGATTATAATGTACTTCATTTGTCAAATATGGCATTAATGATTGGTCGTGGATGTATAATTTATGTATAATTAAGATAATTATTTCAATATAATTATTATTCTATATATGATGAAACTATATAATATTATTAAGAAACTGAACATTATTGACAAATCATGAATGGGAATATTAGAAAATTAACAACCAAATCAATGAAATTAATGAATGGTTATTAACAAATGAGTGAAAATGGGATAAAAGGATCATATATCACATTGTAAATATTACTATGGTTCTTTATATGTTAATAACATGTTTAAAACCACAATATATGAATTTTAATAACATTTATCTAATAAGAAGAGGGCGTTAAGGGGTTTTGTATATATTTCATTTTATTGAGGCATGTCAAAATGATAGGAACCTAATTTATTTTATATGGTGTATATACTATCCCTATAAAATGTTATATTATTATTAGTCAATAATTAATGTAATTTTAATTTTCAATTTGATTTATTTAATCTAAGGGGATTTGAATTTAAAATTAACAAGTGGTAAGGGATTTCATATATCAGTTTCATTTCATTTTGTTATAATATTTCTTCATTATTGTTGATATTATAACATTACGTGTATAATTAAATTTTATTAAATTATTTTTTATTTCATGTTGTTTTATGTGTAAATATAGTTGATACACAAAATCGATTCATTTATTAATTCACACATGAAAATTATGATGATTTTTAGGGTTTATTTCATAATCTCATTCTAATCGAGATTATTTAATATTTAAATTTAGTTAAATTAAGTTATTTGATAATTTCATAATAAACCTAAATATATTTCTTCTCCTAAAGATATTCATGATATTTTTTTTAATAATACATTTTTTCACTAATATGTGCATGAAATTATTGGGAAATGATTTTAAAAAAACCTGACTTAATTTGACCCTTCGATCGGAAATTCATTTTCTTGAAAAACCATATTTTATAAAAAAAACATCAAAATTAATTTTAATGATTTAAATATGATTTATTAAAACAACTTTTAAAAATATTTACTTTTAAAATATTTAATTGAATCTTATTTTCAATTTCAAAATACTTCACATTTTGTTTCTACCGAATAAGGGAAAGGCATAATTTTTTAACATGTCAGAAATGTCATAGAATTTTTAACAATCATGACCACTCAAATTATTTAAAGATTAATTTATAAGTTTAATTTTTTTTTCTAAGAGAAAACAATTCTAAAAAGTTTTTGTTTTAAAAGTTGATTTAAAAAAATAAAAGGATATTTTCTTAAAGAATTATTTTATAAATAATTTTATGATATTTCAATTCTATAATAACTAAATCTTGATATTATTTTTGAAATTTTATTATATTGAATTGGTACCATACTTATTCTTCCTTTGGATGTTTTTTAATAATTTTGAATAAGGATTTAATTTAAATTCACTAGCATGGTTCTTTTTTTATATTCATTATCATTCTGTTGAAGTATTCTCTTTTTTTTATCATTGGACATTAAATTTCTCCTACATGTCCATATTATTTCTCATGGACGTACTTATTGATTAAACTATATATGATTTATATATACGGTGTTTTACTTCAAATTTTATTAATTTATAGAGTTAATATTGATAAAATATATTCATTCTTCAATATGGATATATAATTTAAATTCATGTTGTTCATGAATTAAACTGATCATTGGATGTGTTTAAAATTTTTTGGACATGAAATAAATTAATTAGAACTGGATATAGATAGTCAATCGATGAATCGATAGTCTCATGTGACGAATCATCTTTCAAATCCAATGGGTATTTACCCAATAGTTTTAAAATGGCTTGATGATTGATCTTGATGGTAATGGAATCATATTCCATGGAAACATTTCATCTAATATTTAACAATTCTGTCATTGATAATTCAATTGTTATCCCTGAGATTTTTACTACGATATTTTCTATGAATGCATTCCATTCTCAGTTTATTAATTAAATTGAATGTGTTTTCCATATTTACCATTCCATATTGATTCTACCTTATATTTCTTTGATAATTAAGTTATTGAAATGGAATTTTTTCTTAGATATTTAAGATTTCATGATTTGTAAACTTATTTTTTAATGATATCATCCACTATACATAACACTTATTAAGAATTTAATCTCATATATATATTGGTTTCTTACCCCTAGGAATGGATACGTACTGCATGATTTATTTCTTAATTATGATGCTCATTTTATTTGGTTATGTGTTATATATTCTTTTGTATTCACAATATAAAATATGTATTATTTATGTTTCTGGTCTCCAAAACTACTAAACTATTCCACCCTTTAGGATTTGATTCCATTTTCATTACCAATATTATAATCCAAGTCACCGACTATTGGAAACTAGATTTAGGGTCATTATATTTGGTGTCATCGGATGTTTTGCAGAAACCTTGGGAACTAGATTTATGACAACATTAATTTGGAAAAAAACCTATTGTAAAAGTTAGGATAGGTATATAAGAGCATCATAATGTTTTGGTAAAGATGATAATATGAGGTTTTTTATACAAATACATCCATGCCCACATTCTGCAAGTGGGCGTGGTTTTTTATAGAAGTTCCTAGGGGAAATAACACCAAAAGGGAGCATTGGGATTTAACTGGTCATCACATGGTTCACAAAAATAGGCCTTACAATGCACCTAGTTTTACCCTATTAGGAAATATTCCATAGAAAATTAAAATTTCCTATATAGAATATTATGATAGTTTTTAAATTATTGATATCCCCAGTGAAACCATGTTTATAAATTTTTTATTCATATATTTTAAACTTTATGGTTATTATTACACTATATTTATAATTATACATTACGATTTACAATTTATAAATCTATGAGAAAATTTAGTATAAGATATTGTTTAGATTTTAAACCTATAAATAATATGTTTATCAATACTTATAGAAAATTCAAAGATCTCCCAACTAAATGAAGTAATACAACTAGTATTGGAACTGAGATATTTAAGACTGTATTATGGTATATTAAATAGGTTATAACAAATAACACTGATAATATAAAGAATCTTGTCCTATAATATTACTATTATATGCTGGATCGCTTCATGTGATAGAATCCAACATCATTTTGTGGGACTACTAAACTAGTGGTATTGAATAAATGGATTGACTTTGTAGATAATATATTTATGGCCATGGGATATAGTCTAAATGAAAAGGTAACATTTTATATTTTTTTAATGGAAATATTGATCAATGTTGTTCGTTGAGAGAGAATACTAAGGAGGAAGATGGAATAAAACTCCTGGAATGGATAAATTTAAGGAGAAAAGTGTTAAAAAGAATTTTTCTCATGAGAATAAAATTGAGATGAATAGAAAGTTAATTGTATTACATAAAAAGTAAAAATAAAGTGTTACATAGTTTGAGGAAACCTTCTCAAGGATAGTTGTATATTATATGGTTTACAAACATGACATGGTGTTCAATATTGATTTTTCTTTGAAGGGATTAAGCCATGTTTTTAAAGGGAACTGGTCTCTCAAATATTTTTTTCTCATATGATGAAATATAATTATCTTCTATCAAGATAATGAAATAATGATAAAATAAAAAATAGATAACATGAATAAGGGTATGAATGATTTTACCACAGGTGATAATTGTGGAAAGAAACACCCTAATACCTACTTGAAGGTAGTGGTATATTACTATAAGTGTTGAGAAAAAGGCCCCTGAGAACATGATTTAAAGGTAATGAATTAAAATGAAAACTTTTAATGCATCCTCTATATGGAGACATGGCACAACGCGAATGAATTCCCCATGAATCAAGGGAATATAACTCAGAATAAGATAAAAGGGTCATCTTATGCTAAGGTATAGCTTATGCTATTGATATTATCAAAGTGAATGTTTAATATAATTGTGTATTTATATCCCATAAATATATTTTAAAATTATGTTATTGATGATATTATTATAATAATAATTAGGAAATTTTTATTTATTTTACTACAGTACAACATCATTACATATTTTATGGCATATGTTGAATTTTACTAATGTCCAAGAAAAATCATTTAGTAAAAAGATAAAATTATGGGAAAATAAATTATAATTGTAAATTTATCAATTAATATGTTCATAATGTTGACATAATTATGTTTTGGTGATGAGAATATTGATATGGATGATTTAAATACTATAATAAAGAATAATTTTGAATTGAATAATGATTTTTCAACAAAATAGTATATGTGATCATTGAGGGAGTTAAAAAAATTGGTGGATATAAGGAATACATCCAATAATTTTTTTTATTAAGTAATAAGGATAAATGTAAGCATTCAATATTTTTTTATGGGAATTTATGTCATTACAATTCTTCCAGAGAATATATGATTAATGTATTCACACCTTTTGTATAATATGATTAGGATACATATTGTTTTTTATAGGTAATATAATATTTATTTAGTGACCATACATATAAATTTAGTTAGACATATTTTGGATGATCTTTATGGTTAACAAATTATAGAATGGATTATAATGAATTTTTGGTGTTATTGGATATATTTTTCAATCCACATTGGTTTTAACAGAGATAGTTGGAAAATATTTTTACTCTTTTATGTACTATACGATTTGTTGAAATGTAATTTTAGTACTTTAGGAAAAAAATAACAGTCTTGGTTATTTATTTATTGTAGTAATAAATGAATTGAAAATTTATTAATGAAAAACTAGAAGATAAAATGCTTCCCATGAAATAAAAAATAAGTTTTGTATATTCTCAAATGTTCTCAGTATCTATGGTAAATTAATTCATCAAAAATATGAAAGGATCTTGAAAAACTGTTATCCTACTACTTTATTTGATAATGAATATAATTTTCCTTTAAATCATCACATATTTATGATTTTTTTTAAATTATTTGGATCACCCACTTTCTTATGATCAATGATCTTTATCAATCTCTATTAATATACAGGCATTAGTATTATCTTCCTTTTCTATGTTTTCATTTCGTACCTATGTTTTTCTACATGGAATCCAAGATATGTGATTATTTTAAAAAACCATCATACCTCCCTTTATCGCTTATCAAGAAGATTATTTATTAAAAAAAAATTTGATGTGGGGTTTCAAGAATGTTATTTTCAAACATCAAATCCTTGATTACCGAGATCATGTTCAAATTGTGAGGGTGTAATTTATTAATTGTAGAGTTAATATAACACCCCAAAATAATAAAATAAGAACTTAATGGTATATATATTGTATTACATGAATCACCAACCATATAAGATAAAACAAAATCATGATACTTTCTGATATTTTTCATTTTATAGAAATATTTTCCCTTTGATAGAAAGTGATTCATGCAACACTTGATTTAAACGAAAGGTTATACTATTTTACAAAATTAATATTTAAACATAAACAATATAACATAGCAGTTGAATTTTATGATATGATTTATAATAACTAAATTATGAAAATTACATTGTTTTCATATTTTTAAAATAATTTATATTCATATATTTGGATTATAAATAAAATTAAAATAATTTTAAAGTAAAAGAAATATTTCTTGAAAATTGTATTTTTATTAATTGGTGGTTTATTCATGTTTTTCCCGTATACTTTAAAATTATTTATTTAAAAATTTTATATAATATATTTGAAAGAATAAATATAATTTTTGAAATACAAATATCATAATTAATTTAGGGTTTTTTTATAATTTTTTGGAAATCATCCATTTTTTGATGAGCAATGGAAACTACAGAATTTATTGGAAAATTAAAATTTTGTTTAAATAATTTATAATATTAAATTATATTTTTAATATATTTTATAGTAAAACATTTTAAATAATATATTTTTAAACTAAATTAGTTCTTGGTAATCATTTTATATTTTAATTTTTATAAAAAAACATTGTAAATTTTTGAACATTTCTCATTAGAACCCTCATTCTCATCACTTCCATATAATTAATTTTAATTTAAAAATTATACATATATGGATTGAATTTGGAAAAATATATTCCTCATATTGAATCATAATTATTTATAATTTATAATAGTTTCAACTTAGGTTTTGACTAAGAAGTGGAGTTTAAATAGTACAAATTTATTACTGTAGTGAATGTATAAAATGGGTATATGGGAGGGTTAATCTAAAACAAAAAGTGTTAAAATGACATTAAACAGTTATAAAATATATTTCCAATCCATATTTACATTATATAACTTCAATTTTATATAATTTTCTTTTAGTGGATCCTTTTGAAATGAAAATAATATGGTTGAAATTCATTTTTTCCAAAAACATGCAAATGTGCCACTCACTTCCCTAATAAATGGAAACCTCATTTACTATCTTCCGAACACCTTCAAAGAATTTTTATTTAGCCAATACCTGTAAAAATAACTTATAAAGATCCATAAATACATCTTATTTTAATATTTTTTAGAAGAAGTCCAACATATAATGGCTTTTTGGAAATCAAATGGAGGATACCCAAATAAGAGGTAACATTCTTCAAAGTGCATTTTTATTTTATTTATTCCTCCCTATATTACTGTTTTTATTAAATAATTATGATATAGGAACAAAAATATATACCATATAATGATATTTTTATGTTATGATCAAAAAATGAAACCACCCATAGTTGCAGCAATTTGGCTACAGAATCAGCATTGACGTGCACATCAGACTACCATCATACGAACAAATTTCATTCATTTTTACATTACCACCTCTCATGGTTGGGTATGATCATTAAAATAAAGTATATATATGATATTTTAAAAAACATTTTAATAATATATTAATAATATAATAAATTACATTTTTTACATTCAATTATTTATGATATATTGTAACATCTCTCATGTGTAGAGAAGATTGTCGTCTTGCAAAGTGATGTGATGCGTTAATCAATATCGCATTTTATGGAAGGTTTTATGTATAATTTCATTGATAATATGTTATATATATCATATAATTTTAAAAATATAAAATATATCAATTTATTTATTACCCTTTTACTCAATGAATGATGATAACGACATTCACGTAAATGTGGACTACAGCCTTCACAAACCGATATGACTATCTTTTCACCACCAGACCACATATATGATATATATATATATATATATATATATATATATAAATTATGGTTTAGGTTATATCATGATAAATATTGAAACATAATATATTTATTTCTTTCTTTCCCTAATGATCATTGGGAAATTGAATTGTTACTCATGTTTATGTAGAGACTACCATCCCCTAGATCGTAGCGTACTTCATTTCGCAAAACCATATTTCATGATTGGTATTAAAAGATTAATTTATATATAATTATGATAGTTATTTCATAATTATTATTTTTGATATTATGAATCTATATAATATGAACTATTACAAAATCATTCCGGGGAAATCGAGAATGTAAAAAAAGGATTTATCACCACAACCAATAAAAATAATGATAAATTGTTAATAAATAGGAAATACGATATCATAAAAGGATAATATATGATATTATAAATGTTAATATGGTTCATGTATAATTTAATTACGTGTTTAAAACAACTATACTCGAGTTTTATGAATATCCAACTGAAATTAAAATAGTGGTAAGTGATTTTGTTTCAATTATGTTTCATTGAGGTATACTATAATGTTATGCGCCTAATTTATTTTATTTGGTGCATATACATCCCCTGTTATATGTTATATAATGATTCATTACTAATTAATGTTATATTAAGTTTAAAATTTAATTATTTCATCCTAGTTTATTTGAATTTAAATTTACCACGTTGTAAAGAATCTCATAACTGAATTTCGTATCATTATGTTACATTACTTCATCGTGGGCATTGATATCGTAAGATTAATTTTATAAATAATTTTGATTATATAATGTTTAATTTCCACTTTTATTATGTGGATTTACAATTTATACTTAGAATTTATTCATTTAATAATTCACACATAAATATTTGGGTCATTTTAATGGTTTATTTCATAATCCCAATCTAGTGAAGATTGTTTATTCATTAATTACAAATGAAGGAAATTATTTGAAAATTTAATAACAGAAACATTTTATTTTATTATCCTCTATCTATTCAGGAAATTTTAATATAATAATACCACTTTTCCACTAATTGTTGCTTAAAATCATTGAATTAATGTTTATAATAAAATCCATATTAATTTCACTCTTTGTTAGGAAATCAATTTTCTTCAAAAACCATGATTTCTAAAAATGATTTAAAAAATGTTTTTAACTATTTTTAATAAATTGATTAGAAGATTTTTACACATTTTTACTTTTAAAAAATTAAACTAATCATCATTTTATTTACAAAGCTCTGTTACTTTGGATTTTTCTGAAAAGTTAATGGAATAACTATTTTAATGTGTACGACATGAACAAAATTTCAATCCTTCATGGCCTAATTTTTTCTAAATATTCCTTTTTATGTTTAAAATAATTTTTTTAAAGAAATTTAATTTCCATATATTTATTAAATGGTGATTTTCAAATTTAAAATTATATTTTCCTAAATGGAATTTTTTAATTTATTTTGTCTGGTTTTTCTATCCATCGATGAAAAAAACAGTCTATTATTACTATAGTGGGTATATATTTTAATGATTTCAGATTTATTACTGCTATGGATGGTCATAATGTGTTGGCCCAAGAAAAGTATTGGCATTGAATTTCTTGATTAAATTTTTCTAGTCGTTAACATTACCTTGAAATATTTACTATCTTATGATCATTAGTCATTAAATTCCCACTAAATATCCATATTATTTATCATGGATATTATTATTTCATAAATTGCATGTCATTTCTAGAAAACATGAAATAAATTGAATTTTTTTATCGAATCCCTAAATATTGATAGTCTGTGTTATTTCTTCTATACATATATTTAACGGTAAGGCGAGTGATTATTGAATTAATAAAATCATTGGATATATAAGGAATTATTTATTCCTGTATGAAATGGGTGGGGATTCGATACATATATCAACTAGATGCATTAGTAATATCATGAGAGTAATTTTTTGGCCAAATCAGATGATTTATACCCTTTTGTTTTAATCTATCCTAAGGAAATATCTTGATGGTAAAGTTATAATGTTCCTTGGAAACATGATTATATATAATTAAGAATTACATATATTTAAAATTTTGTTATTTTCCATTTTATTTTTTCTATGATCTTCTTTATGGATTCATTTAATTCATCGTTTATTGAATAATGGCATGTGTTTCCATTTATTTACTTTTCCATAATCATTATAAATTATCATACCAAGATAGTCATGTTATTTAAAGGGAATGTGTGTTCAGATATATACCTTTTCATGTTAATTATACTAATTTATAGATGATATATTTTTTTATACATAACCCTTACTGATTAGTTGAGATCACATTTATTTTTTTTCCTTTCCCAAGGGCATGAAGACAAATTCTTTGAATTATTTTTTAAATATGCCGTTCATTTGAATTTTTTATGTACTATGTTTTGTTATCTAGTAAAAATGTAAAATTGGATCATGTATGTATATAGTTCTCCAATACTTATAAAATAATTTTTCCTTCATGATTTTATACCTTGTATCAATTATAATGCAATAAAATAAGACACGGTTCTAGGATACTCGAGTGGGGATCATTATAAACATTATCCAAGAGTGAGAAAACTAATTATGTGAAATGTTTGCAACACCTATATTATCACAATATTTATACCGATATTGATATCCAATGTCCCATAATGTATTTTCATCCTTAGAATCTATGACCAAAAACTTATAGTAGCTATATAATCATCTTTATTAGTGGATAATGCAATAGATCTCTATTTCATACTACACCATGAAACTAGGGTGATTTAAAAAAAGTTACATATTCCATAGGTTTTTTATCTATCCAAATTAAAACATTGAACATGTGAATTATATTTATAAACTTAATAAAAAAATTCTTCATGAATAAAATAATACTAAATTTTCTATATTTTTGAGTTGTTTCAAATATATTTTATTAGTAAGTAAATGTTACTTTCTTGATTTTCTTGAAATTGGGAACACATACACACACTAAATAGTGTATCATACTAGCTAGTAGTTAGTTATAGAATGATTCCAATCATACCTATGTATGTACTTTGATCAACTCATTTCATAGTTTCATCAACACCCAATTTGTATTTAGTACTCATGGGGGAATCAATACCTTTAGTATTATCCATAGAATTACATTTTTAAGAGATATTTATTTTAAATTCCTTCATTAAAAATAATTATACCTTATATTGATAAATCTAAAAATTAATAATGAATTTATGTTCACCCATCAAACTCATTTCACATTTACTTTACATATTTTAAAAAAATCAGTACCCAAAGAATATCATGAAAATTAAAATATAATTTCATTAACATAAATTTATAAAAACCAAAAACGCTTTTGGAATTATTTAAATAAATAATATACGTCCATATATTCCTTTATTAACACCTTTTTTAATAAAAAGGATCTGAACCTATCAAACCATTCTTTAAGAGCATAATTTCAATTTTATAAGTATTTTGTTAATTTCAAAAAAAAATTAAAATTGTGGGTTTTTAAATACAAAGGGATATTCCTCAAATACATCCTTCACTATGTGACAATTTAATAATTCTCTTTGAACATCATTTTGATATAATTTGAAATTCAAATGTTCTATAAAGGAATGGAATATTATAAAGTCATTTTGTGTAACTACATGATCAATGGTTTCCTTATAATCATTACAATCATCATGATTTTATCCTTGTGCAACCTATCTTTCTTTATTTTTAATTATTTTTCCTCACTCATAAACTATTTTTGTAATCACCCATTTAGTGAAAATGTTTCAGTTGTAATTGTGTTATTTAACTAGTTCCCGAACACTATTTCTTTCAACCATTTTTAACTATTCCTCTATTCCCATTATATAGAATTCATCATTAATTACTTCTTTGATGTTCTTGGGTTCTTATTGTGATACGAAAGCTTGATGTTCAAGATGTTTTATAAAAGAAACCCTTATCTAAATTCCTTTATCTTGATATCATACAACTGCATCTATGGTATGATATCTATGAGTCCTATTAGCTCTAGGGATAGATGTTTATGATGATTCATTTTCATTTATAAGTACATGATAAAGACATTCATCAGAACATGGTGATTTTTCTATAGGTGTTTTGGAATAATTTTCATTTGGTTTTTTACTAATGGTAGTATAAGAAAAATAATCCCCTAAATCTACTAAAGTGGACTTATGTTCATGTGGATCTGTCTCATCAAGAATAGTACGTAAAGATTCTTCCAAAAAATTTCCCCTTTTATTATACACTCTATCTATTCTATAGGTTGAATAATATCAAATAAAAATTCCTTCAACACATTTGAATGAAAATATTTCTTAATTATAATTTATTTATTATAAATACATTACAACCAAGAACTCTAAAGGAATTAACTATTTTATTTCTATTATTCCATAATTCGTGTGGGTTCGTCTTTAAAAGATGTCTAATTGGAACACTATTAATAATATAGAAATCTATGTCCATAGTTTCTACCAACAAATAAAAAGATGAATTAAAATCATTATGAATGGTCCAATTAATTTCTGGAAGGGTACTATTTCTAATATATAATACACCATTCTATTGTGGGGTATTAGGTGTGGAAAAATAATTATTATATCAATGCTTTGAACATAATGATTCAAACTCATCAGTTTCAATCTCATGATCATGATCAATTCTTAAGCTCTCAACTATTAGTCCTTTATTTTTCCCTACATATATATAAAATTAGGAAAATGGTAATGGGATAAAATTTTATGGGAATGGAAAAAACCCACTTGTATCTTGAATAATAATCCATTATAACATAGAAATAATGTGATGAGAAGAGATGTCGGGCGGATGAGAGAGTTCCTATTTTTTCTCCAATAATGTATAGGGTTTCTCCTCCATGCTATATTCGATCAAGTAATTGATGACAAGTGATTTATTTGTCTTGGGACATCTGGATTCTCACAAACATATCATGCCCAGATTGATGGATCATTTTCCTTCAGAGGAAGGACATCCAGCAACGAACGCATTCAAGGTTAGCGAACACAGTATAACTTTTTCTCCATTCAACGGTTCGAATGATAGTATACATAAGAAGGTTAACATCGCACAAGTCAAGGCTGATACAGAGGCGGTCACGGAGAGAGTAGAACTTGGGGCTCACTCAATTATCGCTCGGATCATCTTGCCCAGAGGATTCGAGCTATGGAAGACCGAACATCAAACACAACAGCATTCCGATAATTGGGGCTTCACCACTTGAAAGTGTGTCTCACTGGGGCAAGGATTTTTCACCTTTTGTTCCCCTATGGAGAACTCACAATAGGGTCATGGGGGTACGGTTCAATCACTTTCAATCCAGGCGTGCTGCACATCTGAGAATGGGACCAAAAATTCAACCCTTTAAAAATTAGTAACTCTTCAATCCATATTTGTGTTAAAGTCATTGGCCTTAACTAGATTCTATGGAATCCTAGAATATTATATTAAATTGCATTATCAATAGGAGTTCCTATAAAAATTGATAGAGAAACTGAAATAGATATATTTGGGCATTATGCCAATATCATGATGGAAATAGACTTAGATTCTACTTTGGTGAATAAATTTTATCATTCTATTGAAGAAGAGGAGATTGAGTTGAGAATAAAATTTGAAAATATGGCCAAATACTATCTAGAATGTAGAGTTATTGGTCATGATTCCTATAATTGTAGAAGGTTTTTTGTTTGTTAATTTTTCTCTAATCATGGACATGATGCTAATCTATGCTTCAAAAGTATCAAACCGCTGAAATAAAACACCAATAGGGTGTCTGATACTATTGCACATAATCCTAAGTTGCAGGTTCATGACCCAAAAACTCAACAAGTGTGTAAGCATATGGGATAGAGGAGCTTGGCTACAAATTCTGGACCTAGTGAGGTTGAAAATCATACTGTAGGCACTATGGAACATTCTGAAAAGAGTAGAACACGGGCTGATATTATTGAGCAAGGCCAAAGAGGTAAATCCCAATTAAATGAGGAACATAGAACACAAGAAGCTGGTTCTCAAGTTGTGGAGGGTTTTGATTCTCATTTGGCAATACAGGGGTCATGTTCTGGTTTACTGAATGCCCTACTACTTCTCCCTCCCCTACAATAGTTTATAATTGCATTGAGAATGATATTCTTCCAA
Organism: Viscum album; assembly: GCA_963277665.1. NCBI lineage: Eukaryota > Viridiplantae > Streptophyta > Magnoliopsida > Santalales > Viscaceae > Viscum > Viscum album. Next base: position 896,396,769 of record OY728143.1, on the reverse strand, counting down.
CTAATGTGGATTATACAGATGGATCTACTGACTATATAGGTGTGGGCTGCTCTGAAACTAGATTTCACGTGCATTCACTTGTTGTTGCCTCTACAAATGAGGAAGACAATGCTTCCTCTAGTCCTCCCAAATCATCCTCCTTGCATTTTGGTAAACATGAGGAATCTATGGATTTTGCTCCCAAAGACCCTCTTGTAAAGGTATATTCTCTTGTATTTAATAGGGCAGAGCAATCTTGTGCTCAACCAAAGAAGAACAACATATAAAAATTGAAAATATCCTATCAAATGAAATGAAAAATTTGTCTCAGTAGGAGAAAAATAAGACTCCTTCAATGGAAATGCATCAAACAGCTACAACCGATGATGTTTTGGAAGGACCCTGGCAACAAGAATATTCAAAACGAGGATGTCAATAAAATCATGGGATGGGATGAGGATGTTTAGACTGGACTACAATGAAGGATTAGCCATCTGACTCTAACCTGGATGGGTCAAATATTGAAATTCTCCTCCAACAATCCAAAAAATTAGAAGAACTCCACTTCTGAGGTCGTGGGCATAGGCGAGGCCGAGGTACAGACTGGGGAGTCATACAAGATAAATAATTACAGATTGCGGAAAGGATAAATAAAAAACATGGTGCTTCATGATGGGGGTATTAACAATATTTGAGTCCCCCTACTGTTCTTTTTCTTATTTTTACATTTTATTTTAATTTAAATAAAAAGGGTCGTGGACTTTTAAAAAAACAAAAAAACATAGAAAAAATGTTTTCCAGCTAAATTAGAAACTCTATAAGATATTTAAAAATCCTTGTGAACCAAATATAATGGTTGGGATTTTATATATTGTATATATGGTTTTAAATATATATTATTTATTTCACTTTGGTATGGATTAAAGGTATTTTCTATTAAGAAATCTTCTTTAGGTAGATCCATGACTCATGCTTTCCTAGATTTCATTATAAGATAGTGTATATTGTAATAGTTTAGCATCTTATTCAAAATCCAAGACACTTTTTGAATGTGACATAAATTATGAATACAAAAAATTAAATTATGAAATATTATTTTTTTAATACATTTAAAAAATCATCTGGTTTACAATTGGTTACAAATTAGAATAAATGTTATTAATGGTAAACAAGATATGTTGTTCTTAAAAACTGCTTGCATTTCAGCAATGTGTACTTATCTGAATAAATAATATTAATATAACTATATAAATTATATTAGTTAATTTTATATATTTTGAATATTCAATAAAAACATTTTGAAATTCATCTAATTTTCTTCTATGAATGAAATATGAATGTATTTAGTTTTATGATAAAAAATTCATTTTTCTAAATCTATTTTATTATGTTTTTTAAACTTAATTCAAAATGAATCTCTACCAAATATTGAAAATAAATATTATAAAATTGATTCCATATTTAGAATAATAGTAATTAAACATAATTATTACTTTGAAATTGATTTTTGGTAATAATGAATAGTAAAAATAAAGAAACATTTGTTTCCACTATTAGGTTTAGACTAGGTTTATTATGGGGGTTAAGCTAAGAGATAATATTAACAATGTAATATAAAATTTTATAAATATAATTTGATGAAGAAATTTAGACCTTATATTATCTTAATTTCAAATTATTTTCCATTTTTTACCCCATTCAAAAGAATGTGACTCTACATTATTTAAATACTTTAATAATTCATTGTGTGTATGTCCCTTCACATATAAAATCTAACATATTCTACCCCTTTATTTAAAAAAATTAGATCAATATAACTCATTAAATACCTACCCTAAAATTATAATTTATTCCTATCACTTTATTCATATGATTCTCCTCTTTCATTTAGACCATGCTAAGAATAATTATGGTGTAATTCAAAAGATGTGTGTCAATGAAAATGTAATTTTTTAACCAGACTCTTTGAAATTTTATTTCTTCTTCCACCTCCTATAATTCAATTATATCAATCCATGAATATATATTAAATTATTTTCAATATACTATAATATTATTATGATTATGGGTAAACCATTTTCCACCAATTTTCCATCAAATGGGAAATGAATGTATCACTCATGCATATGTATTGACTACCACCTTCATGTAGTGATATGATTCTTTTCTGATCACCGTATTTCAAGGATGGTTATTATGATCTATTTGAGTTTTATATATGATAACATTGATATAATTATATATATACAATTATAACATCACATCTACCTTTTTGACATCTCATCCTTTGGATAACGATAACGTCACTCATGTGTACGAGCATACTACTACCTCCACAGAGTGACATGATTAGTTATTTATTTCAATTTAAATGGATAATAATAAGGATATAAATAATGAATAAATAATATAATTATATTATATAATTATTATGGAATCGATAAATATAATTTATATATTTTTCATTCAATCCCTTGAAATGTGAAAACATCACTCATGTGTATGTACAGACTACTATCTCCATGATGTGGAGTAATTTATTTTCTCACATCACATTTTATGAATTTTTATATATTTATATAAAATTAATATATATTATATCTAGGTTTTTATTTTGATACTTTATATGATGAAACCATTACCAATGTAATATCCTAAATTTTTTAAGTGCATTATTAATTAATTTTAGCCTCTATCATGTGTTTTTGAACTATGAAATGTTTGAGTTCAGATCCCAAAGATTATTATTAGATTTGGATATTTTTATAAGAATTTTTTAGATACATGACTATAAATTTATTTTCTCAAAATAATTTTGATCCCCCAACAAATTGTGTAGCGTGAGAAAAAATCCCTTGGGGTTGCACGTTGTTATGGAAAAAGAATTATCGAACCGTGAAGCCTCACCTAACAAACTGTGATATTTATTCCACTAGATTAAAGCATGGTTAAATAATTATCTAATTAAATGTGTTACCCAATCATTATTATTCCCATAAGAGGCCTAAAGTATCAAATGGTTGGTGCGTAGTTTTGGAAACCATGTGACCAAACTGTATGGGCCCATATTAATTATATAAAAATCCACTTTAATGGTAATTAAATACATATTATTCCTCCTACATATTACCCTTAAAAATATAGTGACTCAACATTACTTCCCCAAAATTTTATTCTCTATCAAATCTTGATTTCGGTTGATCCAATTTTTTTTTGAACATTAATTATGGTATGTGATAAAAAACCCTATACTCCTTGGGGTTATTCGTAATATACCCAACATCCCTTGAGATGAATCATATATATGATATATTTTTCTAGAGATATGAATTATTGTCATATATACCATTGAATTACTAGATCATTTGTTTAATGGTGCAAAATCAAGAATTTTGACGATGACTATATTGATCAATTTTGATTCTAGCATCATAGGAAGTTCTCGACAAGTTTCTTGTTGTTGATCTAGTACTTGGGGCCTAATATATTCTTGAATATCATTTAAAAATACTGGTGTGTTTGATTTGGGACTTATTTTAGGCATTCTTACTATGCATGATCATTAAAATTTTAGATTGGGTGTTACTCAAGTATCTCTCTTTTATGGATTACAGATTTTTTTAAATGAACAAAATAACATTAAGGAATTAATTACCATTTTGGTCTATTATATAATCTTTTTCCATGATGTGATATTATTGTTGGAATATCTTGGTTGACCACTCATGATAGTGATCACATGTATGTGTGTGTATCTCAAGAGTGAATTGAACCCAGATAAAAAACATAAATAATGAATATATTTCAAGGTATAATTATTATATCCACCAATAGTCTCACAACCCAAGGTCCTGAATATTTACTTTCATGGAGACTAGTAATATGAAAACACTTTTTTCAATTGTTGTGAATATTTCTCCATAATGTATTTCTAATATTATACAATCCATGAGGCATAATCATCATAAATTACAAGGAAATGGAAAACATAAAAATGGGTGACCTAAACCCCTATGAATGGAATAAAATACCATTGGACCTAATGGATAGATCATTAGAATATTTGAAACGAATGAATAAAAAATATCACATATAGAGTAAAATAAGTAAATAAGAGTTTTCCATAAGTACGAAAGATAGACATACGATATCAAATGATTGGAATTTTACCATAGAATAAGAAAAATAAAACATGAAACATATAACATGATATATGAATGTATGAAGGAAAGTTGAATAATCATAATAATATGATATATTATCTTTCTAAACCTGGCTAACCACTAACCCTTCACTTGTAAAATTTTGAGTGGAGATAAACACAATCACACTAACCCTTTGGAAACCTAGATACTTGGTAACCCATTAATATAATATTTATATCTCTTTATAGATTTTACATTCTCAATGAATTTGGATGGAGATATAGGTGAAATTAATCTCATAATCTATGCATCTATGAAACACAAGAAAATATCATCATAATATAAAATAACCAAATAAAATATAGGTTTCAGGATATTTCCAAAATATCATATAAAGAAACCCATGGAAATAAAATGTGCTTCATAGAGGATGAAAATGGAAACAGTTAAATCTTCATAAGTATCCCATGAATTAATCTGAGTTTCACAAAAAAAAAAAATTAATATTAATAATTAAATTCCTTGATACTACAAACTCAATGTCCCAGAAATAATCACACAATAAAACAATAGCATAAGTATGAAAGATAACTCCATTGGAGGTATATAATAATATAAGCTAATGAAAAATGAACTATAAAAATATACTTTTACCAACATTTTGTAGTCATCATTTTAGACATAATATTTATGAATCTTTGGTCAAAATTTTACTTTCATATCAAGTTAAATGAAAATTAAACCACTTTATGGAATTGGAATTAGTTCGACAAATCCCCAATAAGTGAAGAGAAAAAATATTTTAAAAGGAAAATCATGGAAAAAACATCAAATAATAACTTTTATAACTCAAATATAGAATTTTTAATTACTAAGTCTCTTCCCTTTACCCTTTATTTTCCTCAAAAGTTCCTTAACATCTAATATAATAAATATAATAACAATAATTACCTATATTATAATATTATTCAACTCAATATAAATTTATAAAATTCAGTAATAAAAATTATCTTCATGGGTTTGATTGTTGTAACCACTTTTTAGAAACAACTGTTAGTAACCTTGACTATTATAAACTAGGTTAATAAAAATGATTTTGATCATTTTTTTCTCCAATGTATAATCATTTACAACCAATTAATGGTACTGGAATTTATTTTTTATAAAATAATATACTGTTATAACACCACTATAAGGGAATTTTATTTACTACTCATGAAAATGAAAATGGCAAAGAACTAGTTTTGGGATATTTTGAAATACTGATGAATTACCTTCTAATGATTACAAAGTTTTTTTCTTAAATAAATATATATTCATTTATTATAAACTAATACCATATATTTTTTTATGCAAAAGAAAATGAAATGCAGTTATTCAGAGAGTTGGTAGTCAGTATAATGTCTTATTAGTCTTTCCATTACTCTTCAAATATGAGGGGTGAAGGGGGATATTATGTGATAATTAATAATTATAAATAAATTATATGAATAATATTATGTAATCATAAATATATTTAATGAAATTTATTAGGTCTAGTGATGAAAAATTGAAAGTGACTCTTCTTGGAAGTAGTAATATGTGCACACACACTAATGGCGTTCTTATTTTTCCTAGTAGATGTAAGAGAATAAATAATGGTAATAACATTATTTTAATAAAATATCATTGAACTGATTATGATTATTTAATTACTTCAATATGGTTATGGTTAGATTATACAATGAACAATTACAAAGTAAACGTTAATAAAGATGTGATATCTACATTGAGACCTTAAATTTCTTGTTGACAAAGGCATTAGATTGGAAGTAAAATGGGTTTTCAATTTAATACGGATTTGAGGGAATGTAAAAGAAAACCATGAAGATTAATTTTTGGTATGGTTCAAGGAAAATTAGAAATCTGGGTGTATTATTGAAAGGGTGTAAGTGGTATGCTTTTATAAGAGAAAAAGGGCACTTTTGGAAACATTTGTCATTTTTTAACAATTTTTTGATCGTATTTAATGGTAAATGGATAAAATTTTTAGTTTAGGACATTATAAAGTCTAAAATGATCTAAAAAGATAATTTTAATTTTGTTTTAAAATTTCCCATTTCCCCACAGTAAATGATTTTTAACCAATTTTAACTTTTTCCTAGGTATCTAATTTTTAACATTAGTAATTAATTTTTTTAACTGAAATTAATTTTTATCCCATTGAAACTTTTTATCCATGTGATATTAAAAATGAAAATCATTTTATTACATCAAATTTATAAATGTGGGAAAATATAATATCAAAATAAACACAGTTAATCGCATAAAAATAGTTATTACAGAAATGATATTTTTCATATTTAAATTTATGTATGATAAAATTATCATGATTATCAAAATTAATTATAAAAAATGAGTTATTATAAATTTAATTAATGTAATGGGGTGTTAAAATCAAGATAGATCATAATTTCATAGTGACTATATTTAATTAATTGAAATAAATGAAAATAGTTTTTAAATTATAATTAAATGTTTCTTAAGTAAATTATGATCAAAGATATAATTTATAAGATCAAAATATTATTTTATATTTCCTATTAATACCATTAATATATATTTTTGAACAATTATAATATTTTATAATTCTTTTGGCCCTGCACATATAAGGATAAAATGATAAAAGTATCACTTTTGGAAAAAAATTATTTTTTACTATCACATAAAATTAAAATTTGTATTAAAATAATTAACAATTTTTCGAATTAACATTCTAAAAATGAAAAAATTATACTTTTTTAAAATAACATAAACTATAGAGAAACAATTTTATATCAATAAGAATTTTTTAACTATTATTCACCAATAAATTATGAATTAATATTTTGGTAATATATATTTTAATTATTCACTTAGATTAAACTTATTTCCATGAAATAATTTTACAATTTCTAAAAAATAATATATAAACATATATTAAATTAAAAATAAGACTTTTTGGAAATGTGAATAAATTTGTGATAAACCTATAAATATTTTATTACATTTGGATATAATCTCAATTTATACTTACATAACCCCGTATGATCTCAATTGAATCCTTAACTGTCAGATATGATTTGCTTTTAGGTGTGGGTAATGGAGATGGTTTCTCTAGCATTGATCTCATAGAAATTTACATAATCATTAATTTCACTCGCATATTATTCCACTTAAATAATAATTGTTTGAGTTCATCTAGGTATTGGTCTATTGAAAACCCCATTAAAGCTACCACACTCCCATGATCATATATATAGGCCTTATAAAAAAAGTTTCTACTTCTAGACTCTATTTATTCTTACTTTATTTATTTATTTAGATATGGTTACTTCAATTTAAACCATATAATTTAAATGATATGGTTTAATGGTCAAATTTAATATTCCAAAATTCATCAAGGGATATTTATTTAATTTTGTTTTTCTTATGAAATATGCTATTACATATCGTCATTTAATTATAATATAAAATAAAATATCATATTGCTACATTCACCCACATTAAGTAAATTACATCATCATAATTTTAATTATTTACTTGTATCAAAGTTATTTTATAGTATTTTATGATTAAATTTTCATTGGAGGTATCATTAATTTCTATTTACATATAAAATTAACAATCTCAATATTGTAGTTATATTAAAGTATTTATGTTAAGTATATCTCATAGTTTGTCATTATAATCTATTTTATTTACCATTGTGTTCATATTTCATACCTATATTGAAATTTTATCATATATATTATTATATAATATAATATTAATACTTATTTTTGTTATAGTTACACCACATACCATTATATCTCACCATCCATGGATTTTTAACATGGCAGTGATAGTAAAAATTTGAGGTTGAATGGTGATGTAGTTGAAGAATTATCCTCCAGCAAATAAGTCTCACTAATATCCATGTTTATACTCCTCTTAGTACTTTTTTTAGTAATAATCATCTCCTCATTGGCATGTTCCCTATCTATCTCATCCATCACCTACATTCCCTACATCAATAAATAACCAACCATCTCTTCACCCACCTATTTCATCAATCATTATGTGGACCACTTCATAAGAACCTATTGGAAAATATTTATTAGGGTACCTTCATCATTTTGTGTCAAATAGTTCGTGTTTAATGTTTCCAAATAGTTCCTTCCAATACATGAATTGTTTCGCACAGACGCTACATCGACACCCATATCATGGGGATTATAACTGGATAATGGAACTCATCCCATCCCTAATGTCTCTATCTTGCCTCCTTTTTCACTTTACAACTTTTTTTACTATTCTATTGGTGGTAGAGGGAATCATATTCTATATTCTCCATTTTAAGTGTTCTTTAATTTTCTATGGAAACATTGATGTATAATATCCCATAAACCACAATCATAGATCCTATGATAAAAAATTATTATATTTCATGCTTGATAGAAACAAACATGAAAACAATTTATCCAATCAAAACATACAACATAAAAATGATATAATAGATCAATTATATAGTTATGGACCTATAAGGATTATATTTTTAAAGGATAGGTAAAAAACATACAAAAAAACTTGTAAACCTAAAAAATATTCAAAAAATATGTGTCATCTCTTATTAAGTTCATCACAACTACTGACCTTATTATTAATAACATACATAATACAATTCATCATAATCAATAGAAATTGATATATTATAAGTCTCGACTCAAACACTAAATATGGGTATATTTAATAAGTAACAATAGAATGACAACAGTGAGTATATGGTTATGATGATATAATAAAAGTGCATAATTATAACGTAATATAATATATACCCATCAAAACCAAGATCAATAAATAGTTGACATGACATAAATATTTAACACATATAAAATATTAATATAATTTATCAATTATTATCATTGAGTAAGGAATCCTCGGTTGAGGATTCATTCGAAAACAATTTCAATAAGAAAAAAACTACATAGTTATCTTATAACATAAATTTTTTAACATGGAAATACCTAATCATATAATTACTATATATCATAACTATAAATTACATTGTCTAAATGTAGTAATCACTTAGGAGTAACAAAACATAATCATCTTTTAAGAGTAACTTACATCTAATTATATTTGTATCATTATCCAATGTATTGGAGGGATATAATGGACCCACATATATTTGGCTTATAATGTGACCAAACATACTTTATTTATAACCAATCCACCCATATTTTTCTTTTAATGGACCCACCCATAAATCATCCATACAAATTCTCTTTGAAATGAAATGGGTTCCATTAAAATTCTTTGAAATAATCAGAATCTAACCAAATAATTAATTAGGATGGTATAATTAAAAAATTGGACCATTAGATCATATGTATCACGTGTATTTTTGTTGTCAATGAATAGAAATACCATTAAAACATAACTAAAACGTTTTTTAAGAAAAATAAAATTTTCAATTTTAAAATCACTTTTTAAAAAATAGAAAATCATGATATATAGTGACATTAATTTTTAATCAAAATAACCCTTTAACATCGTAATGTAAACATCCAAGTAAATAAAATACGTCAATGTGGGAAAATAAATTCTTGTACAAAGTGTTCAAAATTAACTATATTTTAAACCATTTTTTAGGAGTGTCAAATGTGACCCATGCACATCACATTAATAAATTTTATTTTAAAACCATTCAAAAGATGGTAAATCATGATGTAAAATAAATTTAATAAGTAATTTATTGTTTATAAAAGATCGTAACTGAAAAAAAATTAAGAACAAGGACATTAGAGATAAATATTCCCAATCTAAAAGAAGATAAAAGATTAATATAACATTCAAATTACATACTTGATATTTCATTGATCAATAAGGGGAGAAATTGAAACAAAATATATATTACACATACATTAAACATAGGATAATAAAAGATATTTGATTGAAGAAAATATTATTGTTTTATTTCCACTAATGAACCTTAAACATAAACAATCTTGAAAAGAAATGTGATTGTAACATAAAGACATTACTGAATTGGTAACGTTCTAATAAAATGTCAATAAAAAACGAGTACAATATGGATTTTGAAATCCAACTATTATCATGTATTAATTTTTAAATATTAATTCAGTATGAAATAATTACACCATATAGTGAAATCATGTTTCATGACATGAAACATGTCTAAATAAGTTGAGATTAATGAAAACAAATACCTTGGAAATATCATAATTATTGAAGTGAATTTTAACACATGTACGAGTTAATGTTCTCAAATATATTTAGAAATATAAAAATAAATATAAATATTAAAAAAATATATCTATTAACACATAATCACCGTATAACAATGTCAATCTAGAATAGTTATAACCCAATCAAAGGAAATTGAGTTAAGAAACCCTGATCACATAGTCATATTTAGGTTAAATAACCTAGTATGAAATAATTAGAATTAAAATTCCAAACACCATGAATAGTGAAAACATTAAATATATAACTTGTAATTGATTTTTTATACACACCATAAAAAAAATTTGTTTTATAACATTAAAATATACCTCAATGAAAATAAATAAGGATGAAATCAATTACCTTGAGTCCTTAATTAGTATGTTTTTACTTTAACACTTGTATAATAAGAAAATATAAATTATATATTTTTTGAAAATTTTGAATTATTAATAAGTTTTACTTAAAACATTAATTACATTTATATTAATTAAATATTAATTTACATATTCATTTCATCGCATATGGGTTGTTTGGAGGAAGTTTGTTTCATAACTCACAAATTACATCAGTATGTTGACCTTGGACAAAAAATATTGATAAATCATATATTAAATTATTACAGTAAAATAATTATATTTTTCATACATCATTTATATTTCTATAACCAACAATGAATGATAGTTATAAAAAATTAACTATTCTATAATCATGGAGATGGTTAGTCGTACAAAATCCCGAGTGATGTTTCCATTTTCCAAAAAAATAATAGAAATATTGTAATTATTATTTTACCATTAAATAATGAATATTATGTAATAAATATCATATATTTTATTTAAATAAATTTATATATACTAACCCTATGATGCAGTTATAAGAAATGAATTACTACGCTCCATGGAGGTGGTAATCCACTTATCTGGATGAACAATGTTATCATTTTCCAATATATAGAAGTGTAAAGAAAATAAATGATAATTTATCTTGAAATAATAATAATTATGTGATTAATATCATATATATTCATTAAATATAAAATTATATTGATAAATGATATGTGTTGATAGAAAACGAATAACATCTGTTCACATGATAGTTTTCCACCTTACAAATGAATGATGGATTCATTTACCATTAAATAGAAGAAAAAATGGATATAGGTTAATCCATTAAAATAATATAAGTATATTTAATGTAAAGACCCGAATCCAGATCCACTCAACTGGTTCCCTGTACCTGGTTCCCCAAATGACCTCAAACATGTTTCCACAAATGCCAGAGGCTGCTGACTAGCAGCGAGGGCCTTGGTGAGTTATTAGGGAAACTATGCCCTCATTTGGTACGGTATACAAAGAAAAGGAAATAACAGTCAATAACAGAAGCAGTAAATAACATACAATAACTGAAACTAAACAGTGAAAAAATGTATAATATAAAAATGATGAGAATGATGAAAAAGGTACAAGTATCTAAGGAAAGCATCAAACACACCAACGTGATGAAATACAACTAAGAACAAAGTACTGAATGTAAACAGCAACTCCAGCAGCATCGCAAGCCAAGGGTTTGTCCTATGCTCTCTAGCTCCAACCATAAATCATGTACCTGAAGTAGAAGGTCCACAATCTATATCCACACCTGAAACCATATAACCAGTTTGGGCCGAAAAGAAGGACCCAAACAAGATGTTAGACTAATCCCAGAAGGCAATCACCACATGATCCGTGCCCTACTGTTAGTGAGCAATGTAGCAAAAGTAAATTAAATAAATGTAGCATAAAAATAGGAGAACACTACGTAAACAATCCTAAAAATATCCATACACATTTATCTAGTAATTTAATTCAGTTATTTAATTATCACCCAAGGAGTCTAGCAGCAGCTCTATATTCCCAAAGCATAGCAAGTAACACAACATGTATCTCAGAAGACTACCAAAACTACAAGAAGTAAAAAACACATGCTTGTTCTTTGGCTTGGTGGACTCGTCACATCCATCCAAACAATATTCAAACTGACTCTCTGGGTGGATCATATTGGAATACCCCTATAGTCATGTAATCATAGAATGACACAGACACTCTGGGAAGCACTCGCCGTCAATTCCCTTGTGGTCTTACAACGATAGGTATAGACTCTCTGAGGAAGAACATACATCTAATTCCCCCAATAGTCTCGATACGTAACTAAGGACATTCTGAGGAATCAAAAAGTCCAATTCCTATAGTTCCTTCGATGATACTAATTTATAATAGAATCTCTAGGAAAGCCATTAATCGTCAATTCCCTGTTCAGTCTACCGCACTAGGCTCACACAGTCTTGAGCAGTCCAGTCGTGCATAATCGACTGTCAGCAGCCCTAATTAATTTCAAAAACTACTTGGATAACAGATACAATGCATCAAAAGCATATAAATGGTAGGAAATACATGCAATAAATTATATCAAGGCAGGCAATCAATGCCACAGGGCATGCCTCATAGGCAACCAAAGCCAAACGGCGGTAAACAACAAAAATAAGGGAAACAACCATGGGGTGATCCTCAAACATTCTAACAAGAAAAAATTAATCATCTAATAACCTTAAGCATACCATAAATCTATGGCAGATAATAATACATGTTCAAAACCCTAACCCGAGATACCCGATACATGGGAATCCAACACTTTTTTCACAATAACTCAAATACATTCAATGTAGGGAAAAAACAACCTACCTCGATCCTAGGTGATCGATATATATGAACCTCAGCCTTTGAATCAGGATAGAATGGATAATATCTGCAAAAACGTCTAAAACGATCAACCTTAGATAACTCTCATAAGATAAAGAATCAGGAAATGTGGCCAAGGAAGAACCAATAACTCATTGCTATGATTCTATTGCAACCAACGACGTTTGATTCAGATAAATGGTGACGGATCAGCAACTCAGAGAATATTTGGCCTCCTCAGATGCTCTGGACATAATGAGGATAAGTAGAAGATTGAAATAAGGATTAGAGGCGACCCCGGTCCGTTTAATGAAATAAAACGAAAAGTACATGGCGTGTACTTCTTGAGTACACGGCATGTACTTCTCGAGTACACAGAGTGTACTCACCTTTTCCATACACCTCATTAAGTGGCCTCCACATCACCCCTACACACCATGAGTGTGGCCAGGACACGGCCATCATGTGACCTCGCATGGGATCAAAGTACACGGCGTGCACTTATAAAGTACTTGGCGTGTACATAGAAAATTTCCAGATTTTCCTCTGTTCCTAAAAAATGTCCAGAAAAGGAAAACCATACCTAAAACAAAGATCCAAGTACTTAAAAACTTCCCCCCTTAAATAAATCGGTCCCGAATTTCCTTAAGAAGGTGGAGAAGAAGAAACCTCGAACAACTTTGGCCACTGTGATCGCATATCGGCATCCGTCTCCCAAGTCTCGTCCTGCACATGATCGTACTGCCATAGCACCTGTACCAGAGGAACATATCGGCCACATAGTACCTTTTCACTAAGATCAACAATACTAATAGGATGCTCCTCGAATGATGCATCCTACTCTAGCTCAACCTCTTCAGGTTGAAAGACATGAGATGTTTTTGAGAAATTATGTCAAATCTAAGAAACATAGAAGACGTCATGCATAGCCTGGTACCTCTGAGGTAACTACAACCTATAAGAAACCAGCCCAAATCTCTATAGAATCTCAAATGGCCCGACGTATCTCATTGAAAGCGTACCCTGCCTCCTGATCTTCTTGTGTCCCATCCTCGAGGTAACACGTAGAAAACCCTGATCTCTGAACATGAACTCAAAAGGTCATCTCATCTGATCAGCATAAGATTTCTACTGAGACTGTACAGTATCCATCCTTTTCTGAATCAACTCCACCTGTTCTGTGGTCTCCGAAACAAGACGAGTTCCCAGCACAGCTGCCTCTCCTGCCTCCAGCCAACACAAGGGTGATCGGCACGACCAACCGTACAAAGTCTCGTAAGGTTCCATCTGAATAGTTTCATGAAAACTATTATTGTAGGAAAACTCCACTAGCGTTATAAGTTTCTCCCAAGAACCTCCAAAATCATGGACGCATGCTCATAGCATGTCCTCTAGGACCTATATCGTGCACTCTGACTGGCCATCTATTTGAGAATGGTAAGATGTACTCAGAAGTACCTGTGTACCCAAAGCCCTCTATATCCATTTCCAAAAATGCGATGTAAAGAGGGCATCCCTATCTAAAATGATAGTACTCGGAACCCCATGCAAATGTACAATCTCACGGATGTAAAATCGTCGAAGCTCATCAACAATGAAGGTCTCTTTAATTGGAAGGAAGTTAACAAACTTCGTGAGCTTGTCAATGACTACCCATACCCTGTCATCCCCTCGTGGAGATCTTGGTAACCCTATCACAAAGTCCATCGCGACATCATTCCACATACACTCAAAAATGGGTAGCTGCAGTAAAAGCCCTGCTGGTTTCTAGTGCTCTGCCTTCACCTGCTGATAGGTGGAACATCTCATGAAAAAACCAGCAACATCTGTCTTCATACCTGGCCACCAATACTAGCGGTGTAGATCACGATACATCTTGGTGACACCAGGATGAACTGCCCAAAATAGGAAATGGAAGTCTCGCATCAGCTCCTCACGTATATTTGCTGGCACCCATACGCGTCTCTGGAAACTTGAGATCTCATCCTCACCTACAGTCCATCTAGGAATAGGGTCCCCTCCTGACATGCTTTCCCCTAGGACTAGTCCTTCAGTGTCTAATAGATGCCTCATTCGAACTCGGTCAAGAAGGGTAGAGGTAACAGCTACAGATGAAAGAAATGTCTTACCCTGTCTGTCATGCACCTCCATGTTCATTTCAGTGAATATATCCATAAGTGGCCACTCCATACTGGCCTCCTGAACTGCCCGTATATGTGTCCTCCTGGTCAGTGCGTCTTCCACTACGTTGACTTTCCCAGCCGTATAAGCAAGCTCGAAATAAAAATACTGTAGGTACTCAACCCACCTCCGCTTTCTCATATTCAAGTCACGCTGCATGATGATATACTTAAGGCTCTTGTGGTCAGTATATACCACAAAATATTATCCCAGAAGATAATGTCTCCAACATCGTAAAGCATGAACAACTACAGCCAACTCCAGGTCGTGTGTAGGATAGTTCCTCTCATGTGGCCTCAACTCCCAAGATCCATATGCAACAACATGATCCTCCTTCATAGGCACTGCTCCAAGCCCGATTCTAGATGCATCAGAGAAAACTGTATAACTCTTACCCGGCTCTGAGAAAACTAGAATCGGTGCTGAAGTCAATCTCCCCTTCGGCTCCTGAAATGATGAATCACATGCTTCTGACCAAACATACTTCACTCACTTCTTATTCAAGCTCGTAAGTGGTGCTTCTAAGCATGTGAAGTCATGTATAAACCTCCTGTAGTAACCCTCCAGCCCTACAAAAATTTGTACCTCGATGTCATTCTTCATCTGCTCCTAGGTAACTACTGCTCTCACCTTCTCTGGGTGTACTGATACCCCTTCCTCTGAGATGACATGACAAAGGAAGTGAATATCGTCCATCCAAAAGTGTCACGTTGAGAGATTAGCATATAACTGAAGCTCCCTAAATGTACTCAAAACAATCTCAAGATGGGTAGTATGGTTGTGTTGAGTGTGAGAGTACACCAAGATGTCATCCATGAAAACCACCATGAAATAGTCCAAGTAAGGATGGAAATATCTGTTAGTTTGCGCCATGAAAACTATTGGTGCATTTGTGAAACCGAACGGCATAACCAAATACTCAAACAGACCATACCTGCTCCGGAAGGCTGTAATTGGTATATCAGATTGTCTGACACGCAACTGATGGTAGTCGGATCTCAAGTCAATCTTCGAGAACACTCTAGCTCCTCGAAGCTGATCAAATAGGTCATCTATATGTGGAAATGGATATCAGTTCTTAACCGTCAACTATTTCAGCATCTGATAATCCACACAAAGCCTATGGGTGTTGTCTGTGTTCTTTCGCAAACAGGACACGTGAACCCCAAGGAGAAGTACTAGGTCGGATGAAACCCCTTTCTTGAAACTCCTCCAACTACATCATTAGATCCTTCAACTCAGGTGTATCCATCCTATAAGGTGGAAGGGACACTGGTGCTTCTCCTGGCACAAAATCGATAGAAAAGTCTACCTCTCGCTCTGGAGTCAAACTTGAAAAGTATTATGGAAATACATCTGGGAAGAAATTAACCACTGGAGGAAAATATATCTGAGAAATCCCATCGTCATCCAGATATAAGCTAACAATATGACCCATAAACACCTCCCAAACCATGATTCTCTGGTCCATCTCTGCTCACCTGTACATCCCATTCTCCCTTGTGAAGAAAAGATCCACCCTCCGGTGATGTAAAACTCACCGCACGACAATAGAAATCAACAAAGGCCTAGAAGGGAACTAACCAGTCCATCCCGAGAATGACTTCATAGCCTGTCATTTCCAAAATGCAGAGACTCCATGAAAAACGACACCCACCAACCTCATGGGGAATTTCTAAGCACAGACACACGCTAGTAGTTATAATTCCCAAGGGAGTGTTTAGCGTCATCATATCCTCGGAAGTATAAACAGTAAGTCCAAGGCTTTCCAGAGTATGAACATAAATAATGTTTGGAGAAGCTCTTGTATCAAAAAGTGAAGAGGATAAAACTGAGGCTAATAAAATTGTACCTTGAACTGTGGAAGTTCCAGGATCCTTCTCCAGATAAATATGCTCTACTGCAAAATTCTGGCCTGCACCGCGGCCCTGTGTAGTTGCCTGAGGTTTCTGAGCTAACCCTCCCTGAGCCTGAACACTACATCCAAAGCCTCTACCCTGTCAAGAACGACCTGAAGAACTCCATCCCGCAGTCTGCTGTGGAACTGGTAATCCTGCTCCTATACGCGGAGTCGAAACTGATCCTCATTTACTAGACTCTAGAAGAATAAACTTGCAGAAACGCTCCAGATAACCAATCTTACCGCATGATCAGCACTCCACTGGGTCTCTCGGGAACTGAGGATTCTTATTCCAATTTTCCCCCACTAAAAGCACCCCACTTGGTTTCCAGAAGGGAGATCTCGTCTACTAGAAGGAATGCCTCACTTCCTCAAGTCACCTCGTGTAGACTCTCAGTGGCGCTTCTTGTCGTATACCTGAAAAGATTAATCCCTGGAAGCTGAACCACCCTAGTCCACAGCTCTAATCTACCTCAAGTTTCTATTTGTGATAAGCGTCTTGTTGACTATTAGGGTAATATAAGTCATCTAGAAGAAGTTCACCAATGATCTAATGTCCGGTCTGAGGCCTTCCTCAAACTTCCGCGCTAAAAACAGCTCATTATTCTTCAGAATGGGAGTGAAATGTCATAACTCTGTGAAGTGAGAGGAATTCTCCATAACTGTGAGAGTACACTGCTACAGGTTCATGAAATATCTGTCTCTATCAGCCATCAGCGTTTCCAGGTAGAAGTAGTCATAAAACATACGCTAGAACTCATCCAAAGCCGTAGCATGTTGGTGCCCTGCCTGCGAAACCACATCCCACCATCTCTTGGAGGAATCTCGCAGCATATAAGTCGATAGCATCACTATCCTCTCCAGAGGCATCTCAAGGTGCTCAAAGATGGATAGCATGACATCTAGACATGACTTTGTATCCTGTGGTCCTCCGTCCCCTGTGAACGTGGGAGGATGCTGCTGCTGAAAAACCCACGTCTGATATGCCATAGATGGGGTATGATGCTGAGCTCCCTGGATGGTTAGCATGAATCTCATGAAACCCTCTCTAAAATGAGCATTAGAACCAATGTATGGAATCACTGTAGGTGCCATGTCTAGAACGATAGGTGGAACTACTGGTAATCCCTGGTCTGTCGTATCAGGAGTACAGACACTACCTGGTTCATGATGTGCAACGGGAGGACGTCTTGGTGTAATAGCTCTGAAAAGTCAAAAGCACACCTTCTTTAATGACGGAAATAGTTGAAACATAAGAGATTAAAACAGAATAGGAGGTAAAAAACATTAAAACTTGGGAAAAACATGACTACACAACGTGTTAGTACCACTACATGGCGTGTTTTCCGGAAATTTTACCCTGGGCGTGCACCTTGCCCATACATGGCTGTGTAACCCACCCAGCTACAAGGAGTGTTCTCAAAATACACGGCGTGTACTAACCCTTTTTCTTCCTGCCCGATCACTCCTACACAGTAAGGAACACAGTCTGTCCCTGCAGGAAACTACACTGTGTGTTTGTTAACTACATGATGTGTCCTTAAGATTTTTTCCATGTTCGTGTCATTGGCCACATAGATTGGTACACATACCACTACTACATGGTGTGTCAATATGTTACATGGCATGTTTCCCTGGGCATCTTCCCAACGCATTTATTCAGATACATGGCACGGTCACATGACTACTCTATGACAAAACTACATGGCATGTTCAAAGGATGCACAGTGTGTACTAGACATGCCTTACTTGGCCTATCTTATTAGCGACACGGCCTGACACACGGCTGACCCTACACAGTGTGTTCCATATGGAAACGGCGTGTACTTGAAGGAAACCCCCATCCCGTGTGGTTTGTGACATGGCCGAATACCCAAGTCATACTACAGGGCGTGTAAACTAGTACACTGCATGTTCCTATAAGAACTGTCACAACCCCATCTCCCTATCCATAGAGTCAGTGATACTGCTAAAAACTACAGGGCGTGTATTCATGATGTACACATAGTATATTCTGTGTTTTTCCAGACAGTAGCCTCAGAACTGCACCAGAGCGCAGAAAACACAGAAAACAAGAATTAAGGTGCCAAATTCCGGTCCATGGGGGCCCATACTACCCGTTAATCAAATCTTGGTATCATAACAATGAATATAACAAGTAAACATTATAAAAAACTTACGACCCACCAAATTCCGATCCTCGAGGGCCCATAACACCTCTAAGACAAAAGTTTGGCATCCATGATAAAGAAGATCTAAACAAATGATACCCTATCAACCTGCCAAGTATTCTATCATAGTAGCTATCACAATAGCATGCATCGTTTATCACAAATTTTGTCACTACAACATGAAAATTCTAATGCAACCTTGATGGCATGGAAAAATGCATGACATGTGATTTTCTAACAAGTACCAATATGAACCATGCGATTGAATACCCTCATCTCACCGGGTTTCAACAAAATAGAACCACAATCATATAAACAGTAACAGAACAAAACAAGTGCACCACCCAATGGTGAAATCAAGTAAACTATATCATTTGAAAAACCCGAAAATTGAAACATTCGAGGTAATTTGTCTTTTTCTCTGTACACAGGTTCTAGAACTCCCTGGAATAGTTATTTACCATTTACCATTCATGTCATATACCTTTATAATGCCGCTAAACTATAAGTCAATAGAAAAAAAATAACTCATCTTATACCACTTTGTAACGACCCAAATCCGGAGCCACTCAACTGGTGCCCCGTACCCGGTTCGCCACATTACCTCAAGTGCATTTCTCCAAATGCTAGAGGCTTCCAACTAGCAGCGAGGGCCTTGGTGAGTCATTGGGGAAACTATGCCCTCATTTGGTAAGGTATACAAAGAAAAGGAAATAACAGTCAATAGTAAAAGCAGTAAATACCATACAATAACTAAAACTAAACAACAGAAACAATGTATAATAAAAAAATGATGAAAATTATGTAGTAGGTACAAGTATCCAAGGAAAGAAGAAAACACAACAATGTGCTGAAATAAAACTGAGAACAAAGTACTAAAAGTAAATAGAAACTCCAGCAGTATCGCATCCCTAAGCTTAGTCCTATGCTTTCTAGCTCCAACCAGCAATCATGTAGCTGAAGTAGAAGGTCCACAATTCCTATCCACACCTGCAACCATATAACCTGTTTGGGCTAAAAGGCAGGACCCAAACTGGGTGTGAGACTAATCCCAGTAGGAAATCAAAACAAGATCTATTCCCTACTGTCAGTGAGCAATTTAGAAAAAGTAAATGAAACAAATGAAGCAGAGAAATAAGAGTACACTAAGTAAACAATCCTACAAATCTTCATTCACATTTATATACTAATTTAATTCAGTAATTTAATTATCACCCAAGGAATCTTGCAGCAACTCTATATTCCCAAAGCATAGCATGTAACACAACAGGTTTCTTAGCAGACTACCTAAACTACAAGAATTAAAAAACACAATCTTGTTCATTGGATTTGTGGACTCATCACAACTGAACAAACAATATTCACTCTAACTCTCTGGGTGGCCCATACTGGCAGACCCCTATAGTCATGTAATCATACAATGGCACGGACACTCTGGGAAGCACTCACCGTCAATTACCCTCTGGTCTTGCAATGATAGGTCTAGACTCTCTAAGGAAGCACTTATGTCTAATTCCCACTATAGTATTGATACTTAACTAAGGACACTCTGAGGCAGCACAAAGTCAATTCCTATAGTTCATGCGATGATACTTATTTATAACATACCCTCATGGGAGGCCCTTAATCGTCAATTCCCTATTTAGTCTACCGCACCAGATTCACACAGCCCTGAGCAGTCTAGTCGTGTGTAATCGACTATCAGCAGCCCTAAGGAAGTTCAACAACTACTTGGCTAATAGCTACAATTCATCAAAAGCATAAAAATGGTAGGCAATACATGCAATAAATTATATCTAGGAAGGCAATCAATGCAACGAGCAATGCCTCACTGGAAACCTAAGCCAAACAGCGGTAAACAGCCAAAACAAGGGAAACATCCATGGGGTGATCCTCAAACATGCTAACAAGCAAACATTAATCATATAATAACCTCAAGAATACAAGAAATCTAAGGCGGATAATAATACAAGTTCAAAACCCTAACCCGAGATACCTAATACATGGGGATCCGACACTTTTTTCACAAAAACTGAAAGGCATTCAACATAGGGAAACAAACCACCTACCTCGATCCTAGGAGATTGATATACTTGAATCTCAACATGTGAATCATCCTAAAACCAAGAATATTTTAAAAAACGTCTAAAACAATCAACCTCAGATAACCCTCACAAGAGAAATAATCAAGAAACATGGCCCAGGAAGATCCAAGAACTCCCCGTTGCGATTCTATTGCAACTGATGACATTCGATTCAGATAACTGGTGACGGATCAGCGGCTCAGAGAAAATCCGGCATCCTCGGACGCTCTATAAATAATTAAGAGAAGTCAAATACAGAAATAGGGATTAGACGTGACCCCGGCCCATTTAATGAAATAAACAGAAAAGTACATGGCGTATACTTCTTGAGTACACGGTGTATACTCGACTTTTCCGTACACTGCATTAAGCGGCCTCCATATCACCCTTACACACCGCGTGTGTGGCCCAGACATGGCAAGCACACGACGTCATGCGAGATCATATTATACGGCCTGTACTTATAAAGTACACGACATGTACTTATAAAATTTCTAGATTTTCCTCTTTTCCTAAAAAACAAACAGAAAAAGAAAAACATACCTAAAACGAAGATCTGGGTTCTTACATTTAATATAGCAATATCATTATTTTATCATGTATTAATCAAATTTTATTGATGCAAAAGATGAAATAAAACAAAAATATCTGGTTAAAAGTTATACAACTTTTTTAGAGAACCTTTTATTCAATAAACCTTAATCCCTCTATGGTTGGTGTTATTCCAAATATAATACCTCTAAAACATGTGAAGATATTTTGGGGTGTTTTTTTCTAGTTATTATAAAAATTAGGGAGTTCAAAAGGTTTGTGAAATATAGGAGAAGATGTTCCATTTTAAGGAAGGGTAGGGGAACTCTTGGAATAAAAAGAATTTCTAAATTTATATAAATATATTTTCATTAAAAAATGTAAAACATTGAATAATTTAAAATTTTGGATGACTATTATTCTAAATCCTCTTTGATATGTTTTTTTTTGAATTTTTAGGTGTTCATTTCTCCCAAATCCCTTTTTTTAACCGTATTAAACCATTTAAAAATTATCTTGATGTAAATCTTTTATTACCATTTTGGGGATAAGAAAAGTAACTAAAATAGTAAAGTCTATTAATAAATGATGAAATTATTTTATTTGAAACCATAATAAATTATCTCGAATGAATATAGTGTTTTTATGAATTTTAAAATTTTTAATAAAATTTAATTTACTATAAAATATCATTAATGTCTTTTTGGGAACTATTAATTTAAATTGTTTTTAATTTCATCGGGATAAAAATTAAATTTGAATATAAACAATTAAAATATATCCAATATTTTATATTTATCTATAAATATCATGTGACAAAATAAATCACCCACATTGTTTCTTTTAGAGAATTTTTAAAACATTTACATAATTTTTAGGCTACTTGCATAAGCATTGTTTGAGCATTGCGTAAGAAATATAAATTACTTATTTCATTAATAAAACATTTATCACCATAAAATTATTTAATTATGATAAATATAATTTGTAATGTTCATTAATAATCTATCTTTCTTTTTTTAAATATTCAAGATAAGTTTTAATGTAAGAGAGAGAAATTTTTTATTTTTCCATACTAGAAATTATATATATATATATATATATATATATATATTCTCATCATGTCATGTGGAACCAAGTCACCCAAAATTAGAGTATAATAAGATATAGTCTCTAAAAAACAAATTCTATAAAATTTAAGATATTTTTGGATACATTTTATGCCTTGTCACCCAGTTAAAACACTTCAAACTCATTTTCACCTTAATAGTGACCACATAACTTTTTAACCTGATAATATAACAATATGATGAAAAATAAAAGGGTATTTATATCCCAATTTTTACATGATGAATCAAAATTTTGAATCCTTATTACCATGTTGAAATTTTATTGGTGGATGAAATTTCTTGTAGTATATGAACCTAAAAAAGAAGAAATACAATTTTTGGGAAAATACCAAATTTTAGAGTAAAAATCATTTTACCATGAAATCATGTAATGAATTTGTTTCCATGAATTATTTTGTTTATATACTAAAAAATATGTATATATTTTTTATTATCAAGATAAAAATGAATGGAATATTCCATCCTTTACACATAATTAAACGACTCGAAAGTAGTTTTTAATTTTTATAAAATATAACATATCATTATAAAAGTGCTTCTTGGGTTATCAAATATAAAATATTGGTATAAATAATTTTTTTTACTACATATATATATATATTTGGTCTATAAAAACTCATATGATACAATTAAGGAATGATTTATAGATATTTTAAGGCATTACCCCACAATTTTAACCTAGTTTTACTTATTTTACCCTTACCACAATGGAAACTATTTACCACAACTACAATTCGTAATGAAAAAAAACTGAAATATTTATCATATTTTGATATACTAATAAAAAATATTGAATACATTCTTACATATTAAATTTCTTTATGTGTAATGAATTTTTTTAAGTTAACAATTCAATACACCATGAAAAAATGTTTAAAAAAATGAGTTTTAAAATCAAAATGATCTAATAAAAAACATGTATAATGATGAATAAAATGTAAATAATTATATTATATATAAATAAAGAAATATTATTTTAATTTCAGATAAAATGAAATTTATAATGTTCGTTTTATTAAAATGGAATGGTAGTATTACAAAAAATATGTATTTAAAACTATCCATTAAAAAATAATTTTTTAGGAAATATCCCAAAATTCAGATAAATATATTTTTATATGATGACTTTAAAAATGATATTTTTATCAAATAAAATTTATATGTTTTTCATTAATAAAATATAATATATTAAAAATAATTAAAATTTAATTTTTCAGGATGACTCATTTTTTAAGAACAAAATGTATTTAATAAATATTAAATACATATTTCCAAATAATAAATATATAAATTTTTATTGAGATAAAAATTCTATTTATCCAAATGATCTTATTACTATGAATAAAGATCAACTCAATTGATTGGATATAATGTTCATATTTAAATAATAATATTTCATGGTTTGTTTATGTTAATTATTTCATGTTGTATCTTATATTGGAAAAAAATTTCATTTAAAATATTGTGTTGTTACATTATTCATTCATTAATAAATTAGAACCTCATAATTTGAAAAAGGACCCATTATTTAAGGGTTTTACATTTTAACATAAACTTTTAGAAAACTCACATAATAAAATTGGCCAACAAAACGTCCTCTATGATAGAGAAAAAGGGAAATAAAAAGGTCGTCTGGAATTACACATAACTAGGTTTACATATTAAATAATATTATAGTTATATGAACATATGGATTATTAGAAAACGATTTAATATCAAACTAATTATGGATAATGACATAGGATATTGATTAGAATAAGTTGAATGATCATTTGATAGCTAATGAGCACAAAACCAAAAAAATGGGGTTTGAAAAAGGACATAGATTAATCAGAAATCAAGGTAATATTATAATATTTTTATTTTAAAATCAATTCCATAGAGTTTAGAAATTAAATAAATATATATATTAAAAATATAAGGAAATATACTTAATTGAAAAGTATTATTTCATCCTATACTCAATTTCCACCATAGTGTCATCTTTTTCACAAATAATTAGTATTCATGAAGAATTTTTCATTCTTGTAGAAAAAAATAAATTTACACTGGATTAAATAATTAGGTAAAACTATACAATGATATTCCTCTAATATCTAAACATTATTAAAAATAAAAATATTTAGCTTAATCTTATATAATTACCAAAATGATGAACCCTTCATATGTTGATATAATTTCCTAAATTAGAAAATCCAACTAAAGTATCTACATATACCATTCGATATTTAACAGTACTTAAATTTTTCAAATTGTTCCTAACCAAGTGTAAGACCAAAAAAATCAATTAAATTACATCATATATACATAAAATGTATCTCTGAATAGAATTAGCCTCTCATAAATTCTTTTATAAAAAATTTATATACCATATTCATGTAATCTAAAAAATAAATTAATCATTTCCATAAATAAACATAATTATCATATATTAAAATTAAAACCATGTATATATGAAAATATAATCCAACTTTTATTCCATAATTAAAAGCTTATCAGATCTGAAACTTTTTCCATTTACCATAATCCAAGAATTTTTATTAAATAGTGAACTAATTTAAAGAAAACCCTTGTAAATATCATAATATTACAATTGATAATCAATCCACATATGCGATTATATAACCTTGTAAAAATAAAAATTAATATAAAAAATATATACTATAAGAATTTAGATATATATTCAAACATAATCATGAAAAAAATCATTGGAGAAGTGTTATATCCCAATGAATGGAAATTATGTTAAGAAACCCCATAAAACATGGTAAATTTATATTTAAATCCTCTTGGATGGAATATTTTGAATTGGATCTTAAAATTCCATGAATTATTAAGGATAAATTATATAAAAATTAGAATTAAAATTTTATACACCATATAAATGAAAATTGTTTCATGATATTTAATCATGAAATAATGAATAGAAATTGAGATGAAATCTCTTAACCCGAGTACAGAATTTATATCTATGTCCTTTATGACTTGTATAATGAAATTGTATAATTTATTTTAATTATTAATAAAAATTTATATGGTTATTACCTTATCCTTAAATAATTAATTTATTTAATTTAATGTAATATTCAATTTCATAATCAGTTAAGACCATGTTAGGTGTTTTGAGGATGATCTGTTCATAACAATAAAATGACTTCCGTATGTTGATCGTGGTCAAGGGATATTTTTTATTATTATCCTGAATATTAATAATTTCATTATTATCAATTTTATACATAAATTATAATTTTAAAACCATACATTAATGATGTTTATGCAAAATAAACTATGTTACAATCATGGTGACAATTCATTGTATGTACGCTTGAGTAACATTTTGAATTTTCAAAAAAAATATATTAAAAAAACAATTATTATTTTTTCTCTATATAATTATAATTATATAATAAATATAATAGTCATTCTTTAAACACACTTATATATACTATTCAACACATGTTGTGGTGAAAAAACAAATCGCATCGCTATGTGGAGGTGGTAATTAACATATACGCATGAATGACATTACCATTTTTAAATGGATGTCAATTTATTAATTTTGATGATATATAATCATTAAAAATTGAAAAATATTATAGAAATATCAAATATATATATATATATATGTTAAATCCATTATTTAAACTATTCTTATGATGTGTTGATAGAAAACGAATTACACTTGTCCGCAAGGAGGTGTCCACCGTACACACGGATGAAGATTTTATTTTCCATTTGATGCAATGAGTGATTGATATAGGTTATTAAATTAATTTAATGAAATATTATTTTAGTTAAGATAAAATATTATTTTTCTCATCATGGTTTATAAATATTTCAATTAGTTGGAAGAACAAAATAAAATTAAGCCATTCCGTTAAAAGTTATAACTCTAGTTCATACAAAATCCATTTATTTATATCTTCATACCTATGAGGTTTTTATTATGAACAATATCAGTCTTATATAACATGTAGATTTATTTTTGGAGTTATTTTGGATGGTATTTTCTAAGATGGATTTCACACAAGGGGTGAGGAATATTTTACAAGAGGTTCCCTTTTATAACGAGGGGCGGGGAACTCTTGGGATTACATAAAATACACAATTAATATAAATTAATGTTCCTAGAAAAAAAATAAAAGTTGATATATTTCTAATATAATATTCGGAATAATCTTAATAATCTCATCCATTAAATTTTTAGAGGTTTAGGTGATGGTTTTACCCTTCTCTAATTGTTTTAACAATACACTCCTCATTAACAATTTTAACCATTACCATGATATCAATGTTTTTGTACTCTCCGGTAGTAATGAATGTTACTAGAACCAAAAAATTTAATTATAAATGAATATAATTGTTATTTTCAAGGATAATAAATTCACATTTCAAAATATTAAATTTTTATATATTTTAAATCATTTAATAAAATATTATTTGTTATATAATTCATTAATATTGTTTTTTAACTACTCATATAATTTGAGTTTAAAGTCATTTTTATTATAATTTAATTATAATATAAACCTTAAATATATCCCAAATATGTTATATTTATCTATTAAAATCATTGTTCACTATTAATCAAGGAAAAACTACTACATTATGTGTTTTTAAAATCAATTAAATTATTTTTTACCGCTTATTCATGCACATTATTGGAAATGTGTTGGAATTTTAAGTATATTATATCATAAATGAAAATTAAAAATAAATTAAAATCCTAAAACTTAATTCATTATTCTCAAAATTATAATTAATATTCATTTGAAACATATTTTTTATCTGTATGTGAATATATAAGATACATTTATAAGAAGAGTGTAGTATTCTGTATTTTTATTTACATATATATATATATAAGTATATATTTATATTTATCTAGTCATGTGGAACCAACTCACCAAATACTAAAATATAATACATTTTAGGTTTTTAATAAGATCAACAAATAAAATTTGGGAATGTGTTGGAATCATTTTGTGTAACACAATGAGATTTTGTGAAATATTTTTTTTTTCAAATCAGTTTATCATATTAAGTATTTTTTGATTTAAACAAGACAAATTATAATTGTTTTTACACACAAAACGGATTTTATCTTGACTTAAATGAAATATTATGTGTATCTTTTGTTTCCAAAAACACTATGTTTAAAAAAAATTCAACATACTATTGCAATACTTTTATTTAAAATAATAGTTTTCACCCAGTCATTGGGATGGTTAGTGTGATTATGATTAACTATGTCAATTATTTTTTTATATATTATATATAATGAATTATTTTTTGACCAATAAATTAAAATATAAAATAAAAACATTTTTAAAATAATGAAAATCGTGTTATAGAAAATGATTTTTATGAGCACAAATGAGATTTAATTGTATAAATAAAAAAACAATTTGGTTGAATAAATTGAAATAAATTTATATATTATATATTCAATAAAATATTTAACATTCATCTTATGTGTTTTCACTAAAATACATAATAATTAATCCAAATTTATTCTTAATACTATATTTTTTCTATAAAATAGTTTTCTCAACTTTGGCACACTTATTTTAATTTTTTTTCACTTTTTGAAAATTTATTTGAAAAAATAAAGTTCTTAATTAAAATAAAAATGCCAAGATTATCTTAGAGTGAATTTTTGAAACTATTCCAAAAATATAAACTTTGTGATGAATAGTGAAAAATAATAGTTTTTATTATGTTTTTTAATTTGTTTTTAATAATTTAAAGACATCAAAATTTATTAAATATGGAATTAAAATTTATATTAGATCAATTATATATATTAATTTAATTTATGTATCTGATCTAAATTTCATATATTTTTTTAATTAATATTTATTAAAAAAATTCGAACATTTTTCTATTTGGAATACAAATTTCTCATCATGTTTCAATGTTTATTTTTATATTAATATTTCACATATTATTTGAATTGAATTTGGAAAAAATATATTCCATATTTTGAATAATCATATCAATATTATCTTGTAAGTTCAACATAATGTTTTTACCATAGATAATAGTTAAAATATCCCAAAAAAAATTACCCCAATTATATTTAAATCTTAACCTTCGGTATATCAAATATATAGTAATTTGGATGAAATTTCTTATGAATGAATTTGTTATTTAAGATTCTTATCGGAAATTTCCATGTACTTTCGAAGCGGGTTCCATTCCCTGTCATACAAAATTCCACTACTACCCCTCACTTATTCACACCTAACCCCCCATATAGTTTAGAAAACTCCTACAATAATCCCTCCCTAAAATCCTTGTCCATGTTCGTGAGATTCTAGTCCCCCACAAATATAAACAATGGGGTCCTTAAAAATATATCCAAAGGAGGTTCTTCTAAGCGAATCTAATTGTCTTCACTAAGCTCTTTCTTATTATTTCATTTTTTCCACCATAAAATATGTAATAAAATAGAAATTGTAATAACACCAATTTTTCTTATTTACTAAGACTTGATTGTGTCTATTAAATAACATATATCAATCTTCACTTCCATCAAATGAAAAATTGAACCCTTGATCATTTATACGACAAACTACATCCTCATGAACCAAAGTAGTTTCTTTTCAATAAATAACTTTTAATAAATTATATTATGATGTATTTAATATATATATATATATATATATTAATAATTATGTTAATATAAATATATAATTACTATATTACTTATAACATATTTCATTTCATTTTGTGGTGGATAATATAATGTCACTCAAGTGTATGTCGGATTGCCGCCTCATGAAATGATGTGATTCATTTACATTTATGCTTTACAAGAATGGTAAAAAGGATACTTTTAATATATATCTATATATATATATATTAAATGATAATGATTTTATAGTGATAATATTTTATTTACCTTTATTTACATCCATCCATTGAGAAAATGGAAATAACGTTCATATATACGTAAAACCTACCATCTCCATGATTAGTTTATTTCATTTGTTATTTTAACTTTTATTGATAGATATAGAAACATATATAATGAATATATATGATACATAAATCATTGTTAAAATTTTGTGGATTATGGAACTATTATAAAATTAAGATTACCATAAATAAATATTTAAACCATACACGAAAAAATAATTTATTTCCCAAAACATGAAATTAAAATGGAGTTGTTAATTAATTTGTAATAAAAGTCTTTAATTAATAAAATGTATTTTTATATATTATTACATTTTAAATTTTTATTTTTATTAATATTCTTACTTATCACTTGGTGCTTCCACTAAACCTACCTTAGGTTCTATATGTGTTCCATGTATCTCTTCTGAGAAAAGTATATACTTATTCCATCACATGTACTGAACTCAGGTGTCATACTAGTTGAGAATGATCTTTCTTACAAGGAATAATTAGATGAGATTCTTGTATTGAATAGGGAATGTTCTATGAAATAGGACAAATCACATAGTCAACTATTTTTTAGTGAACCAACAACTTGACGATGATATATTAGAATATGAGGATGTAATGAGGTAGAAGTATCCATAGTTTTTGGTAATAAAGATATAAATTTAAAAGGGTAAATTAATTTTTTATATGGGGTAAAATTTTATAGTAAATTAATATTTATAATACATGAGGTTTGATCGTATATGAATAATTTCAAGACATAAAGCAAGGGATTTCAATATCACTTCTATTTTTATATAAAACCCATGGCATATTCTCCATATGTTTCTTTTATATGATGTGTATACTACCAATGAATGTATTTTATGATATTTCTAATTAACGTTTTTGGTATTTACCTATCGATTTGAGGATATATCTTTAATGGGGTTTATGATTAAAAATATACCAAACTGGTATGGTATTATTGTCTAAATTAGCCTTCTTTGAGACATATATTATGGTATGAAGCTATGTTATTTTATGAGGTGGATATACCATCCCTTTATAATTTAAAATCACGAATCTCTTTCTTTTCATGATATTCTAGGGTTAATTTAACATAAACCATTTATGGGTATTAAGAATCATTGTTATCATTGTTTTATGATTTTTATGTTACAATCTCATTATTTATCAGAAATATTTATGATTATGAGTCCAATAATAAATTATTGTAATATATTTCACAACACAATGATGAATCTTCTTCACTTATGGTTAGGTCACGATAATACATGTTTTCCCACTAGTTTTATATCTTCATGTGTCTACAATTAAAAATAATTCTTTTAATAAAAATCATCTATATTTTTATATTCAGTCAAAAACACTTTTTCTAAAAAACTATGTTTTATAAAATTGTTTCAATTTTTTAAAATTATTCCAATGATTTATTAAAGATATTTTTACACATTTTTTACATTCTAGAATTTTTTTAAAGAATATTAATACCAATTTCCAAAAAACATCTTATTTTATTTTATAGATAATTTTCATAGAACATTATTTTAACATGTATAACATGAATTGAATTTGAAACAATAATTACTATTATTTGTATTGAATCTCCCTTTATACATACTAGGGTTATTTTCAGATGAAAGTATTTTTCAATTTTTTTTTTGTTTTAAAATGTGGTTTAAAATCAGAATGGATATTTTCCTCAAAAAATATTGTAAATGATTTTTAAAGATTAAAGTATAATTTTTCAAAGTTATTTCTAATGAATATGATTTTCAAAGTTTTATATATTTTAAAATGTTTTTAGGAGGAAATTATATTTTCCTCATGAATTTTTTTTTGGTTTTTAAGGCTCCTATATATGTTTTAAATAATATTTTTAATGCAAAGTGTTGGAAAATTTTTCATAAATTTACAGTTTTAAAATTTTATTTTCAAAGAATAGTTATTTTCTTACAGAAATCGTTTTAGTGATCCTTAAAAATAATTTTCCATCTAATATGATATTCTTCAATGAAATATATGTTTTACATGGGATATGATAAAATTATACCGTTGTATTCTTTTTAGGAATGGTTTATGTTTATAATTAAAATATGTTTATGAAACCCGTTTATCATCTATGGGTTATACCATTATAAAATTCATATGAACCCACTTATTTTATTAGGTTATTCAATGATGAAAGGACGAAATGATTAAGAAACATTTATATTTTCAATATGTTATGGTATGTAGAAATTTTTATGAAACCCATTTTAATCCATGGGTTATGATATGGTGAATATATTATGATCTCGTTCCACACATTTGTTTGATTTTCAATATGTGATGGGTGGTACGAATATATCCCTTCAATGAATTGTGTAATGAAAGATATCTCATGATATAGATAGGCCTTGAATGTTGAGTGAACATTGTTTAATAAGGTACATTTTATTCAATGATGGATTTGGAGGGGAGCATTATCTAATATGATGGTTTTTGGTGTAAACACATCCCACTATGATAGCCTTCGATGTGATCCTTGACTACAATTGTAATTATTTCCTATAAATAAGTGGTTTCCAAAATTTCATGTCTTATTACAATGTTATGGTACCATGCCTCATGTGCATTGATTTCCTGGAGATCTATGTCTTATGAACTACCATTTTATATTCCATGATTCAAGATTGAGATCTTTAATTTGAAGGGAATGTTTCTAATATTTTATGCTCATGTTCTCATACCCATATCATAATTTTATACATGTGTATCTCTATTATTTAACCTTATAGAGTATCTGAGATCACCCTTTCTTATTAATAGTTCATAAGAAATGGCCACATTTGTTTTTTAATTTTAACATCACTTTAAAAATGACATTTAAAATGTGATGATGTAAATAGATATATCGGAATCATATTTTTTAAAACCAAAAACATAAATATTTCTTAAAATTGTTGATGAAAAAAATAATGGACATACGACATCGATTATAAGGTAATACAGATGTCGATAATGCAATTTCATAATATTAGCATCGATGTCATCCAAAACTGATGCTGAATACCTCTAGAAACCGGGTCTTCATTATCGTTTTTACAAAAAAAGATGCCAAAATCTTATAGAAAATCGATATTTACTGTCAGTTTTTATCGAAAAAGACACATATGGACTTAAGAAAACCAGTCTTTATTATTGGGTTATAAACAAATGATGCGAAAAAATATTGGCATCAAATTCCTTTAAAACTGAGAATAAAAGTAATTTTTTTAATAAAATTAAAAATATTATAGAAAAAAATTGGTGTGACTGTAATAATAAATTGTAAATCAATGCATAGGTAGGATTGAAAATCTATAAAAAAATAAAAAAAATTACAACCAAATTAAAAAAACAATTACTTAACAATATTTTTTTCTAGAATAAAAAAACACATACCAAATAATTTATAAAATAATAATTTGTAGTTATTGTAGAATAATTCCTTTGAGATTATTAAATTGAAATAACTATAATAACCGAAGTATTAGTTTTTGAACACTTTCTTGGAAAACTATAATATGACAAATAACATTAAAAGAAACATAACTAATAATTGAAATCAAAGACATACATAAAATGAAGTTCATGTACATGGATCTAATAGGGGTAAGTTCATCATCCATATAAAACATAGTTTCATTGAATGTATATAACAACATTAAATTTTATATGATTTAAAAAAGAATATTATAAAATAAAACATAAAATAATTAATATATTTAAAAAACCATATGAAAATCAGTCATTACTCCATTTTTGATTATCTCATAAATGATTCATAAAATATAATAACCACATTCTTTGATTCCTTGTTAATGATTAAACTAAGGTTATAAATCAATAAAATGATATCAAGACCCAATATATATATATATAACATTATATAATATAAATATATTTCACTATGGTATTGTGTATTATATTGTATTTGGATTCTTTATCGACAAGTAAACTTTGTAGAACTTTTTCCATGACCTATATTTTCATATATATCAACTAATAAAACATGAATAAACAATTAAATTAAGAGTAATGAACTTATAAAAATTAGAAGAAATAATTTTCAAACAAGGTTGTAAATTTTTTACGGATAGGGCCTGATAATGAGAAAAAACAGTATAAAATGCACTCACAAGGACAAAATATGCCTAACATCCAATGCCACATACAATAAAAAAATTTCACAGTTAATTAAATTATAATAATTTTTTTTCATAATTATATTCGTGTTCTTACAGATCAAGGAATTTTAAAAAACAACATCCAATCTATTTATTAGTTAATATCTCATTTATATATTTAACTCTATCATCATTCCTCACATATTGAACTATCATTGAAATGAATTATAATTCCATAAGACCATAAAAACTAGTCGTATCATATTTCTATCAATAGTGTGGAGAGTTACCTAATTAAAAAAATAAAGTAGTAAGTCACATATAATCATCATTATTTAAATAAAATGATAAACTCAATAAAAAATTTACATACTTTGAATCCAATTGAAATACATGAATGATGATATAATTAAACACAATCATATTCAGGGTATATTTTTTAAATATTTTAAATGGATAATATCTTTTACTTATTTCATCCATCATGTGAAACTCATATTAATTATCCAATGAATATGAATTCTAGTATAATCTATTTATCCCATCAGAAATACAAGTATCTACTGCTATTAGTTCCAAGAACATTTTTTTCCTTTGTATCATTTATATTTATTATAGATAATCCAATAAAAATTAAATTTTATAAAACATTATATGTATTTTTCAATAAAATTTAATTAATATTTTTAAACAAAACATTATTTGTATAATATATAATGAAGAATGTTAGTCGAAAATAGTTCAAATTGATCTATAAAATCCCCAACACTGGTAAACTCCTCAGTATGAAATGGTACTGGGAATTTACGACCAATAATATCTTGCACCAATACTATGACATAACACAACTTCATAGGATGTTGGTGTACAAAATCTCTCAAAAATATGTATAACCTGGTACTCTAAAATGCATACATGAGGATCTCCTGCATAAAACTCACAATATAATTTCGGGTCTAAATGATGAGATAGAGGATCTGAATAGGTAGGTTGGGGGACTGGGTTGGTGGGGTAGTATGTACAATATGTGCATCTCATTGGGAAATTGAGGAAGACTGGGTAGGCAAGGAAGTCTAGGCAAGTTGAGCAGGTAGTGATTGTCTCATATGTTTTTCAAACAAGGCTTACACAATAGAATGATTGTGATTGCCAATGGACTATTTTATTTCTTTTATCTCATCATTTAAGGAATCATTTTTTAATCTCTTGACTACATTCATTGATTACCAAAAAAATCCTAATACTAATACTTTCCTGATATCCTCTTACTTGTCTTGAGTGTTTGTTCATTTCTAAATCTGTAGCTATTAAATACATCCTACCATTATGGATAAAACCAAAATATCTCTCTTTATCTTGATGGTCATCCTAGAATATAAAATGAAAATTTTATATCAATGATTTCAATTTAAAAAATATATAAATCAATAAAATATAGAAAAATATTTACTTATAATTCATTCTCCTACTTCCTCACCTTGATATATAAGATACAATACATTTTCCTTCTCGTAGATCATTTCTATTTCTCAATTTGGGTGGGGAGACCGAAGACAAAACATGACCTCTTGTAAACCACTACTAGACTGATCTTTTAATGCTTTAAATTTTTCCACAATCATTTTCTACTCCAAAAATTGTTACCCCCAACATGATAAAGTATGAGGGTATAAAATTTTCAACTGGATCTCCTGATGAGATCTTCAAAATGCTTAATATATGAAAATAAAATAATAAATAATTAGATAAATATATAATAAAATTTATATTATAAAATAATTATTATACCTAATATATTTCATTATATTGGATATCAAAAAATTTCATCAACATATCTGTACCTATAATCTCATACATAAGGCATGGGTTTTCATATTTTTTATTTATAAAAACATATATTTTTTCTATTTTGTTTTAAAATATCTCAATCTAATGACCGCTAAAATGATATAAATTTTCCTAATTGGGTTCATTTCATCAAATTTGAACATAATATGTAATTGAATAGATTAAATAATGGTCATTTAAAATATTTTATATTACAGAAAAGAGATAAAATAATTCAATTGATATATTTTACCATCATGGCCACCCAAAGATATTTTTTAACTATCCTGTCAACATACTTCCAATTCGGATAAAAAATGTTAATCATTCAACAATGTTGCAATGATATATCGCTAATAAACTAGATTGCATTTGGGCTAGCATCATAATTATTATTACCAAAATGAATATGTAATAATTCATCTCCATGATCATGTGAATGTGTTAGTAAATGCATAATACCACATTTAACCACCTGAGAACTTGACTTTTGTATAGTAACTATAGAATTCTATTCCACTGAAGACAAATCACTATTCCTACCAATATTTTTTAGAAATTAAATATTTTTTACATTAAATTATTGTATTACTGAATATTTAATAATATGAAAAAATATATATACCTCTATAAAAGATCCTATATATATATATATATCAGAACTTTAGAAAAAAAAATTATTTATATTAGTTTTCCTAAATACCATTATAAAACTAAATGTTTAGAAACAATGATGGAAAAAATCTGTAATTAACAAAAAGATTCATCTAATATTAAGTTTCAAAAAAAATATTTTTCGTGATTCATATAACAATAATATATGTAATCTGGCCTATTAGAAATATAATTTTTACCCCTGTTAATATAAAATATTAATAATAATAATAATAATTACTTAAACAAATAAGATCATAGTTTAGTTTTTTCCATATACCTTCACCATTATCATTGTATACTATATTCACTATGTATTCCTTATTATTATTGTAATCATCCATAAATCCTGTAACACATGAATAAGACTCGAGTAAATCAATATCATCATCCACATCATCCTCATCACCCAAATGGTATCTTTTTTCCTTTCAAAACAATAGACCACTGATCATTCAAAGGATTAACAACATAGAATATATACTTTTCACGTGTCTCCATGATAAATGGTTCCTCATTTTGGTCAAATATTTCCAAATCAACCAGTGTAAACCCACATTCATCATGTTTCACACCACTATTAATATCAACCCAATTACACCTAAACACACTTACTCTAGATTTTGTATATTAAATTTATCATATGTCCTCATGAACTCCAATAACTATTGATAATTTAGGAATTGGGTTTTTATATTTTTCACTAGAAAAATCATCTGCTTTAGCGATGAACATCACAATGCTATTTTGAATGGTACCCTTGTAATCCAACTTCTTTTGTAAAATTTTTACCCATTAATATAAAAACCAAACAATGTTATCACATTAAGACATGATCCCCCTTCCAACTATTTCATCATTTCTGATGCATATATATTTGTGATCACATTATCTTTAAACCATGAAACTAATTTCTTCTAATGCCCAATAATCAACCAATTTTCCTTTCTTTTTGGATATTGTATCATTAATTCATTAATATGTGGTGATATATATGATTATACATCATATGTGTTGTTCAAAATGTAAAATTGTTCTTTCATCACATCAACAAGTGGAATAGACTTTACCTTTAATCCTAAAATCACTCTACCTTCACTATCAACTATCAAATATTGAGGTATAGGGAGATCAATATGCTTCACTTAATATACATAATCAGTACCGAACTCAATCTCCTCTTTTGATAAATTTTTTTAAACAATATAGGCCTTCTATCCATAATTATTTATAACATATATCTTTAATATTTTCATATACTTTTCAAATTGATACATCAAACATAAAAAACAGGTCCATATATTCTTAACTCATAAACAAAATGAATCACTAGATGAATCACTATATCAAAAAATATAGGTGGAAAATACATTTTTAGATAACAAAGAATAAAATGAAATTAATTATCCAACTAATCTAAAAAATTTGTTTCAATGATTTTTTCAAAAATGTATTCGAAAAAATTGCATAACATGATGATAGTATCTCTGATGGCTGATGGTAATACAACACATAGTGTGACCAGAAGTAGTTGTTGCATCAATACATGACAATCACAATATTTCAAACATATTTATTTACAATCCTTCACTAACAAAAAATTCTACACATTTTAAGAATATCCCTTTTGTAATTTTATTCTATACAAACATTGAAAAAAATAAACATCTTACACTTTCTTAATGTGTGACAAGTCGGAGGTAAATATGTTCTATTTCCTTTTATAGTGGGATCTAACTCCCAATGTATTCCTGTTGATATCAACTCAAATATATCACTCAATCTATTTTTTTCATTCATTCTATGTCTACAAAAATTCTAATAAAAATTTCACGTATATTTTTCTCAACATGCATAACATCAATATTCTATTTTATATTTAAAAATATCTAATTAGGTAGTTCAAAAAAATATGCTGGTTTTCCAATATTTTTTTTGAAGAATATATCATATTTTCTTCCCAAATTTATAATCAATAATTTTCACACTATCATAATATTATTAAACTAAAAATTATTTTGGGGGTGATTCTATTCCTATAAACTATTAAATTCCTTTTTTAATATAATATAAGTATAATCAATTAGTAAAAATCATCGATGTACCATGTACTCATTATTTTATATATTCTGTGATTGATAATATACAGTCTCTCCTTCACAAATTATATATTCTTTATGTCCCTTAACACTATATCCAGATAAGTTTCTATATGTGGTAAAGTGTATTATACATAACATTGTTATAACATGAAAAATAGATTACTATATATTTTTTAAATCAAAAACATTAACATTATCCTCCCATAAAAGTTTTAAATAATCAATCAAAGGTGAAAGATAAAACATCAATATCATTTCCGGACAGTTTTGGTCAAAAAATAATCAAGCTCATTACTAAATACATTTTCAACAAACATTTATGTGGGGATTAGTTTTATACTACCAATAAAACTGCCCATGAACTATGTTTAATACTTTGGCTCTGATATGCATTCATGCAATCTTTACATAATCCAATTCTGAGATTTCTAACTTCACTTCCAAAATCAATAATTTTTTTATTAAATATCTTTCATTGTGATGAGTGAAAACGATTACATAATTTACTATTATTGCTGTGTTCATACGAATTTTATCATAACCTTTTTTTATCAATTTAATTTCAAAATAGACCATCTAAACAATGAATAATTAGAATGTGTCAAATTTATTTATCAGGATAATTGAATTCGGTACATTATAATGAATTCGAGTTAATTTATTGGAATTATATGAATGTATTATTAGAAATAATTATTTGATTTAGCATGAGGTTATAGGTCAGTACCAGATAATGAATCTGAGTTGACCTTTTCATTGATTGTTTTATAACCCAATCCCATTGGGAATAATATTTTCTTTTCCTCATAATTGGAATATGGAAACTTATTTATATTTGGATGTATCTCTCTTTAAATATCATGCATATTATAGAATTTTTTTTCACACCAATAATTTCATTCATTCAAGTTAACCAATATCAAAACTACTAACACCACAATATATTTACTGAATTTTGGGAATAATTTTATTTCAAAATCTCCATTCAATCATTAAATTGTTATTATTTATTTAGTGGTTTCAACTTATAAATCATATATTAATTATTCAATATGATCATTTTCCTCATTATGAACAATTTAATCATTATTAGATGTTGAATTTTTAGTTATTTGACCATGCCAAATCCAACACATTTAACTAAGTTGAAATCCTTTGAAAATTAAATGATCCTTGATTTAACTAGAATTTAATGTTCTAATATTCAAACACTCAACACATTGATAGAAAATAAAATCTATGTTCTAAATATTTCATTTATAAAATTCTAAAAATTCATCAACTCCCTATTAATATTCACTAGTTGTTCTTCTTAAATTTATCAAATTACAATTCATTCAATACTTGAGTTGAAAATATATTCACAGAATATCTTAAAAAATATAAATATTTATATATATATATAAT
This sequence comes from Viscum album, assembly GCA_963277665.1. NCBI lineage: Eukaryota > Viridiplantae > Streptophyta > Magnoliopsida > Santalales > Viscaceae > Viscum > Viscum album. The sequence continues at coordinate 896,356,626 of OY728143.1, read as the reverse complement.
AAGATTAAAATTGACCATAAAAACATTTAATAAAAAATATTTGTTATATGATCTGAAATATCCATGATTATTTGGAATAAAATAAAAACAAATCTTCTAAAGGTATTTATTATGTGTTATGTGTATTAGAAGAATACAAAAGAACATAATTTTGAAATATGAAAAAATGAAAAGTATCATAGGTATACTAATTTCAATTGACATATATATATATATATTAATAAACATATAAATATGTATATGTATCATTTTTTGAAAATTTTTATAATTTTATAAAATAAAAAATGTGTCCAAATAAGGAAACTCTGACAACAAAATTTATAATTAACATTCAATTTCATAAAAACAAATGAACTAATAACTCAAATATATAATGAAATAATAAATAATTTATTTACCAAATTAAAATAAATAACCCAAAAATTAATATTTCTAGAATATGTTTTCATGCACAATCGTAATTTCCTCCCTCAAATTTGTTGTAAGAATAAAAACTAAAATATTTTATAAAAAAATTTATAGAAAAGAAAAATAACAAAGAAAAAAGATGAAAAAAATTGAGAGAATTTATTTACAAAGAAACAATATTGACGTAGATGGTCAACTAAATATAATGGACGAAATAATATGTTCCAATGATCATGAATTGATGATTAAAACTGAAGAAACTCATGAAAAATCAGTGTTAAGGATTCTCAGATAGTCGTCTGAGTCATCACAAGATGAGATCAAAAGGTTTTGTTGATCTGAAACCTGAGGGTTTAGTGATACACATATGTGTTTTCAAATATTATTGGTGTCATTTTTTATAAAACTCATCACCATAGGGTTTTTTTAATATCAGAAATAAATTTTTAAATAAACTTGAAAAAATGGTATTTTTAGGGTTGTTTTGGTGAAAAAATCATTGCAAAAAAATCTAACATATCTTCTCCTAGCATCAGTTTTAGTGAAAACTAATCCAAAAATAATAATCTACAAACATTTTTTACGTCAATTTATTATAAATTTATTTCATATGTACAATTTTAGACACATTATCTACTATTTTATGTTTCCTCTCCTTAGGATATGAAAAAATATATTATGTAGAGTATTCCTTAGATTAGTGTCATGTGGAAAGATATTTATGGGCGATATTGAAGTTATTTCAGTATGTAAGAATATGTTGTGTCTTGTAACAAAAAGAACTATACATTTATGATCCTTAGTCATTTGTATTTGTAATATAATAAATATTCATAAGAAATATGTTATATATATATATTAGAATCATATGCTTCTACAGTAGGTATTAAATGAATGAATTAGTTAACCTTTGGAAACTAGGATGGGAAAACATTTGAGATATACCTAGAGTTGTGCCCAAGGATATTCCTATAGATACGTCTAAGGATAAGACTAAATATGAGTCAATGTATAATAAAATGGACATGAATTTTGCTAAAGGATAGAGAACATAGTTTCCATGAAATTACAGTAATGTCTGGATAATACAAGTGTATGTGGCTCTGACATAGAGGTTCCTATGGATAATATCTCAGAGAAGGTATCATTAATCTAGACTCTATCATTACCTAGTGCACAACAATAGGCCTTTCTACTCACAGGGTTGGAAACTCTATGGGGATGTTCATTAGAAATTTGAAAACTTTTTATGAACCATCATGACATATTTAATTAGATAATGACCACGAATAATCTATGTTAAGACTAAAGTGTCAAATATTTAAAAGAATTTTTCATGATTTAGATACCCTAGAAGTTGATTTTCTTAAATATGTTGTTCCCCAATATGATTTATATTACTCACAATATGTTTTTTTGTTTAATTCAATAGTAGAAAATAGAATAAACTGGATTATCATTGATTGTGATGGACAATGTGTTTGTGGGAAACAAAATAGAGTGATCAATAGACTAAAGGATATTATTATTATACCTAATTATTTGTAATGATATATGATTAACAACATTAACCTTAACCATATCATGAACTCTCCAAAGAAAAATAGTATAGAATTTTTTGAGAGTTCAGGTAGTGGAGATCATATGGGATAGAATATTCAATTTCCTATATTTCATTAATATATGAAGATGTATCCAAGTGGATGTATTAGAGTAATTAGAACATGTTTTTATTGTGTAAGAGGACACCAAGAAAGTAAATATAGAAGAAAAATTAAATTATTAGTTAATGTAATGATATAGAATAATGGTCTCCCAAATATATCATCGAAATATGAATGTTTCAAAGGTGAAAAGCATTGTCCTAATGCAAATAAATTTCTATTGGGGAATGATCATGACAAGATTCCACATTATGGTATGATTAACTGTTATAATATTGATGATGAAGAGATTACAAATGAAATGTAAATGGTATGGGTTTTTCTAATAATAATTTTTATGTTAAATGTGATAATCATGATAAAATTGAGGTTGATGAATGTTAATACATTATATATATTAAATATTGTTCGAAATTGGTATTAAGGAATGTGATGATCCAACCTAGTTATTGTTTTGATTAGGAAGTGGGATGATTAAAGTGATTAGGTATTTGAATTCATGAATTATTTTATATGAATCATGGTATATATATATATAAAGATTGTTTATTTTGACCTATTTATTAAGGATTTGAAAAAATATGTTGGATAGTTATGATGACCTTGTAATGTGATATAATGGAATGGTTATATTTTTAATATCGGTATATAATCATTAATGTGTTCATGATGTTGATTAAATGGTGTCTAGTATGGATAATGATATGATTCATATTAATAATGTAAATTGTATGTATTGATTCCCTTGGAACTGATTAATGATTTCTTACAAAAAATTGATTTATAGAATATATTCAATATTATGTGGTTTTATTTATGGAATATGGAATCATGTTTGTTTTTAATAATCTTTTATGGTAATTTGGGTTGTTAGTTTTTTCAACAAAATGACTAAGGTATTCCCATATTTGGTAGGTGACAATCCAAATAATCTTTATCATATTTTGTGGATTAAATTTTTGGTGACCTTCTTCAGAAAATTTTAAATTTGGAAGGGTTTTACGATTACCCATTTAGGCAATGGTTTATGGTAAACTTTTTATGAAGTTTTACATATTAAATTCTTATATAAACCTATGATTACATGTGCATATTGGATAACCATTGATAACCTTATTTATAATAACATGAGATAGAAAGAGTAGATTATAATTTTTTTTGATGTTATTATGAATTTTTGGATCAGACAATAAAAAAAATATCTAAGAGTAAGTGATGAAGTATAAATTGACCATTTCATAACAAAAGGATGTGATTTTTGTATGAATTATACTGAAAATTCATAATTATATATTCTCATGAAAATTATAAAATGATAATAACATTATCTCAAGATAAATCATTAAAAATTTACCTTTATTTATGAGGAATGGATGGTCTTTTAACATATCAAATATTTATGGCTTTATGTGACACCCCAGGATTTTAAGTGATATATTTTTTTTAATTTTTTTTGAGTTCTTGTGTTGTATTCATCACTAATATTATCTTGTTCTATACACAACACCATATTATCATGGAGTATATGTATTTCTGTTCTTGTATTTTTTTACACTCAATTTTGAGATCTTTTGATAGAATTCATTTCACACAACACTGAATATATATTTTTTTAAATATAAATAAATCTATTTTTATATTATGTTGTACGCAACACCAAAGAATCTTGAACTAAATGAAACAATAACTTGGATTTAATTACATGTAATAGAGACCATCCTTGATATCTTTTGTTGTACAAAATACCAAGTTTAACTAAAAAATATATATTATTTTATTATTTAATGGGATATAAACTTGCTATTAGGAAATATTAATAAACACATTTTTTATTTTATACAACATTAGAATTCATCTTATGTATTTTCTAGACATGATATAAGAACAAATTTCATTTTTCGAATAAAGAATTATTGTTCAAAAAAATGCAGTTTTGTTGCCTTTTGATGATGCACCCTTATTAAATCGAGTTTTTAACATATTTATAAATTCTATTTGAAAAATCTGACATATTCTTTAGAATTAGGATATAAAAATTTACTTTGGATGAATTTTGAGAATTTGTTTGATAAAATTCATATTTAAATGAATAATGAAAAATACTGCATTTTTATTCAAAACAACATTTTAATATAATTTATTTAAATTATTTGATTAAATTTTTTGTAACACCCATTAATTTCATACCACATTATTTCTTCAAAATAATTCATTAACATGCATTACACGCAACACCGAGTTCAAGCACACCATGACATACAAAACTAGTCATTCCAAAGCAGATAGGAATAGTATTAACTGAATTTTGAACTTTATATAATCCATATAATTTTAGAATCCATATTATGAGTTTTTTATACATAAAGTAAGAACAAATTAATTTTTCAGATAAAAGAAGTATTTTTCTAAAAAATTCACTTTTAACGCCTTTTAATGGTGAACCCTTTTCAATCCAATATTTGAAACTTTTATATATTCAATTTGAAAAATAAAAACCTTCTTTAGAATTAGGACATAAGAATTTAGTTTCAATAATTTTTTGGTGTTTTTATGATAACTTTCATATTTGGATGAATAGTGAAAATACTATATTTTAACTGCAAACAAATTTTTAAATCAAAATAATTTAGAGTGTTAAATTATTTTTTTTAATGGTTTGGAAGTATAAATGGATTATATTTTTACTATTTAATCCAATTCTGGTCATTGTATGTAATTTTACTTTGAAATTGGATATAAACACGTGTCGATCTTTTGATAGTTATAATTTCTTAAAAATACGCCTTTTGGTTTTGACAACGGGAGTTAATTTTAAATTCAAAAATTCAACTTATATGTTTTGAATTTTTTAAAATGGACATAATTTTTGGATTCATAATATTGAAATTATCCTAGGGTGAATTTTTTGTATTTTTCTGAAAATGTTAAATTTTTGATGAATAGTGAAAAACACTGAGTTATAGTTTAAAATCAAATTTTTTTTAAATAAATATTTATTTTAGGTCAAAATAGATACATAATAACAATATATGTTCAATGTAATTCATTGGATTCAGTTTATAATAATTTTAGATATATAAAAATTTTATTGAACTTTTCACCGCCTTTTAACCACCTCCTAGGAGAATTTGCAAATTCACATAAAACATAATTTTACTACTTCTATGAGTGGAATTTCAAAAATCAGAGAGACAAAGTTAATAACAAAGAGTAAAATGTGGTTTAATAAGTTAAAAATAATTTTTGGGGAATAGTAACTTTTTACTTTAATTTACTGTGGTTAAAAGTAAATAGGGTAATTAAGGGTAAAAATGATATTTTTATTACCCAAAAATTGACCCAATTCTATTAGATAAGTATAATTAGACCTAAAAAAACCTCAGGAATAAAATATGAACCAATTTGGTCCACTAGGATTAGATTAGGACATTTATTATTATTTAATTCAAAGAAGAGTTAAAAGGGTGAAAATCAAAGTTTAACAACTAAATCATTTTTAATAGAGGGTTATACATAAGATAAATTTGATTATAAATATTCATTTTAAAGATAAAAATATTTCCCTTATAATTGTATTTTATTAATAATATTTAGACATTAAATAATTTAATTTATTTATGACACAATGGTCATGCAGTAATTATCTAATTAATGAAATATTAAAATATTTGATATTATAAATATCTACATAAATGTAATTGGAGACTTTTTATGAATTACAATAATTTTATAACATAATATTACATATTAGGGTTGGTTATGTGAATTGTGTTTAAAGTAATAATTTTTTTATTAATTTATCAAAAACAAAATACCAGATAGTGTCAAAATTGACATAAAAGAGTTTTTAAAACAAATATTATATAATTAATTGATATTCTATTCCTAAAAATATAAGTTTCATAAAAAGGGATTATATAACGATATTTGTTTCATTATTTAACCACTTGGGGTTTTGGAATTATATATTATGTTTATTAACCATGTAATATAAAAATACAAAGAGACATGATAAATGTCAAACTATTTAACTAAGAGTTAAATCTAAAAAATAATGTTAATATAGTGACCTAAACCTATCTAAAACATATTGGTTGAGTGGTTTTCTAACCATACCCTCCTTATACTTTAAATAATCCAAATTTTATCCATTAGAAACCTAAAATGATTTTATTATAATATAATATTTCTAGCTTTTCCTAAGGTGCCCCTCACCGCTCTTATAAAAGGGAACTCCCCCTTCTCTATAATTCACACCTTAAAAGCCTTTTGGCTCTGCCAAACCCTATCCAAATATCCTTTGAACTCCCATCACCAAATATTAGATTCCATCCTTTAGTCATAAAGAGAACATAAGTATCCCATTTCATCAATTCAAAAGGAAGAACCTGAAGAAGAGGTAATAATTTCACCACCCTCTTTCAAGTGATTTCCATCTTCCACTTCTTCTTTCTTTGTTATTTACATTCTAAAATGATAACTCCAGTATATTCTGTATAATGTGATGTTATTATAAATATGGTACAGCCATATTCATTATTCTATCCATCCTTTTAATGACATGTCACCATACGTGTGTTCGTACAGATTATCGTCTCCACGTCGGGGTGTAATTGTTATTCAAAACATTATTATTTGGATGGGTATCATAAGGATGTGTAATTCATGTGAATAATAATTATAAAATGATAATTATTCTTTATATATGATATACTATCCAATTATATATTATTTTAATATCAAAAAAATTATATTTTTACTCGTGCGTACATACGGATTACCGTCTCCACGAACGTGATGAGATTTATTCCTCATCGTATCCATTCAAGACTAATTTTCTTTAGATGATTGAAAATAATGTTCAAATAATTTATATCATTCTGGATGTGGATTATATAAATCCCATCCATAAAAATATGTCTCACATAACAAAGAATATAAAGGAAAATAAACCCATTAACACCCGAAACGATGATAATACTAAGATATTATTTACAAAACAATGCTAAATGATAATATATAATATCATATTAATGTATATTATTATTGTATAACTTAATAAAAATAATTTCACCATTATAAAAGAGTTTAAACTACCCTTGACAAATGAAATGTACAAGGCAGGGGTTAATTTCACAATGTCTTTATTATTTGAGGTTGTTTTTACGTAAGAATCTATTGGGACCTCTTTATCATCTGAACCCATGTTTCTTAAAAATGTATTTCAAAACATTCTTACTATTTTATAGACAATGGGTTTAAGTAATTTACACCCTTGTTTGACTTTTTATAAGATGTTTATAAAGGAATCTTTTCGTCATATTCCAAACAAGGTCCTTTTTTACTTTTTTCGAGAGAATTAAGGTAAGAATTTCTTTTTTAACTTATATGGCTGGTGAAACTATTTTTCAATATTATAAAATCATCAAAGCATCCCTTACAAGCCTATAAGAATATTTTCAATGTAAATGTTTTCTTTTATAAGTATGTGACTTTTAAATGAATTAAAAAACAGATATTTCTCTGAAATAGTTTTTATTTCATCTATGTCAACATCTTTTGATGGATTTTAAGCTTATTTGATGTTGATTTATTATGATACAAAACTTCCATATAGTATTGAAGATTTTGTGATATGTTTGAATGTGGATGTTTTATTTTTATACCATTCATTGTTTATTGTGAAATTATCTATATTTCATAGTCTAGTTTTAATATGAATGTTTATGTTATGTTTAAACCAGTTCATATGAGGAATGCATTAGGCTTAGTAAGTGACGGGTGGAGCCCGCTATAGCTCCTCGATGCATCAGTAGGTATCATGAGACAAACTTGTGTCTTTGAACAAGGCCTTGAGAAAATCATATTTTTAGTCTTGTCATAAGGCCTTGACTATGGGGTTATGATAGTTTGGCATTAGGCATTCCATCATTATGAATGTGGTTATTGATATTGCATGTGATTATTAAACAAGTAGAATATTGATGTGACTAAGTAAATGGAATTATTTCATTTTCCTTTTACCATATTATGATGAAGTTAATGTTTAAAATCCTTTTGTTTTAGTAATAAATTTCTGTAAATGTTTATGCTTATTTATGAATGTTTACGCTATATTGTTATCCTAACTGAGCATCTGATCTCACCCCTTTCTATGTTTTTTTTTCACAGGATGTGAAGAAGTATTTTATGACTGACCTATAGGGATAGTCTGAGGGGATATGAGTGTGGACTATGGAGACTATGTTGTTGTAGTTTTTCAATTTATCATGTAATGTAAGACTTATGAATGTATCTAGTATTTCCAAGGCTACTAAACTAATCGGTAATTCGAGACATTATCTTTTGTGATCATGCCAATGTTTTGTAATAATGCACCGACTCTGGGTAATTGGGATCAGTGCATTACAGTTGGTATCAAAGACAGTTTATTACAATCCTTGGAAGCTAGATTTAGATAAACTCTGATTAGACCACATTAACATAATATGGACATTGAGGATTAGTATAGAAGAACTTACTAAAATTTTGGTATTATAGAGATTTTGTGTGTTTTCTGAGCTATACATCCCTGTCTGGATACGAGAAGGTTGAGGCGGCTCTGGTATAGATGTACCTAGGGGTAGAACATGAAAACACTTATTTGGGCTAGTCTTTAAGGGGAACCGGTGCACAACAACGGGCCTTGCGGCACACTTGGATACCACACTCTTAGGGGATATGCTTAGGATAATTCTCATTTTCTTTACAAACCATTATGAAGGGTTTATAAGTACAAATGTTCTTAAGGAAAACATTTTTATGATTATGGATTATATCCATAAACTGTTCAATTTATGTTAAGTGTCTTCCAAGTTTGGATTTATGTATTTCAATTCATAAAATAATCTTGTATATTCCATTGCATAGAAATGGCACCCAGTAGAAGGAATGTGAACTACAACAATACGTATGATCCAAAGAGTAAGAAGGATCATATCTTTCATAGTATTAAGACAAAATTTAGAAAGGAAATAGTCTCCCATGTATTCTCAACATATGAAGATATAATATCATGTGTTAATAAGATATGTAAAGAATTCTCTGAGTCCTATGGCTGGAAAGGGAATCAAGAGAAGAAAAGGATGGAAGAGAGAAAGATGGATAAGGGAAGAGGGAAAAGAATAATTTTCCCATATGTGATAACTATGGGAAGAAACACCCTGGAACATTCTTGAAGATAATGAGAGATTGTTATAAGTGTGGAGAAAAAGGACACCAAGTACTTGACCACAAGGGTAAGAAAAATATTTCAAATGTACAAGGATTTATCTGCAAGGTGTTTGGACACTACACAAACCAATGTCTAAATCATCAAAGTATGCCCCAAGTGATGCTATTGGATAATAATCAAGTTATGATACTACCACTGATGAGGAGGAATGGTTAGAGTTCTTATGACGTTGTTAAAGAATTAATTCATTTGAGTGTTGTATCAATGATGTACTGGTTATAATAATTATGATGTATATGAGGATTGTACTACAGTACTATTTCATTAAGGACTTGAGATTGTGTGGAACCAAGTTAAATGACTCAATAGTATGTTAAATTTTTAGAAAATATATGGTGGAGAGAATGATAAACCATAATATGGTTCTGATAGTGAGGTATTGATTTTGGAACAATACATGTTTGATTTGGATAAATTATATTGGATATTCTTGACATTCTTGAAACTGATTAATGAATTTTATATTCCGTCATTGTTGGAGTTTACAACATTTTTGGATGGAAGATGTATATCTAGTATTCTATAAGGAATAAGGGAGCATTAATGTAATCAATAAGGTTTTATGGTAATTCAGGGTGTTACCTTGTTTTAAAATAATACATGATGAAGGTGTTCACATGTTATTACATTGAAAAAAATGATCTTCATTGTGTTTAACTTCCTTATAAATTTTTGACTATGATATTGGATATAAGTATTTAGGATAAGTCTAAAGGTTGGAATGGGTTAAGGTTGAAAGGTTATTTTTGGATTTTTATAAATGTAAAACACGCAGACCCTGTGAAAACCCATCGCGTCGGACAAAGCTGCGGGAATCAAACCCACAACCATAGTGTGATTGAGATTTATCACCAACCACTGGACTACGTGAAGTCCCTGGATTATAAAGTAGTTTTTTAAAGGGTCTGATATATGAATTATAAATTCATTATTTTTGGAAGCCTATAATATTAGGATAAATATAATTTTTTTTTGAAATATTTTGGAGTGAAAGATGAGTTTGTGGTAAGAATTAGTTGAAAGATGAAACTATACTTTTCAAGTATGTATATATATATATATTTCCCACTTATTATATTGGTAAATTAATTCTTAGACATTATTGAAGGGATCTTAAAACCAAAAATGTGTTATCATAATACCTTATGTTTTGTTTAACCAATAGTATTTCAAATCATCATAGATTTATGGATTTGAGACCCTCAATTTTACACTTGTTTGTGATTGATGACCTCAGTCACTCCATATATATTTATGTTTTCTGAAATTATGTATCTCTAATTGCCCCCGATTATATATAAGATAAATTCAGTTATAAATATTAATTAGAAAGATAACAAGATTTCATACATAATGGTATTTTATTTATAATTTTTAGACATTAAATAATTTAATTAATTAATGACACAATGGTGATAAATTAATTACATAATTAATGAAATATTAAAATAATTGATATTATAAATATTGAAATATATGTAATTTGAGACTTTTTAAGAATTACACTATTCTAAGTTAATATGACATATTACGGTTGGTTAGATGAATATTGTTCGAAGGAATAATGCTGTTATGAATTTAGAAAAAAAATACCAAATAGTGTCAAAATTGACATAGAAGAGTTTTTTAAACAAATATTATATTATTAATTGATATTATATTCCTAAAAATCTAAGGTTTGGCCAAAGGAATTATATAATGATAGTTGTATCACTAATGAAACACTTGGGGTTATCTTGGAAGTATATAGTAAGTTTATTAATCGAATAATATAAAAATACAAAGAGACATGGTACATTTCAAACTATTTAACTAAGAGTTAAATCTAAAAGATAAAAATACATATTAATTTATTACTAGATTTTTCTATTATTTGAGTGGTTTTCAACCCATCATCACCGTATCCTTTAAATAATACAATTTGGAGCTATTAGAAACTGAATATGATTTTATTATAAAATAATATTTCTAGCTTTTCCTAAGGTTCCCCTCACCCATCTTATAAAAGGACACCCCCCCTTCTCTCTAATTCACACCTTTGAATCCTATTGGCTCGGCCAACCCCTGCCCAAAATACCTATCAACTTCCATAACTTCATCTTAGAGGCCTTTATTTAGTCTGAAATCCAACTTAAGGAGCACTTTTGATCAAACCATAAGGAAGAACCCGCAGAAGAGGTAATAATTTCACCACCCTCTTCTAAGTTATTTTCTTCTTCTACTTCATTCTTAGTTATTTCAATTATAAATTAATATCTCTAGTATCTTATATATACTATGATGTTATTATAAATATGGTACATCCTTATTCATTATTCTATCCATCCTTTGAATGACATGTTACCATACGTGTGTACGTACGGATTACCGTCACCACGTCGTGGTGTAATTGTTATTAAATACATTATTATTTGGATGGGTATAATAATGATGTGTAATTCAAGTCAATAATAAATAAAAAGTGATAATTATTCTGTATATATTATATACCTTCCAATTATATATTATTTTAATCTCAAAAGAATGATATTGTCCCTCATGCGTACGTACGGATTACTGTCTCCACGAACGCGATGAGATTCATTTCCCATCGTATCCATTCAAGACTAACTTTCATTAGATGATTAAAAATAATGTTTAAAGACCTGATATCATTATGGATATTAATAAGATACATCCCATCCATAGAAAATATGACTCACATAATAAATAATATAAAGGAAAACGAATCCGTTAACACCTGAAATGACGATAATACAAAGATATTATTAACAAAAAAATGATAAAAAGATCATATATAATACCATATTAATGTAAATGATTATTTTATAATTTAATTAAAATTATTTCACCAATATACAGGATGTTAACCTACCCTTAACCAAGGAAAATTACAAGGTAAGGTTTAATTTCAAAATCTCATTATTATCTGAGGTTTTTTTTACTTAAGTATCTATTAGGGCCTCTTTATCATCCACATCCATGTTTCTTAAAAATATATTTCAATACATTCTTACTATTTTATAGACAATGGGTTACATTCATTTATTCCCTTGTTTGAATTTTTATAATATGTTTATAAAGGAATCTTTCTGTCGTTTTCCAAACAAGGTCATATTTAACCATTTCGACATAATTAAGGTAAGAATGACTTTTTTAACTCATACGATGGGTGAGGCTATTTTCCGCCATTATAAAATCAGAGAAGATTCCCTTACAATCGTATAATAATATTTTCAAATTAAATGTTTTATTTTATAATTATGTTACTTTTAAATCATTTAAAAAAAGATATATGATTTCTCTCAAATATTTTTGATTTCATATATGTCAACACCCTTTGATGGATTTTAAGCTTATTTGATGTTGATTTATTATGATACAAAACTTCCATATTGTATTGAAGGTTTTGTGATATGTTTGACTGTGGATGTGTTATTTTTATACCATTCATGGTTTATGGAGAAAGTATTGGCATTTCATAGGCTTGTTTTAATAATAATGTTTATGTTATGTTTAAACCTGTTCATTTGAGGAATGCATTGGACTTAGTATGTGACGGGTGGGGCCTGCTATAGCTCCTCGATGCATCGGTAGGTCTCATGAGACGAACTAGTGTCTTGGAAAAAGGCCCTGACAAAATCTTATTTGTAGTCTTGGCACAAGACCTTGACTATGTGGTTATGATAGTCTGGAATTATGCATTCCATCATTATGAAAGTGGTTATTGATATTTCATGTGATTATTCGACTAGTAGAATATCCATGTGAATAAGTAAATGGCATTATTTCATTTTATTTTTTCTATATTATTCTAAAGTTCAAGTTTAACAAGATTTTGTTTTAGTTATAGATTTCATTAAATGTTTATTCTTATTTATGAATGTTTATTCTATATAGTTATCCTTACTGAGCATCCGAGCTCACCCCTTTCTATGTTTTATTTTTCCCAAGATGTGAAGAAGTATATTATAACTAACCTACAGGGATAGTCTGAGGGGATATGAGTGTGGAATATGGAGACAATGATTTTGTAGTTTTTCACATTATCATGTAATGTAAGACTTATGAATGTATCTAGTGTTTCCAAGGCTACTAAACTAATTGGTCTTTCAAGACTTGATCTTTTGCGATCATGCCAATGTTATGTAATAATGCACCAACTCTGGGTAACTGGGGTCAGGGCATTACATTTTTAATTAGTTTTAATGTTTTAGTAGGATTATGTTTTTATAATTTAATACAATTTTGGTTATTGGAAATAATTTCACATTTTAATTGTACATAAACACATGTCAATATTTTGATAGTTTTGACTTCTTTAAAACCCACTTTCTATTTTTGGCAATATGAATTCATTTTAATATAAATAAAGAATCATCATTGACTAGAATTTTTAAAAGTGTGTTAGTTATTTGGAATCTGTGGGTCCAAATTATATTAATATGTTACTTTTATTTTTTTCGGTATAATGAATAGTAACTATGGTAATTTTTATTTACCACTCTAAAATGTACATCTGTTAAATTAAGGTAACAAATAGTTTGATAAGGACAATAAAATTAACCTAACACCTGCCAGAATTCAATTGGATGAATAAAAGTCAACCCATAACACCTAAGGGTTGGAAGTGATTCATTAAATGGACTTTTCTCTATGAAAGTGATGTAATTATTATTAGAACAAATGAAAGTGACAACATGTCACTCTCATATATATTATGAGATAATAATTTTAATGCAGTGATAAAATTCCCAAAACATAGAAAATAAAGTCTCTAGAAAGATAATGAAATTTTATACATAATTATAATTTATTTTTTGTTTTTTATTGATTAAATAATTACTATAAAAGTGACCCAATGATGATATAATAATTATTTTATTAAGAGAAATATCAAATAAATGATTTTATAAATATTATAATAAATATTATATGACATAATTTATGTCATCCATGAACTTTTGGGATGACTATGAAATGTTAATTTTGAGATAATATTCTTTTATCTAATCTAGTTGTTATGAATTTTTGTAAAAAGTCAATTATGAATAGTGTCAAAATGACATAATTCAAATCTTAAAATATAAAATAGTTTATTAAATGTTATAAAAATAAAAAAAATTAAGATTCTCCTAAATGGTTAGTACGAGTTCTATTATTTCATAAATGGAAATGTTTTGTGTCATTTATTATGTTTTTTTAATTAAAGTAACCCACAAAGTGTAAATAATAAAATATATTGCTATGATTAAAAATGGTACGATAAAGGTTAAACCAAAATTATAAGGGTTAAAAAGTATTCCAAACATATCTAATTTTTATTGGATGATGCAGATATTACCCCAAATCATATTAGTTTTAAAATAAATTATTTTTTTACCAATAGAAACTGAAAAATAATTTATATTAAATTAATATTTCAAGACATTCCTAAAGTGCCCCTCCTCCATCTTATAAAAGGCCACCAGCTCTACCCACGAACTCATACCATTCAAGACCCTTGGATCATCATAAATCTACTAAAATAATCAACCAAAATCGCTCACTTCCTCCTAAAGTCAACACATTGGGAAAATGACATTCAATGTAGATGCTTTGTGAAAATCAAAAGTATATACTTGAAAGAGATGTAATTGTTTTATCACCTCTTTCAAAATTATTTTCTTTTTATACTTCCCTATCTTATGTTTTTCACATACTGATGAAATTAATATAGAATCTTATAAATGATTAGTTGTTATTATAACTTTTTTACAACCTTATACATCCATTTATCCATCCTAAGAATAATAATATCACCATGCGTGCATTTGTATGACTTAGCATCTCCATATTGTAGTGTACTTTTTTATTCCACAATACATAATATGGATGGGTATAATGATGTGTATAATGGATTTAAATAATTATTATAATATGATAATTTTTCTATATAATTAATATACCATCCAATTCTATACCATTTAACCATTAGGTGAATGATATCATCACTCGTGAGTATGTATGACCAACCGTCTCCACGACATGATGAGATTCATTCTCCAAGTTAAACATTCAAGAATGATTATAAGGTTTATATAACAAAAAAGAATGAAATATATGACATTATAATGCTACTAGATTTATGTGTGTGTGTGTGTGTGTATGTCATGTACTTTCTTCCATTCAATTCAATAAGGAAATAGAAACAACATTCATGCATATGTATGGTCTACCGTATCCACGAATGGTGTATTCCATTTTACTTATCTATTAATTATATATATTCAAATAATTAATATTTATAATATATATATATCATGTTTTACATTCTAGAAGTTAGTAAATCATGATATAATTAATAATATCAAGAATAACATGTCAAAACGCGTATGATAAATAAAACAATTATTAACCAAAATGTGACTTTGAAAAAGAATTGATAAATTAACTGGTAATATAAAGTCATAAGTGAATCATATATGATATCATAAATATTATGATTTTCCATTTAAAAGTTAGTAATATGTTTAAACCCACTTTACTGGAGTTCTAGATACATAAAAATCATATTGGACCTATGGTAAGGGATAATTTTTCAATCTCATTTTTATTCGAGATTGTTTATACGTAAGTATTAGCTGGAGGTATATTTATCATCTCAGTCCATAATTTCTAAAAATGTTTTCAAAAAAATTTAAAATTATTTTATGTGTGTTTAATGTCATTTTTACCCATTTTACAATTTTACTACATGTTTTGGAAGGAATATTTATTCTCTTTACCATAAAAGTTACCTTATAACTTCTCTGACAAAAGTACATGGAGAATGTTTTTTTAACTTATACGACATGATTTTTTTAAGTTTTTATAATGCTTATTTCCATGAATATTCTATTACAATATTTCATGTTTATTTTCAATTATATTATTTTAATTTAATATTTCTGAACATTTTGATAAAAGAAAATGTTTATAAAGAAGAAATGATATTTTGTCCAACAATTATGTTCAAGTGTTATATCAAAATTATTTTACATCTAAGATGCTAATATTTTAATAGTTTTATGTTTATATCCCTTTTATTAGAATGATTTGAGTGTGCTAATGATGGAATGATATTTATAATTTTTTTATGATGTAATTTTTTTTAGGAAACCAATTTTTTATTGCGTTATGTTATGATGAATGATTTATTTATCTTTATCTTGTGTATGAATGATTTCATTATGAGATGGGTGGAACCTATATCTCACTCGAATTCATTGGGTAAGGATTTATATCTCATGATATAGACATGACTGGAACAGAGTGTAAATCGAGTTTAGTAATATAGGGCTAGAACATCCAGTAAATTTGGTTCAGTAATGCATGACTAGAGTGGAAAGTAAACCTAGTTCAGTAATGGAATTTCTCCACTATGATGCTCTTGGAAGAAATCCATTACATACTTTGAAAATCATAATATGTGGTTATTTTTTTTCAAAAATCCATGTTCTATTCCAATGATATTTTCTCATGGTTCATGATTCCATTATGACTTATGCTTTATGAACAACCAATATTTATTTCATGAATCAAAATTTTTGTATATGTTAAATGTGGAATGTTATTTTTCAATAGTTATGTGCATGCTTTGACATTATTATGTTGATGTTTTGTAAGATAGTATCCATGCTTACCCTTACTGATCATTTGAGCTCACCGTTTTTCGTGTTTCATTATCCCCAGAATGTAAGGATGGGTATTTAGTAAGATGTGTAAAAAATGTGTTATAGTAATGAAAGATAAAGAATAAAATTGTGCATATTTTTTATTAACCAGTTTTTTATGTTTTACAATTTCCAATGGCTCTAAACTTATACAGTCTTTGGGAATCTATTTGTGTTATATATTATGTACTCTGTAAAATTAATGTAATTTGCATTTATGTCAAACATTGGTCATTATAGTTGGTATGAGAAAAAAGATGTTTGAAATTAATATGATATTTTGGAACTCCAATGTGTGAATATTGGACAAAGTATGGCTCTCTGCTGAATGGATTCATGAGTAAATGACAGCCACTGGGGATGGTGGTGTGTCCCTCCCAGAGGGTGTGGCTACCAATGGAGTGCTCTGATTGGTTTCAATTCTAGTCCACTAGAAATAATTCTAAACCATTATACATTATGGTTGTTAACACTCTCTAAAATATGTTTTATATCATTATATATCTGTATTTGGGCGTCATTTTTCTCTTCTATGTCCATGTTTTCACTTCCCACCGATGTTCTCTATTTTGGAATCCTAGTATTTGTTATTCTAGATAACCTTCACCCATCCATTTCTCTCTTTTAAATATAAGTTTTTATTAACCCTTTTAAATATGTGTATTTTCCAATAATTGAGCTTAATATGTTAAACCCTTATTTGTTGAGATCATGTTCAAATTGAGAGGATGTGATTTATTTTAGGGGGTATAATATAACAGCCTGAAATTATGTGAAATATGTTTTTCAAATAAATTTGAACTATTTTATATTTGATGTCATGTGAAATATGAATTTCATCTTTCATTAAACAAAACACCGAGTTTATGTTCTTTCACCTATAACATTGAGTGTAGCCTCTTTTATATGCAACACAAAGATTAATATATTAAAATATTATTATTTAACATAATAGTAAACACATAGTCATTGGGATGGAAGGTACATATAGGGTTTAAAAAATTATGAAAATATGGTTTTAATATTTATATTTAATGAATTATTTTTTGACAAATTAATTTGAAACTAAAATAGAAACATTTAAAAAGTAAAGAAAATATCCATCAAATATACAATTTTTATGCACACAAATATATTTTAAATGAATAAACTTAACCAAATAACTTCTTCTTTAATTAATCATATTTAATTTAAATGTTGAATATTTGGTAAAATATTTAATATTCATCTTATGTGTTTTTTATTCAAGAGATGGCATTAAATATAATTTTATTTATAAAACTATATATTTATAAATAGATGTTTTGTCGCCTTTGATGAATTTAATTTTGATATTAAATTTCGATCATTTAAAAAAATTAATTAGAAAAACTAAAAAACGTTTTTTAGATCATAATTTTATAATTATCTGGGAGTTAATTTTTTATTAATTTCTAAAAGGATAAATTTTTGATGAATAGTGAAATATGTTGTTTTTTATTAAGAATTTTAATATATTTTAATGAATTGGAAAAAATTAAAATTGTTAATATATGGTTATAAAATAAAAAATTGTCCAATTATATATATATATATATAAATAATTTAGATCATTGTAATTATCTTCATATTAAATTTTGATTTAAATTTTTTTTACACTTTTAAACATTTTCTCTTTGGAAAACCACTTTCTTATTGCATTTGTGGGTTAAATTTTATAATAAAATTTTACCATTTATATAAATTTAATTTTGAAAAATTTATTCTATATTCGAAATCACAACAATTGATATTATATAATATGTTCTACATAATATTTTTCTGTAATGAATTGTGAAAACAGTAAAAAGTTATTACAAGGGTTAAACTAAGAATTTAATGGTTAAAATGACTATAACACATGTAAAATATATATTTTATGGCCATATTACAATTTTATGATTTACCATT
Source organism: Viscum album (assembly GCA_963277665.1). NCBI lineage: Eukaryota > Viridiplantae > Streptophyta > Magnoliopsida > Santalales > Viscaceae > Viscum > Viscum album. The sequence goes on along the minus strand of OY728143.1, from coordinate 896,337,658 downwards.
TTTATTATATAGTATTTTGGAAGATTATTTCATGGAAATATCTTTATTATTTTGGATTCTATTTACAAATTTCCCTGTATTTTTCAAGTGGGATCATTTCCCTATCTTATTAATGGACACCCCACCCTTCACTTATTCACACATATAAATCAATATAGTTTGTCCATCCCTCAAAAAATCGTACCCTAATATCTTTATCCATATTATATATCTTTTTATTCTTTTAAAATACCAACACTAGGGTCCATAATAAGATATTCAATGGAGTTGCTTTTAAGAAATGGTAATTGTCTTCATTAAACTCATTATATTTAATTATTTCATATGCACACTAAATTATGTATTAACACTAACAATATAATAAAATAATTAAAATATATACCAAGTTTTTATTATGTTATTTTAATAAATTATATCCATCTCCACTTGTAACAAATGAAAAACAAAATCGTTCATCAGGTGCACATCAAACTACTACCTGAAGAACCATTGTAGTATTTTTTTTCATCATTGTCGTTAAATGATAGAAATAATTATAGATTATACATACTTATATGATATTTATGACATTAATAAAATTATTTTATCATTTTATCACCTATAACTTATTTATTTATATTTCATGGTGGATTCGATAACATTTCTCATGTGAACAGTGGAATATCGCCTCACGAAGCGATGTGATTATTTTTCGCATATGCCTTACATGGAAGGCATTAAGGTTAAATTTTGGGAATATTAATGTTATATAAGACATAATAATGTTTTTAGTGGTAAAATATTATTTACCTTGATGTTTTCCAATCCTTCAGAAATTGGAAACAATGTTTAGGCGTATGTACGACCTTCCATCTCCATGAACGATGTATTCAATTATCATTCTCTAAATATTATAAATTACTATAAAAACATATATATTTAATATATATGATATTTATATTCATTGAAAAATTTTGGAGATTATGTAACCATTATAAAAGTAAAAGGAAGAAAAAAAATAAATCAAAAAATATATAGAAAAATAAACTCGTTATTGCCTGAAACGTGACATTAATGTGGAATTGTTAATAAAGTTTTAATAAAGGGTAAAAATTAAATCATATATGGTATGATATATATATATATTTAATATATTGAATTTAAAATTATATTTATTATCCATAATGTTTGAACATGCATGAAAGATATTGAGGCTTAATTTAAGGTATTTTCATTACACTTATTTTTATTTAAAACACATGTCATATTCACCTAGTATTTATTTTCTATTGTTTATATACATAAAATTAATTTATTTTATAATCATTAACCATATATATTTTAGGATTTTATTATCCATTTAGGATATCTTTTTATGGGCTTTACTGTTCAAAACTTACTAAATACATATAGGATTTTTGTCTCAATTTTCCTTGTTTGAGACATATGTCTTGGTACTCACCTCTCTTATTTTATAAGGTGTATATAATATCCCATTAAAATTTTATATCATGAATCTCCATATTTAAATGATATTATATGTTTCATTTAATTTTATTTTTTCTTGGGGAATAATAATAATAGTTACCAATGTTGTACAAGTTTTATATTATAATATCATCATTTATTGAAAAAATTTAGGATTATTATTGAAATAATGAAATATTATGATTTATATCTCAAGAAACTCATTAATTTTAATATCCTATGGTTTATTCATGAGAATTCAATTTTCCCTTTATTTTCCTCTCTATGAACACAATATTTTAGAAGAATGTTTTTATTAAAAATCATCATTATTTCTCACATCGGTCGATAAACATTTCTTTCCATAACCATGATATCTATTAATATTTTCAACCATTTTTTTAAATAATTCAAATGATTAATAAAAGTAATTTCCCCCTTTTTATGTTTTAATTTTTTTTATGGAATCATTATGTCATTTTCCAAACAATTCCCTTTTGGATTGTACTGAAAATGTGAAAGAAACATTAGTTTTAACACTTACAGAATGAATAGATTTTCATTAAATCATGAACATTTATTTAATTTAATCTTACATTACAGGTTTTTAAGTTTACATTAAAAGATAGTTATTTTAAAAAAAAATTGTTTTAAAATGAATTTTCATTATGTAAAGGACAGTTTCCTCAAGACATTTTTTAAATTAATTTTAATGATTCAATTATAATTTTTCATAGTTATTTTCAAAGAAATGTATTTAAAAAATGTTTCAGGTCATAAAACGTTTTTACTAATGATAGATTTTTTTTTTCATCAATAAATGATTTAAATGATTTTTAATGATTCCTTTATAAGTTTCAAATTTTATTTTCAAATTAAATTATTTCCATAATTTTTTCAAATTTTTTAATTTTTAAAATTTATTTTTAATGAAATGATATTTTTCTCACAAAATTATCCATGTGATAATTCAATATCATTTTCCATCAATGAACATATCATTTATTTATTCTTACTAATGATTAGGTATATCATCTAAGGAAAATCTTCTAATTCATTATAAATATGGTTTATGTTGTGAATAATTGTTATTTAAACATTCCATTTATCTTCCATAGATTGTACCATGATAAAATTCTTATGAAAACCAAATCTTATTATGTGTTATGTTATGATGAAATAATTTTATTATTATGAAACATTCATCTTATCTACCATTTTTGATATAATAAAAAATTTTGAAACCCATTTTCTTTCAAGGGTAATGTTATGATGAATTTTTTCTGATCTTATGGAACATGAAATATTATTTTCATTATGTGATTAGTGGGACATATATATTCTTCTAACAAATTGGGTGTTTAATTATATCTCACGTGATTGATGGGATTGGAAGAAGTAATGAACCTGGTTTATTAGGGACGTTGTATTCTATGATGGTCTTTGGAGTTAACCTGGACGACAATGATGATTTTTTGAATTAACCAATTCCACTATAATTTCATTAGATGTGATACTTGGCATCATTAGAAATAATTCTCTATGCTTAAGTGTTTACTAAAATTCCATGTCTTATGTTAATTCTATGTTCTCATGGGTTAATTTACTTAATTTTTATATGATCCAAGTCTCATGAAAATAAATGTCTATGTCATCACTCAAGATTTTGATCTTTTATATGAAGGGTATAATTATAAAATGTTATGCTCATGGTTAAATACACTTATGTTCTGGTTATTCTTACATATATATCTTTATTATCCATACAAATTATCAAAGATCACCCTTTAGTATGCTTCATATCCCCAGGTCATTAAGAAAAGTTTTATGTAGAATTTGATCATGAATATTACTAGTTGAAAAAATATTTATGGTAGACGTTCATGTACCATCAATATGTAAAAATATTTTTTGTCTTGTCAACAAAGGGATTGTACCTTTACGATCTCTAAGATTCTTTTTATACAATTTAATTGATATTAATATAAAAATATGTAATATATATATATATATGGGGATAAAAATACTCTATATTTTAATCCTTAAATCCTATTTAAACTAATTTAACTTTATTTTAACATTAATGTAGATATATTAAATTGTCATCCTCATAATATAGATATATAACCAAAAATAGAAAGGGCCATTTTAAAAATTGTACATTATGATCCACACAATATATGATTTTTTTAATGTTACACAATGATTGAGTGGGATGAAGGTGCATAGTAGGCGACCATTTCAGTTTCATAAATAAATTATAAAAATATAATTTATTCCATGATACCATCATTATGACTATTAATGAGTGGTGATGATAAAACACTGAAGGTGTCACTTTGTGGATGGGGTAATCCACACACACTCACTAATGAAGATTCTAGTTTTTATTAGCAGATGGAAGAGAATACATAATGATTTTATCATTATTATAATAAAATTTTAATACACTTGTTACTATGATATTATTATTATATTATGGGAATGGTTGTTTTATATAATAAAAAATATGAAATAGACATTGATAAAAATGTGATACCTATATTAATAAGTTAAAATTTTTATAGATGGAGGCTATATATTTGATAAACATAGGTTATTTTGTTAATAGGGGTATTATGGTGTGTAATTAAATTAATGAAAGATACATTATTGAATGGGTTCAAGGAAACATCAAAATAAGAGTGGAGTATTGAAAGTGTGGAAGTGGTATCCTTTTATATGACGATAAAAACACACTTTTTGAAACATTTATCAAATTTTTAATAATGTCATCAAACTATTCCATGGTCAATGGATCAAAAGTGGAAAAAAGTGTATTGTTGTAGAAGATACAGTAAAAAATCATCTCAAAAAAAAAATTAAAAATTTATCATGTTTTTTTATTTTCCCACAAGTGAAATTCATTTTTCCAGTTTCATTTTTAACTCGGTTAACAATTTTTTAACTATACTAATTAAATTCGATAATTAAAATTGGAATTGAGAACATTACTAAATTTGAACCTTATGGTTTTAAATATGAAAATAATTTTATCATATTTATATTCTAAATTATGTAAATGTTATTTTTCAAATAATCAAGACTAATTAGGTTAAAAATATTTAGATCAATGATGTTTTTTAGCATTAAATATATATTTGAGATAAAATTATCATTAATATTTATTTTAAGGCCCTATATTTATATATTATAAAAAATTTAATTTTTTTTCTGTAAAATTATTCAAAATCCTAATTGAACAATGAAAATATTGTATTTAATGAAAAAAATTGAAATACTTTTTGAGTTCTAATAAAATATTAGTTATATTCTAAAAAATAAATAATAAAATTTATAAGTATAAAATAATATTTCATATTAAATTATTATACATTTTGATATGTGATTTATCAATTAAAATATTTTATGAACTTTTCTGGTTTTTATGTATGCTGAAAAAGTGATATAAGTCGCCGATTTCGGAAAAAATGTATTTTATACTATTCGCCTAAAAATATATTACTTTAAACAAAATCTAAAACTCATCAAAAGCTAATATGAACATGATAGAACCAAAAATGATGTTATTTTTTTTAAATTCACATTCTAATATTGATAAATTTAACTTATAAATAAGCATTTAATGCAGCATAATTTTTTTAGAAAAGTTTCTTCTGACATATAAACTATTTATTCCCTATTAAATATTGATTAACCGATTATCAATATATATTTTTATTAATAAATATTAATAGAACTAATTCATTCAAATTAAATTCCATTTTTGGTATAAATATATTTGAACATAAATTGAAATTATTAAGAATGGATTTTTGATAATGTATATAAATTTACGATGTGACATAGATATTTTGTTACATTTAAATATAAAATTAATTTATACTTAAACTACCCTTTTATCCATATATGGTCTATCTAGTAGATTATAATTGGTTTTATTCAAGGGTGGTTATTTGACTAGGATTGATCTCATGGATGTCTCCAAAATATTGAATTTCCATAAAATATAGTTATGCTCCAACTGTAACTATCAGTATTTAGCTTGAGATTGGTCTTGGGAAAACACTAGTGAATATACCTCAATCATATGCTCAGATATATTGTTTTCATTGAGAGGTTTTCAACTTCCAAATGCAATTTATTTGTTACATTAAGTATTTATTTTGATATAGTAACATTAATTTATACAATTTAATTTAATGACTATGTTTTAATGGTCATATTTATTATTAACAATTATGAATATTTTTTGTTTTTTTTCAGGTGAAACATGAAATTAATAAAAAATTTATTTAAGGAGAGTATAATTTGAAACTTGTTGTCATTATAGCTAGACCCATGTATATTAGTTGATTCCATTAGTATGATTATATTTATTATTATCCAATGTTTGATTTTGATCACATGAAATTATTTTACACTGCTGATTTATCATGATGAAATGCATTGTAGTTACTTTAAATGATCCAAGATGTGTTTTGTAAATATCATGCCATTAGACATTTTGGGTAGGCACTCTAAATAGATCCACCATCATTATATGGTTATCTATTAGAGGGGGAGTGTGCATGACATGTGATGTTGATGATGATAGACATAATCATAAGATAGTGGAATGAAATACTTTAGGATTGACTTGAGTAGTTATATTATGGTAATGATGACCATGGGGCCTGAACCAAGGCAGTGTCGGGACATGAAGACCTTGTGACTTACCCAAATGATATATATGGGCATTGAAAGCATTGAGACTTAAACCATAATGGATTTTGGATGTCAATACTTTGTGTCCTACTATGACTCAATGCCTTGAGACTACATTGAGGATTGTTCACTAGCCCTATGGATATCTCTTTATTACTCCCAAGATTTTTTATGACTATACTTTCAATATGAAGCTGTGGTAGGTTTGACTTGTGACAATGTCTTCTAGGATAGAAAAATAGTGCTCAACGTGTGATTTGGTAGTATCTGTTTTACATTTATTATTACCATGGAATACAAATGTTATACTAGTACACACATGTTATGAATGAGTTGGTGGGGACATACTTGGTTTTATTACTCACACCCAGTATGAGAATCTCAATATGCATGAAAATATCATGATAAGGTGTCCGGGTAATGGTAAGGGGCATGTGTCTAATAGCTATTATGTGGGGCATGGAGCTGGTAGTTTTACCAGGACACACTCAGAGGATTGAAATGCATTTCTTTTTTTAATAAAATTTATACATTAATTTGTATTAATACATTATTGGACAAGTTTATTTACATGTATTCCAGGGGTGAAATTTTTTTTATTACTTAATATTAATCAATCTTCTACTATTGTACTCTGAGTGGTTATATTTTATTTATTTTAGGTTGTATTGTTAAGATTATTGAGTGTATAGTCTCCCCACTTCACCTATAGACCCTTTTAGCTAGTGGAAACCCCCATGCATATATGGAGGCACGTATGAGGTCATTTTGTTTCTCCACTCGAGTGACATTCAATAAACTATATATTGGATATTAAAAAATTGTATCATATCCTTATCTTCATTTATTTTATTTTTGGTGATTATTGGGAATATTATAAAGGAGATAGTTTTTGTGGAACTCAGGTTGGGGATTTTCCATGTAAATGTCAGGCCCAGGTGTAATGGATCTCTATGTTACTTCTAATGGGAATTTTGTTACAATTTTATGGGATTTAGAACAATCATACATCATGGTATGTCATGTGGGATCAGATGTCATATATGAATATTTTTTTATGTGATGTATAGTAGTTATTAAATTAAATTACATTATTTGTGAAATATTTTTAGTATATGCATGTATTCTCTATTGAGTAATGTATATATATATTTTTTGTTATGATATATCTATATGGAATTAGTTAGTTTAGATTTAGTACACCATCATGTTATATATATATAAATATATATATTATTTAGACTAACACATTGGTTAGGAGGAAAAGGATTTATCCTTAGGTAAAACTATGTGGGTTATACCTTATTTCTAGGTATCTCCATGGATAGATCTTCCGATGTGCTTCTTAAGATTATAACACTATTGTCTTAAGAATTTTTTTCTTGGAGTTCTATAAAATCATATCAAATTTTAAATAATTGTCTCCTCTAGGACCCTTGAATTGACCTCATATTGAAACACAGAACAATTCTCTAGTTATGGTGGATGCTCTAGTTTCACCATAATCTATATAAGAGGTCGAACATAAGCATACTCTCACAAGAGATCTAGTGGTTCTATCATTGGATCCACTTGGGATAATAGTATTTTGATTTATACCAGCCTATGGTGGAGCAGTAAAAATGTACATGGTTGACCATAGTCATGAATTTGATCTCTATAATTTTCCATCCTTATATGGTACTGGATGACCACCGAATTTTGAGGAATTGATAAATATATTTGAGGTATTTTTTGACATGGTTGAGGCACCAGATAAACAACAACACATTCTATGGGATTTTTTTGCGTTAGGGACACTACATGAGATTGTGAGATTTCATTGTATAAGGAAAAAGATGATAGGGTATTTCTTAAATTTCTTCAATAAATTTTCTTCAATGTATTATTAATTGACTTTCTGAAGTAATTTTGTACATATAAATTTGAGGATCTTATGTACAGATCTTTGATGGTGTCAATATACTTTGAGTTTTCTACAAAACCACTTATTGTTTCTCTATTATTGAATGGAAATAAAGAATTTAATGATAATTTGTTTTAGATTAGTCTTCATTATAATATCATATGGGTTTTTGTGAGTTTTTCCTAACCAAATGCATAGAGGTTCTTGGTCGGGACTTGATCATTAGGAGTGGTGTAGAGGAGGATTGAACAATTTTTCATTATCCATCCATTAGTTCCCATTCAGGTGGACCTCCAACTATTATGGAGATTATCTCATATATTAGTAGGATTTTGAATATAAGGGACATGAAGTAAGGTGGTGGTTGGTAGTTTAAGGATAGCATCAATTCTACAGTCCCCTCAGAAGGTCTTCCAAAATATATCGATTATGGGTAGATCGAATATTACCATAACTCCTTCATAATATCTTGGTGAAATTTTTAGTAGTTTGGAATGTTTTGAAAACTCTTGTTTTTATACTTAGATCATGGAGGTTAGACTTACACATAATTCTATGAAACACACGAGCTGTGATATATGGATCTAGATAGAGTCCTCTACAACCAATTCGGAATGATATGATAATGTTGAAAAACATTAGTCATTCACATCAAGGATAGGTATATGGAAATAAGATATCTCATGTTTATGAAAATTAATATGTTTCAGGAGATTTTATAGAGGGACCATCAACTATTCAACTTATATTATTAATCACCTCTTCCTTATCTACCTCTCTTTTTAACACTACTCCCCATTATTCCACATATTCTCATTTTCTTCCTACTATTGACTTACTAATTAAGTTTTCTTATGCATTAATTTCAGTTGAAACACCATTGGAGAAGAAATTTTATCTTCTCCATGGATGTAATGAGCTTCATGTACTGGTTTCTAGATATAGAAATTTATGGGTGTTCATGGATCTTGATATGAATATCATTAATATGATCCTTAGAAAGGACTAAATAGACCACTTTCATGCCCATGTAGATTGTTTTTAGAGATGGATATACATTATTTAACCAATGGAATTTACTTTTTTTTATCAGTGAGTGGGATGTGGAATCTAGAAGACTGGGATAGGATTTGAGCCATGTTGGAGCCACCATGTTACAAGTAGCACGACTTTTCTCAAAGTGGAATGAGGTGTTGGGGAATCTTCATTCCCTCTTGTTGTTGATCTCTACTAGGATTTCATTCTAGATAACTTCATTGGTAATCATTAATTGTAAATATTGGGGTTCTATATTGAACTCGTAATGAAATCAAAGCCTATTTTGATTCCCCTTATCATATTTTAGAGGCTTCGTTGAGAGAAATCATGATTTAGATTGGGGAGCCAATGGTGTAAGATATGATCCCACCAAGAACATATTCATAGGGTTCACCGATGTTGTTCTCCAAGTATATGGAAGGTAGTATACGAAATTTTTTTCCTATGGGATTTTCATTTAGATGTTGATAATGAAAAGTTATCCTCTACATAAGGTAGATTATCTCTATTATCAATTAGAGAGTGCCCGGTTCTTCTTCAAGATTTATCTTCATTTGGGATACAATCAATTATGGGAATGATACTAGGTATCTATATCATGAAATTTAGGAGTAGATATGGATTTCATGATTATCCCTTCATGCCTTACATGATAATGAACTCCCATTTAGTGTTTACAGATCTCATGTAAAAGGTCTTATACCCATATATTGACTGTTTTTTAATCGTCATTATTATTGATATCCTTATACAATCATAGATTTTTTATTTACATGTCAGATTCATTGATATCATGTTTAAGATAGTCCCAGACCATCATATTTAGTCAATGATTATGAAATGTATCTTATGGATCTATGAGGTGCGTTTTCTTGGTAATGTGATCTATGAGTTACGAATTATGAGCCTATAGAAGGTGTAAGTGGTGATGTCTTGTGCTCACCCTCAAAATTATTTTTAGAAATTATGTTTACCTGGGTTGGTTGGATATTATTTATAGATCATTCTTGATTTATCTTACATAGAACCACTAATTAAGGGGAATACCAATAATGGGTTTTAATTTTAGTGGAAACATATTCTAGTTCTTAATCCTCTAGATCATGGTATCGAATACACATTGTATTGTGATTCCTTTGCTTTTGGGTTATGATCTATGATAAAGAATATGAATTAGGTAGTTTCTTATGGGTCACGATAGATGTGACCCCATGAGAGGAACATCCTGACATATAACATAATGTCAAATGTTGTGGTCCATACCCTAAAGTTGTTGTGAAATTATCTCTTTATTGAAAATATTTTTATTTAAACCAAAAAAGTGACTGATATATATTCTCTTAGTCGGATCTCAATTTTAGGTAGATCCATTGGTTAGAGAATTTACATACATTTGACATCGATATGACTAATTATCCAGGATAATTTAATGTCATCAAAAATTATATAAGTAGAAATACTTTGGGGATGCAAGAGTTTAGAAAATGTAAATCACTAAAGGAGTGGTGCTTGATGAGATTTATAGTTGATTTTTTTGTGTGGATGTTCCAAAGGATATTTTATTCATGAATATTTCACACATGGTAATCACTTATTCATTATATTATTTGGTAAATACTAGCCAAGAGTCACATCATGAGTGTGTGGTGAAGTGAGAATGGCTGGTAGGAAGTAATTATTTTCGGGGATGGTCAGTAGATGATGAAGTGATCTATATACATGAGGGTTTTCTATTCCAACATCGATGATAGTGTTGTTGATGATAGAATATCATGATTTTAAATGAGTTTTTCATCCAGGGTATAAAAATATGTACCATGAAATTTGATGTTGGTTATTTTAACCATCTATGAAGAGGGATAACACTATTTTTGTTTCATGATTTATTGTCTACCAAAATGTGAATTTGGAGTATCAGTGCCTTATTGGTTTTATTCATCAACATTCAATGCCAATGAGGAAGTGGAATGAAATGATGACGGTATTCATGACAGGGTTACCCATGAAAAAAATATGTCCTGATGTTGTCCGGGTAATATTTGACAGATGATGAAGGATTCTCATTTCTTGCAGATCTATGATACATGATTTATAGAAAGAATAGGAAAGTTCTATGTATGAGTGGATATATGAAATAATAGACTTCCCTTCTGAATTGTATCTAACAGGGACAGATGATTTACATAGTAGTTTTAGATTTTAGATTTTTAGGCTCTTTATGGTTGGTTGGGTCATTCATAGTTATGTAAGCATGATGATGGTGAATAATTTATTGCAGGTTCGATCATCATAGTATAGACCTATGAGAGATTGTATTTTATTAGAAAGAGATTTAACACCACTGAAATATGGTACTGATCTTTTTCCAATCCATGGAGTTGACCTTTAGTGTTCATTGTTGGAGACTTGTATTTCTTTTCGGTGACTTATCGGTTAAGGAATCATCATTTTTATTAGAAAAGAAATATAGATATACGATTTATTGGTCACTACAATATTTTGATGAATATCATGATTTTGGATTACCATAAATGCCTTCCTATTTGATATATTGGTATGCCGGATGTGTTTCATGACATAAACTTTTAGAGGTGTATTCCTGATCCTTTGTGTGTGATCAAATATAAAGATGTTGAGCTAGATCCCAACACATCATTTGTGGGAAAATAAATTAGTATTATAGAATGGATCAAGAAGGTTTTTGAGGATAATATAGTGCACCATTTCTAGATCATATGGAAGAATTGATGGATCCATGAGATATATTGGGAGTGGGATTCGAATATTTGGGCTTAGTGTCCTTTGTTATTTGTCCAATATTCCTAGATATGTTTCTTGAGTACTAGAAGTATTTATTGGGGTTGATTTCAATGACCCAATTTTTTTTGGTTAATCATGAGTTATGATATTCAATGTTTTTTTGTATATTGAGATTTTTTGGATGTGTTTCAAATTTTTATTATTGGCTTCAAAGGATTTTATAGGCCTTTTGGTGGTTCACGATTGGAGAATAATTTACCAAAACCATTATAGTCCTCCAAAAAAACCATAAAGCATAATATAGAATCACATAGGGGAGGCACATAGTTATGTATCATGGTATATCAAATCATGCATCCTCACCCAAAAAAATATAAAACTCATTCAAGTTTCATAAATAATGGATGGTTCATGGTTTGAAAATCTATGTGATCAAACCATGTAGGTTCACAAAATACGTAAAACTTCTCTCATGGTTGGTTTATGGTTTGTAAAACCATAAAACTAAACATAGTTCATATAGATTAATGATCAAAAAAATACTAATTAATGCCAACTAAACACATATTTTGACATGTTCATCCTCATTTTCATTACCCTATAAAATAAAGAGACTCCACAGAAGATCACTAATAAATTCCTCTCTATCCAAACCCAATTCTAATGGATCTATGTGTCTTGGAGAAATGGAATTGGGGTATATGATGAAAAACCGTTGTACTTCAGTTTTCATCTGGACATAACCTTGTTCTATTTAGATGAATCATTGATCTACCTTTATTTTCTTGTTCATTTTTTTGATTGCATCTATCATTAATTTAGTTGATCATTTATAGACAATTGAAACATCTTGAGGACCAAAAAACCTCATTTGATCGATATTTATTCTAGCATCATTGGTGAATCCTAACATGTATTCTACTATTTATCCAATATTTGGGGAATATAATATTCTTTAATGTCATTATATAACCATGATTTGTTTGAGTTCAGATTATTTCTACAGATTCTTAATGTGTAGGATCAATTCAGTTAGATATCATGGGTGACTCGGGTATCGTACCTCAAAGGATTTTGGAGTTTTTAATCTATAGGATAAAGGTAGGAGGTTCCTTATCATTTGGAAACATTTTATACAACTGTTTTTTTGATGTGATACTTTTGTGTGAATATTTTTCTTGATCATTCGTGAAAGTTGTCACATGTGTGTGTACTCGTCAGTCATATATATTATGTTTGACTAAATGAGTAATTTTAAATATCATGTTATCTTGTAACTGATTTTGATTCCAAATAAATGTATGTTTCTAATAATTTAAAATGATTACTTGTTATATAATTAATTTCTACACTCTACCCTATTATGTGTAAATATTATGACCTTAGAGGTATTTCTTAGGTAATCCGAATTGGTGTACCATTATGATATGATTATCTCTCAAAGTGGAAGTGTGAATGATAGATGAACCTGATGAAAATAGACATGGTAATAGTGATTGGGAATGGAATCTTTACGGACTAACCCAAGGGAGTGGATGTAGGATAATGATGACATTATAGCAAGACCCAGAACAGTGACATGATATGATAACCTTGTGGCTTGACCGATGGGTAGAGACAATGCTTGACAACCATGAGGGATGGCCCATGGTGGATCTAGGGTGTGATGACCTTGTGGACAAATATGACTTTATTCCTTCAGATTTGTGAGATACATGTTCACCAGCCATATGGATAGCACTTGGTTACTCACATTTTTATAACTATCTGTTTGGAATTCCGTCGAGGCAGGTATGGCTGGGGCTTGAGGTATCTTGTTTATCACATGAGTTCACAACATGTGATTATTTATATAATCATGAACATTCATTTTTGTCTTGGAATACATCTTTTAAACATGTTCACACCAGTTAAAGATGCAATGGTGGTGTCTTAATGGATTTTATTACTCACACCAGACATGGGTATCTTGATGTCTGTGAAGACTTCATGATTAGGGATTCAAGAAATGTCTAGGGTCCTATGGATAAAAGTAGAGCTATGGATCAAGGAGTTGGTAGATGTATTGGGATAAAAAATAGAATTGTATTGGGTTTATTGGTTTTTTATTTCAATTTATATATTGATTTGGCTTTCCACATTGTGAGAATGGATTATTTAATAGTATTACATGGGTAACCTTTTTTTATTAAATTATTCTAAATTTTATTCCACCATTTACTAAGGGTTATATTTTATTTATGTTATGGTGCATGAATATGATTATCAAGGGTATAATCTCCAAACGAATCCATTAGAACCTCACCTCAAGTTGGAAACATATTTTAATGGGTATCCATGCATGATGTCTTGTGGAATCCTTGCATGTTTTTTTAGGAAAATTTGGGGTGGGGTGTTACAACCAGGGTGAATGGACTAGAACTATCAAACCAAAACATCAATAGAAAACAGTCATATTTTTACCCAATTGAACATTTTAATGATGGAATTATTAGAAAAAGGATAACTGATAATTATAATGGATCGATAAATAATAATTTATTACTGAATATGGACCTGCTACAGATTTCTAATAACTCTATATTTATTATATAAGATGATTTAATGCATGAAAAGTAGGATGATAGTTGAGTTAAGGGATTTATGTAATAATATCATTTTCATTTAGGATTCTGAATTATAATTTTTTATCGATGAGAATTATATGAATCATATCCATTAAACCCACTAAATTTCATTAAACAATGTTTATTTGTATATCGTTCATGTAATAGAACCATTTTCATCTATTTTTTACAAATAATGATTGAAAAGGTATTTTTAATATAAAATAACAATATTTCCTCTCTACTCGATGTATTTTTTCTTCAATTTCCATGTCATATAAAATGTTTACAATAATTTTCTTTTATATGATCCAATGATTTAACAAATTAATTTTCAATATAATTCTATGTTTTTTCACTAGTTTTAAAAAATAATTTATAAATAAATTTTCAAATTGGTTATTTATGAATTTTTATTAAAAATAATGTCCAAGGAATATTTATTTTAAAATTTATTACATACTGATATATTACCAAAATCAAAACTATTCATTGAATTGAAGATTCAATTTAGTTTTTCCATTGTTATATTCAAAAAAAATATTTCTCTAAATATTCTAGGAATTGTTATTTAAAATGGTATCAATAGAACATTGTATTTTTATCATTTATTCAAAGAATGGTTTGAATGATCTTTTAAAGGAATCTTTCATTTGTATCAACATACATTAAATATTTTGTTGATTTATTAGGTATATAATATTATTATATAAATATTTTTCTTTCTATTTATAGATTATGATGATAATTTAAGGATGATTATATTAAACTAATTTCTTTCCCATTATTTTATTAGGTTATGTTGAAATATTTTTTAACAAATTATTTTTCCATGGATTATGCTATATTAAACTGATCTAATTTTTATGAAACACATTTACTTAAAAATGAGAATCTATCCTGATTTTATGGGTGTTTTTATGATCTTATGGATCACATATATATGGTTGTAATTATGTGATGGGTGGATTCATTAAATCCCTATGATATATCTGGTATTGTGATATAGATATCTATTGAGATGGAATGATAAGTGTGAACATGATTGTGAATATCTATATTCTAATTCAAATGTGTGAGTATGATTTATACAAGTTTTTATAACAATAATATACGTAGACATAATTAATGATATCTATTTTTATATATTTATATATTAGTATGAATGCTTCTAGTTATGCTCACAATATTTTTAATATACATGATTTTAAATTGATATGTTAACAAGATTATTATTTCCTATGAAAATTATACAACATGACTATGTTATGAATCTCGAAAGATGAATTATTATTTAACAACCATGTTAGTAATGCTGATAGAAAAAAACCCATTTTTTATTTTATGACCTATAATTTCCTGGGTATGAATCTTTTACATTATGAATATATAGGTTATTATGTTATTATACTTTTATAATAATATTATGCTCTCTTATGATTTATATCTACCATTTTTACCCTTATTGTGTATCGGAGTTCACCCTTTTTTATGTTTTTCTTCTTTAGTCCAAGATGTTAGATTATAAGAATGATATATCTTCAATGGTACTAATATGAATATCTATATTAGCGATGTTGATGATAATTTAAGAAATAAGTTGTTTGTGTATACATTTTCCTAATACAATAAACCATTATATTCCTAAGGAATGTATAATTTTTTAATGTCTTGAATATTCATAAAAAATTATGTAATATTTATGCCTTTTATACTTAGGTTACACATGTTTACATTAGAGGACGATTTAGTTTTTTTTGGGGAATATATTTTGAAAACATTACTGATAATCATTATGATAAGCCTATGTATTGGAAAGAAACAAAGTTATAGTAGGTAAAGTTAAGTGGTTTTATTAGAAAATACATTAATGTATAGAAACTAGAAAGTGGATTCCACTATAGAACATATTAAACATGGGGTAAAAACACTAAAAGGAGTAGATTGGGTGATAAATTAATAGTCACTGATTCATGATTAATGGGACTAAGACTGTACACTTTTCTACACACTCTTTGGGGATATACTCTCATAAATAATGATTTTATTTACAAACCATCATGTTCAATAATAGGATATACCCTATAACATCCTATGATTATCCATAGGAATATGAGATAGGCATAATGTTTCATGGGTTGAAATAATGTGTCATAATTTTTGACAACAAAATATTTATTTCCATAATAATATATTGTCTAACCATGGTTATTGATATTGGATACAAAAACTTACTTTTTTATAGTTTTAGTAAATGGATGGAACTATGAGTAATTATGTTAATGTTGAATGTGAAAGACTACGTAATGAACATACTCATGATTAACCAAAGGTAATATGAGCTATAATGTGGAATAATGTTATTATGTATAACCAAAAACCTTGATATATGATTAACAGCCTAAAAATAACTGTTTTTATGAATGAAAAAATTTGTATTGGATTTTAAGGACAGTTCGCGTGATAAAGACCAAGGAAGGAAGAATATTTACCATAATAAATATCAAAAATATTGGAAAAAACTCCCAAGACAACATGTAAAAATAAAAGTAACATTTTTATTGCGTAGAAAACAAGGGTATAATGAAATTATTTTCCATGGAAAAAGGAATATATAGATCATGGAAAATGAATTTCATCGAATGGAACTAATAATAATTTACTGTATTATGTTGGAAGAACTTGGTAATTGTTTTAGTAAATTCTAGAATCAAAAGACTTACGCCTAGAAAAAAGAAGGGATTATGAAATGTTTATTTATAAAGTCAATCAAGATAATTAAATTTCTATAATTCTACACTATATTTTTGGATATTTTTTGTTATTTTTTCCATAATAATCCCTTTATAAATCTTATTGCTCATCATATATTTGAATTTTATGTGATTTTGAGCCTTGATTGGCCCTCTCTAAATAGATTCCTAATAATTTACTAGAATAAGGATGTCACATTTGTTATTTTAAATCAACCATTTATTACCTATTGGCGAGGGGATAAACATAATCTTACTTTGAATTGTGAATGCGAGTTTTCAATCAATCTCAATCCTAGTGTTACCCCTATTTCATAGAGCCTTTATTGAATAGTCCCAATTGTGTTTCCTGAATTGAGGAATTGTCTCTAAGAAAATATAGAAAGAAGATACATATTCCCTAGTGAATTACCATGGGGTTAAAATATTCTTCTCATTAAGAATAAATATGGATCATTGTGTCATTACATTGATTATCATGAACATAATAAGATGAATATCAAGAACAAGTTTCATTTACACCATATTGATGACTTTTTTTATCAACTAAACATACATAAATACTTTCAATAATTGATATTCATTATAAATATCATCTATTGAGGGTTTATAATTGGTATGTATTGAATACAAACTCCCATACACAACATTCACTATGAATATAAATGAATTCCATTTGGACATTCCATTTCCCCCTCTATAATCATGGATCTAAAGAATATACTATTTATAGATTACCCAAATTAATGTTTGGAAATATTTATAAATGAAATTATAATATATTATAAGAGTAACGAATATAAAGAAGACTATTTGATGATTCTATAAAAGGAACCGAGGAATGAGAATTTGTGTTCAATATATAACAAGTGTGAACTTTAGCTACAAAATTACCCATTATTTGGTTATATAATCTCTTGCAATGGTATATCTATGGACCATTAAAATATTGAAGTTATTGATCAATAGATTTTAACATTAATAGTAATTAATATCCATAGTTTTCTTGTGTTTTTTGGATAAATTTAATGATTTATGAAGGATTTATCATGGAGAACTATTCCAATAACCAATTTGAAATGGAAGGGATCTATGTTCTTATAAACATATAAATTTGTCTAAAATTTTAATGTGACAAAAATAAGGTTGTCCATTGAACCTATGTTGAAAAATACCTACACTAGATAAAGTTTTATTGATCTATATTGATGCATTTAATATGGTAATAACATACATTCTCATGTATAATTCAAGGTTGAGCTCTAATTCATCAAACAAAATGAGATTTCATGAGTAATATTACGTGACTTGTGATTTGGAGTGGGAATATTTAATTTTTTCGTTGAAAATACATATGATTTATCATTGTAGTGGAAGGTGATATATATATTTATCAGAAAATATTGATGTATATATTCATATCAAAAGAGTTGAATATAAACCAAAGGATATAGTTGCAGTTGATTGAAAATTATGACTACTCAATACATTTCCACCATAGAGTGATAAATAAGGTGGATAATGCTCAGATTTATAAATACTATGCTGGTTTTTTTCACAATAAGTATTGAAAGATATCAAATACATATGTATTTATAATATTAGTATCTTGAAATAATGGGGAAATGGAATAGATCAAATCATTATCATTTGAATTATCAAACATTCATGAATGTGATGATTAAAGAGGTGCATAAGATGGATATAGAACTAGAAAATAAGGTATTGAACCTTCCATATTTCAACTATGATTTGGATAGAATGTTAAGGTTCATGAACTATGTAAGTGTCCATTAAATTAAATGTTTGGGGAATAGTTTGTTAGTTAAAGATCATCGTTCATTGTTCTCTCTTTATCTTAAAAGTGAAAAAAGATGTATAGATATCTGAAAGTGTATATGTGGTAGGAAAACATGAAAATTGATATTATAGAGTATATATCTCAATTTATAGTATATCATAAAAATAATGCTGAGAAATAAAATTAAAATGTGATGTCACAACCTTTACCTATACTAGAATAGAAATAGGAAATAATCACTAATGATTTTTTCGCTGAACTCCAAAAATCCTTAGAAGGATATAAAGTTTTTTATTTATTTGATCACCTAAAAAATTAATAAAATTTCAATTTCGATTTTATTAAATTTCTCTCTTAGTCATCATTCGAAGTCATATATTAAGGATGTGGTAAGATATAATTGTGTACATAAATATATTGTATCTAATAATGATTTATGGTTTACCTTTATGTTCTAAAAAAACCATTAGAATTAATTGAATATGGAGTTTAAATTTAGAACTACATATTATCTTCATACATATGGTCTATCAAAGATGAAAATTAAAATCCTAGAAGATATATTGAGAGCAGGTTTAATGGATTTCAATGTTTTTTGGAATCAATACCTTTCTTTGGTCATGTTTTCTTACAATAATGGACTTTATTCAAGCATTCAAAAGACTCCTTATGAATTCCTGTAAGAACTGAAATGAAGAAATACAATGTTCTGGGATGAAGTAATAAAATGAACGAAATTGGGACATGATGTAGACAATTAAATCATATAGAAGGCTATGACCATTATGTACTATATTAAGAAAGCACATAGTTGGTATAAATTTTACACTGAAAGTAATCTCTAATATAAAGAGTTATAATTTAGTGAAAACGTATTCAAATGAATATCACAATTGAAGTTAAATTTGATATTTGAAACATAGGTGATGATAATCCCTTGAAAATTCCATCCCCTAAGAAATTAATTATTATTTCAGGACGATTGTTTCTCACCAATTTCCTCTAATGAATATCTCTTATGTTCACATTTTATTCCTTGTATATCTCTTCTAGAAGTATATACTAGATCCTTCACATGTACGGAAATTTATTTTTTCGACTAGATCATGTTCTCTCTTATGGGGAACAAATGTTGGAGATTATGGATCATTGAGGGAAGGTTTCATGGAATATGACCACTCAGATAGTCAATGTTGTGTGATAAAACTATATATTTTAGGAACCTATGAGGGAATCTGAGGATGTGTTGAGGTATTAATATTATAAGCTTATTGTATCAGAGTGCTGGAACATCTTGGGCGAGATTCTATAATGGGGGTAAAATGTTACACCATGAGATTTTATGTTATATATCTCCTTAAATAAATTTTTTCATTTATATATTTCTTTACATTAAACATCATATTTACCTGAACAATGATATACAATTAATGTATTATAACATAGTTTTGAAATTATCTTATAGTCGTTTGATTGGTGTGTATGAATAGTGCTAAATAAATTAGGAAAATGTATTTTTTTTAATTTGAAAAAAATTTATACACTTGTTTTAAATAAGATAGAAATTAAAATAAAATAATTTAATGGTAAAAATTGGTTTTTTTATAAAACAACTTTTCATGTGAATCATATATTTTTATCTTGAAAAATTAAAATAATCTCTAATAATGATTTATTTTTTTGACATATTTTCATAATATAATATGTAAAATAATTTAACATTAATATTTATTAAATATGAATTAAATAAAAATATAAATAGTTTATATTTAGAATGAATTATTCTAAATGCTATTTTGATTTGTTTTAAGAACTTATTTTAAAATTAATTTCTTACACATGGTAATTGAATCTTTTAAAATGGAATTAATATTTAGAATCAACAAAATTAATACAAGTTAAATTGCGAAACATAATTGTTTTTTCATAATGAATAGGAAAAATATTGAAATAAATATACCATAGTTTGGGTTAAAATTGGTTTATAGATGAATTAAACTAAGATCTAACAGTAAAAATGAAACTTACACTTGTCTAAATATTATTAGTTTAAGATATTCGATCGTACAATATCATACCTTAAAATTTTAATCCATTTGGTTCCAAATTCACATGAATTTATAATATATAAATCATTTAGGTAATTTCATGTTGTTCCCTCCCTCACATACAAATGGATACCCCTTATCATCCCTTACTCACACAATTTTATCACACTAACTAAACCATGCCTTACAGAAAAACCTTCCTTTCTTTTATCCCTTCATTCATGAGATTGAAATATTACATTAAGAACACTCTAGGATAAAGAAAGGGGCAATCTAATAGATGTACCTCAAATAATAAGTAATCATCTTACCTGTTACACCTATATTATTTAATAATATATTTCTCCTTAAATTAATTAAATTTTTTGAAATCGGTATTTACTTGTAACACTTTGATTAAATGAACTGTGATATACTATTGAATTTTTTTATAATATAATAGTTATGTCCTCACTATTAGATTGATGAGTATGAATAGGATTAACCATACCATTAGAAAAAGGAATTTATTTTTTATTAAATAATATTTTATTCATTATTTTATAAAAAATAAGTACTCCATTTTCTATATAAACATCTTATGCTTTAAAAAGTTATTTTTATCCAAAATGGTTTTTATTTAATCTTTAAAAGATATGGTATTAAATTATTCCCAATTTTATAAATTTAATTTAAAAAAAACAATATAATTTTTTTAATATGTATATCAAAGTTTTCATAGATTGACTTTTGAGAATTGTTTGAATAAGTTGATTTTTTTGTGAATACTGAAAATATATATTTTTAAAGAATATTGTAACTTATTTTCTTGTATTTTAAAAGAAATATTTTAATTTATATTATTTTTTAAAATTTAATTATATAGTTTTTGTTCAAAATAAATCCATTTAAACATTTTAGATCAATATTATACATTATCACAGCAAGAAAATTATTTTTTGGACTAAAAAATGCATTTTTCAGAAAAAATATTGTTCATTACATTTTTCATATTTATATTAAATTAATTGCAACAATTTTTTTAGAGTTAATCATAAATAATTGTTTCACTATTTTAACTAATAATTTCCTCATTTAATAATGAGGATAATATTATTTTTGATCATTATTAACATTACCTATTGTAAAAATATTACTACCTAATTAAAGAGCTTAAAACAAGAAAATCCATGATCAAACAAAGTGACCAGGAAAGAATATTTCCTTATAATTCATATTATATGATTTTATTTACAACCTTTTCACCATAGGATATATATTTTACATTTTTTGGACTCTTTTCCATGAATATTACATAAAAAATTAATCCTTTAAAAAATTCAAGGAGTTTCCCTCCACACACAAATAAAATGACACCCCTTTTATCTCTTAATTAAAGTACCCTGAGATGTTTAACTAAAAAACACTAACCAATTATCTTGAAAACCTCACTATAAAATATTTAGAGTTTATATACTTCTTAAAACACAATTCCAAGTGTCCTTAATAATAGATTTAAATGAGATCTTTTAAAGAAGAGGTAATCATAATAACTGAACATTTTCATTTTTCATCTTATTTTACTTGGATAAATTAAGTCCAAAACAACTAAATATTATATCAACACTATCTCCCATATACATATATGTTATTATTTTTATTGTGTAAATTGTATCCAGCTCCTTCTCCATTAAATGGGAAACAAAACATTCACTCATATGTATAGAGAACTACTGCCATGTGAACCAATGCAATTTGTTATCCATCTCTATCTCACACGTCTAGTAATTATGATTGAAGTAATGAATATATATGATATTTATAAAATAATTATAATAATATAAATAAAATATATCAATTTCTTTTTTATCCTTCAACTCATTAAAAAATGATAACATCACTTATGCATATGTGTGAACATTCAGCTCCACGAAGTGATATGATTCGTTTTTCATGCCTAACATTAATGTATGATTATAAATATTTATATAAAGAATATATATGATATTTATATCTCCATTAAAACTAAATATGTCATGATAAAATGATAAAAAATCATGTAAATAATATCCCGAACTGAATCATACATAAAAAATGAAATAGTTAACACTCCGAAATTGAAATATTATAAATGATTTACTAAAAAATAAGTGTTTAAATATACAATGTTGATATTATTTGATATTTTAAGTGTTTATTGGTTTTTTTAATAGAATTATAATAAATTTAAATTTATTATAAATTGGCTTAAAATCTAATACAATGAAATTCGGACTTGAGGTAAGTGTGTAATTCACACTCTCATCCATATTCAACATTGATTATGTTTATCTTTATTTTATCGATTGTGTGATATTTATGTCTTAAAACCCATATATATTTTATCATCTTGTTATTTGTATAAATTAAATGTTTTTATTTAGTTTCCTTTAATTTAATAATGTAAGAGACAAATGGAATGTTTTAAGGAAAACTGATATTATTTTTAATTCATTCTAGAATCATTTTCTATCATGTCCATATTTTTTAAACTATTTATTCACCAATGTTTTTACTATTTTCCAACTATATAATAAATTAATATTTATCCATATTTTAAATTAATTTATTAATTAAAATGGAATCTTTTTAATATATTTCTAATAAGGAACTGTTTAGGAAAGCTATTAAAGGAATATTTGTTTTAACATTTATCGTATGAACGAATTTTAACCCCATAGTCACCATTCTATTATATATATAATAATCTAAAATTATCTATTTTTATTTCCAAATAATTTTATTCTAATTTATTTATAGATTTTAGATTTCAATTATGTTTTTTCAAAATGAGGTGGGTATTTTCCCTATGATATATTCTAGAAAATTTATTCCATTCTATATCAATACCTGATAATGAATAATATGACCTATTGAGGTTATACTACAATGATACCATACACCATTATTTATATATGGCTTATACATATTATTATTGGGAAAATTATTGACATAATGTGTGTAACATCTCAGGTAAATAAATAATATGACTTTTTCATATATATTTTTTGAATATAATATTAATATTATTTTAAAGGGAACGCGTTTCTCGATGGCATACCCAATACGCAACAACGAGTTTCTCTGAAATCTTACGTTGCATTCTAATAATAAAATAATATTATTTTAAATGGTAGTAAATGACTAGTCGTTGTAATGGCAGGAATGAATGGAACTAACTACAAAATGATTATATATGTTTGTAAAATATTTTTTCTTTTATCCAATAAATGTTAGAGTCATAAAATGCAAATGAATCCAGTTTTAAGCATAAATCTTCTAATGTTCTTTAAAAGGCCAATTAACCACCTTTTGATGGAGAAACCTTTAAATATAATTTTGACAATTTTATATGTTGTATTTTACAAAATAAAATCCTTCTTTAGAATCTAGAAATCAAAATTTACTTCATGTAAAATTTTGTTATTTTTCCGATAAAGATCATTTTTAGTGAAAATGTTGCATTTTAATTCAAAAACTTTTTTAATATGATTTTTATATGGAAAGATTATATTTTTAATTGAGATTAAAGTTTATTTAGAATATATTTTTACCATTTAATCCAATGGTGGTCATTGGAATTAATTTCACTTTGAAATTGGACTTAAACTACTATCAATATTTTAATAGATATTGTTTCTTAAAAACACGCTATTTATATTGACAGCGGGAATTAATTATAATATTAATTAATTCAACTTATATGTTTTTAATTATGTATAATAGACTTAATTTTTGAATTTGGAATATCAAATATATCTTAGGGTGATTTTTTGGTATTTTTCTGAAAAACATCAATTTTTGATGAATAGTGAAACCACTAAGTGGTAGTTAAAGAAACTAATTTCTCATTTAAATGAAACATTACCACTTCTGTGACTTGATTTTAAAAAATCCAACATACATGGTTGTAATTAGAGAGTAAAATCTGGTTCAATGAGATTAAAATAATTTTTTGGTGAATAGTAACTTTTAAGTTTTATTAATCGTGATTAATGGTAATTATTGTAATTTAAGGTAAAGATAATGTTATAATAATATGAAATGACCTTGAAACATGTCCTAACCTTATTGAATGAGTAATGGCCAACCCAGACAATCCATGGGTAAACTTGGGGACCCCATGGATCCACTTTGGTTGGAAAATTACATTAATAACATTTTATTTAAAGTTAAAATTAAAATGTTACAAACGTGTATTATTTTAATAAAAAAAATGTACATGGGGTTATACAAGACATATTTTTGACTATAAATATTCATTAGGAATATAAAAATATTTCCTACATAATGATATTTTTTTTATAATTTTTATACATTAAATAAATTATTTTATTTATGACACTGTGATGATGTAGTGATTACCTCATAAATGGACGATTTAAATAAAATGAGAAGATAGGGTGAAATCTAAGTCTTAATCTTGTCAAAAACCTATTGGATGGGTTGATTTCGAAACCTTATCACCTTATCCTAAAAATATATCCTATTGGGACCTTTAAAATCCGAAAATAATTTTATAATAAAGTAATATTTTGTAACATTCCAAGAGTGCCCCACCTCTTCTCTTATAAAAGGCCCCCACCTCTACCACCTTACCCCCACCTCTCAAGCCTTTGGATCGGACAAAACCTTCCCATTTCATCTCTACACATCCCTCTATTCATCATGTAAGCCTCAACGTTGGCATAATGTTCTTCAAGAAACCCTTTTGGTTCAAACCAAGAGGAGTTACCCGATTTAATGGTAATGTCTTCACTTGTGTTCTTTTGTTTTCTTTTTCTTCTCCAAACCCCTAAACCCTTTTTATTAATTTCTTTTGTAACAAATACATTATATAAAATATACTATGATGTTTTTATGTGAAGGATTGGAGCTACACTTACACACACCTCCATCTAATGGTTAAATAACATACTGTTTCTGTGGATGGCGAATTACTGCCTCACGAAACGATGATTGTTCAATCCTCTCTTAACACTGTTCTTGGTGGCCGTTATGACGTCACTGTATTTTATATATGACATATATGGTATTTATTTTTTCCATATGCTTCTGTATTTTATATTTAAAACACACCTTTATGCTTTTCATGTTGTGCAAATGCGATAATTTCATACGAGGAAGTGTCGACTACCGCCCCCTCAAGTGATGTGACTCGTTCATGAAATACATGGAATGTATAAAGAATGAAATTAACTAACTTATGTAACCTATAGAACATATATTTTATACTGGAATGATAATATATATATCTCTCCATTATTTTTAATTCCATTAATATGACAAAGAAATGAAAGTAGCGTTCATGCGTACGTACGGCCTACCGTCTCCATGAATGGTGCATTTCATTTATTTTTATCTTAAAATGTTATGGATTAGTATAAAATGAAAATTTACTGGATATATATGATATTTAAATCATTAATACTATTCCTAATATTATTTACTTATAACTACATCGACAATCATTTTCAAACAAGTTCATTTTTGACTCATGTACCAAACATCGACCAAAACGTCTGATATGAACTCACATTATTAACCAATTATTATAACATTATAATATGTTATATGAGATGAATAATAATATTTAAAGGAGTAACATAAGAAAATATTAATTGACCAACGTTTATTATTCACGAATATAACGAAACGAACAAGACAAGTCGGACTTGAGGTAAGGGATTCTACCTCTCTCTTTCTTTTTAAGTGCTCTCTTTTATGTCATTTATTTTAAGCTCATATTTCTTATGTTTGGGGATGTTTTTTTAAATTACTAATTCTTTAATTTTTATGTTCATATTATGAGAGACCCTATTTGATCTCATAAATCCATTTTTGGATGTTTGAAGTGGCGCTGTTAGGCTGCCGAGTTTTCGTAAGGGATTTTTCATCTCACTTTTATTCCCGTGATATTTATGCTACATTGGACACTGTTTCCTTTTGTGTGATGTATGTACTGCCCATTATTTTTATATTTGTATAATATAATTGAATTTATGGGTATTTATATCTTCATTGTATGACCTTTCTTTCATGGGGTGCATGTTTTGAAAGTTGCCCAAATCGGTAAGGGAACCTTTTACAATCGTCTTTTTAAAAGACTTATTTTGTTATGTCTTTTAATTTACATCTTTTTTACGTTGGTATATGTTCTTCTATATCCTTATTGATGTAAATTTTATGTCCATGTAATGAGATACCATTTTATCTCTCATCAACTAATTTTATAAATTTTAATGTGACACCGTTAGGCTGTCGAATTTTACCAAGGGAACTTCTTAACCAAATTTCGATTTCTTTGTGTTCAACTTGTTGTTATTGAATATGTCATCCTATGAATATGTGTGAATGACCTATGATTTTTTTACAATTAATATCTACTTATATTGGGTGTATTTATATTTTTCACACATAATTATGAGATTGATTTATCCTTAATTTAAGGATACCATATTTATAAGGGATTTCATCTCATTTTACATTTCTATTGAGACTTCATTATTTTTATGCATCAATTCACTATTATATGGTGTATATACTGTACTTTGTCACATTATATCATGAATACATTTATTCTCATGATATTATAATTTTTTATTAAGTGTTATTCCTTAATTATTTGTATTCAAGTGTCTCTCGTTTTGTTAAATACTCTTTAACAAAAATATCATTTTAAATGTTTTAATGATTTATTTTTATAAATCATTCTCATTAATTTCCATGTTTTCAAAATGGTTTTAGGATTTATATATATATATAAACTAATGTTTTAAAATTTTAATTCCTTTAAAATATTCAAAGTAGTATGGGACACTTTGATTCAAAAATCTATTTTTAAATGGTTTGTTGAAAATGGTTTGATAATTCATTGATTTTGTAAATACCTTGAAATGATATATTGTGATTATAAGGTGGAAATTTTATCTTTCCTTTATTCTTGTTTTATGTGATATGAATTAGTTATGGTTCTTGGGCATTGTTTATGAATACGGGTGGTTCTGTGATAAACTAAGGGTGGGTGAGCCTGATATAGCTCTCTAATGCATTGGGTAACGCAAAGGAGTTAAACGCTAAGGTTTCTTCGAAGCGTTTTAGGGAATATACTGTGATGGGTATTCCAAATGTAACCATGAGTGTTACTCCCTATGTAAGAATGTTATGAATGCCTCAAGTTACATTTATGTCTTATGGTTTCTATGAGTTATTCGTAAAACTTATGATTTAATGAGGTATGTTAAATTTCTTATGTTTTATGAGTAAAGTATGATTTCATTGATTCTTATGTATACATGGAATAATGTTTTCATTACGTATTGTTATAACCCTTACTGAGCTTTTTTTGATTATCCCAAGTTTTTTTGAAATGTTGTTCACATGAAATAAATTTGAATAGGGTCATGGATGGGATCAATGAAATGTCAGGCTGTCTAAAACAATGAACTAGACATGACTCTTGTGTTCAAGAGTTTTCATTTTGTGGAAAAAAATGAAGCTAAGTATATGTTTCTACATTCTAATCTTTGAGATGTAATAGTTATGTCCTAATTCTCTAAAACACTAAACCAGCAAAAGATCCCCAATGTAAATTATTCATTTAATTCAATAATAAGTAATGTTTAAGGTCGGGTCCTTATAGTTGGTATCAGAGGTCAGTTTAGATAACTTTAGAGGTTAGGGTATTCTTTAAGCACAAGTGGCATTACCATAATGGCTAGGATTTCAGAAAGAGTAATAGTTTTTAGATAAAGTTAATGAGTAAGTTTATATTAGTGTTTATCTTCCTCATTAGTACAAGATGATTTTGTTGATATACTCACACAGACATTTTTGGTTATAGTAAATGGATGGATCTAGCAGGAACCAATGTGACAATGGGTTTCAAGGAAACTGTGGTGGTTCTCTGATTAAGAGACTGGATGAAATGGGGGATTCAATGAGAAATCTCATAGTTATTCTAAACCAACTATCAGAAGTCATGATCAACCACTTGAAACATGGTATGTTATCTAATGCATCATGTACGGGAGAACCAACTTGACGTGGAAGTTTAGGTAATAATTATAAAGGTAACCATTATGGTTTATATGATCCTTACTTTTGAGGTAATTATGGGTTACTATATGTTATGATGAAAAATGAGCAACATGAGATAAACTTGAGGGTAAATTATGTTATGGTTATTTTTGAAGATTTTATCACATTTAGGGGAATGTTATAAGAATTATGTAGTTTTGGAAAAAGGACAACATGTAGACCGTGTGACAACCTGTCGCGTCTGACGAAGCTACGAGAATCGAACACACAACCAATGTGTGACTGGTATTTATCACCTACCACTGGACTACGTGAAGTCCCTGGTTAGTTTGACTAATTATTTTTAGTTATATTATCTTATAAATCTAGAATAAGTTGATTTTTGGTTATCTATGGAAATTATTAACCTATCATGGAGGATATGTGATTAGGTTAATTACTTTTCAGTATGAGACTTTAAGAGTAACTGATGTTATTTGGTGATAAATGTTATGGTTTATCTTGGAAGAATATGTGATTAAATCCTTCAGAGATTTGGGTTTCAGTCTTATTTTTGATTACTTTGAAGAATTTTATGGATAGATGTTTTCTTAATGGTCTTTGATTAACTTTGGGTACTTTTTGAGAAATTTTGGAGATTAAGAATAGATTTTTTCGTAAAGGATTATATTTTTTGGGTATTATCTGATCTCATACTAACCTTTTTGGTTTTAGTTTTGTTTAAGGTCTAAATACATGGGAATTATATAGTTCTCTTTTGTGGATTAGGTGATTCTTTAGAATTTGATTATATCTCTCTTAATGTGAACAAGTCATCCTAAATACCCGTCTTTTGGAGAAAATATGAGTTCGTGTAAGAATCTAGTAAAAGTTGAAAGTCAAAATGACAAGTAAGTATGTTTCACTATGATTTAGTTAGGCTCAAAAAAAAAATATCTCAATGAAAAGTAACTTAAAAACAAAAATATTGTCTGTTAACTTTTCCTACTGGGGAATCAAATACCATTTAACCCATCACAAGTTTGTGATTTTTTAGTGGTTAACTTTCTCCTAAACATGTTTTCTATCACTCTCCATCAGAACATGCCCCTTTTATTTCTCCTCCATGTCCATGTTTTCCTACATGGAATCCTAGTATGGGTTAACTTAGGTGACCTTTTTACTTCTCTTTCTTCATTTTAAATTGATAGTTCTACTGACTCTTGTTCCGATGTGGGATTTTCAATGATGTTTCCAAGACCAATTTTAAAATTGTGAGGACGCAATTCCCAAAAGGGGGGAAGGATGTAACACCCCAGGTAAATAAATAATATGAAATTTTCATATTTATCCATATTTGTGAATAAAATATTAATAATATTTTAAAGGGAACACTATGCTCGATGGCGTACCCAATACACAATAACGAGTTTCTTTGAAATCTTACGTTGCACCCTAATGATAAAATAATATTTTTTTAAATGGTAGTAAATGCCAGCCGTTGTAATGGAAGGAATGAATGGAACTAACTACAAAATGATTATATATGTTTTTCAAATATTGTTCCTTTTATCCAATAAATGTTAGAGGCTTAAAATGCAAATGAATCCAATTTTAAGCATAAATCTTCTTATATTCTTCAAAACATTGATTAACCACCTTTTGATGGAGAAACCTTTTTAAAAATACTTTTGAGAATTTTATTTGTTGTATTTGACAAAACAAAATCTTTCTTTACAATATGGACATCCAAATTTACTTTGTGTAAATTTTTGTTATTTTTCCGATAAAGATCATTTATAGTGAAAATGTTGCATTTTAATTCAAAACCTTCTTTTAATCTAATTTATTTATATGGATAGATTATATTTTTAATTGATATTAAAGTGTATTTAGAATATATTTTTACCATTTAATCCAATGGTGGTCATTGGAATTAATTTCACTTTTAAATTGGACTTAAACTAGTATCAATCTTTTAATAGATATTGTTTCTTAAAAACACACTATTTGTTTTGACAGTGAGAATTAATTATTAAATTAATTAATGCAACCTATATGTTTTAAATTTTTTAAAATAGACTTCATTTTTCAATTTGGAATATAAAATATATCTTAGGGTGAATTTTTGGTATTTTTTTTGAAAAACTTCAATTTTTGATTAATAGTGAAACCACTAAGTGGTAGTTAAAGAAACTGAATTTTCGTTTAAATGAAACTATACCACTTATGTGATTTGATTTTCAAAAATCCAACATACATGGTTGTCAATACAAAGTAATATGTGGTTCAGTGAGATTAAAATAATTTTTTGGTGAATTGTAACTTTTATGTTTTATTAATCACGATTAATGGTAATTAGTGTAATTTAAGATAAAGATAATGTTATAATAATATAAAATGACATTTACACATGTCCTACCCTTATTTTATGATTCATGGCCGACCATGAAAATCCATGGGTCAACTTGGGGACCCCATGGAGCCACTTCGGTTGGAAAATGACATTAATAACTTTTTATTTAAAGTTAAAAATAATATGTCACAAACATGTATTGTTTTACTAAAAAACAATTTAAATGGGGTAATAAAAGTCATATTATTTACTATAAATATTCATTAGAAATCTAAAAATACTTCCTACATCATGATATTTGTTTTATAATTTTTATACATTAAATAAATTATTTTATTTATGACACCGGGATGATGTAGTGATTACCTCATAAATGAATGATTTAAATAAAATGAGAATATATGGTGAAATATAAGTCATAAACTTGTCATAAACCTATTTAATGGGTGGATTTAGAAACCTTATCACCTTATCCTAGAAATATATCCCTTTGGGACCATTAAAATAATTTTATAATTTTATAATAAAGTAATATTTTATAACTTTCTAAGAGTGCCCCTCCTCTTCCCTTATAAAAGGCCCCCACCTCTACCACCTTACCCACACCTCTCAAGCCTTTCGCTCGGCCAAACCCTACCCATTACATCTCTACACATCACTATATTCATCATTGAAGCCCCACCTTTGGCATAATGCTCTTCAAGAAACCCTTTTGGTTCAAACCATGAGGAGTTACCCGATTTGATGGTAATGTCTTCACTTGTGTTCTTTTGTTTTATTTTTCTTCTTCAAACCCCTAAACACTTTTTATTCCTTTATTTTGTAACTAAACCACTATATTCAATATACTAGGATGTTTTTATGTGAAATATTATATCTAAACTTACACGCTCCTCCATCTAATAGTTAAAGAACATACTGTTTCTGTGGATGGCGAATTACTATCTCACGAAATGATGATTGTTCAATCTTCTCTTAAAACCTTTTATGGTGGGAATTATGATGTCACTATATTTTATATATGATATATATGGTATTTATGTCTTCATTATGCTTTGTTATTTTATATTTAAAACACACCTTTATTCTTTTCATGTGGTACAAATGCGATAATTTCATACGAGGAAGTGTAGACTACCGCCCCCTCAAGTGATGTGACTCGTTCATACAATACATGGAATGTATAAAGAATGAAATTAATGAACTTTTGTGACCTATAAAACATATATATTATAATTTAATTATAATATATATATATATATATCAATTATTTTTAATTCCATTAATATGACAAAGAAATGAAAGTAGCATTCATTCGTACGTACGACCTACCGTCACCATGAATGGTTCATTTCATCTCTTTGTATCTCCAAATGTTATGGAATTGTATAAAATGAATATTTACTGGATATATATGATATTTAATTCATTAATACTATTCTGGAGACGATTTACTTATAACTACATGGACAATCATTTTCAAACAAGTTCATTTTTGACTCATGTACCAAACATTAACCAAAACGTCTGATATGAACTCATATTATTAACCAATTATTATAACATAGTAATATGTGATATGAATCGAATAATAATATTTAAAGGAGGAACTTTAGAAATTATAAATTTAACAAAGTTTATTATTCAGGAATATAATGAAACGAACAAGACAAGTCGGACTTGAGGTAAGGGATCCGACCTCTCTCTCTCTTTTTAAGTACTCTCTTTTATGTCATTTATTTTATGCTCATCTTTATTAAGTTTTAGGATGTTCTTTTATATTAGTAATTCTTTAAATTTTATTTTAATATTATGAGAGAACCTATTTTATCTCATAAATCCATTTTTGGATGTTTTAAGTGGCGCCGTTAGGCTGCCAAGTTTTCGTAAGGGATTTTTCATCTCACTTTTATTCCCGTGAGATTTATGCTACATTGGTCACTATTTCATTTTTTTGTGGTGTATTTACTGACCATTATTCAAATATTTGTATAATATACTCTCATTTATGGGTATTTAAATCTTCATTGTATAACCCTTCATTCATTGGGTGTACGTTCCAAAAGTTGCCCAAATCGGTAAAGAAAACTTTCACACTCCTCTTTTTAAAAGACTTATTTTGTTTTATCTTTTAATTTACATCTTTTTATGTTGAGATATGTTCTTCAATATCCTTATTGATGTAAATTTAGTTTCCAAGTGATGATATACCATTTTCTATCTCATCAACTAATTTTATGAATTTTAATATGACGTCGTTAGGCTGTCGAATTTTACCAAGGGAACTTCTTAACCCAATTTTGATTTATTTGGGTTCAACTTGTAGTTATTGACTATGTCATCCTATGAATTTTTTTGAATGACCTATGATTGTTTTAAAATTATTATCCACTTATATTGGGTGTATTTATATTTTTCACACATAATTATGAGACTAATTTATCCTTAATTTAAGAAAACCTTCTTTATAAGGGATTTCATCTCATTTTACATTTCTATTAAGACATCATTATTTTTATGCACCAATTCACTCTTATATGGTGTATATACTATCCTTTGTCACATTATATCATGAATAAATTTATTCTCATGATATTATAATGTTTGATTAAATGTTATTCCTCTATTATTTGTATTCAAGTGTCTCTCGTTTTGTTAAAAACTCTTTAACAAAAATATCATTTTAAATGTTTTAAAGATTTTTTTTATAAATCATTCTCATTAATGTCCATGTTTTCAAAATGGATTTAGGATTTATATATATGGAAATTAATGTTTTAAAATTTTAATTCCTTTAAAATCTTCAATGTGGTATGGGATACTTTGAATAGAAAATCTCATTTGAAATGGTTTTTTGAAAATGGTTTGATAAAGCATTGATTTTGTAAATATCTTGAAATGATATATTGTGATTGTAAGGTGGAAATGTTATCATTAATTTATTCTTGTTTTATGGTTCTTGGGAATTTATTATGAAGACGGCTAGTTCTGTGATAAACTAAGGGTGGGTGAGCCTGATATAGCTCTCCAATGCATCGCGTAACGCGAAGGAGTTAAACGCTAAGGTTTCTCTGAAGAGATTTAGGGAATATACTGTGATGGGTATTCCAAACGTAACCATGAGGGTTACTCCCTATGTAATAATGTTATGAATGCCTCAAGTTACCTTTATGTCTTATGGTTTGTATGAGTTATTCGTAAATCTTACGATTTTATGAGGTATGTTAAATTGCTTATGTTTTATGAGTAAAGTATGATTTCATTGATTCTTATGTATAAATGGACTAATGTTTTCTTTCCGTATTTTTATAAACCTTACTAAGATTTTTATGCTCATCCCAAGTTTTTTTGAAATGTTTTTTGCAGGACATAAAGATGAATAGGGTCAAGGATGGGATCAAGGAAATGTCAGGCTGTCTAAAACAAGGAACTAGACATGACTCTTGTGTTCAAGAGTTTTTATTTTGTGGAAAAAAATTGAAGCTAAGTAGATGTGTCTACTTTGTAATATTTTATATGTAATAGTTATGTCCTAATTCTCTAAAACTCTAATCCTGAAAAGACCCTCAATGTGAATTATTCATTTAATTCAATAATAAGTACTGTTTAATGTCAGGTCCTTATAATGTGGGCTAGTTATTACAATATGAACAATTATTTATTATTCATACATATTAATTATGTTTTAATATTTATTAATATGAGAATTTATTGATGTTATTGAGTGATGGGTGGGACTTGGAATTACCTAGGATCTCCACATTTTTTTATCCTGAGGCAAAAAAATGAGTAGTTTTCAATTGACCTACCATTTATTTAACATTTATTGGCATGTTTCACCAAAGGAAATTTTAAGATTTCTCTTATTGTGTATTATATCATTGTGAAATTATTTATTAATGTATATGTGATTATACAAATTGTTATGTCATCTTTGAATATGTTAAAATCTCATGAGATTATTTATGTGGAATTATTCAATCATCTGTTATATAAACCACATTATTCTAGCCTTATTTATTCTATGAATGATTCGGTTGTATGTGTTCCCTCACTGTATATATATGCTCACCTTTTTATTATTATTCCCTTGAACCATGATAAAATAATATGTTATATGATTTATAATGATGGCTATCTTATAAAGAGTAGTGATTTTCTCAAATAAAATACTTCGTTTTATCATATGTTTGAAAATATATTATGAGAAAAAATAATGTATCATTTTTCCAATACTACAAAACAAATTGATATTTTGAGCTGCATTCACTTTAATCTTGTTCAAATATAAAAATATAACCATTAGATATGGGGTACTATTTTTGGGGTTTTTATAGTTGGTTTCAGAGGAAATATAGTATAAACCATGAAAATTAGATTTTGAAATACAAATATTAGAGAATATAATCCTATGACATAATATTAGAATAATTCCATGTATAGGATAATATCATGATGTTTTGGTAGGACAGGGAATGTGTGGTTTCTTAGAATATTCATACCTATATGTGAATTTGAATGTTGATGTGGAAGTTTCACAAATTCAACATGATATAATATCATTGAAAGGGTAGGACTGGGATCTTATTTAATCTTCACTGGATCCTGATGAGTGGGATTAAGACTTCACACCTATACGGACCCAACCTTAAAACATTGCATAATCATGAATCAAATAAATACTTCACATTGAGGATATTTTTATGTTTAGTGTTTTAGAGATTTAGGCCACAACTATTACATTACATCTAAAAAAATTACAAAGTAGACACTTCTACTTAGTTTCTATTTTTTCATAAAATAAAAACCCTAGATAAAAATATTCATGTCTAGTTCCATGTTTTAGACATCATGAATTTCCCTTGATCCCATCCTTAACCCTATTTTATCTTTAAGTCCTATGAGAAAAACATTTTGAAAGTTGGGATGAGCATAAAAAGCACAATAAGGTTTATAAAAAGAAAGAAAGAAAACATTAGACCATCAATACATACATAACATAAGCTCTTTAACATACCTCATGAAATCATAAGATTTATGAATAACACATTGAAATCATAAATCATAAAGGTATCTTTTGTCATCCATATCAAACATAAATTGTAGCTATCACATCTACGTAGGGAGTTACATTTGGAATACCAATCATAGTTTATTAACTAAATCTCGTATGAGAAACATTCCCATTTACGTCTGTCACGTTACCCAATGCATTGGAGAGCTATCTCGGGCTCACCCACCCTAGTTTTATAACAATACCACCCATATGCGTAAAAAATTCCCACGAACCATAACATATTCATAACACATAAAATAAAAACAACGGAAACATAAAATTTACACATTTAAATCACGATATATCATTTAAATATATTGACATAAAAAATCCATCATCAAAACCATTTTCAATACCAACATAGTATTGTCAAGAAATCATTTTCACTATAAAACATTGAACAAGTGACTGGTCTTGTCTCAATGAACACTCCCTATTTAATTTGCAATCTATGCCAGTTATTCCTCCTAATAAATACCATCCATCAACAGTATAACCTCTGAGTTTAGTAAATGTGATGGATCTAGTATCTACATCATCATGAATGATATATGGAACACATCAAGAAATTAATATAGAATTAGTCCATATTGCAAATTACAAGATACAATCCCCACACAATCATGTATTTTAATAGGAGCAATATATCTGGAGATTTTGTTCCCTTATTTCTTCCATAGAAAATTTTCGATAATGGCCTTCTCACCAGTAAAAAAATCTAGATCTCATTTATTATTATCATGCATTTTTTTTGAATTTTTTCCACACTCATTTTTTATTGATTGGTGATGACCTTATCTACCATTTCATTAGCTATCATAGGTCCCAATATATATCTTAATACAACTTTATTACAATATGTATATCGAGATTCATAAGTAACAATCTAAATTCTTGAGTGAAAGCTATTATTTTAAGGAATCTCAAATAATGAGATCATTGTAGATCCTTTAGGGTATTAATTTTTCTTAAAATGTTGAAACTCAACTCCAATTCAAGAGTTTGTTGAATAAATCTCCACAACATCGATGAAAACCATAGATCCCATACATATATAGATAAATATTCCACTCTATGTAACCTTACAACTTACATAATGTATATATTGGAAATATGATAAAGAGAGAAGTCTTGTCTATAAGTAATGATGTGTGATAACTATGTTTGGAGATTGACCACAACCAGTAATTAAACCATCATCATTAGTAAGACAAAACCTAATGGTTACCACTACCATTAATCCTATGATAACAATGTGTAATGGCATTCCTCTATAAATAAATTTGTCACTAAAACATAAAAAAACCAAAAAGCATTATTTCTAAAAAATTTCACCTAAAATACACTTAATATATTTAAACTACGATAACATAAAACCTAAAATGGGTGTTTAATGTCTTCAAACTTATGTTCAATGTTAAAATCATATACCCATGATTATATTAACAAAATTTAGGTTTATAGTACATGGAGAGATATATGCTCCAAAAAGATAATTCACCCTCTATTCAATAAATAAGCTCTCATGTAATAAAAAAACTATTTGTTGGATTCTTAGGTTTTTCCATGTACTAATATAATAACAAATGGAAATAAATTATTCCATAATCATATTTTTGGGAGATAATCACATAATATTTTTCTGAAGGATTAACAATAATATTTTCATAGAACACATTAATAGAAAATTGAAAATGAAATTACGAACTATGTAAAGGAGGATATGTGTGCTATAATTATTCTAATTTAAATCAACCATTTTGATTACATATTCACTCTTCTAGCCCATTGTTTTTGTAGGTTTTCATTTCTTTTCATCCACATTATCCCTTGTATTAGTGAATTTATTTGCATAATTCAAAACTCCGTGAACTTGAATCACTGATGTTTGGGTGAGTAATTCTATTATGATCACACTCCAGTCATTTAATTAAATGGAATCTTCATATCACTTCTACATTATTTTACTTGATGGTCATGATTTTGACACATTTAAGACCTCTTTGTTCTTTTAGGCACTCACCAATGTTCTCTTTCCCATAGTTTTGATAGTTAAGAGTTTGAAAAATTATATTTAATCCATGTGACATATCATTATATTTTTAATGGAACCCAAAATTCATTTTCATATCACCAAAAATAAGAGTGTTTACAGATTCCATTTACAATATTATTCTACATCAAACAATTTATTCAGATAATCCAATGTCTCTTGTGGACAATCACTAGTGCATAAAATTTTTTTTACGTCGGTTATTTTTCATTTTTTACGTCTGTTTCGAGCCGACGTTAATACGGGCGATGTTGTAAGTAACGTTTTTGACGTCGGTTATTTTTAAACCGATGTCAAAAATATAAAATCGCAATGTTTATGACGTCGGTTATTATAGAACCGACATGATAAATAAAATGGGAAGGGTTTATGAGGTCAGTTATTTAACAACTGGCGTGAAAAAAGGCCTGGAAACTGGTTTATCACATCGGTTATTAAAAAACCGACGTGATAAAAGGATGGGGAAATGGTCTATCATGTCGGTTATTAGAGAACAGATGTGATAAACCGGGGGGCAGGGGGTTTATCACGTCAGTTATTAATCAACTAACGTGATAAACTGGGGGGGGGGTTTATCACGTCGGTTTTTTAATAACCAACGTGATAAACTGGTGGGAGGGGGGTTTATCACGTTGGTTATTATATAACCTCCGGGATAAACTGGGGTGAGGGGGTTTTATCACGTCGGTTATTAAATAACCGAAGTGATAAACCATTTTTCATGCCTTTTATCACTTCGGTTATTAAATAACCGACCTGATAAAACAACTCCTAGGCCTTTTATCACGTCGGTTATTAAATAACCGACGTGATAAACCCAATTTTTTTTAAAAATTGAAGGCATTCTTCTGCTCTCCACCAGAATCAACCAGAAAAAAAATCATGAAATCATACCACAAAAACAGAAGTAGATCAAAATTAAGCATGTACATTGATAACATATAAAACATACCCCCTAGACAGCCCCCACCCTCATGTATACCCCAAGGACATCCCTCCCCCACTCTGTTGGAGCCATCACCCTCATATATACCCCCTGGACAACGCTCCCCCACCCCATTGGAGCTCCCACCCTCATGTATACCCCTTGGAACGCCCTCCCCACCCCTTTGGAGCCCCCACCCCACTTCTAGACTGCCCCCTGACCCCCGGACAGCCCCAAACACCCCTTGACAACCCCCACCCGCCTAAACAGCACCCCCTCACCCCCTCAACCCACTTGAAATCCCCCACCACACCCCAAGACAACCCCCCCCCACCCTCATGTATACCCCCACCCCTGGACAAAACTCCCACACCCCTAGACCGCATTTACACACCCCTGGACAGCCCTGCCACCCCCCTTGACTGTCCCCCACCCCACCGGACAGCCCTCCCAGACCGCTGGACACCCCCCAACCCCACTGAACACAACCCCACACCCTTGGAACCCCTCCCCCACAGACCCAAATCCATACCAAAAAAACCATCATAAGTAAACCAAAATAAGAAGCAGAGCAAAATTAAACATTCACTTATATAACATTCAAAACTTACACTGTCAACTTAAAAAAAAAAATATCCAACCTAAACAACTACCAAATACACAATTACAACGACAATATTCAAAATTAAATTTTACATTACAAACAACTAAAAGTCAATCAAACCTGTAAAATAATTTGACTACTCCACTTGTAAGTGTTTGATGTCTTTAGCAGTAATGGGTTTAGGTTCATCAAAAATCTACATATGAAAAAGAAAGTAGTTAACATGTATAATGAATAAATCAAATTGAAATATTATGGAAAAGTTTAAGAGGAAATTGTACCAGGTCAAAATTCACAACTATGCCAGTTGTTATTATTTCATACATAAATCCTAACATATAATATCCACATTTTATGAGGCCTTGTTTCTCATGAAAATGATTTTTGAATGAGTGTAAATTCAATATATTATTTTTCTGTAATAAATCAAAAAGTACAAATTATAAATGGATATTTACCTTCATATTTACATATTTGATCTTTGCACCTCTTTTCTTTTTGTTTTTTCAAAAGTAGGCCCATGCACTGTTAGAAAATAATACGAATAGGGTAAATTTAAAATTCATTATAATATATAAAAATATTGAGAAATTGAAACTTAATTTTCCAATATATTCTAAAAACTTTCCCACACATCACCATGGAAAGAGCATATCCAATAAAGGGCTTTCTCCCTTGGTCAAAAAACCCCTAACATCCAATGATCACTGATAAAATGAAATTTGACGTTGGTGATTTTTTATGTTAAAAGATAATTAACTCTTTCAGATAAATTTGTTTCATACCTCTCACAAAAAGGCATCATCCAACATTGTGTGATTATATTCTTTTCAAATCTTTCACCAATATAAACCATTCTTTGTTCCTCATTCAATGCACATGATTCAGGGGAAATCAATTGCATGTCCATGAATCCATATACTTCTGTCAGCTCATTCCTCTCACAAATTTTATAAAGATACCTAATACAAAACATAAATAAGTATACATTTTTAATAAATATAATGCAGGGAAAAGGTGTTAAGACTTACATGGAAAAAAAATTCACCACGTTGATGCCCAACTTATCTCCAGTAACAAGCTCCATGATATCAGTTTTTATAATCCCCACTCTTATTTCATGTCCACAAACATGAGCTTTCATTGGAAACTCATAATAACCCGACAAAAAATTTGCATATCTTGACAATCTGTTAAGACCATTTCAATCTATATCTGATGTCATAACCATTTGTCTTTGTTGTTGTATATACAGTATTTCTTTACCTTTGAAGTATTCCTGTAAAAAAAATTGAAAAATATATTAGTTTTCAAATGATAAAACAACTTTAATAAAAAAATAAAATAAAAGATATAACATTCATACCTCTATGGTAATGAGTCGAAGAAGTCTGGATGGCCAAATTAAAAAATGGCCGATACTCTGTCCAACTGTCAACACCTCATCTGTAGGTATTGGTACCCTAGCTGATCTATCTATAATATCATGTACATTGACCCTCTGATTCTCTACCTCTAATTGTTGATGATGAACTGTATCTTTTATACAATATACCAACCCATATGCTACTATATGATGTTGAGAATAATCAACATACAACTCTCAATAAGTAGGAAGCTGCGGCGGAGGCGTAGGATAAAAAATGGGGTCCGCAGGCTGAGGTGGGGGAGTGGGAGCTACTGGCAGAGGTGGAGGATAAATAATGGGGTCTGCAGGGGGAGGTGGAGGATTGGGATCTGCAGTCTGAAATTGTCTTTTCATTTCTGCAAACAAAGACTGCACCGAATCTCTCATCTTGTCCTCCATCATCGCATTAATATTATGAACTTCAGCCTCCAAGGATTCTATTTTTTTTATAAACCCCCTCAATGTTAGAAGTTGAAGAACATGGAAACACTTTTCTTACCAATACACCTGCCGGATATCCTCTTACACGACCAGGATGTTCGGGCCTTCCCAATGCTACAAATAAAATATCTTCCATCCCAGTAGTTGTAAATGTCCCCTCTTAACTCTGCTCCTCAAGAGAGTCATGTATTAATTAATTGAACATTTCTGTAATGATTGAAATTATATGAAGAAATTGTTAACTTAAATAAATAAAATAGATATCTTACAATCCTCTCAGCTACGATTCTCGATTTTTCCAAAAGATATTGCCCTTTTTTCTTTCCGAGCTCTCTTCCATTTTTCACGTCTAGATGGAGGGGATGGATGGGCCACCCCTCCAGAGCTTGAAGACTCAGCTCTTAGTTGTTGAAATTTTTCCGCCATCATTTGTTCTTCCAATAATGCATACCCTCCCCGAGATAAACACTGAGGGTATACATTTTTAGATTGGATCTCCTGATGAGATTTCCCTGTTTGCTATAATTTAAGAATAAGAAATCATTAATAAAACATTAAAAAAATAATTTATATAAGAAAGTTTATAAAAGTTTACATTGCCCTTACCAGAAATGACTCTTTTCTACTATTTTCAAAAAACTGTCTCCATGTGTCTTCATCTATAAAAGGATATATACGACATGGATTGTCATGACTCCTATGACCATAAATGAAGTCAAATGAGAGGGTTTATTTGAAATCCCTCCATCTCCTGGCAGCCAATGATAGGCATTTCTTCCTGACTCCTCCAGTGTCAGAAATATCAAATGTCATCTGATAAAGAAGAGGTTAAATATATTATATATACTAGAAACATTAAAAGAATAGTAAAACAATGACAAAAGATCTTACCAAAATCGTCTCCCACAAGTGAGAGATAATCGCTTTATCTACACTTCTCCAATCATCATACAGAATGCTTACTTTTCTCTTAGCCTGAGTTTCTAAAAAACTCTTAAAATTTTTTGCATTCAGACCTCTAGGAATATCATCATCATCAAACTCAACGACTATCCTATGATCCTGCGTACGGGCAAGTGATAATTTTGGTAAACATGTGCACCCACGTTTACCAACATTTGAACTCTCTGTCGTAATAGGATCATGTGAATGTTCATCCCCAGAGGTATGACCAACAATATGCTCCTCTCCAGAATCATGTGTTTGATCATCTGAATGATCTGTCATTATCCTTCACATCAAAAAAACAAACGTCAGTTCACAAATATATAAATTCAAATATTTTAATACTACTGTAATCAGAAAATAGAAAAGTGTACTAAGTTACATAATAGTAAACATTGGTAATATGGTAAGCATGTTAAACAATGGTAAAGACGGTAAAGATGGTAAAGATGGTCAAGATGGTCAAGATGGTAAACATGGTAAAAATGGTAAACCAGGTAAACATGGTAAACATGGTAAAGTAATTTTCAGTGAACAAAAATAATAGATATATAATTCATGTAATAGTTATAAACATGATAAAGTAAACTAAACAAACTTAAAACAAACAAAAACATATAATTATTTTGTTTTAAAACATGATTTAATAAATAAAAAACATACAATATCTAACATTTATGGAAAAATTAAATGTAAACCAGAAATAAAAACATGTTACCTGTAATTTTAGGAATGTACAAATGGATTGTTTTCCCAAATTCTTTCGTCGTGATTATTCTTTATGGCACAAACTATGTCTTCAAAATGATCATCACTATGTTCTATTAATCTTTCCATGGAAGTAGGGATCTCACATAAATCAGCATATTCATCAACTTCATCCTCACCAACAAATTGTTGTTTCCCTTGTAAAACAACAGCCCACTGCATATCTGATTGATCTACTACATAGAAAATTTGTTTTTCATGTGTTTCCATTATAAAATAATTAGTTGTGTCTTCCAATCTATTCATTTTAACAAGTGTCATTCCAAATTCATCGTGTCTGAAACTGTTGTTACCTTTCAACCATTTATAGTTAAAAACAGGAACTTTAATTTTAAAGTAATCAAACTCCCATATGTCTTCAATCACTCCATAATATGCACTTGATGCAGAAATTGGGTTTTTTTCCTTAGAACTCGAAAAATGCATTGCTTCTGCAAACACCAATACACCACTATTCTGAACGGCACTTCTGTTGTCCTGAGCTTTCGTATGAAAT
This sequence comes from Viscum album, assembly GCA_963277665.1. Classification (NCBI taxonomy): domain Eukaryota; kingdom Viridiplantae; phylum Streptophyta; class Magnoliopsida; order Santalales; family Viscaceae; genus Viscum; species Viscum album. The sequence continues at coordinate 896,293,504 of OY728143.1, read as the reverse complement.
GTATAACCGTTAATGTCATAACCGGACCATGTTATCACATTTAAACATGGACCACCCACTATCCATTTTAATGTCTCTGATACATCTGATCTACCAAGAAAAGTCTATTTAATCCATGAAAAAAATATTTTTTGTGCTAATTCAAAATCCACATTTCATTCTTCTTTGGAGGCCATTATTTCAACTCATTAATATGCAATGTGATATACGGTTGATTATGATCTATATTATTCAAGATGTATGATTCTATCTTCTTTATTTGTTCAGCTGACAATGATTTTACTTTCAATCAGTGAATCCCCTTTCCCTCATTATTAACTCGTTCATGGCGAGATGGAGGCAAACCTATGTGGTGCGCCGCAGCCAAGTAGCTCGTACAAAACTCTGTAACCTCCTCCGAAATATACTTTTCTATAATGGAGGCTTCAAGTCGATATATATTTTTAACATACCCCTTTAATATTTTCATATAACTTTTAAAAGGATACATCCAACGAAGATATACAGGCCCACAATGCTTTATTTCTCGAACCAGATGAATCATTAAATGCACCATTATATCAAAAAAAGTTGGAGGAAAATACATTTCCAATTGAAAAAGTATAAAAATTGCATCCTTTTCTAAAATGTTCAAAGCATTCACATCAATCGCCTTGTTACAAATTGAATTGAAAAAATAACACAACTTCATTATAGTCTTTCTGACACGAATGGGCAATATTCCACGCAATGAAACTGGTAGAATTTGTTGCATCATGACGTGACAATCATGTGATTTCATACCTATCAACTTCAAGTCGTTAAATGAGGCAAAATATTTTTCATTAGAAGAATAACCTTGAGGCACTTTGGTATCATGAAGACACTGAAAGATGCTAATTTTATCCCTCTTCGATAATATATGACAAGCCGGGGGAAGAAATGTTCGTCTTCCTTTAGGAGTGGGAGCTAACTCCAAACGTATTCCCACTGATAGTAAGTGTAATCTTTCATTCAACACATCTTTAGTCTTTCCTTTAATATCTAACAATGTTCCAATCAAAGAATCACATAAATTCTTCTCCATGTGCATGACATCAATATTATGTTTAACTTCATGATACCTCCAATACGGTAGCTCAAAAAAATTGACCTTTTCTTCCAAATATGTCTATCATTACCAGATTTCGGTGTCTTTCCCAATGTCACATCAAGGTTTTTCACCCTCTCAAAATACAGATCAGGGGATAAAGGTTTTGGAGTAGTATCAAATTCTTGTGAGCCATTGAATTCCTTTTTTATTCTTCTATAAGGGTCTTCCATAGGCAAAAACTTTCGATGACCCATGTACATTGTTTTCCTCCCATGATGCAATTGATAATATGACACCTGTTGTTCGCAAATTGGACATGCTTTATGCCCTTTAACACTATATCCAGACAAATTTCCATACGCTGGGATGTTATTTATAGTGAACAGAAGAATTGAATGTAGTTGAAAATATTCCATTTTATAAGAATCATACACCCTAATACCATCAGCCCATAACAGTTTCAAATTATAAATCAATGGTGACAAGTAAACATCAATATCATTACCCAGTTGCTTTGGACCAGAGATCATTATACTAAACGTGACATATTTGCACTTCATAAAAACATCAGGAGAGAGGTTGTAAATTACCAATAAAACAGGCCATGAACTATGTGTGCTACTGAGGGTTCGGTATGGATTCATTCCATCTGTGCACAACCCTAGTCGTAGATTTCTAATTTCATTTCAAAATGTAGAATACTGCGCATCAATTTTCTTCCATTGTGGACAATCAGATGGATGATGTATTTTTCCATCACATACCCTCTCTTCAGCATGCCATCATAACGTTTTTGCATCATGTGAATTAGCAAATAAACATTTGAAACGATTAATTATAGGATGATACCAAAATACCATTGAAGGGAGCTTTATAATCTCTACACCAGCCTGTGATTTTTCTTTCACCTTATACCATGATGTCCCACATTTAAGACACTCTGACAGAAATTCATATTCCTTCCTATATATAATGCAGTCATTTGGACATGCATGTATTTTCTTGTATCCCAATCCCATCAGGCATAATATTTTCTTGTCTTTGTAATGTGAATGTGGAAGATCATTATCTTTTGGAAGAATGTATTTCATCAATTTTAGCAGCTCTGTAAAACTTTTGTCACTCCATCCATGTTTTTCCTTCATTTTAATCAATCATAACACCGCCGACAAAACCGTAAAATCTGTTCAACCAGGATATAATGGGTTTTCAGCATCACCATATAGACGTGCAACTGTCGGTTCTATCTCAATTTGTTCTGCTATAATATCGCGAATCATTTCTTCAATTCCATCAGAGTTAACATCTTGCGAATCATCATCATCAGTGAAATTCCGTCCAGTTTCACCATGCCGAATACAAGGGCTGTAACTCGGATTAAAACCATGACAAATCAGAAGATCTTTTATCTCTCTACTTTTCATCTTCTTCATATTCAAACATTTCAGGCATGGACAGAAAAAAATGTCACTACTTGGAATATTTCGTTTTGAAAATTCCAAAAAGGCATCAACACCTTCCTCAAATTCCTTGCTCATTCGATGTACCATAATCCAACTTCAACTCATTATTACCTATAACAAATATCAACAAAATATATATATTTTTCAGATAAGAAAAATATATGTTTATATGAAAAAAATCATAATTTGAATGTAAAAAAATTTAAAATATAAAAACAATCTATGGGTATTTAAGAAAATATGCGTGAATATTATTTTTAAAACAAAATATAGTTAGATATAACTGTTTATATTTCATTGAATCAAAGAAAACCATGTCGCCTACATAGTTGATAGAAAATTGGAGAAAATGGAGTAAACCTGAGAATCACCCCCCACCCCCCGGACAACCCCCAAAACCCTCTGGACAGGCCCCCACCCCCTTGGACATCCCCCCACACCCACCCACCCCCTTGGACCAGCCCTGGACACCCCCCAACCCTCCGAACAGCCCCCACCCATCTAGACAGCACCCCCACCCCTCATGGACACCACCCCCACCCATACCCCTTCAACACCCCCCTAAACACCCCGCAACCCTATAGACTTCCCCCCCCCCGAACAACCCCCAAAACCCTCTGGACAGGCCCCCACCCCCATGGACAACCATTCACACCCACCCACCCCATTGGACACCCCCCCAGACACCACCCGTTTCCACATCTTTAATATGACATTTTTTAAAAATAAATGTGACATTATTAAAAATGTTTCATGAAATATGATGAAGAGTCCAATCGTATTTCTTATGAAATTTTTCTTACTATAAAGGATCTTAGTATTGGATAGAATAATAAATAAAGTGGCATAAAATAGCAATATAATCCTAAAAATTCATATAATCTAGCTTAAATATTTGAATAAATATGTTTGTAATCAACCATAAAATCCAAAAGGTGTATGAGAGAACAATTAGAGAAAAACTGACAATGATAGATCATAGTCATTGAGGTGGGATGGTGTCAAAGGAAACACAAAATCAAATTAACCGAGACCACTTTATGAAGTAATCCATGAAAAAGAAAAACCTACATCAAATAAAATCATGAAACATGAAAAACCAAACAAATACCCATTTGAAATAGAATCTAGTATCTTGATTCAGAATCTCTAAAAAATAAATAAATCACAATCTCATTGATTGAATCCTGAATTTCTAAAATAGAACAATACACTGGTTTCACTTTGGTTAGTGGTGCAATTATTTGTTGTATTCGATCATCAATTAGATTTGTGACATAAAATCAACAAATCTTGTGAAATACATATAAGTAACATTCATTATTCAAGTTCACACTATTTTTGTAAAATTACCGATGTCTATATTGTCATTAATAAAAAACATTATCATTTTTCTCAACTAAAATCATGAGAATTGTGATATTCCCATTTTTATAATCATATATTAATGATGTTATGATAGAGTTTATCAGAACTAATAATATAAAAAATGGTGTACTTATCTATAGTAGAGACCTATAAGATAAAATGGATGCACGATATTTCTGTGACATTTAGATTTTTTAAAGGGATTTAATGATGCTTAATACTTCCCAAAAGGGTGAAATTATAAGGGAGTTTAGTGTATTCTAAAAATAAAAAGTGGGTAAAAGTGAATTTGTTTCCATTAAAGAAAACAAATGGTTTATCATAGATTTATTGGACTCTATGAGGGTGAATGATAAATATTTATTTAATTATGTTCCATTATAACTCATGTGTAAATATTTTTTTTAGTTCGATTAATGAATGATAAATGGTTTACATTAATGGTTTTTGTTTTCTAAAAAAATGGAATCTTCAATATGGATGATTGATTCCTATTCTATGATAAGACACTCAACAAGGATGATTCACTATATATGATGATAATTTCTTTTAATTCACTAATCACATAAACATTATTGGTTATCAAACTACAAAATTGTTAGATGAACCTGAGCTATAACAGCCCGAGATTTTATGAAAACTATTCTTTTTAATTTTATTAATGTCTTGTGTTGTACGCTACACCAAAAGGAGCTTTCACAACACGCATCCTTGACTGTCCTTGCATTACACGCAATCGCAACCTTTCTCGATAGCGTGTGTAGTACGCAATACTGAGTTTCACGAAACAATGATATGCTATAAAAATATTATTAAAACTAGCTGTTATGAATAGTAATTACCACTTTTTAAAATTTTAGAAATTTTAGCTCTCAAAATGGACTTTAATTTTGGATTCGGAGTGTCGAATTTAGCCTAAGGTGAAATTTTGGTGATTTTCGGATAACTTTCATATTCTGATGAATAGTGAAAATTACTAAATTATAATTAAAAAAAACTTTTTTAATAGAAATAATTAATAGTGATAAATTATTAATTTGAGTGGTTTTAAAGTATATTTTGAATATATTTTTACAATTTAATACAATTTTGGTCATTGGATGTAATTTCACATTTAAACCAGACATAATCAAGTGTCAATCTTTTGATAGATATTGTTTCTTAAAAAAACACGCTATTTGTTTTAACAGCGGGATTTAATTATAAAATTAATTAATTCAACTTCTATGTTATGAATATGGTAAAATAGACTTCATTTTTGAATTCTGAATATGAAATATAGCTTAGGATGAAATTTTGGAATTGTTCTGAAAAACATCAATTTTTGATGAATAGTGAAACTACTAAGTGGTAGTTAAAAAAACCGAATTTTTCATAAAACTTAATTTTACCGCTTCTGTGAATGGAATTTCAAAAATCAGAGAGACACGGTTGATGTCAGTAAGTAAAATGTGGTTCAATGAGATGAAAATAATTTTTGGTGAATTGTAACTTTTTACTTTTATTTACCACGGTTATTAGTAAATTGGGTAATTAAGGGTAAAAATGATATTATTATTACCCTAACACATGTCCTAATTCTATTGGACAAGTGTATCGCGACCAAAAACAACCTTAAGTGTAAAATATTATCATTTAGGCCCACTTGGGTTCGATTAGGACATTTATTATTATTTAATTCAAAGAAGAGTTAAAAGAGTTAAAATAAAAGTTTACTTACTAAAACATTTTTAATATAGGGTTATACATAAGATAAATTCGATTGTCAATATTCATTAGAAAGCTAAAACGATTTCCTACATAATGGTATTTTATTTGTAATTTTTAGACATCAAATAATTTAATTTATTTATGACACAAAGATGATGCAGTAATTATCTTATTAATGAAATATTGACATAATTGATATTATAAATACCAAAATAAATGTAATTTAAGACTTTTTATGAATTCCACTAATTTTCTAGGTTACTATGATATATTAGTGTTTATTTAATCAACTTGTTTAGAACATATAATTCTGTTATGACTTTCACAAAAATCATCTATCAAATAGTGTCAAAATTGACACAAAATAGTTTTTAAATGAAATATTATATTATTAATTGTTATTTTATTCCTAAAAATCTAAGGTTCGGCCAAATGACTTAGATAAGGATATATGTATTAATAATATATAATTTGGGGTTCGTTTGGCATGTTATAGTAAGTGTATTAACCATATAGTGAAAGAAAACAAAAAGACACGGTAAAAGTTATATTATTTAACTTAGAGTTAAATCTAATTGATAAGGTTAAAATAATAACCTAAACTTGTCTAAATCCTATTGGTTGATAGGATTTAGACCCATACCCACTTTGGCTTCGAAATAAGACCCTTTGGAACCATTATAAACCGATTTTGACTTTAATATAAAATAATATCTTGACATATTCCTAAAGTGCCCCTCTCCTCCCTTATAAAAGGGCACCTCCTCCCCCTCCTCCTCACACCAAATTGAGCACTCAATCTCGGCCAACCCCTGACAAAATCCCTTCTCCACTTTCCTAGAATAATCCTAGAGGTCCTGGTCTTCTTCAAAGACCAATCTTAGTTCCCTAAGTGAAGGATTCAAAGAGACGTTTCAAAGAAGAGGTAATATCCATTACCGATCTTTTCAATTTCTTTCTTCTTCAACTTCTTCTTCTTTAGTTGTTTCATGATAAAGTAATAACATCAGTATTTCTTATATACTTATATGTTATTATAAATATGAAACAACTATAATTAACCTTCTATCCATCCTATGGAAAAAGGAAATCACCACGCGTGCGTACGTACGGAATACCGTCTCCACGCCGTGGTGTAATCTATTTTTCGCCACCACCTTAATTGGATGGGTATAATGGTGTAAAGAATAAACTATAAATAGTTATTACAACATCATATTGATTCAGATATATTGTATAATCCACTCCAATTCAATTCAATATTTATGGAAATGGTATCATCGCTTGTGCGTACGTACGGACTACCGTCTCCACGACGCGATGAGATTCGTTCTCCATGTTAACCATTTAAGAATGATTATAAAGTATATATAAGAAATAATAATGAAATATATGACATTATAAAGCTACTGGATTTATGTATATATATATATATGTATTTCATCTACTTACTTCCATTCAAGACAATAAGGAAAGGAAAACAGCGTTCATGCGTATGTACGGACTACCGTCTCCATGAACGGTGTTTTTCATTTCATTTATCTATCTATTGTATATATATATATATATACTGAATATATATGATATATAAATCATATTTTTTATTCTGGAAGTAATTAAATCATGATATAAGTAATAATAATTTCAAGAACAACAAGTCAAAACACCTACGATAAATGAAATGATTTTACCCAAAAGGCTTCTTTAACATGGAATTTAAAAAAGAACGGGTAATATAATGTCACAAGTGAACCATATATGATATCATAACAATGAATATGATTCTGTAATAAGTCAATGACATTATTTAAATCATTATACAGGAGGTTCAGACACATACGAAGCAAATCGGACCTAAGGTAAGGGAAATATCACAATCTCATTTTTATCCGAGATTTTTTATTCGTAAGTATTTACTGGGGTGTATTTTATCATCCACATCCATGCTCCTTAAATATATAATATTGTTTCCATACACTTACAATATTTTAAATCCAATTTTACCCTTCGGTAAGTTTTTAGTAAAAGATATGAAAGGAATCTTTTGTCGTTTTTCATACGAGGTACTTTTTGACTTTTCCGACAAAAGTACGAAGAATGTTATTTTTAACTTATAAGGCATGAATGGATTTTTAAAACATTATTTCCAAGAAACTTCCTTTATCAGTTTTCAAGTTTATTTTTAATCAAATTCTTTTATTTTAAAGTTGTATGACATGTTATGAAAGGAAAATTGTTTTTGAAGTAGAAAGGATATTTTTCTCAAGAATGGAGTTCAAGTATTTTATCAAAATTATTCTCCATCTAAGATAATAAAAGGGTTCTATTTTTATCCCTATTATTACATTGGTTTGATTATGTTGATATGGAAATATTTTTATGAATTCCTTTATCTTATATGAACTGTTTTATGATGTCATGTTGTTTAAGAATCCCATTTTTATTACATGGGTTATGCAATGATGTATGATTTATGATTTTGTGGCACACATAAGAATGATATCATTATGAGATGGGTGGGACCTATATCTCCCTCCAATGCATTGGGTAAATATTTCATATCTCATGAGATAGACATGGATGAAATGGTAGGTTATACCGGTTCAGTGAAACAGAACTGAAACGAGGGTTACTCGATTCAGAAAGGGACTTTGTCCACTAAGATAGTCTTGGCAATGAGTTTTGACTAACAAGAAATGATTCTCTATGATTATGTGTGTATGCCACAATGTTTCATTTTTTTAAGTTATGATTATTGGGATTTCATTTCACTACTATGATTTATCCCATGTTATGAAATTATGCTCTCTTTTGCAGGTTAAGATTTCCAAAAGTTATGTTCTTATGAATATGTTGTGATTGATTTTTCTTTTGTTTACCCTTACTGAGCATTTGAGCTCACCCTTTTATGTTTTCTTTTCCCCAGGATATAAAGAAAGGTTTTAGGTAAAAAAAGAGGGACGATCTTTATGGGAGATATTGAAGATCTTTCACCACGATTAGAAGATTACGTTCCGAGTTTCCAAAGACACTAAACTATTACGATCCTTGTGTGTGTGTTTTTTTATGTACTAAGTATTCCGCAAAAGTAATGTAATGTACATGTACGTCAAGATATGGGTCTCTACAGTTGGTATCAGAGGACAGGTTTAGTCAACCTTTGGAAACTAGGATGTGAGAACGTTAGTGAGATCCCTAGAGATATTTCTAAGGTATGTCTAGGGATGTCTCTAAGGATAAGTATACGTATAGGATATAGTCCTAGAACTACGGTAATGATCTTAGAATTTAACCTAAGATGTTAGATATTAAGAGTACTCCACCTTTACTATGTTTTTTTCCCTAGCATGATTTTTACCTCTCACAAGATTCTTTTAGTGTTTTAGTTGATGGAGGGAACCAGAAGGAATTCGGTTAACATTGAATCCAATGGAAAAATTGGTGACTGTTAGCAAAAAAAATTTGTGTATTTCCTAGAGAGAAAGATATTGTTATTATGTCGAATCAGTTATCGCGATATATGATTAACAAGGTTAAATTTAGTGGTATGCCTAATTCATCAAAGAAGAGGAAGATAAACTATTATGCATGTTCGCATGTTGAGAAGCATAAAGAAAGGACGATTGAGATTTATAAATAAGGGAAGAAGAACCTTGAGGAATACCTCAAATGGAGGGACCGATGTTATCTATGTGGAGAAAAGGGTCATAGAGTGACAGAATGTTATGGAGTTCAATGTCTTATTTGTGGAGAACATGGGCATTACCCAACTCAATGCCCCGACCTAAAAAGTTACTTCTAAATCAAGGAAGGACTTATTCCAGGACAGTCATTGAAGTGGATGGACTGATGTGTTTATGTATTGGTATTCAAGAATAATGTTGTTGAGGTACTTTTATGGTGTATTCAAATATTTATGTATTGGTCTATTGTGGTTTTCAATAATTTTAAGGTACCGGTAACCATGAAAAGTGATTCAAATAGTTTGGAAAGTAGATGATATGTGCAAGGAGAAAATGAAATGTTTAACAATATTCATGAGCTCGTGATTGATATAAGGACTAAGTGATATCATGGTTTGAGGATTTTGGTATGTGGAAAATGTTAACGTTTAACTGCATTCATGTTTTCACTAAGGTTCAATGGGTATTCAAGAGAATGCATGATTAAGGCCTTTGAATGTTTGGAATGTGACCAACAAGACATATCTTATGATATATGGGGATCAATGATGGTATTAAATCTCTGGTAATTGATTTCACTATATTATGAGAGTGGACTGCAGTATTTTGGATAAGCATAAAGATTTGAATGGATTATGTTGGACATAAGTTAGTATTGTTTAAGGATAGAAGTTTTCTCGATATTATTGATGGGATGTTATAGTAATATAGTTTTAGAAAAAGGACAACCTGCAGGACGGGCGATAGCCCATCGCGTCGGACAAGGCTGTGGGAATCGAACTCACAACCGAAGTGCGACTGGCCTTTATCGCCTACCACTGGCCTACATGAAGTCCATGTTTAGTAGAAACTAGTTTTATTATATTAAGCAGTATGATATATGAAGTAGAAGCCCATTTTAGGAACCATATATGATTAATCCCAGTATAGATTGACTTATGCATATAATTTTTGATAACCTTTTGTTTGAGACAGATGGAATGACCCGTTATTCTATCACATGATCTGCTAACACTTCACGAATAACAAATTCAACTTCATTTATTTAAGAGATGAAGTGGAAATTGTTAAAGGCACGAACAACAGTGAGGTTATACCAACATAATGTAAGTATTTATTCTAATTCAAATTCTTTAACTTTAGGGAAACGATCTTGAAAACCAAAAATGTTGTCCTAGTGATCTTATACGTGTTGAATTAGATGGTACCTTAGATCGTCACAAATTTATGGATTTGTGATTGTTGGATTTTCCATATCCATGTTCTCTACCACTCTCTATCAGAACATGATGGTTAGATTTCTCTTCCATATCCATATTTTCACCTATGTGGAAACCCAGTGATTAGTTTATTTGGGTAATCGTTACATTTCATACATTAGTTTTTAAAGACAAGTTTTGGTATTCCTTTTTAAGATGTGGGTTTCTATTAAAGAAACTTTCGAATAGTAAACTATTTATAAGCCCGACGAATTTCGAGGGCGAAATTCATTTTAAAGGGGGGTAGAATGTAACAGCCCGAGATTTTATGAAAACTATTCTTTTTAATTTTATTAATGTCTTGTTTTGTACACAACACCAAAAGGAGCTTTCACAACATGCATCCTTGACTTGCCTTGCATTACACGCAATCGCAACCTTTCTCGATAGCGTGTGTAGTACGCAATACTGAGTTTCACGAAACAACGATATGCTATTAAAATATTATTAAAACTAGCTGTTATGAATAGTAATAAACAGTTTTTAAAATTTTAGAAATTTTAGCTCTCAAAATGGACTTTATTTTTGGATTCGGATTGTCGAATTTAGCCTAAGATGAAATTTTGGTGATTTTCGGATAACTTTCATATTCTGATGAATAGTGAAAATTACTAAATTATAATTAAAAACAACTTTTTTAATCGAAATAATTAATAGTGATAAATTATTAATTTGAGTGGTTTTAAAGTATATTTTGAATATATTTTTACAATTTAATACAATGTTGGTCATTGGATGTAATTTCACATTTAAACCAGACATAATCAAGTGTCAATCTTTTGATAGATATTGTTTCTTAAAAAACACGCTATTTGTTTTAACAGCGGGATTTAATTATAAAATTAATTAATGAAACTTCTATGTTATGAATATGGTAAAATAGACTTCATTTTTGAATTCGGAATATGAAATATAGCTTAGGATGAAATTTTGGCATTGTTCTGAAAAACAACAATTTTTGATGAATAGTGAAACTACTAAGTGGTAGTTAAAAAAACTGAATTTTTCATAAAACTTAATTTTACCACTTCTGTGAATGGAATTTCAAAAATCCTAGAGACATGGTTGATGTCAGTAAGTAAAATGTGGTTCAATGAGATGAAAATAATTTTTGGTGAATAGTAACTTTTTACTTTTATTTACCACAGTTAAAAGTAAATAGGGTAATTAAGGGTAAAAATGATATTATTATTACCCTAACACATGTCCTAATTCTATTGGACAAGTTTATCTCGACCAAAAACAACCTTAAATGTAAAATATTATCATTTAGGCCCACTTGGATTAGATTAGGACATTTATTTTTATTTAATTCAAAGAAGAGTTAAAAGAGTTAAAATAAAGATTTACTTACTAAAACATTTTTAATATAGGGTTATACATAAGATAAATTCGATTGTCAATATTCATTATAAAGCTAAAAAGATTTCCTACATAATGGTATTTTATTTGTAATTTTTAGACATCAAATAATTTAATTTATTTATGACACAAAGATGATGCAGTAATTATCTTTTTAATGAAATATTGACATAATTGATATTATAAATACCAAATTAAATGTAATTTAAGACTTTTTATGAATTCCACTAATTTTCTAGGTTACTATGATATATTAGTGTTGATTTAATCAACTTGGTTCGAACATATAATTCTTCTACAACTTTCACAAAAATCATGTATCAAATAGTGTCAAAATTGACACAAAATAGTTTTTAAATCAAATATTATATTATTAATTTTTATTTTATTCCTAAAAATCTAAGGTTCGGCCAAATGACTTAGATAAGGATATAGGTATTAATAATATACAATTTGGGGTTCGTTTGGCATGTTATAGTAAGTGTATTAACCATATAGTGAAAGACAACAAAAAGACACGGTAAAAGTTAAATTATTTAACTTAGAGTTAAATCTAATTGATAAGGTTAAAATAATAACCTAAACTTGTCTAAATCCTATTGGTTGATAGGATTTCGACCCATACCCACTTTAGCTTCGAAATAAGACCCTTTGGAACCATTATAAACCGATTTTGACTTTAATATAAAATAATATCTTGAGATATTCCTAAAGTGCCCCTCTCCTCCCTTATAAAAGGGCTCCTCCTCCCCCTCCTCCTCACACCAAATTGAGCACTCAATCTCGGCCAAACCCTGACAAAATACCTTCTCCACTTTCCTAAAATAATCCTAGAGGTCCTGGTCTTCTTCAAAGACCAATATTAGTTCCCTAAGTGAAGGATTCAAAGAGGCGTTTCAAAGAATAGGTAATATCCATTACCGATCTTTTCAATTTCTTTCTTCTTCAACTTCTTCTTCTTTAGTTTTTTCATGATAAAGTAATAACATCAGTATTTCGTATATACTGATATGTTATTATAAATATGAAACAACTATAATTAACCTTCTATCCATCCTACGGAAAAAGGAAATCACCGCGCGTGCGTACGTACGGAATACCGTCTCCACGCCGTGGTGTAATCTATTTTCCGCCACCACCTTAATTGGATGGGTATAATGGTGTAAAGAATAAACTATACATAGTTATTAAAACATCATATTGATTCTGATATATTGTATAATCCACTCCAATTCAATTCAATATTTATGGAAATGATATCATCGCTCGTGCGTACTTACGGACTACCGTCTCCACGAGGCGATGAGATTCATTCTCCATGTTAACCATTTAAGAATGATTATAAAGTATATATAAGAAATAATAATGAAATATATGACATTATAAAGCTACTGGATTTATATATATATATATATATATATGTATGTCATCTACTTACTTCCATTCAAGACAATAAGGAAAGGAAAACAGCGTTCATGCGTACGTACGGACTACCGTCTCCATGAACGGTGTTTTTCATTTAATTTATCTATCTATTATATATATATATACTGAATATATATGATATATAAATCATATTTTATATTTTGGAAGTAAGTAAATCATGATATAAGTAAAAATAATTTCAAGAACAACATGTCAAAACACCTACGATAAATGAAATGATTTAACCCAAAACGCTTCTTTAACATGGAATTTACAAAAGAACGGGTAATATAATGTCACAAGTGAACCATATATGATATAATAACAATGAATATGATTCTGTAATAAGTCAATGACATTATTTAAATCATTATACAGGAGGTTCAGAGACATACGAAGCAAATCAGACCTAAGGTATGGGAAATATCACAATCTCATTTTTATCCGAGATTGTTTATTCGTAAGTATTTACTGGGGTGTATTTTATCATCCACATCCATGTTCCTTAAATATATAATATTGTTTCCATCCACTTACAATAGTTTAAATCCAATTTTACCCTTCGGTAAGTTTTTAGTAAAAGATATGAAAGGAATCTTTTGTCGTTTTTCATACGAGGTACTTTTTGACTTTTCCGACAAAAGTACGAAGAATGTTATTTTTAACTTATACGGCATGAATGGATTTTTAAAACATTATTTCCAAGAAACTTCCTTTATAAGTTTTCAAGTTTATTTTTAATCAAATTCTTTTATTTTAAAGTTGTATGACATGTTATGAAAGGAAAAATGTTTTTGAAGTAGAAAGGATATTTTCCTCAAGAATGGAGTTCAAGTATTTTATCAAAATTATTCTCCATCTAAGATAATAAAAGGGTTATGTTTTTATCCCTATTATTACATTGGTTTGATTATGTTGATATGGAAATATTTTTATGAATTCCTTTATCTTATATGAATTTTTTTATGATGTCATGTTGTTTAAGAATCCCATTTTTATTACATGGGTTATGCAATGATGTATGATTTATGATTTTGTGGCACACATAAGAATGGTATCATTATGAGATGGGTGGGACCTATATCTCCCTCCAATGCATTGGGTAAAGATTTCATATCTCATGAGATAGACATGGCTGAAATGGTAGGTTATACCGGTTCAGTGAAACAGGACTGAAACGAGGGTTACTCGATTCAGAAAGGGACTTTGTCCACTAAGATAGTCTTGGCATTGAGTCTTGAATAACAAGAAATGATTCTCTATGATTATGTGTGTATGCCACAAAGTTTCATTTTTTTATGTTATGATTATTGGGATTTCATTTCACTACTATGATTTATCCCATGTTATGAAATTATGCTCTCTTTTGTAGGTTAAGATTTCCAAAAGTTATGTTCTTATGAATATGTTGTGATTGATTTTTCTTTTGTTTACCCTTACTGAGCATTTGAGCTCACCATTTTATGTTTTCTTTTCCCCCAGGATATAAATAAAGGTTTTAGGTAAAAAATGAGGTAATATCTTTATGGGAGATATTGAAGATCTTTCACCACGATTAGAAGATTACGTTCTGAGTTTCCAAAGACACTAAACTATTACGATTCTTGTGTGTGTGTTTTTGTTATGTACTAAGTATTCCGCAACAGTAATGTAATGTCCATGTACGTCAAGATACGGGTCTCTACATGAACATTAAATGAAATATAGGATAAAAGGAATTGATGAATCAACCATACCTAAAATTTCTTTTTGATCATGAAATTCAAACCGGTCAAATCAGAAAATATTCCAAATCTTTCCTTAATCGCGCCATAGTCCTTCAATAAATACACCCAAATATGATTCCAGCATAGGAGGGTTTTGAGTCATTAAATTCAAGGTAATATATCAAAATTTGTTTTATAAAGAAATACAAAAACAAGACACTCAAGATAAAAATGAATGTCTGGTGGCAACGATATTCAAAAAGATGTAATAGGGTTCGAAATGGAAGAATCTAACATAGTTCAAACAAAAATATCACAAAACATAAATATAGACTATCCGGGAAAAAAACGTACGAAATAAATTCGTGGAATGCTTACATGAGTGTTGCGAGTTGAGATGATAGACCTGAGGAGAGTAAAGATTATAAACGATGAAGACAAAATGAGTTTAACATTGGTCGATCGACGAGCCGATTAGGGTTTACCGCGTGAGAGAGACGAGCCCGCAGACTTTCGATCGAAAAAACGTAAATGACAGTCCACGGGGATTTAATTTTTTAAATGTTTTATAACGTCGGTTATATAGTAACCGATGTTATAAACTATTTTTTAAATTTATAACGTCGGTTATTTGAAAAGCGACATAAAAAATCCCCCATGCTTTGGTTTTTTACATCGGTTATTTAAAAACGGATGTAAAAACCCCCCCGCGCTTTGGTTTTTTACGTCGGTTATTTTATAACCGACCTAAAAAACTTGTAGATATCACGTTTTGTCACATCGGTTATTAAATAACTGACATAAAACACCCCCCACGCTTTGGTTTTTTACATCAGTTATAAAATAACATACGTAAAAAATCCGTAGATATCGCGTTTTTTACGTCCGTTATTTTATAACCGACGTAAAAAATGCCTAGATATCTTGTTTTTTTACATCGGTTATCAAATAACCGACGTAAAAAACCCCCGCGCTTTGGTTTT
This sequence comes from Viscum album, assembly GCA_963277665.1. Taxonomy (NCBI): domain Eukaryota; kingdom Viridiplantae; phylum Streptophyta; class Magnoliopsida; order Santalales; family Viscaceae; genus Viscum; species Viscum album. The sequence continues at coordinate 896,277,473 of OY728143.1, read as the reverse complement.
TTACATCGGTGATAAAATAACCGATGTTAAAAAGCTACTCAACACATTTGTTACGTCTGTTATTAAATAACCAACGTAAAAAACCATGTTTCACAGATTATCACGTCGGTTATATATAACCGACGTAAAAAATGGTGATGTAAATAACGTTTTATGCACTAATTCATCAATCAATCAACCTTACATTACTTATGAATTATAATATCTGAGGAGTAACTCTCAAGTCTCATAAAATATTATTCATAGGTATTGATAGGTTCATCGTCCTTTTATTAATCTTAATGAATTACTTCTTAATTCTTTATGAATAATATAAGGAGGTAATTATTGAAAAATAATATTTTAATCTCACTCCACTTAATGGAATAAACTTATTCTCATTTCCTTCTATTCTTAGAAAGATTAAACCAATGATATTCCTCACCTTTTAAATGTTAGATATCCAAAATTAATTTTTCAATGTCAAAATACTAGACAATAGATAATATCTTTTTATTGGTAAAGATATATTTCTTAGTAACTAGTGGTTTAGGAGAACAATTAAAAGAAGTTGGGTGTTTCCTCCTAAAGGACTCAATAAAATGATGCCTCGTCATTTTTTGATTTACATGTCTACCATGATTCATAGAATGACGATATTTTCTAATCATTTGAAGACAGTGTTGTATTTTGTCTAATGTAAAAAAAAATTCTCAAGGGAACAATCTTTGTATTGATCATTTCATTCAGTATTAACAAAGTTCCTTTAGGATCCATCCCTTGACTAAAACCAAGATAATAGTGTAGGAAATAATAATCATGTTATGGAACAACACAATCATATTGAATCACTTATATGGAGTTCAAATCATCACACATTAATTTTTATCTATGGCACTTTTGATTTATCCTTAGTTATTTATAGTCAAAATCTATTTAAATCATTTATGAGAGTTCGTAATGCGTTTATGAATTTATAAAGAACATCCCCTAAGAGTATCATACCCTGTGTGCATAAATTACTATTTTGTATATTAGTTTATTATTGATTCCATATTAGGGTGATATTTTCAGATTTATTACCCATCTATACCCTTATACAGGAGTCATATCCACCTGTAGTATCCATAAAAGGATATAATTGACTGTAAAACACATTCTCTATCATCTACCAAAATCTAGAATATTTTCATGTTCTTCGAATCATCCTCAGACTTATACTTGAATACATCCCTAGAAATATCCATATATGAAACCCTAGGTATCTCACTAATTTTTTATTATCCAGGGTTCCAATGTTTTAATAAACCATTCCACTATTACAGACTATACTTAACCATGATTTTCAAACATAGATATTATATATATTTAGAATAATATTCAACACATTATATAAACACACACTTGTGCACCATAATATTTTTGTGTATTTGGAGGCTATGTAAACAATAATATAACATAGAAAAATATCTTCATCAACTACCATAAATATATTCCCATTTATTACTCTTTGAAAACATACCCTACCTAAAACATTTCATCATATCTTGGGGAGGGAAAACAAAAGAAAGGGTGAGATAAAATTTATAGTAAGGGTTTGAATGTGAGATATAAATGTTCACATAAGTATGACATGAGAATAATTTTTTGATAACAATATATTAACATTTTCAGACCTGTCCCTACAAAACAAATATCTTAATATTGAGGTATGACATTATGCATGGAAGTTCGTAAGACTTGAATCATAATTAAATAAAAGAATAGTGTCTATCAGAGTATAAAATTATTATAATATTTATATTTTTGGAATACACATCATCCTATAACATTTTTTGCATGTATAAATAGAACCACGTTCAGTCATTATGTTAAGGACACAAAATCAATCCCCTACACGAATTAATGGACATTCAACTAGGTCTACTCATAACATTATAGACATATAAGACAGTTACAAACATAAGATTGTTTACATGTAATAATGTTCACTCAAAAGAGTATGAACATGTAATAATGTTCAAGAAGACAATTATGGACACCAAATATTGGACCTCGTAAAAAATAATTGTAGTCAAGGATTACTCCCATGACCATCATAGCGGACAAAGTCCATTACTGAATGGAGATCATTTACCATTTTTGTCCTATCTATCTCATGAGACATAAATCTGTACCAAATTCATTTTATGAAGATGTAGGTCCCAACCATCATTGGTTATAAGGTAACCAAAATAGTTGGATATAATATATACGTATTCATATTATTAAAATCATACATATGTGTTTTACAATATCATAAAAGATTAATTATATCATAACCCATGAAATAAAATGGGTTTCATAAACATTTGATCATATCAAAACCACAGGAAAGGGAAAAAGTTTCATGATCCTTCCATTACAGCATTACCTATGATAAGAATATGGTTTCTTAAGAATTTAATCATGGAATAACATATAGAAGAGAAATGGGTTTCATAAACATCATTTTTTTATAATCAATTTAGAAAAAGAATAAAAATGGTTCCCACTATTCATGTCCTTTGTCAAGTATTAGTAACGTCAAAATATAAAATTTTCGACAGAAAATAATCTTGAAATATTACTAGGGACATTTCTTTAAATAGATATATTTTCTATGAATATCAATATTTAAAACATAAAATATTTTTTAACACTCTTTTCCTCGAAATAAACTTGAAAAATTATAATAGAAGCTTTAAAATTCATTTAAAACATTTTTTGAGTAAAATATCCTTTACATATTGAGTAGAACTTTTTAAAATAATCAAAATTTGTAAATAATTTATTTTAAATGTCCTTGAAAAAATATAAAGGAATCATTGACTAATTTAATAGTTATGAAGTTAGAAAATTCTATTCGTGTCTTACATGTTAAAATGATAACTCCTTTCACATTTTTAGTAACTCAAAAGGTGATTTCTTTAAATGATATGATTATTCATTTCAAAATATTTTGACAAAAAAATAAAATATGGGATAAATTATATTTCATAAATCATCTAAATTATTTTGAAATAAAATATTTTATGTTTCAAAAAATAAGGTTTTGGAATAGAACTATTTTTTGATAGAAAAGATTATTTTTCTTAAATATATTATTTTTGACCTCTTGAGTACATGAAGAGATGAAAAATATAGGAAAACATTATTCTTATAACATAACTATATTAGACGAATATTAACATGTTTCATGGGATATATATCATAATATATTATCACTAGAAACATAATCTTAAACAATCAGAATAAATTATGATATTGTTACATAAATTTATATTCCACCTTGTTAACATTGAAACGTATTAACATTCATGGAAAAATAGAAAATGAAAAATAAAATACCATGAAGATAAATAAATTTATCATATTACATGTCAAAGGTATTGTATATAGACCCCACAAAATAATAAAGGTGCATAATTTTACATAAGTCACAAATAATGAAAATTCATACAAAAATCCCTTACTAATTTGGTAACTTTTGAAATATAAACCCCTGGAATTGGTGATACTAAATTACATATGTAAATAACAATAATTGTTTGGATAATAATAACTAAATAAATTCATGGTTAGTATACACACCTCATAAAAGAAACATGTCATGGATATTGCATTAGTCTCCTAGAAAAGAAAAATGAGACGTAGATCTCATACCATAATTCTTGACATCTATCATTAACATTAAAAAAACATATATAATAAAATTATTATTATTATAAATATTTTAGAGAACACTATTCATATATATCATACCATATTTTATTTTCTAGTGATCTTTTATTACCCGTTTATTTATAATTTCGTCTTAAAGTCACATTTCAGGTTATAACTGTGTTTTTACGTAATATATAACTTGTAATTTATTAGACCTATTATCTAGATAATGGTTTCATCATATATATAATTTATACCATGATATAAATATAATATATATATTTGGTATATATTTATTTATAGTAATCCATAATTTATTTTGACTAGATGTGAAATACATTGTTTCAAAAGACGATGTGCACTACATGCACAAGAACATGGTTTCCATTTTATTATCAGATTGAATGAAATAAATCTAACTGATATATATTACCATACAAGAATAATATTTATTTGCAATATATTACATATTTTCATTAAACTCATCCTTAATATCATCAATGTAAATCGTTAATGAATCACATCGCTTCAAAAGGCGGTAGTTTGTTGTACACATGAGCTACGATATCATATTTCTAAAAAATGGAAAATTTGATGGAATGTATGATATAATATATAAATAATAATAATAACATTATAAATATCATATAAATAATATAAGAAAAAAATTATTAATTTTTTTCTTGATAGGATATAACTGTGAAATTAATGACACTGGTTCATGAGGAGGTAGTACACTGTACACACGAATGATGATTTTGTAACACATTTGATGGAAGTGGATATGGTTTTAGGTATATACCATAACATAAAAATTATCATTACATTTAACACACTAATTTTTTTATATCATCATTGTATAGTTATAATTTATGGAGGTGGAGGAAGAAATAAAACAAGCATTCTTGTTGATGAACGTTACATCTTCTTTGGGTATTATCTTTTGGTTTGTACCAAAAGCCTTTTTGGTTGGATTTATGCCTAAAATAAGGATTTTTAGATGGGATTAAAAAATTTGGGAATCTACTTTCAATGGTAGTTTACCATAAAAATGGGTGTGAAGTTATGAAGAGGAGAGGATAGGGGGTGGCCTTTTATTTGTGAGGTCAGTGGCACCCTTGTAATGTTTTAAAATGATTAAATTGTACCCACATTTTTATTATGAAAAACCATCCAAATTGGACCATTCATGCAACAAAAATATAATTTTAAAAAATATTTCCATCCAATGCATGTTTTAAATCATTTTAGGTAATTTTTAACACTTGTCTCATTATATTAACCACCTAGTAAATCAATTTTTACCTTAACTATTGTAAATAATTATTATAGCTTTCACTATTCACTCTGGTCAAAAAATTATGTGTACCTTATTATAAATTATAAATAATCCTGATTCCAAATTTGGAATCATTTTTATAAATTCTATTCACAAAAGTGGTTAAGTTTAACTTAAAAATAATCTCGTTGACATAGTGAAAAGTGGGGGTTTAAAAATAAAATGTTCAAATGTTTATAAAGTATTCATATATAAATTCAATATAAAAATGATTCCAGTAAAATAAAATAGGGTAATTGATATAATGTATTACTAAATTTTTTTATAAATCAATTCCAAATATATTTTTACTTTAAATATTTTTTAAAAAAAGGTCGTTTACAATTAATATTCAATATTTATCACTCTACATAAAAAATTAAAACTTTTTAAAAAAATATAACAAATTTACCCTAAGATAATTTGGTATTTTTATTTATGAAATGAATATTATTTTCTAAAATAAAATTTATAAAAGTTTAAAACAAAAAAAATTATAATTAGTGGACCATAAAAAGGTGACTAAACTGATTTTCAGAAAAATACAATTTTTATGCACAAAATTTGATCTAATATTATATATTTTTAATAAAATGAATAACATTAACATTAAGTAGTTTATTGAATATGTTATATGTAAATTTCATTGAAATAATTAACTAATAGGTTTTTCTATTATTTATGTAGAACACATTTGGTTGTATAAAAATAGTTAATTTTCAAAAATATTTACATTCTTTTCAAATGGTTTTTATTTTAATTTATAATTAATTAGTCTCTAAAAAATAATTACATATAAATTAGAAAAACATATTTTCATAATTTATTAAATCATATTCACACACACCATTACAATATATAGGTGAAAACTATCATATTAAATAATTTTATTTTAATTGTATGTTGTGTTTTGATTAAACTCAATGTTGCATGCAACACAACCTAAACTCAGTATTTTCTGTAACACAAGAAAAAACTGGTGTTTCATGTAATAAAATCTAAAATCAGTGTTTTTTAACATAAAATGTAAAAATTATTAAAATAAATTGTAAATAATTACTAAAATACTTAGGTGTTACATTTACCCCTGCCCCCAAATGAATTTCTCCCTTAAAATTTAACAAATTTGTTTTAAGAACTAAGGATAATTATATCCTATTACATCATTATTTTCTAATGTTTCTTCCTCAAATGGGTGGTTTAAAAAAATTTACCAGTTGGGTGGTCTTTTTTCAGGGAAGTTTCTCTATTTGATCATGAATATCTACCAGTTAATCCTCATAAAAAATATCAGGATTCTGTGGTACAAACTATTAGTTTGGTATATGTGATGGATTAGTTGTGAAATTTCTTAGGGGTGATACATAGATCAAATCATTAATATAAGAGAGGATTGTTGTAATCAAAAAAGGATAATCTACTTTTATGATATATTCAATTATTTTAATGGGTATTTTATATCAAGGGATTATTTTCCTTAAATTTATCCAAAATGAAATTCATATAAAGGTATTCTCACTAACATCAAATTATTGATCATGTTGACTACTAACAACATAAACCTTCTTCGGACATTGTGTATCCCTTATGTGTTGTTGAATTGGAATGACCTTTTACACCATTTCATCATCTAGTATATGTTGAAATAACATTCATTGGGAAACTACATTATACTACATATAAAGGGATTCATAATGATATAGATAAATGATCGAGTGAAATCTATTGTTGTGGGGAAACTCAACTAAAAGAATGTGTGATCTCAATAACCTTATAAATAAATTTAAAATATTTTAATATATCTTCAATGGTTTGATTATTCTTACAGTTCAAAAACTCATATATATATATATAAAGAAATTATTGAATAAATCACTATCACTTCATGGTAAATCTTGGATCATGTTCAGATACAATTTAATGTGGTAGTTCGTGTTACCTTACCACTTCTTTAATGTATATCCTATAAATCAAATCAAGAGTTAAGTATTATTTGATTGTGATTATGTGTGCTAACTTTTTAATATTATTGACCATAACACATAATTACATCCTTTACAATGATAAGATTAACCCTAATGGTAACCAATACCTTTAGTCATATGACCACAAAAGTGTGAATACTTTCCCCCGTAAAAGCATTTGTTAGAAAAAAATATACATTACCAAAGTGTTTTATTTCCATATATTTAACAGAAAATATTCATAATCATTACATTATCCCATCACAAAAATCCTGAAAAGGGGGTTTCAATGAATTTGAGATTATTATCATTATTAAACCCATAAACCAGTGATGATATCTATAATTCTTGTGATCATATTTCCTTGAGAGATATATTCTTCAATTAGATAATTCAACCTTTATTCATTAAATAGGATCACATCTTATGAAAAAACATTTTCATAGAATATTGGGTTCATCATTATACTAATATAATATCAAATGTAAAATCATTATTCAATAATTCACGTAGATGGATATAATCCCATGAATTTCTATATAATGATTGAAGATAGTATTTTTATTGGGATCATTCTTACATAATTAATCATGAAATTAAAATCCAAGGATGGGAGGATATGCCTTCCATAATTATCCCAATTCACTTAATCTATTTTCATATCATAATGTTTCCCTTTTTTACTTTGTATTCAATGGTTTTGGTGGATTATCATATATATTATCCCCTAGATTAGGATTAGATTCTCATAATGCCCAAACTCCAGGAACTTAAAACACTAAAGTATGTGTGGTGCATTCTGTTGATCTTTTTCTTTGTTAATTTCATTTATTTTCCTCTTCACATCACTTATATATATATATATATTATTATTCTCGATGCCTAGGATTACAACACTTGAAACACATACGTGTTACTTTCAATCACTCACCTAAGTGATCCTTCCCACAATTTTAGAAATTTGGAATTTGAAGCTTTTTCATCCCTCAATGTGACATATCATTGGATTTCCTGTGGAACCCCACTTTGTATTTCTTATCACCATAACCAAGAGGGTTTCAATATTCCATTTCCTTTTTTAGTGAACATTTAATGATTTACATGTAGCATCCAATGTCACTTATTTCTATCTAACTTTGGATATTTGGTTTCACGGCACTGAATAATCGCTCAACCATACATTTAAGATGACATAAAATACATGACTAGTGCCTCTAAAAAATCATTAAATATTTCGTAGAGGTACCAAATGATTCATCATCCTTTTATTTATACTCAAGTAATTCTTCTCCATTTTTCAAAAATATTACAAGGAATGTATTATTTGAAAAAAAATACTTCTAAAATCCTCCCACATTAAGGAGTAAATTTATTCTCATTGCATCAAATTCTATGCCAGAGTCCACCATTGATTTGTATCACCTTCAAAGTGGTATACAACCAAAATAACATATTCATTTCCTAACACTAGATAATGAAAAATATATTTCCCTTGGTACTAATTCCTAGATCAAAAACTAGAGGATCAATAGAACCACTGAAAAAAGGTGGTTGTTTCCTCATTAGGTCCCAACAAAATATTATTCCCTCAATTACTAATTTAGATGTACATCATGAGTCAATTCTTCAAAAATTTGTGTGACTAAATCAAATATAATAATGTATGTAATAATAGAAAAAAATAGGGAACCACATAATCATTATGAATCGCTTATAAAGTGTCTAAGAAAATAACATAATATATCTAATCTATGACACCAGTGTTTTAACCTTGGTCTTTCATAGTTATCATATGTTTAAATTGATCATGGTGGTTTGTAAAGAGATTATGAATTTATAAATAATATTCCCCATGAGTTTTAAACAAGGTGTGATGCAAGACCCATTTTCATGAAATAGGTGGCTATGAAGTCTAGCTCAATACATCCTTTTTAGATCTATTACCCCTAGTTACCTCTATTCTATAGACACATCCACTTGTAGTATCCAAATAGGGATGTAATAATTTATAAAAAAAATATACTCAATCCATTGCCACAATCTAGATAATTTTACTATAGTAAGACAAATCCTTAGACTTATTCTTAGATACCTCCCCAGAAATATCCATAAAAATAACCCTAGGGATATCACAAAAGTTTTCTCATCCTATTTTCCAATTTTTGACTAATCATTTACACTGATACTAAATATTGTGACCCAGTACTTCGAATCGTTAATATTCCATCTTTCTAGATAATTATTTAATAAATTACAAAACAATACTCTTGAGGACCATAATAGTTAATTATTTTTGGATACTATGGACACAATCATCTAAATTGGTGAGATATCTTCCACATATCTAATAAATATCTTCCACTTTAGTACTCTTTACAAACATACACAATTTAAAAACATTCTTCATAACTAAGGAATAGGAAACCTAAGAAAGGGTGATCGTAGATGCCCAGTTATGGTATAAAAGTGAAATATCAATATTAACATAAGTATGAAATGACAATAATGATATTAGAATATCCACATAACATTTTAAAACCATACCCTAAAAATAATATATCTTAATCTTGTGTCATGACATACACTGTAGTAGTTCGTAAGATATGAATCATAATGAAATCAAATAAGAGTATACATGACAATATAGAATAAGTATAAGATGTGGATTTATGAAATAAACATCATCATATAGCATTGTGAACATGTATAAATTGAAATGGGTCAAGTCATTAAGTTATGGACATGAAATATATCCCATACATGAACTTATAGACATGCAACTAGATCCACTCATAAAATTATGGACATGAAATATAGGTCCACACATAACATTGTGAACATGTAATCAGGTTCTTGTATTACATTTTGAACATATAATCAGGTTCATAAATAAAATTATGTCTATGAATGATCGGTCCATGAATATCATTATAATAATCAAGGATTACTCCCAATACCACCATAACGAACAAAGTCACTTACTAAACTGGGTTAACTCTCCATTTTACATAACATTATCTCATGAGTTATAAATCATTACCCAATTCATTGGAGGAAGATATATGTCCCACTTGTCAATGATTATAACATATCTAGTGTCAAATTCTCTAAAATAACCACTATCAAGTTACAAAAATCATACATATGTGTTCTACAAGATCATAAAGCAATCATTATATCATAACACCTAAAATTAAATTTGTTTCATATACAGTTATTCACATCATATGTTTTGGTAAAGATATGGGTTTAATTATAATTTCATAATAGCATAACCCATGAAAAGAGGAAATTTTTATATGAATTTTATCATGGAATGACATTTGGAAGACAAATATGTTTCATAAACATATTTTCACCATAAATCATATAGATAAATAATAAAAATGGTCTCATTGTTTTATATCCATAGTAAATAATAATTAACATAAAATTATGTCATTTTAGATAGGAAATAACCTTGAAATGTTACTTGGTACATTTCCTAAGGAAGATATCTAATCTTTGAAAATAAATTTTTAAAAAATTAAATATATTTTTAAACTAATTTCCTATAAAGTAAACATGAAAACTTATAATGGAAGCTTTAAAAATAATTTTAAACATTTCTTCAGAAAAATATTATTCCCACATTGAATATCACATATTTAAACTAAAACATTTTATAAATAATTTCCTTCAAAAATATCCTTAAAATATATATATGAATATTTGATTTATCTATTGGTTATGAAATCGTAATGTTGTATTCAGGCCATACACATTAAAATAAATATTCCGTCGTAATTTTCGTTAAAACCCAAATGTGAATTATTTTTATTAAAATACATTAAGATTCCATTTAATTTTTTTAAGTAAAACATGGTTGAAATTTTTTTTAATAAATAATTTTTTATATGTTAAAAACATTTTTGAAAACATTTTCAGAAAACATGGTTTCGAAGGAAAAATATTTTCAATCAAAAATAGGATTTTCCTTAAAAACATTCTTCATGGATTATTGATTTCACAATGAGAATAAAATGATGGTAAATAATTTTATACATGTAAGAAATAGAGTATAAGAAAATAAATGCGTTTCTTGATTTATGGATCATAAAATTTTATCATCGAAAACATAATCATAAATAATTTAGATAAATGATGAGATTGTTACATTAAATAATTAACACATTATTAACTTAGAAATGTAAACCCAAGATAGAATTACATAAAATAAAACATAAAATATCTTGAGGATAAATAAATTCATGATATTACATGTCAAATGGATTTTATATAAACCAAGAAAAATATTTTAGGGTCATATCATAAAATTTTTCTAAAAGAAGTCAAATTGAGACAAACATCCCTTAACGAGTCGGTAACTTTTGAAATGTAAACCCCATATAAATAGTTCCTAAAATAGAAATTTAAATACCGATAATTTTAAGGAATGTAATAATAAAATACATTAATGGTTAGTATATAAACCACATAATAGAGACATGTGATGGATATTCCATTTTTCTTAATGAAAATAAAAAGGAGAGGTAGATCTCATACCATAATTCTTGAGATGCTTCATTCATGATAAAACTCTTGTATAAAAATATAAGTCTATTATACATATATTATAGAAAAATATTCATATATATCATATCATATATTATTTTATTATAAGGTTTTATTTCTCATTTATTAACCATTCCTTGTTAAAGTCACATTCTATGTAATAATTTCCTTGTTTTTTACATATGATTTAACCATTCCTTGTTGAAGGTTTATCAGATATAATAATTAAAAAATCATAATAAAAACATGATAAAATTTATATTCTATATTAAAAATAAACCAATAATTATTTCCATCATCAAGAGGTGGAAATGGTGAAATTAATGACATTAGTTCGTGAGGCGGCAGTCCACCGTACACATGAATGATGATTTCATAACCATTTGATAGAAGGGGAGATGGTTGTAAGTCATTAACTTAACATAAAAACATTAGTTTATTTAAAATAATTATTTTATTATATCATCATGTTATAATAGTAAATTAAGGAGGTTTTGAATGAAATAAAACAAAAACACTAATTGATGAACATTACCTCTTCCATAGGGAAAATCCCAAGATTTGCACCAGAAGCCTTCTAGGTTTCCTTTATATAAAAACAAAGAATTATAATATGGGATTATAAATGTTTCTAAGTTTATTTGGAAGGTATTTTCTGAAAAAGGGATTTTATGGCATGAATAATAAAAATTATGGTATGAATTTTATTACTGAGACGATTGGAACGCTAGTAATTATTTAAAAATATTTAATCATTAATACATATTTATAATGAAAAAACTAACAAATGAGATAGTATATAATGAATAATGGTAATGTATACATATTGTATCATAATGGGGTTTTTAAATGTTGTTGGGTCATTTTTAACCCTTATCATATTAGATTAACACCTGATAAAGAATTTTTTACCTTAACTATGGTAAATAATTTATATTGTTTTAAATATTTATTTTGGAATAAATTTATTTTTAACTTATTATAAATTATAATTACATATAATTCCAAATATGGATTCAATATTCCAAAATTTACGTCAAAGAATTGTAAAATTTTAATTTAAAATTAATCCCATAAATGAGATGAGATTGTACATTTTTAAATAAAAATTATTCATAATTTTAGAGTGTTGATATCTCTAAATAAATTTCAAAATGATTACAAAATAAAATTCGAATAATTAAAATAAAATTGCACTATTTTTATTTTTAAAAAATAAAAATATAAATTTTTATATAAATTATTTAAAGTTAAAGAAGGTTTCACTTATAAATAAATATTTTTCATTAATAATTTTAATATATAAAATTTGAGAAGTATCAAAAAATTAAACATAATATTACATTGATATAACAATTTCAAATATGAAATTATTTTTTTGAAATATTTTTTATAAAAGAGTAAAAATTATTTTTAAAATAAGTTCACCATAAAATGGCCACATAATAGCTTTTTATAAAAATAGTGTTTTAAGTAAAAAATTGTATTTATTCATGTATATAGTTTTGTAAACACATTAGAAAAATGTTAATTAGTTTATTGAATATATACTATCTAAATTCCATTAATATCCTTCACTAATATTTTTTTTATCATGGTAGAACACATTTATTTTTTTAAAAAGTAGTTTTTCTGAAAAGGTTTCCGTTATTTTCAAATAGATTTTACTTTGATTTCTAATTAATTAGTAATAAAAAAATTATTTATGTATAGATTTTTAAAACAAATTTTTATTGTTTATATAATCCCATTCATACCCTCCATTCCAAAATCTAGGTGATAAATATCATATTAAATAATAATATTTTAATTGTATATCATGTTTCATTTAAAAAATGTATTGCATGTAACACAAGATAAACTCAAGATTATGTGGAAAAAATAAGACAAATTAAATTTCATGTAAAAAAATATAAAATAAGTGTTTCATGTAATGTACAATATTTAAATGATTAAATATATTTGATAAAATTCACATAATATCCGGGTGTTACTTCTTACGCCCCTTAAAATGAATTTATTCCTTAAAATTTTTCACTTTGGTATAAAAAAATGAGGATAATTCTACCTCATTACAACCTTAGGTTCCCACATATCCGTCTCCTGTTTGATTTTTCACCATATAACATTGACCAGTTGATTAGTCTTCTTTCATGGGTCTTTCTCTATTTTATCCAGATTCTCTTCCAATAATTCTTCTTAATAAATATAATGTTATAATTTTATTACCACTGAGTTTAGTGAATTTTATGGGAAAAGAAAGTACTTCAACTAGAGTGATATGTGGAAAAAATAATGAAATTGAATGTTTTTCTATGGAATCTACAAGTGATAATATACTATCCAGATAAAATAAATTATTTTAATAGGACAAATATATTTTGGGCTTAGATTTCCAATATTTATTCCATATATAAATTATTATAAAGGACTCCTCATCCACTTTAAATTATATTTTGTGTCCATGATTATTGGAATAATTGCAATGATGACTTTTTTTCCCTTATGTGTTGTTTAGTGGCTTTGACCTTCGCTTTTATTTCATCAAATAGCGTAGGCCCCAACTTCTTTCTTTCTATAACATCATTATAGTATGTATAAATGGATTCATTATAAACCTTATAAATTATTGATTGAATTTTATTATTGTATGGAAACTCAACTAGATGATGGAGTGATACAAAATACATTTTAAATCAATTAAACAAGATATTAGCTTATCCTCTAGGTCATGAATTATTTCCAGAGTGTAAAAACTCAAATATGTATAAGGATAATGATAAAGGGTTCACCAGATCATAGAATTAAATCATGGATCTCAATAAGATATAATTAAATTTTTTCATTTATCATACCTTACCACTTCTTGAATTTTTATCATGGAAGGATGATCAAGAAATATGTCATAAATTATAGCGATGATGTATGATAACATTGTAAAGAGATCAAAAAAACCAATAATTGCATCATCATCAATGATATGATAAACCCAAAATGTAATTAGTACCTTTAATAATGTGTCCAAAATGTTTAAAGGCATTCCTCCTTAAATACATTTTTTTCCTAAAACTAATATAAAACCAAAGGTTTTTATTTCCCTAAATATCTTTTAATATAACCTTAATATATATAAACCCACATCACCTAAAACCTCAAAATGGGGTTTCCATGAATTTGAGATTATGATCAACCTTAAAATCATAAAAACAGGATGTTATCAATAACACATAAGTTAATATTTGTCAGAGATATATAAACATTCAAAAGATAATTCATGATTAATTCCTTAAATATTCTCTCAACTTATAAAAAACATTTTCATTGGAAGCATGTGATCTTCCTTACACCAATAGAATATTAAATGTGATTTAATTATTCTATAATCTAAATATAGGGAGATAATCACATGACATTTTATTAAAGGATGAACAATAAAATTTACATAGGAATTTTTCATAAAAAAACATAAAATTCCTAAATATGTAGGTGAGGTTAGGTGTGTCCTAATTATCTCGATTCACATTATACATTTTTATTTCATAATAATTCCCATTTGCCATTTTCTTTAAATGTTTTGGTTTCTTTCCATCCACATTATCCCTTTGATTCAGTCATTTAATCTTATAATTCACAAACTTCTTGCATGTGAAAGACTTAATTGTGGGTGGTACATTCTTTTGAGATCTCTCTACATTCATTTCACTGACTGTTCTATTCAAATTACTTATAAATTATTATTTTGATGGACATGCTTCACACATATGAAACACTTCCTTGTTCATTACATGAACAAACCTATGTTCTTCATCCCATAGTTATGGAATTTAGGTGTTTGAAACCTTTTCTTCCCTCTATGTGACAAATCATTGTATTTCTAATGGCACCCAGCATAAATTCTCATATATCAATAGAACCCAAGGGATCCCCAAATTCCACTTCCAATTTTATTGCACATAAAATGATTTCTTCATAGAATCTAATTTCCATTATGTCTAATTCCCATCAGATATTTGGTTTTAATCTACTGAAGAATTAGTTATCCTTTCTTTTAGGCTGAATTATAGCACCCAATGAGTACCACGCATGTATAGTAAACTTATCATCATAGGAACTAAAATATTTACAATACTTAGTCTTATGATCTAGAAATTCCTTCTCTTTTATGGTACAATTAATTCATGTAAATTACTTTTTGAAAAAATTCTTTTAAACTCGACCCACTTCATTGATTAAATTTATTCTTATTGCCTTGCATTATTAGTATTATTCCAACATCGATCAACCTCATCTTAAAATTGGTCGAAAACAAAAATTAATTTTTCAAGTTATGAGCATTTGATAACATTAAATTTATATAATTTGTTGTTCATCCATTTCTCTGTAACTTGATAATCAGTAGAACTATTGAAAGATGGTGGTTTTTGCCTCATGAAGGACTCAATAAAACTTTTTCCCTACTTTTCATGTTTATAAATCTATCATGATTCATATCGTCAAAATGATGTGGTATCATATCAATGTTTTTTCAATTTCAGCCCCCATAATAGTTGGTTTCTCTGGAGTACAATCAGTTCATTTTTCATTGCATTCAGTATTAAAAAAGTTCCTTAGAGTTTCAACCACTGACTAAAATAAAAATATATTGTGTAAGAAATAATAATTATGGATGGGAAACACATAATCATTAAGAATCATTTATTGGGTTTCAAAATAATGACTCATTTCTCAATATATATTTCCTTAGTCTTATCCATTGTCATTAATAATAATCATATATTTAAAACCATCATAAAAGTTCATAAATAGGTTAGTAATTTCTATTGAATACCCCAAAGAGTGTCAAACCCAGTTTCCATCAAGACACATTACCATATATTAAGGGGTGATTGAGTCCAAATCAATGTTCCCGTGTTAAACTTATTATCCTTATTCACCTCTATTACAGAACCACATATACTTATAGTATTAAGATAGGGGTGTAATTGATTTTAAGACACTTGATCTATCCTTTTCCCAAAATTTGAATAAATTTTCTTTTACATTGACTCATCCTAATTAATATCGTTAGAGATATCCCTATAATCATCCTTAAAAATATACCTTGGGATCTCACTAATGTTTTATCATCCTAGTTTAATTTTCTTTACTATACCCTTCTTCTAAAACCACCTATAGTAACACATGTTATTCACATATAAATAATAAATCGTTTTATGCGATTATTCAATAAATTACACAAACTATTGAGGACCATAATTGTTTAGTTTATTTAGAGACTAAGAAGAAAATCTTATATCTTAGTGAAATAGCTTCAACATATCCCATAAATATCATCCCCTTTAGTACTCTTCACAAAAAACCCTATAAATGCCATTATTCATAACCTAGGGAAAGGAATCATAACAATGTGTGACCTTATATTATCAATAAGGGTAAGAAACTGAGATATAAATGTTCACATAAGATTGAAATGATAAAAAATATATGATAACTTTATCTTAACATATAGAAACCATAAAATACAATAAATAGATCATAATATTAAATAATTTCCAAAAACATAGTAGTTCATAAGACATGGATCACAAATAAATCAATGAATAGAAAACATGATAGTATAAAATTAGAATAATATGTTGAGTTTGTTATACACATATTCTTAAACATTGAGAATATATATAAATATAAATTAGATAACTCATTTATGTAAGGACATGAAATCAGTCCCTCACGTGTACTTATGGACATTAAAATAGGCCTACGTATAACATTATTGAATTGAATGGAAAGTCCACACATAGAATTGTATACATGTAATCATGTTCCCATATAACATTGTTAATATGTAATCAGGTTCATTTATAATATCATGGACCTGAAGGAATGTTCCATTCATAACATTATAGTAGCCAAGGTTCACTATAAAGACCAATATTATAGAAAAATTCCCTTACATAATAGGTTTCACAATATCTTCTAGTCAGATATATCCGATGAGATACCAATCATTTCTTAATTAATTGGCGGGATATATAAGCCTCATCTATCTTTAGTTATAACATAACCTCTATCTTTGACTCTAACTTATCCACTATCACATAATGAAAGTAATACATATGTATTCAATAATATTATAAATCACTCATTATATCATAACCCAATAAATTAAATAGGTTTTATAAACAATTCATCATATCATAATCTATGTAAAAGTGACATGATTCATAATCATTTAATAATTGAGTAACCCATTAAAGGAAGCAATTTTCATAATAATTTCATCATGGAATCACCAGTGTAAGAGAAATTGGTTTCATAAACATATTTTCATCATAAACCATTTATAGAATGTATAATAATGATATCCTTGATCCATTTCCCTGAGAAATCATATGTAACATCAATGGATGTCATCATAGATGGAAAATAATCTTGAAATACTACTTGGGAAATCTCATGACGATGAAATATTATCATTAGAAATCAGTTTTTCAAATTTATCATTTTTTCAACACCTTTTTTTTAAAATGACCATGAAAATTTATAAATTAATATTTAAGAATAATTAAAAAAATCGTGAGGAAAATTTCCATTTCAATTTGAAAATCAATTTTTAAAACAAAAAAATTATGAAATTATTTTTTAATCTAATTTCCATGAAATTATACAAATT
The DNA here is from genome assembly GCA_963277665.1 of Viscum album. Taxonomy (NCBI): domain Eukaryota; kingdom Viridiplantae; phylum Streptophyta; class Magnoliopsida; order Santalales; family Viscaceae; genus Viscum; species Viscum album. The sequence continues at coordinate 896,259,301 of OY728143.1, read as the reverse complement.
AATCATTGAATAAATTATTGGTCATGACATTGGAATATTATTTTTCATGTCGTACGCAATATAATTATGATTCTATTCACATTTTCTGATAAACAGCAAATGAGAATAATTTTTTGTAAAACCCAAAAATATTAATTAAAAAAATTATAAAAATTAACATATGGGTAAATAGTTCATTAAAAATAATTATCATATAGATAAATACATTATTGTAAACATTTTTGAAGAGCATGGTTTGGGAAGAAAAGTGGATTTCGACTGAAATGACAATTTTTTTGAAAAAATTTATTCATAAATTACTTATTAAATAAAGAGAAGAAAATGATGGGAAGAATTTATCTTCAGTAAATAACTTGAAGATAAGAAAGTAAATTAGTTTATAGTGAGATAGATCATATAATATTATGATAAAAAACACATTGATAAATAATCATGATAGATGATGATATTGTAACATAAAATATTTATGAATTTTTTAACATTGAATTTCAATCCGCATGAATTAAAAACGTAAAATGAAACATAAAATTTCATGAGTATAAATAAATAATTGAAATTATAAGTTAATGGGTTTTTATAGACATCTCAAAAAATAATAAATGGGCATAACATAACACATTTCTTAAAAAAGGGAAATTGAGACAAAATTCCATTTACTTATATGGTAAATTTTGAAAAGTGGACCCCACAACATATAGACCATCAAATGGATATGTTAATATATATAATTTTTTGTATAATACTAATAAAATATATTCATGTAATTTTTATACACCCCATGAAAGAAATATTTTAGGGATATGTAATTTGTCTCACATAATAAAAAACTAAGACATAAATCCCTTACCATAATTTTGGACATATTTTATTCATGTTAAATCCTCATTTATATTAAATATAATTTTATTATACTTATAATAATGCACCATATTCATATATATAATACCAATTATGATTTTATTATGACCATTTATTAATCATTTATTAACAATTCCATGATAAAATAGCATTTTAGGAAAATGATGATATAAATATCTTATATATTCCTTTTAAACCATGATATAAATTTCATATATGTTGGGTAAATTTTTATATCTAATAATTCCTAAAATTTAATGATAGAAACTGAATTACATCGTTCATAGATAGGGTAGTTCATATGTATGCATGAATATAATTTCAATTTTGTTATTGGATAGAATGAAATAAAAGTATATTCTATATATTATCAATAACGAAACATTAATAAGTAATATATATCACATATGTTTATTAAATTAATTTTTAATACCATACATGTAAAACAGGACTGAATTACATCACTTCATGATATAGTATCCCTTCATACACACGAATGATGTTAAAATATTCCCAACAAATAGAAAATATTGATGTATGTTTGATGTAATAATTAAATAATAATAATAACATCATAAATATAATATATCATATATATAAATATTAAATTCAACTTTATCTTCAGCCATGAGTTTTGGATATGGGGACAATATTGACATTTGTTTTCGAGGTGGTAGTCTTCCATACACGTGAGTTGTGATTTCATGTATGAAAATTTGGTAGTCATTTCGAACCTTATCTTATTAGTTTAACCCCAAATAGATCAATTTTTACCTTAACCGTTGAAAATATTTTATATACTTTTCACTATTCATTTTGGTAAACAAATATTTATTAATTATTATAAATTAGTAATTATCTTGATTCCAAATATGGAATCCATTTTTCCAAACACAATTCTAATAATTTAAAAGTTTTATTTTAAAATTAATCTCACAAACAAGATAAAAAAGATAGTTTTTAAAAAGAAAATGATCAAAAGTTTATAATGATTTTATATATAAAGTCTTTATAAAAATGATTCTAATGAAATAGTTGAATTAATTGATATATAATTTAACTAATTTTCCTTTAATTTTTTTTTAAAAATATAATTTTACATTAAAAATTAATTAAATAAAAAAGATAAGTTTTCAATTAAAATTCATTATATTTCACTATATATCAAAAGACGACGGTTTTATGAAAAATCCCAAAAAAATAGAAAAATATAACTCTTATATTAATATTTTATAAATGATGATTATTTTACAAATAAATTATTTAAAAGGGTAAAAAACTAATTATACTATTATTGCATGATAAAAAGGAAACCAATCTGTTTTTTTAATAAAATACTGTTTTTTAGAGAAAAAATGGATTTATACCTATCTCTTTTATATAAAAAAAATATGATATATTTTAAATAGTTTATTGAATATATAATATAAAATTTTCATTAAATACATTAATATAGAGTTATTTTTTTATTTTATTGAAGTATAACATGTTCATTTTTGTAAAAAATAGTTTTCTGGAAACATATTTTCGTTATTTTTAAATGGTTTTTATTTTCATTTTTAATTAAATTTTACCAAATAATTAATTATATAATCATGTGTAAAAAATATATTAATAATTTAATTAATACAATTCATACCCACTAGTCCAATGGCTACGTGATAACTATCATATTAAAAAAAATAATATTTTAATTATATATTGTATTTCATTTAAACATGATGATGCATGTAACGTAAGAAAAACTCTGAATTGTGTGTGAAACAAGAAAAACATAGTCTTTCTTGTAACGAAAGATGAAATTAGTGTTATGGGTGATACAAAATACCAAAAAGGTTTCATATATTCGAAAAAAATATCGAAAACTTGTGTTTCTACCGTGAGAAATTTATAAATTATATTGAAAAGATATTTCTCCATTGTGATGTAATGAAAGGGAGGTAGTTTTTTTCCCAGTTCATCATCTCATGGAGGATGAAGAATGGTATTTTCCATTGATTCAAAACAGAAACTATGTAGAGTGAATAATTATCTTTGAGTAGAAAGAATGTGTATATACCTAAAATTTAATAAATGAAATTATTTTTTGGGTGAATAAATGAATTATGAAGTCATGTTTTTAAAGAAAACGTATAAAATACATTATTTATATTAGAACACTATACGTTTTATCCTATATTATTTAAAATAATGATAATATTCAAAACCATTGAAAATATATTCATTATATAGTGACCATTATTATTAGTATATATAGGGTTATGATAAATACTTTTGGAACCTATAAAGAAAGATATAGCCTCAGCTAGTAGGATCTTACCCTACAAATCCCTTTTATCAGGGCATCCAATGGAGGTAAAATCATTTGGATTTTCCCTATCGAATCCCAAGAAGTGATTCAGAAATTAAATATTTAGGGAAATAAATTATGGGAGTGTTTGATTTTATAAATATTGTTACTCAAACAATGTTCTACAAACAAACCATATAAAATATCATCATCTCACACCTTATCCTTAAGAAAATTTCTAATAACATAAAGATATAAGTATTTATACCCTAACAATATGTATTTATATATTTTTTACATTTAATTAAATAATATTAATAGTTATCTTTTATTGATTTATGATTATTATACTATTTATTCCATTAAATTTGAATTATGATATGATGAATCACAAATTTTATTTTTCGAAAATATATTGTTTCAATAAAGACATCCAATTTTAATGCATTCATGAATTTTTGAAATATATGATTTTTTATAACATATTCTTATTAAAAAATATTTAGTAAATATAAATTATAATATAAATCTATGTAATCAATAATAATTTTTATAAGGCTCGAAAATTAGTCATTGTCCAAAAACAAGTGTTTTTAATAAATTTGAATTTTTTTATTTAAAATGGTAAATTATAATAAATAGAGATTCATTTAAAGGAAATAAATATTATTTAATAATTCATAACATTGATATTTTCTATTGGAATTTTTTTTAAAATTTTAAGAGACTGTTAAATTTTTTTCCAAATTAAATATAAGATAAATATACGACATATATTATGTCAAAATAAAATCCAAAAAGTTATTAAATAAATACTATAATGTGTTTCCATGAAAAAAATTTATGTTTTCAATTTTAAAAAATTTAATTCTATGTTATTTGATTAATTTTATAAACCCTTTATGTTTCCTACAAAACCAATATTATATTTTATGGTTTTAAAATCAATACATTCTAAACATGGAATAGTTACACATAAAAAGTATATTATTTTAATTATTTAGATTATAATCCTTATAAAATAATGAAATCCAGTCATCTTCAGTAGAAACCAGGTGCAAAAACTATGGGATGATTTTATATTAGATTTATTTATGATATAGAGTCCAAAACCGATGTTTATAACTTAATAATGATTTCCCTCTCTTTTTATATATGAAGACACCCAAACCTCACATTCATATTCACTCAAAAACCTTGTAGCATAATTTTAATCTTCCCTTCCCTCACTTTATTACTCCGATGGTTTACCCGATCACTCATGAAGATCCCCTAAAAGTTTAAAAGAACACTCTCTGGGTAAGGGCTTCTCTCTCATTTTCCATTCAATCATCATATTTATATTTATCAACTTGAACCTCAATTTACTATGTTATAAATGATTTATAAATATCCATTTTCTATAAATTTAGTGTTTTAATAACGATATGTCATTTGTCTTCTCTCATTATAAACTTTACCTATGTTGTTACTACGCTGAAGTAAGTGATATTCTCTTTCTCTTCATTATTCAATAACCTTACTGATGACATCAATTTATCTCAGTTATTCTTATTGGGAATGTTTTTATAGTTGCCTATTATTTCCCTTATTATTCTTAGGTAACGAGATACCCCATTGGAAACCATTCACCCTTTGAATAAATTTGTTTGTACACCCATTATTCTATTGATATTATCTTACAATTTTCCATGCCAAACTTTTGTGTAATGAATACACATATCTCTTTCCACTCATGGGTATTCAAATAGTTCTATATATCACTCATTTAATTGGAGGTTACCTTTATATGGACAACTCTCCACAATATTCGGGTTAAATTTATTAAATGTATCCTTATGTTTTAGGATCTATGTTTTACACTAATGTATATATGTGATATAAAAGTAACCGGTGGGACTGAAATTATATACCCCCCAACGCATTGGTTATTGTTTTTATCTAATGACATTCCATCTATGATTAATGGGATGTTTTACTAAGCATGGTATTATTTTTTCATTGCAGATAGCCTGAAAATATGATTATGATATCACATTTTCTATTGTTATACATTCCTATATTGTTTTTATGTTATCTTTTATATCATGACTAATTATTCAATATTTTTATTCTCACCCCTCTTACGTAACCCTGATGTACCTCTTGACTAACATGTATTTATTTACTTTATGATGTTGTTCTTTATTACCATATAGGGATTTATTTCTTAACCCTTTCTAATTTACACCTCAAGGGTATCTAGTATAGTTTAATATGTTTAAATGAACCTAAGGGCATGTTTCAGATTTTTTTAATTGAGATGTTATACCCTTGTTTAATGTAATTATGACTTCAACTAAATTTCCCAATGACACTAGGCCTCATGATCATCTATGGTTGTATTATGTGTATCCTTATTTAATGACTTGTGAATTATGGGTTATTAAATAAACTGTTTATCCTAGTTTGTTTTAGAGAAAAGTCTAGTTATTTTTTTAATAAAGATTATAATTCTCTAGTGAAAGGATTATGTGTAAGAATAGATATATAAAAACACCCATAAATTTTACTAATGTATAGAGTAATTGGATTTCAATAAAATTCACCCCTTTCTGATAATACTACTTGATATGGATATGGAAAAAATGTATCAAGAGTTAATAACCCCAAAATGACACATTTATGTGGACTCGATCATCGCCTAGTGCATGACTAGGATTCATACTCCAAACCTATTTTAATACTCCTGAGGGATATTATTTCGTAAAATCAAAATCTCATTACAAATAATTATTATGGGGATAAAAATTCCCATATAATTTTATGTTATATAATAGGTTGTGAATGAAATAATTTTAAAATTATATTTTTCTAGTTTAAGGAATGAATATAATTTATTATTTATCACTTAAATTATAATTGTTTACAATTTATTTGGATAATAGTATTAAAATTATCATTCTGAAGTCTATTTTTGATGATGTAAAGGATTAGAAATTGAATCAAATAGTGAAATGTTGGATTATCATCCATTTATGAGGATAAAAATTATTATGTAACTTTTGTTCCATAAATTCATTCATATCTTGAAATCATAATATAACCATTAAAATAACACCTCCAAATATTGATTTTCGCTTATTAATGAAGAGAATAAATGGTTAAATTATTTAAACACAATAACATAACTCATACGACATCAACATTTTCTGAATAAAATTACTAGGGAAACATGTGATACTCCTTTTAGTTATATTCAGTCAATTCTTGGTATAGATTGTCTTTCAATATATAGAACCAATGTAAATTGTTGAGAAAAATAAATCACCGTCCATATTTTGAATTACAATCTGATTCTATAAGAGTTCAGGGATAAAGATAAATCTCCTTTAGTATCACCATCAAAATCATGAATATTATTTCACTCATATCAATCATATCATGATCAAATTATTAAGACTAAAGAAAATATCATCATGAATTATGTTTCCATTATAATGCAATTCACTATTGTGTTTCATATAGAATTTAATAGTCTTCCTACAAGTCATCAGGTTAGATTCTCAATCAATATAATACATGGATATTTTCCAAAAATAAAAGACAATATATTGAATTTTTATTGTTAAAATAGAGTATCTAAAGAATAAACTACATTAGAATCTAGATAAAGGGTTTATATTCCTATGTGCATCAACGTGGGGTGCACAGGTTTACTTATTCAAGAATAAATGTGTGTAAATACGATTCTGAATTGATTATCATGGAATCATCATGATCATGATAAAGAATATGTATCCTACTCAATGATTATATGACTTGTTTGATCAGCTATGTGGAGACAATTACTTCTCTATTTTGTATAATCATTCAAGATATTATCGTGTAATGATAAATCAATAGGATATACCTAAGATCAATTTATTTACAAGGTATATGCACTAGAGGTTTATATTATTTCCATTTCGACTCACAAATGCTCTAAAAATATTCATTAACTTTATGAATAATGTCTTTATGACTTTCGCTGAAACAATTTTTTGTAGTCTTTATAGACGATATTCATATATTTCCCAAAATAAAGGAGGAACATGAAGAGAATTAGAATTTTTTATACATGTATATGGGAAAAAAAGAAAAAATATTTTAAAGGTATATTCATTGTGAGTATTTTATAGTGAATATAACATACATTGGAGATGATTTCACCATAAAAATGATTATATATAGATCCTTTAAAAATTGAGGTAATTAAAGAATATCTCATAAAAATATCTCTGATGGAAATCTGTAGTTTACAGGAATTAATAGGGTACTATTGTGTTTTTTTGATATACATATCATGATAAAAAATACCAATAAATATAAACACTAAAAAGGGAATCATGTTTTTATGTAATGTTGAATGCGAGGAGATATTTGAAGAGTTAATTAAGAGGATAATTTCCACACTTGTTCTCACATTACCCACAAGTGGGGAAGGATTTTTAATCAAAAACAATGTTTCCAAAATGGGATGTGGTTTTTTACTCATGTAATTCTAAAATGTGATATTTTATATCAATCACCAATTAAAATTTCATGAGAATTACTACCCAAATATTGATTTAAAATTGTATTTATTGATCATCTCATTGAAGATTTAGTAATATTATCTCTATAGTGGAAGGTATAAAACAAATGTGGACCAAAATAGTCTAAAGTATATATTATAACAAATGTATATTTATATGAGATAATGGAGTTAGTTAGATATAGTCAAGGATTATGATTTTTCAATCCTTTTCCATCATGTGATTGAAAAAATGTTGTAGATGATTTCAATAGAAAAGATCTTCTAACCTTAACCATTATGAGGACAGAAAGGAATCCAATACTTTTGGACACAAAACAGATGGATATGGGAATAATAAATGGATATTCATCATAACTTTCATTAAGAACTAATCAACCATCTTTTCTTGATAAGATCATGTAGGTCTATAAAGATGTTGAGATTCTACAAAAAAAGGCTATGAATATTTCAAAGATTAACTTTTCTATAGATGGAGTTATAATGTTTTGAATATGGATATGTTGCTTATAAAAACCTTAAATATAGTGGGATATTTTAGATTATGTGAATAACTAATACTTTTATAATAATTTTGGAAGAATTAATATATATATATATATATATATATATTTTAAAAAAACTTCTAGTTTGATAACAATAAGAGAGTGATTGTGGAGTTTATATGATGATGTGTGTTATGATAACAAGTCAATGTAAAATGATAGAATTATAATGGTTTGATGAAATAATTTCCCATAATAGTATGGGGATGTGGAACCATAACCATATATTTCATTATAGGACTACCTAGGATACCAAAAGCCAATAATACAATTTGTGTGGTAGTAGATCTCCTTACAAAGACAATGAATATCATAGTTCTTAAGGAATATTTCTCTCTAGAAAAATTCTACATGATATACATTAGATAAGTGGTATTATTGAAAATATTTACACTCTCCATTGTACCAGCTCTAAATCCATGGTTTACCTCCTATTTTTAGAGAATCATATAAAACTGAGCTTCCTTACTTTTTTTCCAGCCTCTAAAATATGGTCTGACTAAATAAACCACTAAATTTTGAGTCGATATGTTAAGATCATGTCCAACGGATTTAAAATGATGTTGGTATCGGCATATACCGCTATTAAATTTCACTTATAACAATAATAACCATTATTACATTCAAATGAAACCTTATGAGGCTCTATTGGGATGAGGTGTTAGATTTTTACATTTAGGAAAAGTTCAAGAGTGGAATTTGAGGGGGCATTATCTTATCCATGAAATAACAGATAAATTTCAATTGATTTAGAGTCATATAAAATATAAATGAAGTAGATATAAAATATATGTTTAAAATAATCAAAATGATTTAGAGATTAAGGTTAGTGATAAATTGTTCCTTCATATGTCACCATGGAATAAAGTCATAATTATTTAGATGAAGAGAAATATTAGGTAGAAATACATCGACCCATTTAAGAACCATTATCATATTAGAGAAATGGCCTCTATACAAACATTCTCACCTAACCTATCACAAGTACATGATGTGTTTAATGTATCACTCTTGAATAAGTATATACTATAACCATCACTTGTATAAATCTACATGTTATACTATTGGAGAATGATCATTCATATGAAGAGAATATTGTTAATATCATATATCATAGAGATAATTTTCTACAAAAGAAGACAAATCACTAGGTCAAACTGGTGTGGTAGAATTTTTTTAAGGAAATGGAATTAGAATTTGAATATTCAATGGAATGGAGGTACCCACATCTGATTTAGTGTAATAAATGAAAATTTGAAGGGAGAAATTTCAAAAGTGGGGATGAATCTAACTAAGCATATTTTAAAAATTAATTTCCCATTTTGAATGAATACATACAATATTATGTACTACATTTATAGAAAACATATACAGTACATTGGTTATTTTGGACCATTACAAGTTATATCCTTTAATATTTAATTTTTTTGAGCATCATAACTATTGATAATATATATTTTAAAGTTACCATTTGATTATTTTAAATATTGAGTTACGATAAATCTTATTGACATATAAAAAGGAAATGATGACATCAACCAGTAAGATTATACCATACAATGCACATTTATAACAACCTTTTTGGGAGATAAAATCACTATGATTTTTCACTAGCCATTCCAAGACAATATTCAACAATGAAATCATGAAAGAATTCATTTTTGTGACAACATAAAACTCATAGAGATCATGGCCCAAACCATGTTCGTTTAACCACTCCAAGAAAATATGACCATTGCATAACATACCCCTAGGTCACTCATTAGTGTGACAAAGGGTTGTGTATATAGACCCCAACAGTATGAATTTATTAATATTTTTTTCTTAATAAAATAAAGATTATATTTACCTATAGTTACAATATAATAATTAAACAATATGTTTTATAAAAATTAGATTCTGATAAAATGAAACAAAAATTGTAGTTTTTAGAAGTTTATAATTTCGATAAAGTCAGTCTATTTTAAGAATTTTGTATATTTTTTAAATAAATGATGTTTAAATAGAATATTACTATTAAATAATATTTATTAAATATAATGGATAATAAAATTTATTAAAGGGAAAATTATTTTTATATGGTTCGGGAAATTGTTGTTATAAAGAAACACAATTTTTCAATAAATGTGGATTTTTAATTTAAAAAGTATAAATTATTATACATAAAGAATTATTTGGAGAAAATAAATATTCTTTTTCAAATAAAAAAATTGAAATTATACAGTAGTTATTTTTTTATAATTATGAAAGATAGTTGGATTTTTGGGTCATAATTAGTAACAGTATAAATATTCGGTATTTATTAAAACATCGTTGAAATACAAAAATTATATAATAAATATTATAAAGATTATCCACGACCAAATTTTTTTTTCTCCATTAAAAAAATGTTTTTTAAGGTTATTTGATTAGTTTTATAAACACCAAATGAATCCTCAAAACCATATATTTCAATTTAATGTTAAAATATAAAATCTTTATAAACATGACTCAACTCCACACCACCAAGGTTATTATTATAATGATTCAATTTAATGGAATTATAAAATAATTAAATCCACTACTATTTTCCATAATACATCTATAAAAACCATATGTTGGTTTGTTCTTTTGATTGATTTATGATATAGACTATAAAACATATGTTTCAGAATTAATAAAGAATTCCCCTTTCATTTTCTAAATAAACCCACAAAAACTCATATTCATATTCAATAAAGACTATTGGAAAATGAGTTTACTCTACCCTTCCCACTAAATATCCCTACCCTGGTTCCATAATTCTCTCAAAAATATCCACATGGTTTTTAGAAGCACACTCTAAAGGTAAGGGATCTCTCTCATCTTTTCTATTAATGAACTTTTATTGGATTTAGCAATTTTAATATCAATTTTTGTTTCATTACCTTATAAAGATCTCTTTACATTAAATTTTATAATATAATAATGAGATATCATTTATACCCTCTTTTTATAACCATTACCTATGTCATTATAATGATGATGTATGGGGTCCTCTCCTTCCCCTATTTTATCAAGCACCTTCATTATAGCTTGCATTTGATTTCAAATTGTTTTAGTTGGGATATTTTTATAGAAACCCAGAATAATATCCATATTATTCTCAATTCATGATATAACCCTTTAACAATTTTTTAACCCACCTATAAACGACTATATACACATGTTATACTGCCAAAATTATGGGAAATATTTCCATGATAAAAATTTATATAGTGAAAATCATTATTTTTTCCCATTCTATGATAATCACATTATTGTAATATTCCTTTATATATGGGATATTTAAATATACATGACTATCCATAATACTGGGGTTAAAATTTAATAAAAAAATCTTTATTCTTTATGATCTATGTGACACACTTATGCATATATATGATATGAATGTTATATGTGGGTCTATAATTATATATCCCCCCAATGCAATGGGTAATGCTTTTATGTCATGATATTCCATGTATATTACAAGGAAGGTTATCCCAATCACACAATAGTATGTTTTCTTAGTGTTTTCCCTTAACTAATGTTTATGATTCCAGGTTTTATGTTGTTTCCACGTTCATATATGGTATATTTTCTATCAAATAATTTCATGCCTCATTGTATAAGATTATGATTATATACCCTCTTATGTTATCATGATATGACTCTTGTCTCACATGGTTTTGTTGATCTTATGTTATGATTTATTTATTCCCTTAATAGGAATTATATATCACTTATTTCTAGTGTATTCCCTTAGCCTACATGATGCCATTTTATAAGATTTACGGAAACTAAGTGAATGTTTCAGTGTTTTTATATAAGGATGGTGTGCCATTTTTTATGTTATTATGGAATGTACATAATTACCAAAATACATTAGTCCTAAACATATTTTTTGGTTCTATTTTTTGTAACTTATTTAATAAATCTTACAATCATTTGTATTACATATATGTTTTATCATGGATTTTAAGGAAAATTTCATGGAAAATGCTTTCTAAAAAAATAACTATAAGATATAGAGAGACAATTCATGAGTATAAGGAAAAAGGTAGAGGTAATTTGTTCTACGTATAATGAAACATTACATGGTTAACAAGGCATGTTTCAGACCATATACCTAATACAATGTGTAATATTGATCATTTATTAGATGGGATAAATCAAATCCATTGAAGGGAACTAGTCTCCAAAACATTCTCATCAGTAGGATATAATATCACATGCTATCAAGATAGAGAAATAATTCTCCATGTATTATTGATTATAAGGAAAATAATAGAAGAAGGGTATGGATAAGAACATCATGAAAGGATAAAGAGAATAGTACAAGGGGTAATTTCAAATATGTGATACTATTGGAGGGAAATACCATTGTAAATGATTGAAAGGGACATGATTTTTCTTTAATATTAATGATAAAGGCAATTATGTTACTGAATGAAAGGGTAATCGAGAATCCATCAGAGTAAAATTATTTAATTGTACTGAGATGGGGTACTATTCCAACAAATGACCTAAAAATCAAAGAAAATATCCAGAGAATAAGCCAAGGGTTGAAGGTTATGATTTTTGAATTACAACATCCATAGAGGAAGTTACTAGTTATGTGGTCAAAGGTAAATTTATCATCCACAATGCATGTAATTTTGTTTTATTTGATTCATGTTTTACCCACTCTTTTTTATCGATATAATTTTCTAAGGGTATCATATCACCACATCAAGGATTATGTTTTCATTTGGAAGTGAGGGATAATAATGGTATAATGATCACATATCAAGTATATTTCCCCTCCCTAATTGTAATTTGTGGGAATTTTCATTCTAAAAATTATTATTCTTTCACTAGTTGAATTTGATTAAAATTTGGTGATGGATTAGTTATCTATGTTTAGATCCCCGTCATTTTTTGATGAGGGGATGTTGTATTGGATATTTTATATTGACGTATGATCTAATATTGGTTGGAGGATGATACTTAACACTGAATTGAAATTACAACCATCATCTGAGATTTACTACCAATTAATGGGGGATATTTATCTCAGATGGTTGGTCAGAAACTCCATATTGAGTATATTCATATTGAATGGGAGTTTTTTGATGTCTTCCTAGAATATTTTCTTATTATTCTTATGAATCATAGAGTTTAGATTTTATTATAACTCAAATAGGGTAATATAACTATTTCAATGACTCCATAATGAATTAACATAATTGAGTTATATTAATTGAATAAATATTTATAGGACGATATATAAAATGGATTGTTATTCTTGAGTTTGTCACCTTTGGGTTAACCAATTCTTATTTAATAAGAAATAATATTCAATGCATATTTTCATTTATTTTAATGAACATAACAATATCATTATTTAGAAAAAGTATCATCTACTTCATATAAATGTTTATTTGTCAATAATGTGGAGATCAATATTTTTCCATGTTTGATCTTTTATTTGGATATCATCATATAAGTGTCAAAGAGGATATTCACAAGAAAACCGTTGGTCTGACATGTGACCATTATGAATTTGTTGTAATACAATTTGGGAAAACTAATTCCCCTTCTATACTCATAGAACTAAAGAATATATAGTTATAAATTACATTAATATGTTTTTGGTTGTCATTATAGATGATATTATAATATATTCTAAGAGAAAGAATGAGAATAATGATAATTTAAATATTATAGTAATGTATCTAAGGAAGGAGATGATAAATTCCAAATTTACCATGTTTTAATTTTGGATACATAAATTTTCTTGATTTGGTCAATATAATTTCTTGTATGATTATATTGGTGGATCCTTTAATTGTAGTAGTTATGGAGGAATAGCCTAGACCAACCACAGAAACCAAGATTATTAGTATTATTAGGTTGTATTGATATTAATGATTCCATTTGATTCATTTCATATGAATATTGAATCAAATAACTATATTGACTCATAAGGGGGTTATGTTCTTGTGGATTGATGAATATAAAGAGAATTTCAAGGAACAGATGAGAATGTAGGTTGGTGGACCTATTCTCCTACAAACCTAATTAGGAATAGGGTTGGTGATCTATATTTTTTCATAAAATTATGTAATGGGATATTTCCATATTCAAAAAGACATGGGGATAGCATATAACTATCTCAAATTAAAATAGCATGAGAAAAATTAAACAAATTGTGATTTGGAACTAGGAGTAGTGATATTTTCATTAAATATTTGGAGGAATTTCCTGAATGGTGAAATGTGTGATATATATATATATAGATCATGAAATCATGATGTATAAATTTACACATAAAGGGTTGAATATGTTCCAGAGAATATTGTTGGAGTTAATTAATGATTATGACCTCTTAGTATATTACAACATTGAGAAAAAGAGCAAGGGAGATGGTGATCGAATTCGAAAATAAAATGAATGTTTTCCTATCATGAGTATTGAAAGAGATAAAATATTTTTGTATTATTACAATGGAACATGAAATATTTAGGAAGGGGTGAAAATATTATCTTTCACAGATGACTATTCAACAATCCCTCTAATAGTGGATTAATAAGGTGAAAAATAATGATGAAACAATATATAATAAGTTCAGTAATGTTCCTATGTTCCAAAAATGAACATACTAGAATGATAAGGTTCAATATCAAGGTATGTGTTCCATCAATTATATAATTAAATAAAAATATTTCTGATGAACCTCATAATTCACCATTGATTATTCATCGAAGAAGTATATAGATTTTTTGAGATCAAAAATATTATATGATGTGGGATAATGTACATATAGATATTGATGTTTGTGTATCCATATTTTGGTTGTTTCAAAACCTTCATGATGAGAAAAAAATATAAGGGGTTGAAACAACCATTACTCATACAAAAATGGAAATGAAAAAAAGATTATAGTGTATTTTTTCATTAGACTTCCCATAACATCTGAAGGAAATAACGATATTTGTTTTTTAGTTGATCACTATATAAAATCAGTGAGTTTTATTTTAATTAGATAATATGTATATCTATTGATCATATTTATTTATTATATGTTAAGGATAATTTGAGATATCATTGATTAATACTCTCAATCATATATGGTCTGGATTAGAGGTTTACATTGATGTTCTAGAGAATTCTTCAAGAGACACTATATATGTTTTCATTCAATATTGTTTATCATACCTTGATAGATCGTATGTTTGATAGGCCCACTAAATCTCATGAAAACATAATGAGTTCTTCTTTATGGACTTCAAATGAGGTCGGGATCATCACATTCTTTTGTTATAATATATATACAATAATATATTTTCCTTTGGAATTAAAATAAATAAATTTGAATCTATATATGGTACAATGTCAAAAACTCGAATATAAGGGGTATAAGTTATAAGAACAAAGTTATTGGGACCTGATCTAGATGATAAAATTATAGACAGGGTTAGATAGATTTAATATTGCATAAAGGAATCTCAAAGGCAACAAATTTTTTCGATGGAAAATCATTAGTGAGATATAGATTTTGAAGTTGGTGGCAAGATACATATATGAATATCTACATTGAATATGTTATGAAAATTGTAAATAAGGGAAAACTAAGGCACAAATATGCCAGTCCTTCAAAAAATATTTATGTCATTTATATGGTATCTTATCACATGAAGCTTGCACTGAATCTCTCTTGGGATAATGATGTATTCCATGTATCTCGAACGAAGATGTACATACCTCATACTTCACATATACTAAACATAGATGTCATACCATATTAGAAAAATTTATCTTATTAGAAATAATAAGTGGAGATTTTAGATCATAGATAGAATATTCTATGAAATATGACCACTTACCTGGTAAATATTTTCTGAAAAACCCATATATTAGAGGAAGCTATGTTTGAACTGGAGGTTGTGATGAGAAAAAAGTATCACCAATTGTTTGTATAGAAGTGACATAATTTCAAGGGATAAAATATTATAAGGTTGTATAATGTAGAACCTTTGTATTTTATGATACATTTACCTTCAATTTAATTTAAATATTTGGGTAACATGCTTTACACACAACATAGGTTTAAATTAACTGTGAAATTCTATTGAAATGTTTTTAAAAAAATGTGATAATTATTACCTAACCATCGTATTCGTCAGTGTGAATAGGGTTAACACATTTCAAAAATTATTTAGTATTTCTTACTATACAAATGTAATTAATAATCCATAATAGATAAGTTGTAAAATTGTACTAAATTTTTTTTAAACTTCAAATATATGTTTTCTTTGAAATTTTTATTAATGATTGCATTGATATCAAAATTAATTTTTTCATATTTATGAATTTATTTTAAAAAAAAAGAAATAATTTTTAAATCAACACATCAAAATTACATTAAGGTGATTTTTTGGGAATTTCAAAAAATAAGATGATTTTTGGGAGAAAATTTGAAAATACTAATTTTTAAAAGAAACATTCACTTTATTTATAGTATATAAAAAACCTGTTTTTATTAGATGAGTTTCAAAGCGTAATTCTATTTATTTTTTAAAAAAATTCCATTTATTCAATTTTTATATGTATTATACATTATATTTTTATAAAAATACATTTAGAAGTAAAATTGTATTTTTCAAAAAGAATAATTTTTCCTTGTATTTTTTTATTAAATTTATTTATTAAATTAATAGGGATGGATTCCTGAATAATTTATTCTACATTTTGAAACTACATATAAATATTTAGTAATGAGGTAAATTATATTTTTGAAATTATGAATAGTAACTATAGTAAAAATATTACTTCCTCATTAAAAAGGTATAATTGGTAAATGCGCGTTAAAAATAAGTTATAATACAAAAAATTTTCATATTAATTATTATTGTAAAAGTGTATTTAAACCCTTATCACCAGAGTCACCAAATTTAATTTTTTATAAGACACTTCTTAGTGAATTCAACTTAATAATATTTTAATACTTTTAGAAATTCATAGTGTGTCTCTCCACCTACTTATAAAAGGAAACCCCTACTCTTTCTTCATTACACCACCATGACACATATAGCTTGAAATAAACCTAGAAAATTACAATTTCAAATTTATTTTCCATAATTTAGAGTTTAGGATGTTCCAATTAGTCATTTATATGGATCCTTAAGAGGATATATAAGGTATCACTTTAATTTAAGAGGTATTCATCATAACCAAACACTTTGAATTTTATTCTTCTTTTACAACCATTTTTTTTTCATAACCATTCTAATATAATATCCCATGTATCTCCCATTTACCAAGATTTTATTTAATTTAGGGAATAATATTTACTCATCTCCTTCTCTATCAAATGTGAAACAAATCCATCGCTTGTGTGTTTGGTGGATGAACACCTCATGAACTGATGCAATTTATTTTCAATTCCCACCTCCCATT
This sequence comes from Viscum album, assembly GCA_963277665.1. Taxonomy (NCBI): domain Eukaryota; kingdom Viridiplantae; phylum Streptophyta; class Magnoliopsida; order Santalales; family Viscaceae; genus Viscum; species Viscum album. The sequence continues at coordinate 896,241,612 of OY728143.1, read as the reverse complement.
TCAATTCATGATGATGGAAATAATGAATAAATATATTATAATTATAAAATAATTATTATTTTTGAAATTTTATATATCATTTTCCTTGTAACTCTTCCACTCACTAAAAAATTATAACATCACATATAAGTACATGTGGACTAACTCCTCCACGAATCACTGTGATTAAATTAACATATACACATTCCATTGATGATTATAAATATTTATATAATGAATATATATAATATTAATATAGAAATTTAAATTTATATGGTGATATACCTATTATGATGGTATATGGACTGAAACAATTAAACCCAAATTTATATTAAAAAATAGTTAAAGCATTTGGATGAAAATATTTATTAGGAATTATTTATTAAATCAAGGTTTAAATTATGTAATTGGATAATATTGGATATTATATGTAAATATATAGTCAATTTATTGATTTATAATATATTTAAATTTATTATATATGATGTTAAAATCTCATAAAATATATTTCAATCATTATGAAATAGTATATTTCAAAATCGTATCCATATTTATGATTTTTTGTGTAGAAGTTTCTACTGTGGAAATTATATGAACATTATATATTAAACCCCATATAATTTATTATCCCATACTAATTCATATAAATTATAAATTTTTCATCTTTTTAAGAACTCAAGATCTCAAATAAATGTATTTATGGAAAAAGATTTTTTTTTATTTTCTGCAGAATATTTTTCCACAATTTCTATATTTTCTTTTAAATGTTTTCAAGAATTTATTATTATTATTTAATTATTTATTAAATTATTATTTTTACATGTTTTAATTTCTATAAAAAGGTTGAAATGTAATATTCTTTTTATTTTATGAATTATTATATTTTAAACATAGGTTTAAAAAGAATCCTCCTTTTAGTCCTTACTATACAAACAGATTTTCCTTCCATAATGTCATTCTTTAACCTGAATCTTCCATTACATAGTTCATGGTTCCTTCCAAGGAATTATTCCTTATAATATTTTGAAAGAAATATATTTTAAATAATATTTTTTAAAACAAAAATGGTATTTTCTTCAATATATGTTATACTGACATAATTTTATCTATTTGGGCACTCTTTGATGAATCAAATGATTTAAGTAGCTTATACTCCAATGATAACATCCACCATATTTATTTATTTATTTACTGATCATTTTGACTGGGGAAAGTATTGACACGATGTATTGTACTTTATCAAATATGAACTATTATTGATTCTTAAAGTATATTGATTATTTTTTATTATTTATTAATATTATTGATCCATTATACTTGTTATGTTATTATCCCCCATTATTACACAGACCATTGACACATCAGTTGGTATCATGAGACATGATTATTTGTGTATTTGGATAAGGTCTTTCCCATTTTGGTAAGATGACTTAGAATGGGGAATAAACAGTATGTTTAAGATGTATGACATTATGTATTCCAGCATTATAAAATAATTTATTAATATCTATTTGATTATTTAAATATTTTTGTCTTCCACTGATATATTTCTATCTCATATGATTATTTATATGGGATTATTTGATCATCATTTATTTCTTCCATATTATTAAAATCCTTATTTATTATCTAACATTTTCCACTATAAATTGTCCCCAAGTGAGCATATAGGATCACCATTTTTATTTAATTTCTATTCCTCGGGATGAGAGTAGGTTTACTATAAATGTTATGCACGGATATGCTAAAGATAATAATAATTTTATCAAAAAAATATTATGTAGTAATTTATTTTTTCAAATGTAATGTGTTAGTCAATATATTTTCTAGTACTATTGTTATAATGTAACCACCATCATTGGGCTACTATGGTTAGGGTTGGTACATTACGTGACTTTTTTAAAGTATATTTCTCATTATACTTCCTCAAAATATATTTTATAAATCATAAATTTTTTAATCTAGTATCATTAATATTTTTATATGTTATTATAATTATGGTAAATCTTTTTTCCACCTCATTTCTATCAAATGGGAAATAAAAGTATAGCTCGTTCATACATGCAGACTATCACCTCTATGTAGTGATATAATTCATTCTCATTCTCAAGCTCTCATAGTTGGTAATTATGATGGATTTATTGGTTATATATTATATTTATTACATAATTATGTTTCTGTTATTATAATACCATATCTACCATATCAATTTCCAATCCACTATAAAATGATAATGTTTCTCATACAAACATGTGGACTACCACCTCCACAAAGCGATATGATTTGTTTTTAATTTCTAATATACATGAATGGTAATAAGGATATATTAAACAAATATATGTGATATATAATAGGTAATAGTTATTATATAATGATGATTTATTAATTTATTTTCTTTTGTTCTATATATCAAAAAATGTAAACAACACTCGTGCGGACATATAATCATCTCCACGAAGTGATGTAGTTAATTTTATAAAAAAAAATTAATGATAGGTTATTTAAATATATAAAATAAAAAAAATTATTATATTATTGAGATTATTTATATTATGAAACTATGAACAGTAAGCATGTTTCAGAATCATCAAACCAAAATGCACATGGAAAATGAACTTGTTTTCGCATAAATGATCATTTTAATGATTAAATTTTCTAATAAAATGTTGGTAAGAAATTCTATAAGAATTATTCATAGTATTTTATGTATAATTATAGTTATATTATAATATTATAATTATATTATATTTATTTTATATGTGTTTTGAACAAATATGACATAGGATGAGACTTAATGGAAGGGATTTATGTTACTATTTTATTTCTTTTCAGGGTTGTCTATGATAAATTTTAAATAAGGGAATTATAAGGTTTATATCCTTTAAACGATTTATATTTTATTATATCTATTTATTTATATAATTTTAATTTAATAATACCATTTTCCTCTCTTTGGATCTAAAAATTATGAAGGAATTGATTTTAATAAAAACATACCATATTTCATTATTTATTGATAAAATTTTTCTTCAATGTCCATTTACTTTAAAATTGATTAAAGAATATAATTTTCTATCATACATTGATTTTATCAATTCATTGAAATTTTTTTTGAATTTACATTCATTATTATAAGAAAATAATTTTTAAAAAGTTTTCAAAACAGGTTGGTTCGATCTTTTAATAAAATAAATGTGAAAATCATGTTTGTTGTAACATTTACTATATATAAGTATTTTCAAACCATCATAGTTATACATTTTATTGTATATTATACTAAAATATTCCATTTTTTTATTCAAAGAAAAAATTACCAGTTTTTTGAAAATCTTTAGTTAAAATTTTCTTTAATGAAAAATATATTTTTGCCACATTTTCACTAAATGGATAGAATGATATTTTAAATTTACTTTCAATATATATTAACATACATTAACGATTTTATGATTTTCAAGGGATATTGTATTTTGAAACTAACTAATTTATTTCTATATATGTTTTATGATAATTATGATTTAATGGTGATTCTATAATACCAGTTCATTTCCCCTAGATAATTATGTTATGATGAAATATTTGTGAAACCTGTTTCTTTTTCACATTTTAGGCCACGATGAAATGATTAAATATCTATGAAAACCATATCGTTAATATATTATTTCTATAATGAATTTAGTTTATTTTATGATATTGTGGAATGAATATGTATGGTTTTCGTTATATAAAAAGTTGGTCTATTAATTCCCAAAACTACATTGGGTAATATTAAATAAATATCTCTTGATTTGGTGATACTAACGGAGGACATGATATTGAATATATAAGTTCACATATTTATGAATGAGTATGATTTATACTCTCTATTCTGAAAATATTGTGTATGTACATTATTTTGAAAAACTATTTTAACATTTTAATGGGTGAGTATGATTATACCTATCTATGATCACAAGATTTTATATGGAAATGATTTAAGGTAGTTATATTCAAAATATTGTTATTTACTATTATTATGATTAAAAATGCATATGTTATGACTATCTAATGATAATTTTTTATTTTACACCCTAATTAATCATGATTCTGGATATGACTTGAATTTTTAGATTATATTCTATGATTTTCTATGTATGAATCTTTTACAATGAGAACAATCACTTGATTACATATTCCGTCCCTTGTTTTTTTGAGGAATGGTTTTATGTTTTATATTTCTAAAAGGTTTCTAATATGGATAAAATTGTGGGATATATACTTTATTATTTAATAAATATTTTTTATGTATCTATTCTCCAAACATAATAAACCCGTTTTCCCTTATGCATGTTTAATTGTGATATATATTAAATAATCATCTATTCTTTCATGAAATATTGTAAAATGATGTCTTGGTGAGGAACTAATTTTGATCACACTAACTAAATGGGAGATCGGGGATAGGTTCACCAACTACCGATGGATATGTCGAAGAAGATCCATGTTTGAAACATATACCTTCCAATATGTTTTTTAACAAATTTTATAATTTATAACATGTATATATTAGATCTTATTTTTGATCATATATCTTATTTCGGATAAAAGAGGGTATAACCTATGAATTGAAAGTATATAAAATTATATCCTTTATACTAGTTTTCAAATATTCATATAAAACTATTTGTTTTTTATTTGATTTTGTTTTTTTAATATATTTTTTTGTATACCTTGGTTTTGTTTTTAACTTACAAGAGTTTAATTTCTATTTATATTTTTAATTTTTTGTAATATGATGTGATTAGATTGTGTGATTTATGAAAAATATTCAATTTTTAGAGGAATAATTGTAAGTAGGATTATTAAACAAATTCAAATCTCCATCTTGATGCTGAAAAAAAATTAATATCCATGAAAACACATAGTGTCAGATCATGTATCTATGTCTATTTTCTCATAGACTTGGTATCAGATCCATCCTCTTGATCTTTTTTCTGATGCATTTTTTATTAGTTAATTGTCTCTTTATTTTAACTCATGATATTATTGATATTTAGTATACTTACATTATTTTTTTTAAATAGGAATGATATTTTCCTATTGTTTTTTATACCAAACAGATTATTTTAGAATTTGAATATGAGAGGTCCTTCTATTTTTTATGTAGCCCACTATAAATAATAGGTAATTATATAAAATATTATTTTATCAGAATTGGGGTTGATCAATTTTTAACTCAGACTAAATATTATAAGATTCCAAAAAAATTATGATTTTATTCATGATGATGCATTTTAGTATTAAGAATATTATAAGGTCTAAAATATTTTTCATTTTTCTATAATGATGAATATTTTTACTTTAATATCTTATTATTAGACTATAAATTATATATTTAGAAAATTTTAAATTAAAAATGTTAAAATATAAAATCTAATATATACAATAAGATCTATTTTGATGGAATAATATCAAGTATTTTAGTTTCTATTGGGAGAATTTGTTAGGCTGATGCCCCAAATTTTAATAACTGTAGTTAGTTGGATACATTATCTTGTGGAATATGAAATTATAGACGAACATATTTTTTATAATATCATCATATTATTTTTGAAGAAATGAAAAAAATTACTATCTATATATGACATAGGAAATAATTTTAAGCTTAGTTTGGAAGATCATATTGGAACAATTATATTGTATGAGAATAATAAAAAATAGATATGCTGAGAAAGATAAAAAGAATAATGGTAGCGTTGTGTTTGATTTAACATCTTGTGATTTCACTTTCAAAGTTAATATTTCTAATACTAGTGTTTCTACTCAGAGTAATAAAAATAAATATTCGGATTATAGTATAATGAAAATTAATGAATCATATCATTCTCAATTTTTAAGTCATATAAATTACATCATTGAAAATAAGGACATCAATAAATATCAATAGAAATATATAAAATAGAAATATAGCAATAAATATTTGTGTAGATATACATATTATGAGTGAATTAAATAGGTTATTATGATACTATATTGTACAAAGCTGAACTATAAGTAAAAAAATATATAAGAACATTAAAAAGTAAAAGGAAGAAGGTGTTGAAGGTAATGGACACTTGGACAGTAACTGAAGCCTATTTTTTCCTACATATGCACAGCTAATATACTATAAGTGGATTTATTTTTTAGTTTCAAAACCTATTTATATTTTTCTCCAAATTATTTTTAAAAACATTGAATGATAACACTATCACATCAACTAAAAAAATAATAGAGTATAATTAATATTCATGGTTGAAACTAAAACTGTTATAACTTTATCATCACCAAAAAAATTATAAGAAAAAAGGAAATATAAAAAAGAATATAAATGTTAAGAAAATTATAAATAATGAAATATGTAATTGTATTAAATAAATATGACACCACTTGAAGGATATTATAAAATTACACGTTTACCCAAAGTGAAAGGAGAATATTTAAACATGATTCATGTTATCCCCATTACAAACATAGAATAAAATAAAATTTTACCCATTCAATAGATATCATTTTATTTATATTACTTGGAATCATTCGAATATAAACCCATCTGAAGGGATATTGTATCATCCACACTCAGAAGACATCAATTACATTGATCAGAAGTAGTGAAATTCTACAGCAATGAAGCTCGTGATCTTAATGGTTAGAAAGAAAACCCTATCTTCCCCATGAAATCCTATGATCTTAAATGATTCAAAACATAACAGTTAAAATTCAATTTCAAAAACATTTTCATTGAAAAACATTACAACGTTTTAACTATTGAAAATACACACAGAATGAAAATTATTACACTAATAATAAGATCATGGAACAATAATTAGTTGAAAACATCAAAACAACCAGTGAGTTTTATAATTCTTGATATTAATGATTTATTATTAATTATTCAATGATGTGGAAATATTTATATTGAATAATTTGATGTTCAGAATCCAAATTTTTTTAGATCGATTGAATCTCCATCAAAAGAAGATTTATCAAATTCTAGTGAACTCATCATAGATTCATATCATCCAATGTCTATGAATGTAAAGTGTTCACCTTAAATAGTAATAAAAATATAAAATAAATTGATTTGAAGGAATTTGAATAAATTATTCTTGTTTACTCTACAAAAATTAAGGATTTGGGTGTTTGAATCATCATTGTAATACAAAATATTATTTTTAATCCCCTTCTATTTTACATTCAGAAGTTAAACCACAATAATAAAAAATTATCATACTAGAAGCTAGTGTGACAGAATATATTCTTTTGGTAAATGAGGAATAACCTTCCTTTTTACATAAGAAATACATTATACTTTGAAATCATCCCCTAGTTAAAATCATAAGTGATATATATCAATCGATTAAAACTAGTACATCGTTGTAAGTTAAATATCTACATCATGAATTCTTATCCCGATTATAACTTAAAATTCAAGATTATTCCTTGGATAATCAAATTTGAAAATTTTTTATGTCTGAAACTATTAATCATTATGAATGTAATATGGGTTTTACTATGGATAAAACGAATCCTAGGAATTACATAAAAATACATCCGATTATTTCACAAGTGTATTCTTCATATCACATTAAAATCACTTCTCATAGCCTAAAGGTTTAGTGTCTTTAGAGATTTGATGCATAAAAAAATTATTTACAACATTTTCAGAATACCCCAAAAATAATCATCTCACACGACACCCTTTTAGAAACATAATAAATAATAAATTTTGTTATAAACTTTGGAATGGAATGAAATGAAAGGGTGATCTTATATTATTTGTAATGGTATATATGAGAGATAATAATCAATGATTACAAGTGAGAATGAGAAGATCATGTGGGTAGGAGAACATATCAATATATCTTTTCATAACGTAAAATAATTAAAAACTCAATAACATAAATTTCCAAAATCATGAATCATGGAATATGTCTTTTGAATTACATAATATATGAGTAATAAGATTGTCAAAATATTTTTTGTTTGTCTTGATATTCCAAAAAATAGCATATTTATAAAAATGTGACTTAAAAAAATTAAATAATAACATCTTTCATGGATAACCACCTATACATTCATATAATAATTGAAAAATCTAACCATATACAAATAACATATAAGACTTGGTCTTACCAACCATATTCCATAACCTTTTATATTATGAATAACCACCCATGTTCAATCCTGATCCCATGAGATATATAGAATTACTCAATAAATTTGAGGGATAAATTAGACCTATCAGTTGAATAATTATAAATGGTACATTTTACCCATAATAAATTGAAAACATTTTTAATTACATCATTGACTAATTAAGACAAGAAAAATAAATGGGTTCTATATTGGTTTCCACAAAACCTGATCATAAGTTATCCACAGGAATAAGGTGGATAGTATAATTAGGAAATATTCAAAATAGTGCGTGAAAATAATTATAGTTTATTAACATAGATAAAAATTCATTAGAAGAATATTATAAAATTTCATTGAAATAAAAGAAAAAATATCATTTATTTTTATAAAAAAATTAGAAATAATATATTTTGTTAAAAAATAATGATAAGATTTAATTTCTGGAAAGCACGGTATATTCTAATGGAAGATTCATAATGAAATATAGATATATCTATGATAAAATGTATTCATGTGGAATTAATTAAAAAAGAAGATTATTTACACACATTTCAAAAAATGTAAATCACTATAGTGTTACTCATGCGGAAAATGAAAAAATATCTTATATTCCTTATTTTAAAAATAAAATCAGTGTCATTAAAAAATAAAAATATGAAATAATTTAATTATACAAACTTTACTTTACAAATAAATATATAAAAAATTGATATGGTAGAGATAGATTCCTGAAAAAAATAGTAATGAACCAACCCTTGTCAACTAAACAAGCCATCCAAACTGACTCGTCACATAATATGGGTAAAATTGGTAAATTAAAACCAACACTGAATATAAAAAAAGTCATATAACTAGTGTATAAATAGGAAATAGAGAAGATACCACAAATATATTTAATACAAGGAAAAAAAGGTTAAACCAGAATGTATGTCAAGTCTACATGTTACCAACAGTCAGCTCCAGACCAACCCGAACTAAAAAAAGCAGTAACCAGGGAAATAATAATACTATAAGTTGATATTACCTTTACCTAAATCATGATATAATTCATATAAAAAACAAATTCAAAAGTAGGATTTACTATCCCAGGTAAAAAAAGAACAAGACCTTTTTCATATTTGTTAATATTTGTGGATTAAATATTAATTTTACATTGAAGGGAACGCTATGTTCGATGGCGTACCTAATAGACAACAATGGATTTCTTTGAAATCTTACGTTGCAAACAATATTGGGTCAAAATGAAAAATCATAATATAATATTATTTTAAATATTTGTTAATGCCTAGTCATTGTAATGGAGGGAATGAACAGAATTAACAAAAAAATGATTATATATATTTGTTAAATGTTTTTACATTTATCCAATAAATGTTAGAGGATTCAAATAGGAATAGAATTCGATTTTAAGAATAAATACTCTAGTATTCACAAAAAGGTCGATTTACCACCTTTTGATGGATAACCCTCTTTAATTTTAGTATTGGTCACTTTTAATCATTTTATTTGACTAAGTAAAATTCTTATTTAGAATCAGGACACCAAAATTTACTTTAGGTAAGGTTTTTGGTATTTTTCTAATAAAATATATTTTTTAATGAATAGTGGAAAATATTGTATTTTAACTCAAATATTCTTTTGAATCTAATTTATTAATAGTGTTAGATTAACTTTTTAATTGGTTCTAAAGTGTAATTAGAATATATTTTTACCATTTAATCCAATTGTGGTCATTGGAATTAATTTTACTTTGAAATTGGACATAAATAAGTGTCAATCTTTTGATAGATATTATTTTTTAAAAACACGCTATTTGTTTTGACAATGGGAATTAATTTGAAATTAATTAATGCAACTTCTATTTTTTGAATTTTTTAAAATATTCATCATTTTCAAATTCGGAATATCAAATATATATTGGGCTAAATTTTTGGTATGTTTTTTGTAAAACATCCATTTTATGAATAGTGAAACCACTAAGTAGTAGTTAAAAAACGGTCTATTTCATTTAAATGAAATTTTAATGCTTCTGTGAATTGAATTTCAAAAATCTAACCAACATGGTTTTTATTATTATGTAAAATATGGTTCAATAAGATGAAAACAATTTTTGGTGAATAGTAACTTTTGACTCTTATTTATTGCGGTTAATGTTAAATTGGGTAATTCAAGGTAAAAGGAATATTATAAAAATACAAAATTACCTTACCACTTGTCCTAGCCTTATTAGATGAGTCATAGAGGACCATGGTAATCCTTGGGTCTATTTTGGACACCATGGAGTCACATGATAGTGATAATGACACTTTAGATTAATTAATCTAAAGTAAAGACATAAATGAAAAAAACAAATATATGTTAATAAAGTAATTTTTACATGGGGTTATATAAGTTATCCTTTAAACTATAAATATTCCTTGGAAGGATAAAAATATTTCATACATAATGGTAGTTTTTTATAGTTTTTATAAATCATTTAAATAAAATTAATTATGAAACAACAATGATGCAGTATTTACCTCATTAATAAATGATTTAAATAAATAAGATTACAAATATTACAATAACATCCAAAACCTGTCAATTCTTATTGGGTGAATTTATTTCGACCATTATTAATCTTTTCTTATACTTTAATTAGTTTTGGACTTTTAGTAACCAAAAATCATTATATAATAATATAATACATTCACACTTTCCTAAGGATCCCCTCCTGCCCCTTATAAAAATTCATCACTTTTAACCCATTCCTCACAACTCTCAAGCCCCTTGGATCATCAAAACCCTTCTCAAATAAGATCTCAATATCCCTATATTCTTCTTATAAGCCATAACTTAAGCCTAAGTCACTTCAAGAATCCCTTTTGGTTCAAACCAAAGGGAGTTACCCGAATTAAAGGTAATGGTTTCTTTTAAATTATTTTATTTTCTTTGATTTCTCCAACCCATAAAATATTTATTTTATTTTATTTTATAACAACTCCAGTATCCTAAATATACTATGATGATTTTATGATAAGGATTCTAACTAGACATACACACAGCTTCATCTAATGTGTAATGAACATATTGTTTCTGTGGACGACAAACTACTGCCTCAAGAAATAATGATTATTCAAATATCTCTTACAACATCTCATGGTGGCCATTATGATGGAACAATATTTACATATGATATATATATATATATATATAATGTTTTTTTCATTATTATTTTGTATTTTTTCATTTATCGCATACCTTTATGGTTTCCATAATGGGTAAACATGATAATTTTGTTGGAGAAAGTGCGGACTACCGCCCCCTCAAAGTGATATGAATCGCTCATTCCATGAATGGGACGTATAAAGGATAGATTTAATGAAATTATATATATGATATTATACTGTAGTTATAATATTCCTATGTATCACTATGTTTTAATTCCATAAATATTAAATTCAAATGAATGTTGTGTTCATCCGTACGTACGTCTTACCGTCTCAATGAATGGTACATTTCATTTCTTACCTCTAAATGTTATGTAAAATTATAAATACATATATATACCAGATATATATGATATATATGATATCTAAATCATGAATATCATTCTGGTGATAACATACTCTTGACTACATGGATAACTTGTAATTATAAGGTGCTCGTTTTTTACTCAAGTACCAAATATTGACAAAATGACCATTATAAATATAAATAATTATATAAGGTTTATAACAAGGAAATAAGTGATATAAAAGGAATAATAAAATTGAAAAATGTTCTTAACCATTTAAAAATTAACTTATGTTTATTATTTAGGAATAATAAGGAACAACCAAGTCAATTCGTACATGAGGTAAGGTATTTCTTATCTCACTTTCAATTCCGTGATATTTCCTTTGTTCGCCACTTATTTATTGCATGTGGTATCATGGGTACTGCCATTTGATATATATTATCATTATTCTCTTTATATTCTTGGTAATTTGTGATTCATTTTGTGGTTATTAACTATTGTTCATATGACTCAATTGATTACAACATGGTATGGGGTTTTCATCTCAGTTTTTATTTCCGAATGATTCGTGCTATATATCCACTATTTCCTTTTGTGTGGTTTATGTACTTCCCCTGATTGAATTAATTGTGTAATATACATAAATTCATGGTTATTTTCATCTTCATTTTATGATCTGTCTTTCATGGGGTGTATGTTATGTAAGTCACCAAATCAGTAAGGGAACATTTCACCCTCCTCTTTTTAAAAAGAATTCTTTTTATTGTGACTTTTAATTTACAACTTCTTATGTTGGGATATGTTCTTATATATACTTATTACTATAAATTTTATGTCCATGTTATGAGATACAATTTTCTATCTCATCAATTCATTTTCTAAATTTTAAAGTGACATCGTTAGGCTGTCAAATTTCATTAAGGGAACTTCTTCACCGAATTTCAATTCTTTGGGTTAAACTTATACTTCGTGATTATGTCATTATAAGAATATTTGGGACTAACTGATGATTGTTTCACACTTAATATCCAATTATATTTAGTGTATTGTTATTTTTCAAATGTTATTGTGTAATTGATTAATCCTTAATCTAAGGATAGAGTTTTTATAAGGGATTTCGTCTCAATTTAAATTACATTGAGACTTCATTTTTGTTATGCAACAATTCAATCTTATGTTGTGTATATACAATAATTTGGAATATTATATCATGAATCCTAGTATTCTCATAAGATTATAATTTTTTGATTAAAATATATTCTTCAATTATTTTTATTTAAGTGTCTCTCATTTTGTTAAAAATTCTTTATCTAAAAAACCATTTTAAACGATTTAAAGATTTATTCTACTAAATATTTATCATTAATTCCATTTTTTAAAAATGTTTTTTAAGATTTATTTTAATGAACATTAATATTTTCAAATTATAATTCATTTAAAAGCTTCAAAGTGGTATGGGAAACTTTGATTCAAAAATATTTTATTCAATATTTTAAATGGTTTTGAAAATGGATTGATAAAGTATTGTTTATTTCAATATATTTAATTGATATATTATGATTGTATTGTTGAAATGTATCTCTCCTTTTTGCTTGTGTTATGTGTTCTAATTATGTATGGTTATTGGACATTTTTTACATATACGGGTGGTTCTGTGAAAAACATATGGTGGGTGAGCCCGAGATAGCTCTCCAATGAATTGGGTAACGTGACGGAGGTAAACATTAATGTTTCTCCTAAGATATTTAGGTAATATACTTTGATGGGTATTCCAAATGTGACTCGCTATGTATATGTGATAGCTACAAGGTATGTATGTTATGAATTCCATAAGTTATCCTTATGATTTATGAATTCTATGTGTTATTCATAAATCTTAATATTTCATAAGGTATATTATGATTGAAAAATATGGTTTCATTGATTTGTATTTATTGATTGTCTAATGTTTTCATTACTTATTTTATAAAACATAATGAGCTTTTTATGATAATCCTATGTTATTGAATTGTTTTCCAAAAGACTTAAAGATGAATAGGTTCAAGGATGAGATCGAGGAAAAGTATTTCCATCTAAAACAACGAAATAGACATATTTCTTTTTAAGAGTTTTTATTTTATGAAAAATGGACACTGAGTAGTAGTGCTTACATGTAATATTCAAGTTTTTATTTAATAGTTATTGAATAATTCTCTAAAACTATAAACCTGAAAAGGTCCTCAATGTGAAATATTGAAATAATTCAATATTATGTAATTTTTAAGGTTGGGTCCGTAAAGATGGTATCAGAAGTCGATTTAGAAAAAAATAGGGATTCAGAGTTATTGTTAGACACAATGTTAGTCCCTATGCCTATTATATCAGTTAAATACTTGTTTTATATCTTTTCCAGATCAAGGAAAGAATGTTACAAATTGAAGGATGAGGATCTCAAACAACCTTCCTTTCTCTTCCTGATGACTTTCTTGCAATAATTATTGTGAATTCATGTTCGGATGATTGTAAAACTTTTTCTATAATACAACCAACTGGAAAGATAATTTTTGAGGTATCAAACACCTCCACTATACCTAGTTATTATCGTAGATCATCAGTTGTATTTAAAAAAAATCCAATTTTCACCATATTCTCATATTTTCAAGAAAGGTAAATATTATCAAGGAATTTTCAAACATTTTACCATCTCACCAGATTTTGAAGAATATTTTGATTTAAAAAATGGTGATGAGGAAGGATAACCTTGAGCAACCTATTTATATTTACTTTTACAATATAGTCTCTCAGTACGTACCTACGATATTTTAAAAGGACTATTATTTGAATGTTTTAACTCAAATTCGGTCCGACTATTTTATAGAAATAACGTTTTATCAGATGTTTTGAAATTATATGTCATACATGATTATTTTTGAAAACTGTTTTTCTGTGAACACCCATATGAACCATGTAGTACAATGTGTATTTGGATAAAAGATGAAAATTATTATTAAGTATATCTAAATCATATTTCAAATTCATGGACCATCTACTTACATGAACAAGATGACGATGAAACCATGTGGACTCCATGATCAATGTATGATGTTCTTTATTTTGGGGATCATTTTATTTTATCATATGGTAGTGAAATAAAACAATGACAATATATATAAGACTTCAAGAATAAAGATGTTGAGATCATAATTAATTGGGATAAAAATGGGAGGTATAATGAAACCATTGAGGTTAATACATGTTAGGGTTATTTTTGAGTTTTATAAAAAAGACAACCTGCATACTGTGTTACAACCCATCACATCGGACAAAGCTGCTCGAATTGAACCCACAACCAAAGTACGATTGGGATTTATCACATATCAATAGACAATGTGAAGTCCCTGGTTAGTATGACTTATCCTTTTTATTTAAATGATTTTCTTGATCATTAATATTTTGATTTGGGATCTTATGTTTTATCAAATGGTTATCCTTAGTATAATAAAATGATTTAGAGATTAAGTGATAAAAGTGATTTTGGATGATTTTCTCTCTTTTGGGAACATTGCATACTTAAGAAAAATAGAATAATATGGTATTACATTTGTGGAGTAATGGTTGAAATTTTATTTTGGAAGAATATCTATTTTTATTGTGGACATATAGAGATTTGGGTTATTTATGGAAATGATTAACCTATCATATAGAATATGTGATTTGGTAAATTATGCTTCAGTATGAGACTTTAAAAATAGTCTATGTTTTTGGATTTAGTTGTTAAGATTTATTGTGGACGACTTTGTGATTAAATCCTTCTGAGTTTGGGGTTTCAATCTTAGTTTTAATTATTTTGAATAATGTTAAGGACAATTGTGTTTTGAATGGTCTTTCTTGAAATCTGTGTACTTTTTTTTGAATTTTGGAGATTAGTAGTAGTATTTATTTTTATAATAGATTATCCTTTTTGGGAATCATATGATCTCGTACTAACCATTTTTGTTTTAGTATATGTCTATAGAAGAGAGAAATATGTAGTTTTTCTTTTGTGTAATATGTGATTCTCTAGAAGATGATTCTTGTGCTTTTAATGTGACCAAGTCTTTCTGAATTCTCATTGTTTGGAGAAATGATTAGTTTTTAGTAGAAACTTTTTAAAGGATGAAACTCTACATTAAGTTAAGTATATTTCCTTATGTTCTTATTATATATAGTTAATGAGTTCTACAAAATTATTATAAGGAACATAAACCAAAAACGTTTTTAGTTTACATTTTCTACTGGGTAATCAAAGACCGTTTAACACATCATATGTTTTTTATTTTCTGGTGTTAACATTCTCCTATTCATGTTTTCTATCACTCTCAATGAGAACATGATAGTTTTTTTCTCTTCCATTTCCATGATTTTCTAAATGGAATCTAAGTATGGGTTATCTTGGGTGTCCTTTGTACTTCTATTTCTTTCTTTTGAAGTGATAGTTTTACTGACTCTTTTATGATGTGGGACATTCAAGGAGGTTTCCAAGCCCAGTTTTAAAATTGTGAGGATGCAATTCCCAAAATGGGGGAAGGATGTAGCATCCCTATTAAACAAAGAACATGGAATTTTACATATTTATTAATATTTGTGATTTAAATATTATATTTACTTTAAAGGGGAAGTTATTTTCAATGGTGTACCTGATACACAACAATAGGTTTCTTTGAAATCTTACATTGCACACAACATTGGGTCATACTAAAAAATAAAAATATAATATTATTTTAAATGGTTTTTAACACCTAGTTTTTGTAATGAATGGAATGAATAGAACTAACAAAAAAATGATTATAAATTTTTGTAAAATGTTTTTACATTTATCCACTAAAACTTAGAGGCTTAAAATAAGAAAAGAATTCAATTTTAAGCATTAATACTCTAATATTCACTAAAAGGTTGATTTACCACCTTTTTATGTAGAACCCTCTTTAATTATATTTTTGGTCACTTTTATATGTTCTATTTGACCAAATAAAATTCTTCTTTAAAATCGGGAAACCAAAATTTACTTTGGGTAATTTTGTGGTATTTTTCTGATAAAATTCATTTTTAATGAATAGTGAAAAATACTGTATTTTAATTCAAAACTTCTTTTAAATATAATTTATTTATATGGTTTGATTATATTTTTAATTGTTTTTAAAGTTTAATTATATTATATTTTAACCTTTTAATCCAATGGTGGTCATTGAAATTAATTTATCTTTGAAATTGGACATAATCAAATGTCAATCCTTTGATAGACATTGTTTCTTAAAAACACGCTATTTGTTTTGACAACGGGAATTAATTTTAAATTAATTATTGAAACTTATATGTTTTGAATTTTTTAAAATAGAAAACATTTTTTAATTCGTAATTTCAAATATAGTTTTGGGTAATTTATGTATTTTTCTAAAAAATGTCAATTTTTAATGAATAGTGAAGCCACTAAGTAGTGGTTAAAAATGGAATTTTTCATTTAAATGAAATATTAAAACTTCTTTTAATTGAATTTATAAAATTATTAAGTAAAATTTGGTTCAATAATATGAAATTACTTATTTTAATGGTATCGTTTGACTTTTATTTATCGCGGTTAAATGTTAATAGGGTAATTCAAGGTAAAAAGAGTATTATAACAATACAAAATTACATTAACACTTGTCCTAACTTAATTGGATGAGTCATGTCCGACCGTTGGCATCCTTGGGTCGATTACGGGACCCAATGGAGCCACGTGGGATTGGGAATTATACTTTTGATGAATAAATTTAAAGTAAAGACAAAACTAACACAAACAAATATCCTTTAGTTAAGTAATTTTTACAATGGTTATATATGTTAACATTTAGAATTAAATTATTCATTAGAAATATAAAAATATTTCCTATATCATGGTAGTTTTTTATAATTTTTAGTTATAATATAAATTAAATATTTTATGACACAAAAATGATGTTTTATTTACCTCATTAATAAATGATTTAAATAAATAAGATTATAAGTATTAAAATAACATTCAAAACCTATCCAATTTTTTTGGGTGAATTATGTTCGACCTTTATTCATCTTATCTTTGAATTTAATTAGTTTTAGACCTTTATAAACCGAAAATAATTATATAATAAAATAATATTTTCACACTTTCCTAAAGAACCCCTCCTCTCCATTAATGAAAGCCCTTACTTCTAAACCATTCCTCACACCTCTCAAGCCTCGTGGCTCCACCAAAACCTACCCAAATAAGCTTTCATGATCCTTATATTCCTCCTAGAAGTTTTACCTTAGGCAGAGGGAACTTCCAGAATCCCTTTTGGTTCAAACCAAAGGGAGTTACCCGAATTAATGGTAACAGTTTCTCTTAAATTATTTTCTTTTATTTTACTTCTCCAACCCCTAAACTCTTTTATTAAATTATTTTATAAAAAAACTATTGTCTGCAATATACTATGATGTTTTATGAGAAATATTATAACTAAACATACACACATATCCATCTAAATGGTAAATAACATACTGTTCTTGTGGACGACAAACTACTACCTCAGGAAATGATGATTGTTCAAATATCTCCTACCGCCTCTCATGGTAGCCATTATGATGACAATATATATATATATATATATATATATATATTATGTTTATGTTTTATTTATTCTTCTTTATTTTTTCATTTATATCATACCTTTATGGTATCCATTATGGGTAAACGCGATAATTTCATTTGAGGAAGTGCGGACTACCGCCCCCTCAAAGTGATATGACTCATTAATGTCATGCGCGGGATGTATAAAGGATGGAGTTAATGAAATTATATATTATATTATAACATAATTTTAATATACCTATGTATCACTATGATTTCATTCCATTAAATATGAAATTGAAATGAAAGTTGTGTGCATGCGTACATACGACTTATCGTCTCCATTAACAGGGCATTTCATTTCTAACCTCTAAATGATATGAAATATTATAAATACATATATATAATAGATATATATGATATATATGATATCTAAATCATGAATATCATTCTAGATATAATGGACTGTTGACGACTTGGACAACTTGTAATTATAAGGTGTTCATTTTTTGACTAAAGTTCCAAATATCAACAAAACAACCATTATTAACATAAATAATTAAATAATTTTTATGAAATGGTAATAAGTGATATAAAAGGAATAATAAATTTGAAAATTTTTCTTAATCAAGTATAAATTAACTTAATTTTATTATTCAAGAAGAACAAGGAACAAACAAGTCATGTCGGACACAAGGTAAGAGATTTCTTATCTCACTTTCAATTTCGTGAGATTTCCATTGTTCGCCACTACATTATTGCATGTTGTGTATTGGGTACTGCCAGTTGATATATATTATCATTATGCTCTTTATATTCATGTAATTATATGATTCATTTGGCGGTTATTAACTTTTGGTCGTACTACTCGATTGATTGATACGTAGAAAGGTGTTTTCATTTAACTTTTTATTCCTGTGAGATTTATGCTATATTTCCACGATTTTCTTTTTTGTGGACAATGTACTGCCCATGATTTCATTAATTGTGTAATATAATTAAATTTATGGGTATTTACATCTTCATTGTATGATCCATCATTCCGGGGGTGTATGTTTCATAAGTTACCAAATATGTAAGGGAACCTTTCACACTCATCTTTTTAAAAAGACTTCTTTTTGTTATGTCTTTTAATTTACATATTCTTATTTTGGGATATGTTCTTATATATCTTTATTACTGTATATTTTATGTCCGTGTGATCAGATACCATTTTCTCTCTCATCAGTTCATTTTCTAAATTTTAATGTGATGTCGTTAGGCTGTCACATTTATGTAAAGGAACTTCTTCACCAAACTTCAATTCTTTGGGTTAAACTTCTACATCATGATTATGTAGTGCTATGAATATGTGTGAATAACCTATTATTATTTCAAACTTAATATCCATATATATTTAGTGTATTCTTATTTTTTACACATTATTATGTAATTGATTTATACTTAATCTAAGGATACAGTTTTTTAAGGGATTTCGTCTCAATTTACATTCCATTGAGACTTCATTGTTGTTATGCACCAATTCACTCTTATATGGTGTATATACTATTATTTGTCATATTATATCATGAATTCCATTATTCTCATGACATTATAATGTTCTGATTAAATCTTATTCCTCAATTATTTGTATTCAAGCGTCTGTCATTTTGTTAAAAACACATTAATGAAAATATCATTTTAAATGTTTTAAAGATGTATAGTTCTAAATATTTATCCATTGTGATCATTTTCAAAAAATGTTATTTAGGATTTATTTATATGGACCTTAATTTTTTCAAATGATAATTCATTTAAAATATTCAAAGTGGTATGGGACACTTTGATTCAAAAATCCCATTATTAAATGTTTTAAATGGTTTTGAAAATTGTTTGATAATATATTGTTTATTTCAATATCTTTATTTGATATATTGTGACTAGAAAGTTGAAATGTTTTTTTCTTTATTCTTGTGTTATGTGTAATTATTATGTTATGGTTTTTGAGTATTGATTTTGTATACGGGTGGTTTCATGATAAACCATGGGCGGGTGAGCCCGAGATAGCCCTCCAATGCATTGGGTAACGTGATAGGGGTAAACGTTAATTTTTATCCTAAGAGATTTAGGGAATACAATATGATGGGTATTAATAATGTGACTCCCCATGTATCTATTATAACTACAATGTATGTATGTTATGAATACCATAAGTTACCTTTATGATTTATGATTTATGATTTATGTGTGTTATTCATAAATCTTATGATTTCGTAAGGTATGTTGCGATTAAAAAGTATGGTTTCATAGATTTGTATTTTTTGATGGGATAATGTTTTCATTCCTTATTTTATAACCCTTACTGAGCTTTTTATACTCATCCCACGTTTTTGAAATATATTCCACATGACTTAAATATGAATGGGGTCAAGGATGGGATCGAAGAAAAGTCATGTTGTCTAAAACATGGAACTAGACATGATTCTTTTTAATAGTTTTCATTTTATGAAAATTGGATATTTAGTAGTAGTGTCTACATGTAATATTGAAGTTGTTATGTAATACTTATTTCTTAATTCTATAAAACTCTAAACCCTAAAAGATCCTCAATGTGAATTCTTGACATAATTCTAGATTATGTAATGTTTAAGGTCGGGTCCTTATATAGGGTTTTATAGATATCCTATTAGGATACCATCAACGTGACTGTACAAGGTCTAATATCAAGAATTCTTCATTTATATCCATTAAACAAAATTGTTTTTCAAGTCATTTTTATAAATCCAAATAATTTTTAAATAATTTTTTATTTTTCTTCTTTGATTTGTCATTGAAATTTTTTTTATTATAAATCAGAAAATATTATAAGTAGAAGTGATAAATAAAACATCAAATAATATCCATGAATCACGAGGTTTCTATGTAAATATATATACATGATAAAACCTATCATGTGATGCTGTGTTATAAAATCTAATATAAAAACATGTGAGAAAAAATCGGTGATAAAATAATCATTTGATAAATAAAAAATAATTGAAAATGAAAAATAACCTAGTATTGTGATATAACCTAAGGAACAATGCGTACTAGATCCTTATAACAAAAATCATTCATATATTTGATCATATGATATCTAGTCTAGGCAGTACATATCACAAAAATTTACCTGCTTGTGGTGAAACACAAACTAAGGCTACCCATATATCTATCCTCACACGCCCTAGGTCCCTAATGTGCATTTTTCGGGATTTATTAAAAATGATGATCATAATTTTATAAAAAAACTGAATTCCAATCTAATCCAATTTGGAGACTATAAACAGATTTCCAATTCAGAAAATTTCATTTTTCTAAGAAAAATCATTTTTTGAAAAGTAACAACTCTAGGAAATAATTAGATATAATTTATCAATTCCAATAAATTAAAAACCAAATAGAAATAATCAACAATAATATGAAATTCATCAAATTACCCCATTTTATAGAAATAATTACATCAACACGATAAAAACTTAGCTTCTTTTGACAACGGTGACTATAAACCAAGAGAACAACCTCGGAGAGATAAGGGACTATAAGAAAATTAAAAAGATCAATAAAAAATTCAATATAGTCACAAAATCCCATCCAAACCATATGCATGACCAAAAATAAATAAAAACTAAATGGGATACACACCTAGTGGGAATAAATCTAATCCCAACAGTGATCAATCAGTGAATGATGTGGTTCGGGCATGAGGGGGTTACCCAAAGTCATATATGAATCTCTCTAGGTCGAGTATAAGGAATATTAATAGAAATAAAAGGAATAAACACCAACACATAACCCTAAAATCATAACTCATTAATATTACATAGTGTGTAACCCACATACATGTCATGCATACTGTGTCGTTCGTATATACCAAAAACCCATTTCCTTTTTATTAAAAACAAAATTTTTATACTTGAATGGAATGTAACTATTACATGGAATGAAAACCATTAACGCCATTCATCCAGATCATAGCTTCTTCCTGATAGCAATAAAAATGAGTGTACTTGACTTACATGGCATGTAAGATCTGAGTGAGCTACAAAAACTGAAGGTCTAAGTGGAAAAATGAAAAAAAAATCTAACTTCAGAGTTATTGGTATCCACTTAATTCTGTATTGGAAATACCAAAAAAATTAAAATGTAAAACCAAAACAATGTTAAAACCATACCGAATAGAGAGGGAATATGGCTTTAAAATCTCCCCACTAAAAACACTTTTCCCATAGAAATACCTCAAGATCTTGGATCTTAGAAAAACAATACAAGGTGATTTATTTCATTATCAATGACTCCCACTCCCACATCTAGTGTCTATATTATCTATACATTCATAGTACTCAGACTAATGGGATAGTTTTATAATGTTTTACGTTATCCTGCTGATCCATAATCTGAACATGCTAGACATCCAAAGTGGAATCGGGCTCAATATCAACATTATTCCATATAATCACATTAAAATTATCAATAATATACCCCTTTAAAATAAACATGATACATGTTCATTATATAAGTCAATCTAGGTAAAAATTTAAATAAATAAGCAACCCCCTCGAGTAGTCCAATGATCAAAAATGGGCCCTCAAACTTTTGTCTCAACTTACTCTACTTTCACAAATGATGATGTTCCAAGCGAGGTAAATGTATGAGAAATACTTTATCACTAACCTCAAACTCGAGAAGCCAATTTTGATGGTCTTCATAGGTTTAATGAAGACATTTTTCCCTGATCAAATTCCCTCAGATCAATTTCACCATCTCCATAATATCATGAACAACACTCGACACAACTAAAGACCACTCTCATAACTCTACCACCACATAAGGGATATCTACATGGCCACCCATACAATGCCTCGTTAAGTTATATATTTATAAAATCGTGAAAAATATTATTATAGAAAAACTCAACTAAATGAAAATGATTTTCCCAATTTCCTCTAAAATCAAGCACACAATCCTGGAGTATATCCTCTTGAACATGGATATCCTTATCGGTCTGTCCATCCATCTTCAGATCATAAGTTGTGCATAATTTAATCTAGGAATCCATCACCTCCTACAAACCTTTTCAGAATTGGATGTGAACCTCGTATCCCTATCAAAAACAACTTCAAAATGAACCTTGTGAGGTCTCACAATCTATTATATGTATTATTCCCTAAGTTGTTCCACATTTATTACCATCCAGGTAAGTAGGAAATCTTTATATTTCATTATTTTATTAAATATCACCCAAATAAAATCCTTTGAACTAGGATTCCATGCCCAACCCACAGTGAAATCCATAGAAATACTATCCCAATTCTATACTATAATGTGAAAAGGCCGCAACAATGCTTCAGTTCTCTCATACTCTTTAATTCTCTGACAACTAAGGCACAAAAAAACAAAATATCCTATTGACCACCTCATCCCCAACCACCAATAATGACACCTCGTGTCTAGATATATAATGGTATCCCCATGGTTCATGAACCAACAATAATGGATTCCATTCTTCAATAACTATTGTCTCAAATAAAATAGATGAACTACCCTCTTATAGAAGCACAAACCTCCATTGGGAGTCAAGGACCACTCACCAAATGTCCCCAACCATAAATAATTTCACTAAAGCATTATCACTCAGAGAATTCCACCTTATCAATATGAACCCACTCATGAAAAGAATATTCAAATTTAATTGAAACTAATAACACATTTCCAAAAAACTCTTCCACTCCCAAACTCATCCCAAAAAACAAACTCATCATAAACCACATCTCAACTAATTCTGTCACAACTTATGTTGGTAATTTTTTGATGAACGCTTCAAAAACCACTTTCTCATTCCTAGGGGTATAATTAATATCAAAATAAAAACTCTAAATATATTCATCAAGTCATCTCTGTCTCAAATTTAGATACCTCTATGTATAAATATATTTCAGGGTCATTTGATTAGAATAAAACACAATCCATCTCCCTAAATAGATAATGACCCCTCCTTTTGAGTATAGGAATAATAGTTGCTAACTCAAGATCATGGATAGGGTATTTTTTCATGGGGTAATAACTAGATAAATCCATATTCCAAAACTAGTTTCCCATGCATCATGAAAAATCCCAAACATGTTCCAGAAGAATCAAAAGAAACATTATAACCCAACCCTGATTGTAAAAGAATCAAAATCAGGGTTAATGTGAACCTCACCTTCCCCTCCAAAAACATACCTAGGCAATTCTTCAATTGATTCAAAAATTTCACCCATATGGGTTACATCAGTTTTTGAAGATGTGATCTTAGAGAAGTCTTAAACAAACCATCCATTGTATCCAGCCAATCCAAATATGGTTCGGATCAAAAACATATTTTTTGGATACTCTCAAAACATAAATTACTATATATTTTTAGGATATACTGATACACCCCTCTCATTATGTCCAATTTTATTAAATAGTCCACTTTTTTGTCATTTTGAAAATTAATCTTGAAAAAATTGTCACCTCGATAAGGGTAAAAATCAATAAATAAGGTTAAAACATTGGGATAATTCTTTAAAACTTCAATAAATACTCCTTTAACCTATTAGATGAGTTTATTAATTCCATTCACATCCATTTTATGAATATATTTCTATTTGGTTCCATTTTTCTTCTATTACAACCATCATATTAATTTATGAAGAAAATAAATACAAAATGTAACTCTCTTAACATTAATATATCTAATTATTATTATTTAAGGATAAATATAATTAAATTTTGGTAATAAAAGTTAATATGATATAGGAATTAATTTTCTTCTTCAATTCATTGTTTTAAATATTTATTAAATGAATAATTACATTAAATTCATATTCATTGCTGACATAGTATATACTAAATTAAAAGAGTAGTAAAATAAATGAATTTTAAAAATATTCAAAGTAATATTACTTGGATGATTTATTATTTTAAATTAATTTTGAAGTTAAATTTAACATATTAAGGAATTTTTAAATATTTAAATTTTAATTCCACTCCTATCATGTTTTTTCAGTGTCAAAATATGTGAATAATTCATAAAATGACATTAATTGTATTTTATGAAAAACATATTTTGTTAATTTTTTATGGGTCATAAAAATAAAAGAAATGGAAAATTATGATAATAACTGGTTGATTGTGTCCTCCATGAAAATTAAAATCCAATTTTAACTTTATATATCAAATTATATCACTTTAAGATTAAAACATTCATTACCATGGTTGAGATTAAAATTGGTTAACCAAGTGGATAAGAAAATACATAATAATAATATGGCACAAAACCCAGTATAAATGTCATTGTATGACTGTATTTTGAACTTATACATGTTTAATTCAAAAATGTACTATTTTGGAATAATTTTCCATTATAATGACTTGATTATATTTTAATATTCATAATAATTTCAAGTGTATCTTTTCCATCACATACAAATGGAAACTAATTATTTCATTGTTATACACCACTTTGAGCCTTCAATATTGAGAATAATGTACCAAATAATTTTTTAAACATCCATATCCAAAAAATATATGTTCTTTTATAGTCTAACAACTATTTAAAAGGGCCTCAATAAGGGTTCTATAATAGGACTATTAAAGAATAGGTAATCTTCCTACCTAATATTTTTCAATTTATTTTTTATAAATCCTAAAAATATTTGAAAATAATCATTGAATAATATTACTATGTTCGAAAATATTAAGAAATGTTTTTTTGATTCAGTAACCACTAATATACCCCATCTATTCTTTCAAACTATATGTGAATGTATCTTCCATACATTCATTTAGACTACCATCTTCACATAGTGATATCATTCATTTCTATAACCATATTGCATGGATGGTTATTATAATGGGTTTAATGTATATAATTGATATTTATTAGTCAGTTTTGATTCAATAATATGATATAATTTTTCCCTTCATACCTTATCATCTATTGGAAAACAACAATGTTACTCGTGCATATGTGTCTACTACCACCTCCATGGAGTTATGTGAATCATTTTTCAATTCCAATTTAAATGGATGGTAATATGAATATATATAGTTAATATATAGGTTATATATTATGAAATAATGTCTCAATAATTTTTAATAATTATTTACCATTTTTATATTTCAAATGTTGAAATTTTAAAGAAATGTTCATGTGTACTTACAACTTATAATCCCTATGCAGGAAGTCATTATTTTTTTTAAAAATAATTGATGACTAAAAATATATTTTCTATATATAATTACTATTTATGATACTTATAACATTTTTAAAATTATCTAGATTATGGAACTTACATCAATGTACAAGGTATGGAACTACCGAACCAAAATTCTCAGGAAAAATGAAAATGTTTACACCAAAAAATGATTATATTAGTAAATAATTATTTATCGATAACTACTTAAATATTATAAGTGGATAATATATGATATTATAAGTATGTACATTGATCTATAATAAATTTAAATTTATTAAACAATAGGATACAATGACTTTGAAGCATGTGGAAATTCCGATAAGGGTTTTATGTAACAATCTCATTATTTATATGGATCATTTGTGACTAAGATTATAATGATGAAATATCATGATATAACCCTATAAAACCTAATAAATTTTATTCTACTATTGATATGTCTAGAGAATATAATTTTCCATTCATTTCACTCACTTTATGTACTCATGATACAGAAAAAAATTGGCATGGAAATTTTTTCATTATTTCTCTTTTTAGAGGAACCATCTTTTTTATTCTATGTCTATATTTTATAAAAAAATTTAGAAATAATATTCATTTTAATATGATAAATAAATTTTTTTAATCATTATTTAATTTTAAAGAAATGATTCCGAAAAATATTATTATAGTTTCTCAATGAATGTACATTTGAAATTTTACTAAAAATATAAAATAAACTGTTGTTTTAACTTAGGTGAAATGAACATAATTTTATGTTGTTTAGATAACTCAATTATTTAAATCATACATTAAAAAATATGATGTTCCTTTATAAATTAAATATTTTCTTTATTATATGTGAAATTTTTATATTAAAAAGATGTGATTTTAGAATGAAAATGTTATTTTCCTCGCGAAATATTACAAATATATTCTAAATGAATTTTCATCTATGATAAAATCCTTGGATATTATTTATGATTTCTTGGGGACATGATCTAATGATAACATCTTTATTGTTTCTCTATATGTCAATTTAAATGATGATGAAATATTAATGAAACCTATTTTAATTTTAATGAGTTAAGGTATGTTTAGATTTTTAATGATCGTGTCGACTAAATATAAATGGGTTTATGATTATTTGGTGGGTGGGATTAAAATATTATATCCACCTAATTCATTTTGTAAAGATTAAATTTATATGAGATAATAGATTATAAAAGATGTTATCTTAAGCTCAAAATAAGAGGGTACATGGGAGGTTATCCCTTGCCTTAAACAAGTGGGTATAAGGGAGGTTATACCAAGCCCGAAAGATGGTATGCTAGAGGTTATCCCGATCCTAAAGAAGAGTAAATGGGAGGTTATTACAAAACAAAAATAGGGGAATCATGAATTTTTCCAAAGATAAATGAAGGTACATGGATGGTTATTAAAATCCTAACATGTCAATAGTGTCTTGGGGATTTCATTGACATAATATTTCAACTATTATGATTATGACACACATTATTCGACCCTCTAATGACATGATATTATGACAATGTTATTTTCTCATGGGTCATATTCATTAATCCCTTTATGATTCATGTATTAGGAACTACCAATAATTATTTTGTATCTCATGTTACTGATCTATTAATTTATTAATATGATTTTCAAAGGTAGATTTCATGTACTGTACCATGTATGTGATTGTTATGTTTAAATGATTGTTTATATCCCCATATATTAACCTTACTAAGAATCTGAGCTCACTATTTAATATTTTTCCTTTTTTCATGTCATGAAGAAATGATTAATTTAGTGTTTTTCTCACAACATTAAAATGTTCTCCAATCTTTATGGGAGATATTGAAGATATTTAATGAAATAAAAATATTTAGTATCTTGTCACCATAGAAACTAATCCTATATGGTTCTAGTTTCAATAATAATGTTATATAATTAATATTAATCAAATAAGTTAGACAATTTGTAAATGAAAAGTATTGGGTTTTGTAGTTGGTATCATAGTCTGTTTTAGACAATAATTGGAGATTATGATAAGAGATCTTTGGAAAAAACCATATAGATAAGTCTACCTATAAGATAACATCCTATATTTTTTGTTGGGAATATATTATGTGTGGTTTCTAATAGGATATCATTGTATAGATACTTCATGTAAATCTAGTTATGGTATTTTTTCATCTTGGGGAAATAACCATGATGATATTTGGTTGAGTATATCCTTGTCTTCATTCTGGTGCATAGTGAGTGATCTCTTACTGTGCATATGGTTGGACACTTTTGGGGATATTTTTTTTTAATTCATCATTTATTTATGATCCTTTATAAAGGATTTGAATATATGGTGACCATGAAATATCTATACTAAATCTAAGGTGAAATAGATCGAAAAGTAGATATCAATATTTAATGTAACACCCATATGTCGTTATGAAATATTTTGTTTGTGGAATTTATTTTCTTCAGTCTCTTTCTTTTCAGGAAATCATGAGTTAAAACAAAACACAAGACACCCTTATTATAAAATTACCATTATACCATATTCGTTAGGTTAGTAAGAATAATTATAAGTAACTTATGAAAACACATTGTGAATCCATTGGTTATCATTTATTTGTGAAAAATATAAATCAATTAGATATTTTTATTTTTGAGTGAATTACTTTTGGTAAGGAAATTAATGAGATATATATGTGTTATATAAAATATTTTTTATATTTAGCCAATGAATATTTTAGTGATGGGGTATGAATAAAACCCTATTTGATGTACAAAAACATATTTCTATAAAATGTTAATTTTACACCTTCGAATGAAGAACCTATTTTAAATTAGGATTTTTAAATATTATTTATTTTTATAATTAAAAATAAAATATTTTGTTTTTAATTGGGATATTTAAATTTACTTTGGATGGTTTTTTGAAATTTTTCGGATAACATTCATGTTTTGATGAATAGTAAAAACATGCTAAATTTTAATTGAACATAAATTTTGCCATTGAAATAATTTATATGGTAAAATTACATTATTGAATAGATAAAAAGTATAAATAAAATATATTTTACCATTTAATATAATTTAGGTCATTGGATTTAATTTTACATTAAATTCATAAGTAAAAACATTTCCATATTTTGCAATATTTTAACTTCTAAAACACTTTTTTCATTTCAACAATGGGATTAGTTTAAAATTAAATACTACAACTTTTGTGTTTTAAATTTTCAAAAATTTATTCCATA
Source organism: Viscum album (assembly GCA_963277665.1). Lineage (NCBI taxonomy): Eukaryota > Viridiplantae > Streptophyta > Magnoliopsida > Santalales > Viscaceae > Viscum > Viscum album. Next base: position 896,211,918 of record OY728143.1, on the reverse strand, counting down.
TTTTGAATCAGGGAGTCCAAGTTATGTAAATAGATTTATTATATTATTGAGAAATATGAATTGTAACTTTGGTAAATTTTATTGGCACGGTAAAAGGGTAAATCAAGTAATTATGGGTAAAAAAATATTGTAAAATTACCCTAAAACATGTATCAATATAATTTTAAGATTAAAATTTTATATAAAACATTCTTGGGTAGAAATTTTATATATCATAACCCACTTGGATGAGATAGGACATTTAATTTATTTTATTTAATAAAAAGTGAAATATGTGTCACTCAAACATTAATAATTGAATTATTTTTAATATAAGGTTATACAGAAGATAAATTCTATTATAAATTATTATTTGAAATTTAATTTTTCTTTTCATTATCCTGAAAATTTAATTTAATTTTTTGGAAATAAATAATTACCTTAAAAACATATACATGGATGATGACTAAATTAATTAATTGATGGGAAATCAATAAAACAATTTTAATTAAAATATTAATAAACAACAAAAGGACAAATAATTTTACCAAAACTTATTTTTAAAGTATATATCGACCATAATGATCCAAATGTAGACTTATTGACCATTTAAGGGCTTATAGAAGTGATTATGACACTTATATTATTTTATTTAAACTGAAGATAAATTTGTCACATTCATGTTTTAAATGAGTATATCATTATTAATGTTGGGTTTTTCAGAGGATAAATTAGATTGAAAGTATTATTCTAAATTATAATGGCTTTATATTCATCATATATTTTTTTGGTTTTATTCATAAAATATATGTATTATATGATTACACAATATTTAGGTAGTAATTATTTTATTAATGAAGAGATCAAATAAATGTTATTAAAAATATTTTAATAAATAAAATTTGGGAAAATTATTATGTCAAAGGAAATTTACATATTTCTATGACCACTTAGGGATATAATAAAATATTTTTATCATGTTTCACTTCTTATTTTTATATTTTAAAAAATCCATGAAATTAATAGTGTGAAAATTGACAGAATTGATATTTTTTTAAAAGAAGGTTTTCATAAATTATTTGAAAATCATAAAATAATTAGAAATATATAATTATTATGATATGGTAAAAAATGTTATAAATTATTAATTTATGTTCTAATTGACTTAAATTATTTAAATATTCCACCCTTTTTATATTGATATATTTTTACCCTTGTTAAAAATTAAAAATAATAACTCAGTGTTAATTAAAATGATAATTCTAATATTAATACAAACACTTGTCTAAAATTTATTTTTTTGATGAGATTACTCCTATATCTCATCTCATATTCGAAATTGGAAAATTTTAGAGGATTTTAAATGGGGTCTGATTTTATTATAAATTAATATTTTTGAGTTTTTCAAAAGTGCCCCTCACCACAATTGTAAAAGGGCACTTCCTCCCTCGACCATTCATTTCATATTGATCATTCAAGATCGACCATACCCTACAAATTTCTATTCTAAAATTACCTTGAAACATTTTATAGGTCATGGTTTTCTCCAAAGACAATCTATTTTTCTCTAAGATAATATTTAGAGCAGGCTCGTTGAACAAGAGGTAATATCATTTAACTGTTCTTTAAAACATCTTTCTTATTCTACTTCCACCTCATGAGTCATTTAATTATAAACTAATAACTCCAGTAGTAATTATATAATAGTATGATATTATTATTATGAAATAACCTTAGTCCACCTTCTTCCCATCCAATGAAAAATTGAATCACCACATGTGCGTACGTACGACTTACTGTCAACATGTCGTGGTGTTATACATTATTCACCACCACCTTACTAGGATGGATATAATAACTTTATTAATAAATATATATATGATTAGTATAAAATTATATTGATTTCGAGACACATTACACCTTCCACTTCAATACCATTCAACAATTATGGGAATGATATTGTGGCTCGTGCGTACGTACAGCTTACCGTCTCCACGGTGGGATGTAATTTTTTCTAGATAATATTTATTAAAGCATGATTATATAAATAAATATAATGAGTAAATATGATATAAATTATACTATTAAAATTCGTTATATGATATAATGATAACCTATAAATATTAATAAGAACTTATCTAACAAAACATGCATACGAATATAAAACATATTATACCCATATAACGTGTAACTGTGAAATATTACTAACAAATAGATGAAAATATGGTCCTAAATGTTATCAAAAAATTGATTATGATTCTATAATAAATCAATAATATTATTTAAATAATTATACCCTAGGTTTTGACACATTCGAAGCATATTAGACCTAAGGTAAAGGATAACTTTGCAAATTTTATTTTTATCTGAGATTGTTTATTCATAAGTTTTTACTGGGGTATATTTATCATCCACATCAATTTTTCCAAAATATTTATTTCAAAATATTAATTAAATCCCTCTATATTTTTACCCACTGGTTAATTTTTACTAAAAAGTATGAATATAATCTTTTTTTATTTTCGGAACGAGGTATTTTTTTACTTTTCTGGAAAAAGTATGAGAAAGAATGTTTTTTATCTTGTACGGAATCAACATATTATTAAAATTTCATAATTCCTTATTTTATTGAAGCGTACTCTACATGATTACAAGGTTATTTTCACACAAAAATATTTATTCTAAAATTGTGTGGAACTTTGAGGAAGGAAAATGCTTTTGAATAAGAAAGGAAATGTTTCTTAGGAATTAATTTCAACTATTTTTTCAAAATTATTTTCCATACAACATGACAATATTTAAGTATGGTTATATTTCTATCCAAGTTTTAACTATGTTTTCAGTGTGTGTGTGTGTTATTGAAAATCTATTTGTTTTATATCAATTATGATGGATTGATCTTTAATAAACCCACTTTATTTCATGGGTTCTACTATGAGGAATATTTTTTTGTTTTTTTGGGACACATAAGAAAAGATTCATTATGATATGGGTGGGACCTATATATCTCACCAAATAATTGGGTAAATATTTATATCTCATGAGATAGAGGTCATTGGAACAACAAGTAAATCTTGTTTAGGAATACAGGGCTGGAACGTGGAGTGAACTCATTTAAGTAATGGATTTTGTCCGCTAGAATGGTCTCATCAATGAAGCTTGACTAATATGAAATGATTTTCTATGCTTATGTGTGTATCCCACGAAATTTAATGTCTTATTTTAGGACTATTGGAATTACATTTCACTTTTATGATGTATCCCACGACATTATATTATGATATTTTATATTTAGGATAAGATTTTCAAATGTTATGTTCTTATGATTATGATATTACTGATATTTCCCATTTTTACCCTTTCGGAAAATTTGTGCTCACCCTTTCATATGTTTATTTTCTCCATGTCATGAATTAGGGTATTATGTATGACATGCCAAAAATGATTCAAGTTATGAAGAAATAAGCAGTAGCCATTATAGGTTACAATCGTGCTGTTTTAGAAATTAACATGAATGACCAAGGATATATCCTAAAGTTTACTAAATTGAAATTTTATTCTTGAATATTCTAGTTTTCCCTTTTTTATTAGTGTTTTTAACTGTATACTTCTTATTTTTAGTCATTGGTTGGAACCTAAAGGAACTGCATTAATGCTGAAAGCACTAGGTAATTCAATGATTGTCCCCCAGAAAAACCAAATGTTATAGGAGATGGAATAAAAAATCCAGTAGTCATACTCACTCATCTATATCAAGATATGAATCTTAACGGACTTCCAAATGAGAGAAAAGGGAGTTACATTCTATAAAATCCATTATGAGGTTATTCCCACCTCCATTTAGCTGGTCTTCTGATATATTAGTTGTTGTACAATGTATCAGTACCACTAAAAATATATTTTAGGTTCTACAATTTTTTGAACATGTTGAATTCATATTAGTAGTATATCTTTTAGAAGGTGAACCTGATCAATGGTGGAATCTTATCCGCAATACGAGTCAAAGAGATGAAATTGAGTCCATAGAGTGGGATGAGTTCAAGAATTTATTTTCCAAGAAGTACTTTCCTTGTATTCATTGAACAGTGACAATGAAAGAGTTCCTTGAACATAAGAAAAATGATGATGAATCTATTAGTAGCTACAAATTTTTTTATAGCCCTCGTAAGGTATGATTCTGGAATTATTATCCAACCTAATATTAAAATTTATGGAATCTTTATTGGCTTAAAATCAAGTCTTCGAAGGGAATTACTCATAAGGGACTTCAATAGATACAAGGAAAAGTTTGATGCTCTCTTAAGGATGATTTGGAGATTAGAGTAACCCATCATCCATATGGGTTTGATAAGAAGAGAAAAATGTAATTCAAAGGAAAATATAAAGACCACATTGAAAAGAATATGAGTTTTCCATTATGGTCAATGTGTGGAATGAAACATAGAGGGAATTTTCTTAAAAGTAATAATAATGTTATTAAGTGTGGAAAAAAATTTCATTGGGTAGTTGAATGCCGAAGTTATGGGAAAAAGTTGTCAAATGATACAGACAAAGAAAAGTATACATAGAATGATCCCCCTACACTTTAATGTTACAAGTTCAAGGAAATGGGGCATTATTCCAATCAATTCCCTAATCCACAGGATATTGATGTTGATCTATTTCAAAAAAACGCTTAAGTCCAATGATCAGGGAATGTCACATGCAATCACTATCGGTGACGTGGAGTACAATAATGTTTTGTTGAAAGGTACATTTTCCATCAATCTAAAAGTAGAATTTTTTTATTTCATTATGGATCCACCCAATCTTTTATTTATGATGAATTTTGTAAGGGTATCTCTATAATAACTCAAAAATTAGATATTGAGTTAGCTGTTACAATTATATTGGGTATAATGGTTGCATCAAAATTTTATAATTCTTTTCCAGTTTATGTTTTTGGGAATGTGATTCTTGCATATAATTTGATCCTTCATACAATGTAATTTGATTTGATTCTTGGAATTTATAGGATTTCTCTATATGGAGCTCATATCAATTGTTAAGGAAAGGAAGTCACATTTCATATTCCATATCAATCTTTGATCATCTATCGATGTACAGATGAATATAACCTTTTAGTATAAATTTTATACATCTTATGTTTATTGATTCCTATAAATGAAGGTTATTTATCTCAAATTTTTGTGGAGAAACTAACGATTAAGAATACACCCATTGTACCTGAGTTTGATGATTCCTTTCTGGATAAATTTCTAGGTATTCTATTAAAGCATAAAGTTGAGTTTTCAATAGAGCTCATATCATGTGATATTCCATTTTCAAAGACACCTTATAGAATGGCCCAAATTGAGTTTCATGAATTGAAGAAGAAACTCCATGAGAATCTTGATAAGGGATTCATATGCCCTAGTGTGTCACCTTGGGAAACACCTCTTCTATTTGTTAAGAAGAAATATGGATCATTGAGGCTCTACATTGATAATAGAGAACATAAAAAGATCAGTATTAAGAACAAATTTCCTCTTCCCTACATTTATGGCTTTTTTGGCCAATTACATGGAGCTCGATTCTTTTCCAAGATTTATCTTTATTCAGAATATCATCAATTAAGGGTAAAAAATAAGGATATACCAAATACGAAATTCCATACAAGGTTTGAACACTATGAATTTTTTGTGATTCCTTTTGGTTTTAATAATTCTTCCACTCTCATCACTGATCTATTTAATAGGGTCTTTAAAGACTATGTAGATTAGTTTGTGGTAGTCTTTATAAATGATATTCATTTCAATTCAAAGAAAAAGAAAGAACACACTTATCACTTGATAATTGTACTAAAGACACTGAGAAAGGAGAAAATTTATGCCAAATTTACCAAGTGTGAATTTTGGCTACAAAAAATTTCATTTTTGGGTCAAATAATCTCAAGATAGGGTATATCTTTGGATCCAACAAAAACAAAGGTTATTGGAATATAGTCGAGACAAAAAATGGTAACTGAGATTTGATGTTTTCTTGGATTATCTGGATATTATCGACACTTTGTGTAATATTTTTCATGAATATATAATCCACGAACTAATTTGACTTGGAACAGAGTCTGGTTCTTTTGGATGGAGGAATGTGAAGATACATTCAAGGATCTAAAGAGAAGGATATCTAGTGCACCTACGCTCACACTTCTTTTCGTTGGAGAAAGGTTTGTGATCTATAGTGATTAATCCATCAAGGGTTTGAGATGATTTCACATGAAAAATGATATCGTGATAGCTTATGCCTAGTGGAAATTTAAAATTCATGAGAAAAATTTCCCAACTCATGATTTATAGTAAGTTGTCGTAATAATTGCCTTTAAAATGTGGAGGCATTGTCTTTATGGTGAAATATGTGATATTTATTCTGATCATAAAATGTTAAGGTATATTTTCACTCAAAATGAGATGAATATGTGCCAAATAAGATGGTTGGAGTTGATTAATTATTACAACCGCTCAATACATTACCACCCCATGAAAATGGACTAGGTGGAAGATTCTTTGAGTCGAAAAGTCCGTGCTATCTTATCCATTTTGAGGATCATGAATGATCCAATATTTATGTATTTTTAAAGGATGGATCTTGAAATTTTAATGTATGGGTATAAATATTATATTTCTCAGATGATTGTTTAACAATCTATATATGTAATGATTAATGAGGCACAGAATAAAGATGTAGAGCTACAAAGAAGGTGAGAAATGTTCTTTAATTCAACCTTGGTTGTGATGAAATTATGAGGTTCATAAATTGGTTTTGTATTCTTCCCATACTAGAAATAAATAAGGAGCTATTGGATGAGGCTCATAGTTCTCCATTCTCGATTGACCCTGCAATCAAAAATACATATAAGGATCTAAAAGAATATTTCTAGTGGGATGTCATGAAAAGAGATTTCACTGAATATATCTCTCGATGCATGGTTTTTCAGAAAGTTAAGGATGAGATACCAATGTCTAATGGGATATTACAACCACTACCCATACCAAAATAGAAATGAAAAAACATCACCATGTACATTATTGTCGGAATTCCAAAAAGATCTAACAGACACAATGCTATAGGGGTTATAGTTAATCGTCTTACGAGGTCAGTACACTTCATTGCTATTAGAGAGGATTTATCTCTTGATCATATAAATTGGATATATGTAAAAGAAGTTGTATGATTTCATGGAGAACCTATTTTCATTATATTTGATCAGTATTAGAGGTTTATCTCAAACTTCTAGCAATGTCGTTCGCATGCTCTGAAAAAAAAAAGTCATGTTTTATCACTACTAATTATCCTCAGACAGACGGTCAGTCTGAGAAGACAATTAAAACATTAGAAGACATGTTGAGATATTTCTCTTTGGATTTCAAAGGTTTTTGGGATCAACACATACCTCTGGTAAACAATATTTACATCAATATATTTCAATACATTATTTAGATAGGTCATTATGATGACTTCTATGAAAAGAAGAAAAAAACTCTAACTTGCTGGGATGATGTTGGGGAAAAAATATATTTGGACTTGATCTTGTTCATGAAATGTCTGAAAAAGTTCAGATCTATTCAACAACGCATAAGATCATCTTAGATTCGAAAAAAATGTTATGCTAACAACCAAACAAAATATCTAGAATCGAAAGTCGTTGATTGGGTGTTTTGCAAAAGAGCCTCAGTCCAGTTGGTGAGGAATCAACCAGTTCATCCAAGAGACCCGAGATCAATAACAAAGAATAGGGATAATATAGATGTATTGTAATAGCTACTGTAGTAGCTAATGTTCGTTACTATAATAGTCGGAACTATTCACCTATTTGGGCCTTCGGACCACTGGTTTTTTCTTTCGGTCCTTCAAGGACTTCAGGCCACCCAAGGACTTTAGGACAGTAAGGCTTTTAGGCCACCACAAGGCCTTCAGACCACCTAAAAGTTTTCAGCCACCTTAAAGAATTCGGGCCACATTATAAACGTGGTTTCCCCAGACAAACTATAAAAAAGTGTAGCCCGATAAGAGGATTCAGAGTAGGCACACCCACCAGAGAAGAACCAATGGATTTGGAAGAATAAGAGGGTATGGAAATGCCATCAGGGTTAACCTGTTATTGATTGGGAAGCTTAGCCATAATTCCATGCTATTTTGGAGAGCTACTATCACAATGTAGATTTTGGAGATGGGCAGTTCCTTGTAGTTATAGTCAATTTGATTTCCCTAATACCTTGGTGTCATTAATGTCTCAAAATCCTATGGGCCACGAAATCTCTAAGCATATCGGCCTTGTATGGGTTCCCCCTCACCCCTTTAAAAGGGTGTTATCTAGAATCAATTAAAAATATGGATTTCAGGCTATTCGGGTGATAGGTTGTTTCTACAAATATCTCCCTAGAAGAGAGTAATGAGATTTGGAAAGAAGGGAAAGCTGATCCCTAGGTATATTAGTAATTTTGAAATCCTGGATCATGCTGGAAAGGTAGCATACTGATTGGAACATCCACTAATTCTATCCCAAGTTAATGATTAGTTCTATTTATCCCTCTTAGGAAAGTACATACCTGATCCTTCACATATACTATGCTCAGAAGTCGTACCGTTGGAATAAGATCTTTCTTATGAAGAACAGCTGATAATGATTTTGGATCGTAGAAAAAAAGATAAACAAAACAAGACCACTCAATTGGTTAATGTTTTATAGTGGAACCATCAATTTGATGAAGAAACAATGTAACTTTGGGACAGGGTGAGGTTGATGTATCTTCATATTTTTGTTTCCATGTCACGAATTTTGAGGGTGAAATTCTGTTTTAAGGGGGTAGAATGTAACACTGGGATGATTTTATGAAATTTTTTCTTTAAATAATTTTTATTCTTTAATAGATATACTTGCATGTAATTGTGAGTTTAAATGAACTATGAGATGCCTTTATTATAAAATTAATTTTATAGCCTGGCCGTTTGGTTTGGGGGAATAATTATAACTAACTTAAGAAAAAAAATTGTGAACTCATTGGCTATCAATTATTTATGAAAAATATAAATTAATAATATATTTTTATTTTGGAGTGAATTAATTTTGGTAATTAATTTAATGAGATTTATATGGGTCACAAAAAAAATATTATTTATATTCATCGAATGGATATTTTAGTCATAGGGTATGAATAAACCCCTATTTATGTATAAAAACATATTTTTTAGAATGTTAATTTTACACCATCCAATGGATAACCCCTTTTAAAATAATATTTTGAAACATTAATAATTTTTATATGACAATTGATACATGTTGTTTTGAAGTAGGATATAAAATTTTACTTTAGATGAATTTCATTAATATTCTTTTGATAACTTTCATGTTTTGAAGAATATTAAAAATACGCTAAATTTTAATTGTAAATAACTTTTTTCATTTAATTAATTTATATGGATGAATTATATATTTTAATGGAATAAATGTATAAATAGAATATATTTTCACCATTTAATATAATTTAGGTCCTTAGAATTAATTTTACATTAAATTTAGAAGTAAAAACATTTCAACATTTTTCCATATTTTAACTTTTAAAACTTAATTTCCCATTTCAACAATGAGATTAATTTTAAATTAATTATTGCAACATAGATGTTTATAATTTTGAAAAATGGATTCCATATTTTTAATTAGTATGTAAAAATTATGTAAATATCTTTATTTTATTTTTGGACAATATTAATAGTAACCTCAGTAAATTTTATTAACACTGTAAAAGGGTAATTCGAATAATGAAGGGTAACAATACTGTTATAAAATTACACTATAACTTGTCCTAATATAATTGGAAGATTAATGTTTTCCAGAAAACTTACTTGGGAGGAAATGTTATCCAATGGAGCCCACTAGGATTAGATTAGGACATTTTAATAATTTTTTTTAAGAAAATTGAAATATGTCACCCTCAATCATTAATAATTAAATTATTTTTAATTTAAGGATATGAAAAAGATAAATTACATTATAAATACACATTTAAAATCTCAAATGTTTTTATTTATCATGACAACTTATTTTTATTTTTTATGAAGTAAAAAATTTCATTAATTACTAATACTTGGATGACGAAAAAATTAATTAATTGAAGAGAAATCAATAAAATATTTTATATTAAAATATTAATGACCACTAAATGGACCAAAACATGACCAAAACTTATTGGTTGATTATATATCGACCATAATCTAAGGGTCAACTTTTTTACCATTTTGAGGTTTATAGAATTGATTATGAAACATATATTATTTTATTTAAAGTGAATATAAATTTGTCACTTTCATGTTTTAAAAGAGTATAACATTTTTAATGTTGGGTTTTCCTAAGATAAATTATACTAAAAGTATTTCTCTAAATGATAATAGATTTATATTAATTATATTATTTTTTTTAATTTCTTTTTAAAAAAATTATATTCAATAATTACACAAAATTGAGGTAGTAATTATTTTTTTCATGAAGAAATCAATTAAATATTAATAAAAATATTTAATTAAATATTATTTGAGATAATTATTAGGAAAAATTAATTTTATTGATTACCTTAACACATTAAGGATATTCTATAATACGTGGATCATGTTTCACATTTTATTTTCATATTTTTAAAAATACATGAAACAAATATTGTCAAAATTGACACTATTGATATTTTGTCAAAATATAGTTTTCTTAAATTATTAAAAAATAATCAAAATATATAAAATATATATAATTTTTATTATATTGGCGAAAATATTATATGGTATTAATTTATTTTCGATTTTACTTCAAATATGTAAATATTCAACACTTTTAATTTGGAAATATTTGTTACCATAGTTAAAAATTACATAGAATAACTACTTATTAATTAAAAATATAATGCTTATATTAACATAAACACTTGTAGGAAATTTCTTGGATGATAAGATTACAATGATATTTCATCTCATATTCTAAACGGGGACATTTTGGATGTTTTCAGTGGGGTTTTCTTTTATATATTAATATTTTGGAGTTTTTCAAAAGTTCCCCTCCCCCAATTATAAAAGAGCACTTCCTCCCTCAACGCTTCAAATCATTTTGAGACTTCAAGCTCAAAAATACCCAGATTAGTTACATTATCAACTTTTCTATCAACAATCTATAGGTCCTATTATTCTTAAGAGATCAACTCTAGTTCTCTAAGATGATATTTAGATGAGGTGCGGTCTAGAAGAGTTAATATTTTTTACCGATTCGATCAAAATTATTTCTTATTTTACTTCCTCCTCACGATTTGATTCATTATAAGAAAATTAATCTTTTAGTAAATATATATAGAGAGAGGTGATTATGGTTAGGAAACATTTATATTCCACCTTTTACCCATCCTTTAAAAAATGAAATCACCACGGACACGTACGTACGGCTTACAGTCTCCACATCATTGTGTAATCCATTTTTCACCAACACATTACAAGGATTGATATAATTAAGGAATTAATATACATATATTATTAATATAAAATTACATTGATTATGAGATTCTATACACCATCCACTTCAATACCATTCATCAATTATCTGAACGATATCCTCACCCATGCATATGTTTGGCTTACCGTCTCCACAGTGACATGTAATTCATTCTACATAATATTTATTAATGCATGATTATATAAATGAATTGAATGAATAAACATGATATATATTATACTAATTACAAGTTTTAAATGATTTAACTATAACCTAAAAATAGTAATAAGATCCTATCTGACAAAAAATGCAGAAGAACATCAACCAGTTAATACCCGAATAATGAGTTACAATGAAATGTTACTAAAAAACGGATAAAAATATGATCATAAATGTCATAAATAAAATGATTATTATTCTGGAATAAATCAGTAACATTAATTAAATCGTAATATTGTACTTATGAATACATATGATACATATTGGAGTAAAAGGTAAGGGAAACATTGTAAATATAACTTTTATCTGATATTGATTATTAATGATTTTACTGTGGTATATTCATCATCCACCTCCATGTATCCTAAATATGTATTTTAAAATATTCTTTATATCCCTCTATAATTTTACCCATTGGTGAATTTTTACTAAACTGTATGAATGGAATCTATTTTCATTTTATTTACAAGGTACTTTTGGACTTTTCCAGCAAAAGTACGAGAATAATGTTTTTTAACTAGTACAGCATGAACAGATTTTTATGATTTCAGATTTCCTTATTTCCTTGAATATTCCCCTATAATATTACATGGTTATTTTCATATAAAACGATATCTTATAATATTTTGTTGCATTTTTATTATGGAAATTTTTTTTGAAGAAAAAAAGATATTTCCCTCAAGAATTAATTTTAACAGTTTTCTCCAAATTATTTTCCGTCTAAGATGACACTATTTAAATAGGGTAATAATTATAACCCTATTATTAATATAATTTGATTGTTTTTTATTTATTAAATACATTTTTTATGTCAATTCTGATGGAATGATGTTTAAGAAACCCATTTTATTTCATGGGTTAAGTTATGATGAATGTTTCTATCTTTTTGTGGAACAAATAAGAATGGTTTCCTTATCAGATGGGTTGGACCTTTATCAACCTAAAAGGCATTGGGTAATGATTTATATCTCATGAGATAGAATTGACTAGAATGATTGGTAAATCTGGTTCAGTAATAGAGGGTTGCCTTGAGGAGTGAACTTGATTCTGTAATAGACATTGTCTGGTATGATGGTCTCAAAAAAGATCCATGACTAATATGAAATGATTTTCAAAGATTATGTGTGTATACCAGGAAATTTAATGTCTTATGTTAAGACTATTGGGATTTCATTTTACTTTTAGGATTTATCCCATGAGATGACATTGTGATCTTTTATATACGAAATAAAATTTGCAAATGTTAAATTCTTATGATTATGATATGATTGATATTTACCTTTATTAACCTTACTATGCATTTGAGATCACCCATTCTTATGTTTTTTATCAAGTTCACGAAGAAGGGTATTAAGTATCATTTTCCAAAAGGGATTCTAGTTTTGATGAAATAAGTGGGATACAATGTAGTTGTTTTATGAACTAGTTGGTTATGTTTCCCAGTTTCTAAAGAAATTATACCAATATGGTTATCGTCATGGATTTATTATATGTTGTAATTAATGTACATTAATTTTGATGTAATATCAATGTAATACATTTATACATCTAATATATTATTTATCATGATTATGTAATATCCCACAATGATTGTCATTACCTAGAATATGTTTTTTGGTTTCATTAAATGGATGGAACCTGAAGAAGCTATTTTTCTTATCAATGTGATGGAAAAGGCACCAATTTTCCTCCAGTCCATCCAGAATTATATGAGAGTTTGAATGAAAAGGTTTGTTTCTATTCATACATAACATTCTCAAGATATAAATCATGTCGAGCATCCAATTGAGCCTAGTCAGTAACATTATTCCATTGAGTCCATAATGAGGCAACATCAACTTGATTTTAAGGAGTTATCTAATTCTATTGTTTTTGAATAATCAATCAGTACTACTTAAAATATATTTAATGTTCTCTAATGATTAAAACTTGAAAAAGTTATTTTATCAATATATTATGACACCATGAGTTTTTTATGAATTTCCTTAGTTTTATTAAGTTAATTTTAAATTATAGATTTATATTAACACCAAACTTATATAACCACCCATTATATGAAACACCAAGATAATGTTGCACTACATGAAAATTTATCGTATCTTACGTTGCACACAACACTAACTTCTAACAAAATCATGATATATTATTAATTTATTTATTTAAACATAATATTTATACCCTATTAATAAAAATTAGTGATATATATAGTAATAAATAATTATTAAGTATTAATTATAATGGTTTTATATAAAAAAAGTATGTGTATAATAAAATTCATTTTTCTGTTAAATACTTTACAGGTTTAAATATTACTATTTTCGCACAAAATGAATTCCATACATTTTTTTACCCAAAAAAATAAATTTTGACACTTTTTGAAGAATAATTTAATAAAATAAACTCTATTTATGAAATAAAAAAATTATCTTATGGTGAATTTTATGATATTTTGTTGGAAAAAGAGTCATTTTTTCCTAAATATTAATGTACTGAATTTTATTTGAAAAATGTCTTTTCGACTAATTAATTTATAATTTTAATTTATATTTCAATTTGGTTTTAATGTTTAATTAGTTCAATTATAAATATATTAATCTAATCTAGGTAATTTTAATTAATTTCATATTGAAATTTGATATGAAATATTTTTAATCATTTGGGCATTTTCAATTTAAAAACTCGCTTCTTATCACGTATGGGGGATTAATATTAAAATGAAATTTTCAACTTCTTTAAATGAAATTTGGAAAAATAGATTCCATTGTTTGAATAATAATCATATTTAATTTATAATAAGTTCAGCATAATATTTTTACCAAAATTAATAGTGAATATAGTAAAATGTAATTGTCATGGTTATGATAAATATGGGTTTATCGACAAGATACACTAAAATGGTAAGGATAAAATGTACCAGTAAACATTTAAAAAAAGTATTTTATTACCTTATTTTGAAAATTTAATGTTTATGGTTCTAATTTGATCTATGTTGGTAACTGTATACTTATAATACATGGGGGACAACTCAATTCTTTTCAAAAATGACAAGAGTGTCCTCACCCAAACTTATAAAAGGCCTCCACCACTCCTATCTTCTTAAAACCTATATACATATTTGGTTAAGACAATATCTTCAAAAATAAGTTCCCAAATTCCATATCATTGTCCTATAATCCTTAGTTTTGGACGAAATACATCCTAGGTTTGATTTTAGTGTAATTTTAAGGAGGATAGAAAAAGAAGAGGGAACGTTCATGATCGATCATTTTTTTAATATCTTCCCAAAAAATTATTATTTATTTTTATATAATTTTTATATAAAAACAATTGTATCTTCCTTATACTGATATTTGTAATGATTAGTTATTAACCTAAAATTATCTCCCCTTCCATCAAATGGGTTAAAAAATCATGGATTTTGTGTACAACAGACTACCGCCTCAAGAACTGTTGTCATTTTTTCTCCCATTACCACCTATCAAGGATGGTCATAATGATGGATTTATTTTTTTTATATGATATAAATGTTTTTTTCTTATGTTATTATTATTATTTATTTTTATATCACAAATAAATTCTTGATATCCATTTTGTGGGAATGTGATAACATCGTTCGTGGGTACGGAAGACAACCGTATCACGAAGAGATGTGATTTATTCATGATTTACATGGAATGTATCAATTATAGGTTTAATAAAAATATGTGAAATATATGGAATAAAACTTATTCTATAATTATTATATATCATATACATTTATTTATTTAAATACCACAAGAAAATGAAAACAACATTCATTCTTATATACAACCTACCATCTCCATGAACTGTGTATTTCATTTCCTATTTCTATATTTTATAGAATTTAATAAATACATATATATAGAATATATATGATATTTATTTAATTTATAAAATTTTATATATGATTAAATAATCATTAAAATAGGATAACCAAAAATATAACAAAATAAAACATTATCTAAAAACAAAGTGGTTTTTGCCGAAAATCTATCCTTATAAGGGAATTGTTAATAAAAAAGAAATAAAAAATCATAAAAAATAATATATGTTATGGTATATGTAGCATCCCAGGTAAATAATGAATAAAAAATTTTCATATTTATTAATATTTGTGAATTAAATATTAATTTTACTTTAAAGGGTTTGCTATGTTCGATAGCGTACCCGATACGCAACAAAGAGATTCTTTGAAATCTTACGTTGCACACTAGTAATAAAATAATATTATTTTAAATGGTAGTTAACACGTTGCCATTGTATTGGCAGGAATGAATATAAATAACTAAAATATGATTATATATGTTTGTTAAATGTTTTTACATTTATCCAATAACGGATAATGGCTTAAAATATGAAAAGAATTCAATTTTAGGCATATATACTCTAATATTCACTAAAGGTCCACTTATCACCTTTTATTGGAGAACTTTCATTAAATATTGTTTTCGTCATTATTATACATTATATTGGACCAAATAAAATTCTTCTTTATAATTGGGACATCAAAATTTACTTTGTGTAAATGTTTGGTATTTTTCTGATAGAGTTCATTTTTTTAATGAATTGTGAAAAATGTTGTATTTTAATTCAAAACCTCTTTTTAATCTAATTTATTTATATTATTAGATTATCTTTTTAATTGGTTTTAAAGTAAAATTAGAATATATTTTTACCATTTAATCCAATAGTGGTCATTGGAATTAATTTCACTTTGATATTGGTCTTCAACTAGTGTCAATCTTTTGATATATATTGTTTCATAAAAACACGCAATTTGTCCTGACAGCGGGAATTAATTATAAATTTAATTAATGTAACTTATATGTTTTGAATGTTTTAAAATAGACATAATTTTTGAATTCGGAATATCAAATATTTCTAAGGGTAAAGTTTTGGTATTTTTCTGAAAAACATCAATTTTTAATGAATAGTGAAACCACTAAGTGGTACTTAAAAACTGATTTTTCGTTTAAATGAAATTTTGCCACCTCTGTGTTTTGAATTTAAAAAATCCGACATACATGGTTTTCATTAAGAAGTAAAATGTGGTTCAATGGGATTAAAATAATTTTTTGTTAATAGTAACTTTAAAGTTTTTAATCGTGATTAGAGGTAGTTAGTGTAATTTAAGGTAAAAATAATTATTTAATAATATGAAATGACCTTGACACATGTCATAACCTTATCGGATGTGTCATGGCCAACCAAGACAATCCATGGGTCTACTTGGGGACCCCTTGGAGCCACTTTGGTAGGAAAATGACATTAATAACTTTTTATTTAATGTTAAAACAAAATGTAAAATACATGTGTTGTTTTACTAAAACAATTTTTAAATGGGGGTATACAAGTCATATTTTAGACTATAAATATTAATTAGAAATCTAAAAAGATTTCCTATATCATGATATTTTTTTTATAATTTTTAGACGTTAAATAAATTAAATTATTTATGACACCATGATGATGCAACGATTACCTCATTATTTAACGATTTAAATAAAATGAAAAGATAATGTAAAATCTAAGACCTACACTAGTAAAAAACCTATTGGATGGGTGGGTTTTGGACATGAGGTAAGGGACTTCATCTCAATCTCCTTTCATTGAGGAATATTTTATTATAATACAGGACTTTCTTTTATACAGTGTATAAACCCCTTTGACTTTTAATTTTATACAAAATGAATCTTTTTCTATGAAGCATTTTAAAAAATGACAAAAAGGAATGTTTCTTTTAACATATGCAGTGACAACGACCTTTTCCACCGCCGCGTGTATTATTTGGACATTGGCTTCCTCAACAAGGCGTAATGTTTTTAAAAGTAAATAAATACCATATACTCTTTTAGGTATTTTGGTATTGAAAATGGTTTTTATAATGGATTTGTTATGTTAATATATTTTAGTGATATATTGTGATCAAAATGTGGAAATGTTTTCTTTCCATTATATTGGTTTTATGTCTTATGATTTTATAATGGTACTTGGACATTTGACGGGTGGTTACGTGATAAACCATATGATGGGTGGTGCCATGAATACCAGGACGGGTGGTTACATTATAACCTCCAATGCATTAGGTATGGAAGTCAGCCATATGGATATTCCATAAAGTGATATGTGTGGAAGTCGACCGTATGGTTATTACATTTGAGTATGTTTATGTCCCAAGTTACCTTTATATGTTATGTGTTCTTTATATGGGATTTATGGTAATCTTTTGGTTACAAAAGGATAAGTAATTATATTTTATTCAGTGAAGAGTATTTACTACTCCATAAAGGTGAAAAGTATTACTTTGATAAAGTATTCATGGTTTACTTATTGTTTTGAAAAACTAAAAGTTTTCCTTCATTGTGTATCCCTTACTGAGATTTTTATGCTCAGCCCAGGTTTTTTTTGAAATGTTTTTCACAAGACATAATGTGAAATAGGGTCAAGGATGGGATCAAGGAAAAGTCATCTTTTCTTAAACATAAAACTAGAAATGAATTTTTTTAGAGTTCTTGTTTTTAATAAAAAGGAAACTTTTTAGAAGTGTCAACTGTGTAATATTTTGAGATGTTATAGTTATGATCTAATTCTCTAAAACTCTAAACATGAAAAGATCCTCAATGGGAATTATTCATTTAATTCAATATTAAGTAAGGTTTAAGGGCGGGGCCTTATAGTTGGTATCAAAGGGAGCTTTAGACAAATTTAGGAGCTATAAAATTGTTAAATTATAAATTAATTTATGGTATGATTGAAATGATATAGCATTTAAAGATTACCATGTTGCTTCGCCTAAGATATTTCTGTGTTTAGAATGGTTTTCTGCAGAGGAAGCAAGGCAGCTATGTTGGGACGACATTAGGAGGAAGACAACCTTCCAAATAAGCAACCTGAGATGGATGGAATTGGAACTAAACAGTTTGTTGTAGTGATGGAACTGTTGACTCAGGCTATAAATGTTGGTGGTATCCATGCACGAGATCAGCTAGATCAACCACAGAGGAACATGTCAGTGGTGGAACATTTCATGAGGGAAAATCCCCTATCATTTAGAGGATCATCTGACCTTGTCCTAGCTGAAAGGTGGATTAAAGCACTGGAGAATATTTTTGATGTCATGGGGTGTTCCGAACATCAAAAGGTTAGTCTTGTTGTTTACTGTTTTGAAGGTGAAGCAGATCAGTAGTGGTCGATAATGAAAAATATCAGGGATAGTGATGAGATCAATGATCTTCACTGGGATGAATCGAGAGGTATGTTTCATGAGAAATATTTTCCTAAGGAGGTTCGTCTTAGGATGGAAAAACAATTCCTATAATTGAGGCGGAAGGACGAATCAGTGGCTGCTTATGAAGCAAAGTTCACTCGGCTGACAAGGTATGCTCCAAACATCATACAAGATCTTGATAGTAAAATCAACCATTTTTACTCAGGGTTAAAGCCAATGTATCGAAGGTCTTTAGCTTCTCTTGAGTTCAAAAGTTATGAAAAACTTGTTTGATGTGCGGAGAAGGTGGAAATAGAGTTTTCCGATGATCAGGTGTTCTTTGACATACAACAGAATTAGAGGTCTAGTTGGTAGGAAAAGGGGAAGAATTCATCAAAGAAACAAGGAGGTAAGAAAATAAAATATCCATCATGTGATAAGTTTGGTAAAATACATCAGGGAGAATGTTTATCCATGTCTAGAAAGTGATTTTGGTGTGGTAAGTCGGGTCATATTGCTCGCAACTGTAAGGAAGATGATCAAGCAGGCAATGAAAAGCCAGCAGTAAGATGTTTTAAGTGTAATGAAAAAATGAGTGTCTAACGAAGAACTCAACTGGGGGAAAACATCCATACAACAAGAAGAAAGGGGTCGTGAAATCCTTTGCAACTACTTAAGCAGATGTTGGGACATCAAATGAAGTAGTATCAGGTACACTGTTTGTTTGTTTAGAATATGTCGATGTGTTTTTTGATTTTGGGTCTACACATTCTTTCATTTTTGAGAATTTTTCTAGTAAAT
Source organism: Viscum album (assembly GCA_963277665.1). NCBI lineage: Eukaryota > Viridiplantae > Streptophyta > Magnoliopsida > Santalales > Viscaceae > Viscum > Viscum album. Next base: position 896,192,191 of record OY728143.1, on the reverse strand, counting down.
TGGAAATTCCATCTCAGGATATGAATCCTGAACTTATGGTAAAAACACCTGGAGGAAACGTTGTGACAAAAAGACATTATAAGAACCTTCCTATCCTTGTGTGCGGAAATAATCTACCTACAAACCTTATTGTTTTTCCTCTAGTAGAGTTTGATGTAATTTATGGCATGGATTAGCTTTCTTTTTATCATGATAAGATTGACTGCAGAGATAAAATGGTTTCTTTTAAGAAAGATTTTCAATTTGTGTACAAGAATGAACCCTTTCTTTTGATAAAATGTCAGGAAGTTAAGAAACATGTAAAAGATGGAAATGAATGTTATCTTGCACATATTGTTGAAAATAAAGGAGTTGTTCAGATTAATGATGTGCCAGTGTTAAATGAGTATCTTGATGTTTTTCCTGATGATTTTTCTAGTATTATTCATGATCGGGATGTTGAATTTACTGTTGACTTAGTTCTTGATTCTATTCCAATTTCAAAACCCCCTTACCGAATGGATCAAGTTGAACTCTTAGAGGTAAAGAAGAAATTTCAGGAGTTATTAGATAAAAGTTTCATTTGACCTAGCACACCACCATGGGGTGCTCCTGTCTTGTTTGTTAAAAATAAAGATGGTTAAATGAGACTTTGCATTGATTATAGAGCCTTGAATAATATCACTGTTTAGAACAAGTATCATTTGCCTCATATCGATGATTTGTTTGATCAGCTCCAGGGAGCTCAGTATTTTTCGAAGATTGACTTGAGGTCGGGGTACCATCAGTTGAAAGTAAAAGAAGTATACATTCTGAAGACTGCGTTTCATACTAGATATGGCCTTTATAAATTTGTAGTTATGCCTTTTGGGTTAACCAATGCACCTACTGTATTCATGAACCTTATGAATAGAATTTTCCATGAGTTCTTGGATAAGTTTTTGGTTGTTTTCATTGATGATAATTTAGTGTTTTCTAAAAGTAAAGAGGATTATGAAAGTCATTTAAGTGTTATCTTGCAAACATTAAATTAAAAGAAAATGTATGAAAAATTTAGCAAGTGTGAGTTTTGGTTATAACAAATTTATTTCCTTGGTCGCATTATTTCAAAAAATGATATAACTGCTGATCCTGTTAAAACCAAAGTTGTTGAAGAATGGCCAAGACCCACAAATATAACTGAGATCCGTAGTTTTCTTGGTTTGGTAGCTTACTACCGAAGGATTGTTGAAAACATTTCACGGTTATCTAGTCTAATGACTAAGCTAACTAGGAAGGGTGTTATGTTTATCTGGACAAAAGAATGTGATGATTGTTTTCAGGAGTTGAAAAGAAGATTGGTGAATGCTCCAGTTTTGGCACTTCCCTCCAGTAATGGTGAGTTTGTTATATATAGTGATGCTTCATTGAAGAGACATGGTTGTGTCTTTATGTAGAATGATTAGGTAATTGCATATGTTTCACATCTGTTGAAAACTCATGAGGTAAATTAACCTACACATGACTTTGAATTAGCTGCAGTTATTTTTGCTCTAAAACATTGGAGGCATCATTTGTCTGGAGTAAAGTATGAAATATATACTGATCGAAAAAGTTTAAAGAATATATTCACTCAGAAATTATTGAACATGAGGTAGAGGATATTGTTAGAATTAATCAAGGATTATGATTGTACAATTCATTACCATCCGGGAAAAGAAAATAAATTGGCTGATGCTTTGAGTCGAAAAAGTAATGCTTCATTAACCATTCTACGTTTGGAACGAGATCATATGATTTTTCATTTGATGAACTTTGGCATAGAAGTTGTTGGTGTAGGAAGTTCTTCTGTTTTGTTTCAGGTATCAGTGAGATCATATCTATCAGACAGAATTAAGCACCCAGAGAAGAAAGACAGAGGGTTGTAGAAAAAGGTAGAGCTGGTTCAGAAGGGTAAGTTGTCTGAATTTAATATTGATAATCATTGTGTTTTGATGTTTGGGAAGAGATTATGTGTGCCTGGTGATTCACAGTTGAAGAATGAGTTGTTATATGAGGCCCATAGTTCCCCGTTTTCAGTTCATTCTGGCAGTACTAAGATGTACAGAGATCTATGGGAGTATTACTGGTGGGATGGAATGAAAAGAGATATTGTTGATTTTACTATAAAGTGTCTGACATGTCTGTAGGTTAAAGTAGAGCAGCAGTTACTGAAAGGGATGCTTCACCTGTTACCAGTGCCAGAGTGGAAATGGGAAAATATATCCATGGACTTTGTTGTGGGATTAACGAAGACATCTCGAGAAAATAATGCAATCTGGGTTATTGTTGATCACTTGACTAAATCTGCTCATTTCCTTCCTATTCGAGATACATTCTCTCTAGATCAACTTTCTTGATTGTATCATAAAGAGATAGTCATGTTTCATGGAGTTCTCTTATCCATTTTATCTGATCGTGATCTCATATTTACTTATAACATTTGGAAGGGCCTTCATAAGTCGTTGGGTACTGAATTAAATTTTAGTACACCTTTTCATCCTCATTCAGATGGGAAGTCAGAATGAACAATTCAGACTTTTGAGGATCTGTTACATTCTTGTTCGATGGATTATCAGGTAATTTGGAATCAACATATTTCTTTGGTTGATTTTGCATATAATAACAGTTTTCATTCCAGTATACAGATGGCTCCGTTTGAGGCATTATATAATAAATGGTGTCGAACTCCATCTTTTTGGGATGAAGTGGGTGAAAGGAAGCTGATGGGACCAGAATTGGTAGAAGAGATGGCAGAAAAAGTTCAGTTGATTTAGAAACACATGAGAATAGCTCAGAGCAGGCAGAAGAGTTATGTAGATAACCAGAGGATGGATCTATCTTTCGAGGTAGGAGATCATGTTTTTCTCAAAGTTTCACTGTGGAAAAGTGTGATGCGATTTGGTAAGAAAGGAAAGCTGAGTCCAAGGTTCATTGGACCATATGAAATTTTGGAGAGAGTTGGATCAGTTGCTTACCGAGTGGCTTTAACTCCGAGTTTATCTCAGGTAAACAATGTTTTTCATGTTTCGATGTTGAGAAACTATATGCCAGATCTATCTCATGTTTTGAGCCCAGAGGTAGTTTGGTTGGAAGAGAATGTCTCTTATGAAGAACAACCAGTATAGATTCTTGACCGAAGAGAGCAAGTGTTGCGAAATAAGGTAATTCACTAGGTAATGGTTTTGTGGAAAAACCATATGGTTGAAGAGGCAATGTTGGAATCTGAAAATGCTATGAGGGATAAATACCCCCACTTATGTTGATAAGTGAATAAAATTGCAAGAACGCAATTTCCTAAAGGGGGGAAGGATGTAACATCCTAGGTAAATAAAGAATAAAACATTTTCATATTTATTAATATTTTCGAATTAAATATTAATTTTACTTTAAAGGGGTTTCTATGTTCGATAGCATACCTGATACACAACAAAGAGATTTTTTGAAATCTTACGTATCACACTCGTAATAAAATAATATTATTTTAAATGGTAGTTATCACGTTGTCGTTGTATTAGTGGGAATGAATATTAATAACTAAAATATGATTATATATGTTTGTTAAATGTTTTTACATTTATCCAATAAAGGATAAAGGATTAGAATACGAAAAGAATACAATTTTAGGCATATATACTCTAATATTCACTAAAGGTCCACTTATCGCCTTTTAATGGCGAACCGTCATTAAATATAGTTTTGGTCACTCTTATAAATTCTATTGGACCAAATAAAATTCTTCTTTAGAATCAGGACACCAAAATTTACTTTGTATAACGTTTTGGTATTTTTCTGATAAAGTTCATTTTTTTAATGAATAGTGAAAAATGTTGTATTTTAATTCAAAACCTCTTTTCAATCTAATTTATTTATATGATTAGATTATCTTTTTAATTGGTTTTTAATTGAAATTAGAATATATTTTTTCCATTTCATCCAATAGTGGTCGTTGGAATTAATTTAACTTTGAAATTGGACTTAAACTAGTGTCAATCTTTTGATATATATTGTTTCATAAAAACATGCTATTTATCCTGACAGCAGGAATTAATTATTAAATTAATTAATGTAACTTATATGTTTTTATTTTTTAAAAATAGACATCATTTTTGAATTCGGAATATCAAATATAGATTAGGGTGATGTTTTGATATTTTTCTGAAAAACTTCAATTTTTAATGAATAGTGAAACCACTAAGTGGTACTTAAAAACTGATTTTTCGTTTAAATGAAATGTTACCAGATCTTTGTTTTGAATTTCAAAAATATAACATACATGGTTGTCATTAAGATGTAAAATGTGGTTCAATGGGATTAAAATAATTTTTGGTGAATATTAACTTTTAAGTTTTTAATCGCGATTATAGGTAATTAGTGTAATTTAAGGTAAAAATAATGTTTTAATAATATTAAATGACCTTGACACATGTAATACCCTTATTGGATGTGTCATGGTCGACCACGAAAATCCATGGGACATCTTGGGGACCCCATGGAGCCTCTTTGGTAGGAAAATTACATTAATAACTTTTTATTGAATGTTAAAATAAAAATGTCACAAATATGTGACGTTTTACTAAAATAATTTTCACATGGGGCTATAGAAGTCATATTTTAGACTATAATTATTCATTAGAAGGATAAAAATATTTCATACATCATGATATTTTTTTTATAATTTTTAGACATTAAATAAATTAAATTATTTATGACACCATGATGATGTAGCGATTACCTCATTATTTAACGATTTGAATAAAATGAAAAGATAATATAAAATATAACACATAAACTTGTCAAAAACCTATTTTATGGGTGGATTTATAACTCTTATCACCTTATCCCAGAAATATATAATTTTGGGGACTTTAAAATCCGAAAAGCATTTTATAATAAAGTAACCTTTTATAACTTTCCAAGAGTGCCCCTCCTCTCCTCTTATAAAAGTCCCCCACCTCTACAACCTTACCCAAACCTCTAAAGCCTTTGTCTCTTCTACACTTTTCCCATTTTGTCTCTCCACATCCCTATCTTAATCCTAGAAGCCTCCCTTTGGCCAGAATTCTTTCCAAGGAAGCCTTTGAGCTCAAATCAAAAAGAGTTACCCGATTTAAAGGTAGTGTCTTCTCTTGTGTTCTTATGTCTTATTTTGCTTCTCCAACCCCCTAAACTCTTTTTATTCCTTTATTTTGTAATAACACAAGTATATTCAGTATACTAGGATGTTGTTATGAGATGTATTAGAGATACACCTACACACACATTCTTCTAATGGCTAAAGAAGATATTGATTCTGTGGTTGGCGATTTTATGCCTCACGAAATGATGACTGTTCAATATTCTTTTAACACCTTTCATGGTGGCCATTAAGATGTCACTCTATTTATATCTGATATATATTATGTTTATGTTATCCTTATGCTTCTATATTTCTATTTTTTGGCATACCTTTATGGTTTCCATTGTGGGTAAACCCGATAATTTCATTATAGGAAGTACGGACTACCGCCCCCTCAAAGTGATTTGATTCGTTAATGCCATATGTGGGAAATATAAAGGATGGAGTTAATGTTATTATATATTATGTTATAATGGAATTATAATATACCCTTATATCATTATTATTTCACTCCATTACATACGAAATAGAAATGAAAGTAGCGTTCATTCGTACGTACGGCTTACCGTCTCCATGAACGGTGCATTTCATTTGTTAACTCTAAATGTTATGTACTATTATAAATACATGTATATGTTGGATATATATGATATATATGATATGAAAATCATGAATATAATTCTGGATATAATGAACCTTTGACCACATAAACAACTTGTCATTGTAATAAGTCCATTTTTGACTTAAGTACAAAATATCGACAAAACAAACTTTATTAAATTAAATTATTACATAAGATTTATGACATGAAAATAAGTTATATAAAAGGAATAATAAACTTGAAAAAGGATCTTAATCAAGTAGGAATTAACTTTAGTTTATTATTCAGGAGATTAAAGATCATCGATTCATGTCGGACACAAGGTAAGGGACTTCGTCTCAATATCCTTTCATTGAGGCATGTTTTGTTCTAATACAAGACTTTATTTTATATGGTGTATAAACCACTTTGACTTTTAATTTTATACAAAAGGAATATTTTTCTATGAAGCATTTTACAAAACTACAAAAAGGAATGTTTATTTTAACGTACGCGGTGACAATGACCTTTTCCTCCGTCGCGAGTATTATTTGGACTTTGGCTTCCTCAACAAGCCGTACTGTTTTTAAAAGTAAATAAATACCATATACTCTTTTAGGTATTTTGGAATTGAAAATGGTTTTTATAATGTATTTGTTATGTCAATATATTTTATTGATATATTTTAATCGAAATGTGGAAATATTTTCTTTCCATTATATTTGTTTTATGTCTTATGATTTTATAATGGTACTTGGACATTTGACGAGTGGTTACGTCAAAAACCATATGACGGGTGGTGACATGAATACCAGGATGGGTGGTTACGTTATAACCTCCAATGCATTGGGTATGGATGTCGGCCGTATGGCTATTCCATTAAGCAATATGGGTCGAAGTCGATCGTATGGTTATTCCATTTAAGTATGTTTATGTTCCAAGTTACCTTTATATGTTATGTGTTATTTATATGGGTTTTATGGTAATATTTTGGTTACAAAAGGGTAAGTAATCATATTTTATTCAGTGAAGAGTATTTACTACTCCATAAAGGTGAAAATTATTACTTTCATAAAGTATTCATGGTTTACTTATTGTTTTTAAAAACTAACAGTTTTCTTTCGTTGTGTATCCCTTACTGAGCTTTTTATGCTCACCCCAAGTTTTTTTGAAATTTTTTTCAGAGGACATAATGTAGAATAGGGTTAAGGATGAGATCAAGGAAAAGTCATTCATTCTTAATCCTAGAACTAGAAAAGACTTTTTTTAGAGTTCATGTTTTGAAAAAAAAGGAAAATTTGTAGAAGTGTCTACTGTGTAATCTTTTGAGATATAATAGTTATGATCTAAATCTATAAAACTCTAAACCTGAAAATATCCTCAATGGGAATTATTCATTTAATTCAATATTAAGTAAGGTTTAACGTCGGGGCCTTATAGTATATATGAATAATATTCAATAATATATTTATATAAAACTTATATTTATTATATATGAGGTTTGAATGAGTATAATGGATGTCAAGACTTAAGGTAATATATTTTTATCTTGCTTTTTACTTTTTAGGAAACATTCCATATTCACCACCTATTAATTTTTATGTGGTGTTTATCATGCACAAGATTTTATTTTATGATTATTATATAGATATTTAGTCATATTTAGATATCCATTTTGGGATATCACATTCAAGGGGTTTATAGTTCAACATATTACAAATCAGTATGTGATTTATGTCACAATTTTCCTTCATTGAGACGTATGTTATGTTAGTCAAATATATTATTTAAAAAGATGTAAATACAACTCCATATATATGTAAAATAAGTAATTTATTTATCCTCATTATATGTGAAGTTCCATATTATGTTATTCCTTCATGAAGCTTAGTATTCAATGTTACTAATGTTGTAAAGATTTTATATTACAATGTCATCATTCATTGGGATTATTTGTCATCAAGTCCCCAATGATAAAATATCATGATATAACTCTCAAAAAATTTCATGGAATTTCTTATCATCTTTTTATTCATGATATATCCATGTTGTGGTATAATTTTTACACTCTTTGGTAATTAAAATAATTAACAAAATGTTTTTAAGAAAATCCTACTTTATTTATCTCTTTGGTTGAAAATCATTTTTCTTTTAAAACAAATTCTAATATTTTTTAAAATATATATATTCATATATATGTACATAAATAAAATATTATTATCATTTTCAAAGAAAGATATTTTAAAAAAAAGATATTGTTAAAAATTATTTTTTAAGTATTTTCAAAGCTCCCTTTATAAGTTTACATGTTTATTTTCATAGAAGATGATATTCAAATAATTATATATTAAGATGTTTTTTTCAAAGTTGAAAGGATATATTACTAAAAAAATGTTTTAAATTGTATGCTAAAATAATTCTCAATATAATTTGACATATTTTACTATTATCAATGCTTTAATACAAATATGATCTAAGTATACCATTCATATTCTTTCCCAAAATGGTTAATGTTTTGAGGGAAATATGTCTATGAAACCCAATTCTATTCCATGGGTTATACCATGAGGAAATTTGTATGAAACCCAATTATTTTCCTAGGTTATTATATGATGAAATTATAATTAAACCTTTCTCTATTATATATGTTATTATAAAATGACACGTTTATGATATCCATTTCATTTTATGTGTTATGATAAGATGAATGTTTCTGGTCTTATGAACACATAAATATGGATTTCATTATGTGATTAGTGGGGCCTATATCTTCCTATAATGCACTAGTTAATGATTTCTATCTCCTGATTTATAAAGTACTAAAAGAGAAATTGAACTCTATTTAGTAATATAGGGATGAAACATGAAGTGAAACCGATTCAATAAAACGTTGATGGAATGGGAAGTGTTCTTGGTTTTGTAATAGAGGGATAAAATACAGAGTTATCCTATATTTGTAAAGGATTTGTATGCTATGAACCTCTATTTAGTTAGTCTTTACTAATATGGAAATTGTTTTCTATAATTTTGTATATGCCTAAAATTCCATGTCTTATACTATCATGGCTCGTGTTCTTTGATTACCTTATGAATAATGTGTTATAAACTTGCAATCTCTATTGCATGAATAATTATTATGATCATTGATATATAGGGTATGGTTTTCAAATTTTTATTCTCATTTTCTCATAACCTTATGTTAATGTTATTATTATGTATATACCTTATCTACCCTTACTGAGAATTTTAAATCACCCTTTATTGTGTTTCCTTTCTCCAGGTTATGAGGATATGAATGATGTATGATATGTCTAAGAATGGTTCTAGTTATGAATAATGTATTTCAAGATGACATAACTCACTTATCAATTTTTTTTTATATTTCCATGTTTTTAAGGTAACTAAACTATTATGGTTCTCTTGCATGTATTTATGTAATGTAATAAAAATTAATCCAAAAAGATTTAAAATATATGTATGAAATTTCATGGTAGTTATATTTGGAATCCAATAAAAGGTTTAGTTATCCACTAAAAACTAATATGCAAAAACATTAGTTAAATCCCCAAATACATGTCTAAGGATAAGTCTATGGATACGTTAATGTATATGGAAGTGACCTAGAATTTTGTTAAAGGATTGCGTGAGTATTTTCCTAGAAATTAAATCACGTCTATATATTACAAGTGGATGTGGCACTGGAATAGATTTACCGAAGTGTAATAACCTACAAAACCTTATATTGAACAAAAATCAATCTGGAACTAGTGTATGACTATAGGCTTTGCTGCACACCTAGTTTGACACTCCCAAGGGATATGCTTTTTAATTTCACAAAATTATTACAAAATATCATTAAGGATTTAAATAAAATATTACAGTGTATGATCTTGGATAAACCTAAGGTTTCATATATTAATTAAGGTGTAATAATTTAGACATCCAATATGTGATATTTCATGATTATGTGGTTCCCTACTATGATAATTGTTTCTTTAACTATTATATTTTGTTTTACTAAATTGGTGGATCCTGAAGGAACATTGTTAATGATTAGTGTCAGGGATAATGAAATGATTCTCCTCTTAGGAATCTAAATGTTATTGAAGGTGGAATAAAAATACAAATTTTATTCTTGAATATCTTTATCAAGCTATGAAACATATTGAGGTCCAAATAAATAGGGGGAACAAAATTCTTTTATGTCATTCTTGAGGAAATTTTTACCTTCAGTTAGTGGTTCTTATGATCCACTAGCTGTTGAAAAATGTATCAGTACCACTAAATAGATATTTTACATTATCTACTATTAGGAACATGCAAATTTCATTTAGATATCTATTATATAAATGGTTAAGTAGATCAATGATGTAATTTTGTCAATAATAGGAGGAAATAAGATGAAATTGATTCCCAGGATTGGTATGTGCTCAAGAGATTATTTTTTTAATAAGTACATTCCATGTATTCTTCGTACAAAGATGGAAAAATAGTTCCTTGAGATAAGGAAAATGGGTAATGAATCTGTTGGTTTGTTTGGTGAAAATTTTAAAAGATTTGAGATGTTTTCTTCTGGTATAATCATCAAACTTGAAATTGAGGTCAATCGATTCTTCATTGGCTTAAAACAATTCCTCTAAAAGATGCTACTCAAAATATACACCAACTACTATGAAGTGATTATTCATTTTAAAATCAATGCCAAAATGAATAATAGATTTATGTATCAATTTCATTATTTTGATAGTGAAATGAAAAATGAGTTCAAATAATATTCTATGAATCATGGATAGAATAAGGTGATCTTTCATTTGTGCTCATTATATGGGAAGAAGTGTGGAGAAAATTACATTAGGAGAACTGGTAAATGTTTTAAGTATAAGGCCCCAGCCTTAAACCTTACTTAATCTTGAGTTATTACAAGATTAAACATTGAGGATCTTTTCAGGTTTAGAGTTTACAAGATTACACATTGAGGATCTTTTCAGGTTTAGAGTTTTAGAAAATTAGATCATGAAACTTGCATTACATTGCACATTTAAAGAAAGTGGTTACATAAAAGATAATATTCATTCTTCCCATCAACGGAAACCTATTTAAAATAAAACACGGATTCTTTCTTGACACATTTTTGACACTATCATCACATCATGTACCTTTCCCTTGACCTGTGAAAAACATTTCAAAAACTTGGGATGAGCATAAAAAGCTCAGTAAGGGTTATAAAAATACGGAAAGGAAACATGAGTTCATAAATACATAAGAATGAAATCATACTTTACCCATAAAACATAGGCATATCAAATCATGAATAAATCATAGAAAACATAATACATAAAGGTAACTTGAGGCATTCATAACATTCTTACGTAGGGAGTAACCCTCTTGGTTACGTTTGGAATACCCATCACAGTATATTCCCTAAATCTCTTCGGATAAACCTTAACGTTTCACTCCTTCGCGTTACCCAATGCATTGGAGAGCTATAACGGGCTCACCCGCCCATAGTTTATCACGGAACCACCCGTTCTTCATAACAATTCCCAAGAACCATAACATAATCGTATCACATAAACCTGAACATAGCATTTCCACATTTCAATCACAATATAACATTTTAGGATATTGAAATAAAGAATCCATTCAAAAAGAAACCATTTCCAAAACCATTTAAAACATTTAATAAAGAGATTTTTGAATCAAAGTGTCCCATACCACCTTGAAGCTTAAAATTTTAAACCATTAATATCCATATAAATAAATCCTTAAAACCATTTTGAAAACATGGATATTAATAAGAACAAATAATTAAAACATTTAAAACGATATTTTGGTTAAAGGGGTTTTACCAAAATCAGAGACACTTGAATACGATAATTGAGGAATAACATTTACTCAGAACTTTATAATATCATGAGAATAAATGGATTCATGATATAATACTCCAAAGGACAGTATATACACCATATAAGAGTGAATTGGTGCATAATAACAATGAACTCTCAATAGAAATGTCAAATGTGATGAAATCCCTTAAAAAGAATGTATCTTTAAATTAAGGACAAATCAATCTCAAAAATATGTGTGAAAAATATAAATACACCCAATATAAGTGGATATTAAGTTTAAAACAATAAAAGTTCATTCACACATATTCAATGGATGACATATTCAATGACTACATGTTGAACCCAAAGAAATCGAAATTGGGTTAAAAAGTTACCTTGACAGCATAACGGCATCACATCAAAAAGAGTTGATGAGAGATAAAAAGAGTATCTCATCACTTGGACATAAAATTTACATCAACAATGATATATTAGAACATATCCCAAAATAACAATATGTAAATTAAAAGACCCAACAAAAGAAGTCTTTTAAAAAAGAGGAGGGTGAAAGGTTCCCTTACCGACTTGGGTATCTTTCAAAACATACACCCCACGAAAGAAGGGCAATAAATCATTGATGTAAATACTCATAAACGAAAGTATATTACACAAAGAGTAGAATAATGGGCAGCACATACACCACTCAAAGGAAATTGTGGCAAATGTATCATAAATCTCACGAGAATAAAAGTGAGATGGAAAATCCCTTACGAAAACTTGGCAGCCTAAAGGCGCCACATAAAACTTCCAAAATGGATTGATGAGATAAAATAGGGTATCTCATCACATTAAAATAAAATGTAAAGAAATAGGAATATAAAAGAACATCCCCCAACATTACAAATATAAGCTTAAAAGAAGTGACATAAAAGGGAGTACTTAAAAAGAAAGAGAGAGGTTAGATCTCTTACGAAAGTTCAGCAGCCTAACGGCGCCACTCAAAACTTCGAAAATCGATTGATGAGAGAGAATAGGGTCTCTCATCACATGAACATAAAAATTACAGTAAGCGTAAAATAAAAGATCATCCTAATAACAAGAAATATGAGCTTTAAAAGGAATGACATAAAAGTGTGCTCTTAAAATGAAAGAGAGGAGTAGGATCCCTTACCTCGGGTCCGACTTGACTCGATCGTTCCTTAATCTCCTGAATAATAAACTTGTGTTAATTTATAATTCCTTAAGAACCCTTTTTCAAGTTCATTATTACTTTTATACCACTTATTACCATGTCACAAACATTATGTAATCATTTAAGTTAATAATATTTGTTTTGCCGATATTTGGTTCTTAAGTCGAAAGTGGTCTTCTTACAATTACATGTTGTTCATGTGGCCAAATGTTTATTATATCCAGAATTGTATTCATTATGTAGATATCATATATGTCATATATATCCAGTACATGCATGCATTAATAACATTACATAATCATTTAGAGGTAAGAAATGAAATGCACCGTTCATGGAGACGGTAAGCCGTACGTACGCATGAACGCTACTTTCATTTCAATTTCGTATTTTATAGAATGGAATAATAATGATATAAAGGTATATTATAATTCCAGTATAATATATTATCATATTTCCATCCTTTATACATCCCACATATGGTATTTAACGAATCAAATCACTTTGAGGGGGCGGTAGTCCGCACTTCCTTAAATGAAGATATCGCGTATACCCATAATGGAAGCCACAAAGGTAAGACAAAAATGAAAAATACAGAAGCATAAATAAAACATAAACATATTATATATCATATATAAAAATAGTGACATCATAATGGCCACCTTTGAAGGTGTTAAATGAGTATTGAACAATCATCGTTTCGGGAGGCAGAATTTCACCATCCACGGAAACCGTATGTTCTTTAACCATTTGATGTAGTTGTGTGATAGTGTAGCATGAATAAATCTTATAACAACATCCTAGTATATTGAATATACTGGTGTTGTTACAAAAGAAGTAAATAAAAAGAGTTTAGGGGGTTGGAGAAGCAAAATAATACAAATGAACATGAGAGAATGAATTACCTTTAAAAGTGTAACTCCTTTTGATTTAAGCCTAAAGGCCTACTTTGAAAGGATTATACCCAAAGGGAGTTCTCTAGGATTTGTAGAGGGATGTGTAGAGAGTAAATGGGCAGGGGTTGGCCGAGCCAAATCCTTGAGAAGTGTGTGAAATGAGGTAGAGGTGGGGGCCTTTTATAAGAGGAGAGGAGGGGTACTTTTGGAAAGTAAGAAATATTACTTTATTTGAAAATGTGTTTTGGTTTTAAAAGGTCCCACATTGATCGAATTCGTGGATATGGTGATAAGGCTTAGAAATCCTCTCATCCAATTGGTTTTGGCCATGTGTAGTTTGTAGATGTTTCATTATCTTTCCATTTTAATTAAATCATCAAATAATGATGTCATCGCTGCATCATTATTATGTCATAAATAATTTAATTTCTTTAATGTCTAAAAATTATAAAAAAAATACCATGATATAGGAAATCTTTTTAGATTTCCAATGACTATTTATAATCAAAATTTGGACTTTTATAACCCCACTTAAAATTTTTTTTCGTAAAACATATTATGTTTGTGTCATTTTCACTTCAACATTAAATAAAAAGTAATTTATGTCATTTCCCAACAAAAGTGGATCCATGGGGTCCCCAAGTTGGCCCATGGCTTGTATTGGTCGGCCATGACTCACCCAATAGGTGTAGGACAAGTGTCATGGTGTTTTCATATTCTTATAATATCATTTTTACCTTAAACTACACTAATTACCACTAATCGCGATTAAAAACTTAATAAGTTACTATTCACCAAAAAATTATTTTAATCTCATTGAACCAAATTTTACTTCTTAATGACAACCATGTATTTTGGATTTTTGAAAATCAAAACGCAATTATGTCAAAATTTCATTTAAATGAAAAATCATTTTTTATAAGTACCACTTAGTGGTTTCACTATTCATCAAAAATTGAAGTTTTTCAGAAAATTACCAAAAATTCACCCTAAGATATATTTGATATTCCGAATTCAAAAATGAAGTCTATTTTAAAAAATTCAAAACATATTAGTCACATTAATTAATTTAATAATTAATTCCCGCTGTCAGAGCAAATAGCGTGTTTTATAAAACAATAAGTATCAAAAGATTGACACTAGTTTAAGTCTGATTTCAAAGTGAAATTGATTCCAACGACCACTATTGGATTTAATTGTAAAAATATTTTCTAATTTCACTTTAAAACCAATTAAAAATATAATCTAATCATATAAATAAATTAGATTAAAAAGTGGTTTTGAATTAGAACACAACATTCTACACTATTCATTAAAAAAAATGAACTTTATCAGAAAGATACAAAAAATTTACACAAAGTAAATTTTGATGTCCCAATTCTTAATAAGAGTTTTATTTGGTCCAAAAGAATGTTTAAGAGTGAACAAAACTATTTTTAATGACGGTTCTCCATCAAAAGGTGATAAGTGAACCTTTAGTGAAAACTAGGGCATATACGCCAAAAATTGAATTCTTTCCGTATTTTAAGCCTTTATCTTTTATTGTATAATGTAAAAATATTTAAGTACATATATAATCATATTTTAGTTATTTCTATCCATTCCCGCCAATACAACGGCTACATGTTAACTACCATTTAAAATAATATTATTTTATTATTAGAGTGCAACGTAAGATTCCCAAGAAACTCGTTGTTGCGTGTTGGGTACGCCATCGAGCATAGAGTCCCCTTTAAAGTCATATTAATATTTTATTCACAAATATGGATAAATATGAAAATTTCTTTTCTTTATTTACCTGGGGTGTTACATCCTTCCCCCCTTTTGGGAATTGCGTCCTCGCAATTTTAAAATTGCGCTTGGAAACATCCTTGAACGTCCCACATCGGAACAAGAGTCGGTAAAATAATCACTTTAATATAAAGAAAGATAAGCATAGAGGTCACCCGAGTTAACCCATACTAGGATTCCAAGTATGAAAATATGGACATGGAGGAGAAAACATAGGGTCATGTTCTGATGGAGAGTGATAGAAAACATGTTTAGGAGAAAGTTAACCACGAGAAAATCACAAACTTGTGATGGGTTAAACGGTATTCGATTCCCCAGTAGGAAAAGTTAATAGACAACATTTTTGTTTTAAGTTACTTTTTATTGAGGAATTTATTCATAAAGAAACATAATCACTTATCATGTTGACTTTCAACTTTTATTATATTCCTTACACAAACTCATATTTTCTCCAAAAGGCGAGTATTTAGGAAGACTTGTTCACATTAAGAGTACTATAATCAACTTCTAGAGAATCACCTAATCCACAAAATAGAACTATATACTTCGCATGTCTTTAACCAAAACCAAAACCAAAAAGGCTAGTACAAGTTCAGATAATCCAGAAAATGATAACCCTTTATAAAAAGGAAATCTATTCTTAATCTCCAAAATTTGTCCAACAAAACCCAAAGTTCAACGAGGACCATTTGTCCATAAAATTCTTCAAAGTAAACCAATATAAGATTGAAACCCAAATATTTGAAGGATTTAGTCACATAGTCTTCCAAGTTAAATCGTAACATTTATCTCCAAACAACATCAGTTTCTCCTAAAGTCTCACATTGAAAAGTAATTATCCTAATCACATATCCTCCAAAATCAACTTACTCTTAATTCATAAAATCATATAACTAAAAAGAATCGGTCAAACTAACCAGGGACTTCACGTAGTCCAGTGGTAGGCGATAAATACCAGTCACACTTTGGTTGTGGGTTCGATTCCCGGTCTGCGTGTTGTCCTTTTTCCAAAACTATATAATTCTCAAAACATTCCCCAAAACGAGATAAAATCTTCAAAAATATTCATAACATATTTTAACCTCAAGTTTATCTCATTCCTTTCCTTTTCCATCATATCATAGAGTAACCCATAATTACCTAAAAAGTAAGGATCATATAAACCCTAATGGTTACCTTAATAATTATTACCTGAATTTCCACATCGAGTTGGCCATCTCGTAAATGATGCATTAGAGAACTAACCAAGGCTGAAGTGATTGATCATGACTACTTGATAGTTGGTTTAGAACAACTATGAGATTCCTCATTGAATCCCCCATCTCATATAGTATCTTAATCAGAGAACCAATACAGTTTCCTTCATACCCATTGTCACTTTGGTGCCTGCTAGATCCATCCATTCACTAAAAACATAAATGTCAGTGTGTGTATATCAACAAAAACATCATGTACTAATGAGGAAGGCAGACTCCAAGATATACTTACTCATTCACTTTATCTAAAATTATGACTCTTTCTGAAATTCTAACCATTATGGTAATGTCACTTATGCTTAAAGAATACCCTAACCTCTAAAGTTATCTAAACCGACCTCTGATACCAACTATAAGGCCCCAGCCTTAAACCTTACTTAATCTTGAGTTATTACAAGATTAAACATTGAGGATATTTTCAGGTTTAGAGTTTACAAGATTACACATAGAGGATCTTTTCAGGTTTAAGGTTTTAGAGAATTAGATCATGAAACTTGCATTACATTCCACATTTAAACAAAGTGGTTACATAAAAGACAATATTCATTCTTCCCATCAACGGAAACCTATTTAAAATAAAACACGGATTCTTTCTTGAAACATCCTTGACACTATCATCACATCTTGTACCTTTCCCTTGACCTGTGAAAAACATTTAAAAATCATGGGATGAGCATAAAAAGCTCAGTAAGGGTTATAAAAATACGGAAAGGAAACATGAGTTCATAAATACATAAGAATGAAATCATACTTTACCCATAAAACATAGGCATATCAAATCATGAATAAATCATAGAAAACATAATACATAAAGGTAAATTGAGGCATTCATAACATTCTTACATAGGGAGTAACCCTCTTGGTTACGTTTGGAATACCCATCACAGTATATTCCCTAAATCTCTTCGGAGAAACCTTAACGTTTCACTCCTTCGCGTTACCCAATGCATTGGAGAGCTATAACGGGCTCACCCACCCTTAGTTTATCACGGAACCACATGTTCCTCATAACAATGCCCAAGAACCATAACATAATCGTATCACATAAACATGAACATAGCATTTCCACATTTCAATCACAATATAACATTTTAGGATATTGAAATAAAGAATCCATTCAAAAAAAACCATTTCCAAAACCATTTAAAACATTTAATAAAGAGATTTTTGAATCAAAGTGTCCCATACCACCTTGAAGCTTAAAATTTTAAACCATTAATATCCATATAAATAAATCCTTAAAACCATTTTGAAAACATGGATATTAATAAGAACAAATAATTAAAACATTTAAAACGATATTTTGGTGAAAGGGGTTTTACCAAAATCAGAGACACTTGAATATGATAATTGAGGAATAACATTTACTCAGAACTTTATAATATCATGACAATAAATGGATTCATGATATAATACTCCAAAGGACAGTATATACACCATATAAGAGTGAATTGGTGCATAATAACAATGAACTCTCAATAGAAATGTCAAATGTGATGAAATCCCTTAAAAAGAATGTATCTTTAAATTAAGGACAAATCAATCTCAAAAATATGTGTGAAAAATATAAATACACCCAATATAAGTGGATATTAAGTTTAAAACAATAAAAGTTCATTCACACATATTCAATGGATGACATATTCAATGACTACATGTTGAACCCAAAGAAATCGAAATTGGGTTAAAAAGTTACCTTGACAGCATAACTGCATCACATCAAAAAGAGTTGATGAGAGATAAAAAGAGTATCTCATCACTTGGACATAAAATTTACATCAACAATGATATATTAGAACATATCCCAAAATAACAATATGTAAATTAAAAGACCCAACAAAAGAAGTCTTTTAAAAAAGAGGAGGGTGAAAGGTTCCCTTACCGACTTGGGTATCTTTCAAAACATACACCCCACGAAAGAAGGGCAATAAATCATTGATGTAAATACTCATAAACGAAAGTATATTACACAAAGAGTAGAATAATGGGCAGCACATACACCACTCAAAGGAAATTGTGGCAAATGTAGCATAAATCTCACGAGAATAAAAGTGAGATGGAAAATCCCTTACGAAAACTCGGCAGCCTAACGGCGCCACATAAAACATCCAAAATGGATTGATGAGATAAAATAGGGTATCTCATCACATTACAATAAAATGTACAGAAATATTAATATAAAAGAACATCCCCCAACATTACAAAGAGAAGCTTAAAAGAAGTGACATAAAGGAGAGTACTTAAAAAGAAAGAGAGAGGTTAGATCTCTTACGAAAGTTCGGCAGCCTAACAGCGCCACTCAAAACTTCGAAAATGGATTGATGAGAGAGAATAGGGTCTCTCATCACATGAACATAAAAATTACAGTAAGCATAAAACAAAAGATCATCCTAATAACAAGAAATATGAGCTTTAAAAGTAATGACATAAAAGTGTGCTCTTAAAAAGAAAGAGAGGAGTAGGATCCCTTACCTCGGGTCCGACTTGACTCGATCGTTCCTTAATCTCCTGAATAATAAACTTGAGTTAATTTATAATTCCTTAAGAACCCTTTTTCAAGTTCATTATTACTTTTATACCACTTATTACCATGTCACAAACATTATGTAATCATTTAAGTTAATAATATTTGTTTTGCCGATATTTGGTTCTTAAGTCGAAAGTGGTCTTCTTACAATTACATGTTGTTCATGTGGCCAAATTTTTATTATATCCAGAATTGTATTCATTATGTAGATATCATATATGTCATATATATCCAGTACATGAATGCATTTATAACATTACATAATCATTTAGAGGTAAGAAATGAAATGCACCGTTCATGGAGACGGTAAGCCGTACGTACACATGAACGCTACTTTCATTTCTATTTCATATTTTATAGAATGGAATAATAATGATATAAAGGTATATTATAATTCTAGTATAATATAATATCATATTTCCATCCTTTATACATCCCACATATGGTATTTAACGAATCAAATCACTTTGAGGGGGCGGTAGTCCGCACTTCCTTAAATGAAGATATCGCGTATACCTATAATGGAAGCCACAAAGGTAAGACAAAAATGAAAAATACAGAAGCATAAATAAAACATAAACATATTATATATCATATATAAAAATAGTGACATCATAATGGCCACCTTTGAAGGTGTTAAATGAGTATTGAACAATCATCGTTTCGGGAGGCAGAATTTCACCATCCACGGAAACCGTATGTTCTTTAACCATTTGATGTAGTTTTGTGATAGTGTAGCATGAATAAATCTTATAAAAACATCCTAGTATATTGAAGATACTGGTGGTTTTACAAAAGAATTAAATAAAAAGAGTTTAGGGGGTTGGAGAAGCAAAATAAAACAAATGAACATGAGAGAATGAATTACCTTTAAAAGTGTAACTCCTTTTGATTTAAGCCTAAAGGCTTACTTTGAAATGATTATGCTCAAAGGGAGTCCTCTAGGATTAGGAGAGGGATGTGGAGAGAGTAAATGGGCAGGTGTTGGCCGAGACAAAGGCTTGATAAGTGTGTGAAATGAGGTAGAGGTGGGGGCCTTTTATAAGAGGAGAGGAGGGGTACTTTTGGAAAGTAAGAAATATTACTTTATTTGAAAATATGTTTCAGTTTTAAAAGGTCCCACATTGATAGAATTCGTGGATAAGGTGATAAGGCTTATGAATCCACTAATACAATTGGTTTTGGCCATGTGTAGTTTGTAGATGTTTCATTATCTTTCCATTTTAATTAAATCGTCAAATAATGATGTCATCGCTGCATCATTATTATGTCATAAATAATTTAATTTCTTTAAATTATAAAAATTATAAAAAAATACTATGATATAGGAAATATTTTTAGCTTTCCAATTACTATTTATAATCAAAATTTGGACTTGTATAACCCCACTTAAAAATTGTTTTCGTAAAACATATTATGTTTGTGTCATTTTCACTTCAACATTAAATAAAAAGTAATTTATGTCATTTCCCAACAAAAGTGGATACATGGGGTCCCCAAGTTGGCCCATGGCTTGTCTTGATCGGCCATGACTCACCCAATAGGTGTAGGACAAGTGTCATGGTGTTTTCATATTCTTATAATATCATTTTTACCTTAAACTACACTAATTACCACTAATCGCGATTAAAAACTAAATAAGTTACTATTCACCAAAAAATTATTTTAATCTCATTGAACCACATTTTACTTCTTAATGACAACCATGTATGTCGGATTTTTGAAAATCAAAACACAATTATTGCAAAATTTCATTTAAATGAAAAATCATTTTTTATAAGTACCACTTAGTGGTTTCACTATTCATCAAAAATTAAAGTTTTTCAGAAAATTACCAAAAATTCACCCTAAGTTATATTCGATATTCCGAATTCAAAAATGAAGTCTATTTTACAAAATTCAAAACATATTAGTCAAATTAATTAATTTAATAATTAATTCCCGCTTTCAGAGCAAATAGCGTGTTTTTATAAAACAATAAGTATCAAAAGATTGACACTAGTTTAAGTCTGATTTCAAAGTGAAATTGATTCCAACGACCACTATTGGATTTAATGGTAAAAATATTTTCTAATTTAACTTTAAAACCAATTCAAAATATAATCTAAACATATAAATAAATTAGATTAAAAAGTGGTTTTGAATTAAAACACAACATTCTACACTATTCATTAAAAAAATGAACTTTATCAGAAAGATACCAAAAATTTACACAAAGTAAATTTTGATGACCCGATTCTTAATAAGAGTTTTATTTGGTCCGAATGAATGTTTAAGAGTGAACAAAACTATTTTTAATGACGGTTCTCCATCAAAAGGTGATAAGTGAACCTTTAGTGAAAACTAGGGCATATGCGCCAAAAATTGAATTCTTTCCGTATTTTAAGCCTTTATCTTTTATTGTATAATGTAAAAATATTTAAGTACATATATAATCATATTTTAGTTATTTCTATCCATTCCCGCCAATACAACGGCTACATGTTAACTACCATTTAAAATAATATTATTTTATTATTAGAGTGCAACGTAAGATTCCAAAGAAACTTGTTGTTGCGTGTTGGGTACGCCATCGAGCATAGAGTCCCCTTTAAAGTCATATTAATATTTTATTCACAAATATGGATAAATATGAAAATTTCTATTCTTTATTTATCTGGGGTGTTACATTAAGTGTTGAAGGGAAGGTCATCTGGAAATTGATTTCCAACGTGATGGAATGATTTTAGGTAATTATTCAAATAGAGAAAATGATGAAGATAATTTACCACTGACACGTTTGTTCTTCAAGTGTAAGGATAATTGGAATTATGAAAACCAGTTCCCAAACTCAAGGGTTAATGAAAATGATTGATTTTAGAAACCTCTTAAGCCAAGGAAAAAAGAGAAATCTCATGTAATTATTGTTTTTAATATGGGGTACGGTAATTATACGATGAAATGTATTCTTACCATATACTCTAGAATGGATAATTTCTAATTTTAATCTGGATCTACCAATCAATTCATATCATAATAATATTCTGAGGGTATCACGATTCCACAAAAATGAATAGATATATAAATATATGTGAAAATCCTAAATGATATAATGATTTCATGTCATGTCAATGATTCCTCTATAATTTAATTTTGTTTAGATATGCATTTGGAAATTTTTTTTCATTCTTCCTCTAGTGGAATTTGGATTCATCCTAGGTATGGATTGTGTTTTTATACATAAATCCCACATCAATTATTAAGGAAGGGAAGTTATGTCTGATATTACATACCAAACATTGATTTAATATCAATGTGTTGATAAGTATAAAATTATAATGTATATTACATATATTTTTTGTGACCTAAATCCCATTTAAAGGGGGTGTTTATCTCAAATGGTTGTGGAGAAACACGACCTTGATGATATTTCAAATATTCATGAATTTAATGATGTATTTCTGGAATATTTTCCTTATCTTCCACCAAAATATGATGTGGAATTCTCAATATAAGTCATATCTAGTACCAAACCAATTTAAAAAAATTTCTATAAAATAGCCCTAATTGAGTTGCATGAATTAAAGAAGATACTCCAGGAGAACCTTGTCAAGGTATTACATTGGAAAAGTGTGGCGCCTTGGGGTACACCTAATACTTTTTTGGGAAATAAAGGTGGATCAATGAGAATATCTATTTATTATAGGTAGTTTAATAAGATGGCAATTAAGAACATGTATCATATTCCCCATTTTGAAGACGTGTTTGATCAATAATGTAGAACTCAATAATTTTCCAAGACTGACTTTTATTCTGGATATCATCAATTAAGGTTCAACAAGGAGGATATAACTATGACAAAATTATTTACAGGGTATGGAAACAATGAATATATAGTGATGCCTTTGGTTCTTAATAATTCCATGTTATCTACATGGATTTAGTGAATAGTTTCTTTAGAGATTAACTTGTTCAGTTTTTTGTAGTCTTTACATATTATATTCTTATCTATTATATTATCTTAGAAAAGAATAAATCCAATCTGAGAATTCTACTAATCACCCTAAGTAGAAAATATAGGAAAAATTTATAATTTGATAACTTTTCCTTCAAATGTTTTTATTTTCTAGTTATATAATCTTGAGGGAGGGTATATTAGTAGATCCATCCATGAGACGAGTTATTAAATGTTGGTCTAGGATAATCACGGTGACCGAGATCAATATTTTTCTAGGTTTATCTAGATATTATATATGGTTTCTGTAATATTTATCATGAATATAAAATGGATCTAACCAAGTTAACATTGATGGCAGAAAATTTATTCAATGTAAATTAATGTGAGGAATGTTTCAAGGAACTGAATAGAAAATTAGTCATTACACCTATTATGACATTATCAGTTATTGTAGAAGGGATTTTAATCAACAATGATGAATCCAAAAATGCATTGAGATGTTTTAATATGTATAATTACATGTTTCCATATTATGCCTCACAAAAATTGATGGTTTATGGAAAAAATTTCCCAATTCATGATTTGGATTTAGATTCAGTAATTTTTTCATTAAATATTTGGAGGAAAATTCTTATCAGAGTAAAGTGTGATGTATATAGAGATTATATAATCATAATATTTAAATTAACACATAAAAAGATAAATATGTAAAAAATAAAATGGTTAGATCTGATTAAATATTAGAACTTATCAACCCATTTCGTCCCTTTAAAATAAAACAATGTTTTTGATGCTTTGAGTCGAAATGATCACACTTTCCTTTCCCAGATGAGAGTAAAAAATATAAAATATTTTTATATTTTCAAATAATTGAACTGGAAATCCTAAATTAAGGGAATGAATATTATCTTTCTTAATTTAATTTTCAACCATCTATCCCTGTGATGATTAAATTTTCATTGAAGGAAGATGTGGAGCTGAAAAAAGAAGGTTAGAAATGTTCCTGAGTTTAACCTTGATTATAATGGAATGATAAGGATTAGGAACCGTGTATATGTTTCATACATACTTGTCTTGAAGTAGTATTTTTTTTAGAAAAATCATAGATCGTTATTATTTATTTATACTAGATTTATAAAGATGTATTGAGATTTTAAATAAAACTTTTGGTGGGATGGAATGAAGAGAGATGTCATAGAGTTCATTTCATTGTTCTTAGTATATCATCAAGTAAAGGATAAATGAAAAATTATAATGGTATTTTTCATTCATTTCCCATTCCAAAATTGAAATGGGAGAACAACACCATGGATTTTGTTGTTGGAATCCCATAAATTTATAAATATATAATGTTATGGGGGTTTTATTTGATCCCCTAACTAAGTAAGCACACTTAATCTCTATTAGAGAAGACATATCTATATATCAACTTTATAGTATATACATTAAGTAAGTGGTACGGTTTCATGGAGCAATACATTACATCTTATCTGATCAGGATATGAAGTTTACCTCAATGTTCTAGAGATTTCTTCAGTAAGAACATGCTATAGAATTGAGTTTCATGACTAAGTATTTTCTCGAAATGGATGGTTAGTCTGAAAGAAAAAATTCAAAACCAAGATGATATGTAGAGAACATATTCATTTGATTAAATGGGTTTTGGGATAAACAACTTACATTTGTTTAATTTTCTTACAATAATAGATTTCACTCATTCATCTATACTGATCCTTATAATTCCCTCTAGAGGATGTGATGGAGTGAAGTATGAGAAAGAAATATATTAGGATTTGAGATACATGATGAGATGGAAGAGAAGTTGAAATACATTTAGAAACACATCAAAGAAGCTTATATTATTAAGATAAGTTATGACAATAATCACCAATGTGACCTAGAATTTAGTATTTGTGACAAGGTGTTTCTAATAATTTATCCATGGAATGAGGATATGAGATTCAAAAAGAAAGGGGAACTAATCCCTAGTTATATTGTTCACTTTGAAATTATTGATCATATCGAGATGGTAGCCCATCTCTCAGTGCTTCCAGTGAACCTCTCTCAATTCAAATATATGATACATGTATCTCTCCAAATGGATAATATACCTAACCCTTGTCATGTACAAATCTCATATTCATACCATTTTATTAAGAACATTCTTATGAGGATCATCGGGTTGAGATTATAGATCATAAAAATAATGTTCTATAAAGAAATACCACTCAACTGGTAAAATATAAATGAAAAAACCACCAAATTAATGAAGCTATGTTGGAAATTAGGGATAAAATAAGGTTGAATTATCCCCATTTTTTATCAAAATACTTAATGTTTAGGGAATATTTCATTTTAAGGGAGGTAAAATGTTAACACAACAAAATTTTATGACTTTATTTTTTTATTAAATTAAATTTCATATATGGATTACATTTCACAATACACTAAGTCAATATTTATATTCAAAAGACACTAAGTTATGCTTGTGTTAGATGAATTACTAGTTTATCTTAAATTATACGCAACACAAAATTTTAACAAAATTATGATATATTATTAATTTTGATATTTAAACACAAAAATTATAACTAACCAATTAAACATACTGATATGAATAGTAATAATTATTTTTTAAATATTATGTATAAATGTATCATATAAAGAAAAAGTATTTATAATGAAATACATTTTTAGTAATGTCTTTACATGTTTCAAAAATACTATTTTCTAAAAAAAGTTATTTATATTCCATTTTTTAACAATAATAAAAAAAATCATAAAAAATTTATAAAATAATTTTCATAAAATAATCTACATTTTTTTAATAATCATATCGAAATTATCTTGAGGTGATTTTTTCGGATTTTTTCTAAAAAGATTCATTTATTTAATATTGAAAAATAAACAATTTTATCTGAATACTATATTTTCGACTAATTTATTAATATAAATAAATTTTATTTTAAAGTATTTTTAAAGAATAATTAGTTAAATTATATATCAATTAATTTAATTTAGTTCATTGTAATACATTTAATTTTTAAATTGGATGTAAAAACCATTCAAACATTAGATCATTTTCACTTTAAAAACATTCCTTCTCATCATGTCTGTGTGATTAATATTAATTTAATTTCTACCACTTATGGGAATATAAATTTGAAAAATTGATTCCATATTTGGAATCATTATACTTTATATTTTCAAAAAAAAATAACATAATATTTGACCAAAATTAATTTTCAGTGTGGAAAAATTTAATTACATCATTTATGGTAAAAATGAGTTTACCATAGGGTTAAACTAAAACGATAAGGGTAAAATTTCATATAAAAGTATCTAAAAATATTTTATTTAAATATTTGGATATATCATATCTAATATTTTAATTTCATCAATTTTATTCAATTTGTTCATGTTAAAAACACAGGATCACTCAATTCTTTTCAAAAAATTCCAATTGTGTCCTCTCTCCAGTTATAAAGACATATGTTCTCCTCTCTTCTTAAAGCCTTCATACTACTTATGATATACCAATAACAATGAAAATCACATAAAAGTTCACTCCTCTCATCCTATAATGCTTATTTTTTTTTTCAGAAATTCATCCTATGAAGGATGTTAGTGCAATCATAAGGCAGCGTCAAACACGTTTAATTATATTAATATAATTATTATAAAATTAGATCAGTATATAAAAAAACTTATTTTTTATGATAATTTCATGACCTAAAATCATATCCACTTACATCTAATGGGTTACGAAATCATCGTTCATGTGTACGACAAACTTCCACCTCGTGAACTGATATCATGTTTTTCTCCATTACCAATTATCAAGGATATTCATAATGGTGGATTTATTTTTTATATATTGTTTTTATGATTTTTATAATGATATTATAGTTCTATAATTCTTATATCACACAAACCATCATGATTTACATTTTTTGGGACTACGATAACATCGTTCGTGTGTATAGAATACTACCACCACACGTAGGAACGAGATTCATTCATATTGTACAGAGAATGTATTAAAGAGAGTTTTAATATAAAAAAAATTGATATATATGAAATAAAAATTATTCATCAATTATAATATATCATTCTATTTTCTTTCTTTTATTCCAATAATAAAATTGAAACATCAGTCATGAATATGTATGATCTACAATCTGCCTGAATGATGTATTTCATTTACTATTTATATATTTTATTCATTATTATAAATACACATATATTGAATATACATGATATTTATATCATTTATATGATTTAGGATATAATGAAATAATTATTAAATTAATATAACATATAATATAATGAATCCAAATATTTACAAAAAATAAGTCATTTATTACCCAAAACGTTACATTAACAATGAATTATTAATAAAAAAGTGATAAAATTCATAAGAAAATAATATATGGAATTATATATATGAATATAATTATATAATAGATTTATAATAAAATTATATTTATTAAAAATCATTTTTCCTGAGTATGGCCAAAGTCAAGACTTTCGGTAAAAGATTTACATATCAATTTTTACATTTCTGAGGCACATGTCATATTCACCATATATTCTTATTATTTGGTATATATACTACCTATGAATGTATTTTTTTTATTAATCTGCTTAAATTTATTGGGACTTACATATCCATTTTTTGATCTCTCTTTCATGGGGTTTACACTATAAACGTTAATAAATCGGTAAGGGGTTTTTGTCTCAATTTTCTTTCATTGAGACATACATTACATTATGAATCTATATTATTTTATAAGATATATATTAATCCATTTTGATATTTATTATCATGAATTTATTTATCCTCATGATATATTATGTTCCATTTTATCGTATTCCTTAATGGGTCTTATAATTTTTTGTTACCAAAGTGATAAAAATTTTATATTACAAACTCATCATTCATCGGGATGTTTTTTATTATGTCTCCAATATTGCAATATCATGATCCTCCTCTCAATAATTCTCATTAATTTTCTTCTCATGTGGTTATTGATGATATATACATGTAATGGTACCAAATTTTCACTCATTAAAACTTTACATAATTATCATGTTTTTTTAGATAATCCAACATCATTTCTCTCTTTGATCAGAAATTTGTTTACATTAAAAATAATGTCTTATAAAAAAATTAATTTTATTTAAACAATATCATAAGATCATATTCAAGGAAAATGATATTGAAACGTTATTATGTATTAAAATTATTTTTTAAATAATTTTCAAAGAATCCTTTATAAAATTTCAAGGTTATTATCAAGGAAAATGATTTTCATAATGTTTTATGTTTTAGAAAGTTATTTTCAAATCCGAAATGATATTTTCCTCATGAAAATTTTTAAGTGGTCTTTAAAATATATTGTCCATAAAATATGACATTTATTGGTGTTACCTATTCCTTGGGATAAGATTCAAGGATACCATTCATAATCTTTCTCCGAATGGTTGGTGTCTTGATAGAATGATGTTTGTAGAAACCATTTCTATTTCATGGGTTTTACCCAAATAAAATACTTATGGAACAACTTATTTTCATTGGTTACTCTATGAGAAAATTATTATTAAACCTTTATATTATCCAAAACTAATCATATGATCAAATTTTTGTATTAACCATTTAATTTCATGGGTTCTTATATGATTAATTTTTATGATATTATGGCCTAGATAAATTTTTTTAATTATGTGAATGTTGCGGCCTATATCTAACAATAAATAATTGGGTAATAAATTATATCTCATGAGATAGAAAGTATTGAAATAGGGAACTGAACATGGTTCATACAACAAGGGTGTAAGTGGAAGTAAACCCAGTTAATTAGTAAAGGGCTGGAACAAGAAGTTTACCTGCTTCAATAATATAGGATGAGAATAGTGACTTGACCGGGTTCAGTAAAGGACTTTTTCATCTATGATTTTATTTCTAATGAGCCTTGATAAACAAGGATAAAATTTTAAACACTTATGTGCTTGTAATAAATTCCATGTCTTTTATTCTCATGGATCATGTTCTTTGATTACCTAATGAATCATGTCCTATAAATATCCTATCTTTATGCCATGAATCTTGATTATGTTCATTGATATGCAGAGTTTGGTTTTCAAATGTTATGATCAAGATACCATGAACTTATGTTTATTTTGTGCTTACATGTCTCCTTTTTTTACCCTTAGTGATCATCTGAGCTCACCCTTATTTGGGTTTCCATTCATCTAGTTATAAATATATTCATTATGTATGATATGTATAAGAAAGATTCTAGTTAAGAATAACGTAGTGAGAGATGATGTATCTAACTTATTGACTAGTGTTTATGTGTCGAAAATTCAAAAAGTCACAAACCTAATATGGTTATCGTGCATGTATTTATGTAATGTAATAAATATTAATAAAAATGATTTAATATCTAAACACGAAAAGCATGTTTCATTATGATTATCATTTGTAAGGTGAAATAATTATGTGGTGGTTGTTTATAAAGAACACGAATAAATAAAGACAAATTGGATCCAATGAGTTTAATGTAAGAACCTAGATCTTTATTTCATGTATGGATCCTAATTTCAAGTTTTTTTAGGAAAAATGCTGAAATGGGAATATTCTAGGTACACTCCATGTCCATCCGTGTACATGTTGTCAACTCTGTTTCTGCATACAATTGTGTACTGGTAATGTAACAGCTGAGTACATGGTCATGTGGTGACCTGGAAGACCGGTTCAGCCAGGGGCTAGTAGAGGATAATACCCATTATGTAGTATAAATGAACACACCATATACTCTTCTTTTTAATTGATATATTGGAGGGGGACATGTCTCATGTCCAGAAATGACTTATTATTCATGTGTTTCATAAATGAGTGCTCGGGAACAATGAATAGAGATCGAACCCCAAATTCTCTATTTGAGCTCTTATTGAGGCATCTTCAGGTGTGTCGAAATCTCACTGGTGAGTTCTCAAAACCCATACATCCTTTATTCCTAATTATTTATCCCTTGAGGTTTTTTCAAGGTTGATTGTTTCCACCTTTTTTAGATCTACTCCATTTTAGGCTGATTCAAGGACGATGTTCATATATATTGATCGTACGACATCGAGGTAGGTGGTTTGTGCCTTTACTTGTTAGTCTTTAGATTATATATTCTAAATGTGATGCATACCCATGTATTGTGTACTTCTTGATTTTGAGTTTAACACTGTTTAATACCATATATGGTTTTTTTGATTGAAAAGGGCTGGTTGCTTACGTATAAGGTTAGATAACTTTTTTACGGCACACCCCATTGTTGTGTTTCCCATGATTGATAGTTATGGTTGTTTGGTATAGGTTTCCTTGAGGCATACCTCATATTCCATGCCTTGGTTGATTGGGAAGGAGTTGATTGATTATATGAAATTCATTTGAAATTCTTTGTGAAATCATATCCCTGTAGTAGTTATAAATTCTATGAGATGATATGATATGTAGGCATGTTTTTTTACAATGGATCATGAGAACCTTGGACTAGGAAGACTGATGGGACTTCCACACAGGACCGTTAGAGCCATGGTGTAGATGTTGACCTAGGGGTATTAACCATGATAGATACCTAAGAGTTCATTTATATTTACCTTATACTATATTGACCCAGGGTTATTGACTGTGAGAGCTACCCAAGAGGTCATTTATAATTTATTTACTACTATGTGGGTCCAAAAGGGATAGACCATGAGATCCTTCCCAAAGATACATTCTTTAATGAATTGGTGCTATGTTAAACCAAATGGGTTAGACTATGAGAGATTTCCAATAGGGTTGTGAATGGATGGTTGAATGAATGTGACAAGTCTGTCAAGCCAAAGCACAAGCTAGGAATCAATTTTACTAATTGTTTAGATGGTATTCTAAGAAATCAGTTTTGTTACTATTTCATAGGGGATGTAGAGATTAGTCTAGATCTCGGGGTCACATTATTCAACAGATTTAATAATTGATAAAGGTAAATGAATGAAATTGAAAACTATGGGATTGTTCACATTTAAGTGATTCCTAGTTTATTGCATCATTATTGTATATTAACTACTATATATATATTCACAGATTGTTAGAAACAAATTTTTTGGTGGGTGCCTACTAGGATTATTCTCACACCCTATTTGGGTCATGTTTTGGTTCCAAACTGATTATATGATTGCAGGTACATATAAGGGAAAGCACCCATCTTCATCAGGTACTTGATTATTGTGGAGTTGAAGAGCATGGGACCAAGATGAGGCTTAATATTCTGTTCAATTTTACTTGACATTCTATATATGGGTTTCTATATTGTATTTTAGGAATTTTGACTTGTTTGGATGCATTCCTAGACACATGTAACATGCATAATTTATATATATGATCCAGTTGTTTTATTACAATTAGTATTGCATTGTTTAATTCTGTTTTATGGTATTATTGCTTCCTCTATTATTTACTGTTTGTTTTTCTCTATGTATACTCCACTAATGAGGGAATAGTTTCACCATTATCACACCGTGGCCCTCACTACTAGTCAACAACCTCTGGGGTTTGGGGAAATGCGCTTGAGGTTATGTGAACAATAGGGTTTGGGGAACCTTTGGGCGGCACCCAGATCTAGGATGTTACAGTGTGGTATCATAGGTTTTGTTCACTTATTTTCCTATCTATTTGGATCCAATAGACTAGTATAGGAAGGAATACTTAGTTGGTGTTATACTGTTCTCGGGAGTAGCTATCCCGTGTATAGGGAATAGCCAAGTTACCTCGAATTTGAAAATTTTTCTAGTTTTGCAATTATTAGAGTTTATTTGATTTCACTCTTGGGTGATTACCTAATTTTGTGATATTATGATTGATATCATTGTGCCTATATTTCTGTTACAACCTGATGAGATAAGGTTATTCCATATCACGCATCATATATGCACTTGCTTGAGATCACATGTCATGCATTTGTGTCATGCAATTTTGGGTGCATTACTGATTTCATGTTGTTTTGATATATATTATTCTAGATATACATGTCGTTGGGATAGATACCATGATCAAATAACTTCTATTTTTATAGGGTATTTGTATACAAAATGTTTTATTTCGATAGATTCCAATATGTGTTCTCTATTGTTTTATGGGCCCTCTTAGATCAACATTCACAGGATCATGATTGAACATTAATTAAACACTTGTAAAATATGAGATGAATAAGGACGTAATACATTGATTCATGGGGAGTATGGGTTCTCATAACATGGAATGTGGTATGCCAAGGAAACAAATTGATGATATTTTGGGTTTCAAAGATGTTTTAGAGGCTTACTGTCTTTAAACTCAGACAACATGACATGTGATGTTATAATCAAATGCCATTTGTTCTTCTATTATAGAAGAAATGAATTCTATTAAGTACACGGCATGTACCATATGTACACTCTATGTAGTTGTTGACCGTGTGAGAGAGTGTGTGAGAAGAGTCTTGGGGTTGATAAACGTTTGGTAGAATGCATCATGTACTGGGAGTACATGTCGTGCTGTAAAATACCAGGTATCTAGTCATCTGACTAAAGAATTGGGTAGATGAAACATGGTTTGTACACACCGTGCCTAGGTTAAAACCTCTGTCTAGTGATCGATTGGGTATTCAATACTATGACTAATGAAATAGGTGGATGGAACATATATGATACACTTTGTTTCTAGGGTGAACATGACAGGTAATATTACAAGAATAAGACTATGTAGTTCTAGCTATGTAGAAGTACCTGGGTAGGAGAAGATATTCAACAACACGTCATGTCTCATGAGGAACACTCCATGTGTATGGGGTGTTACACGAACAGTTTGGTATAGGTACACACCCGTGTTAAGGTTTAATGGGAACACGTCGTTTAGTGGTTCTCATGCCACGTAACCCTCTTTTGTAATACTCTAATACTTTTTTTCTCTGGTTTTTTTCTATAAAATATAAGTTGTCCTAGATAATCATTTACTGGG
Source organism: Viscum album (assembly GCA_963277665.1). Lineage (NCBI taxonomy): Eukaryota > Viridiplantae > Streptophyta > Magnoliopsida > Santalales > Viscaceae > Viscum > Viscum album. The sequence continues at coordinate 896,159,038 of OY728143.1, read as the reverse complement.
GTGTGTGCTTGACCTTTAAGATTCATGCCACCAAGAAATCCTCTCAATGTATACCAGATAATGGGCGATGAACAAATACTAGAAATGGTAGATCATGGACTACCAGAAGAACATCACATCATTCCCATCTTGGATCCAGTTTTTATACCAAAAAAAGTTTTTGATACACAATTTCGTGAAGGATTTTTTATCATGATGCAGACCTTTCAGGGAGAACCCCATCCTACCCCGACTACGGAAGAGTTGACATGGGTGTTTCAGTAGTATAATCCTACCACTTTTTCAAGGGATGGAGGACCACAGTCTGTAGAGTCATAGTTGGAGGCCATGATTTCTATCTTCAATTATCTATAGATGCCTCTTGAGAGGAAGTTGAAGCACACGACATACTTGATACATGATTCTACCAAAATATGGTGGGATTTTATATCACAGGAGTGACAGCATCAGGATATGAATTTTGAAGAGTTTCAGAGGACCTTCAATGATTATTTCAACATTGGGATGTTGAGGGCCGACTGAGCTCATGAGTTCATGAAGTTGGAGTGGGTCACATGTTCTGTGATGGATTATTCTTTTCTCTTTATAGATCATTAGAACTTCAAATCAATTTTTTGGAGTTGAAGAGTTATAACTAGCAAGGTGATTTGAGGATGCTCTTAGGTACGAGATTCGATCACAGGTTAATTTTTTTGGATGAAATTGGTGACTACTAAAGTAAACCAGGCCCTAATTAATGAGATAAATATAAGGGAGTTAGGAGCTGTGATCTAGTGCGATTTAGTATCCATGTGTAGTACTACTTTATTTGATAAGGGGAAGCTGTGTAGGGATCCTTCACGCTGTGATTCCTGTACCAGGGATGTATCTTCAAGTATCCAGGTGAGGTGCTACCAATGCAGGAAGAGTGGGAACACGAGACCTCAGTTCCCAAGTCACCTAGTTGAGTTCTAGTATTTTGGAAATACGGGACATCTTCAATGTTTTTACCATATCTTCTCACCATTAGTGAGTGATAGGGGTTCGTTAATGACTCCATGTTCAGGTGAAGAACCCCCAGTTTCTCATAAGTCAGGAAACAAGAGTTCGTTAGACCATTCAGGGTGAGGATGTGGTTGTGGTCGTGGTAGCCCGACAGCTGGTTTTTAGCAACATTACAGAGAAACAGCTAAGGGTAACTAAATAGAGTTGCAAGATTGCGGTACAGGTCAGAATTTTGTGATGGATCAGACCATACAAGAGCAGGAACCTGGATGCTCTAAGGTTTGAATTAAAGTTCTATTTCGCTGATTTTTAGCATCTACTCCTTTTTATACAAGGTATTCCAATAGTTTTATATCATTTTCTATTGTGGAGAGCCTTTGGCACTATATATTAACATATAATTTAGTTATGATGGGGATTAAGACTTCTAGTGTACATTAGTGCAAGGAGTTCCATCTTGTTGTAGGTCTGTGTCACTTCATGGGGGATCACTATGTATTATAGATGAAATGATTTTATTTCATTCTTGGGATGGACTGGTTGGACTCTGTCTAGGATATTGTTGACTTCGATCACCGTATGGTGAGTTTAACGTCCCAAGAGGGTGAATCATTTCTACAATATGGTGAATGGGATGTCTAGGAGAGCATAGATGGACCCGAGCATCAAGCGTTGGGAGGAATTACAACCTAGATTGTAGTTCAAATCTATATGACTATGGGACATCATAGATGGACTTTCCTCCAGTGGTGGATCATTTTCAAGATGTCTTTCTAGAGAAATCTTCTTTTGTACCTCCGAAGCGAGAGGTAGATTTTTCTATTATGCTTTTGTCAGGAGAAACAATGATGTCCCTTCCTCTGTATTCGATGGATACACCAAAGCTACATGAGCACAAGAAGCAGTTAGAGGAGTTGTAGTTAAAGGGTTTCATCTGACCTAGTACTTCTCCTTGGGGTTTGCCTATCCTTTTTGAAATTAAGGTAGACGGTACCCTCATACTTTGTGTGGATTATCCGAAGCTGAACTAGTTGATAGTGAATAATCAATATCCCTTTGTGAGGATTGATGATATCTTTTATTATCATTGATAAGATCAAGATTTCTTGAAAATTGAATTATGATCCTGTTATCATCAGTTGCACACTACACCCTCAGATATACATATTACAGCCTTTCAATGTAGGTATGGTCTAAACGAGTATTTGGAAAGGTCATTTGGTCCCATGAACACGCTGGTATTTTTCATGGAATTAATGAACCGAGAGTTCCATTCTTACATGGAGTCTTTAGTGGTCATTTTCATGGATGATATCTTCCTATACTCTAAAAATCTACATGATCATGCCATTAATCTAGATTTTTTATTGAGTACACTGAGAGAGTATAAGTTATATGCTACGGTCTCAAAGTGAACTTTTTGATGGATCAAATTCATTTCTCAGGTTATGTCATCTCAAATATAGAAGTACTAGTAAACCCTTATAAATTGAGAGCGATAGTGTCCCAAGGGAATCCAAAGAATGTATTTTATGTACAATGTTTTCCTGGGATGAATGGTTACTAAAGATGCTTTATACATGTCATTTCACCCATAGAAGTTCCACTGACATGCCTGACTAAGACAGGTGTGAATTACTTGTGGAAATTTACCTATTATTCAACCATTCAAGAGCAGGAAAGGAGGTTGAATCCAGCACTGATACTGATGTTTCTAGAGCTATTCAAGAGTTACACCATTTGCTACTATGGATTAGGTATTGGACGGGTATACCTACTAATGTAGGGGGAAGGAGTTGTTGCATAAGAGTCTTGATTGTTGAAGCAACATGATAGGAATTACCCAATGCACGATCTTGAGTTGGTTTTAGTTGTGCTTGCTTTGTGTTTGTAGAGACATTATCTTCTTGGAGATCATTTTTTGAAATACACTAACCACAAAAACTTCAAGTATATATTTACTCTATGTGATCTTAATTTTTGATATCGAAGTAAGGTTGAGTACATTCAGTCTGTTTATTTGGAGCTTTCCTATATGCCTGGTAAAGGCAACATAGTGGTTGATGCGTTTAGTAGGAGGAATAAGATACAGGCAGTTCAGGATGCCAATAGTGACTAGCAACTTATGGCTCTGTTCTCTGAGATGCAATTGGAGGTGCACGACAGACAAGGGAAGATGTTTCTTTCTTCTATTGTTGTTACCTATACTCTCCGAGATCGAGTGAAAATGAGCCAATTATTAGATTCTAAAGGCCTAGTCTTACATGAGAGTGTGTCCGGTGAGGACCCTACTCCGGGGTGGACCATTATAGAGGACGAGGTTTTTCATTTTCAAGATCGTGAATAGTTGTCATCAGACATACATGAGTATTTGATGTGATATTTTCATGCCTCAGTATGGGTACTTCATCCTGGTGTCACCAAGATGTATCAATATTTACATCGTTAATATTGGTGGCCATGTATAAAGAGGGGTTTAGATTGGTTTTCTATGAGATGTTTCACCTGTCAGCAGGTAATGGCAGAGTATTAGAGACCAACATGAATTTTACAACAGTTACCCATTCCTAAGTTTATATAGAATGATGTCGCGATGTATTTCTGATGGATTTATCGAGGTCACCTTGAGGGAATGTTTCGGTTTGAGTTATTAACAACAGAATCAGGAATGTTTAACATTTCCTACCAAAGAATGAAAAATTTAGTGTTGATGAGATTGAATGTGATTGTGTTAGAAATATTTTTTGTTTTCATGGTGTTCCACACACTATCATTTCAGAAAGGGATTACTGGTTTACTTCTCATGTATGGTAGGGACTATAGAGGGATTTGGGTACATAGGTACTTCTGAGTACAACATACTATCCCTAAATAGATTTCTAGTCTATGTGAACGATTCTGGTTTTGGAGGACATGCTTTGAGAATGCACCCTAGAATTCAGGGGCTTATGGGATAGACACATTCTAATTGTGGAGTTTTCCTACAATGAAATTTTTAGACAACAATTCAGATGACACCTTATGAGGATTTGTATGGTAGAGAATGTCGATCACCCCTATGTTGGTTAGAGGCAGAAGAGGCAGTATATTGGGACCTCATCTTGTCCATGAGACCACTGGGCAGATGGACGTGATTTGGAAGAGTGTGGATACTGCACAGTTTCAGAATAAATCTTATGTTGGTCGACATAGACAACCTCTTTAGTTTTATGTTGGAGATCAGGTCTTCTTACATGTCACACCATGTTCGGGACATAATAGGAATAGGTGATAGCAAAGCTATAACTGAGATACATCAGGCCATTTAATGTTTTTGGGAGATCTGTTCTGGTTACCAATCAGTTTTAGATACCTCAGAGGTATCAGGATAAGCAAGACGGCTTTCATGTTTCTCAGATACGATGATACTTTTTAGACTCATATCACATTTTTTAACCTGAATAGGATGAGTTAGAGGTGGATGCATCCTTCAAAAATCATGCTATTCAGATTGTGGATCAATGCACGAAGGATCTATGTTGTATGTATGTTCCTTTGGTATGAGTTCTATGGAAGCACAGGTGAGTACATGATGAGGTAAGGGAGTGTGAGGTCAACATATGGTCACAATGGTCAGACTTGTTTGATGCATCTTCTTCACCACCATTGGATGGGAAATTAAGGGATAACTTTCATTAAGGGGGAAGTTTTTAAGAACCCATATCTTCATTTCTGGTATTGATCTTGATTTCAGGTTGCTTTTTAGGAAAAAGGATGTAATTGGAATTTTCTAGGTACATGTCGTGTACTTATTTGTACACATCGTGTACTCGGTTACCGTCTACAGCCACGTACTGGCCGTTTAACGACTGAGTACATTTCCATGTGGTAATCAGGTAGACCGCTTAATCTGGGGGAAATTTTTGGCTAATACACAATGTGTAGTTTAAATGATCATGTCTTGTACTTTTCATTTTAATTGATATATCAAAGCGGGTCATGTCTCCTATCCTAAAATTACTTCTTCTTCTACTATTTCGTAGAGGAGTGAGTGGGAATGAATACAAAAGATCAACCCCAGGATTTTCCATCTAAGCATCGATTGTGACATCGTTAGGTGCGTTAGAATCCCACTGGTGAGTTCTCAAAACCCCTAGAGCCTTTCTTCTTGATTATTTCTCTCTTGTGGGTTATTAAAGGTTGAGTGTTTTTATATTTTTGTAGATTTACACCATTTTAGGCTGATTCGGTGGTCGACATTAATGTATATTGATCATATGTCATTAAGGTAGGTGTTTTCTGCCTTTTGTTGTTAGTGTTTGGATTATATATTCTACAAGTGCCGCATACATGGGTTTTGGGTAACGCTTGATTTGGAATTTAACCATGTTTAATACGTACTATGTATTTTTTGACTTAAAATGGGTTTTTGTTATGCGTATGGTTAGACACCTTGTTTTCGGGACATCCCATGGGTGTGGTTCCATTGATAGATAGTTATGGCTATTTGGTCTAGGTTTGCTAGAGGAGTACATTGTTTTACATGCCTTTAATGATTTGGATGGAGTTTATTGATTATATTAAATTCTTGTGATATGCATTGTGAATGTTTACCCATGTAGTAGTTATAGATTACATGAGGTACTTTGATATTATATTCGTGTCGTTTTTCCAATGGATAGTGAGATCCTTGGACCAGAAATAATGAGGGGACTTCCAACTCATTTACGCAGGACTATGAGAGACTTGGTGTAGATATTTAACCAGGGGTATTGACCATTAGATCTACCAAAGAGGCCATTTATATTTACATTAGGCTATGTTGACCTAGGGGTATTGACCATGAGTGGTTCCCAAGAGGTAGTGTATCATTTATTTACTACTATGGGGGGCCAAATAGGTTAGACAGTGAGTTCTTTCCAAGAAGGTATTTCAATAATGAATTGGTTCTATGTTAAACCAAATGGGTTAGACGATGGGAGATTTTCTAGAGGGTTGTTAATTATTATTTTAATGATTGTGATGAGTCTTCCAAGGAAAATCACAAGCATGGACTTGTTTTTACTTGATTATTTATATGGTCTTCTGAGACATTTTTTTGTAACTATTATATAGAGGGATGTAGAGATTATGCTAAATCAAAGGGATACATTATTCAATGGATTTAATAATTTCTAAATGTAAATGAATGAAATTAAAAATAGTATGATTTTTTAATTTTGAGTTATTCCTAGTTTATTACTTAATTCTTGTATATTACCTTCTATTTATATATTCACTAACAGTTATGCATAGATATTTTGGTGGTTGACTACTAGGATTTGTCTCACACCCTGTTTTGGCCATTGTTCGGATGCAAAAAGATTATATGATTGTAGGTATAGATAAGGTAAAGAGAATTTCATCATTAGGTACTTCATTATATTGGAGTTGGAGAGCATGTGACCAAGCTGAGGCTTGCTATGCTGTTGAATTTTAGTTTCCTTTTATTAATTTGGCTTCTTTATTTTATTTTCAGAATTTTTACTTGTTTTGGTACTTTCCAAATCACATGGTACATGAATCATTTATATAAATATGCTTCTGTTGTTTTATTACTTACAGTCTACCAATGAGGGAATAGTTTCCCTAATATCACACCTTGTCCTCGCTACCAATGAGGGAATAGTTTCCCTAATATCACACCTTGTCCCTCACTGCTAGTTAGTAGCCTCTGGTGTTTGGGGAAATGTCCATGAGGTTATGTGACCAACCAGGTTCAGGGAACCTTTGGACAACACCTGGATATTGGATATTATATTGAATGTATTTAATATTATATTTTTCAATAAATAATTCCCCCATATTCTTCATATGAAAATGTATATGTAATTACTTGAACTTGTGCAGAAGGATGTAGAATCTATTAGTACCAAGAAGGAACATTTTACAAGACTTGTGAGTTAATTTTATGGTATTATTATCAAAATTGAATGTATGTTTGATTGATTCTTTAGTGTCTTAAAACTTTTACTATAAAGGTAGTTATCCATAAAATAATTCATTATATACAAATAAATAATTTTATTTGTTATCAAGGAAGAAATGGATGTTGGATTTACGCATTAATCTCATGATTTTGGTAACAAAAGAACGATGGAATTCCATATTAATTCTATAGATAAAACCAATGGAGGGAAGAAGATGATCCATTCATTGTGATCAATGTGTGGAAGGAGACTTGGAGGAAATTTTCTTATGGGTACTGGAAAATTCTATATGTGTAGAAATGTAGTTCATTTGATAATTTCATGATAATGTGATGTGAAGAAGATATCCATTAATGGAAGAAAACAAAATATAATCCACCAAACAAACTCTTTTTATCAAATTAAAGGAGTATATGACTTATGATTAATTTTTTCAAACCTTATGGTAAATGTAAATGACCAATTACAATAACCTATTAATCCGATTGAAAAGGGAAATATCAAGAAATCACTACTGCTAATGAGGGGTATGATAATGACATGGTGAAATTTGCACATATTATCCACTCTAGAACTACTAATATATTACATGAGTCTCGATCTAACCACTATTTTATAAATGAATAATTTTATAAAGGTATCACAATACAACCTCAACAATTAGATGTTTAATTATAAGTGAAAACCTCTAACGGTACAGTAGTCTCATCTCAATTCTATGATTCAACTTTACTTAAATCTTGTGGGAATTTTACTAAAAAATATCTCATTATTCTTCTGATTGTTGAATTTGATATTACATTATACATGGATTGGAATTATTTATATAAATCCCACATCAATTTTTTAATAATGGAAGTCACATTTTTTATTTTGAATTACTATTGATCATCAATTGGTCTGACGATAAAAATGAACTTATAATATTAATTAAATTCATTTTATGGGTTTTGATTCCTATTGAAATTTGGTTTTTATATATGATGGTTGGGGTGAAACTCAACATCAATGATATGACTATAGTAAATGATTTTTTAAATGTTCTTCCAGAATAGTTTCCTAGTCTTAAACCAAATTATTTTTTAATGTTTTAAATAGAACTCATACTTAGTTCTAAACTAATTTTAGACACTCCATATATAATTTCCCACTTACGTTTTTGAAATTGAAAAATAAAATAAATAATAATATTGACATGTGATTATTTGGAAAAAGTGGATTAACTTGAAGTGAAGATATTTGGGTTAAAAAGAAATATATATCAATGAACCTCTGAATTGATTATCGGGATCATAATAAGATCAATATCAAAAATAATAATCTTCTACCAAATATTTATGACTTTTTTGATAAACTGTATATAGCTCAATAAATTTCCTTGATTGATCTTTATTATGGATATCATCAATTTATTGTCTCTTGGTATATACAAAAGACCTAATTTAGTACAAGGTTTATGAACAATAAATTTATAATGATTCCATTTTTTCTTACTTGATCCCCCACCATCTAAAGGGATTTAATGAATAGAGTCTTTATAGATTACCCAGATCAATTTTTGGTACCCTTTATAGAATATATTATTTTATCGTTAAAGGGAGATAATTATCATGAATATAACAGGAGGATTATATTACAAACCCTATGTATGGATAAACCATAAGGAAAAATTAATAAAATGTTTTTATTTTAATGATAAAAATTTTCATTTTTAGAAATATAATCTAAATAAAATGTATATTTGTGTATTCATCAAAGCCCAAGGTTATTGAACATTAAACTGAAATAACCACTAGTACTAGGAAAGGTATTCTTATTTGTTTGGATTGATATTATTGATTCTTTTTGGAGATTATTTAATGGACATGTAATTCAGTAACTATGTTATCTTAGAAGAGAGCTAGGTCCCTTTAGAGAGATCAATGTGAATAAAAATTCAGTGAAAAAAAGATAAGGTTAGTGAGTGTACTTGTGATTAAATTACACAAGAATGGATAAGGTTTTTTGATCTAAATTGATTCAAAACATATTGTATTGGGATGCATCCTCTTATAGAATGATATGGTGATAGCTTATGCCTCACCCCAATTGAAGGTTAATGAGAAAAATTAACTATATAATGATTTATAGTTAGCTGAAATAAATATTCATTCAATATATTATGGAATTATATTTATGGATAAATGTGTTATAGATATACTAATAATACATTTTCAAAGTATACATACATTCAAAATTATCTGGATATGTTCCATAGAATATAGTCGGAGTTGATTAATGATTATATCATCTAAAAACATAACAACCCTTTGAAAGAAAATAAGGTGGTCGGTGATTTGTGTTTAAAATATCATTCAAGATAATTGAGTAATACAATCACATTACATTAAATAATTCTAGAAATTCAATGGATGGATAAGAAAATATTAAAAAAGGGAAAGTGTTTATATCTTTCTCAAATGATTATTAGACCATCTATCCTAGTGAATATTAAATAGGTGAATAAATAAGATATATATTTTCAAAATAAGGTGAGAAATGTTCTTGAGTTCACCTTTGATTATCATGGAATGATAATGTTCCATTATCGAATATGTTTCTCATCTATATCATATTAGGAATATTTTTTAGATGAACATCAAAGTACATAAATAATTATCCATCATGGATGTGTTAAGACATATATAGATAGAAAATAGTATTTATGGTGGGGAGACAAGAAAAGAGATGTTTTAGAGTATGTATCATGGTGCATGGGATTTCATTAATTTAATTAAAAGGAAAAAAGTATAAGTGGGTGTTATAACCATTATATATTTCAAAATGAAAATGATAAAACTTCACCATGGATATTTTTTCATTATACTCTCCAAAACGTCTAGAGGCTACAATGATATTTGGGATATAGTCACTCACTATAAAAATTCATCATTATTAGTTATTATCAAAGAGGATTTATCCCATGATTAGATAGACCTAATATTCATTACAGAAGTGGTATTATATAATGTATTGGCACATTATATTTTATTTTATTAGGATCCAACATTTACCTAGATGTTTCGGTAAAGTCTTTAGTATATTATAAATATAGATTTTAGTTTTAGTACTTTTTATCATCCTAAGACATATAGTATGTAGTATAAAACTACTCAATCCCTATAGGATATGATGAGATCATTTTCTATATATTTCAATGGTGGTTGAGATCAACCCCTTACTCTATTTGAGTTTTCTTATAGGTGGTATATTTCGCTCGAGCATTTATATGGAACCATATTAATCCATCAACAGAAAGAAATGTATAAGTATAACATAATGGGATGTAGATGGAGAAATAATATATTGAGACATAATCTAGATGAGTAAACGATAAATGAAGCCATATCTATTCAATATTATGTCATGTAATCCCAAAGTTGATTGAAATTTTATAATTTCAATCATAAGTGAAATTTTAAATTTTAAGTAGGTGATATGGTATTCATGCGACGTTCTCCAAGAATGAAGTCTATGAGCCTTAGAATGATTATAATGTTGAGGCCAAGGTATATTTCTCCCTTTAATATTCTTGATTGAGTAAGGATGGTAGCATATCATTTGGTGCTTCTACCAAGACTTCCTCAACTCCTTGATTTGTTCCATGTATCTCTCAAAAATATGTTCATACCTGATCTATCACATGTATTGAACTCAAAGGTATTACTAATATAGTTTTATCTTTGTAATTAAGAAAATTAAATAAAAACAATTAATATAGACATATGGTGTTATGGAACTGGACTACTCGCCTAATTAAAGTTCACAAGTGGAAACATAAATTCAAAGAAACTACTTTGGAACCTAAGGATGTGATAAAACAGAGATATCTTCATTAGTTCGCATCGAAGAGAAATAGAATCAAGGGATAAATTCATTTTACGGGGTATGAATTTAACAAACAAATATTCTTAGATGTATTTCTCTTTAAATAAATTTAATTTATTATATAACTTTTGATACATGTAATATTATTTTTAAATAACACATGATATATTATTGAAATATTAAAATGTGTCAGTTGTGTCCTAGACATTGTATTGGAGAGTATTAATAGGAATAACTAAATCATGAAATAATTTTTCTTAAAAATTTATAAAAATAATTCATTGGTCATAAAATTATTATATGTGAAAATAAAAATAATTTCAAGAAAAAGTGAAATTTGTCTAAAAAATAATTTTTATGCATGAAATTTGATTTTATCACAATTAAATAAATTAATCACTATTTATAAATATTTTTATGAAATTTATATGATATATAATCATAAAAATGTTTTATCATTATTGAATGGTTTTTCTTTTGGGAATGGGATGAGATTAAATCCAATTTTTTCTTAAAATGTTTTTTCCAATAAAATACATTTTTTCTCATGTTTTGTGCAAATATATTAAAATGAATTTCTAAAAAGTATATACATTTATTCAAGAAAAATAGATCCATTATTTGGATTCTTTCAATATATTTTTGTTAAATAGGCCCCTTTTATAGTTGATCAAAATAAATAGTAACTATAAGGCCCCATCCTTAAACCTTACTTAATCTTGAGTTATTACAAGATTACACATTGAGGATCTTTTCAGGTTTAGAGTTTTAGAGAATTAGATCATGAAACGTGCATCACATTCCACATTTAAACAACGTGGTTACATAAAAGACAGTATTCATTCTTCCCATCAACAGAAACAGATTTAAAATAAAACATGGAATTCTTCTTGACACATCCTTGACACTATCATCCCATCATGTACCATTCCCTTGACCTGTGAAAAACATTTCAAAAACTTTGGATGAGCATAAAAGGATCAGTAAGGGTTATAAAAATATGGAAAGGAAACATGAGTTTATATATACATAAGAATGAAATGATACTTTACACATAAAACATAGTCACTTTAACATACCTCATCAAACCATGAATAAATCATAGAAATCATTAGACATAAAGGTAACTTGAGGCATTCATAACATTCTTATGTAGGGAGTAACCCTCATGGTTACATTTGAAATACCCACCACAGTATATTCCCTAAATATCTTCGAAGAAACCTTAACGTTTCACTCCTTCGCATTACCCAATGAATTGGAGAGCTATATCGGGCTCACCTGCCCTTAGTTTATCATGGAACCACCCGTATTCATAATAATTCCCAAGAACCTCAATATAATCGTATCACATAAAACATGCATAATGGAAACATAAAATTTCCACATTTCAATCACAAGATATCAATACAACACATTGATATAAAAACATTATGAAAAACATTTTCAGTACCAAAATAAAAGAAAAGTAAAACATGGTATTTATTTTTCTTTTAAAAAATAAGGTATGGCTTGTAGAGGAAACCGAAACTCAAATAATGGTCACGACGGTGGAGAAGTCATTGTTGCCCCATACGTACGACAAAAACATTCCCTTTTGTCATTTAGTAAACGCTTAGTATAAAAAAGATTCCATTTGAATAAACTTAAAAGTCAAAGGGGTTTATACATCGTATAAAATAAGGTTGTGTATAAAACAAAATATGCCTCAACGAAAGGAGATTGAGACGAAGTCCCATACAAAGACGATATCCTTGGTTTAAGGATAAATCAATTACATAATTATGTGTGACAAACGAATACACCAAATATAAGTGGATATTAAGTGTAAAATAATCAAAGGTCATTCACACATATTCAAAGGATGACATATTCAATAACTACATGTTGAACCCAAAGAAATCGAAATTGGGTTAAGAAGTTCCCTTGACAGCCTAACGACATCACATCAAAATGATTTGATTAAAGATAATAAAATAAAGGGTATCTCATCACTTGGACATAAAATTTATATCAATAAAGAATTTCGATAGCATATCCCAACATAACAATATGTAAATTAAAAGACCCAAAAAAAAAGTCTTTTAAGAAGAGGAGGGTGAAAGGTTCCCTTACCGACATGGGTATCTTTCGAAAAGTACACCCCATTGAAGAAGTGTCATACAATGAATATGTAAACACCCATAAATGGAATTATATTACAAAAGGAGTGTAATAATGGGAAGTAAATAAACCACTCAAAGGAAATTGTGGTAAATTTATCATTAATCTCACGGGAATAAAAGTGAGATGAAACATCTCTTAAGATAACTCGGCAGCCTAACGACGCCACTTAAAACATCCAAAATGGATTGATGAGAGAAAATGGGGTCCCTCATCACATCAAAATACAATTTATAGAAAGGGGAATAAAAAAGAACATCCCAATAACAAGAAATATTATCTTTAAAAGGAATTACATAAAAGAGCGTACTTAAAATAAAGAGATGAGTAAGATCCCTTACCTCGGGTCCGACTTGACTTGATCATTCTTTAACATCCTGAATAATAAACTTGAGTTAATTTAAACTTTATTAAGAACCTTTTTATAGTTCATTATTCCTTTTTGATCACTTATTTCCATGTTATAAACATTATGTAATCAATTTAGTTAATAATGTTTGTTTTGTCGATATTTGGTTCTTAAGTCGAAAGTGGACTTCTTACAATTACATGTTGTTCGTGTGGTCAAATGTTCATTATATCCAGAATTATATTCATGATTTTGATATCATATATATAATATATATCCATAATATACATGTATTTATAATATTACATAATCATTTAGAGGTAAGAAATGAAATGCACCGTTCATGGAGACGGTAAGCCGTACGTACGCATGAACGCTACTTTCATTTCTATGTCATATTAATGGAATTAAAACTAAATGAGAGGTATGTATATTTTAATTACAGAGTTATATTCATCATTTAGATGTATCATTCATTATATACATCCATTATATACATGTACTTTTAATAGTACATTACATTTGGGGATAAGAAATGAAATGCACCGTTCATGGAGACAGTAAGCCGTACGTACGCATGAACGCTACTTTCATTTCTATCTCATACTTTAATGGAAAGAAATAATAATGATATAGAGGTATATTATAATTCCAGTATAACATAATATATAATAACTTTAAATCCATCCTTTATACGTCCCACATATGGCATTAACGAATCACATCACTTTGAGGGGGCGGTAGTCCGCATTTCCTTAAATGAAGATATCGCGTTTACCCATAATGGAAACCATAAAGGTATGACCAAAATGAAAAATACAGAAGCTTAAGGAAAACATAAACATATTATATATCATATATAAATATATTGTCATCTTAATTGCCACCTTTGAAGGTGTTAAAAGAATGTTGAACAATCATCGTTTCGGGAGGCCGAAATTCGCCATCCACGGAAACAGTATGTTCTTTAACCATTAGATGTAGGTGTGTGAAAGTATAGTTCTAATCCTTCTTATAACAACATACTAGTATATTTATTATACTGGATTTGTTACAAAATAAATGAATAAAAATAGTTTAAGGGGTTGGAGAAGCAAAATAAAACAAAAGGACTCAAGTGAAGACATTACCTTAAAATCGGGTAACTCCCATTGGTTTGAGCTCAAAGGGTTCCTTGGGAAGACTTCTACCAACATTGAGGCTTCAAGGAGTAAGAGAGGGAAGTGGAGAGACAAAATGGGCAGAGTTTGGCCGAGCCAAAGGCTTTGGGAGTGTGGGTAAGGAGGTAGAGGTGGGGGCCTTTTATAAGAGGAGATGAGGGGCACTCTTGTAAGGTTACAAAATGTTACTTTATTTTCAAAAGGGTTTCGGATTTTAAAGATCCCACATTGATGTATTTCGAGGATAAGGTGATAAGGGTTCTATATCCACTCATACAATAGGTTTTGGACATGTGTATGTCTTAGATATTACATTATCTTTCCATTTTATTTAAACCGTTAAATAATGAGGTCATCGTTGCATCATCATGATGTCTTAAATAATTTAATTTATTTAATGTCTAAAAATTATAAAAAAAACTATGATGTATTTAATGTTTTTAGATTTCCAATGAATATTTATAGTCAAAAATCTGATTTGTATAACCCCATGTAAATATTGTTTTATTAAAACATTTCATGTTTGTCTCATTTTCACTTTAACTTTAAATAAAAAGATATTAATGTCATTTTCCAACCAAATTGGCTTCATGGGGTCCCCAAGTTGACCCATGGGTTGTCTTGGTCGGCCATGACACATAAAATGAGGTTAGGACATGTGTAAAGTTCATTTCATATTATTAAAACATTATTTTTACCTTAAACTACACTAATTACCTCTAATCACGATTAAAAACATAATAAATTACTATTCACCAAAAAATTATTTTTCTCCCATTGAACCACATTTTACTTCTTAATTACAACCATGTATGTCGGAATTTTGAAATTCAAAGCACAAATATGGCAAAAATTCATTTAAATGGAAAAATCAGTTTTTATAAGTACCACTTAGTGGTTTCACTATTCATCAAAAATTGAAGTTTTTCAGAAAAATAACAAAAATTCACCCTAAGATATATTTGATATTCCGAATTAAAAAATGGAGTCAATTTTACAAAATTCAAAACATATAAGTCACATTAATTAATTTAATATTTAATTCCTGCTGTCAGAGCAAATCACGTGTTTTTATGAAACAATAAGTATCAAAAGATTGACACTAGTTTAACTCTGATTTCAAAGTGAAATTATTTCCAATGACCACTATTGGATTTAATGGTAAAAATATATTCTAATTTCACTTTAAAAACAATTCAAAAGATAATATAATCATATAAATAAATTAGATTAAAAAGAGGTTTTGAATTAAAATACAACATTTTACACTATTCCTTAAAAAATGAACTTTATCGGAAAGATACCAAAAATTTACACAAAGTAAATTTTTATGTCCCAATTCTTAAGAAGAATTTTATTCAGTCCAATAGAATTTATAAGAGTGAACAATACTATATTTAATTATGGTTCACCATCAAAAGGTGATAAGTGAACCTTTAGTGAAAACTAGGGCATATACGCCTAAAATTGAATTCTTTCCGTATTTTAAGCCTTTATCATTTATTGGATAAATGTAAAAACATTTAAAAACATATATAATCATATTTTATTTATTTGTATCCATTCCTGCCAATACAATGGCTACATGTTAACTACCATTTAAAATAATATTATTTTATTATTAGAGTGCAACGTAAGATTCCCAAGAAACTCGTTGTTGCCTGTTGGGGACGCCATCGAGCATAGCTTCCCCTTTAAAGTAATATTAATATTTTATTCACAAATATGGATAAATATGAAAATGTCATATTCTTTATTTACCTGGGGTGTTACATCCTTCCCCCCTTTTGGGAATTACGTCCTCGCAATTTTTAAAATTGAGCTTGGAAACATCCTTGAAAGTCCCACATCGGAACAAGAGTCGGTAAAACAATCACATTAAAATAAAGGAAGATAAGTACAAGGGTCACCCGAGTTAACCCATATGTAGAAAAACATGGACATGGAAGAAAAAGCAAAGGGTCATGTTCTTGAGGGAGAGTGATAGTAAACATGTCTAGGAGAAAGTTAACCATAAGAAAATCACAAACTTGTGATGGGTTAAACGGTATTCGATTCCCCAGTAGGAAAAGTTAATAGACAACATTTTTGTAAGTTACTTTTTATGGAGGAATTTATTCATAAGGAAACATAATCACTTATCATGTTGAATTTAAACTTTTACTATATTCCTTAATCAAACTCATATTTTTTCCAAAAGACGAGTATTTAGAGAGATTTGTTCACATTAAGAGTACTATAATCAACTTCTAAGGAATCACCTAATCCAACAAAGAGAACTATATACTTCCCATGTCTTTAGGATTTAACCAAAACCAAAACCAAAAAGGTTAGTACAAGGTCAGATAATCCAGAAAAGGATAACACTTTAAAAAGAAAATCTATGCTTAATCTCCAAAATTTTTCCAACAAAACCCAAAGTTCAACGAGGACCATACGATAAACAATTTTTCCATATAATTCTTCAAAGTAAACCAATCTAAGATTGAAACTGAAATATTTGAAGGATTTAGTCACATATTCTTCCAAATTAAATCATAACATTTATCTCCAAACAACATCAGTTGCTCCTAAAGTCTCGTATTGAAAGGTAATTAACCTAATCACATATCCTCCATGATAGGTTAATCATTTTCATAAATAACCCAAAATCAACTTACTCTTAATTCATAAAATCATATAACTAAAAATAATCAGTCAAACTAACCCAAGACTTCACGTAGTCTAGTGGTAGGCGATAAATACTCCTCGCACTTTGGTTGTGGGTTCGATTCCCGCAGCTTTGTCCGACGCGACGGGTAGTCACACGGTCTGCGTGTTGTCCTTTTTCCAAAACTATATAATTCTCAAATCATTCCCCAAAAAGGGATAAAATCGTCAAAAATAACCATAACATAATTTAACCTCAATTTTATCTCATGCATTTCACTTCAATCATAACATATAGTAACCCATAATTACCTCAAAAGTAAGGATTATATAAACCCAAAAGGTTCTTTATAACTATGTCCACAAAAGAAAAGATAACTATTCCTTGAAAAAAAATTTCCTATATTAAACATTAGGGTTACACATAATATAAAAAGTCTTCTAATGTAACCCCATCATCAAAAGAGACTTAATACTCTTAAGAATTTCACCATAACTCTTGAAGCCCTTATATGTTGACATCTTACTCATTCAACATTCTTCATGATCCATTAACCATTCCTTTCCAACTTATTCCGAAATACCTCATTCCTACAAAAAAATCATGAATCATATCCTATGATTCCAAAATAGGAAAACAATAGTCATGAAATAATACATATCTTTGATTGTTCATTGTCAGTTTCATCATCCTCAATCGGAATGGCATTACGTATTGGTAAACAGACATTTGTACAATCTTTGTGATCCCATTCACGAAACATCTTCATAGGAAATGTTTTTGCATAATGACCATGCACACCACATTTAAAACATTCAATTGATCCCTCAGAAATAACTTCTTTCCCTTTCCTCAAGTCAACTGGATGCTTCCTTTTTCCATGGCAGGTTCTTGCTTTATGACCTTCATTTCCACATCTATAGCATATTTTCTGTCCCTTTGAAACATTTTCCTAGGTGTTTCTTTCCACATCTTTGACACATAGGTTTTTGAACACACTTACCTTTATGATTATTACCTGTACTTCTGTGGGGATTTGTTTCTCGCATATATTATGACATAGAGAAATCACCAAGGTTTAGGTGGTCAATCATGACTCCAGATAGTTAGTTGAGGATAATCACAAGAGTTCTCATTGCAGCTCCCATATCATTCAGTTTCTTGCTCAAAAAACTGTCATAGTTTCCTTCACATCCACTGTTACATTGGTGCCTGCTAGATCCATCCATTTACTAAAACCAAAAAGGTCAGTGTGAGTATATCAAAAAAACCATCATGTACTAATGAGGAAGATAAACACTAAGATATACTTACTCATTCACTTTATATAAAACTAGGGCTCTTTCTGAAATCCTAACCATTATTGTAATGTCATTTATGCTTAAAGAATACCCTAACCTCTAAAGTTTTCTAATCCGGCCTTTGATACCAACTATAAGGCCCCATCCTTAAACCTTACTTTATCTTGAGTTATTACAAGATTACAAATTGAGGATCTTATCAGGTTTAGAGTTTTAGAGAAATAGATCATGAAACTTGCATTACATTCCACATTTAAACAAAGTGGTTACATAAAAGACATTATTCATTCTTCCCATCAACGGAAACATATTTAAAATAAAACATGGATTCCTTCTTGACACATCCTTGACACTATCATTCCATCATGTACCATTCCATTAACCTGTGAAAAACATTTCAAAAACTTTGGATGATCATAAAAGGCTCAGTAAGGGTTATAAAAATATGGAAAGGAAACATGAGTTCATATATACATAAGAATTAAATCATACATTACCCATAAAACATAGTCACATTAACATACCTCATCAAACCATGAATAAATCATAGAAATCATAAGACATAAAGGTAACTTGAGGCATTCATAACATTCTTACGTAGGGAGTAACCCTCTTGGTTACGTTTGGAGTACCCACCACAGTATATTCCCTAAATCTCTTTGGAGAAACCTTAACGTTTCACTCCTTCACGTTACCCAATGCATTGGAGAGCTATATCAGGCTCACCCACCCTTAGTTTATCATGGAACCACCCGTATTCATAATAATTCCCAAGAACCTCAACATAATCGTATCACATAAAACATGCATAAAGGAAACATAACATTTTCCACCTTTCAATCACAAGATATCAATACAACACATTGATATAAAAACATTATGAAAACCATTTTCAATACCAAAATAAAAGAAAAGTAAAACATGGTATTTATTTTTCCTTTAAAAAAGATGGTATGGCTTGTAGAGGAATCCGAAACACAAATAATGGTCACGACGGTGGAGAAGTCATTGTTTCCCCATACATACGACAAAAACATTCCCTTTTTTCGTTTAGTAAACGCTTCGTATAAAAAAGATTCCTTTTGAATAAACTTAAAATTCAAAGGGGTTTATATACCGTATAAAAGAAGGTTGTGTATAAAACAAAATATGCCTCAACGAAAGGAGATTGAGACGAAGTCCCATACATAGACGATATCCTTGGTTTAAGGATAAATCAATTACATAATTATGTGGGACAAATGAATACACCAAATATTAGTGGATATTATGTGTAAAATAATCAAAGGTCATTCACACATATTCAAAGGATGACATATTCAATAACTACATGTTGAAACCAAAGAAATCGAAATTGGGTTAAGAAGTTCCCTTGACAGCCTAACGGCGTCACATCAAAATGAGTTGATTAGAGATAATAAAAAAAGGGTATCTCATTACTTGGACATAAAATTTACATCAATAAGGACATATGAGAACATATCCCAACATAACAATATGTAAATTAAAATACCCAACAAAAGAAGTCTTTTAATAAGAGGAGGGTGAAAGGTTCCCTTACCGACATGGGTATCTTTCGAAAAGTACACCCCATTCAAGAAGTGTCATACAATGAATATGTAAACACCCATAAATGGAATTATATTACAAAAGGAGTGTAATAATGGGCAGTAAATAAACCACTCAAAGGAAATTTTGGCAAATGTATCATAAATCTCACGAGAATAAAAGTGAGATGAAACATCTCTTACGAAAACTCGGCAGCCTAATGACGCCACATAAAACATCCAAAATGGATTGATGAGAGGAAATAGGGTCTCTCATCACATCAACATACAGTTTACAGAAATGGGAATAAAAAAGAACATCCCAATAACAGGAAAGATGATCTTTAAAAGGAATGTGATAAAAGAGCGTACTTAAAAAAAGAGATGAGTAAGATCCCTTACCTCGAGTCCGACTTGACTCGATCGTTCTTTAATGTCCTGAATAATAAACTTGAGTTAATTTAAACTTTATTAAGAACCTTTTTCTAGTTCATTATTACTTTTATATCACTTATTTCCATGTTATAGACATTATGTAATCATTTTAGTTAATAATGTTTGTTTTGTTGATATTTGGTTCTTAAGTCGAAAGTGGACTTCTTACAATTACATGTTGTTCGTGTGGTCAAATGTTCATTATATCCAGAATTATATTCATGATTTTGATATCATATATATCATATATATCCGGAATATACATGTATCTATAATATTACATAATAATTTAGAGGTAAGAAATGAAATGCACCGTTCATGGAGACGGTAAGTCGTACGTACGCATGAACGCTGCTTTCATTTCTGTGTCATATTAATGGAATTAAAACTAAATGAGAAGTATGTATATTTTAATTACAGAGTTATATTCATCATTTATATGTATCATTCATTATATATATATCCATTATATACATGTACTTTTAATAGTACGTTACATTTGGGGACAAGAAATGAAATGCACCGTTCATAGAGACAGTAAGTCGTACGTACGCATGAACGCTACTTTCATTTCTGTCTCATACTTTAATGGAAAGAAATAATAATTATATAGAATTTTATTATAATTCCAGTATAACATAATATATTATAAATTTAGATCCATCCTTTATACGTCCCACATATGGCATTAACGAATCACATCACTTTGAGGGGGCGGTAGCCCGCACTTCCTTAAATGAAGATATCGCGTTTACCCATAATGGAAACCATAAAGGTATGCCCAAAATGAAAAATACAGAAGATTAAGGAAAAAATAAACATATTATATATCATATATAAATATAGTGTCATCTTAATGGCCACCTTTGAAGGTGTTAAAAGAATGTTGAACAGTCATCATTTCGGGAGGCCGAAATTCGCCATCCACGGAAACAGTATGTTTTTTAACCATTAGATGTAGGTGTGTGAAAGTGTATCTAGAATACTTCTTATAATAAAATACTAGTATATTTATTATACTGTAGTTGTTACAAAAGAAATGAATAAAAATAGTTTAAGGGGTTGGAGAAGCAAAATAAAACAAAAGGACTCAAGTGAAGACATTACCTTAAAATCGGGTAACTCTCTTTGGTTTGAGCTCAAAGGGTTCCTTGAGAAGACTTTTGCCCAAAGTGATCCTTCAAGGAGTAATAGAGGGAAGTGTAGAGACAATATTTTCAGAGTTTGGCCGAGCCAAAGGCTTTGGTAGTGTGGGTAAGGAGGTATAGGTGGGGGCCTTTTATAAGAGGAGAGGAGGGGCACTCTTGTAAAGTTACAAAATGTTACTTTATTTTCAAAAGGGTTTCGGATTTTAAAGGTCCCACATTGATGTATTTTGAGGATAAGGTGATAAGGGTTCGAAATCCACTCATAAAATAAGTTTTTTACATGTGTAGGTCTTAGATATTACATTATCTTTCCATTTTATTTAAATCGTTAAATAATGAGGTCATCGCTGAATCACCATGATGTCATAAATAATTTAATTTATTTAATGATTAAAAATTATAAAAAAACTACTATGATGTAGGAAATTTTTTTATCTTTCCAATGAATATTTATAGTCAAAAATCTGATTTGTATAACCCCATATAAAAATTGTTGTATTAAAACATGTCATGTTTGTCTCATTTTTACTTTAACTTTAAATAAAAAGATATTAATGTCATTTTCCAACCAAAGTGGATTCATGGGGTCCCCAAGTTGTCCCATGGATTGTATTGGTCTTCCATGACACATACAATGAGGTTAGGACATGTTTCATGTTCATTTCATATTATTAAAACATTATTTTTACCTTAAACTACACTAATTACCTCTAATCGTGATAAAAAACTTAATAAGTTACTATTCACCAAAAAATTATTTTTATCCCATTGAACCACATTTTACTTCTTAATTACAACCATGTATGTCGGATTTTTGAAATTAAAAACACAAAGATGGCAAAATTTCATTTAAACGGAAAAATCAGTTTTTATAAGTACCACTTAGTGGTTTCACGATTCATCAAAAATTGAAGTTTTTCAGAAAAATCCCAAAAATTCACCCTAAGTTATATTTGACATTCCTAATTCAAAAATGGACTCTATATTACAAAATTCAAATCATATAAGTCACATTAATTAATTTAATAATTAATTCCTGCTGTCAGAGCAAATAGCGTGTTTTTATGAAACAATAAGTATCAAAAGATTGACACTAGTTTAAGTCTGATTTCAAAGTGAAATTAATTCCAACGACCACTATTGGATTTAATGGTAAAAATATATTCTAATTTCACTTTAAATCCAATTCAAAATATAATATAATCGTATAAATAAATTAGATTAAAAAGTGGTTTTGAATTAAAATACAACATTTTACACTATTCCTTAAAAAAATGAACTTTATCGGAAAGATACCAAAAATTTACACAAAGTAAATTTTGATGTCTCAATTCTTAAGAAGAGTTTTATTCGGTCCAATAGAATGTATAAGAGTGAACAAAAATATATTTAATTACGGTTCGCCATCAAAAGGTGATAAGTGAACCTTTAGTGAAAACTAGGGCATATACGCCTAAAATTGAATTCTTTCCGTATTTTAAGCCTTTATCTTTTATAGGATAAATGTAAAAACATTTAAAAACATATATAATCATATTTTATTTATTTCTATCCATTCCTGCCAATACAATGGCTACATGTTAACTACCATTTAAAATAATATTATTTTATAATTAGAGTGCAACGTAAGATTCCCAAGAAACTCATTGTTGCGTGTTGGGTACGTCATCGAGCATAGCGTACCCTTTAATGTCATATTAATATTTTATTCACAAATATGGATAAATATGAAAATGTCATATTCTTTATTTACCTGGGGTGTTACAGTAACCTTGGTAAAAACATTCAACTTAGTAATGGTAAAATAGGTAAAATTAGGATAAACATTTGGATAAGACTTCAAATTTTCTATAAAACGTTCCTTAATCATTTTTTGAGTATATTTTTTCTATTTACATCCATTTATTTAAAATATTTCCAACTTTTCCATTTTTCATTGATTATAACCATTATATTAATTTATGAAAGGAATAACTAAAAAATGTTACTCTATTGACATTAATATATCTAATATTTTTTACATAAGGATAAAGAGATGATATATTAGCTTATAAATTCTTCTTTGAATAATTATTTTAACATTTTATTTAATTTTTTTTTATTGATTAAATAATTACATTAAATGATTACGCAATGAGAATATTATATTTATTCATTTAAATGAAAAATTGAATAAAATACTTTTAAAAATAATAAATGAAATAAAATTTATATGAACATTCATGTTCAGTGAATTTTTTATATGTATATATATATAAAATATTATGAAATTTGAAATATTTTATATTTGAATTCCATTGTTGTCTTGTTGTTTTCAAATTCAAATTCTATGAATAGATCTTAAAATGGAATTAATATAATTCTATGACAACAATATTTCATTAAATATTTTATAAATCATATAAATAATTAAAGAGGAATATTATGAGGATAAATAGTCTACAATGTCATCCCGTGACCATTTAAGATCCAATTATAACTTTATATATAAAATTATAGCTCATTAATATTTAAAAAGTCATTCCCAATGTTACGATTATAAATTTTTAATGAAGTAGTTAATCAAAAATATAAGGTTTTAAAGGATAACAAAACCAATCTAAATATCATTCTGTGATTAAACATTTAACTTACACATTTTTACTTCAACTCTCTGGAAATTTGGAAGCATTTTTCTTTAGAGTAAATTAATTATATTTTTATATTTTTATTAATTAAATGGGTGTACATTCCATCCATTATAAAAGGACGCAACTTCTATATTTTCATTACACCATTTTTATCCATCTATATTGTGACACCCTGAGATTTTGTCGAAAAAAAATTAGAATTAATTTAATATTTTGGATATTTTTAACTTCACCCAACACTAAAAATGGATTTTATATATTAAATCACTAGGTTTGGCTTGTGTTTTACACAATTTCATGTTATTCTTATAATACACCCAAAATAAATTTTATCATTATAAATGTGGAACACACAGGTTGTAATACAATATACATGTGGTTGACTATCCTAGATAGCTTGTGTAATATATAAGACTGTGCTTTACCATGCACTAATATATAATTAAAAATAAAATTATTTCGTATAATAAGATATATCTTCATCTTCATGTTATCAGTAATGAATAGAATTAACTAACTTATGAAAATACATAGTTTAGTTTATTGGTTATGAATTAATTATAAATAAATATAAGAACCAATTGAATATAGAGAGAACATTTTTATAATACATTTCTGATCACAAAGGAATTTTATAAAAATAAAATAAATTAATTATTATTGGTAAATTATATTTAATAAATTTATATTTTATATATTTAATAAAATACTTTTTATATTCATCTAATATATTTAATAAAACAACGACCAGGAAAAACCAAATACTTCGCAAAAAAATCAATTCTTTTATAAAGACACTTTTACCTCCTTTTTATGGAAAATGTTTTTTTAAATACAATTTATGGAAATTTTATAAATATTATATGTCAAAAATAACATCATATTTCATATAAAAACATAAAAATTTCTTAGGGTGAATTTTCGGTATTTTCATGTAATGATTCATTTTTTAATGAATAGTTAAAAAATACTGAATTTTATTTAAAAATTGATTATCCCTATAATTTATTCACAGGGTTAAATAATATTTTAATTTTCTTATAAAGAAAAATTTTATAAATTAATTATCAATTAATCTAGTTTAGTTCATTGGAATCAATTTAACATTGAAATTGAATATAAAAACATGGAAAACTTTGGAATGTTTTTATTTTAAAACTCTACATTGTCGTACTATTATTGGGATTAGTTTTATATTAATATATACCACATATATAATTTGAATTTGGATAAAATGATTCTATATTTTTGAATCAAAATAATTTTTAATTTCTAATATTTTAAACGAATTTTATTACCAAAATGATACATGAATGCAGTTAAAATAAATTACAATGATTAAGGTTAAATTAAGCTTAATAGATGAATAAACATTTAAATTAAGGGCCCAAATAACCTAGAAATTTTCCAACACGGTTTTATGGCCATTATTCATCCATTAACCTTCCATTATTTAGTTATTTTGGTTTTTTATTATTATTTTAGGTAAAAAATGGTTACACCTATCTTGTTTTCAGAAATATCAAGTGAGTCCTTTCCCATCTTTCATGGTTTGGAATTATGATGGAAATTATTTTTAAATATGATAAATATGATAAATATTATTTATTTATTCTTCTTTAATTATTTTACATCACATATCTTTATACTTTCTATTTTTTTAGATACGATAATTTCATTTGAGGAAGTGTGGACTACCGTACCCTCAAGGTGAAATGATTTATTCACACAATACCTAGAATGTTTCGAGAATGTGTTATATGAAATTATATGATATATATGACATAATCATTCAACTTTAATTAAATTCTATACATATGTATATATATATATATATTTAATTGTTATTCTTTATTTCAATAAGATAATAAAATACAAACAATGTTAATATGTACGTATGACCTACCACCTCCATGAATGGTGTATTATATTTGATACATCTATATTATATATTAAATAATAATAATAATAATAATAATAAAATTAATACAAATGATATTTATATCATGTTTTATATTCTATAAATCAATATATACGTATAAGGACCAACGATATAAAAGATTAGGACACATACGAAAAACAAAATGAACATTTCCCAAAGTTTAACCTTAACATTATATTATTAAAAATGGGGTAGTATAATTACTAATAATACCATATATGGTATTATATATAAGAATATTTTTCTGTGATATATTTATAATAAACTTATATTTAGTATATCAGAGGATTGAATAAGTAGGACGAGGGTCAAGACACAAATTAAGGGAATTTAATCTAACTTTTAATTTCCATGAGATTATTGCTTTATTTACTACTCATTTATTTCTTGTGGTGTTTACAATTCCTATGGAAGTATTCTATGATTCATATAATTAAATTTATAGGTATTTACATATCCATTTTATTATATTTATTTCATGGGGTCTTTCTTTTAAAACATACAAAATATCTAAAATTATTTCGTCTCAATTTACCTTCTTTGAGACTCATGCCATGTTATGCACCTATATTTTTTCATGAGGTGTATATACTACCTCTAATGTGTTATATAAATAATATACTTATTTTACAGATATTTTTAGCTTTATTTAATGTTGTTATTTCTTTTTTTTCTATGATTAGATGTTACCAAATGAGAAATAGTTTATAGCTATAATTTCACCATCTATAGATATTTTTTATGATTATAATATTATTGATGAAATATTATGATCCATATCTCAATACCTTAATGAGTTTTTCTAGAAACTTTTTATTCAACTTATATCTAAGTAGTTGTTCCATTTTTTAAATGTTTGGTATATAATATGATTTATAATGTGTTTTTAAGAAAGTTTGGATTTACCCCTCTCTTGGGTCATAAATATCTCTTCTTTCAAAAAAAATATTTTCTAAAAGTATTAGAAAAATATTATACTATTATCCTATTGTAATTACAATAAATTTTAACCATGTATTACCATTTAAAAAAAGGATTTTTAAAAATTAATTTTCTTATAGTTTTCTGGTCGAGGAACCTCTCTAAACTATTTAAGGTGCAAAAGGAATGTCTAGTAGGTACAGATTTACCAACTGTCATGACTATCATTACCTTGATTATTCCTTTACATTATTACAAAGTTATTTTTAAATTTAATTTTTTTGTAAATAATCTTGTATTTTTTAAGTGGTTTTCATTGAAAAAGTTTTTTCAAAAATTTTGTATATTTAAAAAAATTAAATGATTTTCAAAACATTCTTTATATGTTTTAAAAATGTTATTTTCAATGAAAAGGATTTCAATGATCTCAATGATTATTTTCTATTTTTTAAAATTATTTTTAATGAGAATGGTTTTTAAAATCTTATGTGGAATCTTTTATATGTTAGCAAGGAAAATGGTTTTCAAAATTACATCAATCTTCTTTTAAAACTTTTCATTGAAAATGATTTTCAAAATGATTTCTAGCCTTTATTATCATTTTTCATTTTATTTTCTATAAAAATGGTTTTCAAATGTTATTATGCTTTATAATTATTTTTGAAAAAATATAGGATTCAAGAAATTTTTCGAAAATAGGTGTGAAAATTATTTTCCCTTTATGCTGACATCTTTTGATGATACTCATGACTTTTTTTCAAATAATCCAAAGGTTTTGTTGATATTATTTATCTGAATGGTTTTTTGTTTTAATGGCATTATGTTTATGAAATCAAATGTCTATTTTATGGGTTATATGTTTATAAAAACAATTCCTCTTCCTTGGGTTATAGGTTTATTAAAACCCTTCCTATATCAAGGGTTATATGCTTATGAAATATTTTTATCTTCAATGGGTCATGTAGTGATAAATTCTCATGAAACCATCATTCCTTTCATGGTTTATTCTAAGATTAAATTATTATAAAACCTATATATTTTTCATAGGATATTATATGATAAAATTTTTATGATACCCATTTCAGTTCCTGGGTTATGATATGATCACTTTTTATGTTTCATGATATGATTCACATTTTATTATCTTGTGGAACATGTATGTATGATTTATTATGTAATGGGTGGGACCTATATCTCCTATCAATGCATTGGATAATAATGGATGACTCAAGAGTATAAATGTAATGAGTGAACCTAATTACATGTTCACAATATTATACATGAACCAAGTTACATGTACATATATTTATTCCTGAACATGACTACATGGTCACAATGTTATGAATAAACCTAGTTACATGTACATAAGTTTATGTGTGAACTAGACTACATATCCACAATGTTATGAGTGAACCTTATTATGTGTTCATAATGTTTTGTTTGAACCGGATTACATGTTCACAATGATATGCATAGACCTGGTTGCATTTCCATATGTTCTGAGTGAACCAGATTACACATTCACAATGTTTTTTGTGAACATGATTGCATGTTCACAAAATTATTAGTGGACCTCGTTTCATGTCAACTATTCTATGAGTGGTCTTTTTTTCATGTCCTTAACTTAATGAGTGATCCTATTTCTAATTACACATGTGCATGATGTTATATATTGGTGTTTATTATGAAATTCCATTTCTTATTCATGTGTTATTCTTCTATGGATTATGTTGCTGATTATCTTATGATTCCATTTTTATGAACTTCTAGTATTTATTCCATGATTCATTATTATGATCATTGATATATAGTGAATGATCTTATAACAATATAATAATTTTCTCATTACCTTATGTTCTTGTTATTATTAATTATTTCATTTGTTTACAATTTCTAAGTATTCAATATCACTCATTTATTATGTTTCCTTTCACTTGTTTATGAAGAAAGTTTTTTAATTAGAGTTACTAAGGGGAATATATTTGTGGGAAACATTGAAGATATTTCTCAGAGTTAGAAGATTTTTTTTCAGAAATTTATATGGACTTTTGAAGTCTGTCTGTGTAATTTAATGAGTATCATACAAAAAACAATGTAATATTTATGTATGTTATGGCTAGGACAGTACAGTTGCTATCAGAGATATGGTTTAGTCATCCTTTTGAGACTAGGATAAGAATATTTTGGTGATATACCTCGGTATATTTCTAAGGATATTTATAGGTATGAATCTAATGATATGTATAAGTATGAGTTATTGTTGAAGAAAATGTCATGGGATTTTGGTAAAGGATAGAGTGAGTGGTCACCTAGAAATACATCCTTGTCTAGATTATACAAGTGTATATAGTTCTAGAACACATGTAATTTGGAGTAAAAACTCTGACAAGGTGTGTTAGGCCTGACTCGGTGTAACCCAGTACATGAAAACGGTCCTTACTATGCAACAGGTTTGACACTCATGAGGGATATGGTTTATAAATTCACAAACGCATCACATAGATAACATAGTGTAAACATAGGGTAACATAGATTAAGGAAGGTTTCAAATTTTAGACATCCTATAATTATTTTTTTATGATTATGTGGTGTTCTACTATGATATGATTTTTTCACCCTATGCATTATAGTTTTAGTCAATGTAGTGAACTATAAAGAACATGAATAACATTTAATGTTTCATATGTCAAAATTATGGAAATTATGAAAATCAATTTCTAATGAGGGAATATCATAATGAGAATCTAGAATGTGGTATGAGTATTGGTTACACTTTTGAATTTAATGTGGCCGCATATTACATGTGAAAGATATGTGATGTTCGTCAAATATTTTTTACATTCAACATATGAAGAATGATTATTTTGAGGTCGATAAAATATAAGAAATGATTCATATTTCACATTCTAGGAAATCAGTATTCAGAAATAAGTTGATGATACTTGAGTAATGGGTTAATAATAATGGTGTATGAAAGAAGTTTTGATGCATTGGAATTCAGTGATTATGTTATATCAATCATGAAATATATAATTATTTTTTGTATAAGTTCCCTTTACGTATGGAAAATAACATGTTAAATATTGAAGAATACCTAGGAAAAAGAATTAATGAAAAGGTGATATTTTGATATAGGGAATTTCAACCTTAATGTGTTCAAGATATAGAGAAAATTTTTTTTTGTTTAGATAAACATATGATTATTTTGGATAAAGACAATTTATATAGCACTAATTACCCCAGATTTGATTATTGATTTTTTGTAAAAGAGATCTATGACATCAAGGATGAAGTTTACAACTTATTGGATTTATGGAAAGTATCTAGTAACCTTTGGAATAATGAATATTTCATGTTATACAAAATTAATTAGGGTAATTCATGTTATTACCATGTTTCAAGATAATATACGATTAGGGTGCTCACATGTTTCAATGTGACATCCAAGAGCTATTTCTTAATATATAAGGGGTAAATGTTAAGATGATTTCCTGAAATTATTAATATTATTTTGAATTTTCATCTTTCAGAAGGGTTATATAGTTAACCATTCCATAAAAGTTTAAGTTAATCTTCAGAGGAAGTTTATATGAATTGAGATTGTATTGAAAACCATGGCTAAGAGGCTATTTTGTGATTAACCATATTTCTAGGATATCCATCATATTTATTTTGTAAATTTTATTTTTTTGGTTTTAGAATAGGAAATCATGTATGTCATGTGAAAATAAATCACGTCCCGTTGGGTCAGGGGGCATAAACCCATGACCAAATTAATAAAAGTGTTTCACACCTACCACTGGCCTACGTGAATTCTGGGTTAATGTGTAATTAACTTTGGTGAATAAATAATATTGATGTGATAGTAGTGTTAATGTTTATATTTAATAATTAATATATTAACCATATTGATTTTTAACAATATTTAGTGCCAAATATTTTGTCTTTTCATCCCTATATGGTCCTTCTGATATGTTGATAGTGTATTATAGAGAATCCGGTATAAAAGTTATTTTGTGGAAATCCATTTCCTGAAGTAATTGATGAATTAGAAATTGAGAAAAGAATAACCAAAGAATGTAATTTTTGTTATCTAAATATATCAACTAAATATATTTCCTTATATTATTAGAAAATAAAATGATTACTCAATGTTAGGAAAATGATCAAAAAACATTTCCTTATAACTTAATATTTATTGAATCGATGGCCTTTTAAATCATCATTGATTTACTACTTAGTGACCCAAAATATTTCATGGATCATTCACTTTTTTCTGTTTTAGGACCACAATAACTCCTTATGAATATTTTTTTCATTTCCTCCTTGTTCATGTTTTCACATTCCATATATATTCATCAATGCAGAAACCTTGTTATATTTTATTTTGGGTAACTGTTTCATTTCCAACATTCCCATTTTAAAGGGAGATATAGGATTCAGTTTTACAATGTGGGTTTTTATGAAAGGTCATTGAAATTGTTAAAATATTGATAGTCCAAAAAAATTTAATGGGAAAAATTAATTTTATAGGGGTGTTGAATGAAACACCCTTATATTTTTTTGAAATATTCTTTTTAAATTGATTTAATATTTTTCATATTTTTCATTTCACACAACACTGAAAATAGATGTTTATATATTAAATCACTAGGTTTTTATTTCATTATATGAAATACCATGTTAATAATACACTATATGAAACATAAATTTTATCATTATCCATATATAACATTGAGGTAAGCTTACATTACATGCAATATTGACATTCCTCGATGGCTTGCATAAAACCCAAGACCATGTTTTAACAAAAAATAATATATTATTAAATTTATTATTTAATATAATAATATATAATATATTCATAATGTTATAGCTTATAAATAGGATTAAATAACTTTTTTAAAATACATGGTTGGATTAATTAGTCATAAATTAATTATAAATTGTTATAATAACCAATTGAATATATAGGGTATATTTTTACAAAAACTACATTTATGGTAAGATAGGAATTTTATCCAAATAAATTAAATTAATCAATATTTTTAAATGATATTATTTAATTATTAATTTTATGTATTCATTAAAATATTTTTTATATTCATATAATTGATTTAATAAGCATATGATAAAAACCCCCATTATTTGAATAAAGGTATTTTTATCTCTTTTTAATGGAGAACCTATTTTAAAAACAATATTTGGATATTTTATAAATATCATATGTCAAAAAGACTTCATATTTTATCTAAAAGTATAAAAATTAGATTAGGCTGAATTTTTTTTATTTTTATGTGATGTTTTATTTTTTTAATGAATAGTGAGAAGTACTGAATTTTAATTAAGCCCATATATTATATCAAATTTATTCATATTGTTAAACTACTTTTTAATTTGATTTTAAAGTCAAATTATATCCATTAATTATCAATTAATTCAATTTAGTTCATTTGAATCAATTTTACATTGATATTGAATATAAAATCATTGTAAACTTTTGAATGATTTTACTTTAAATACACGCAATGTCATTCTATCTGTGGGATTAGTTTAAAATTAATTTCTGAAACCAATGTGATTAGAATTTTGAAAAATGGATTCAATATTTTTAATCAAAATAATTTATAATTTCTAATAATTTCAACATATTTTTTACTAAAATTATTAGGGAATGAAATTAAAATTAATTATTTCAATTAAGTTAAAATTATTCTCAATAATGGAATTAAACTTATGCTTAAGAGCCCAAATGACCAATCAATTTGTACTACACCTATTTTTTGGAAATTAATCTACCATTATCCTTACATTATTTTGTTTTTTTATTTTTTAGTGACTTTTTTTGGTAAAAACCTGTGTATGTCTATATTTTTTTTAAAAACACCATGTGAGTCATTTCCCTCCCATATAAAAGGAAAACACATATCCCCTTCCACAAACCACTAAAAACATAGGATAAGAAAATATATTACAAATACAATTCAAAATATCCCTCAATTCCTCCATTAATCCTCTCTGTGGGAATGAAGTAATCCATGAAATCCCTTGGGTGAATACCAAAAGGAGTTACCCAAAGAAGAGGTAACATCCTTCCTCAAGATCCTATATTTTATGTTCATTATCCACCCCTCCACTCTCTTTATTACATTATTATTAAAAAAATTATCCTAAATATACATAGATGTTTTATTCTAATTTTTATACCAACACATATACATACTTTCATCTATTGGGTAATGAACATACTGTTTATCTATACGGTGAACTACTGCCTCACAGAATGATGTTTTTTAGTATTTTCCTTTACCATCTTTCATGGATGAGAATTATAATGTAAGAACTATTTATATTTGATATATATGAAACATTTTATGTCATTACTATTTTTAATTCTTTTAAAACACATATATTTATTCTTCTCATTTTGTGTAAATATGATTATTTTGTTTGAAGAAATGTGGACTACAGCCCCTGTAAAGCGATGTGATTTCTTCACACACAACATATAATGTATTAAAGATGTGTCTAGTGAAATTATATAATATATATGAAAATATAAAACGGAAACATTGTTCATGCATACGTATGACCTACGTCTCCAAGAATGATGTATTTCATTTCATATTTCTATAATATATAGATTATTATACAAAAATATAATGAATAAAAATTATATTAATATAATTTTTACGTTATTGAAATCATGATATATGTATAAGGACTAAATATATAACAAATTAAATCATATGCAAAAAACAAATTGAATATTACCCGAAGTGTAACCTTGACATGAAATTGTTAACAAGGCGGTAATATAAAGTCATAATAAAACAATATATTATATTATATATAATAATATGGTTCTGTGATAGATTTATAGTAAACTTATATTTATTATATAGGAGGTTTGAATGAGCACGACGAGAGTCAACACCCATGGTAATGAAATTTTAGCTCACTTAATATTTTCATGATATTCATGCATTATTCACCACTCAATTATTATTTTTGGTGTGTATAATTATCATGGATGTATTATGGGATTATAATAATTAAATTTTTGGTTATTTACAAATCTATTTAATGATATTTCTTTCATGGGGTATTTTTTTCAAATGTTTCCAAATATGTAAAGTGATTTTGTCTCACTTTTACCACTTTGACACACACGCCATGTTATGGACCTATATTTTTCCAGGAGGTGTAAATGCTACCTTTGAAAAGTTATATCATGAATATTCTTATTTTAAAGATATTTTATGCTTCATTTAATATAAATATTTCTATTTTTCAATGATTTAAAGTCACCAAATAGGTGATGGTTTATAGCTACAATATCACTATTTATCAAGATGGTTTTTGAATATTTTGTCATTGATGAGATATTGTTATCTATATCTCAAGAACTCTCATGAGATTTATTAAAATATTTTTATTCATGTTATATCAATGTAATGGTATAATTTTTCCACTCTTTGGTACAAAATATGATAAAAAAGGTGTTTTCAAGAAAGTCTTACTTTACCCCTCTCATGGGTCAGAAATATGTGTTCCTTAAAACCCATGTTCTCTAAAAGGTTTCCAAAAATATTATATTATTATCCTATGATCATTAAAATACATTTTTACCCAATTTTTTTTTAAACTAATTTTTTTTTAAAAATATGTATTCATTTCATTTTTTAATATATGCACATTAATAAACATTTTCTGGTGCAAAAGAAATGGTCAGCATCTATGGATTTACCAATCACCATGACTATCATTACCTTATAGATTACTTTACATGATTTCATAGTTATTTTTAAAATTATTTTTTACAAATAATATAATTTTTTTTGTTTTAATTTCATTTTAAATGAAAAATGTTTTCCAAAAAATAATTTATGTTTAAGAATTTTTGAAATTATTTTCAAAAAATACGTTATATGTTTTCAAAAATGTTGTTTTCAAAGAGAAATATTTCTATCATCTCAAAAATTCGTTTATATTTTCTAAAAATATTATCGTGGAAAATGGGTTTTGAAATGATTTTATGCCTTTTTTCTATGTTTTCATGGAAAATAGTTTTAAATATTTTTCAATCTTCTTTTATATGTTTTGAAGGAAAAGTTTTTCAAAATGATTCCAATACTTCTTTCTAATTTTTCACATTATTTTAAAACAAAATGTTTTTAAAAATGTTTTATGTTTTAAAAGTTTTTTTTAAAATGAAATGATATTTTCCTAAATAAATTTTGTTAAAAGATATATCCAAAAAATTCAATCTAAGATTAAATTCATTGATGTTAGTCATGGAATTCTAGGAAATGATCCAATGGATTCATTCATATTATTTCTTGGAATGGATTTTTATAGAATTATGTTTATGAAAACTTGTTTTTATTTCATGGGTTATATGTTTATGACACCTATTCCTATTATAGGTGTTATATGTGTATGAAACTCATTCCTCTTTTGTGGCTTATATTCTTATGAACCACGTTTCCCTTCAATGGGTCATTCCATGAAAAATGCATAAGAAACCCTCTTCCTTTCATGGGCTATTCTAGGATGATTTTATTTTGAAACCTAGATATTTTCCCTATGATAAGATAAGATTAAAATTTTATATTACCCATTTAATTTCATGGTTATGATATGATCTATTTTTATTTATCATGATTATTGTCAAGTTTTCTTGTCTTTTAGATCATGTATGTGTGAGTTATTATGTGGTGAGTGGGACCTATATATTCCTCTACTTAATTGGGTAATGATGGATGACTCATGATTATAAATTATATGCGTGAACTTGATTACATGTTCACCATGTTATTCATGGACCTCATTGTATGTACATATGTTTATGTAAGATGATTATTACATGTTCAAAAATTTATGAGTGAACCCATTACATGTTCATGACATTATATGTGAACCTGTTTACATGTTTACAATGTTATGCATAGACCTAGTTTCATGTAAATAAGTTATGTGTGAACCTGATTACATGTTCACAATTTTATGCATGAAACTAATTTCATATTCACCACATTTTGAGTGGACTGGATTTAATGTCCATAAGTCTATATGAGGGCATTATTTCAAGTCCTTAACTTAATGAGTGAAATTTTTTCTACTTACACATGTTCAAAATGATATACGTTTATGTGTATACAACAATTCTATGTCTTATTCATATTTTATGCTTTCACGGATTATATTCATGATTATCTTATGATTTATGACTTATTAACTAACAATCATTTTTCAATGATTCATGTTTATGATCATTGATATGTAGGTCTACATATTATATTGATATTATCATGTTCATGTACCATTATTTTCATGTTATGCTTATGTATTTTCTTTATTTACCGTTATGAAGAATTTGATATCACTCTTTTTTTATGTTTCTTTTACCAAGGTTGTGGGGAATGGTTCTTAAGTAGGATTACTAAGGGAGAATTTTTTTGTGTTAAATTTTTAAGACATTTCACTGAGTTTGAATGTTTTTTATTCCATTTTTATATAGGTCGTAAAATAATATGGTCTTTTGGAAACTATTTGTGTAATGTATTAAATATTCCACAAAAAAGTTGTAATTTCTATATACAATAAGACTAGTTAATTATTTATATCAACAAAAAATACCCCATGTTTATTTTCAAATTACATATTCATGAATTAGAGGTTATGTTCTTCTTTAATGATCGTTCCAAAAGTCTTTAAGAAAGAATCTAATAGTGGTCAACTAAAGAAGTAATAAACATTATACTCAAATTATTTCAATATATTTCTTATTGTACCTCAACTATATCTTTTTTATTCATAATTAAATTATAAATTAATTATAATAAATATAATAAAATTTTATTATTACTATTTAAACACTAATATTCACCCTATATTCCATCAAATGGGATGTGAAATTATCACTCGTGTGCATGTGTATACTACCAACTCCGGGTAGCGATACAATTAATTTTACATCACTGTCTTTCATGGAAATATATTATGATGATTTTAATTTTTAGAAATTATATTTATGATATATTTATTCATATTTAATTATAATATCATATCTACCCTATTACCTCTACATCTATTACAAACTGGTAACATTTTTCATGTGTGGGTGCGGACTACCACCTCCATTAAGCGATATTATTCGTTATTCAGTTACACATTACCTGGATGGTAATAAAAATATATTTAATTAATATATATGATATATGTGATATATTAATTATTATATAAGGGTTCATTATTATTTATAATTCATTTATTCCATCCATTGATTGGTGAAAAAAGTGTTTAAGAGTACATACGTCTTACCATGTCCAAGAAGAGTGTAATTAAATTTTTGATCTCTATCCATTATTTATAACTCTATATATATATTTATATCATGGTTATAAATTATATGATGATGAAATTCTGATCAAATTACATGGACCCAAACTTCTGACCAAAAATTCTCATGAAAAATGAAATATTTGACACCGAGAAATGATTATTTTAGTAAGGAGATATTTAGAAGTGGGTGTTAAAATGTTATAAGTAGTTAATTTATGTAATTATATGTAAAGTAATATGGTTTATAAATATAATAAATTTAAATTTAGTATACATTAGTTTAGATAACCATTGTAGAAAGTGGAACATGATGTAAGGGTTTTATGTAACAATCTCATTGTTTACAAAGATTATTTTTTATTAATTTTCTCATGATGGAATTTTATGATATAAATCTCAATAATATCATGTGATTTATTAAAAAATATTTATTTATATAGAATAAAGTTTTCCATTCATTTTCCTCTCTTAAAGAACAAAGAGTCCAAAATAATGTTTTTAAGGAAAAATAAACATTATTTACTTTCAGTCAAAACTCCTTTTTTTCCATGCCCATGTTATCTATAAATGTTTTCATGAATGTTTTTATTCTACTATGATTGTTTATAGTCAATTATAATCATGATATACTATTTAAATAATTTTTTAAAATTAATATTCATGGAATTTTCTAAATTTTTTACTTTTAATATTTTAGAAAAAATGGGAAAGAAATGTTTGTTTTATAGTAAAAATCATAAATATAATTTCCCATAATTATTAAATATCAATTATTTGAATATTAAATTTCATGTTTCCAAGGTTCTTTTCGAATAAAATATTTTCTATAATATTTAGTAAGATTTTATATTTTAAATAAGTGCTTTCAAAATTAAAAGGTTATTTACCTTGTGAAATATGGAAGATATCTTCTTTGTATTTTTTTACCTACAATAACATCATTTTGTAAAAATTATTATTTACTGGGTATATGATCCAATTATACCATTTTTATTCTTTATCTAGATGCTTTATGTTTATAATGATGAAATATTGATAAAACCCAATTTATTTTTCACCAGTATATTATGATGAATATTTTTATGATGTTATTGTATACATATGAATGTATTAATGATAATGTGAAGGGTGGTCCTATATTTATATATCCCTCTAGTTCATTGGGTGAATGTCAATATTCTATGACATCAAAGGGTACATAATATGTTATCATAATCTAGAAAAAAGAAGTTATATAAGGGTTTATCGCACGCCCAAGATAACATGGTACACTGAAAGTTGTCCCATGTCCAAAAGAGAGTACATGGGAGGTTATACCAAGGCCAATATAGGGTACACATGAGGTTTTCCCTAGACTGAATGAGGTTACATGGGAGGTTTTCCCATGCTCAAAGTAGTATATGAGAGTTTATACCAAGTCTAATATTTTATGAATGTCTTGGTGGGTATCCTTGACATAAGATTTATATGATTATGATTATTCAACACTTTATACTAATATTTTATGAAATGATATTATGGTAATGTTATGTTCTCATTGATTATGTTATTTGATTCTATAATGAATTATGTCTTAGAAATTAGGAATATTTATTCCATGAATCGTGTATTTTATCTAAGAATTTTTTTTGGAATGAATTTTAAAGGTTATGCTAATAGTTATACCCTCAATTCTCATGTTATGTTTAAATTATTATTGATATACCCCTTATTTAACCTTATTGAAAATTTAAGTACACTCTTTCATATGGTTCTTTTCCCAGGGTTATGAAGAATGGTTTTATGAATGGTTTGTCTAATAGTAGTATTATGTAAGAAAATATTAATGGGAGATATTATAAATAATTCATGAAATAAGAATATCGTTTATCTAGTATCCAATGATAATAAAAATACATGGTTATGGAATGAATCATAATTTTATTTAATTAATAATCATCTAATAATATTAAATATTTATGTATGGATTTTATGGGCGGTTATATATTGGAAACTTGGTTTTCTAAACTGTGCACCAACCATGTGATTGGAACTACCTTTAAACCATCTGGTGTGTATGGTTTGCTCGAATGGATTACCAATATACCAACCATGTCTATGGCTCTATAATACCTCTAGAACCAGACATTATTTCCCTCTACAACCTCATGTTCTTTGAACATAATTGTTCTCTAATAATGAAATGAAATTTCTATCCTCACAAAATAAACTAAATTTTTATTATGGTTCAGGGAGCCTACCTATTCCCCCTGAAACCATGAAAAAAAATAGTACCCCATTTTAGAAACCATCACAATAATTGAAATGTATCCTAAAGATTTTGAGGCTCAACCTAAAACCTATGGAAACTTCAAAGACCCAATATACATTTAACAACATCTCTTCGATGCATTCTTGCCCTATAAATTCCATTCCTAACCTATGATCAAAATTCATCTAGTCCTTTAATTTAAAATTAATTTTTTTTTCAGAATTCTCATACTCAAATGGACTAGGGTTCTTAAACAGTTCATGTTCAGTGCATGGTTTTGAAAACCATGTAAAAAATAATTTTTTACAGAATCACATAAATTGTGATTAAACCTTTTTCCCTTACTAAAATTAAGAGGTGTTTCACCCCTTTCATCCCTGACATTTATTACCCAACTCTTTGAGGCCCTGAATAGCTCATACCCACATCCTTATTTTATACTTTTATCATTATTGGGGGTTTTAAAGTGATTATAAGTAAAAAATTCTTTTCATTACCTCTTTCTCTACTCCTTCTCTCATTGTTCTTCATTATTAATACACCCCCAAACCCTAGAAGTCTTGTTGGATGATTTAGGGTTTTTTGTATGCCTAATGTGGAATTTTATGGTTTATATGGTTTATATACATTGTTTTTATCCTTTCTTAGGTAGTCTCCATTTGAGGTAAGACGATTTATATTGGTTTTTCATTCATCCTTATAGGTGTTTCTTTGGAATGATCCATTTATAAATTATAAATATACTTTTGGTTTATAAATCAATTTTTATTGAAATAAAAAATATATGTGGAATCCATGTGACGTTTTTTTGACAATTTATATATATTATTAAAATAGAATAAAGTATTTAAATTATTTTTTAGACATTAAAATATTTTTTGAAATTAAATTGTGTTATTGTGAAATGGTTTTAAAGGCATGTGATAGACTTTGATATGGATTTTGATTTTAATAACTGAAAAATATTTTTTCATATGGTAATTGTTTTTAAATTATTTTTTGACCTCAAGATGGTTTTGAAAGTGAATCTCAATGTGTTGTATAGACCTCGTCAAAAAATCCTTAGTGTCACTTTTTAATTTTATTAATGGAAATGCTAGTCCTTTGGCCTTATTCGTGATTTCAGATGGGAAAACACATTTTTAAAGGATATAATTGAAAATTTTAAATTTTGGATGTGATTTACATGGATATACAAAAGATTTTTAAATTGGTTGTTCTTGATGTGTGAAATGTATCAACACGCAAATATAGGTTTTAGTGTTAAAGTCCAATTTGGAACATTGAAATTAAATAGTTACTTGTAAAAGAACCTTTTTATTTCCTCGTGAGTTGTTCTCCCCTTGTGTGGTTTGAATATAAATATTTGATTCTTATTTTTTCCATTGAGGGGATATTATTTTTTATGTCATAGATGTATGATGTTTGAATATGGAATTGTTTTATATAAGGTAGCATGATATGAGGGAGTGTTATTGTTTATGCCTTATTTCTTGATCATGACTTTCATGTTCACTCACTTAACTTTTCTATTGTTCATGGGTACCTGTGTACATAGTGGGAAGT
The DNA here is from genome assembly GCA_963277665.1 of Viscum album. Lineage (NCBI taxonomy): Eukaryota > Viridiplantae > Streptophyta > Magnoliopsida > Santalales > Viscaceae > Viscum > Viscum album. The sequence continues at coordinate 896,117,829 of OY728143.1, read as the reverse complement.
TCATTATTACGTTATAAAATTTGGTTCACATGCTGCTAGTGTCCCTACCATCATACTAAGCACTATATCCAAGAGAGGTGTTCCATTTGTAAAGAGTCTTATCTGGGATAATTGGAAGCCATGTGGTTTGGAAATTGTATATTCAAAGTAGTGGTATATAGTAAATTGATAAAGTTAGATATCTCATGTAATGTTTTATCAGGGTAAACCCCATGAATTGTTTTTTCTCTGTATTAGTACTTTACATTAAGGGTTTTATCTTATTCTCTATTTTGTCATTTCCCTTAATGTTTTTATTGTTTCACCCATATCTGTCTTATATTTATTATCTACCTTATGACTTGTGGTGACTAATTTTTTGTGATTCTCAATTATATGGTAGGGTAGTTTAACATGTAAATAATTATTAAGAATATTTGTAAATACCTTTTGAAATAAGGACACTCTTGTTTTGTTTTTATACTGGATTTCCAAATTAGTGAATAGTTTTAAAGAAGGATGTGAATAATGAAATGTTTTATAAGGAGATTATATTTTATTTTTAGAAATATAATTGAAATTTTTTAAATGTTATTATGGACATTTTTTTTTCACTTTCATGTGTTTAAAAATTCAATTTTCAAGTTGAATTAACAAAATATAACTTTAGAATTTCCTTATGAAATAAATTACATAGATTTTATGGGTAAATATCTACTGGGTTGTTTCACTCACACATATATATTTTAGGTTCTAGGTTTTCTATCTATAATTTGGTTAATTATTAGGGTGACATTAGGAAATTTGGGAGGAGTTGTGTAACCATTGGTAAAATGGAGGGGGCTTCTATCTATTATAAATTTAGTTTTATTTTGTTTTGCGTATTATTGTATCGACTAACAAGGTCATTCTTATAGCTATTTTTAGTTATCTGTATTTTATATGATTATATCCTGATGTTTTTATTTATGAAAATGGTTTGAATTAGTTAATTCATTTATAATCTATTTGACATTATCTTTTTTGTGTATATTTTATATTTCATGGTATCCTAATGTATAGACGATCTATTCCAAATTATTATTAGATGTTCTATAGAAATTTCACTCTTATTTAATTGAAAATAATTCCCATGGTGATTCTAGTGATTTCCATGTACTAATTTCCATATCATGGGGCTTGGGAGTTCCCATCGAGCTATGTGTTGAGCAAGGTTGGGTGATGTGTCATGCCAATGCACTGATGGTGTATTGAGGTTACAAACCGAACGAACCCAAAACGTATAATGCAAACACTGCCATTTTAGTGAATAAATAAATATTGGTAATACATGTTAAAGAAGGAATATTAATTATTAAATTAACATATTACTTTTTTTAATAAATAAGAAAAATCTAATATAATTTTATTATTCTAGAGTTTGAAAACATACGAAGCTGGATGGGACATGAGTTGAAGTATTTTTCTTTAAAAAATTGTTTAAATGTATTGTTTTTGGATCATTCTCTTCTATATCCATGTTCTTAAAAATCATCAAAACATTATTATTTATATATAAAATATTGTTAAACTTAATTTAAAAATACATTTAACATTTTTTTAAATGTTTAAAAAATTTTATTTTTAAACATTTACCATACAAGTCATTTTGATGTTCTTTACTGAACTGAAAAAATAATATATTTTTATACATACATACTGATTGATTTTTCTCGTCATCATAAATTTCATTCATTATCAATATTCCTCTATAATTTTGAATGTGTATTTTCATTGAAATTATTTCTGTAAATATTTTGTGAATTAATAGTTTATAATATTTTTCACCATCGAAAGAAAAACAACTTCTTATCTATATGATAAAAGTTAATGTGATACTTCTTATGGGTTTGAATGGTAATTAAATTTGTTTTATTGTGAAATTTTAATATATATATATATATATATATCTGTGTGTGTGTGTGAGTGAGTGTGTGTGTGTGTGTGTCCTATTCATTTTATTGTTTAGATAAATGTTATATTATTGATGGATGAGACCAATATAGATTAAATGATGGGTGATCCTAATATCGGTGTCCAATGAATATGGTAATGTTACAGAGATTATGAGCGATTGGTTACTCCAAATATATGTGGGAATTAACCATTTAGGTTATTTAATTAAAAGGATTCTTGTAATTATGTATGTTTGCATAATTCACTAAGATGCCTATATAATATGCTGAAAATGGTTTTTAAAATTAATCATTTTCTTTTAAAAATTAAAGAAGTTTGATTTTGTTTTTAAGAAAGATTATTACATTTTTTTATAAATAATAAAGAATGGTTTGTTTTCCTAGGAAAGGGTTACAAGAGTTTTCTTGTTTTCTAATAAAACCTTATGATAATTAATTTTCCCTTATGGTTTCATATAAATTTCTTTCATGAAAATAATTAAGAAATTAAACTATTTTTATAGAATAATAAATATATATTTGAGTTCAACTATTTATTGTCAAAAATTAAATTTTCCTTATCAATTTTTTGTGTTTAAAAATGGACTAATAGGGTTTCTTTTATTCTGTGTTCTTACTATAATTTTTTTCCATACCATTAATAATGTTTTTTAACAAATATAATGGTTGAGTAAAATTGTTTATAAATTCATATTTATAGATATGGGAGTTTCCTTGAACTAAGAAAGCATGTCTTTGTCGAAAAACTATTTTTTATAAAATGGACATTTTTTTGGAATGTCCTGATTTTCATAAAATTATTTACCAAATTCTATAAAACAATAATCAAAAAAATATACTAAAATTTTAATAAAGTGAAACCCTTGTTTTAAATCAAGTATTTATATGTTTAATAAGGTATAAGTCATTAAATTTTTTTTTATAGAAGTATTTAATTGGTGAAATGATTGGTAATGTGAGTGTATTTTATTTCATAAAAACAAATGGAATGTTTTAAAAAGTGACTATAGACTTGATAGTTTTGTCACTTTTTTGTTTGTAAATAATATTTTCTATAAGTATTTTTAAACTATTATATATGAAAAATAATTATGAAATTCATTTCATCGGTTTGGTGGGAGGATAAATACTATTATTTTTAGTTCACACTTATTTATTTTATGTTCTAGGATTTTCAGTCAGATTTGGGTTTTTTCTCATTCATAACATTTTTTGAGTTAGGAGGTGGTATGAAATCAGAGGTTGTATGCAGTGGGATTTGGACATGACTCAAGTTGGTTTTATTTTTATTTTGGATACATTTTATCGACCGAAATACTATCCTTTTATATGATTCATGTTATTTTGGTTCATATGATTATGTGATGTTGTCTGGTATTTATGAAAATGAGTTGAACAAGTTATGTTAGTTATGAAATGTTTGACATGTTAATTTAAGTTTTATGGTGTTTATTTTATATTTCATGGGCTTCCAATTTATGAGATTTCAGTATTCGACTCTGGGAAGATGTTCCGCAGGATTTTAACTCGTTTTGAGGGAAATATAATTCCCAAATAGTTTCATATGATGTTCAGGCACTAGTTTTTTTCCCATGAAGATAAATCTTGAGTATTTTGTTAGGTTATATCATGTTGGGTCATTACATTATAGTTACTGGAATATAAGTTTTATAATGATTTATAATGGACCGATAATTTTTCATAATTACTTTGTTTGTGACTTTTGGAGATGAAACTGCAGATGAGTTTGTTTCTTTTATTTTTAACAAACAAAAGCATGTTACAATAAAAATATGTTAAATATTAATATATACTATCTAGATCCATAAACCAAACATTATTTATTCATTAATTAATAATAATACATTATTTAATATTTCATATTTTTACGTTATAAAATTTATAGAATTTTTCATATAAGAGGTTAAAACGACCCAAATAAGAATAAGAAATAAACTATGGGTGAGTACAATTAAGAAGGTGATTATTTTTGAATAATTTTGTTATTATTTAACAATAAATATACTATTCTTATTTTTTAAGTTGTTGAATTATATTTTAAGAGAACATGATAAATTATAAAATACTGGATTAAATTCCAAATATTTTACTTTTGTGTAGGTGGTTGTCAACATGTATTCATGTGCAACACATTAAATTTCTACAGAATGGAAGGAATTTAAGGAATGGTTTATAATTTCATAATCATAATAGGGTTGAAAATAAATTATTAATATAATATAGAACATTTTAACTCACCCTATGTGTTAGTGATGAAAAATTAGAATCATCATTTATGGAGTTGGTAGTCCAGACATATGCATAAATACATTTTCTTTCTACGTAAAGGTTAAAGTGTTTATAAGCATCATTAAATTGTCATAAGGAAAATTAATTGTGTTAAAAATACTGATTTAGATACAATATAAGGGATAAAATATATCTTTATAAAGTGGATGAAGAAATAAATTAATTGTAATGAAAAAGGATTAATTGGGAATTTTTATCTTAGTCTTTCAAAAACAACTTTACAAAAAATTATTGATCCTTTAAATAGAGTTATTATGAGAATAATAAAATAATTTGAATGTGGGTAAGAATTTTTGGGAAGTTTTTGGGTAGTTTTTTTTCAATTTAAGTGTATTTTTGTGTGATAATAAGTGAGTTGGTGAAGACCTTATTTATCAGTTAAGGGAGTTGATTTTTTATAATAATTTAAAACGTGATTTCAACATTCAAATTCTAAATGTAGCCAATAATATAAAATAATAGATCTGGTTGTGGTTTAAGATTAATTATCCTCAACCAAAAATTTTCTCACATTATCATATCTTGTTTTAGGTCATTTACTCTAAGATATTTAACTTTTTTTAGTTTTTGGTTCTTGTCTTGGTAACAATGTTTTACCTTGGTAATATAATTTTAATGAATAAAAATAAAATGTCCATATTTTATAGTTTATATCCAATAATTAAAAATATAAAATCTATTATATTAAATAAATTTTTATTTTCAAGAAAAATGAATTTTAAAATTAGAACATGTAACACATAAAACCCCATTTTTTTAAAAGTGTGTTTTTGAGAATTAATCTTACCTTTTTTCATAAAATTATCTATATAAGTGATTTTAAATTAAATAATAAATTTATAATTAAAAAAATTGATTTATGGGACTTTAAAATAAATCCAAAACCTAATTTCTCAAAGAAAAAATAAATAATTAAAAGAGATAATCTAAAATATTTTTTTATGAGAAAAATATAGATTACTTTTAAAAATTTAAAACCCTTGTTTACTAAACAAAAAAATTATTTTTAAATGCATAATAAGGATTTTTAAATAAATTTTTGTTATTAAATCAATTTGTAAATTTTTAGGTAATACCTAATTCTTGATATAGTTATAAATATTATGCTTTTTATAAAAACTGCATTTTTAACTTTTCCCCTAAAAATAAATTTTCTCAGAAAAATACAAAATCATCCTAAGATAATATTGTTTTATAAATACCAAAAATTAACTTAATTACTAAAAATTAAAATTCTAAAAGTACATGAATTAATATTTAAATAAAAATATAAAAAAACAGTAAAAATTGTTTAAATTAGAAAATAAATTTTGAAAATATTAACAATTATCATTCATATATCATATAAATTACAAATAAAAATTGTGTTATTATATTGTTAATATAAAAATTTTATTGAATAAAAATCATTCCATAATATATATATTATCACAAAATAAATTTAAATATAAACAAAATAATAAATTTTTCTAAAAATAAAATTTTATTTATAAAATGATATTATTAGTTATTTAGATATATTATTTGAATTTATCATTGAATTGGTATTAAAATAACATTTTATGTTTCTTTCAAAACATATTTCAAAATATGGTAACTTTTATTTATTTCTACAATTTCATCAGGCATATTTTAAAAGTTATAAAATGTTATGTTGTTTGTTTTTGTTTATTGTTGTGTGTGAAGAAAGATATTGAATACATTAGTTTTTTAAGTAAAATATATTTAAAAAATTAGGTTGTTAAATTATAATACAAATAAATAAATTCAATCCATGAAATTTTTAATCATAACGTACAAATAATTTTTTTAATGGAATCTAAAAGATAGACATAACTGAAGATGTAATTTCATAGGAGGTGTCTACCTGAATATCTAAATAATGATTAGAAACCACATATTTTTCATTAATAATGTTATATTATTGATTAATATATAATTTTAAAACTTTTTCATATATTCCCTTTATTTATAAACATGAAGAATCTCTTATATCCTTTGATACATTCCATTAGGTGATTCTTCCCACGTATTTGATATGTTTAAAACGGATTGTTTTTCTTCATCTTCTTAACTTTATAATATTCCATGGAAAAGCATCCTTATCTTGATATTTTTGTTTAAATTTTTATAAAAAATACATTGTTAATCATATTTCATGATGGAATATTTTTCATAACCACAAGGATTATCACTCTAGTTCATATTCTAGTAGGTTTTTGTTGGGTAAATCACAACATTGACCATGGAATACATTATTATCATTGATCCGTAGATATTTATTCATTGTTAAATATAAAGGGGGTTAATTGGATTGATAATTAATTTATATAATAATATAATTATAATAAATAATATCACGAAAATATGAACCTTTAAATGTATTACTCTTGGATACCAATGTATTAGCTTCCTATATAACCAAATTATATATAACATAAATCTAGGTATCATTGGGTTGGGTTCACTCATACTTCGTAATATGATTCATTACAATAAAAAATCATTTATAATGGATTGAAATGAGAATTTATTTAACCAAATCATATCCCTCAGGTGTTTCTAGCATGATTTTCAGTCTTTTACCAACTCAGTATACAACGAGTGAAGATCATTGTGATACTCAGCTAGCCTTTCAGGGTGATTACCCTTTGGTTCTTATTTTCAATAGTTGAATCCAATTACTCCAATCCATAAAGGGCTTAAATATCTTGTAGAACCATGCAATATATAATCTAAATTAATTTTAGTTTGGTTATCTATACACAAACTTTTTCTAAGGGATTTTCTTAAGGATTTCTAATCCCTATTCCCAAAACAAAATATCAAATATTACCACAACAAACAAAAAAATTTTATCTATACCTTTGGAATCATGATAAAACATAAATTATCAACCCTAAATTGCATTTATAACTCAACCAATGAAATTAAAATCTCTCATGTTATCTAAACCCCTTTGTGGTACCAACTATAACAACATAGATATAATTTTTCCATAATTACATGATTTATAGAAAATATTTAATTATATACATTCCCATGACCATTTTAGTTTGATATTTTAAATTATTACGACACATCATTGAATAATATAGCCAATGTATTCCAAATAAAATTGATATTTTTCCACAATATTAAGAACTACATATTGCATAATAATATTTCAACATTTCACATAAATTCCCAACACATTAAATTCTTCAATATATATATTTTGTAATAATGTTCATCATAGCCTAGGGAATTGAAAACATATTATGGGTGAACTCAAGAACTCTGTAAATGAAAAAATATATAAAAATAAATCATAAAAGACATGGAATAAATATATTTTAGGAAAATATTATAATCAATTAATTCCGTATAACTGATCACGTGAACTTGAAATTTTTTTTTTTAACAATATAAATAAAAACTTGTAGAAAAATATCTAATTTAATATTGATGGAATAAATAATATTGTGATTTTTAAGTCCTTTTTCCCAGACATTTAATATTTTAGATCTCTTATGCAAAGATGACTACTTTTTGTAAATAACTCAAAAAATACATCTAAATTAATGGGTACGTATTTACAAAATACATTGGTTAGTTTTTTAAATAATACCATTGTATTCCTCATAGGTTATTCTAGGACATACTAATCAATAATTATATCTAATGAAATCATCATAAGAAATAATGAATAAAATATAGAAAAAATAGAGAAAAAATATATAGAAATCAATAAACATCCATATTAAAATGATAAGTATATGATTTGTCAATATTTCCCTGAATAAATTAATGAATTGGATCTCTATATTATCATTCATATATCTAATACTGTGTAGAGTAGTGGATATATAGATAAATCAATAATTTCCCAATCAGTAAAATAAATTTCTCTCAAAATAATGCATCCCTAGAAATAAGGTCTATAGTATTATAAAGTCATATCCCAAGTGTATCATAATATAATTGAAGGATGTTAACAAAAATAACAATGAATTCTTAATCATAAAACTTTAAATCTTATCACATAAATGGGAACATAAATTTTATATTTTGATACCATGATCTTAAACCGAAAAAATAATGTATTATGAGAGGATTTATAAGGTAATATATGTAACATAACATCAAAAAAGGTAAAAAAATTTCAATATTAAAAAGAAAATATAAGATAAATGGTAAATTTTAATTAATTAAACATTTTTATCCATGTTCAAAAAGTGGATGGTAAAAGTCACATTCAAAAGTAATTTTTGAAGAGGTGATATTAAAAAAAATTTTAAGAAATTAATTTTAAATGAAACAGAATAATAGAGATTCAAAAAAAAATACAGTTTTTATAATGGATGTTTGGAGTGAAAGATATAATAAATTATCATGATTGAAAAAAAAATTATATTATAAAATACCATTTTTAAAATAACACATCTATGAAAAGATATTATAATATCCTCTTGAAATAAGGAGAATGGAAACTGAAATATCATAATAGATTTTAAGTAATTTGATTTCCAATTATAAATGGGATGGTAGTATTGAATATAAATCGCAATTATGGTATAAAAATATCTTACATTGGAAGGATGAGCATTATTCTTAACAATATAATAATATAATGGGGAAGAAATTCACCAAGGAATAATATTTTAATTAAAATTTTAATTATCCATAGATATAAAGATAAATTAAACTTTAAAAACATATGGTCGAAGAAACCAATAATAGAAGTAATAATTGTAATATTAAACATGGTAACTCAGAGAAAGGAAGTTGAGTGATGAAAAATCCTTTCAAACGTTCTATTTTTATGGAAAATCATTTTAATTTACTTTATAAGAAATAAATGTAAATCCATAGAAAAAACTGTAATTACATTATAGTACCATCGCTAATTATATCATACCAAAATTACAAGAATAAAATTAAAAGGTAATAATCATAACTCAATGAATAAATATTTTTTTTAAAAACCCCATTAGAATATTAAAAACAATGAAGAAAATATATAGGAAAGGAATTATTGAGAAATAATAGTTAATAGATATAAATTAATGTGTAAATAATATCATATATAGTAAAAGGGAAAATTAATTCAATTCAGAATAATAGTGCTCGAGAATATTCATTATAACTCAAAAAATTGAAATTGGTTTATGAAACCCCATACATAATCATTATATTTTGAATTTAAATCCCATAAAATATAGAATAAGAGATGGATTTTTAAATCACTTAAACTGTGTGAAAAATCATGATAAAATAATTATAATGGAAATATGTACACCCCAAAAATTATACAGGTGTTGAATACGCATCATATCTCAATGAATAAATATTGAGATGGAAAAAACCCTTACCTGTAATCATGTTTTGTTGAACATTCTATAACATCCTTTATAAAAAAATAACAATCTCAATAATTAATTTAGAACATTATATATTCCTATTTAAAATTTTATTCTTTATTTATAATCATTAATGACAAAATGATATTTATTTATATTTAATTTTTATCATCACATGTTATAAGAATCATTTGTTTTTGTACTACCAGTTTCATAATTACAATGTTAATTGTTTTTTATGTATAAAAACTTCAACATTATTAGAAAATTATTGGTAAATTAATATATTTTCTATAATGAATTCTAGTTTTAGAATTTTATTTCATAATATTTTCGTTATGATATATGATGATGAATATACACTACCACAAAAACAGTTTTCATGGCACCAACCTTTATCAGCGCTAACGAAAAATCGCTGATAAAGTGGTACCATTATCAGCGCTAATAAAAGCGCTGATAAAAGGACCCCCTTTATCAGCCCTTTTTTAGTAGCGCTGATAAAGGTTCGACTTCAAAAAAAATTAATTAATAATAATATATTAATATATAAATATAGTTATATTGATAAAAATATAATATAGAACTTTTAAATATATTTTAGATAAGTATAAATAATCATTTACACTTAATATACTTAATATATAAGATATTTAGTGAAAATGGATTATAAAAAAATTAAAAAAATCTTTTTAATTAATAATTTTCTAATTATTACTGAGTAATAGTAATTTAATAACAATTTGAAGACTAAAAAAAAGGAACCAAAATATGTTGAAAACGCAACTCAAACTTCAAACGTCTATAACTATTGATCTGGGTGTCTGTTTGAGCTCTACCACATATCAAATCGAAGCCTGTGACAATTTCTACGCCCTTATGACTGAGGAAAACCCCAGTCAAGGTTGTTTCAGGACCAAAAAAGGGTCAGCAGGCCTCAAAAACTTAGTTTTTAGTCGGTATACCCCGATTTTTTTAACATTTTGTGGATTTTTAGCCTCATTGAAAGGGGTATAATTTTATTTTTGTGGTGGGGACTGAATTTATTCCAAGGTATTAAATTCATATTGATATTATGTCTTTGAAATTTTATCTTTTTATATAATTCACTGCTATTTATAATCAAATATACAACAACATATACATATTTTCTATATATTCACACATAAAAATTTAATAATAAATATAAATAATAAAATATATTTACATATAAAATATACTAGCTTTATCCAAATAATAACTAATATCCATTTAATTTAAAATACCAATATATTATTATTTATATACCTATATATTAATCTAACTACATATATATTTATTAATATAACTACATATATATTCATATAAATATAAATATATATATATATATATTAGTATCACTATAAATATATATATTAATATAACTATTTATATATATATTAATATAACTATATATATATTAATATAACAATATATATATATTAATATAAATATATATTACTATACGAATAAATATAACTAAATATATATATATACTAAATAGATATATCATTAATAGGACAACAAATCAATATAGGGGAGTGTCAAAGGCTTCAGGCACGCCGGGGGGAGGTCTCGAGATCAAATCCAGGTGGAAGTAGGGATGCGTGCGCATGGGTGAATCTGGTGGCTAGCACTGATAAAGGGTTGGGGATAACACTGATAAAGGGTGGAGGGGCGCATGTGGGTGCGTGACGGGGGGCTAAAAAGCGCTATAAAAGGGGGGCTACAGCGCTACAAAATCCCCCCCGATTGGCAAGATTATTTGAAACAAAATTATTTTTTTTATTTTTTTACCTTTATCATCTCTAAAAAACACACTGATAAAAGGGGTCCTTTATCAGCGCTAAAATGAATGCGTTGATAAACGACCCTTTTATCAGCACTTTGTTTTTAGCGCAGGTAAAAGGGGTCTTTATCAGTGCTTTTCGGAGCGCTGATAAGGGGAACCACCCTATCTTCGCTGGCTTTAATAGCACTTTTCTAGCACTGTTAAAGTCCATGTTTAGTGCTGATAAAAGGGTTATTTGTAGTCGTGATAGTGATGATCTTTTTACCGTACATTTTAAAAAACAAAATACTTGTAAAATGTTAATAATTAATATATTTATCTATTATTTAAGTAAACATAAACCAGACAAAATTTTATCATTTAGGATTAATGAAACCATTATGTATGTTTCCATAGTAATAAATGAAAGAAAATTATAACATTTTCTATGTAGATGGTTAAACTGACCCAAACAAGAACTACCTCAAATCTATTGGTGAGTATAATTAAGAAAGTTATTCTTCTTTAATAATATCATTATTGAATAATATTATTATTATTATTTAATTTTATAATTATTTTTAATATAAATTTTATAGATATTGATAAATAATAAAATACAATATAAAAAATTAAATGTGTCACTATTATGGAGGTGGTAGTCCACCCACACGCACAGGTGACATGTTTGTTTCACATAAAATGGGAGGAAGATGGGAAATTATTTATAATTTCAGAATATTATAAATATTTTAAATATATATTTAATAAATTTAAAATTAATTTATAAGGATCTATGTAATAGGTGATAAAAATCAAACACATCATTCAGGGAGGTGATAGTCTACATGTATGCATGACTTTATTTTTTATATATAAAAATAAATAGGTATTAAATGATTATTCCTTAATCATAATAATATTTTAATTAAATAAAAATTATTATTAAATTATAATATATTAATATTAATTATTAAATTATAACATATTTTTTGATATTTTTATTAAAGGGGTTGAAGAGGAATGAAGGGAATTGAAATGGAAAATTAGTAATTGGGATTTTTTAACATACTCCTTCAAAAACTCAATTGAAAATAGTGTTAAGACCTAGATATGTTGTATTTTGATAATAATTGAACCAATCTGGTTTTTCTAGGAGTTTTGGGATGTATTTTTTTCATATTTTTTAAAAATAAGTGGTTTCATGTATGAGGAGAAATGGGGTGGTGTGCAATTTTTTTCTAAGAAAAGGGACATGATTTTTTGTTATAATATAAAAGGTAAAATAACTATTTAAAGGTCATATTGAACCAATAAGGGAAAATAATGTATTTGGTAAGTTTTAAGGTCAATAAATAATCAACCATTCATTTTTAAACATTTTTATCATATTTTTAGTCCTTTTACTTCTAAATACTTGACATTTATTGTTTTTGGTTTTTACCATGGTGATTATTTTATACATAAGTAATTTAGATTTAAATATTATCAATAAAATAAGCCTTATAAAATAATTTTAACAATTAGTTCAAAATATTAAATTAATTATATCAATCAAATGTTATATTTTTAGTAAAATATTACCTTCACATTCCCTCATGTAATATGTAAAAATTTGTTTTTAGGAAAAAAATTATTTTCTGGCATAAATGACATGTTTAGGATAATATTTTCTATTTATTATTTTAATCACATTAAATTGTCAATTATTAATAAATGTATTTTTACATGACATAAAAATAAATTTGAAACCTAATTTCATAAAGATAATTCATAATTAAAAAAGATAGAATAAAAATAGTTTTCTTTGAAAAATATTTATTGATTTTAAAACTATTATAAATGGGTTTTATAAATTAAACATAGTGAATTAAAACTAATAATTTCACTCCATAAATAATTTTTTGATCAAAAATTTTTTTAAAATGTTTTTATGTTACACATATTTCTTTATGTAGTAAAAAATTCAACTGTTTTAGTAAACACTTAATTTTTTCCGATTCACCTAAGAAATTATTATATAAAAAATAATTAAAATTCATCCAAAGATAATTTTCTTATTATTACTAATGATATTAATTTGAAAATTTTAAAATTATAGAATTTTATAATATCACTTTTAAATAAAAACTTAACAATTTAATAATTATTATTTTCATAAGAATATTGCATTTTAAAATATGAAATCTTTTTTATTCTTATTTCCTTTTAATTACTAACAAAATAAGTGTTAATATATTATTTATATAAAAAATATATCTAATTATTCAACAGGATATTTATTTTCATAAAATATAATTACGTACTTCTTAAAAAAGAGTTTTTTAACAAAAAAATTTATTTTTATTCCTAAAATGATCTTATTAGTTTTTTGGATATACTAAGTTAATTTATCATTGAATTTTAATTAAAATGAATATATATATATATATATATTCCAATATATAGTTAATTAAATATATACTCTCTAAATCAGATATAATATTTTAATAGTTTTATAATTTTTTTTAGTTTTTTTGGTTCGGTGTTGTTGGTAAAGAATACTATTGAATATATTATGTTTTAAGGGAAATGATAATTTAATATTTCAAGGTGTTACACCACCACCCCACAAAATAAATTTTATACAGACAATTTTTAATAATCAGTTTCAAATAAAATTAGTTAATGGAATCTTAAACATTGATGTAACTAAAGATATAATTTCAAATATGGTGTCTACCTTAATATCATTGGTACAATTACGAAAGGAATATTTTAGCTTCAATAAGATAACTGATTTCTTTTTTCTTCCTTGGAAATTTGTTTTTATATTCCCTCATTTTCCACATATAATGCATCTTCTACTTTCTTTGATACATTCAACTATGTTCTTCTTCCCACATTTTTGAAATTTTGAAAATTGAACCATCTTTCCTTCAACTTCCTCACCATCATCAATTTATCATCCCTGAGACTTGAAAATTATCTTATATAATGTGCTATAAAAATAATATATGTTCATTTTGTTAAATACATTTCATCATAGATTTTTAAACATAATAACAAGGTTTATCATTTATTTTATTGTATTATTGGGTTATTCACTGGTAAAATAAATTAATTTTCAATGAAATCCATTATTAACATTTTTCCTTGTTGTTTAAACCATTACTAAAACCCAAAGAGGTTAACATGAGGGATGTAAAATTGAGATCATAATATAATAATGGTAAATATTATCCTAAAATACAAAACATTGAAATTTTTTAATGATTGAAAGAATCACATTAGCTATTAGTTAAACATAAATCACTCTTGATTCAATTTAGGTTTCTTTAGGTTGAGTTATCTCATTCTCATTAACCTAATTACTTGATATAATAAATAAATCATAATGGATTGTAATGTTAATGTGATTATCCAAAAATATCCCCTTGGTGTTTCCAACTAGGTGTTCCCCTATTTAGGTATACTCTTCAGGCAATGGGTAAACATCGAGTTGATACTAAACCATCATTTGTCATGGTGATTAACCCTAGGTGAATCTATAACATAGTAGGATCCACATTCCAATATACATATAGGGGTGTAATTTCTTATAGAATCATAAAATCTATATTTTATAAAAAATTTAGAATATTTTCTTATATATATGGTTATTCTGTGGGAGTACACTAATGTTCTCTCATCCCAATTCCCAAACAACATAAAATATCAACAACTAACTCAAATAACCTAAAAGGTTATATATACCATTAAAATCATCATCATAATTAATTTATTTACCATCAATTAAATCTATAAATTTGAATTTATTATTATCTTATGACATCCTAATCTCAAAAGTCTTTTCAATCCTTGCCTGATATAAAATTTAACTCCCTAAATGTAATTATCCCATAATTAAATGATTTATTGATAATATTTCATTTCATAATTTCCTATTGCCTTTTATAATTTTAGTTTTTTTTTAATTATGATGAATCATCAACTTCTATGGAACAAACATTCCTAAAAAACATATTTTTACAAAACTGATCCATAATAAGTCATCAAAATATCATAAAGTTATCCACACATGTTATTTTCAAAAAATATCATGTTTAACACTTCTCTACATAGCCTCATGAAATATAAATATGAGAAGGGTTATCTCAATTGCGTAGTAAGGGAAATTGTATACTTGAAGCAATCATTGAATAAATAATTCATGAATAATATATAAATTATAATAAAATAATTCGATATAATTGATTAAAGGTGATATAATCAAATCCTAGGTTAACAATATAAATAATCACGTGGTCAATAATAACTGATATCATGGTGATGGTTTGAATAATGTCACACGTATCAAGGTCTTCTATGAAGACATTATAGACCATAAACTACTTATTCCAAGATATATACTTTTTGTCAATATTATATCTAAAACATATAAATAAATACAATTAATACTTGGAAATAATAGAAAACATGGAAATGAAAGATAAATATCTCACTTTGGAAGGATGGGAATTATTATTAAACATTTCATACTTTTATGTGGAAGTAATTTGCTAAGTGGAAATATTGAATCAAAAGTTTCATTTTACTATGAGATAAAAGAAAATTACTATATAAAATAGTATTTTGTTAGAAAATAATAATGAAATTAATAATTTCTCGTTGAAACATTATAACATAAGGAATGAAATTTGAGTTATAAAAACCCTCACAAACGTAGTATATTGAAGTAAGAGTCATTTAAATTAGTTTTTATAAAAAATAAATGTAAATAAAAATATATTAATTAAGACATAAAACATAATACAATCATAGGGTATTAAATACCCATATTATATGAATAAATTTCAAACATAACAATCATAACTCAATGAATGAAAATTGTGTTACCAATAACCCTTTTTAATATCATAATTGTTGAAGTAATGATAATTTTGTAAGTATCAAATGAGAATGAATTTTAAATGAACATAAATATATTTGTAAATTCATTTTTATAATATAAATGGATAAAATAATTAAACATATAAGAATGGGTTTTAAATTTAATTATTATAACTTAGAGAATGGAAATTGAGTTATGAAAATTTAATATATCACCATTATATTTCAAATTGAATATCCAGAAATTTTATAACATGAAATGGATTGTAAATAAGTTATATTTACTTAAAAAGATGATAAAATAACTAAATTGAAAATATATACACCACAAAAACGATAAAGTGGTGAACATGCACCAAATATTAATAGATGAAAATTCTAATTCAGATACATTTATAAATATCAATATCATTAAATTAATACTCCATTGGAGATTCATTCATGAGAAAGAATTTTAAATTCATAAAAAAAATTCAATAAAATTTTATTCAATGATATAATAAAATGATTCAGCATTGAATAATGGTGTTCTATAATAGTCATTATAACTCAACGAACGGAATTGAGTAATGAAAAAACCCTTACATCATATTTATCATCCGAATTAAAAACCCATGAAATGTATAACATGAGATGGATTTTTAAATACATTATATTACATTTAAATAATGATAAAATAAATATATGAGCAATATATACACTAAAAAAGTAAATAAGTTTTGAATACGATTCATATCTCAGTGAAGAAAAATTGAGATGTAAAAACCCTTACCTTTAATCCCGATCAGTCAAATGTTATCAATCATCATGTATAAAAACAAATCTATCACAATAAAATATTTAATAACCTTAATAATACATATAAAATTTTATAAACTCCATTGATAATAATTTTTTACAAACATATTGGTGAGTTATATATTTTTCTCAGCATCAGCAATTATTAGCTTCAATTGTATCTTCTGTACTAGTGTCTTAATACAAGTGTTGATTCTTATTTATGGATTAGAATTTTATAATTATAAAATCTTATTAGGAAGTATAATTTATATTTTTTAATTATTTATAATTTTTTATTCCTATTTCATATGTATTTTGGTTTTGATTTTTGATGATGAAGTTAGTGATGAGGTTGCTTCTTTAATTTTTAACAAACAAAAGGATGGCACAATATTAATAAGATAAATATTAATATAAAATTTCTATTACCATAAAAATATATTTAATAATTAATTTATAACAACAGCATTACTTATGTTTCAATATTCATCCATTATATATATATATAATGTATTGTTCGTGTAAGTGGTTAAATCGACCCAAAAAAGAACAATATATAATATAAGGGTGAGTATAGCTAGGAAAGTGATTATTTTTTATTAATATCAATAATAAATAAGAATAATCTTATTATTTATATTTATTTAATTTTTTTATTCATATTATAAGAGAGAATGATAAATCATAAAATACAAGATGAAAAATGAAATATGCCACTTTCTTATAAGCATCAGTCCGCATGTACGCACAGATGACACATTCTTTTTCCATAAAAATTTAGGAAGGTATGGAATATATTATAATTTAAAATATTAATATGGTTAAAAACATAATATTAATATATTATATGCATTTTTATAACCACCTGTTAAAGGAATAAGGAAAAATCAAACATTTCATCCACGATGGTGATAGTATGAACATACACATGAAGACTTTTTTATTTTTCTAAGTAAAAGGGTACATGTTATTAATAAATATTAAATAATAATAAAAATTATTAATTATATTAGTAATGTTTAATAAAATTATAATATAATGGATAAATATATCTTTCGAAAGTGGGAGATGAAACAAAATAATTTAAATGGAATGGAGTAATTAGAAATTTTCACCATACTCCATGGAAAACTCATTTGAAAAAAGGATTAATCTTTTGAGGACCAGTATATTAAGAATAAAAAAATAATTATGATATGTCTAGGAATTTTTGAGAGGGATTTGGGTATATTTTTTTATACACTATGGATATTTTTGTTTAAGGAGGAGTGGGGTGGTGAAGCCTCCTTTTATAAGTAAAGGGAGTAGAATTTTTATAAACTTATAAACAGTAAATTAATTATTCAAAGGTAAAATGGATAAAATAAATGAAAATAATGTATTTTTAAAGGTCTACGTTCTATAAAAACACTACTATAAATTTTTATTTTTGTTTTTAACTTGTTCTTATTTCTTCTAATATTAGATATTAAACTTTTATTTTTTAAACTTTTTACCATGGTAAATACATTTTACCTAATTAATATTATTTTAATGAATAAAAATAAAATAAGTCTTATTAAATAATTTAGATCTATATACATTAAATATTATATCCATATATAATATAAAAATTATATATTTAAGAAAATTCTATTTTATCCTTAGTGCATGTAACACGTAGAAAACCTTTTTTAGAAATCATGGATTTTTAAGCATAAATATACTGTTTATGAAATAATTATCAGTATTGTTGATTTAATGAAAATAATTGGTATATTATTTTTTAAATTATATTTATTTTATATTCTGATAAATCCAAGACATAATTTCACCACAAGGAAAAAAATTAATAGATAAATACTAAAAACTATTTTTGTTAAAAAAATATAGCTTATTTCTGAAAATGTTGTACTTTGGTTTTATAAATTCCAAATAATATTTAAAAATAAATATTTTCTATCCATGAATTAAGTTTTTTTCATCATAAATTTTTTATATGGTTTTTATACTCACTTTTATATATAGACAGAAATTCTACAGTTTTATTAAAAACTATATTTTCTACTATTCAAAAAAGAAGTTTTTTTTGAAATAAAATCCAAAAATTCACGGGAAGATAATATTAATATTAAAAATAAACATAGATGTTATTTTTCTAAAATTAAAATTCTAAAATTATAGAATTTAAATTTTATACAAAAAACATAAAAAATATTATAAAATATTATTTCATAGAAAAACTAAATTTTCAAATATTAATTATTATCACAATTATTTCTTGTCAATTACTAAAAAAATTAGTGTTAATATCTTTTTCATACAAAAAATATATTTAATATTCATTAATCTAATATATATTAATTATCAAAAAATAGAATTTCACAATGCCTAAAAATATAATTTTTAAGAAAATTAATCTTTTGATCAAAGTGGTTTTAGTAGTTATTAAAATACACTAACTATATTTATTACATAATTTTTGTTAAAAAATTTATATTTTATCTTAAATAGATTTAAAAATATTATTACATAAATTTATAGCAGTCAATTCAATGGTGAAATTTTAATGGTAAAATAATGACTCGCGGTTCATTTTGGTTCGGTATTACATGTGAAGCAAGATATTTAATACATTAGGTTTCAAAGGAAAATAAACTTTAATATATTAGGGTGTTAAATTTTGTGATGTTGTATAAAGGAATTCAAGAATTTATATAATTTTTTTGGGATGAATCAAATTATAATAAAATTACAAATCAAAATTCTTCTTAATTCGATGTAATTCAAATGATATATGACTTAGTCCTAATGGCTTAAAATATTTTATTGCAAATTTTCATTCCAGAAAATATCCCAGGAATTAAATGATGAATGATTATTTCATTCGATAACATGGTTAAATGGTAGGATGATAAAGGTTATATCGTAGTGTAAATTATGGTGAGAATTGTGGTTTTGAAATGGTTAGACTTTGAAAACCACAATTTTATGATGATCATAGTGAGACTATAATCTCCATGTAAGAAATGGTGATACAGAACCATGATAGTTTACGTTATGGGGAATCAATACTAAATGTGAGTTTTATGTCGCATGTTTCACCCACACATTACTAGCTACAATGATAAGTGAATAAGAATATTAAAAGGATAAATGATAATGGATCTATATGAAGAGTATGTGAGATAAATATTAGACTTTGGTTTTTTGAGAATAAAACATTAATGGGTGTATAAATTAGAAGAGAATTATATATCTTTGATGATTTTATGACTTCAAATTAGACCATACGTATTTGATCATATTACTAGGAATACTAAGGCATTGTTTCATATGAATTTTTCCTGGATATGAAAATGGATAATCTTGAAGTTACCTAGGTTTTGTATGAATTCAAATGGATCTTTGTATGAATTACTATGTTTCTTATTAATTCAAAATAAAATCATATAACTTCAGTAAATTTTTATAAATTTAGTTTTTTATTACTTCTATATATTTCAATTTTTAGAAATAATTTTGAATAAAATATCTCCGATTCCAGTTTATGAATGATTTAGAATAATTCTATTCAAACATGATGACAACATACTATGAGATAAAGGATGAAATACCAAGAGGATGTTAAATTTTCATGATTCATGTGGTAATTAATGAAAACAAAGAAGGATTCTACATTATAGGTACATGATGAATTGAAAATAATTAATAGGTGAACGTTATCTTAATTTAAGAATACATATGACATATTTTTCTCTACATTATCACATATAGAAATGATTTATATAATATAAGTTATATATCTTTTTGTTTTAACGTGATATAATAATCTACAAAATATTTTGGAATGATGGTAAAAATGAGTGTCGAGTTTTCAAGTTCAATTTAATGAAATATAAAAATCATATAGGTAGACACTGAAAATATAGGAATCATAAAGGTGGAGTTTCATGGAGGTTAAAAGTAAAAATCTATATATATAATATTTTCATGATGAGGGGAATATTTTTTTTAAAGGTATAGAAAATGTGGTACCCTAATAAAGTTTCTAAATAGTTTACCAATGTATCATAGAATATTTATATCAGAACCAATAAAACATCTAGCCGACGATCCTATCAATCGAAGTCAAAAAGATAGAACCATTTGTTTTCTATGCACTAAAAAGGAACATGGAAAGAAAGAGATTGGACCATTTCTATGATATATTTATATGGGTTGAATAAAAAAGTGGGAAGAACCATATTTCAATTTTATAATGTTGTTGGATCTTATGTTTATTGACATAGAATTTTATTTTTAGTTGGTGTTTGGCTTAGTGGTAAGCACCCCGTAATCCTACATGAAAAATGGGGGTTCAAAACCCATGGGGCGCTGGTACTACTGTAGTATTGTATCAGAGGGAGCTACTGTTTATCAGCGGGTACTGTAGCGGCGGCAGGGCACTGAAGTGGCGGCGGTACTGTGCGGGTACTGTAGCAAGAGGGTTACTATTCACAGAATGTGAATTGGGCCAAAAATTTGGGCCTACGGGCTATGTATCGGTTAGAAGCCCACTGGGCCTTCGGGCTATGTAATGGGTTTCCCTCTACCCAGTTAAAAAGGATCTTAAAAAACATATTATTTTATTTTGTTTTAATTTGATGAGGTATATCAATTTTTCAAAGATAATAGCTTGTTTACATAACTTATCAACTTTGATGGTGGCACATTCCTATTATTTTATTTGGAGAGGTATAATGAATATTTATATGAAACAGTTTTGTTTTAGTTTTGCATATGCCTATAGGTCACACCCTTACCCAATATTCCTATGATAAAAATTACGAATTTATCTATTAAGGGGGTAAAAACCATCGAACATCCATATTATATTATCCTTATCAGGTGGTTGAATCTCAGTGAAAAATTTTGGTTTTATTTTTTGTACTTTATTAATAACCTCATATGTATACTAACAATAGATGTGATTGATAGAGATATAGACAGATACATCCATTCATTTAACAAGTGAGGAGGTAGAAAAGGAAAAATTTTAAATAATATGAAAATTCACTCACTATGATTCACCCTCATACCCCCTTTGTGATAGACACATCTAATTGAGATAATATCTATTATTATTGAATAATTACACACCTCTATTGTATTCTTAATGTTTTTAATTTCATTGATGTTATCTTTCAAAGGAGAAATATAATGAAAACATAGAGGACCAATTTCCTCTATGAATAATATGTTCATCTATTTTAATACTCAAAATAATATAAAGAAGAATGATTTGAACAATATGCATAAATTATCAATCTCATGAAAAGTGAAAGATGAGGCATTTTTCCATGATTTGAATATAATTAAGATAAATTTGATATATATATAAAGAACATTTGGTAGTTAAATCTACTGCCATGGCGTAAGATAATCTTTATATAACAACCATTCTTTTATTAAAAATATAAAAATGATTTATTACATAAAATTCACTAAATACAACAAAGAAGATCAAGAGGTGTATTGTCATTTGGGATTAGGAACAATAAATAAAAAATTTAAACCTGAAATACAACATATTTATAGAAAAATTTCTTTACATGACCACTGTGTTACCTCATACATAGCATTTCATGGGATAACCTAAGAACATGCATAAGAAAAGAGTGATATATAAAGCCTAGTATGAGAATAAATGTGGAATAACATGAGGAATACAATATATGTTATACAATAGGAATATCAATGGAGCACAAGAGAAACATGAACATAAATGCTTGATAATGCATGATAATCAAAACATGGAAATGTGGCAACAACACTTACCATGGAATTAGCATGAGCCAAGGCTCATTGCACATGGTGCATGAGTAAACCATCATTGCACTTGAAGCACAAGTAAAACATCATTTCACATGAATTATAATGAGTCAAAACTCATTCCATATGACATATCTTGATACTATACTTTACCCAATACGTTGGAACCCTATCAGGGTGCACACTTCTTAAATATTTCATTTCATGAATAAGTGTGCCACATGGATCATATAACATGGAATAAATCAACATAATAAGTTATTCCAGGATTAATTGATTTGGAATAAATACATGAAATTTCCATTCAATATATATATGTACATAAATGTGAGTTACCTTAATAGAGACATGGGTATGGAATTCACTACATAATGATCTTGGCTTGGAAAAACGCGGTGCAATTTCGACATCATAACGGCCTGACATACCGATTAACGAAAATGGTTAATGATAGTGAAAAGGGGGTCTCATCATATGTACATGAAATGGAAAGTAATGCGTTAATTTTGAATAAATTTCCCAACAAATGTAATGGAATTTTTTGCATAATACAAAAGAATTAGTTGGATGTAAAAAAGGAGAGAGAAATCTCTCATGGAATTTCGGCATGGTAACAGGTGTACATGGGAGGCATTAAAGAGAGATAAAGGGGTATCCCATAATCAAAACATTAAAATATCAGTATGGGGAAGGTTTGAAATCATATCCTAACATTTTTAATTGAAAATAAAAGGGCATAACATTCTTAAGAAACTTGGATAAAAATATAAAGGTAGGAATCCCTTACTTGGAAGTGCGATCCCAAAAGCATCGTAGAGGCATCAGAGAGGAATCATGGTAGCTTGGGGAACCTTGGGAGGATTTTAGAGATAGGAGTGTGGGGTTTTGACGAACTCCAAAGGCTTTGAGTGAAGAGGAAGTGGGAGCTTACGTGGGTTTATATAGGAAACGAGAAAGAATTCTTTATTATTTAGGTTTGGGACACCTCAAATTAAACTAATCAAAACCAAAAACCAGCCATTGGTTTTGGCCAATGGTTTTTTTAAAAGGGGAGTGGGAAAAAATATTTTATATGGAAAATGGCCTAAATTATTAATATAATATGGCTTCTTATGTATAGATGAGTCACACTCTCAAGGAAAACAATTTAAAATGAAAAAATGTTTTATATGCCTTGAAGGGTCCACTAATGCTTTGTAAAATAAATAAAACGAACCCAAAATAAAATTATTTTCATGTTAATACATATATTGGACAAAACAAATGTTTTTTATTATTTTATTACATCACTATTGGGTCATTATGATGTCATAAAAGACATTATATATTTAAATGGTATTTAATCTTTACCCAAAAATTAGACTCTCTCAGAAAATTATGAAAAATTAACTATTAGATAATTTCAACTTCCTGATTCCAAAAATAATATTTATTTTAACTAAATAATTTTATAAATATGTGGATTTTTACTTTTAAAATTAAATCCGACATTTACCGAAAATTCATGGGTTTTGACCAAAACAGCTTCCAAACCTTAATAAAAATTACTATTGCATTAATAAAATTATATGGTCATTTATATTTAATAAAAATTAATTTAATAATTAAATTATTTTATTAAAATATTATTTAATTCAAAAATCCATTAATTCATCAAAATAGAGTTCTTAGTTGAATATTAACTAGAAATACCATTTGTGCTTTATAAACTATTTACAAAGTAACAATAATAAAATGAATGCACATTATTTATACAAAAATAATGTACACAATCATAGTGTGAGAGTCATATTACATAACCCATTATCACACCTTCATAAGACCGAAGGATAAGGTGTGTGATTGTGACAGAATCTTGGGGTGGCTTGGATAACACCGCTCGGGTGTTAATCTCTATTAACCTCCACTTCTCCCATAGTCGGTTCTGCTCAAGCTTAACGTGTTCAAACTTGGCATGGGATTGGTCAAGAGAAAATCCCAATGAATACACATTCATTCCTAGCTCGGACAAATGGTCTTGTTATGGGGCAAGTGTACTGGATGAGGTCATCACTTCCTTTGTTTGAGTAAATTGGATTTGTTAAAGCCCTATATGTATACTAATTAGGTGATCACTATTCAATGGCTACATTAGTAATAGGATCAACTCATAATGGTATTTGAATATCCATAGACATAAAACCAATGAAGTTCACATTTTATATAACCATAATAATAAATTTAATTAGATCATGAGGAATTTCCATTGATGAAAGTTTGGGTCGTTACAATATTCCCCCCTTAAGAAATTTCTCCCACGAAATTTCTTTTTCTCACACTAAAAGAGATGTGGGTAAATCTGCTTCCTCATTTTCTCTGATTTCCACATCGCTTCATCAGACATTTGGTTTCTCCACAACACCTTGGTGACGTGAATTGTCTTATTTTCAAGAACTTTTTCTCTACGATCTAAGATCTTCATTGGTTGCTCCTCATAAAAAGATCACCCTCTAGATGTACTACCTCTGAAAAGATTACTTGTGAAGGGTCTGCTAGGAACTTCCTCAAGAGGGATGCATGAAAGACATCATGTACTTTGTCCATGGTAGGTTGAAGTGCTAGTTGATCGGCCACAACCCAAACAAGATCAAAATTCCCGAAGTGGCCGATGTACCTAGGAATTAACTTCCCTTTTTTCTAAACCTTGTGATCTTATTCCATGGAAATATTCATAGAAATACGATGTCTCAAACTATAAACTCAAGGTCTCATCGAAGATTATCTACATAACTCTTCTGTCGACTCTAGGCTTCCTTGATATACTGCTTAATGGTTTTCACCTTCTCCACCATTTCTTCAACCATTTCTGGTCCTATCGGCTTAAGCTCACCGACTCCATCCCAACATGTCGGTGTTCTGCACCACTTCCCATTCAGGGATTCCTAAGGTGCCATTTGGAAACTTGAGTTTACACTGTTATTGTAGGAGAATTCATCCAGTGGAAGATGTTGGTCAAACCCTCCTTTGATGTCCATAGAACATGATCTTAAAATATCCTCCATTGTCTGAATAGTTCACTCAGATTGGTCATCTTTTTGAGGATGATAGTCCATACTGATGTTCAGTTCAGTATCTAGAACATGTTGAAGACTCTTCTAAAACCTAGAGGTAAATCTTTGGTATCAATCGGATAAAATAGAGAGTGGTACTCCATGCTGCCTTACCACTTCCCTGATATATATCAGTGCCAGTTGATCCAATGAGAAATCCTCCCAAATTGAAATAAAGTTTGAAGACATTGTAAGACAATCCACAACAACCTAGATTGCATTTTTTCCTTTGGATGTCTTTAGAAGTTATGTGACAATGTTCATGGTGATGTTCTCCCATTTCCATGATGGTATGGGAAATGGTTGCATCATCCCCTTAGACTTCTTCCCCTCTTCCTTCACATGGTGACACACCATGAACATTGATGTATACTCAGTGATCTCCTTCTTCATATTATCCCACTAATAATGCTCTCATTGATTTCGATATATCTTTGTGTTTCATAGGTGAATAGAGAAATTTGAACTATGTGCATCATCCAAAAGTTCCTTCTTCAGCTCTGGACTTGATGGAACATATACTCTTTTCCCAAATCGGACAATTCCTTCTTCATTAACTTTGAACTATGAGGATTTTTTTTTCTGATAGCTTCCACTCTCTTCTAAATTCTCACATCATTCTTTTATGAATCCTTTAACCTTTCCAATAGAGACAGGTGACCAATAATTTATGAAAGGATTGATGATGTTCCCTTCGTTAAGATTCCCATGTTCATATTCATCAAATCTAAGAAGATTGGATCCCTCTCCATTCACATCAATGATATAATTGCTGGTTCCTTTATACTTAATGCATTTTCCAACTTGTTCTCCTTCCCAGGGTAGTAATGGATTGAGTAGTTATAGTCATTGATCAGCTCTAGCCATCTTCTTTGGCACATGTTCAACTCTTTCTATGTGAATATATACTTGAGTCTTTTGTGGTCCGTATATATTTCACACTTCTCCCCGAAGAAAAATTTCCGCCAAATTTTTAAAGTGAAGATCACTACGTCCAACTCCAAATCACGTGTTGGATAATTTTTCTCAAGAACATTCAATTTATTTGAAGCATAGGCAATGACTTTTTCATTTTTCATCAACACACATCCCAGGCCCTTCTTTGAAGAATCACTGAATACCACAAAAAGTTCTCCACTTGTTGGTAAAGTGATCACGAGTGCAGTGATAAGCCTCTTTTTCAACTCCTTGAATCGTTATTCACATTCATCGCTCCAAGAAAAATTTAATCCCTTCTGAGTTAGCTTGTTAAGAGGGTTGAAAAATTGTGAGATATTTCTCACAAATCGTCGATAATATCCAGCTAACCCTATAAAGCAATAGATATCTGTTACCAATGTTTTCCTCAACCATACCTCAATTTCATCTATTTTGGAGGGATCTACATATATCCCATTGCTTGTGATGATATGTCCCAAGAATGAGACCTCCGTCAACTAGAACTCACACTTTCTATACTTTTCATAGATCTTGTCCTACCTCAAGGTCTATAGTACAGTACTTAGATGTTCTTCATGATCCCCCTTGGTTCTGGATTATATCATGATATCATCTATATAGACTACCACAAATTTTTCACATTAATCCTTAAAGACTCTATTCATCAAGCCCATGAACATTTCTAGATAATTAGTGAATTTGAAAGGAATTACTATGAATTCATTGTGCCTATATCTTATACAAAAAGAAGTCTTGGCGATATCTTCCTTCTTCACCCTTACTTGATAATATCCCAAATGAAAATCCACCTTGGAGAAGTATTATGCTTCACACAGCTGATTGAACAAGTCATCGATTCATGAGATAGGATACTTTTTCTTTATAGCGGTTTTGTTAACTCAAGATAATCAATGGAAAGGCACATTGACGTATCATTCTTCATGAAGAAATGGACTGCTGCACCACATGGTGAAGAACTTGGGAGTATAAATCCTTTATCTAATTTCTCTTGTAGTGTTTTCTTCGTCTCCTCATTCTCCACAATAGCCAATTTATACTGACTCATGGATATTGGGAATGCCTTATGTATAAGATTAATTTAGAAATCACCATCTCTTCTTAGAGGAAGACCCGGAAATTATTTAAGAAAAACTTCAGTTAATTCCCTCACAATAGGAATGTCGTCAAGGATGGTTGCCTCCATAGACTCAAACATCTAATCCAGATACATGTGCTAATAGAGAAGTAATATACATTCTTGAGATGATGGATCTAAAGATGATTCATCTTCATCATTGCACTTGTATAGAATCGAGGGTCAATTCACTACAGGGATAGTGATTTACCTCTCACGGCATTTTATGTTGGATCTATATAAAGAGAGTGAATCCAGGCCAATAATTGCATCAAATTCGACCATAGGGAGTATGATGGGGTTTTTTGTGAAATTCAATCTATAGATTAAGACAGGGGAGGTGTTATATTCATGGGATGCAATTATTTCCCCATTTTTCGTACTCACATACATGTTTACTTCCACGATTTGTGGTGGTGAAGACATTGTTCTACTAAACTTTTTGGATAAAAAAGAATGTGTATAACCTGAATCAAAAAGTATGTTCACTATTCTTGAATGAATAACTAGCGTCCCAATCACTACTTCATTTTCGGGGTTCACTTTGGTAGTAGTGATGGAAAAAACTCTCCCTTACTGCCTTGGATGTTGTTAGTTGCCTCCAAAAACACTTGTCTTAGGGAACTGATTTGGATGATTCCCTGGTTCTTTGAAGTTGTAGCAATGAACAATGCATTGAGGTTCTAATGGATCATTCTTTTCCTCGGTTGTTGCTGGAAGGTTTTCTTGTCCGCAGTTAATAGCTAGGTGACCTTCTCTTCCACACCTAAAGCATTTACTCGTCCCCTTCATGAAATTTCAAGGGTTCTTCTTTCTACACCATTGGAAAGTGGGGTGTTGGATCTTCTTAGCACTATTGGATTTATCCATCATACCTCCATCATTGAATCCTGCATTATGCTTCTTATCTCCATGATAACTGTAAGATTCTCTGGTCTCTATTTTGACCTTGAGGTAACATCCAACAATTTCCTCATAGTTTTCGATGTCACGGATCACCATCAATTTCCGTTGTCTTGGTTTCATCCCACCAAAGAAGCGGTAAACCATGCATTCTGGGTTAACGACAATATTGGAGGCATATCATGCTAGCCTTGTAAAGTTTTCCTCGTTTTCTCTGACAAATTTGTTGTCTTTTTTTCTTCAGGTCAAGACAGTCCCTTTCCATCATAAGCCGGAGGGTGCACAGGTAATATTTTTCGAAAAACATCTTTTATAAATCCTCCCATTCCAACGCCTCGATTTCCTCCTAAAGCTTTTTATTTTTGATCAATTTCAACCATTGATCAGCTTCACCCTCTACACGACAAGCAACTAGAAGAAACTTCTCTTGTTCAGAACAATGATGTATGGGGATGATTTTTTCAATGGTGTTGATCCATTGTTCGGTGATTGAGGGATCATACGATCCATTTAAAGTATGAGGCATTTGTCTCATTAATCTCTCGATAGTGACTTTTTCATTCTTGGGGGGGTGAACATTCTTCTTGACCCATGTTTCTATTCAAATTTGGAGTTAACTAAGAGAAATCATGACAATGTTTGCAATTCCCGCTCCCATCGGATTGGGCATCTCATTAGCACAGTCATCACATGGATCTTCACATCTGTTGTTAGCCCAAGTCCTTATATTACCGGCCATTGGATGGAATAAAAGAAAATTTTGGGTAACACATTAAGGGTAATCCAAGGACAAAACTGATAACTTACAAATAACTTTTATTTCCTTAACTTATGAATCTGTATTATTCAATTTATGTTATTCATGATCTAATTTCTAACATAGATTCCTTGGGACATTTTTTTTAATTCCATTAATAAGGGTTCATACTATGCTTGTGAATTTACGAAATCATATCCCTTGGAAGTGTCGTAACTAATAGTGCAGAAATGCCTGCTGTCATGTACCAAGATACCCCATGTCATGCCCGAAACTCCTTGTCAGGGATTTCACCCCTAGGTACATCTGGTCCAGAGCCGCCTCTACCTACTCGTATGCAGATAGGGATGTATTTTCTTGATAAAATACTGACTCAATACCCCCCCCCCAAAAAAAACATTGAGATTTTGTTATTATACTTAGTATTGTCAATAACGCTTCACTAGGGTTTTCTAATCCTAATCTCAAAAATAATGAAACATATCCTATGATACCAACTATAACAACCCTAATTTTATTAAAAACTTAAACTTGATTTATTACATAATCTGCACTTGATAAAACATAGATGATCAAGAGTTCTAGTATCTTTGGGGCTTAGGATCACTATATAAAAACTTAAAACATGAAATAAAACATATTTATTGAAAACTACCTTTACATGACCACTACATTCCATCATAATTATCATTTAATGGGAAAACCTGAGGACATGCATATGAAAAGAGTGAGATATAAATCCATGTTAGGGAATAAACATGGAATATCATGAGGAATACAATACATGTTATAAAATAGGCATATAAATAGAGCACAAGTGAAACATGAACATAATGGCTTGATAATGCTTGATAATCATAACATGGAAATGTGGCAACAACACTTAACATGGAATTAGCATGAGCTAAGGCTCATTGCACATGAAGAATGAGTAAACCCCCGTTGCACCTAAATCACGAGTATACACTCATTGTACATGAATTATCATGATTCAACACTCATTTCACATGAATTATCATGATACTAAACATTTCCCAATGCATTGGAGCGCTATCAAGGTGCACCCTTCATAAATATTTCTTTCCATGCATATGTGTTCCACATTGATCATATAACATGGAATCAATCAACATCATAAGTTATTCCATGATTAAGTAATGTTGAATATATAAAATAAAGTACCATTCAATATGTATATGATTATAAAGGTTAATACCCTTGATTGAGTCGTAGGTATGGTATTCACTACACAATGATCATGGCTTGTAAAAATGTGGTGCGATTTCTGCAGCATAACGGCGTGACATAAAGAAGAATGAAAATGGTTGATGAGAGAGAAAAGGGTGTCTCGTCATATGTACATGAAATGTACAGTAAGGGGATCATATAGATACATTTTCAAACAAACTTAATGGAATTTAGATTCATAATACATAATAATTACTTGGATGTAAAAGAGGAGAGATAAATCCCTCATATAATTTTGGCATGGTAACGGGTGTACATAGGAGGAATTAATGATTGAGAAAGAGGTATACCATCATCCAAACATAATGAGGGTATTATGGGAAATGTTTTAAATCATACCCCAACATTTTTAATTGAATATAAAAGAGAATAACAACATTATGAAACTTAGATAAAAAAAGAAAGGTATGAATCCTGTACATGGAAGTGTGACCCCAAAAGTCTGGGAGAGGCTTGAGAGAGGCTTCTTGGGAGATTGGGGCACCTTAAGAGGATTATAGATAGAGGAGAGTAAGGTTTGGATGAACTTGAATGTCTTTGAGTGAAGAGGAAGTGGTATCCTGGGTGGATTTATATTGGAAAGGATAGGGAATTCTTTATTATTTAGTTTTGGGACACCTCCCATTAAACTAATCAAAACCCCAAACCATCCCATGGTTTTTGCCTATGGTTTTTACCAAAGGGGAGTAGAAAAGAATATTTTATAAGGAAAATGTCCTAAATTCTTAAAATAATAGGTTTTCTTATGTGTAGCTGAGTCACACTCTCAATGAAAACAATTTAAAAATAACAAAATGTTTTATAAGCCTTGAAGGGTCCACTAAAGGTTTGTAAAATAAATCAAAAAAACCCAAAACCACATTATTTTAAATGTAAAACATATATTAGACTAAAATTTGGTCTATTGATATTGAATTTAATAGACTTAATCCAATTAATATCCTATGGAAGAAACTAACATACACACTTGAAGGACTCTGCTATATTTAGTGGGATGAATTGCTTTTGTAAGCGATGAGATTAAGTGATTGTAATAATTTTTTCCATTAATAAAATAGTTATAGTGTGCCCCAAGTGGATTAGTATTCAATTATAATCTATGTTATATTTGTCTCATTCATTTACATTTTATCTTCCTATCATTTTATTTTGAAAATATTTTCTATTTTTCATGTGGATTTTAAGTGTTTTTGTGCAGGGATTTGACTATCTGGTCTTCAAAGTTCTATTATCTATATCAAGGGCTATTAACTTATACCATGTATTAAATTTTTTATATTATGTTGGATATTTAATGGTGAATTTACCAAATTATATATGTAACCCAAGGAGTCATTTCAGATCTTAATTGATGTGATCAAAATGATCAGACCATGGTGAGGGTGTTTTAGAGATCATCTCAGTAGTATCATTCTTCCCTTTTCCATATAAAATAATATTACTAAGCAATAATTTGTCAGTATATTATATTTATTAGAACTTTTTTGGGGTTATAAATATATATATTATTGTAATTGGAAAATATTATGGTCTAAGTGAAGATTTTAAATAGCATGAAGTTTAGGCTTTGAATATACTGATAGAGGACTGACTATTACAGAAGGACCTTAATCTTCCACTGACAGATACTAAGATATAAACCATAATAGAGGAGAATATATGAGTCTAAAAAATAAATCATTGGGTTTGATATTAATCACATTATCCCAAAATGTGGATTATAATATTTAGTATGTAATGACTGTATGAGAAATTAAGATAACCCACACTAACATGTATACTAATTCCAGAGTGATGAACAAATTTTTTATGCTAATAATATAGTTTAAAATGAGGATTATAGAAGGTAGGTATACTACTAATAATATTAACATCTTAATAATTATAATAATTTGGTTGGATTTAGGTAAGGATAACATTGATGATTTGTGATGGGATCTTTTGTTACTCTCATTACTCCCTAGAGATTAGGATGTTGTGGCCACAACTGTGAGAAACTCATGTTGAATAAATTGAAAAATATTTGTCTATTTCTAGGACCTAACTATAAATGATGATATTCTATGTAAATAGATTTAATAAACATCCATAAATTCTTATAGTACGGAAACAATTATAGACCCCTTGAAAAATGGGTAATAATAATGGTAAATTAAGAAGAATTCAAAGTAGGATTGGCTAATTAAAAGGTGGTCCCATGTGCTGGTATATAAGGAAGAAATATAACATTAAAAATTATTATGATGAACATAGAGTTATCACTAGAAGATACACTTCTTAAAGTACAATCCATACTCTCACGTCAGAAAATAGGGGTTTCTTACCTCTGAGGGACTAAAGTTCATTTGTGTCTTGGGTGATAGACTCCAGAGCTTTATTTTAATCGAAATCATAGATAGTAAGTATGAATGACTATATTTATGAATGTTTTGTAATGTTATATATTTTGTATGATGAATCTCTCAAGATATTTGGAATGTGACACATTTTTGTCTGGATATGGAGTGAAAGCTTCCTGAATTTTCATGGAGTGTGGAACATCCTCAGATTAAGGAGGAACATAGGTCTATTTAGATAATTATATGGTGTTGGTTTCTGTACAACATTTTGGTAATATTGTGAGATATTTTTCATAACTCTGAGGATAGATAAATGGGAGTTAAATATGGAACTTTCTATGTAATGAGAGTATATAAATGTGAAATATGTGCCTGAAAAGTATCTTTGTAAAGTTATGAATAACCCTCTAGGTCAAATTAAATATAAGGGGGTGAATATCCTATCTACTAAAAGGTTATTTAATTCCATAATCATATTGTATGTAATAGGAAAGGGATGAATTCTAGGGAATCAGTGGAAGGTGTCTATCTAAAGAGAAGGTAAATTGTTGAATAACCAGAAGTCAGAGTTGGTGAATAGATATGTTTAAGGGGAAAATATGGTTTATTCTCATATAGGATCACAATACTATGTAACATTCATTGATGATGAAATATATAAATTTTGGGACTTATTTATAAATCCCAATACATTGGTTTTCAACATATTCATTTTATAAGGATCCATGGTGGAGAAAGAGACTGGATGCAATCATAAGTTCTCATGGTTTGGTAATTGTTTGGAGTATGAAAGTAGGAAACTTAAAATGTTATACTATTATAAATTAATTCATCTTGAATATAAAACACCATGAACTATAATACATAACAGATTCAAGGATGTGATGAATAAGAAACAAGATGAAAAAATAAAGGATTATGAGAACTCACATGGTATTCCAAAAGGTGTATCAGGTGTAAGGGATGAATTGTGTGGAATACCTAACCAATCAAAGTCCTTCTTTTCAATTATGGTAGGAGAATCATAAAACATGTGGGTCCTTAATGAAATTTTACTTCACCTATATCAAAGTATTCAATGATCACTCCATTATCAATATTTATTATAGGGAAAGAGTAAATTTGAAGGGATTGTTTTGAGTATATTTCATTTTGGTATTTAAAGATGAAGAGTTATATTTTTGACTCCAGTAAAACACCATTCAAAAGTTTTTCAAAAGTCTAAATGTTATCTCCAATTAAGAAATTTTGTGGAAGGATCAAGACTCTGTGGGTAATGATGATGATATTAATGTATCATTAGATGTTGAGGTTAAATAGAATATATGTTTTCACATTATGAATATTACAATGAATTTAGGAATGACATCAGTTTGAGAAACACCAAACCATTCTTAGGATTTCCTAGAAGGAGGTAATTTTCTTATTTTTTTACCAAGTCCAAATATACCACAGAGATCAAGAACTACTAAATATTGAAAAGAATTTACTAAACATAAATCTATATGTGTTACTATACTAGGACGATTAGATATGTAGAGGGAGTTATCAATATCTACTATATAAAGGAACCAATTTTATAGGTATATGGGTGATATACTTTAATTTATATTAAAACATTATGGAGATCCTGTGACCCCTAAAGATAATGTTTTTAAATACTTGAATTATTCATACTTAACTATGATGGATACAATAAATTCACTACATGTATCTGGAAAATGGATATTTTTTGAGAGATATTAAATGATGAAATCCCTTCAATATAAATTTTTGTATCAGCTAAAGGACTAATCTGATGGTTGGAAGAGGTAAAATATGATGTTAACAATAAATGGGATTCAACAAATATATGGTGTATATTTCTCATTGATTTTTTATCTTTTAGTTAAAAATATAACAATATTGATTATGATAATATTTGTTTAAATGGAAGGAAATCATCTAATTTAGTTGGATATGAAGGCACCATTCGTTCATGAGGACTTAGATGAGAAAATCTATATAGCGTTTTTATATGCTTTTTAGGATCTGCAAAAACAGAATGTAGTGTTTAATCTCAACTAAATCCCTTATGGATTGAGATAGGAACAGGAGAATTAATATCAAATGATTAACTACTTCATTAAATATAAAATAATAATTTAAATTAGTGGTGAATTTTTTTTATAGAATGGTTTTTCATGGTGGGAGTTTTATCCACTTATATATCAATATTGACGGAATGATAATCATAGGTTCTGTAAAGGAAAAAACAATGAATTGAGGGGTGAAATATCTGTTAGTTTAAAAATAAATTATTATAGTTTAATGAAAATGATTTTGAGGGTGTGTATAGTGAGATACATATGATAAATTACTCTTTTTCTGAGAATGATATTATGTCGAGAATGTGGAGGAGAGTTACAAAATATGAGAGGTGAAAATGGTGACCACACCTATGGAAATATATATCAATATCAAAAGGATAATTGACTAATACTGGGATATATTGTTGACTATATAGTAAATATTCAGTATGTGTTATCATTTATAATCGTGATGTTTTTTAAGGATTTTAATCATCCATAAATTGTATAGGCAGTTGGTATTATAAAAATATACATGTAGAACCATGAAAGATAACAGTAGGAGGTGTTGATGAAGATTATCCGGTACAAAAATGAATTTGGAAGCATGAAACTTTACTTCAAAATGGATTAGATGTTTCAAGGGTTTATAAACATATATTTTGGAGGAGACAAAGACACAAAAAAAATATTGACCATATATGTGGATAATTAAATTGGAAATATAGTTTGGTAGTTATAAAAGATTTAATAGCTACTTATAATCTTTAAAATTGAAGAAAAATATATCCCTTTAATGAATGTTGTAATGGAGTTAATATGGATGAAGGGGTTGTTGTAAGATCTTATAAGGAGGAAATATTATGGGATGTTCTTTTTTGATTCACAATGTCTGATTCAGTGGGACAAAAATCTGACATTTAATTCAATAATAATAAAAATTTAGATAATGTATCACATTATATAGTAATTTTTAGAGGATGGAGTGTTGGACCATTTGATGATAAAGGTATCTAGAAATCAAATGTATATACTGACAGAGGTTGTTGTTTAAGATGTGTTCAGGTAGTTTCCAATGACATTTGGGCCATGATTACTGGATGTCATGGTAGGAGAAAAATGATAAATTCAATGGATGATTTTTTATTAAGTCTATGTTTTTAAATTCTATTATAGGACAATGAGGTGAATTCTAGAAAATGATTATCAAGTTAGAGATTACAGGACCTCACCATGTGAAATCCACATTCTTCCCAAAGGTTCTAATCTACCAAACAGAGAAATGTTATGGGTCTAATATCTAATGGTTTGGATAGTAATGGTAGAGAATAATTAACTAAGTTATAGGATTCTTATACATTGGGAAACCAAATTTTAAATAGATTAAAATGTATAAATTTATCGTCAGATGATACCATTAGATAGTATGTTTAGGTAGCATATATGCAATGTGAAAATGAATTTTACCCTAAATAACATAGCTTGGAGGTAGTGAAATAATATTAAAATAGAAAAATTCAAAAAATTAAACTTATGAAACAATAAATAAATATCATTGTTGAACAGGTGGAGGAGTTTTGTAAGTGGTATTCTTTGACATAATGGAGGTATTATATGTGGAGATTGGCGTATGTGTACATCATCTAATAATTATCATATTGTGATGGATACTAGACACACCATCAAGACTTCACAATATTTAGTGTTGTGAATCAATTTTTTAAGTAATGATATTGATTAATTGTAATAATTTTTCCTCTTTTAATCAAAATGTTTCAATGTTCCCCAAGTAGATTATGATAAATGTATGGACCACATGAAAGCTTTTTTTTCGATTTCTTTATTCATTTCTATTGTTTCCTTCGGATAAAATTATCTTTTTATCTTCAATATTTTTTCATTAGGGTGTGTTAAATTAGGATCTTAGTGTTCTATGTTGTGGTATCTATTTCATGGGATGGGTACCAGAACTTCATATCCTGCTTTTAATATTATAAAGGATATTTTATTTTGGGATTCCGGAATAATAGTCATGAGACCAAAAATACTTCCCATAGTGATAATTTAGAATGTCCATCCCATTTTAACATTTCTATTATGTGTAATGTTCCGCAACATTTCTAAAACACTCTAATGTTTCCCTCATATTGAGTGGCACTATATAATTCAATGTTCAATACATCAATCACATCATCATTAATTGGTAATATTTTATCTCAATTAGTGGGTGATTTGAGGAAGAGGTTATCATCTTCACCTCCCCTAGAATATATAGCCTTTGATGAAACAGAGACTGTAACATCCCAGGTAAATGAAGAATAATACATATTTCATATTTATTAATATTTGTGAATTAAATATTACATTTACTTTAAAAGGGTTTTTATGTTCGATAGCGTACCTGATATGCAACAACAGGTTTCTTTGGAATCTTATGTTGCACACTAATAATATAATATTATTATTTTAAATTGTAGTGAAATCCTAGCCATTGTATTGGCAGGAATGAATGAAAATAACTACAATATGATTATACATGTTTGATAAATGTATTTACATTATCCAATAAAAAGTTAGTGTCTTAAAATGTGAATGAATCTAAATTTAAGCATAATTTACATCAAAAGGCCAATTTATCACCTTTTAATGGATAACCCTCTTTAAATATAGTTTTGGTCACATTCATACATTCTAATTGACCAAATAAAATCTTTATTTATAATGGGGACATCAAATTTTACTTAGGAAATTTTTTTTGGTATTTTTATGATAAAGTTTATTTTTAAAAAGTAAAAAATTTAGCATTTTTATTCAAAAGTGCCTTTTAATCTAATGTATTTATATTGTTAGATTATATTTTTTGTTGGTTTTAAAGTGAAATTAAAATATATTTTTACCATTTAATCCAATGTTGGTCATTGAAATTAATTTCACTTTGAAATTAGACATAAACAAGTATCAAT
Source organism: Viscum album (assembly GCA_963277665.1). NCBI lineage: Eukaryota > Viridiplantae > Streptophyta > Magnoliopsida > Santalales > Viscaceae > Viscum > Viscum album. The sequence goes on along the minus strand of OY728143.1, from coordinate 896,079,567 downwards.
CTTTTGATAGTTATTATTTCTTAAAAACACTCTATTTGTTTTAACAACAGGAATTAATTTTAAAATTAATTAATGACAATTTTATGTTTTGAATTTGGAAAAATAAACATCATTTTTGAATTCATAATATCAAATATATCTTAGGCTGAATTTTTGGTGTTTTTATGAAAAACTTCAATTTTTTTGAGGAATAGTGAAACCACTTAGTGGTAGTTATAAAATGGATATTTTCATTTAAATGAAATTTTACCACTTCTGTGAATTGAATTTCAAAAATACAACATAAATGGTTGTTATATAAAGTAAAATTTGGTTCATGAAGATGAAAATAGTTTTTTGGGAATAGTAACTTTTGACTTTTATTTGCCACGGTTAAAGGTAAATAGGGTAATTCAACGTTAAAAGAATATTATAATAATTCAAAATTAACTGAAAACTTGTCCTAAACTTATTATATGAGTCGTGGCCGACCATGGGAATAATTGGGTCGATTTTGGGACCCATTTTATCCACTTGGGAGTGATAATGACAATCTAGATTAATTAATTTAAAGTAAAGACAAATTTGACATTAACAAATATCTTTTAGTAATTAATTTTTATATGGAGTTATATAAGTCATATATAAGACTATAAATATTTTTGGAAATCTAAAAATATTTCATACATTATGGAATATTTTTTATAATTTTTAGACATCAAATAAATTAAATTATTTATGACACAATAATGATACAGTATTTACCTCATTAATAAATGTTTAAATAAATAAGATTATAATGATTAAAATATTATCCAAAACATTTCCAATTCTGATTTTATGATTCTATTTCTACCATGAGTCATATAATATTCAACTTTAATGATTTTTGGAACTTTGGAAACCGAATATAAGTTTATAATAAAATAATATTTTCACACTTTCCAAAAGAGCCCCTCTTGCCCCATATAAAAGGAGATAATTTCTAACCAATTCCTCACACCTCTCAAGACATTTTTCTCATCCAACCTCTGCCCAATTAATCTCCCTACATACCTCCCCTCCCTCTAGAAGCCTTACCTTAGGCAGAAAGCACTTCAAGACGTCCTTCTGGTTCAAACCAAAGGATGTTACCCAAATTAAAGGTAACGGTTTCTCTTTAATTGTTCTCTTTTATTTTACTTATCGAACACCTAAACACTTTTTATTCCATTAATTTGTAACAAAACCAGTATCCTAAATATACTAGGATGTTTTTATGATAAGTATTTGAACTACACATACACACACTACCATCTAATGAGTGAAGAACATAATGTTTCTGTGGTTGGCAAACCAACGCCTCACGAAACGATGATTGTTCGATTATCTCCTACTGCCTCTCATGGTAGACATTATGATGGAACTGTATTCTTATATGATATATATTATGTTTATGATTTCCTTATGCTTTTTTACTTCCCAATTATATCAATCCTTTATGGTTTCCATAGTGGGTAAATACGATAATCTCATTTGAGGAAGTGCGGACTATCGCCCCCTCAAAGTGATATAAACTCTTTTAATGCCTTATGTGGGATGTATGAAAGTTAGATTTAATGATACTATATATGATATAATACTATGAATATAATATACCTATGTATCATTATGCTTAAATTCCATTAAAATAATAAATAGAAATGAAATTAGCGTGCATGCGTACGTATGACATACTGTCTCCATGAACGGTGCATTTCATTTATCACCTCCAAATGTTATGTACTATTATAAATACATGTATATACTGGATATATATGAAATATATGATATCTAAATCATTAATATCATTCTGGATATAATGGACTATTGACCACATGGACAACTTGCAAATATAATGTGTTCATTTTTTACTCAAGTACCAAATATAGACAAAACTGATGTTATTAACTTAAATGATTACATAATATTTATAACATTGTAATAAGTTATATAAAAGGAATAATAAACTTGAAAAATGTTCTTAATAATGTATAAATTAACTATAGATTATTATTCAGGAGATTACAGAATGATCGAGTCAAGTCTGACATGAGGTAAGGGACTTCGTCTCAATCTCCTTTCATTGAGGAATATTTTGTTTTAATACATGAATTAATTTTATACGCTGTATAAACACCCTTATCTTTTCAAAGAGAATCTTTTTCTACGAATCATTTTACAATATTACATAACATAATGCTTCTTTTAACATAAGCGGTGACAATGACATTTTCCACCGCCACGAGTATTATTTGATCTTTTGATTCCTCAAGAATACGTAATGTTTAAAAAAGAAAATACATACCATATAATCTTTTATGTATTTTGGTATTGAAAATGGTTTTTATAATAGATTTTTTATGTTAATATATTTATGTGATATATTGTGATTGAAATATGGAAATGTTTTCAATCCTTTATTTTTTTTATGTCTTGTGATTTTATAATGGTATTTAGACATTTGACGGGTGGTTACATGATAAACCAAATGACGAGTGGTACCATAAATACCAGGACTGGTGGTTACATTATAACCTCCAATGCATTGGGTATGGAAGTCAACTATATGTCTATTACATTTAGTGATATGTGTGGAAGTCGACCGTATGGTTATTCCATTTAAGTATGTTTATTTCCAAAGTTACCTTTATATGTTATGTGTTCTTTATATGGGGTTTATTGTAATATTTTGGTTACAAAAAGGTATTTAGTGATCTTTTATTTACTGAAGAGTATATCTACTTCATAAAGGTGAAAAGTATTACTTATGATAAAGTATTCATGGTTTACTTGTTGCTTTGAAAAACAAATAGTTTTCCCTCTTGGGGTATCCCTTACTGAGATTTTTATGCTCATCCCATGTTTTTGAAATGTTTTTCACATGGCATAATGTGTAATAGGGTAAAGGATGGGATCAAAGAAAAATTATTTTGTCTTAAAAATGGAACTAGACATGACTTTTTTTCAAGAGATCATGTTTTGTAACAAAAATGGATACTGGGTAGAAGTGTTTACTTTGTAATTTTTTGAAATGTCATAGTTATGGTCTAACTCCTTAAAAATCTAAACCTAAAAGGTTCTTCAATGTGAATTATTCATTTAATTCAATATTTATGAAAGTTTAAGGCCGGGTCCATATAGTTGGTATCTGAGGTTGGTTTAGATAACTTTACGAGTTAGGGTATTCTTAAATTAATATCCATAAAGTAATTTATGTTAATATTGAAATCATATAGCATTTGCAGATTACCATGTTTCTTCACCTGATATATTTTTGTTTTTGGAATGGTTTTACGCAGAGGAAACAAGGCAGTAGTGTTGGGATGATATCAGGAGGAAGACAACCATCCAAATCCGCAACCTGAGATGGTCTGAATCAGAATTCAATAGTTTGTTTCAGTGATGGATCAGTTGACTCAGGTAATAAATGTGGCTATGTTTATCAATGATATATTTGTTTATTCTAAAAGTAAAGAGGAGCATGAAATCCATTTAAGGGTCATCTTGTAAACCTTAAAAGAAAAGAAACTGTATGGGAAATTCAACAAGTGTGAGTTTTGGCTGCAGCAAATTTCATTTCGTGGTCACATTGTTTCAAAAAATGGAATAACAGATGATCCTGCTAAAAAAAGTTGTTGAAGAATGGCCAAAACTAGCAAATATAACTGAGATTCGTAGTTTTCTTGGTTTGGAAGGTTATTACAGGAGGTTTGTTGAAAACTTTGTATGGTAATCTAGTCCAATGACTATGTTAACTCGAAAAGGTTTTAAGTTCATCTGGAAAAAATAATGTGATGATTGTTTTCAAGAATTGAAAAGAAGATTGGTGAATGCTCCAGTTCTAGAACTACATTCTAGAAATGGTGAGTTTGTTATCTATAGTGATGCTTCCTAGAAAGGACCTAGATGTGTCCTTAGGAAGAATGATCAGGTAATTGTGTATGCTTCATGTCATTTGAAACCTCATGAGTTAAATTACCCTACACATGATTTGTAATTAGCTGCTGTTGGTTTTGATTTAAAAATTTGGAGGCATCATTTGTATGCAGTGAAGTGTGAAATATATACTAATCACAAAAGTTTGAAGTATATATTCACTCAGAAATAATTGAACCTGAGACATAGGAGATGGTTGGAATTAATCAAAGAATATGGTTACAAGATCCTTTATCATATGGGGAAAGAATATAAAGTGGATGATGCTTTGAGTTGAAAAATTAATACTTCATTAACTATGTAATGTTTGGAACGAGATCCTTTGGTTTTTGATTTTATGAAATTTGGAATAGAAGTTGTTGTTGCAGGAAATTATTTCATTTTGTTTCAGGTGTCAATGAAATCATCTCTATCAGACAGAAATAAGCAAGCACAGAAGACAGTGAGTTGTAGAAAAAGGTTTTGTTGGTTCAGAAGGGTATGTTTCCAGATTTTAACGTTGATAATGATTGTGTTTTGGGAATTGTAAAGAGATTATGTATACCTTGTGATTCATAGTTGAAGAATGAGTTATGTGAAGCTTATAGATCCCCGTTTTCAATTCATCCTGGTAGTACTAAGATGTACAGAGATCTTCAGGAGTATTATTGATGGGGTGGAATGAAAAGAGATATTGCTGATTTTACTATGAAGTGTTTCACTTGTCAGCAGGTTAAAGAAGAGTGGAAGTTACCTAAAGGGATGCTTTAGCCTCTACCGGTTCCAGAGTTGAAATGGGAAAATATATCCATGGACTTCGTTGTGGGATTACCAAATACATCTCGAGGTAATAATGCAATCTGGGTTATAGTTGAATGATTGACTAAATATGTTCATTTCCTTCCTATTAGAGATACTTTGTCTCTAGATCAACTTGCTCAGTTGTATGTTAAAGATATAGTCAGGTTTCATGGAGTTTCCCTCTCCATTGTATCTTATCGTGATCCCAGGTTTACTTCTAACTTTTGGAAAGACCTTCAGAAGTCGTTGGGTACCGAATTAAATTTTAGTACATCTTTTCATCCTCAATCAGATGGGAAGTCAGAATGAACAGTTCAGACCTTGGAGGATATGTCATGTGCTTTCTCAATAGATTACCAGGGAAGTTGGGACCAACATCTTTCTTTGCTGAATTTTTTTATAATAACATCTTTCATTCTAGTATACAGATGGCTCCATTTGTGGAATTATATGGAAACCATTGTCGAACTCTAGAATTTTGGGATAAAGTATGTAAAAGGAAGCTAATGGGACCATAATTGTTAGATGAGATGGCAGAGAAAGTTTAGTTGATTCCAAAGAACATGAGAATACCTCAGAGTAGATAGAATAGATATGGAGATAACCAGAGGAAATATCTTTATTTTGAGGTAGGTGATAATGCCTTTCTCAATGTTTCTCCCTGGAAAAGTGTGATACGTTTTTGTAAGAAGGGAAAGTTGAGTGCGAGGTTCATTGGACCTTATGAAATTCTGGATAAAGTTGGATCAGTTTCATATATAGTGTCTTTACCTCCAAGTTTATCCAAGGTACGCAATGATTTTCATGTTTCAATGTTGAGAAAGTATATGCCAGATCCATCTCATGTTTTGAGCTCAGAGGTATTTCAGTTGGAAGAGAATATCTCTTATGAAGAACAACCAGTCCAGATTCTTGATCGTATAGAGCAAGTGTTGCGAAATAAGTTGATTTACCAGGTAAAGGATTTTTGGAAAAACCATATGGATTGAGGCAACATGGGAATCTAAAAATTCTATGAGAGATAAATATCCCCACTTATTTTGATAAGTGAATAAAAATTGAGAGGATACAATTCCAAAAAGGGGGGAAGGATGTAACATCCCAGGTAAATAAAGAATAAGACATATTTCAAATATATTAATATTTTTGAATTAAATATTAATTTTACTTTAAAGGGGTTTCTATTTTTGATAGTGTACCTGATATGCAACAACTGATTTCTTTGAAATCTTACGTTGCACACTAATAATATAATATTATTATTTTTGATGGTAGTTAACTCCTATCCGTTGTATTGGAGAAAATGAATGAAACTGACTACAATATTATTATACATGTTTGCTAAATGTATTTACATTATCCAATAAAAAGTTATAGGCTTAAAATGTGAATGAATCTAATTTTAAGCATAATTTACATTAAAAGGGTGATTTATCGACTTTTAATGGAGAACCCTCTATAAATATAGTTTTGGTCACTTTAATACATTATAATTGACCAAATTAAATCCTTATTTATAATGGGGACATCAAATTTTACTTTGGGTAATTTTCTGGTAAATTTCTGATAAAGATCATTTTTTAATAGTGAAAAATATTGCATTTCAATTCAAGATTTCCTTTTAATCTAACTTATTTATATGGTTATATTATCTTTTTTACTTGGTTTTAAAGTGAAATTAAAATATATTTTTACCATTTAATCCAATGTTGTTCATTGGAATTAATTTTACTATGAAATTGGACATAAATAAGTATCAATCTTTTGATAGTTATTGTTTCTTAAAAACACGCTATTTGATTTAACAACAGGAATTAACATTAAAATTAATTAATGACACTTTTATGTTTTGAATTTGAAAAAATAAACATCATTTTATAATTCAGAATATCAAATATATATTAGGTTGAATTTTTGGTATATTTCTGAAAAACGCCAAATTTTTATGAATAGTGAAACCACTTAGTGGTAGTTAAAAAACTGAATTTTCATATAAATTTACATTTACCACTTATTTGAATTTAATTTCAAAAATCCGACATACATGGTTGTTATTAATAAGTAAAATTTGGTTCATTAAGATGAAAATAATTTTTGGTGAATAGTAACTTTTGACTTTTATTTACCACGGTTAAAGGTAAATAGGGTAATTCAAGGTTAAAAGAATATTATAATAATTTAAAATAACCTTAAAACTTTTCCAAACCTTATTGGATGATTCATGGGCGACCATGGGAATCTTTAGGTCGATTTTGGGACCCCTTTGATCCACTTTGGAGTGATAATGACAATCTAGATTAATCAATTTAAAGTAAAGACAAATTTGACATTAACAAAAATCCTTTAGTAATTAATTATTATATGGTGTTATATAAATAATATTTTAGACTATAAATAATCATTGAAAACATAAATATATTTCCTACATGATGGTATTTGTTTTATAATTTTTAGAGATAAAATAAAATAAATTATTTATGACATAATAATGATGCAGTATTTACCTCATTAATAAATGATTTAAATAAATAAGATTATAATGATTAAAATATTATCCAATACATGTCCAATTCTGATTGGATGATTTTATTTAGACCATGAGTCATATTATCTTTATATTTAATGATTTTTGGTCCTTTTTAAACTGAAGATAGTTTTTTAATAAAATAATATTTTCACACTTTCCAAAAGAGCCCCTCCTCCCCCTTATAAAAGAATACCACTTATTACCAATTCCTCACACCTCTCAAGCCATTTGGATCGTCCATACTTGGCCAAATTATTCTCCCTACGTCCCTCTACTCCCTATAGAAGCCTTACCTTAGGCATCAGACACTTAAAATTTTTTTTTTGGTTCAAACCAAAGGAAGTTACCCAAATTAAACGTAACAGTTTCTCTTAAATTGTTTTCTTTTATTTTTCTTCTCCAACCCCTAAACTCTTTTTATTCCTTTATTTTGTAACAAAACCAGTATCCTCAATATATTATGATGTTGTTATGAGAAATATTAGATCTACACATACACACACTTCCATCTAATGGGTGAAGAACATAATGTTTCTGTGGATGAAAACCCAACGCCTCATTAAACGATGATTGTTCGATTATCTCCTACCGCCTCTCATGGTGGCCATTATGATGGAACTGTATTTATATATGACATATATTATGTTTATTATTTTCTTTATTCTTATATACTTCCCAATTATATCAATCCATTATGGTTTCTATAGTGGGTAAATGCGATAATCTCCTTTGAGGAAGTGCGGACTACCGCCCCCTCAAAGTGATGTGAACTCGTTAATGCCTTATGTGGGATGTATAAAGGATAAATTTAATGATAATATATATGATATTATACTCTTATTATAATATAAATATTTATAATTATGATTAAATTCAATTAAAATGAGAAATAGAAATGAAATTAGCATTCATGCGTACGTACGGCTTACCGTCTCCATGAACAGTGCATTTCAATTCTCACCTCTTAATGTTATGTACTATTATAAATATATGTATATACTGGATTTATATGACATATATGATATATAAATCATGAATATAATTCTGAATATAATGGAATATTGACCACATGGACATCTTGCAAATATAAGGTGTTCATTTTTTACTCAAGTACCAAATATCGACAAAATGGACGTTATTAACTTAAATGATTACATAATATTTGTAACATGGTAATAAGTGATATAAAAGGAATAATAAACTCTAAAAAGGATCTTAATAAATTATAAGTTAAATTTAATTTATTATTCAGGAGATTAAAGAACGATCGAGTCAAGTCTGGCCCGTGGTATGGGACTTCGTCTCAATCTCCTTTCATTGAGGCATATATTGTTTTAATACACTACTTTCTTTTATATGCTGTATAAACACCCTTAACTTTTCAAAGGGAATATTTTTCTATTAATTGTTTTACTAAATGAAAAAAAGTAATGTTTCTTTTAATGTAAGTGGTGACAACGACCTTTTCTTCCACCGCGAGTATTATTTGATCTTTGGCTTCCTCAAGAAGCCATAATGTTTTTAAAAGAAATTAAATACCATATACAACTTTATGTATATTTTTTTTAAATGATTTTTATAATGTATTGTTTATGTCAACATATTTAAGTGATATATTGTGATTGAAATGTGCAAATTTTTTCTCTCCTTTATATTTTTTTTATGTCTTATTATTTTATAATGGTACTTGGACATTTGACGGATGGTTTCATGATGAACCAAATGACGGGTGGTGCTGTGAATACTAGGATGGGTGGTTACATTATAACCTCTAATACATTGGGTATCGAAGTTAGCTGTATGGCTATTACATTTAGTGATATGTGTTGAAGTCAACCCTATGGTTATTCTATTTAAGTATGTTTATGTCCCAAGTTACCTTTATATGTTATGTGTTATTTATATGGGATTTATTGTAATATTTTGGTTACAAAAAGGTGAGTAATGATCTTTTATTCAGTGAAGATTATTTACTACTTCATAAAGGTGAAAAGTATTACTTATGTTAAAGTATTCATGGTTTAATTGTTGCTTTGAAAAACTAACAGGTTTTCTTTCTTTGTGTATCCCTTACTGAGATTTTTATGCTCATCGCAAGTTTTTGAAATATTTTTCACATGACATAATGTGGAATAGGGTCATGCATGGGATCAAAGAAAATTGATGTTGTCTTAATCATGGAACTGGACATGACTTTGTTTTTGAAGAGTTCATATTTTGTTACAAAAATGGATACTGGGTAGAAGAGTCCACTTTGAAATTTTTTGAAATGTAATAGTTATGTTATAACTCTCTAAAACTCTAAACCTGAAAAGATCCTCATTGTGAATTATTCATTTAATTTAATATTAAGTAAGGTTTAAGGTTGGGTCCTTATAGAGATGGTTTTAAATGATCCCCATCCCAAATTGAGAAAATAATGGAGAAATGATCATTATGGTTAGACAAGGTTGAGGAACCCCTTTATGAAAATGTATATAATTCCATGACCATGTGGAAAGAGTTAATAAATGAAAAAATTTGGTTATGTTTTCACCCATATCATTCCCCCAATATATAATCCCATGCATATGTCCTAGGATAGATTAGAAAACAATTAAATCCCTAGGTAAAAATGTAGTTTTATATTGTATCTTAGTTTTTATAATGAGGATGAACCACTTTTCAATGTTTGAATTGATTGATATTTCAAAATCATGCGAAAAATAGTTTTGGAGATTAGAGAGGGGGAGTATCCTAACTTTGATTATTCCCCCACACTCCTCACTTAATCATAATTCTTTACATAGAAACTCTCTATCATGCACCACCACTAAATATCTAGGACCCCATATACTCAGCCACATTAGTAAACTTTTATAACAATATAACATATAATTACCACTCTATGCATATCCATTACCATGAATTAGTGATCGATACTATGTGATCACTTCTACATAAACCTTGAAACCCTTCACCAAAGAGGTAATTAATATGATTAGGGAGATTCATTCAAACCGAAGAAGGGAAGGAAAAAAATTATATGATATGTGTATAATGTTAACTAATGTCTTCTTCATGCATTATATTATAAGTTTATACAATTGAATAAGAACAAATTTGAAATCAAATTCCTCATAATTCAAATTTTTAGGGAGGTAAAAGTATCCCTAGATTATATAAAAATGGTAATGTGCGTCATCATGGAATAGAGAGTATTAATAAAAAATAGTATAAAATATAAAAACCCCAAAAAATCATGATTTTCATATCATTTTATAAGTTCTTAACAAAATTTAACTATTCCTTGATACTCAGGATCAATGCATGTATACATCCAAATGTTGCAACTTCGAGGAGGTTATGTCTTCATGTTTCATTCTAATAATTTAGATAATCCTTGTCATGTATTCTCTCTCTCACTAGTGTTTATCCCATGTATATTGGTTTCCTCTATTATTTTACGAATGTCACATGGAAGATTTCCTAAAAGATTAACCAATTTATTCACACATGAATGAGTTAGAATATTAAATGAATCAGGATATGACTTTCATTCATAGAATCGATCACTCAGATTGGTCTTATGGTTTATATGTTCTTTAATAATGATTATTCATAATTATTATGTTAATTAAACTTGATAAATGAAAATCCAGATGATTTTCATGAATTTTGATCACTTAGGGGAGTAACTCACACCTAAATAATTTCCTCTTGTGGTGTATCCATCATCTCTTCAATTCATCCTTCTTTATGTCCTAATTACACAAAGGATAAATCGTCTAAGTTATTATACATAGAGGTTACATTTATTATATAATAAAATAATTTATATGTTCATGAAGACGACCCTTACACTTTAGGGAAGGAAACTTATGTAATGTAGTAGACCCTTATGAAATGGATTGGTCACCCTTATGAAATTAATGATTTCCCCTTATGAATTAGAGGGTCCATGTGGATGAAACTTATAAAATAGAGGATTAACCCTCAGATAATGTTAGTGACCCATATGATGGTGGATGATCCAATGGTGGATCTTTTAATTGATTTACCTGATCCTTAGTTTCTAATGATAGTCTGGTTTGGTGGATTTTGGATTTCATCCTCACAAAAACAGCAGTGTCTGTCGATTAGTTATGGAGTTACAGATTGACATCAATGACGATTTAATTTTTTCATTCTAATTTTGATGTCTCAAGTTGTTTTCAATGACTAAAAATAATATATAAACAATAATGCTTTTCTTCATTTTCTAATATGGGAAAAGAGAGTTATAATATTTCTTGTTCTTCAACCATAAGATGGTCCCTATACTTATGAGGGTTTTCTAAGTGACATTGATGGTTTTCAGAAGTGTTTTTACTTTTTTTAGGTTATCTGGTGACTTTTTTTGGGGATGTTTATAGTGGTCCCAGCGACGTGGATGGGTAGGTTTTCAAAGATGGTTCTCACTGGTGATGTGGATGAAGATTGTCAGATTGAATGGGTCAGGGTTTGCATCTCAAGGAAATAGTCCACTCGTGGTTTGCGTACCAATGTGGTAACATAAAATCTAATTTTAAATTGTAATTTGGAGATGTTTTTCGGTAGTTGAGGTTCACATGTCATTTAAAAAATACAATTGATGTTTTTTGTTGTTATTGAATTTGGTTTTATGAAATTACGTGGTTCCCACTCAACCATAACGAGGTTTATGGAAAATACATAATCAAATGATTTTAGGTTAATATTTTTAACCATTTAATTCCAAAATCAATAGTAATTCAAGATTTTGTCCATTTATTCTTAATTAAAGGAATGTAAATTTGAAAATTATATAAATTACTAAAATAAAAAATTAAAATTTATGGATTTATCACTCACATGAATTTGAATATTGACCTCTTCTCATGTTCATGTAGGTATAATATATTACCAATTTAAACTCGTAATTCAATGATAAATAATAAAATAGAATTAAACTGTAATAAAATTTTAGAAGTGGAACTTTCATTAATCCCTTTTATCCTATGATCCATGTTCCATTGACTATTTTCACACTTCCTTAATAGTTCTTATATGAGAATTTGACTTATCACATTCCCATTATTTATCCATGTTCCTAATTCCTCATAAAATCCATCCCCTTTTCTAACTGTCACTTATTAGATTTCTTCCATCTATGTTTTATGAAAATAACTTGTTAAATGAGTTTATATAAATTTGGAAGTAAAACATCCTTAGATATTATGTATAATTATACATAGCTTAACAGTCATGGAATGAAAAAATAAATTGGTTAGCTAGATCTGTAATAAAATGGTCTTTCTAAATGAAATTCTCTTCCAAAAATAATAAATTCCAGATTATGTAATAATACTTATATAAAAAATACAATATATTTTATATTTTATTTTAGATCATTATAAAATATTCCCATAATTTGTATGCTAAGAAAAAAAGATAATTATTAATCAAAAGCATTGTTAATTTTTTCATAATATAGTAAATATAAATAGTATTATATATTAAGGGTTATAATAAAATCTAATTATGTTAAAAGGATGATGTAATGCCCCCAATTAGTAGAATCATACCCTATGAAGCCCATTTTTAGGATCTTCTTTGGTAAATAGAATCCTTGATATTTTATCTTAACTAATTCCATTCTGAGATTCAACAATTAAAACACAATAAAAACCATTAACACGGTAATTTTAAGTATATAAATATCACTACCCATGACTTGTTCCCTGAACAACCCTAAGTACTACCATCACAGACTTTACATTTATGGAATACACTTGTGTAATAAGGGGTTATGAATCTAGAACCTACTAGTATGGCTTCATATAATATATTTTTCATAAAATAATGATTATTTAGATATTATTTCAGTACTAATTAATATAAAATATAATATAACGAGTCTAATAAATATTATATTTGTCAGTGATCAAAAAAATTTGGGAAATATATTGTTTTGATTAAAACACTCATTTAGATAAATCCAAGCGTTTTAAATAAATTTAATTTTCATGAAAAAGTTTTTTATATAAAATTTATTTTAATATTCATCTTAAAATAATTTAATAATGTCTAATTTATTTTTTATAAGGTTTATAATGTTTTTTGTGTGTTAAAATATATCATTTTTCAAAAAATATATATTTTTATTTTAAAATTGAACTTTCTATATTTTGAACATTATTTTGGAAATTATATTTTGCTAATTATCCAATGGTGAATTTTTATAATTTTTTAATATATTTTAATTTTGGGAATAAATTAAATTTGATATAAAAATGTGGTATGTATTATGATATCATATTAGCACAAAGGTGACGTAATAAATACTATAAAAGGATTATATGATAAAAAATAGGTTTTCGCAATAAAATTATTCATTTTTATGTGTTTTAATTTATTTTATAAATTCTATAATGACCCCTCTAAAACCTGCACTATATTTTATGGTCTAAAAAATAATTCATTATGAAAATGACTCAATTCTATATCATGAATCATATTTTTTTGATCAGTTCATAACATAACAAAATATTGGAAACCACTACACTTTGGTAGAAATCATTTTAATATTTTTTATTTTGATTATTTTTATACTCAGATTCCAAAACCTAAATTTAGAAATAAAGATAGAATTATCCTACCTTTTTCTATAAGTACCCATCCAAACTAACATTCCACTTCACTAAAACCCCATTGAGAATCAATATCTTCTCCCTCTACCTATCTAAAGGCATCACAATTTATTCTTAATCCCTTAATAAGATCCCCCATGACTTTAGAAGAAACCTGTCAAGTATTTGTATCTAATTATCTTCCTTTTTATTCAAGTACTTTCTATGTATTAAGCCTTTAAATTTTCGATTTTTCATGATGATTTTTTTAACTGGATTCACTGTCCTTCTAAATCCCAAGTGATTGTAAATCACCATTCACTATCATTGATCCCTTGCATTAAACATTATATACACCTTTTATGTTTCTAAAATAATTCTATGATTTTCCCTGCCAAACTTTTTATTTTTGAATACCCACACACATCTCCACTCAACTATATTAACCAAGTAAAATATATCCTACATTTATTAGGGACATGAATCTGTGTTACCCTGATCTTTAATCATGGGATTGAAAGTTATTAAATATGTTTTATGTTTTATGAGATATATTGCACAAAAATTGTTGTACGTGATATGAATGAGATGTTAAATTTAATATGGGGTCTAATTTTTTAGTATTTTGAATATTCGAAAAAAAATTGTTAACTATAATATTTGTATGCATTTAGTTTTTCAATAATCTTCTTAACTTGGGTAGTGACATTTTGAAGTTACCATGCGTAAAAATTTTGTAATGTATAGAAGTTTACATGTGTGCATATTTGAAAAAGTATCAAAGGGACCCTGAGTGAAAATTTGACAAATTCATGAACTGACCATGAGTGAAAATTTGACAATGTTTGGAACATACCACATTTAAAAAATGAACAAAATACTTGAAACAAATAATTTTCCATAAAAAAACATGAATTGGCTGCATAACGAAAATGAATTAGCCACATAAAAAAATTAATGGACTATGTTAACAAAATTATCTGAACCCATGTATGAAATGAAATAGATGTATGAACAAAATGAAATGACTACATGAACATAAATGAATTGATCGAATGAATAAAAATGAATTAACTTTATGAATATAAATTAATTGACCACAAGAACAATAATTAATTGACCATAGAAAGAAAAATGAGGTATAAACAAGGTAAAATTTTTGGATGTGTTGAACCTATCTCGTGAACCATCTATGGTCAGTTATTTCCTTTGTCCAATTTTAGCTCAAAATATTCTATGTTTTATTTATACTTTAATATTTTGGATTACTACATGTTTCTTTCCATTGTTTATCATGATGTCGTTATTCATTATAAACTTATTAATCATTTTAAAAACAATGGAATTTTATTTAGAATAATTTTATTTATAATTAAATGATTAATACATGAATTTTAGTTTAACATTGGTTTTTATGGAAAAAAAAGTTCCAAATTAAATGTTGTTGGAATGTGAACGATTTATCTCATATAATTTATGGGAATTTGAAATTGATTTTAATTATTTTTTTAATTTGTTAATTAATTTAATGTGATATCATAGTAAAACAATGTTTTAATATCAGAGATTATCAACGAGACCCACATTGGAATATTTTTCATGTGCATTCAATAATGAAATGACATGAATCATTTTAAAGATGTAAATGTTAATGGATTTCCAATTAGAAATATATTATGCAAAATGGGACTATATATAGGTAGAGTGGGTAAGACTAGTACTTGAGATAATTATGTTGAGGATTATCCTGAACAATACAAGTGTTTAATTCATTTTTATTCCCTACTGCTCCCCCTCAAACTAAAACCATTTGATCCTTTATTATTTGATTGTTCACTACTACCTGAACAATCAGACCTTGCAACATTCATCTGGTTCTATGAAATTAAATCTTCCTACTATTTTTCTATGTGTGAAATTGTAAAGGGTTATACTACCCATTATAGTGTATGAAATTATTTTGTGACTCCTAGAAAAAATTCAAAAATTGGGGTGTGCCTCTAAGGGAAAAAAGCATATTTTTCAGGTCATACCTCCTGATAAAAAATTCCAGGATTGGATTTGGTTTAAACATCCAGGGTCAAGGTTCATTAATTGTGTTGTCAATCTTGGTGGGAAAAATCATTGTAAGATTCCATTATAGTGTTTAGTTTCATTTTTATCCCTCTCAATTTTTATGAGGGTTGAAGAGTAGAGTAGGATAATTTAGAGATAAATTAATATTAAAATATATTGTTTTCATTTTCATTTATTTCCACTGAAAAAACATTAATATTATAATATAATATTTAATATAAAAATTATAATTTTCTCCCCTATTGATTCTTTCATCATCCAAACTCTGGATTGAAAAATTTTCTTAGAGGAGGTTCCAGAGATTGTATATTCTTTTTATTTGTGATAACCACTTTTGGACATAACCATTAAGGGTAATATATCTTGTCTACGATGGTAGGAACAAGTTAAAATTTTAGATTGATACCTCTAAAACTACCTCATTTAGATGTTAATAATTATTAATATTAGAAATATCATATGGATGATTTTATTTAAAAACATAACATTGATCATTGTACAATCAGGAAAAATCCATACATGATTCCAAAAGGGGAACCTAAAACATTATTGGGAAATGATGTGGTCAATTATGTGTTGAACTACAAGGTGGTGAATATTTTATATTGGGTAATAAATAAAAGTTTATATAGTATTTTCTATAAATGTAAAACTAATCATTACATATATAAAATTATATAAGTTACACATATTGGAATTGAAAAAATTATTATAAAAAGTTGTTAATGTTTAGAAGATAAAATCAATAATTCAAAATTAGTGAAGATTAATTTGGTATTCAAATGATTCATAGATATTCTAGTATATTAAATGGGATTATTTATTTTAGAGAAAATCTAAACAATCTAATTGTTGTTAAAAGAGTACTTAGAGAAATTTTATAGAAGTGGAATGGAAAAATGTAGCAATAGATGAATGTGGTAACTTCAAAGAATATACCCTTGATGAGGTTATTGGGTCATTATTATAAAACAAGTGGGAACATCAAAAACATAATGAATAATGAAATTCAAAGAAGAATGGAATTTATTTTATATCAAATTTATCTACACAATCTTTCTATTTTGAGTTATAGAATTGTAGAAAAAATGATAATTTATATGCTACATAGGATGTATTTAAATAAAATAAATTCAAGTCAATGGGATCTCAAAAATAATATACTAATGATGATTACATTGAAAAGAAGGAGCGTAATTTTAATTCTAATTATGTTCAAGATGTAATTTTTTTAAGTGTAGGAAAAGGGGGCACGTTAATCCTAGTTTAATAAGTCTAAATAATGAAAAAATTAGAATTTATACATGAAATTAGAGAAGGAAATATTAGTGAGTTGGAGACAAACTAAAGATTCAAGTGATGCTGATGATTCAGGTTTTGAAACGGACATGTAAAACTTATACATAATGGACTAATTCAATATAGAAGGTGATTTTAACTATTATTTATCTTCAAAATATGAATCTTAAAACACTGATATTGATGAATTTATTAAGCAGGTTGCCAGATTTGATCATAATGTTTAAATTATCCTTGGTTTAGAAAAGAACCTTAACAATCAACTTAAGGTTTTTCCTAAGGAAAATGAATATATATATATAAATCTATCTAGGATGAAAACAATTTTTCTCATATAGATCTGGAAATTACTCACCAAAATTTTAAAACTACTCTTACTAAAAATGATAAATTAAAAATTAAAATCAATTTCAAATAAAAGGGAGATGAATATAAAATAATACATTTTGATTATGATTTTAATGAAAGTGAATAATTTAGAAATGAAATTGAATGATTGTAGTAAAATATGCACATTTTCCAAGATATATAAAACAATGCGAAAATTATGAGTGTTAATAAAATGAAAAAAATAATATTTGGTGTTGGTTCTAACAATAATTTACTCAAAATGTACAAAACCTTATTCATTAAAATATGTAATGGAATTGCATATACTACTATATGTTTTAGAGGTCATGTGATAGTATATTATAAAAATGAGTGTTTTTAGATATTTATAGAATATATTTTACATACTAAATCATTAATTTGTAAATAATTATCTTATAGACTGTAAAAAGTGTTTAAAATATGTTTGGATTCAGAATAATTAATATGTTAATCCCATTAAACACAAGTTTTCATGGGCACTAATTATTTCATAAATTTATTTATAGGGAAATGTGTCTTGGGGCATCATAATGGTTGTTTGGTACATAGATCGAAAATTATAAATACATATGATAGTGGGTTATATCATGTTATCATTCATTCAATAAAGTTTATGGTGGTAATGTTATTTTAGTGAAAATTATAATGGAACGGAAAAAGATTTTGGTGGTAATGTAATTCGAAATTATTTTATTATATCTAAACTTTTATACATTGAAATTGTGAAACATATTTTATTAATAATTTCATAACTATGTTATGGTGTAATTTGTGCTAAATTTCAATAGAAAAAATTCATTGTATTTAATGACAAGTCTAGTTTGTTTTATGAAAATATAAAAGAAAACATTAATTCAATTATTTTTTTAGAATTAACTAATCCAAATGTCATATGTTTAAATATAATACAATATGATAAAATTTTGTGGCATAGATAATTATATATTAATTCATAAGTCTTTTTGGAACCAAAAAGTTCTATAGATACCCGAACATAATTTTGATAAAACCTATGAATCTTTCATGAAATCTAAATAAAATAGAAGTAGTTTCAATTAAACAATATAATTAAAACAAATATAGAATCTTAATATACATTATTTTTATTTATTTTCCCCTATATAACCTTGCAGTTTGAGTGGTAAGATATATTGTTTTGTTATTATTGAAGATTTTAATAGATACACAAGGTTTTATTTTCATACACTTAAATGTGAGACAATATCTTAGTTTATATTTTTTGTAAATTGGCTCAAAATGAGAATGTTGTAATAATTAAATAAATCAAAATTTATCATTGTGGTGAATTCAAACATATATAATTAATCCATTTTTTTAAATAAAATGGATACTTTCTAATTTTTCATCCCCTAGAACATGGAAACAAAATAGTGCAGGGAAGAATAAAAATTAAACATTAAAAAAATAGATTGTAGAATATTAAATGAATTTATTTTGATTAAATATTATTAGGAATATGGTATTAATAAATATTTTTATGTTACGAATGGAATTAATTTATCAACTCTGTAAAAAAAAAGAAACCTTATCATCTTTGGAAGTGAAGAAAACCTAAAATTGGCTATTTCAGAGTGTTAGTATGTAAATGTTTTGTTATAAAAAATAAGGATAATTTGGATAAATTTTATGATAAATTTTATGGAGGTATTTTCTTAGGATATTCATGTAATAGTATTTCTTATAGATTATTCAGAAAATAAGCATCGTTGTTGAAAAATTAATTCATGTAATGTTTGAGGAAAAAATTTTCAATAAAAGAGATGATGATATTGATCAACCTGAGGATGGATTTAGAGATATTAATTTGAAAGAATCAGAACATTAAGAAAAATATTAACATATTTCGGGGGTATATTTCTTCTCAATCAAAACCTATTCATGAAAAATCATTAAAATTTTATTGAGATTGTCATGTAGAAAATGTCATTATAAATACCAAGATTTTTCTGTAATTGCTTTTAATTATGTGGAATAATTATGTGTCTGAAAAAATTGACGGTGCCTAATTCTGAGGCATGGAGTGAAAGGAATGAATTTCAGAACTTTTTTTACGGTATGTTCAGTAAACGCGTGAGCGGTTTTTTCATTCTTTTGAACTATTGCTCAGATTAAAAATATGAGGGCACCGTTGAATCCGCAGTGCCAGGATTCACTTAAGAGAGGCTTTACTTTGATAGTAGTAGGTTCGGAGAAAAATTTTTGTTTTCTGACATTTTATAAGAAATGAAATGAAATAATTTATTTATTTTATTTCATTTCCTCCGACAGACTAGCAATGGGTGGGGCCAGCGATGTTTCAAGACAATAAATGGCTTGACATGCCAATCAAATGTGACAACATCATTGGGGAATTTGGAAGGTTCTTGATTTATGAGCCCCCAATAATTCCCCATTTTTTTACTCACCATCCCCCACTGCTATATATGTGGATCTTGGGGAGGGTTATCGGCATAGCTTCTCCAAGAAACGTACTACTGAAGGAGCACTGTGACGCCGGAACCTTGGAAGATGGAGATGATCCTAGCGGGAGGTGACACGTGACACTGAACCATGAACTAGGGGATGACGTATGAGTGACGTCATTGGGAACCTATTGCAGGAATGAATAACACGACCCACCTTCAAGTGCGAATGTTCACCGATGGGTTTTGAGGTAGGGGTATGTTTTCTTGTATTGAATTCATGTGAATTTATTGAGCTTTGTTTTATCCTCCCCTTGTTTAATTAGATAACAAGAAGGGAGTCGGCCTAATGAACATGCATCAAGCCCCCCCCACCACCACCACTTTTCTTATTTTATGTTGTCCATGGAAAACTAACAGCACGACGATACTGACCAGCTAGGTTGGGGATAACACCTAGACGCACACTATAAGAGGAGGCAGTAGTGCAAAGTCACGGTGGTCATTAGAGCAGCCAGAACCGTCTGCACGTAGAGGAGGTGTGGTGTTCCAGTGCATGTCACTGATGATCAAAGGGGGCCGCGGTTCATCATCCATGGTGACTGGAGAAAGGCGGCTGACACACGGGCCGACCGCAGGTGGCGGAGGGGCACGTCGTCGCATGCCTCTAGAGATGTCTTCCAGCACGATGGCCAGCCGTGACGGAGCTGGCAGGACCCGCTTTAGTGGGTCCCACATTCCACCAAGTGGCACCCTAGCTTACTACTACTACATAGAAAACCGAACAGCCTTAGGTCGTTTTGGGAAACCGGGGGTCACTCCACTGGTGGCGGCCATGGCGGACCCCCTTGGGGGTCGCGCCTCATACCGGCTGGTCGCCGCCCTACCGGGCCAACCCATTGCGGGATTCCATATAAAGGCTAAGCCACCCCTTTTGATGGCTTCCCCCTTGCGGGCCGGGATAGTCCTTGGCCCAGTGGGCTGAGTCCGCTGCATCCCAGCCCAGACCAGTCAAACCGGACCCGGGCCCAAAAAAACATAAAGGGCATTAACTTGGGAACCAGGCATCCGTTTGACGAGCCGTCTATGGCGTTGGTACGCTTGGATCGAGACAATCATTTTGGGCATACTCCAATTGATTTTGGGAGATTGTTGGAGTATGACTGGGTCAGATCGAACCAAAATCCAACCGGACCCCGGAGCTAAAATACTTGTAACTCACAGACCGAGCGTCTGATTGACACATCGTCTGTCACGATAGAACCCTTAAGAAATGACAATCCATTAGTTTACTCCTTTGAGTAGATTAGTGGTGTTCTATGTATGTCTGATATCTCGAGGGAAAATTCTACAAAACCCAAGCGCATCGTCTGTGATGAATCCAGTGGCTGCCAGTGAGGCGGAGGTTGGAGACAGATCATACGGAGGTTAGTACCAAGTGATCCTCTATGGGTCAGCACCTAGAGGTCCTGTGTGGATCGAAACCTAGTGGAAATTTTTAGATCAGCACCTAGCAGTCCTATTTCGATCAGCACCTAGCTGTCCTGTGTGGATCCACACCTCACGGCCCAGCGAGGACCGACCTTAGAGCAACCCATCATGGTTCAATGATATACTGATCTGGGGCGAATCAGATCATGTGTCAGTCATTATGGGGGATAGTTACCTATCGATCCAGGGTGTATTAGATCATGTGTGAGTCATTTTAGGTGTTATAACCTTTCGATCCTATGGGGGTCAGACTCTGTATGATATGTCATAGTTCCTCTAGAATGAATAAAATGATCTAGTTTCGCAACTAATCCTATGTACTTCTATACTTCACGGAAAAACTTGTTTTAGATAAGACTATTTTTAGCTATGACTTTGGCTTTATGCTTTCTGATTCAGATCATGATTTGTGGTTTTTTTGTGGAATTCTGGGATTCTTTCTACGGTCTCAGGGGTCCCTATTGGTTATTTTTATACTCACCCCTACACGGGCATCGCCCTCACCTTACTGTGTCTTATGCAGACGACGAGCAGTTGGGCTGATGTTTAAGGGAGCCAGAACTAGGTGGTAAGCGGAGGAGACTGGCGGATGAGGAGTGCTGAGGAGGCGATATGTACCTACCCTTCAGTTAGGATCTTTAGAGGACAACCTAGTAGCTTTTTTTCTTTTATCAGTTGTATTGTTCCTTTCAATTGTACTTGTACTTTATAGTTGGTCTAGTATTTCATCCCCCTTTACTTTCATCTCTCTTTTTACTACAGTAGTTTACTTCATTTTTTATTCTTTTTTTGTTCCTAGACCATGTGTTATACATGTTTATAGGAAATTCCTTCCCATTTTAGGGAATATTCCAATCCTTACCCATCGCTAGCCCCTGGCCTATGGAAGGAAGGTTTGTGGTAGTCACAGAATGGACCCCAGGGGACAGGTCATGAGAAAGTGGTATCATAGGATTTAGTTCTACGAAATAACTAGACTCTGATCTTTTCAATGTGGAAATAGTGTTAAGAGTAATGAGTGTGGTTTTTAGTTCGGGGAGTCCGGTGTTGGTGCGGTAGCCGATGTATCCATACACGAAGACCCTGAATTATAATTTCCAACTCAGTACATGGAAGAACTTATTGTGTGTGTTTTTAAAGAGATTCTCTTGTGATATCTTTGAGTCAGATCACTAGGTATAACTTATTGGTCATGGAACACCTTTCTTCTTTTATGATGCTGCCACGTAGACAGCCATCTCAGATTTCTGAGAGAGAATGCGATGATGTCCCACAGAGCGATGAGGCCTCAGTGCAGGGCCATCTTATGGTGTTGCCCCTTCGGGTGGTCTACCAGCAACACCACTGCCTCTTGGGAAGATGTTTCCACCAGCCCCACCAATAGAAATTATATTCCAACTGAGCGCATTACATGAGTTCCAATAGCAGAGGCCTCTGAGTTTTCGAGGCATGTCAGACTCACAGGTGGCATAGGACTGGATGGAGGCTGTATTCAGAGTTTTTCACTTTTTTGGGACACCATCTGACTATTATGTTCTCCTAGTAGCTAGTATCTTCAAGGTAGTAGTTGGGATATGGTAAAGCTTGATTCTCCAGATACACGATGGGGAGACCCTTATCTGGGAGGACTTGGAGAGCCTTTTGAGGGCAGAGTTTATCCCAGAAAACTTATGCTCTGTGCATATACAGGAGATGCTGCACTAACAACAGGGCAGCATGACAGTGGCCCAATACTCGGTGAGGTTCACTGATCTCTCCCACTACTCCCCCGACATGGTACGTGAACATTTCTTCAGGGAACAGACCTTTGAGCAGGGTCTTCGATGGGATATTGAAGAATTTATGGTATCGCTCGTCATACCAACTTAGGCTGGGGTGCGAGAGTGAGCGCTATTGGAGGAGAGCTTCCTAGATGAACAGGAACCCATTGTGAGAGCCACCACTGGATATCAGGTAGAAAAGTCGTTTGTGGTAGGCAGCTAGCAGATTACATAGAGGTCCAAGTGGACCACACCTTTTGGTGCATGACCCCAAGATGCAGGTTTGGAGGTGTGGGGCTCACAAGGTAGAGAAATTCAGGCGAGAGAACAACAGTGTTACACATGCGGTGGGTAGGGTCACATGGCTCGCGACTGCCCGACTCACCATACGGATGACCATTAGACGGTCGAGGGACCGCCCAACCAGAGGAATAAGTTCAATCAAGGAGTTACATATAATAGAGGACATGGAAGGGGAGATGGGTATGCAGTAGGAGGTGGGCGGCTTTACAAGGGTCTACCGCCACCACCGCCAGGTGTTCCACCCCGACCACATAGAGTAGGAGGACAAGGAGGAGGTCAACTCTAGGTAGTTGAGGCATAGGACCACGATGCTCCGGAGATTATTAGAGGTAAAATATATGTCTAATCTACCTTAGTTGTAGTACTTATAGACATAGTTTCTAGTCACTCTTTTATTTCAACGGCCCTCTTTTGGAACTCAATGATTCTAGTGGAGCCATTGGCTCAATTCTTATGGATAGAGACTCTTACAAGAGTGGATTTGATGACTACACACTGGTTTTGGCAGTGTGAGCTTGCTCTACAAGGCGAGAGCTTTGGCTGGGGTATCCTAGTAGTGGTGTAGAGCCTCATGATGTCATCATGGGTATGGACTAGTTATCTATAGTCCATGCACATAATTACTCTATTATGCACAAAGTGTGGTGTGTCTGCATGGATGGGACCAGGTTTTCCTTCAACGACAAGAAAGAAACCATTGTAGCACAGGATTGAATCACCTAGGGGGGGTGCAACCGATTAGTCATCATTTGGCTAGCCTTACCATCAGAGCAGTTGATGTACAAAGTTTGATCTATCTTGTAGTGATGGATCAGTATGCTAATTTATTTCCTAATGATGTTCCGGGACTACCACCATGAAGAGAGGTAGACTTTTAGATCAACCTATACACCGGGATGACAATAATAACTTCACCATCATATCGTATGGCTCCCACAGGGCTTCGTGAGTTACGGGTATATTTGGAGGACTTACAGTGAAAGGGGTTCATAAGGCCCAATGTTTCTCCATGGGCAGCCCTGATTTTGTTCTCCAGGAAGGAATATGGGAGTTTGAGACTCTATGTGGACTATTGGTTCCTGAACCAGGTGACCATTAAGAACATGTATCCACTTCTGAGGATTGTTGATATTTTCGATCAGCTGAAGGGAGCTAGTTGGATTTCAAAGAAAAACGTCAGATTAGGTTATCATCAACTCAGGATTCGAGATGAGGATGTGAAGAAGATGGACTTCAGGTGTCAGTAGGACCACTATGAGATCTTTTTTATGTCATTCGGAATGACAAATTCCCTATCAGTGTTCATTGGAAACATGAGTAGGATATTTCAGCCATACCTAGATCACTTTTTGGTGATGTTCATCGATGATAGATTGATATACTCAGTGATGGAGGATGAGCATTCCTTTCATCTGTAGATAGTTCTGTATATACTCCGAGAGCACCAACATTATGGTAAGATCTCAAAGTGAAAGTTTTGGATACGGCAGGTCCACTTTCTAGGACACATCGTCTCAGAGGCATTAGTGGAAGTGGATCCAACAAAGATCGAGGTTGTGCTTTCTTAGGAGCCACCCAAGAGTGTGACCAAGGTGCGGAGATTCCTGGGGTTAGCTGAATACTACTAGAGATTCATGCCTAACGTTTCCATAGTTTCGGCACCCCTGTCAGCATTGATGAATAAGGGGGATCCCTTCGTGTGGATGGAGAGATTCCAACAATGTTTTCATGTGCTGAGGCAGAGACTGATGAGTTCCCCCATCATGAGTCTACGAGAAGAGTGATTTGAGTAAGTAGTCTACTACGATGCATCCGGGACCAGACATGGGTGTTTCCTAATGTAGGAGGAAGCAGTGATCACTTATGGCTCATGAAAACAGAGAAAACATGAGTAGAACTATACTACCCATGAGCTGGAGTTAGCAGCAGTGGTCTTCACCATGAAGATGTAGTGACATTACATAATGGTAAAAAAATTTATTGTATACTCTGATCACAAGATTCTCACGTATATATTCTCTCAGAAGGACCTAAACCTGAGATAGTGTCGATGGATAGAGTTACTCCATGTCTATGACTTTGAGATAGTCTATACTCCTAGGAAGGGGAGTGTGGTAGCAGATACACTCAGCATGAGGTTGAGCCTATAGTTGCTGAGTGAGGCGACTGAGCAGCTAGCTGCATTGCAGATATCCTTCATAGATAGAGATGGAGCATATTATCTCCAGTCAATTGACAGTCACTCCCGCACTCCTTCAACAAGTTAGGGAGGTGTAGCATGGGGACTTTGACTATGAGGCTCGACGTGCTCAGATATCATCATGGCAGGCACCTGATTGATTTTTCAAAGGTGGTAGACACTTCATCCTATTCATAGGACGTACCATGGAATCGGTGGCACTACGAGTGGAGGTTTTTAGGGAGTTCCATACATACCCCATGGCGGTACATCCTAGTGTGGTGAAGATGTACCAGGACCTTTGGTGTCTAAACTGGTGACCAAGGATGTAGAAGGCAGTGGCAGAATTGTTTCATGATTCCTCACTTGCCATCAAGTGAAGGCCGAGCATATGGTTTCAGCAGGCTTAACTCACCCACTAGTGGTTTCAGAGTGGATGTGGGATGGTATCTCAATGGACTTTGTGACAGGGCATCCATCTATTTCCAGGGGACATGATTCTATCTGGGTGATCATTGACAGAATCACCGTGTCGGCCCACTTCCTACCTATCTGCGATTAGGGATCAGTAGAGGGAATGAGATGCCTCTACATGAAAGAGATTGTGCAACTTCAAGACGTTCATTGATGATCTTCTCTGACCATGACACATGTTTTACATCATTTGTTGTGGAAGTGATTTTAGGAGGTGTTCAGGACTCAGCTACATTTGATAAATTCCTCTCATCCTTATATGAATGGTCAAATGAAGTAGACCATTCAGACACTAGAGGACATGCATCTTGCATGCAGCCAAGATTTTGGTCATAGTTGGGAGGATAAATTTCCCTTGGTGGAGTTCTCTTACAACAACATTTATCACTACACCATTGGTATGGAACCATATGGGGCCCTATACAGTCAACCTTTTAGATCACCACTATGCAGGAAAAACCTAGGGAATTCAGCACTAATGGGTCTAGAGTTGGTATGAGCTACCACTAAGAAGGTGTAGTCATTCCAAGAGTGGATGAATACTGAGTAGAGCAGATAAAAGTCTTATGCTGACAGGATACTGAGAAATTTTGAGTTCCAGCAGGGGGACCACGTATTCTTGTGATTCTCCCCTTGGCGTGGCCTATAGATATTTAGCCGAGGTGACAAGTTATTACCAAGGTTTATAGGACCATTTATAATACATTGAAGGATTGGTGGGGTGGAATACCGCTTCGCAATTCCACCACAGTTAGAGAGGGTGCAGGATGTCTTCCATGTATCCCAACTGAGGAGATACATGCACAACCCATCTCACATCACTGACCATGGCGAGCTAGACTAGGATGATGGGGAAACTTTTACGGCATTTCTAGTAGAGATTGAGGATTGAGAGGAGCGATTCCTTCATGGGTGGTCAATAGATCTAGTGTGTGTTTGCTGGAAAGCAAGACAATCTCCAGGAGAGAACTTGGGAGTGGGAGGCTCAGATTTGTGCTTAGTACCCCCATTTTTTTCTTAGCCTATATTGTATCTTTCAAGGACGAATAACCCTAAGGTGAGGAAAATATAAAGACCCATGTTTTTCCATTTAATTTTTCAAATTATAGGGAATTATTACGAGTCTGTGAAAATTAACTATGCCTTATTCTATGGCTAGGAGTGCCTAGTATAAATTTCTTGATTTTTTTAAGGTACGTTTATTAAATGTGTGAGCGGAATTTTATAACTTTTGAACTGTTTCTTTGATTAAAAATTTGACGGCATCGTTGAATCCACATTTTCGGGCTTCGCTTAAGGGAGGATTTACTTTGACCATAGTAGGTCGAGAGAAAAAGCTATGTTTTTTGACCTTTTAAAAGAAATGAAATAAAATAATTTTATTATTTTATTTCATATCCTCAAATAGACTTTCAAAGGGTGGGACCGAAGATGTTTCTAGCCAACAAATTACTTGACCTGCCAATCCTATGTAATGACGTCATTTGGAAATCAGGAAGGTTCTTAATTTATGAGCCCCCATTAATTCCCAATGATGTTACATACCCTCCCCCTCTTCTATATATATGAAGATTGGGGAGGGGTATTGGGAAAAATTCTCCAAGAAAGGAAGTGATTCAGAAGCACTGTGACATTGGACCCTTGGAGGATGGAGCCGATCACAGTGGGAGGTGACAGGTGGCACCAAACCATGAACTGGAGGACGACGTACGAGCGACATCATTGGGGACCTGTTGCGGGAATGAAAGACACAAATCACCTTCAAGTGCGTACCTTTTCCAATGTTATATGAGGTAGGGGTTTGTTTTCTTATTTTTTATTCAAGATAATTTATTGAACCCCTTTTTATCTTCCCCCTTGTTTAACAAGCTAACATGGAGGGCGTGGGCCCAACGAAAACGGGCCAAGCCCCAATCCACTTTGAAAATTTTACACCCACCATGGAATACTGACAACACAGTGATACCGACAGGCTACGTTAGGGATAACACATCAACGCAAGCTACTAGAGGAGGCTGCGACACAAAGCTATGATGGTCATCGAAGCGAATGGCACCAGCCGGATGCGGATGAGGTGCAACAGTTTAGTGCGCGCCATCGATGTACAAAGGGGATCCGCGACTCGTAAACTGTGGTGACCGGAGGAAGGTGGATGGCACACCAGCCAACTATGGGTGGCAGAGAGGCACGACATCATGCACCGCTGGAGAAGTCATCCGGAACGCCGACCGACTGTGACAGAGCCGGCAGGACCTGCTTTAGTAGGTCCCACTTGCCACCTATTGGTGCCCTACTGGGCAGCCGCGGTGAAGAAGACTGAACGACCTTCGGTCGTTTTGGAAAACTCGGGGTCGCTCCCCCAGTGATGTGTTGGGAGGACCCCCTTGTGGGCCGCGCCTCCTACGGATGAGATGACTCCCTACCAAGCCCCCCATTGCGGGCTGAACATTAAAGGTCAGGCCGCCCATTTGTGGGCATCCCATTAAGAGATGGGCTACCCCTTTTATAGGTCACCTCCTTGTTGGATGGTCCGGACCATGTCCAATCAGGATGTGTCCACCACAGGCCAGCCCAGACCGGGTCAAGCTTGGACAGTCTGACAGGGTCGGACCGGACCTAGGCCCAACATGGCCGAGAAAAAAATAAAGGGAAATAACATGGGAATTGATAATCCGTTTGACGAACCGTCTTCGAATAATGGACCCTAGGATTGAGATGATCCTTTTTGGAATACTCTACTTGAGTTTTGGATTAATTTAGAGTATGGTTGGGGTGGATTGAACCCAAATCCAATTGGGCCCCTGGAGCTAAAATGCTTATAACTAACAGACCGATTGTCTGATTAACACACCATCTCTCGGGTTGGAACTGTTAAAACATAGAGGTACTTTGGGTTACTCCTTTGTGTAGATTAGTGGTGTTAGAGGTATGACCAATATCTTGAGGATAGACTCTATAGAACTCGAGCGCACTGGGTGTGAGGAATCCAGTGGCTGACAGTGAGGCGGAGGTTGGAGAGATATCATACGGAGGTTAGTACCGAGAAATCGTGTGTGGGTCATCCCCTAGAGGTATTATGTGGATCAGCACCTAACAGTCTTCTGTGGATCAGAACCTCATGACCTGGTGAGGACCCGCCTTAGAGCGGCTCTTCATGGTTCAACGATATACCGATCCTGGGAAGATCGTATCTTGTGTGGGTCATTGAGGGGGTTAGTTAATTATCTATCTGGGAGGATCATATCCTCTGAGGTTCATTGTGGGGGTTAGTACCATTTG
Source organism: Viscum album (assembly GCA_963277665.1). Lineage (NCBI taxonomy): Eukaryota > Viridiplantae > Streptophyta > Magnoliopsida > Santalales > Viscaceae > Viscum > Viscum album. The sequence continues at coordinate 896,050,060 of OY728143.1, read as the reverse complement.
ATCCTGTATTGGTTAGACTACTAATGGTTAGAAATAGTTCCTATTGATAGAATTAGATGATCTAGATTCGTTACTATTCATATGTACTTCTAAAATTCACTGTAAACTTGGACTAGGCGGTACACAGATGAGACAGGCGGATGTGGTGTACTGAGGATATGATCTGTACCTACCCTTCGGGTAGGATCATCAGAGTACGACCTGGTATATATTTTTCATTTTTTAGTTGTATTGTTCCTCTCAGTTGTACATTTACATTTATAGTTGGGCTTGTATTCCATCCCCCTTTGCTTTCAGCACCCTTTTTACTAATTCATTTTACTTCACAGTTGCTTCATGTTGTGTTCCCGGACCATGTGTTATACAGGTTTAAAGGCAATTCCTTCCTATCTTATGGAATCTTCCTTTGGGTTCTAGTCACCGGACTCTGGCCTAGGGAAGGAAGGTTTGGGGTAGTCACAACGCGGGCCCCAGGGGATGGGTCGTGACAGTGATTGGTAATGTAGAATTTAATGTTTAAACTATAAAATTTGTTATGAATATTTATTATTATCTTGATTTTATTTATGATTTTATACATAATAATATGTATGAGGATTTAGATGATGCTAATTGTATCATGATTATGTATTATGAATTAAATCATTTTTCCAATATTATGCAATGAATTTAGTTATTCCTACAAATTATTCCCATATTATTGGTGAAAAAATGATCTTTATAAAAAACTAGATGAATCTGGAAATATATTCACAAATAAATCAAGAATAGTTTCTCAAGGATATTCATAAGAAGTAGATATTTTTTTAGGAATTATTTTCACATGATTCTAGGTTTTAAACAATAAATATATTATTGGATTATTCTTCTTCTCGTTGATTTCAATTATTTCAATTTGTTATCAAAACATATTTTCTAAATGGTTATGTTTTGAAATAATTATATATTATAAATCCCCCTAGTTTTGAAAATTAAAATCATCCTTATCATTTTATTAAGCTATCCATGGGTTCATATTGTTTCAAACCACAACCTTGATCATGGAATGAATGTAATACTAATTTGTTTGGAAAAAAATTGATAAGGGAAAAGTTGATCCTACTTTGTTTATTAATATATTATTTAATGATATATTAATTTTGAAAATTTATGTTGATGATATTTTCTATATCTTCTTAAGAAAAAAATTAAGGAATTTTCCAAATTAATGACATTAAAACTTGATATCAGTATAATGGGGGAATTGAAATTCATCTTTGGTTTGAAATTATTTAAAAGAAATGATTGTATTTTTTAAAAAAATCCATGTATGCTAATGGTTTAATTTACTGATTTTGTTTAGATTCATCAAAAATTGAAAAAAAACCATGAGTACTTATTCAATGTTAGATTTTGATGAGTATAGAAAATCTGTTGATTTTAATACTTATATAGGCATGATTGCGTGTTTTCTATAATTAACTACTTTTAGGATTAACTTAATGTTTTTTGTTTTCATGTGTGATAAATATCAATTTAACCTTAAATTAATTCACATTAAATCTATTAAAAGGATCATTAGACATGTTAAAGGATTTATGAATAATGGTTTATTTTACCATGGTAATGATATAATTATTTTGACAATATATTCTAATCCTAATTTTAGTAGGTGAAAGATGGGTGTAAAAAATTAAGTATGTCTCATTTACTAAGAAAATATTTCCTTTCTTGGGATTCAAATAGTCAAGAATATGTTTCTATTTTGACTATTAAATATTTATATAGTTGTTGCATCGTGTTGTGATCAATCATTATGGTTTAAAAAATTATTTTTGATTATGATTGTGAAAATATTCCAATATAATGTGAAATAATTTTTCAATTTCTATTTCTAAAAATCCCTAACCACATTATATGAATATGAAAATAGATGTTAAATATCATTTTCTTAGGGATCATGTTCAAAAATGTTATATTAAATTAGAATTTATTTCTTTAGAAAAATGGTGTGCTAAAATATTTATTAAACCCTTATATTTAGATAATTTTTATAATAACAAATTAAAACATGGAAACATGGTATTTCAATCGTAAAATATATATTTAGGGGTAGTTTGTCATAGTTTTTTAGATAAAACTATAAATTTTTTCTATTTGGCATGTTTTTGTGCTGATTCTGTTTTATTTTTTTGTCTCAGCAGTGTGTACTTTAATAGTTGATTACTATTGGATTCATTGAAAATTATTAAATCATTAATTCAAAATATTGACATGTTTTCATGGCTCTAGAAGGATTCTATTATACACCAATATCTTTTTATGTATGCGCCTACAATTTTTCATATGTACGGAGAGCCTAGTTATGTGTTTAGTGTAAATTTAGAAGCGTTATTTTCATTCCCAATAATCATTCATGGGACTATTTCCATATTTCAATTTTAATTACAAAGGATTGTTTCATTTCTAGTAATAACTATTTATCATAGGGAAGAAACATTAAACAATAAATCTTTTTTATCCATTTCACGAAGGGGGAGACATTTTTGGAGTTTAAATTTACATTTCTGTTATCGAAAATTGGAGAAATGATGAATTGGTTCCTTGATAAAATTTATTAGTATTTATATAATAGAAATAATTCAAATTCCTCATATAATTATTTTTTTATTTTGAGTTTTTATATATTCTAATTAACATGAGGAGTAACTAGGAGTAAGAATTTTAAAAAGCCTGGAAGTGACCATGAGGGAAAATTTTACAAACTATAGAAGTGATATTGAGTGAAAATTTTTAATAGTATGGAATTAACCAAAAGTGAAAATTTAAAAATGTATGGAACATGTGGCATGACAAAAATAAATATACTTCCAGAACATAATTTATCTAACCATGAAAAAAAATTAACTGACCACATGATGAAAATGAAATAACCATATAAAAAAATAAACCAACCACATGATGCAAATGAACTAAACAAAAGGAAAAAGTGAACTGAATACATGAACAGAATGAATTTCCTACATGATCAAAGTTTTACTGAACACTTGAAAAATGAACTAACATCACAGAAAAAAATGAACTGACTGCATGAACAAAAATTGACTGACAGCATGGAAAAAATTGAACTGGTCGTTTGAAGAAAAAAAAGTGACCAGAAGATATTATTCAGAAAATTGTTGAAACTAATTTATGACCAATTTATAGACACCTAAGTAAATTATCATATTTTATTTCAAAACATGATCTATTTTATTTATAATTTAATATATTAAAATACATCATGTTATTTTCACATGTTAATCTTGAATTAATTATTTATTAATTTATTATTAATCATTCTAAAACTAAGTAATTTTATTCAGAATTATTTTATATAGGTTTAAATACTTATCACATGCATTGAAGTTTAACTTTGGTATCTTGGGAAAATGTGGTTTCCAATTTAATGTTGTTGGAATGTAACCAGTTTATTTATCAATCTTTATGAGGATTTTCGAAGGTACATTAATAATGATTATTATTATTTTTGGTCATTTTATTAATTATTATAATATTTTATAACTATAAATAATAATTTTAATGTTATATTTTGTTGAAGTGACATTTGATGGTATATTTTTCAAGTACATTAATTGATGAAATCCCTTTTTTCATTAGAAAATATAAAATATAATGAATTTTAAATTTGATATATGTTGTGGAAAATGAACTGAATATACTTAGAGTCGATAGAAACAGTGGTTTAGATAATTAGGTTGAATATTCTCTTGAACTGTATAAGTGATACATTATTTTATTGATTAAAAACTTTTCCCATATGAACTAAAATCATTTGATAATTTGTTTCTGGATAGTTCCCTACTACCTTGATACTTAAACCATAAAGCATTCATCTAGTTCAATTGAATTACTACGTATTATTAATTTTCAAATTTTTTAGTTGTATAGGGTCATACTACCCATAAAAATGTAGTAAATAATGTTGTGACACCCAATAAAAAGTAAGGAATAATTTTGTGCCTCTACGGGAAAATGATGACTATCTGGGTTGTGCCTCCAGGAAGAAAAGTGTAATATTGGTTTTGGGTTTAATCCTCTATGGGAAAATTATTTTTTAATTTGGTTGTGACTTCATGTGGGAAAAATTCATTGTCAAATTCGATTATAATGGTAATAGAGGGTTTAATACATATTAGTTCATGAGATGGGTGTGCTATACCATATGATCATTTAGATCCAAAAATGATATATAAATATTTTTTAATTATTTTCTTTTATGTACACTATGATATCTTTAATATTCTAACATAACATTAAATTCATTTTAAAAATGATAACTCTCACCAAACCTATTTTCTATTTTTTCAACATAACTATTCACTAATAATTAGTATCATACGAGGTTCCACATATTAAATATATATTTTATTTATACTAACCACTTCATAACATAACCTTCTGGGGGGAAATAGTTTTTTTAATGGTAGGGACAACTTCAAATGAATGGTGGATACCTCAAAAACCATCTCATTTTGGTGGTATTGATTATGGATATTGGTAATATTGGATGGATGATTTCCAAATAAACATATCATTCATCAATGGATAATCACATAAAATACAAAAAATCTTCCAAAACTTAAAATTGAAACATTAGTGGGAAATGATGTGGTAAAGTATGTATTGAACTATAAGGTGATGAATATTTTATATTGTGAAATAAATATAACGGTATGTAGTTATGTATCTTTATGTATAACTTATCACAACATTTAAATAATTATATAATTTATACATCCTATATCGGATAAACTTATTATAAATAAGTTGGGAATGTTACGATTTGAATATTAAGAATTAAAAATCAGTGAAAATGGAATTGTTAATCAACTGTTTTTTAGATTTACTGGTACTAAATTTTTTTTGATTTCATTGAGATAAATTATTGAAAATAATATAAATTTTTAATGTTTCATGATAAAATGGTATTTATACATAAAATAAATAAATTCAAGGAATATACACTTTGTGAGATTATAGGATCATTATTACAATATGATTTAGATGCAATGTTTTTTTGAAGAAGATAATTCTATGAGCAGGGGAATTAATTTTAAATAAAATATTTCTACATACACTTCTTATTATACTTTATATATTAGTGATAACAATTATAATGCATATGATACAAATAAATAACATAAAATGAAAAAGGGTACTCAAGGTGATCTCGAAAATATTATCATAATGATGACTACGATGAGAATAAGAAAGGAAAGTTTAATTTCAATGACTCTAAAGATATAATGTTTTATGAGTATAGGAAAATGGGGAATATAATTTCATATTTCTCAAGGATAAATAAGTTATAAATAAGAAGAATAAATAAAATAATGATATTAAATTCAAATGGAGTTGAGTTGAGGATTCAGGTTCTGTTGAAGAATTTAGTTTTGAAGATGAATTAGAAAAAATGTTCCTAATGGATTCATAAAATTTGGTAAGTGATTCTACTTATTATTCATATTCTGAACTAGAATTGGAAAACCCCACTCTTAAGGAATTTCCTAAAGATTTTTAAAGACTCTATTATAAAGTTAAAAAGATCAACACTTTATATAAGAACCTTAAGAGTCTACATAATGTTGTTCTTAAGAAGAAAATGAAAATTTAAGAAATATATTCTGGATTAAATCAATTATGATCATAAAAATATGGAAATTGATCCAAAAAATACATAAATCAAGATGCTAAATATGATGAATTAAAAATGAAAATTGATTTCATATCAATGTTTCATAAATAAAAAATAATTAATTTTGATAATGTTGTTCAAAAAATTTAACAACTCATAAATTAAATTGAATGTTTAATGTCACCTCCATCCATTTTTGATCAAGGTATATAAAACATTGATAAAATAAAAGGTTTTAATAAAATGGGAAAAATTGGATCTTGTGTTGGTTATGGAAATAATTTACCCTAAATGTAAAAGACCTTCTTTGTTAAAATCACTAATGAAATTTCTTTTACTACTACATGTTTTAGATTTCAAATGAAAGGACATTATAAAAATAGAAGTTATTTTATACTTATACAATAACTTGAACATACAAAAACATTAATTTATAAAACAATATCTTCTAGATCTACTATAAACAAGTGTTTGAACTCAGTTTAGATTCCCAAGAATTCATATGTTAATCTCAATGGACCCAAATATGTTTTCATACCAAAGTATTCATAAATATTTTTTAGAAAATTTGTTGGGAGAATTAAAGGGTATGTTTGGTACATGGATAATAGATTTTCAATACATATAAATAGTGATATATCAATCCTTTTATCATTAAATAATTGTGATGTTGATTATGTTACTTTTGGTGAAAATTTTAAAGGATTAGAATAATGTTTTAGTTTGTTTTGAATTTCAAATTATGATATTACTTCTAATGTATTAATTGTTTATATATCTAAACACAATTCAAAAATTATTTTGAAAAAAATTTATGATTGAATTTTTTTTAAATTCCAAATTGATGAAAGAATTATATTTAAATATAAGTCTGTTTTTATGTAAGAATAAATGAAAATAATTATTTAATTAATTTTTTGGAATTAATTGGTCAAAATTTTATAATTTTAAATGCTATACAATTTGATCATATTTTGTGTTATTAGAGGTTGGGAAATTCTAATTTCCTATTTTCTAATATGATTTCAAGGAACCAGACCATTTTGTAGCAACCTGAACATAAATTGGACAACACCTTTGTTTGTGAATCTTTCTTTAAAGATAAACAAAAAAGATGTAGTTTCCAGTCAATCAAATAATTATAAATTACATAACCTATTAATCATACACAATTTGATTTATTTATTCTAACTAACCGTGATAGTATTAGTGGTAAGATAATTTGTTTTGTTATTATTTATTATTTTACAAGATACGCATGGGTTTATTTTCACACACTTAAAAATAAAAATTTATCTGTGTTAATAAATTTCTGTAAATTCGTTCAAAATTACAAAGAAAAATTAATTAAATAAATTATAAGTGAACATGGTGGGGAATTCTATAATTTTCAATATATCCTATTTTGTGAACAAAATGGATATTTTCATGATTTTTGATCCCCTTGAATGACACAAAAAAATGGTGTAATGTTTATGGAAAATGGAAAACATCAAGAAATATCTAGGATCATTATAAATGATTTTAAATTTCTTAAATATTTATTGGTAGAAGTTTAAAATACATCCTTTCGTGTTAAAAATAAACTTATTTGAATACCATTTTTGAAAAGGACACCTTATGATCTTTAGAAGTAAATTAAACCTTAAATTATCTATTATGGACTCTTTTAATGTGAAGGTTTTCTTCTTAATATTAATTATGTTTTGGATAAATTATATGAAACAATTTTATGGTAATATTTTTAAAGGATATCTAAATAATAATAAGGTTTATTTAGTATATAATAAAAGAACCATCGTTGTTGATTAATCAATTAATGTAACGTCTGATAAAAAATCATTGAGTAAAGGATATTATGATATTGATCAACATGAGGATGCATTTAAAGATATTAATTTCAAATAGAATGTTGTTAATGATAAATAGGAATATATTGAGGTAGAGAATATTTCTTCTCAATATGATCGTATCCCTTAAGAATATTGGAAGACTCATGGAGATCACCATAAAGAAAATGTGTATGTTAATGTGGAGTCAAATTATCAAACTAGAAAATAAATTATAAATATATTTTTATCATGATTTTAATTATAATCTTATCCAACAAATATAGATGATTATTTAGAGGATACTAATCAGTTCATGTATATATAAGATGAATTAAATCATTTTAACAGGAAAAGTGTGTAGGAATTACTGTTTCCATAAAAAATTTATCATATTGTTGTAACATAAAATAACTTTAGAAAAAAAACATTATGAATCATTAAATATAATTAAAATAATTCTTGGTTTTTTGGTCAAGGATATTCTCAAGAAAGAAGTTATTGATATTGGGTAATCCTTTGTACCTATTTCTAGATTAAAATAAATTATGATTTTATTTATTTATACTTTGTTTCATGGATTTAAATTATATTAATTGGATGTGAAAACCACATTTCGAAATGGTTATATTTATCAAGAAGTATATTCTAGAAAACCCCCTATTTTTTAAAAAATAAAATCATCATGATCTTATTTTTAATCTATCTAATCTTTTATATGGGTTGAAATAAATTCCCTTATATTTTCATGAAATGTTGATAATTTTTCTTTTGAAAAAAATGAGAGGGGAAATTTTTATGCCAATTTTTCTATTAATAAATTTTGTGACGATATATTTACTATGCACATTTATGTTGATGATATAAATTGGGGATCATATTTTGAAAATATTTTTAATTCATTTTATCAATTAATGAATTTTTATTTTTATAAATTGATTAATTTTTAATTTTATGAGAGTATGATGATGGAACTAAAATGACTCATGGTTTTGAAAATATTTCAATGATTTTATAGTTCTTTTTCTAAATATACAAAAATATGATAAATTGTTAGTTAATATATTTGGTTTACATTATTCTATAGGTTAAAATAATCGCATGAATACTACATTCTAGTTAGATTTAAAAAAATATAGAAAATTATTCGATATTAAAAATTATAGTGGAATGATTGGAATTTTATTATATTTAACTAATTCAATGCCTTCTTTAATGTTTTTAGTATTCATGTGTGCTATATATCAAAGTAACCTTAGGGAGAGACACATTAAATCTATTAAAAGTATCACTAGATGTGTTAAAGTATTTATGAATATTGATTTATTTGATCCTTATAAAACTAAATATTACATGATAATTTATTCAGATTTTTATTTTGGTGAATGCTAGATATATAGAGAAAGAACATTAGATATGTGTTAATTACTAGGAAAATATTAAGATTATTTGTAATCAATGATAAATAATTTTATTTTTTCTTAAATTATTAAATCTGAGAAAATATCGGATGCGTGTTATTGTTCTTAATATTTATGGATTAAGAAAACACTTTTTAATTTTAATTCCTATTTTGATATGATTTTTTTTTATTTGATAATAATTCTACTATTTATATTTCAAAAAAACCATTACAAAATTATAGGACTATGAACAATGATGTTAAATACAATTTAATTTTGGATCATATTCAAAAAGTAAATGTAAATATAGAATTTATTTATTCATAAAAATATTTAGCTAATATATTTACTAAACATTTGGATTTAGCAACTTTTAATACAATAAAATTCAAACTTTTAATTATGGAAATTTAATCATACATTATATATTTATATGAGTTTGACTTATATTTTGAGAAAAAAATAAAAATCTTTTTAATTTGGATAGTCTGTATATTCAATCTATTTTATTCAGTTAGATTACTAGTATTTATTTAATAATTTTACTGTTGTTTAATTCATTCAAAATCATTAAAACATTAATAGAAAATATTGAGTTTTTTTGATGAATCCTTAATGATTTTATTATACAGAAGTTGATTTTTTAGGTCTGTGTACACTTTTTAAGGATATAGGGTAATTATATTTAAATGTTTTATATAAATTTAGAAGGTTTTATTTCATTCCTAATAATCATTCAGGGGGTCATTCAATGTTCATTTATTAATTAAAAATGATTTTTTCAGGTAATAATTATTTTTATTTGGGGAAGAATCTTTAAACATTAATTTTTTTATCCCTTTAAAAAAGGAGGAGAAATATCTAGAATTAAAATTTAAATTGAAATTATTTAAATGGGGAAGAGTGTTGAATTAAATACTTGATCTAATTTATTATTATTTTTTTATCATTGTAATAATTCTAATTTCTCAAGAACTGTAATATTAGTACGCTTTTAGTTTTTATATACTTTGGTTTAATTGAAAGTGACCGAGGTAAAAATTTTAAAAAGTATAGAAGTTACCATGAGTAAAAACTTGAGAAAAACATATAAGTGACCATGGGTGAAATTTTTAAAAAGTTTGGAACTGACCAAGAGTGAAATTTTTACAATTTCTAGAACTAACCAAATGAAAAATATTAACATACCACATGAAAAAAATGATAAGACCATATAAAAAATTTAAATAAATTCATTAAAAAATGAATATTGCATGAAAAAAAATGAACTAATAATTTGAAAAAAAGGTACTAAGTGTCTAACCAAGATTGAACTGACAGCGTGAACAAAAATGAACTAACCACATGGAAAAAAATAAACTGGTCATATCAATATAAATGAACTGAAATCATGAAAAAAATAAAGTGACCACATGAAAAAAAATGAACTGTCCACATGAAAAAAACTAACTGACTACAAGAAGAAAATTTAAGTGATAATAGGTTAATATTTGGTAATTTTGTAAACCTACCTTATGAAAAATATATGGTAACTAAATTTAATTATCATATTTTAACTCAAAACATACTCCTTTTTGTTCATAAATTTTTATTTCGAATTACTGCATTCATTTTTTATATTTTTATCTTTATTTACTTATTCTGTAAATACTTATAAATCATTCTAAAACTAAGGTATTTTATTAGGAATATTTTTTGTAATATTAAATTACTATCATGTTTTTTGAAGTTCAATACTCGTTTCCTGGGAAAATGCTTCTTTCAAATTAAAGGTAGTTGGAATTTGAAGAGTTTATCTAATGTAAATTATTATAATTTTTCCAGGTACATTAATGTTAATTATAATTATTTATTGTAATTGTGTTATTTATTTTGACATGTTATCACTATAGAGCATGATTTTAATTTTACATATTATAAATGTTTCCCACATGGGTATAATTTTATTTACAATCAATTATGAAATCCCATGAATCATTGGAAATATATACTATAACATATTTCAAATTTGAAATATTCTATGAAAAGGTGAAATCTATATATATAGAGTGGGAAAATATAGGGCATGATATAATGAGGTTTATTATTCTCTTAAACTATACAATTTTTTCATTCTATAGTGATCAACTACTACTCCCAACAGAACTAAAATCATTTGATCCTTCTCTGTTGGAGAGTTGACTACTTCCGTAACAATCAAACGTAAAAGATTCATCTAGTCATTTGGAATGAAATCTTATTATTCTTTTTTTGGGCGTAATTTTAAAGGGTTATACAACCAATTAAAATTTACAAAAGGAAGCTGTGACTCTAAAATAATATTTAGGCATCTGGTTGTACCTATAGGGGGAAAAGGCAGACAATTTAGATTGTACATCATGTTTGAAAAGGGAAATATTGGTTTGGGTTTAAGACTCACAAATCAAAAAGGCTTCACTAGTGGGAGAAACTCATTGTCATATTCCATTATAGTGGTTAAAGTGGGTTTCATCTCCCTTAGTTCATGATAGAGGTAAGGATTATAGTATAATCATTTAGATATAAACTACTATAAAAATATCATATGTTCATTTTCATTTATTTCCAATACTATAACATTAATATTACGAAATAATATTAAATTCATTTATAAAAATAAAATACACCCCAACTCTTGGATATTTTATACTTTTCACTTCCGACTAACATGTGATAGGTGGGCTTAGAATTATGTATCCATCCAATGCATTGGGTAATATTTTTTCTCATGAGATGCCATTTTTATTTCATGGGTGGATATAACATAAACAACATATTGTCATTTCTCATCATTTAGCCTTAACTTGTTCTTATGATTTCATGGTTTATGTTTTTATGAATTCTTATGATTTCATGAAGTTATCATCTTATACCATGTTTCAATGTTCATGATAATGATTCTCACCTTTCTATGTCATCATGTTATACTGCTAGACTCACATATACTACTTTAATTAATTGAATCCAGGTTTTATTTTCATATTGTGCTTTGAATCTCACCCATTTCTTATGTACAAACCTATGTTATCCCATGAAGTATTATAAGATCAATTTACTTAAGGGTAATTTTATAGGTTTTTAATTAATTTTATTATATCCTTATTTTACGTTATTATGTTATTTATCTAATTTCTAGAATTTATAAGGACTATCGATCTTTGGGTATTCATTTATGTGTATCCTTTTGTTGTAAATCATGAAATAAAGGTTATAAAAGACATGGTTTTTCACACACTCTAAGGTCTATTTAACCCATATTAATTTGAAAAAGGACACACACTTGTGATTTAATTTACTTATGAATAATTCTTTATCATTTCCCATATGTTTTTATATTTTAACTCATATGAGATACCCAAATTAAATTTAGGTATTCTACCCCAAGTTTTAAACATTCATAGTTGGAGATTCATCTATGAACATGTTTAAAATTATGATTTCCTCATGTTATAATTTTAATTCCAAAAAAATATTTTCTATTATACCCACCCCAAATAAAAAACAAGAGATTTTATGGTCCCATAATGAATTCATATTTATTTCAACATTGATAGTGAAGCATCAAATCTAATTATCATTTTTAAATAAAACAATAAATTCCATAATTGATACATATTTATGTTTAATATAACTCATCCCATTCCCCCATACAAACTCCAGACACTCCACTCAATGAATTTTAACATGTAAATACCTATGAATGGAAGGTGACTACAATAAGTGTCAAAAAAATAAATTCCTGAATGATATAAAATGGTATAATCATTCACATTTTCTAAGGAGTATAGTGGACTCTACTATGAGTTCAATTTTAAAATTATCATAAAAACCCATCAATCTATATCGATTTACTATGAAATATTTTGTGGCAGTTTTTCCCCATGATATCCACTAAATAATAAGGGAAACCCCAAGTAACAACATAAGGGATTGTCAAATAATAACAATACATAATTAGCATGAGATTAATCCATGATTTGAACAGTGGCATGCAGTAACCAACTTTTACATCCTTTTTTAAAATGATTTTTTCATGAACATCCATTTTAATTCCTTATAATGATTTAAATAGTCACATGATTCTTTCCAAATCTATTATAATTATTTCTTATGAAATTTACTTTCTTCCCAAACTTTTTAAACATTAATTTTCACTTATTTAATGTCCTAACAACCTTTATCATAGATTTATGTTGTGAGAGGAAATAATTTACCAAAAATTATCGTATATGGGGATATACCTAAAGGTATATTGGATACAGTATTATAGTCCTATAACATTTCCCCAGGTTTCTTTCTCTGGTCATTCCAGTTCAGTTTAATAGTCTTTGTGATATCATTTTCGACTCGTGGTTTGTCTACTATAATTTCCTATTTCCCAATATATGATATGGTAAAATTATTTTTTTATTTACCCCATAAATCGTCATCTAAGTCTCCATACATAGGTTACAGAAGTGAGTTCCCTAGTCTCATCTGAGGGAATGGGGTACATTAAACATAGAGAAATTTTTTTATCCAAATAATTCAATAATATCCTAGGAGTTTTTAGTTGTACTATCATTTTCTTCATCCAACATTGAAACATAGTTTAAGGATAATTAAATTTAAACAAATCTAAATGAAACCTTAAATTTCTATGGGAAATATATTCTTAATATGACAATAATTTTAAAAAACTATATCCTTAAATGTTAAATAATCTCATGTATTTTGGAAATGATAATTTAATATTTACATTTTTACAATTTATTAAAAAACTCATGTGAATAGTTAAAAATAGTATCCCATTAATGTAGGGATTCAAGTGTCTTACTATATATTAGTTGAGAAAACTATTCCCTTCACAAGAGAGTATGTGTAAAAATGTAATGATAGAAAAATGATCACTTTCAGGAATACATCTCCAAATCACTTGTTCAGTATATGTTTTTTATGGTTATGGATCCTCCCAAACAAAATATTTTGGATTTGATGTAACTCTTGAAATACAATGTTTACTTAGATTGGAGGGAACTTCATTAATGACTATAAAATTTACTATGGTAGCATACCAATGAATATTTCTAATGAACATATATAGTTTCTCACATAGATTAGGATCTTGATATGGTACATCATTTAGTATTTCCATCTTTTATGCCTATGTAAACAAATTCATGGGATCATCTATAAGGATCCAATAGACATTTTTATTCTTGATTTCAACATTGAACTCCTAGAGTGATAGTATCCATCTCATCAGTCATGGTTTAAAATAATTTTTATTTAATAGGTATTGTATAATTGCATGTTCTAATAATATAGTAAATTTTGTGCCTAATAGAAATATAAATAATCTCCTTTTAGGCTATTATTTAGTTCACATAATCAAAATTAAACATTATCGAGGTATAAGTGATAACATGTATTTTCCATTTAATATAATATGATAAAAAAATTAAATGAATAATTTAATACATCGTATAAATGTTTTAAAAATAAATCCCAACATGATGGTGCAATAATTACTAGTGTAATGAGTATCTTATTTATCTTATTAAATTTCAGTATGCTAGTATCATAAAAATCACATTAATCTATTGAATAATTATTTAGAGAGGTAATTTTATTTTACTAAAATCATTAGTGAACATCCTGTAGAATCTCAAATGGACAAAAAAAATTATTGAATAAGATATATAGTATTGATATATGAAAAATATTGGATTAAATTAATTTTTTATTTATTCAATTCAATCCTTTTTTGAAATACAATTTCCAAATACAATACCTTTCTAAACCAACAAATGGAATTTTTTAAAATTCAAAAGAAATTTAATTTTTAATTATTTTCTAAAACATCATTTAGTATGGAAAAACATGTCAAATAAAATTCAAAAAATTGTAAATTCATCAAGAAATACATCTACATTGTTTTCTCTTTGGTTTGAGAAAACACTTACTATGCACAATTATAATTCCCCTAGAGAGTTTCATTGTCTAAATGACTTTATTTGGTATGTGAATGTACCGTATAAAATAATGACTGTCATTTCATCCAAATCATTTGGTGTAATTGAAAACTATCGGTAACTAAAATATCAATCTAAAAATAATGGGTTTTACCAACCATCTACTTAATACTTGGATCAATACAAGGTATGGGGAAGTGATATTTCATTGTGACTTATATTAACATCTTGTAAATGATATAAATCCTACAAATATTTTTAATCTCTACTGGAATAGGTTTTTCTTATCATATTTAATCATCATGATTACAATATTAAAGGGGATAACTATGATGGGAATCACCCATTAGGAATAATAAATTATATTTATTAATCTTGATTGAAATAATATTTCTAATTTTTTCTTAAAAAAATGAGTAGTTTAGTGTTAATTATCCTTTATAGTTGTCTTAGAGGTTTATATTAATTAAAAATAAAAATTATGGGCATTAAAACTATATAATATATTATAGGTATGTCTCTAAGAGTCTATTTAATTTATTTTATATTTGGTATATAAATTTCAAGAATTTCCACCTCTTGAATTGATAAAATATTTCAAGTTTCAATTACTTTTATTTAATTTCCATTCACTTTGTAATACTATTTTAGGTCAAATATAGTGGTATTTAATTCAAAATATGGCTGTTATATTAGTGATGTTAAAAATTTGGGTTCCCTAAATTTCTCCACTTGGATGAAAGAAATAGAAAAATTAAGTCCATCATCGGATTTAGACATCAAATCAAAACTGTCACTATAATACTCAATATAATTAGTGTCATATTCACCCTATTTTTTCTATGGCTATTTTAATAATAGTTTTATTTTCTTTCATATTTTTAGATGATGTGATGTGGGTTACATCTTTCAAAATATTCTTCAACAACTCATTATCCCTAGTTTGAAGTTAATGTGTAACATACATAATAGGGTCCTCTTATAGGATAAAAATTATTCAATGTATAATATTAAAATGAACAACCTCTTTACTAAATTCTATTTAAAGTGTTCATACATTCACATTTATTATAGGATTTAAATTAAAAGAATTATTTTATGAGTAACTATTATACGATAAATACTTGTTCTTATTTCACATTTAGGATATAAAAATTCATATTGGAAAATTATATATGTCACTTTAATGGGTAAATCATCCAAAACTCTAGTTTGTAATGTTGTTTCGTGGGTTTTAAACTATACTGACACCCTTGTAAGTTTGATATCTACAATATTCAAGCTAAATTAAAAAAGAATAAGAAATTTAATTTATATATTCATTAAGATAGAAAAATAAATTTCAAAAATTTCATTTCCAAATAGTGAATGGCAGAGAGAAGGTACATTAGTCGTGTAATTTTGTGTAAATATGTGGTTAGATTATGGAAACAAAATTTATAACAAAACATACTCGCTTTTTCTCATGAAATCACCACTACTTTGTAAAAAAAAATTCTTCCCTAGTAATTTGGTTAATGAATTATGGGATGTTAATTTGAACTTTGTTGA
This sequence comes from Viscum album, assembly GCA_963277665.1. Lineage (NCBI taxonomy): Eukaryota > Viridiplantae > Streptophyta > Magnoliopsida > Santalales > Viscaceae > Viscum > Viscum album. Next base: position 896,033,628 of record OY728143.1, on the reverse strand, counting down.
ATGTTTCAATCTCATCCTTGTTCAGTGACTATGTGGATTACTTCTTAGTTTAGAGAATCATCTATAGAAATGGTGGTGATGGATCTAGAATATCTTCTACATTCTCTTTTCCCATAAACTCTTTTTCCATCCTTTTCTATATGTGTCTCATTTATACTGATAATTTATTTTAGATATTTTTTGATTATTCATGTCATGATAGAATTACATTCACTTATCAAAGTAATGGAACTTATATTTCTATTAGGTATGGGAATATATTAAAAATTAATTTTACAATATTAATGATTCTTCCATGTTTTAAAAGTGTAAAACATCTGGTCGAACCAATTATACAACTTCATGATATAAATACCTTGATCTAATAGAAATGTTTTTTGAGTTTCATGATTTTCCAAAAGTAGTTGTAGAAAATCCTTCTTGGATAGATTAGGTAAATACCCGTGGGGTTGATAACATGTTACATTTTAGGCTTTAATTCTAATTTATTATAATGGTAGATTATGAAAGATTTTATGGAATGGAATACTTTGGGTCATGTTCTTATATTTCATAGAATAGTTCTCCTTGAAACCATGATTTCTTAGTCATTAAAATTGCCTTTGATCCATGAGATCAAAAGTGTTATGGCCTTTTAATTATAGGAAACAATGAGTATTATTTTTTTAATGAATTAAAGACCATGAAGACCCATGTGGTTGTCATATACTTAGAACCTATTTGATTTAAAGTTAAATATCTCATGATAGAGGTTAGCTATTCCTTTTTAGTTTTAAGTAAAAGTGATTTAGAACTTTTCCACTCATTTAATTCAATTATAGTGTAATTTCTGATTATAAATTACTAATAATATTGGGAAATTATTAAAATTAGTCCATTTGCCTTATTTACTAACTTTTCAATGAGATGTCCTCAAGTAGAAGAATCCATACATTTTATATTATTTTTTATATTTCCTTATTAAAATAAAAATAAGAAATTATTCTCTTTTACCAGATGATGTGGATAGATAAAAATTAATTTATTCAAACTCCAATATTACTAATAAATAGTTTATCCACTAGCTCACATTAGGCCAAAAATTTAATTCCTCAAATATGTTCTCTTTAATGATGGGAATAAATAATAAAGAATGGTTGTTTAAACTTATCCCAACTTATTACGTATCAAGGTTGCATGTTTTATAAAAACTATTCTATTTCACCCTCAAAGGATAATAGAATTTATATTCTTTTGAATTGAACCACTTGTACTCCGCTCATCTTGAATTTAATAGAGAAGACTCTAAACTAATTCAACTACTTGTTTGTGTCTTCAATAAATAAACAATGAAATATTGGGATCAATTGAATTAATAAATTATTTAACATGAAATCAACTTAGTTTTTTTGTGACACAATTTAATTATTTTGAAAGATATAATTTTTTCACTTAAATCCTTCAGTTTTATATTAAATACACCAAGGATATACTTTTTGTTTTCAAAATATAAATAAATTTTAATGAATGAATTATATAGTAATGGGGAGTCTCTTAATGGATTGTATTAAAATTTATATTCAATGTTTGGGATACCTATATGTTTTCTTTAACTTAATATTAATTTCCATTCAATCACTACATAAAAACTAAATATATGATCAGTGATTATTCTTTACCTCAATTAAAAAATATCAAAAGAAAAAATGAAAAAAAGTGTACAAAATTTACCTCCTCTAAGAAAATATATGTCAAATTTTTAATCAAATTAATAAAGGTTGGTAAGGAAAATAATTTAAAAAATAGGGAAAATGTAATATTTGGTTGTATCATGTGGATAAACCAATTTCAATGTTTAGTTTTTGTGACTGTTCAAAATGAAGATGAAAATATTTTTAGAAATTATAAAGAGTGATAATTTAAACTAGACTATGTTTTTCCATACCCTCATAACATTATCATAAGTCCTCACTTATTAACTATATATATCATATCTTAGTATTGGATATCTAGAACCCCAAATAATCATCATACCTTAATAAATTAAAATCATACTATAATATATAATGACCATTATATGCACATCCTTCTCATTTTATATGTGATCAAGAACCCTTAATCACTTCTTAATTAACCTCAAAACCATTGGAAAAAGTGGTAGGGAAGAATATGAGGGTATTTGTGGAAAAAATGAATTAAAGAAACAAAACTGAAAAACATAATAAAATAATGGTAACCACTAAGTACCACATTCATTAAAATATAATATTATTAGATTAAACTGGGAGGAATCAACAATGAAATTTATCAGAATTTAAAATTGTGGGGTGGGGAAGTCTCCTTAAACATTCCACTAATGGTTTGGTATACCATAATTTGAGATAGATTAATAATATGAAATAATAGAATAATGTAAATAACCCTCCTCAAAGAGTGAGTTTCATCCCCTTTTATATGTTCCTATAAATTTTTTACTCTTAATTGAGACTCTGGATCACTCTATGTGTAGGTTCTATGTTGCAGCTTAAATGGGATTTTGGCTTTGTGTGTTCTCCTAAAATTTCTCATGCTTTTTCTCAACTCTCTTCTAGGTCACTATAATTTCACCCTTAATCCACAGTTTACTATGTTTTCAAATTATTTCCACATGTAATCTTTACTAGGAGACTACTTTATTTGGCCATGCATAAAGGAGTGAGAATATCCTATCAGTAGGGAGACTCCTTTCTTGTTGATCAAGCGTCACTTGGATTATTCCCATAATCATCTTAGTTCTTAATGAATGATCTTATATAATTATAAAGTTACCTATCTTGAGGAATGCACAACCAAATTATTTTCATGTAATTTTAACTCTCAAATGTACTCAATAACTCTTTCATGTTTAGAATTCTATTTCATAATTTCCTATATATTCAGAGAATATCCTTATTTAGCTCCAGATTTCCTAGAGGAGGGAACATTTATAAAATAGTACTTTTAATATACATTTATGATTTCAGAAAAAAGTCTCATATATTTTGGAAGATTCCTTAATTCACTAGAAATAGTTCCTTATGGAACAAAAATGACCTTTATGAAATGGATTTGTCTACCTTGTGAAATGGTTGAGTTTACATTATGAATTATTGAGGCCATGAGGATTAACCTTATGAAAGGATGATTCATCCATATGGAATGTTAGTGACCTTTATACAGTTAAAAATTACTCTAATGTTATCACATAAGAGACTTTTACTTTGAAATTTCCTCATAGGATATTATGAATGAAACTTATATAGAATAAAGATTGCTATTACATGCTAGAGTACATATATATTTTTAATTCTAGTGAAACTTCAATAAATTGGTAACTTTGGGATTTCAATTATGTTATATCCATCATCTTCGGTACATTTATTCTAGATCATATTTGAAATCATGAAAACCAAATATTTACTATAATATTTATCTAATTCAATTATTAGAAGACAAAATAAATAAAAATCATTTACATAATCAATTAAACCATTTTATTTTAAAATCAGCAATTATCCATGATTTAAACCAAATAGTCTGAATTAAATTAAAATAAAATATAAAATTCATTAAAATCCTAAAAAAATTAAAAAACCATTTCCTATTCAATATCCCAATGGTATTTATTGAGTCATAGATACCTTATCTATGTTATACTTTTTGGAGAGATCTCTAAAATCTTAAGAATATGCATCAGTCTTATGGGAATCATGAAAACTACAATGAGACATGGAGTAAACTGTGTTGTCTAGTAAACATGGCCTATTTCCCAATTGTTCAAAATCTTAATTTGGTTGTGCAATAAAATTGAAAATAGTAGTATTTCATTAACATAGTGATGATTCTACACAATATAATTTATGATTCTCAACCTAATGCGTGTATTGGAGGGTATGCAAATTTTGGATCTCTCCACTTTACCCACTCATTGGTCAACAAGGTTTGATAGTAAAGATATCCTCAAAATTACATCTCTTCAGGCCAGGTCTCTGATGCGGGTTATATATATATATATATATATATATATATATATATTCTAGTTGGATCTTCCAATGAAATCCCACTATTCATAAATCATAGATACAACATACCTGGTGTGACTGATACAAAGAAAATATTTTTCACTATACTGCTAAAAAGGAAAATTAGACCTTATTTTTATTGAAAACAAAGCCTAATAATAAAAAGAAACCCTATGTGGCTAGAATTTCTTCCCTTGAATAAGAAATGAACCCAAATCATCCAAACATATTGGCTCAAAAGGTTAAAAATGTTGAGAAAGAAACTAACTCAATATACTTAGACAAACAACCCTAACCTATAATGCTAGGGGTAATTTTACCACACCCCCCACCCCTGCTATCACTACATCCACATTGATTTTAAGACATGGTGGTGTTGGAGAAAAATTAACCCTGACCAAAAAATATGATGGAATTATTATCTCTGCATCCTCTTTTATGGAATTCGGTATTCTTTATTCTATGAGGAACATCATAAGAAACATTGTCTTAGTTTCTTCAATTTCATGATCCATCTCCCCCATTTAGATAATGATAAATATAAGTCACTAGATACTTTTTGTAAATCATTATCCATAAACCATTTCTAAGGGATCATCAAGAAGTGTGAACAAAGACTTGCATAGTCCATAAGCCAAAACATCCCACCATTAAATTGAATATCAAGGAAGATTATGATTTTTACATCAGTTGATGTTCAGATAATGATAAATCCCCCCTAAACTCTAATAAGGATATGTTCAATGTTGCATGCAATGAATTGGTCAATTTTATTAGTGTTATACATAAAAAATAATTAAAATAATTACATCATCTAATAAAAAATAGTGATAAATACACTTTTCAAAATATTATTTGTACTAAAACATGTAAATAAATCATGTGGGTCCAGCATCAAAGGAAAACTCAAGATCTTTTGGTTCTTCTTAATATTTATCCATTACCTTCCAAAAAGCCTCTATAAAATGATAAATGGGAATTTTATGTCTATATATCACCCACCATTTTAAAAAGAAAAGCCTTTTTCAACTAGTTAAATTATTTCTCAATATAAAATTGAGTTGAAAAAGCATAGGGAAATAAAAACGAAATTAATCATAGAAAATATTCCATCTATGTGAAACACCTAATAAAAAGTTGATATATTTCCTCTCGAAAGTATTTCACCTGGAAAATAAGGTGTCTCTCAAATAGAAATAGTAGAATCCAATCATATGACCAACCCATGTACTATACAACTAGCTTATTTTTTTCTATCAACCAAGGACTATCAATAATCCCCCCTGGTGATAACCGACAAAAATATAAATATAGATACCCTACACAAACTCATGTTATGAATACACAGTAGAGTAGTTGATATGACCATAAAATAATAATTTTCTTACCTCCACTAAATTTATGTCCCAAAAAATGATCCCACCTAAACTCTATGACTCTATCGACTCCCATTCTGCTCGAATGGAAGCAATGTAAGAGCTTTGTGTGATTGTGGAAATATAGAGGATGTTGTATCCTAAATTTGTGGATTTAATTCCATTTCCACACAATTTTTGGAATATTTTATTAAAAATATTCAATGGAATGGTATACTTAGAAAAATATATCATGAACATCATATCAGGATACTACCATTGGATGGGAATGCTTGGGAAACATGAGGTAATGAAACAATAATTTTTTTTGTAAACACTAGAGGGACCAACATTCATCTATTATAAAAACCTACCAAGAGTTTCCATCACTAACTAGGAAGATATATTATGAATGTTAATTTTCCAAGTTATCTCTACACTCAGGATAACCATGTTCCATTAAATCATTAATTGAAGATAATGTGAAAACATGATGGTCTCAAAATTCATCACTAGGAAAAAATGGTTGGATTTTTCCCTGAATATGAATCTTCCAAAGGAGAAAATATTAGATATTTTTCTGTAAAATCTTGGTGTTAAGTTATATAAATTTTTAATCCACTTAAAATTCATAGGTGAGTTTTGATTGTTCACACCCATTTCATAGTGACTAGCAGATATTATTCTATGTTCTGAGGACATGTCTCAGTCGATACCATCAAAACGTTGGTAAATACCAGTAATAATAGAGGAAAAACTACCACAATCCATATATATCCAATTACAGCAATAGTTCATAGGACTTCTCAGTATCATGAAATTCCTCTCACTGAAAAATAGTGGAAAAAATATCCTCAAAAGGTGGGAAAGAAGAAACAAGGTCACCCAAATTTTAAATAATTAAAGAATAAATTTCATTCATTCCCAAAATATATATTATATTTTATTAATTTTTGAAAGAAAAAACTACTCAAACAATTATAAGAATAAAAATATATTCAAATTAGTCTATATGATCACCCAGATTACTACCCCTTCCATCAGATTATGGGATACAACATTCAGGACTACTTCGTCATCAAGGATATACTCTATAATATAGTTGATTCTCATTAGGTGAAATTGTTTTTACCTCTAGAATATGTGACTTTATTATATTTTACCTCACTTGAAGAATAAAAAGAGTTGTAGAAATCATCACATAGGCATACAAATAAATTTGATGAATGGAAGACTAGAAAATAAGTCAATAGGGAACATTTCATTCTTAGGGAACCGAGGATATAGAAAATTGTGATCCCAATTCACCCTATGGTATCAGAGTTGACATCTTCATAATCTCATTCTTCCAGGTTCAATTTTAATCAATATTATTAGAAATATTCATTGGAATAAGTCCCATTTTGGTACCTAATATCGTTTAATTCTTCTAGAATGTCTTACCCTGATCAATGGAAGGATGATATCCATCCCACCAAAAATGGAATTTGGAACCTCACCATAAAATAGAATTCACATCATATAAGGTGTGGTGATTTTGATTGTTTAAAATCATTCAATTGATATATCCCTTCACTAATTATGAGGAAACATATGACTAGTTTTACCCACCAATAATCTAGGAGGGGTCATAGAGGCTGTACATGTCAAAAAATGTGAATTTTTTTTCATACTCCAAACTTCATGAATTATTTTTTCTGAATCCATATATATGGCTGAAACATGAAGGTAGGAACTCCAGGGCTTTAAATAGTACCATTGATATAAGAATAAATCATCCATGTATAATTTTTCTTTAGTTATACACGAGGGATGAAAATTGGGCATGCAGTTATCCAGTCAATGTCAATGTGTCGAAACTATAATTCAAACTATCCAATATATGAAATAATGTTACCCAATTTTAGCCAATGAATGAAGTCACTGACACAGTCCACTTTAGCACCAACACCTCAAGCCAAGGATCTACCTAACGGTATGAAGAATATGCCTTTGGTCCAAAATTATAACATCATGAATAATATTTCTATTATTTTGTCCAGGCTATAAATCCGAGATACCCATCACCTATCAATAAAACATAAGTAATCCCTAATCAATAATGTCTTAATACTGTAATAGTTTTTAGCTGAAATATTTATAGTAGACATGCATGAAGAGACTATCTTAGGTTAATTTAGTACAATAACTTTCATCATGTAATAAGAATGGGATGTTATAATACCTTGGTATATCAAACCATTATACATAGATGGAAGAATCGATGATAATTACACCCATAAATCTCTAATTAATATGGGTTTGTGATTAGTCTCATTCAAATATAAACTCTCAGGTGAATGGGTTACAACAAATCAAACTTTTCTCCCTTCGAATTGAAAATCAAGGAATAAGATAAGAGTTAATAAAGAGCCATCTGGAATTTCAAGAACATAGATTAATTTAGAGACCACATTTATGAATTTAATTTCACGATCATTATAAAACACAAAAATTTGGAAATCATTCTATGATTGTTTTGGTTTCATATACATGCATGTTTTCCTTGGTTATACCACAACATTATGAAGAACTCTATTAATGAAAATGTTAGAGTACTATTTAGAAATAATTCCCCCATTAATTCATGTGTATCTCAATATATAGGTTAATGGTTTTATAAATGTTATGGAATATAGGTGTTGGTAAAAAAATACATTATTGTTATTACTCTAATGGTTTTTTAAGTCACTTAAATCAATTTACAGAGTGAACTCAGCAAAGAATATATTTTTCACATCAATTGAATCGATGAGAAAAATCAAAATCTAGGTATTCATTGGGTCATGTGGGTTCCATTGGATAGTAAATCAAATCATAAAATCTTGTTCTTTTTATATTTTTCATAAGAGGAAGTCTCTATTAAGAAATATCATTTAAGGAAATGTTTATTTTGTTGTATTTCTTTATCATTCTGGGCCCCAAGGTCATTACTATAAAGTAGGTATACCCGGTCACTCGAAAATAAAGCCAATACTCTATAATTTTTTGGATATAAACCCAAATATAAGGATAAAGACACAAATTTTTGGCTCATTCACTCCTATTCTCATGGTGTCAGTTGTCTCAAATGATCCCGACCATTCTAAGAAAGGATATCAATCTAAGAAGAATAATAATTGTGGCCGCATATCATCTACTAGATCTCAAATAATCCCTCTATATTTTTCTTGTAAAAATAAAAATGTAAAAAAAGAAGAATAATATCCTATTGATTCTCCGATGGAATTTTTGGATAGTTTCTCAAATAAATACAATGAATAAAAAGATTAATTTGGGTATGTTGAAAGATGTGTGGACTACTTTGATTAGTTTTTTCATGAACCATTATGAATAAGATAAGTGCATCTATTTCTTAAACCAGCATCAAGACGTGTTATCTTGAAACTATACATAAATTATTGTATTGGATATTAATGTGGCCACACATTAGATGGGTTTTCAAGATAATAACTTTTTTATAAGTATGTAGTGAGGAGAATTCATTTGAACTATTATTCCAAATAAAAATACAAATTTGAAAATCTAATATAACAAAAAATTATTTAGGACGTTTAATAAAAAAAATTAGCTCACTAACATCATCCCCATTAAAAAATAACATGAATATTCAAGACCACATTGGCTTTAGGGTTATTAATCATTTCTACCCTAAGGATTACTTCCCTATCTTGATTATAAGACTATTTATTAATAAAATAGCTATATTTTAGGTCATTACTTTCTTGGGGAGATATTTAGGATATATACATATATGAATGGAATCTAGAGAACATGAATCAACTAAATTTATGGAATACTTGGGGGGTATTGATATTAAGTGATTCTCTTTGTCTTATAGAACATTGGTACAACATATCAACATATCTTGCATCATATCCCGAATAAACACATAGGGAAATCATTTGGTGATATATAGGTTATTTGGTGGTCATGTCTTAACAACAATATGATCATATAAACTTTGTTGACATTGTTTTCAATAAATTATGGTATTATTAGTTGAGGAGAAATACCATTAATTGTTCATTCAAGGTTATATCATTAATATTAATTGAATTCATGGTATGTTATCATGGAATTGAATTTAAACCAGAAAATAATGGGTTTTTACTCAATATACCACCTCCAAAAATCCTCAAGAAGTAAAGTGGAATCCATGGGTGTCTTGCCTATATCAAATTTTCTATAGTAATTAACACTAAATTTTATTACCATCATAAATATAAGGGATAAATGGGTTACCTACCAATGAGAAACATACCTTCTAATGGATTTTGATGATATCGAGAAATATAAATTACATCTGCGAGTCCTAATGCATCGTATGAAAGGGAAGATACTCATAATTTATAAGGGTAAAATGGAAAATCACTTATTTCCAATATTTTTAAAAATAATGATGCTTGTAATAAAAGTAGATTATATTTTATTACCTGGATAATGTAGGATACAAAGACTCAATACTCTGATATTGAATAGAAATTACTTATATTATTTTTTGTTGTGTAAGATCCCAACCATTATAAGAGTTGAATCTGACAAGATTTTAGGTACTTTTTTCCTTCTGTTGATTACTTTCATTTGGGTTTTACTTTTGGGTGTGTTTGGGTGAAAATTGAGAAAACAATTTAATAAATAGGGGTTGTTAAGGGTTGGTTCACGGTTAGGGAAAATAATGCGCCCAGGCCCAGCAAACCATAAAACCCTAAATAGAGGGAAATTTCATGGTTTTTGCATGGTTTTTTAAAAATTTATCCCTCTTATAGTAATCATCTGCCTATCAAAATAATAGTTGCATGGTTGGCACATGGTTATGGAAGACCGTGTGCCTCTTCCCAGCTAATCAGGTGCGGGAATTAAAGTCTCCAGAAAATTTGTATTAAAAATCCCTTAACCCCTGAAAGTAACCTATTTCAACCACCATTTATACCTAGGAGGTCTTTCATGATTTTGGAGCTCTAGGGATTAATTCCAAGACCACCTAACTTCTATTCATTATGAATCAAATCCTGGAATGAAGGTATTGTCCTATATTGATAAGTGAATCCTCTCTCAGTTTTTCTCTCATTCTTCCCCCATTCTTTCTGATTTCATTCATGGATGTGGTCCACTATTATAGATATATCTATATATAATTACGGATATATAGATATATTATTCTTGATCTATATCCTGATTTTCATTAATCTTGATGTAGGGTTTTGAGATTTGAATCTCACTCTACGTCATTGTGCCACTCAATTTTGGGGGCTTCTAAATGGTTGATATCCTTTGAAGAACTAAGGTAGGTGTTCTATTATTTAATTACCATAGTCTTGATAAAAAATGTGTGTACGTGATTATATAATTTCAAGGGTTGTTTAGAAAATTGAATTCCACAAATGTGTAAATTAATGTGTTCAATTAATGAATTGAGGATTTGAGGATTTGATGGAATAATAAAATTATTGAATTGGGGATATTTAATTGATTAACTAATTATAAAATTATAAAATTGTGAATTGATAATAATTATTTGGCGAATTTATAATTAGATGAAATATTTTAGTGGATTATTTAATTGTTGAATTAATTAATGGACATTTTGGCTATAAATTGTGTTAAGGGGATTAATTTTGACTAATCTTTATTGACATAACAATGTGAAAACATGTGACAATTAGATATATCTTATAAGAAGATATGATATATTATGTGTAAATTATTTTGAAATGGGGGTTTAGACATGACATTCTATTGAAATGATATATATGTATTCTTGAGAAATGGGGTGCTAGACATGACGTTCTATGCCCATTATGCATATGTCTATTTGAGAAATAGGGTACTAGACATGATGTTTTATTCTCATGATCATATTTACGATTGAGAAATGGGGGTCTAGACATGAAGTTTTATGTCCATTAGATATATATGGGATTGAGAAATGGGTTTTTTGATATGACGTTATATACCCATGATACATATGATTGATTGAGAAATGGGGTTCTAGACATGGTCTTCTAATCCCAAAGAATTGGCATTAGACGATAGTTCCATGTGTCCATAATAATGAATTGAATTGACATTGATAATGTAATATCATGTGTTATAATGAAATGAGAATTGAATATGTGATATGGTTCTGAATTGGTGAGGAAAAAATCTTGTATTGATGTATGGGTGTCATCAGGAAACTGGTGGTTTATGTGGTTAAATAAAGATTAATTGTTAATGTGATAACTGTTTACTTGTGCATTGTAATTATTTTATTTATACAACTATACAAGATATTTATTAACAAGATATTGTTTTATATATCATTGGTGATGTCCTAGTATATTGTACTCACACCCTACTCAGGTTCCTAATCGAAACTTGAGTATACTTTGTCTTTTCTAGACTTGTTGAAGGAAAAATCCCTAGTTTAGATAGATAATTTGGGGAAGGATTTTGGATGAGGGACTCTGACATGGTTCGAGGTCCACTTACTTGTTGTCAATTTCATTATTTTCAGATTTCAATTTAGACACTTGGACCACGCATTAGCAAGGCATGTTTTCTTCTTTAGTTGGATATTTTATTTCCTAATTTGATTATCATGAGATATTGGTATTGTTATGGTTAAATATGCTTCCAATGTTGATTATTTCTTTCTAATGGTGTATTATAATGATAAAGGGGGTATAGTATCCCCATGATTGACTTATCATACCCTCACTACTTTTCAATAGACTCTATCATATGGGGAGGCATTCTTAAGGTCATGTGGGGAACTGGATTGGGGCACTGGTGCATGGAATCCAGTCCAAGAAGTTACAAAGTGGTATCGATGCTTCAATTTTATTTTCTTATTATTTTGTTATAATTTTTAGGAAAGGTATATATGATAATAAGATGATTTGGTGCTTGGATATGAGCTCGTACCTGGGAGTTTGAAACCCATGTTAGGGGGGGAATATGAGTACTCAGGGGGGCTTATTATTGTTTTTTTGTACAGTTGAATATTATTTCACCTTGGGTGGAGCACTTGTTTTGTGATGTGGAATTTTTTTCTGAGGATTTATGAGAAATTAATTATGGCCAAGAATGGAATGGGAGTTGAGTATGCAGGAATCATTCTAGGAACTTAGTATTATTTTGTGTAATTTATCAATATAGGCATGCTTGGGAAAATAGGTTTTGGGTAAGTTGATGAACTTGAACTTTTTTCCATGCTTGTGAAATTAAAGTGAAATTTGTACCTAATGTGAAATTAATAATGGTAAAATGATGGGAAATGTGAATATATGGGTGTATAAATGAGAAAATTGACAATGAGGACATTTTTACCCTTATTAACTAGGACCTAAAGTGTATGAGAGTTAAGGGTAGTGATAACGCCTCAGTTTAGACATCATGTCGAGATTTGGGGAAAATATTAGTTGTGACTTGTTGTTGATTTCCTCCAATATAGATGTGATATAGTTGTGTTATGAGTCCCAGAACATGATTTTTCATTGTAGAAATTTTCCTCCATGTGAAACTTGTTTAGAGGACAACCAGATGACTTTTCTAGTTATGATCATATAGTAAAAGAACCTAAGGCACTGATTGTGTCAGGTAAATAATAAAGAGAGTAGTTCTGAGTGAAATTTTATCACATCCTAAAAATCAGGGAAATAGACCCATGGTGAGTTGAGAGGAGAATTTCAGCCCTGACTAGGGTGTTTTAGTTAAATAACCCTATAACTTTTACTAGAGTGGTTGGACCTAAAGTATTTGAGATCTAGATTGAGTCCATCTAAACTATACTTAACCACTTGGAGACTAATACTAAGAAAATAGTCAATTTTTATGCTTATAGGATATGGGGATCAATAAATATCTGTAAGGACATTCATGCATGAATTGAACAGACCAATAGTATGTTATGAAAGACTTTTTTGGAGAAGTTCACGGAGAAATTCTACTAGGATCTGATGAGATAGGAGAGAGTAGAAGATTTCATGTTGTTAACTCTGTGGATAATGTCTATGATGGACTATGTGGGATGACATAAATGCATTCATCACTTTTCTCTAGTTTTGGAAGGATATGAGATAATTACAGTGAGACACTATTAAGACAGACTTAAGTGATACATTAATTATAAACTCAACCTCTTTCGGTTAAATAAGTTTTTATAAGTGGTGGATAATGCTCTCATAGATGGGGGGAACCTATGAGAGGGTTTTTTAAGGATAGGAGGTTGTTTCTGGATTATCAGGGGTACATATTTTGACATAAGGATGCGTAGTTATGGAAACTTTATCCATAGAAATTGGAATAAGAGTGTCCATTCAAGGGTAACAGTTACTTAGGATCTTACCCAAGTTCTTTTCCACTAGTACAGTAATCCATGAAACATTCATAGAAATTTACCACAACCTCCAATTTAGTTTTATGCATGTGGTAATATGGTTTATCTACAATGGTTTTTTAGGAACCCGTGATAGACGGTTAGCAATAGAGGAGCTAGATTGGACCAGAGTGCAGGAAGGGGATCTTCTACTCCATATTAGTCTGGAAGCAAGAGTTCAACTAGATGAGGTTGTAGAGTCTATTACCATGGTAATTCTGGGAAAGAGAACCAATGTCAGTAGAGTGGTGAAACTCACAGGATTTATGTGAAATCATAAAGAAGAGGGGAAAAACAGTTTCATGTTGTGCATCTGAAACTTCTGGATAGTGAGGTGGTACATCGATAGTGATAGGTACTATTATTATACATTCTATATTAGCTAGTTCCATATTTGATATCGGTTCTGCTAATTTATTTATATCTATCAAACTTGTTAATTTTTAAGCCTGGTGGTGGAATTTATGAGCAGGGAAATGACTTTAGAAACATGGTTGGTCGTATGGCCTAGAGATAACTGTTTTTGCAAGGTATGTTCTATCAAGATCAGGGAGTAATATTTTCTTAGGAATCTCTATATTCTTGACATGTTAGGCTTTGACCTAGTTGGGGGTATAGACTAACAAGTTATATACCAAGACCACCTTCATTTTTACCATAAGAGAGTAACCATTACGTCTCCTAAGGGTGACCATTACATTAATTGTGGGGAGTATGATATCTAGGTAGGCTGAGCTGGTCCATTCACTCAACAATTGGAAGAGCTCACAACCAATGATTATAGTCATTTTTTGGATGATGGAGATGTGAAAGAAGATGTTGTTCCCCAACTTGTGAAATTTTTTAAGGATTTGTTTCTTAAAGACTTTATAAGACTTCCACCTGAGAGAGACGTGGAATTCACAATTGGTATCATGTCTGTTGTTAAGCCAGTATATATTCCACCATACATATTGGCACTGATATAGCTTCAAAATCTCAAGACCTAGCTGGAAGAGTTAGAGGATAAAAGGTTTATCCATTCGAGTACATCACCATGGGGATCAACCGTATTTTTAAAGAAATATGATGGGTGTTTTTTCTTATGTTTTGATTACATAAAGTTTAATAAGATTACTGTAAAGAAATGTTTTCATCTTCCATTTATCAATGATCTATTTGAACATCTGACGGTAGCTTCTGTATTCTTGAAGATCGACTTGAGAGCAGGGTATCATCGTTTGAGTGTTCTGAATTCAGATATAATGATAAATTTTAAAGAATCTAGAATATCCTATATGTGTTTTTTATAATCCATTTTTGGCTGAAAAACATTCCATTAATGTTTATGTCCTTGATGAATAGAATAATCCATCCGTGCTTGAATCAATTTTTTGTAGTGTTCATAGATGACATTTTGGTGTACTCTAAGACTCATTAAGATCATTCCCAACATCTATGTATAATCCTTAGTACACTAAGAGAACCAAAACTACATTTCAGTCTATCTAACTGTTTGTTTTTGGTTGACTAGGTACACATATGGGGACACATCATCTTGGAGGAAGGGGTGTCAATGGACCTATAGATGGTTTTGGAAGTGGATTCTTGGGAGTATTCTATGATTGTATTTTATATCCATATCTATATGGGGTTAAATGGATATTATTATAGATTCTTCCTGGACTTTTTTTGAATGGAAAAATCACTTTTAGGCTTGAAAAAATAGAGGATAAATTTTTATTAGTTAGAAACTTGTGATAAGTCTTTACAATAGATTAAGAAGTGATTGAATTCGGCATGAATCTAGAACCTACCTGATCCAGGTGAGGAATATACAGTGTATTTTTGTTCTTTTGGGGAGTAGTCTTAGAACTGTGTTGATGTAGGGAGATATTTTTTTGAAAAATGGGTCTTGGTAGCTAAGGAAACATGAATGGAACTATACTATGAATGGACTTTAGCTAGAAGCTTTGGTTTTTTTCTTTTAATTGTTGGTGGTATTACCTATTGGGTGATAATTTTACAGTGATCACCAATCGATAGAGATTAAGGTATATATTCTCCCAATGAAATTTCAATATTTGGTAGTAGATATTTCTTGAGTATATACATTCATTTTAATTTGTTCTAGTATATATTACCAAGAAGGGAAATAGGGTGGTTGACACTTTGTGAAGGAAAACACAGACATAGGGAGGTTATGAGTCTAGTGATGAGTGGAAGATGATGTCTTTACTGGTTGAGATGCATGTCATAGTTATGGAGAGTCCAGATCAGTTTATTTGTGTTTCAGTCTTAGTGGAGTCAAAAAATTTGAGACGGATCCAAGAAAGGTAGTATGTGGATATAGATATTTTGACCCCGAAGGAAATACTTAAAGGAATGGAGTCACATTTATATTGGAGCATAGATGAGGATGAGATCATATATGTCACAAATCAAGTTGTTGTTCATATGAGTATGCGAGAGGAGATGATTTAGTAATTTCATTCCTCAAAATGGGAGATACATCCAAGTGTGAACAAAATATATTGTGACCAACGTTGGTATTTTTGGTTTTCATTCATGATAAAATAGGTAGCAAGGTTAGTGACATGATTCTACACTTGTTAGCAGGTGAAGGATGGTCATTAATGACAATGATGATTTCTATATCCATTTACCATTCAAAAAAAGAAGTGGGAATATGTGACCATGGAATTTATGGTGGGTCTTCCAAATATTCCTAGGAAGAATGATGTTATATGGGTTATTTTGGATCAATTGATGAAATAATCACATTTATTTCCTATATATTAATCTTTATTAGTGGTGCAGTTGAGATCTTTTTATGTTTGGGAGATAGTCCAACATCATGGGGGTACCACAAGATATAGTTTTAGATCATGACTCGTGATTTACTTCACACTTCTGGTAGTTCTTGTAGAAGGATCTTGGTATATAGGTATTATTGAGTATGGATTTTCACCCACATACATATAGGCAGTTAAAGCGTAAAATATAGGTTCTTGAGGACATATTGCGAGTGTATGTTATTTACATTGGTGGGTATTGGGAGTAGAACATGGATTTAGTTTAGATTTCCTATAAAAATAGTTGTCATTAAACTATATATATGTAACTATACAAGGATCTTTATTGTAGGATATAAATATCACTATTGTACTAGATGAAGGCTATTGAGTCAGATTTTTTTGATCGAGTCTCATACAGAACTCTTCAAAGAAGGTTTAGTTGATTTGGAAACATTTTTATACGGGTTAGAGTAGGAATATGTTTTATGCTAAAATATGGAGATTACCCCTATAGTTTATAGTGTGTGATAATGTATTCCATCAGGTGTCGCCTATGTTGGGTCACCATATAATACAGAAGTAGTGAAATTTGATACCCATTTTCATTGGAAAATTTGAGGTTGTGGATAGAATCGAGCTGGGGGCATACCGATTATCTCTTCCATAGTTATATAATGCTAAGATTTATTTTTTCATTTGTCAAAACATTAGTGGTATCACCTCATTCAATATAATGTGATTGATGTGGATGATGTTGATCTTGAGATACATGTGTCCTTTGAGGAGAATCTGATAATTGTGTTGGATCGTACTGTAAAAGTGTTCTTAGGAAAGACCATGCCAATAGTTCATGTATTGTGGAAACTTGGGTGTGTTTAGGGGGAACATTGGAATGGTAATAAGATATTAGGGCTCATTGGCCTGATCTTTTTGGCTCGAAATCTTAGAGATTCTTTGGAGTGCAGCTCAAGGATCAGCTTTTATAAGGTGGTCAGATTGTAAGAACCCAAATTTAAATAGAATTGAATCAAACTAGATTTCATGTATTATTCTTACTTGCATTGATTACTTTTCATTCAAGTTTTACTTTTTGGTGTGTTTTGGTGAAGATTGAGAAAAAATTAATGAAAATGGGGATGCACACAGTTGGCGCATGGTTTGGGAAAAACATGCACCCTATCCCAAAAACTTTTTCCACATTGGATAGAGGGGAATTGGATGGTTGGCATATGGATTATTAAATTTTTATCCCTCTTAGAGTAACTCTTCACTCTAGAAAATAACAGGTTCATGGTTGGCGCATGGTTCGGGAAACCCATGTGCCTCTACCTAGCTAAATTTTCCCGGGAACTAAAGTCTCCTAAAAATTTGTTTCCAAATTACCCAAACCCCAAAACACACCTATTTCAACCCCTATTCTACCCTAGGACATATTTAATGATTTTGTAGCTTTCCGAATGATTTCCAATCCCTCCTGAGCTCTGTTATTTTTGAATCAATACTCGGATTCAAGGTCTACTCCTCTCATAGTATGTTAATCCTCTCTCTGTTCTTCTCCCATTCTTCCCCCATTATTTTATCTTTTTTTCAGTGATATAATCAAATTTTATGTAAATATATATATATATATATATATATATATAATTGGTGATATCTAGATCTATGATTCTAGATCTAGATCTATATTTGTAATATCATTATTTTTCATAATCTTGATATAGAGTTTTGATATTCTAATCTTGTTCTACGTCATTATGCCGCTCAATTTTGTGGATTTTCATTGGGCGATTATTCATTGAAAATTTGAGTTAGGTGGTATATTATTAAAATCCTATAGTCTAGATATCAAAAAAGTATATTTTATTTTATAATTTTTATGGTTTTTTAGAATTTGGAATTCTAAAATTGTTCTAATTAATGTGGTCAATTAATGAATTGAGGAATTGGGGATTTGATGGAATAATGAAATTGTGGAATTGAGGATAATTAATTGATGACTTAATTATCAAGGAAATAAATTTTGAATTGATAATAATTAATTTGTGAATTAATTTTTTATTGTTAAGATTTTGAGAGGATTAATTAATTTTTAAATTAATTAATGGACTTTCTAGAGGCTAATTGTGATAAGAGGACTAATGTTTATTAATATTGATTGATGTAAAAATGTGAAACATGTGATAATGAGATATAGATGATAATGTGATATATTATATTATGTGTAAATTATTGTGAAATGGGGTTCTAGAGATGATGTTCTACACCCATAATGCATATGTATGGTTGAGAAATAGAGTGCTAGACATGACATTTTGGGCCCATGATCCATATGTGTTCTAAGAAATGGGGTGCTAGAAATAAAATTTTATTTCTTTGGTACATATATATTATTCAGAAATGGGTTGCTAGACATGATTTTCTATATCCATGTGATATATATTTCATTGATAAAGTAGATGTTTGACATGACGTTCTCTGCCAATGATACATATGAATGATTGATAAATAGGGTATTAGACATGGTGTTCTAAACACAAAGCATTGGAATTAGACTATTGTCCCATGTGGCCATAATGGTGAATTTAATTAAAATTGATAACATAATACCATATTTTATAATGTAATGTTAATTGAATATGTGACATGGTTCTTACCCGGTGTGGGCCAAAGCAGGTATTGAGGTACGGGTGTCCTTGAAAACCCATTGGATTAATGGTTAAATAAAGATTAATTGATAATGTCATAACAATTTACTTATGATTTTTAATTATTTTCATTATAAAAATGTATACACTTTCTTTTGACTGTATATTATTTAAAATTCCATTTTTGGTGGCCTACCCAGTTTTACTCACACCTTAATTAGGATTCCTTTTGGGTACTCGAAAAGACTTTGTGTTTTCTAAACAGGTTAAGGGAAAATGCCCTAGATTATATGTTTGATTTAGGGATGGATCTTGGATGAGTGAACCAAATGTGGTTTAGGGAACGCTTGGGAGTCGTCAATGCATTTTTTATTGTTTTCATTTTAGACACTTGAGACGGACAATATCATGGAATTTTTTCTAATTTTGTTGGATATTGTATTTCCCAATTTGATTACAATGATATATTGGTATTGTGATGGTTATATAGGCTAATGATATTATTATTTTTATTTCCATAAGTTTATTGTTATTATAAAAGTTGGTAGATTCACCCCATGATTGAATTATCATACCATTACTTATAGTTAGTATCCTATGGAGTATGGGGAGGAGTGCTTTAGGTTATGTTCCAAATATGCTCGAGGAACTATTGTATGAAACCTAGGTTGGGATATTACATGCAGTGTAGTTGTTGAGATATTATTTGTAGGACCATGAGTTCAACTCATAATATCATGTTGACACACTCAAATTCATCACTAATAAAATAATTCTAACTAGGTATTGGGTATTGTGTGTGGTCATTCTATAGTATTTTGACATTTTGTTTGTCTATTGGAGTGTAATAAAGGTGAAATAATTAGTGGAATTACTCATAGAAGATCTTATCCTAAAGGATTCACTAATAAAACTGAAACAGTATGATGAAGTGATATTTTATATCCATGAAACCTATCATTAGTGGGGGTTGTACTCTAATGCCACCTCTAAGAGCCCAATAGGGAAAGGGATGGAAAACCCAAATCTCTACCAAGTTATTCTGGGGATTTTATTCATCTACCTAGCCAAAGTATATTTTTTAACTTTATGTTTTGATATGGATGTACCAATAATAAGGTATAATTTTGGGGCCTTATTACCATATTAGAGTTGTCCCTATAAATACCAGACACATTATTAAACATTAATGCTAATTTTGGGTTGTTAATCAAGAAAATATACAGCTGTTATTACATCAAGATGGAATAGATCATTCAATTTCATTATTATGTATGAGTTTTGATATTCAAATTCCCATCAAAACCAATATTTCCATGCATTAAATGTTCATAGAATACCCAAGAAGATGTATTAAACAATTCATCAAGGACATAAGAAGATATGAAATCATATGATTTGGTCACTAAAATTTCACAAGTTAGGGTGGTCCTTCCTTAATTAGCAGTGACATAAAACAAATAAATGAGGTAAAAAACACTTGATTTGGGTGTTTGTATACCCCCTCAAACTTAAGAAACATTTAGAAGATCTAGACCAATATTATACATTCATTCACATCATGCTTTATAGTATGGTATATCCCTTCATCGTCTATGACATAAAGGAAATCAATAAGGTTAACACCACCCTTGATCAAAGTGAAATTATATGCCCACCATCCAATCACATAGTTGGTTGGATGTAACCCATAACATTCCACATCTAAAATGGAATTCTTTAACTACATGTATCCATGAAGAAATATATTTTTTGGTGGTTAGTAAACATCTACCTCTAAAATGACATAAATTCCACAAAAAATTACACTACAAATTACGATTTAATAGAGTACTCAAAAGATTATATGAAATGGGAGAGTTATTTGTTATAATATTGGAATTCAGGTTTCAACCTACAGTGCTTAAAAATCAGAGGCCATGATATCTCATCAAATTATGGGGATTGGATATTTTGGACATTAGTGATACAAGACTTTATAAAGTTCTCCAAGAAGTGGTATGCTTTCTAGATATACTAAAATATCATCCAGTAACCTAAATTATTATTGTATGACACTAAATATTCATATTAGTTTTCCATTTGTTGAATGGATATAACAGGTATATATTCCCCATCTATATCTAGGTAGTTTAGTTATACACTTACTTTCATTGATTTCTACTAAAAAATGAGCAATGTCTATATCCCTCTTCAAATTTGAAATGAATAAAATCATTAATTTTATAAAGATGATATCATCACCAGAATTGGTGTCCTTTAGACAATATTGATGGAAGAAATCACCAATTTTTAAACTTCCAAGTAGATGTGGTTGTATCGCAAGTTTAATACTCAGTCAAACTATTCATCTCACTATCATGCAATGTACAATGGATAAACGAAGAATTCAACAAGAATATTTTGAATATGGGAGACCAATTACGAACTTTAGAAGTACATTTTTTTAAAATAGAATGTATATAATGTGTTATTCATGAATTATTCTCTCCATTATAGTATTGATACATCTATATTAACCATTTTTAAGATAATTTTAATATATTATTTGTCACATCAAAATATTATAGTAGTTTCTAACTATAATGAGACCATTGAGATACTATGATAGTGATCTTGAAATATATTTCATATATTCTTGATAAATCATCCTAATGGGACACAGGAGATATCTAACTATTAGTTCATTGGGTATAAAAATTAATAAGACTTCTTATAATGAAGATTTCTCTTCTTGGCCTTGAGTAGATAAGATCATGGGGACTGGACCACCAGTAGTAACACAACATATTTTGAGTGAATTTGATTTTTTATCAAGGAACATGTGTATTGGTCTCATAACATGATCTAATTATTAATTTATATTATTTGATCATTTACTTTGATTCAAGAAAAAAACTATTAAATTTATATTCATCGTGAGGAGGCTTGAATCAGATGTGTCATTGGTGGTATGACATTGATTTAATGACTAAGATAGGATTTGCTACTTTTGAAATAAAGAAATGTTGTGGGCCTAGTTGACAAGGATTATAGTACCTTTTTTAAAAATGAGTCTATGGTAGATGAAAGTAAGTCAATATATAAAGGTAAGAAAATAAATAAATGAAGAATGATTATAAAATGTGTGCATCCTTAATTATGGGATATTTCAAGAAAATGATATTATATTACATGATGTGTTTTCATAGGAGGTTTTTATTGCTAAAAATAATTATGCCATCATAAGTTCCATGATGTGTTTCTAGATACCACCATTGGTCTATGGTAATCACTCCCCACTATCAAGATAAAGTCCCAGATGGTCACACCCAATGAATATTTAAATGATTGAATAATTCATATGCATTGAAGTTTAGGACATGGTGGGACCTATGGTGCTAACGATGTAATGTTTGATTTTTAAATTATCTTAAAGAAATAAATAAATTTATTATTATTCTACTATTGAATAATAAGTGATGAAATGAATTAAATTTTTTTCAAAAGGTATATAATCAGTAAAAAAATTGGAATAAATATTTAATATTAAATAATCAAGGATCATTAAATATTTTTATGGGATAGTCAATTCTAGTTAATAACTTAGAACAAGGGGTTTTCAGCCGCACTTCGGTGGGGGAGGCATGCGCGTTTCAGCCTCATCTTCCTTCTTCCCTCTCCTATCTCCATTATCTCCATCATCTATCTTAGTTATTTTTATTTTTGTTATTGTTTTCCCATACCAGTCACTCTCTTTCAATTCCTTCGGTTAGTGATCATTGCTGAAGGGCTTATTATCTCTTCATATTCTCTTAACTTCTGGTCACCATGTTTCTGACCCCATTTTATTTTTTGCGCTGGTTTTATTAGGGAAGTTTAGGATGTGTGGGTCAAGTTTATGGTGGAATTTTAGCTCAGTTCTAGATTCTATGGTGGTTCTGGTGGTCTAGGTGAGGATGAGAATCTCTATTGGTTCTATTTCCTACTTCTAACAATGCTTTGGATTCATGTCCCCTCATGGCTCTCCCAGTTGGTCAGCCATGGTTGTTTCAAAGAAGCTTTCGAATCTTTTTCATGATAATTTGATGAAGTTACAACAGGAACATCCTTTGTTGGCTTTATTCTAGGATGTAGTGGTTCTTGTATGACAATTCACATTGTTGGTGGGGGTTTTCACCTGTTTTGGTCTACAGAAATGTAATCACTAGTTTAAATTCAGGTGATGGATGATTTTTGGTTTATTTCTCATTTCTTTGATTTATTTGAAACTATTCAAGAGGTTTCATGTCTATTTTGTTTCATTAATTTAATTCGTATGTTTGGAGAGATAAACCTTCAAGGTGATCTGAATTGGATCTTATTTAATCGTTTATTTGGTTGTTTATCATTTATTGGTGGTGGAGGGGTGTTTTGTTTCAGTCTCACTAGAGTTCAACTTACACCATTAAATACCATAATGATGTTATTCAGATGATTTCAAGTGGGGTTCAATGTTGGTGTTAGGAGGTTGTTTTGGATTTTAAATGTGAATGGGTGAGGTGATTTGAATTTTAAATTATTGAATTTTAAATCAGGGTTGATGTGGACCTTTTATCCATTTTATGTATCCAATCTTCAGGGCCTTTTTTGGTTCCCACGTTCCCCCTGAAAATTGGTTGATAAATAAAATTTATGTTCTAATTAATGACTCACAAATTTACCATTTAAAATTATTTTAATGTTATAAGTAATTGATAAATTATATATTATGTCTCTAACATGCTACACAGTTAATAACAGTTGAATATGGTTTTATTTGGATGATTTAATTTATTGAGGGAACAATGTTAAATTTTCATAAATTACACCTATTATATAAATTAAACTAATACAAGTCTTAATGGATTTTTCATCTATATTAACTCTATCTCATTCTAAAATCTCACTAATGTTATAGAGTGATAATGTATCATTTAGGTAACTATGATCTAATAATGGTTCCTCGGATTAATGTTTTGGTGGTCCCATGATTGTGTTAAAAAAATTGCTTCTATGTGTTAGAACCTATAGTACTAAAGTTAATGATTGATAATATTTTGGGTCATGAATAGAAAATATATACGGATTTTTCTTCAGTTCCTTCTTTTGATAATCATTGATGATGAATGAAATGAGTTTTAATTCAAAATCAAACAAGGTTTTATTTTTAATTTCATTTATAGTTTTTAATTTTTATTTTTCATGATAATTTATTCACATGGGACCCTGAGGTTGTGTATCAAGTGTAGTTATTCTGGGAAAGATATAATGAAATCAATCCTAGTGTGAAAACATTAGTTTTTTCATCAATGATTATATTGTGTACTTGATACTAAAAAGTGGTATCGAATAAATAGTGTCTCTAATTCAGCAAAATATGAATAATATTTTCATGAATTTAATAAAATTGGAATGTAACAGATCCAATTCCATTGATGGTGATTCTATTTGAGGTTGGATGGCTGATATACTCTCATCTAAATATCAATATATAGTTTATAGGCGTAATTTTTTATTAATAAAGATATATATATATATATATATAATAAATGTCTTCAGACACTAGTAGAAGAATTGTTTCAAGAGAATAAGAGCTTTGGCCACCTAGTCAGGGATCTGTTTCATTGGGTGTTGACATCTATGCATATAGGTGAACAAAAAAAATTATAACCTATTAACTTTATCAAAAGCTTACCATATTCCAGGAGAAAAATAAAATGGGGCTTATCCTAAATAAAGTGGACAATATTATTTTCATCATGATACCAAAAGTGGTAGGAAATCCTTTTATGAGTTGTTCTCTATGTAAGACAATTGTAAAAAACAATTGTTTATATATATATATATATAATGGAGGCATTAGTCGGATCACTCTTATTTTCCCCACATTCCCATGTGCGGTACACCCATCCTATTGAACTGGTAATCAGTCCAGGTTGACCCAACCCAAACCATGCATGTTTGACCATTAATAGACCTAGACGGTCCATTCTGGGACCAATATGGTCCCCAACCCCTCATAAGAGGCTTTTTAAGCAGGATAGTGCCCAAAAATTACAAAATTTATTCCAAATATTATTTTAAAATATATTCAATTTTATAAAATTATATTTGGGACCATGTGATTATATTTTATAAATTAAAATTTGTTTAAGTCATAATTAATTCCATCATGATAAATTAATTAATGATTTTATTTAATATAGAAAATTTATTATGTTTAGACTACTCATGAGTGAGATCATCCAATGTATTTCTAGTCCTTTTATTTATTGTAATATGTGTGTGGTCTGTAATCAATAAAATAAAAATCTTGGTATGCATATCGTCCATCGATTTTGTTATATGTATATGGGGACGTGTGTCTACGATTAATAGTATTTATATGTATCTAATATTAATTAAACACCATCACATGTGTGTCAGTATATATGTATAAATATTAGGATGAATAAATATATAAATTTTATTGTGATTTAGAGAAATACCAAATGGAGTTGAATGCATTTGATGAGGTGAGTGCTGCAACTCGAGTCAGATGCAACTTAGAGAGTAACCCATAGGGTCTTGGTTGATCCACAATTTTCTCAATGGATCAAATATAATAAAAAAATAATTATCATGTAATATTTTTTTATAATAAGAATGGTTTATTATTTTATGTTAGTGAAGCTAATACAAGATCAAATAAAATAATAAACATGCATCCATACAAAAATAATCATATGTGATGAATGATTTATATTAAACCATATCTATTTTGTCATTGTGATCTCGTATATAAATTGTGACAAATAAAAATTAATTTTCTTCACTGATAAAACTATAAATTCTCAAAAAAATAATACTAAGTGTTTAACACCTTCCATCAATTGAATTTCAAATAATCTGTATGTTTGAGGTGCTCGTTGGCCCTAGTTGAGGGTTCCACATTATAATATGGATTGTCTTTTAACGTGATGGGTCTAATTAAATATATTTGGTAGAAAATAAGTCTCCATAGAAATATTGTATAATATTTAGTGGAAACTATTAAGTAAATCAATTTTGTGCTTTGTAGGAGATTGGTATCCCCTCAACAAATCAAGGAACCACAAGTTAATATGGTTCAGTAGCCAAAACACTTCATTAAAACTCTACATGTAGTATTGTAACCATAGATTGGACTATTTTAATAGGTTTTCAGATCATTCCCCCTAGAATAATCAAGCTACTGAGTATTCTAAAATTAGTAGTTTAGGGATACTAGAATTTGTTAAAATTTTGGCATACATTTAATATTGATAAATCGATAATGTCTAATAATCACTAATTAAGATAAAAGTACTAATATAATAAAGTTTTATTTTTTGGAAAATAGAGATTAATATAAAATACAAACTATGATAATTTTATAACTCACGGTTTTCCCTAGAATCCAAAATTTCTTTAAGTGGTATAGTGATTTAGCCACTACACTACTACAATAAAATGTGTTCAATGTACTAGATTCCCCAATTCATGATCAGTCTCTCCACCTAGTGAGTGAAGTTAAAATGGATGCCTATAAGAGTTTCACGGAGGATTATTATTATGTTTTTTTGAATCATGTTATCAGTTATGACTATAGAGATAATGATTCAAAATATTGATATAGACTATTAAACAGTGACGAAACATCTCTTTGATCCATAAAATGGGATACTAAGCGGTTTAAGATAAATAATATTGTCACTACACTATATCAATTCAAACTAGAAGATATGTTCTTATCTAGTGACCATTCCATATAAATGATGGAGTATATTTATATGTTAGTTGTGTTTTGATTCCATTTTTTGTAATAAACTATCCATTAAACTAATATTATTATACTTACCACCCTGGCTCTACTTATTCATCAAGAATTATAGCAAGACCTATATGGAGAAGTATGTTCTGAATCTTTTGAATGTACTTCACGTAAAAGTTTTGTATTGGTGGGAACACAGTTCTTCTCCCATATAGTGAAAAAAATAAAATAAAAGGTTGATGATCCCATATCTAAATTAAAATAAAAATATTTTTTACTATATCCTTATAAGAAGTCAAATGTAAATATGGACAACATCCAACATGTCACCATTTTATTTTCATATAGAATAATAAGAAATTGGAAGGGGAAATAAAATTAATTAGAGATGAATCAATTAGGGGATTCAACTTCAGGTATATTAATAATTGTAAACTTTTAGTTACATTTCATGGTTATTAAATGAAATATTCCTTTTTAAATATCCAAGTAAGTGTAGAAATATTACATGCGGTAAGGTGATTTCACCAAGGGGATGAGAAAGAGTGATCCTAATGTAATCACTCAAAAGAACACATCTTCTGATTTTCTATTGGATTAATTTTTGCTAAACAATAAGTATGTATTTAGAGTTACCAAAACATTTATCTTATTGTTCTCATGGAACAATGATTAATTATTTGTTTTTTAATGAATTTTTTTATGCCAATTTATACCTTATACTTCCATATTTCATGAATAATGGATATCCAAATCAATAATAATTGATTAATATAAAATATGAGACTCATAGACTTTTGTGGAAAGATAATTAATTGTCAAGGATATACCTATTATGATTTTTAGAGTCTTTAGGGATAAAAACCTTAAGTACTATCAACACAGTCACTTTTTAACTTTTATAGAAAAAAACATACATAAATAATACTGAGAAAAAATTCTTCCATGGTTAATTGTTAGTGACCACATAAACTACTATAAAATTAATGTGTAGTTAAATTCATGTGCATACTAAGATTCCATTAATAAATTTAATTTAAATACCATGACCCAAACATCTTGGAGTTAGTACCTCATATTATTAAAATGGAATAGATGTAAGATTTAAATCCAGAAGGACCGGTCAGTGTATCTGTTTTAAAAAACAGATTACAGACATGAATCTAACAATATATTTTAAAATATAAAACAAAACATTGATAATCCTTTAATAACACCATTATTCTACTTTATTAACCATTCATATCAATCATGATAGAGTTCTTGGTGTCTTGGGGAAAAATGAAACATAAGAAAGTGATGATCTCAGATGCTCAGTAAGGGAATACATATAGTAGAATCTATCATAAATAATCATAAATGAGTATCTAATGGTAAATAACTAATACACATGTCATTTAAACATAATCATGAGAGTAATATGGAAATAATAGATGAAAACCATGTAATTACATATAAATAATCACATGAATATTTTATTAATTGAATAATCACATGGAAAATTAATAACCACTCGAATCATGAGGGAATGAAAAATGTGATACACCATAAATATATTGTCCAGGTTTCAGCCAAGTCATCATGCATAAACAGTTAAGGCCTCAGTCAAAACCCAAACTAGTTTGTCTCAGATTACCTACTGATGCATCGAGTGGTTGTAGTGGGCCTCACCCTTCACTTAAATTTCCAATTAATTCCACTTATATGAGGGTTGAATCTTAAAAAACATAAAAATTCATATTAAAAACTAGTATATGATA
The DNA here is from genome assembly GCA_963277665.1 of Viscum album. Classification (NCBI taxonomy): domain Eukaryota; kingdom Viridiplantae; phylum Streptophyta; class Magnoliopsida; order Santalales; family Viscaceae; genus Viscum; species Viscum album. The sequence continues at coordinate 896,004,900 of OY728143.1, read as the reverse complement.
TTTGAATACATTAACCATAAGCCAAGAATGGTATAAAAATAGCACGTCCACGGTCAAAATGATCTTAACCCATTCAATAAAAATATTTTATATGATATCATGAGAGAGAAACCTTAATTAATCATAATATTTTAAAAATGGTGTAAACAAAGATGAAAATTCTCCAATTAAATCCTTGAAATATTTTTGAGATAAATACCCTTTTCTAATTTGAAATAATTTATTTTATAGTTCATGAATTTATAAAATAAAAACATTTCATCGAATATAACCTTTAAACTTGTTAAGGAATATTCCAAACATTAAGGCCTCAAGAAAGTGGGAAATTCATTTCATGCTGTATAAGTTAAAAAACATTCCTTTTAGTTTTGTAAGAAAAATCATAAAGTACCCTGTTTTGAAAAATGAAAGGAATATTCAATTTAAAACAATTTGTAAAAAGTTAAAAATTTGGGGGGAATTAATTTAAAAGACATTTTAGAATAGTAATCACATTTCTAAAACACTGGCATGGAAGACAAATCTTCCCTAGTGGAAACATAAAAAAACAATCTCAATTAATGATGAGATTGTGAATTAAACCCATACCACATTGTAATCAGTTGAATAGCATAACACATAAAAAATGAAACATTAAATACCATGAATATAGAGATATTAATAATATTATAATAAAGTGTAATTATATACACCACAAAAAATAAATATACGGTGAATAAAGAATGTATCCCACGGAAATAAAAGTGAGAAGAATATCCATTACCTTAGGCATGATTTCCCCTATACGAGTCTTAATATAATTTATAGTTATTTTAAACATATTATTAACTTATACTAGAATCCTAATAATATTTATTATATCATATTTTATTCTCTTATAACATTTTATAAATCATTTATTAATAATTTTTTTTCTTTTCACGGTTTCAGGTGTTAACTGCCCTACTTTGTCATGCTTGTTTTGTCTTCAAAGACTCACTTGTATTAAATACGATATATATGTGAAATATAAATAATATTATTATTGTTTTAAATAAAATATTTAACCCTTAAATAAATTTTTATAAAAACTTTTTAATGGTGAACATAGATAATAAATCTCTTCACCTCATGGAGACGAGGAGTCGTACGTACGCACGAGCAACGATATCAATACATTAATTGAGAAAGGGTAGGGAATTTTATGGTACATTAATTACAAAGAATAAAAATTATATCATAATTACTATATATATCCATTATATTAATCATTATACACATCTATGTAATGAGTTCATGAAAAACAAATTACACCACAATGTGGAGACGATAAGTCATACGTATACTTGCATTGGATTTAATTTTTCATAGGATGGATAAATCATGGAATATGGTTGTCCCATAACCCTACAATAATATAATAACATACATGAAACAATATTTATTACTCTATAATGTAAAAAAAATTATAAGATGTATAATAATAAATGAACTTGGATGAGTTGGGAAAAACAATTACCTCTTCTTTGGAAAACATCCTTTAGATATCTTCTTATGGGATCTTGTGTTGGTATTTTTGGAAAACCTGGATATCAAGAACATGTATAGGCATTTTTAAGATAAATTATTAGGGTTTGGTTCCTATATAAGCCTCAATGTTGTGTGAATATGTGAGTTATGAGGTTTCCTTTTATAATTGAGGTGAGAGGCACTTTTGGAAACTCTAAAAATATTAAATTAATATGAATTAATTTTTGATTTCATGGGGATCCAATGTTAGTTATTTAGAATTTAAAATTATTCTGGGTCAAAAAAATATCAAATAATTATTTTAAAAAAAAATATATCACATTCAGACCCTTACCTTTTGGATTTCACCCTTATTTAAACCCTTTACCTCTAACCGTGAAAACAGTTATTTTTTCTCATAGAAGGTTAATATAGATTCTATAAAATAATAAAATAAACATAACTAGATGATTGATGATAGTTTCAACCATATCCTACTATTTTTTCCTAATTTTTTATGAATTTTAAATCATTTAATAAAATATTTTTTATTTTAAAATATCATTAATGACAAGTTAGATACTATTCATTAGTTTGACATTTAAAAAAATCAATAAAATAATATTTATTCAGAAAAAAACCTCTAAAATATCATTAACATGCCAAATTTCTCTATAAAATTCTTGTATGACATTATTTTTAGAAAATTATTATTTTTAAACATTTTTATTTTCATTTATTTGATGTATAAATGAAATACACAATTATTGGATCATTATTGTTTAAGCCATTAATATAATTACTTATTTATTAAAAATTAAAAATAAACAATCGAAATGAATAGAAAAATTTTATATTTCCAATGACTATTTATAGTCAAATATATTCTCTGGATAACTACATATTAAAATTTTAATACATATTAAATACATGAGTATGACATATTTGACTTGTCCGAAAATAAAATACTTTAAAAGGCATAAACTCATCCAAGTGGCTCTAAGAGGTCATAAATTCATACCCATTATAGTTTTTATGAAACATAACTCATATAAGAAAATTATTATAAGTTTTTGGGTAATTTTTAAATATTTATAATTTTATTTTTACCCTTAATTACCTGATTTACCATTAACTTTGGTGATAAAAATTAATAATGTTACTATTCATATTGACCAAAAATAAAAGTGAACTATTTAATAAATTTGTACATTATGATTCCAAATATTTAATGTATTTTTAAAATATTAAAGCACATAATTGGTACAAAAATTATTTTGAAATTAATCCTATTGATGGGGTGAGAAAACAGGTTATTAATGTGGAAACTCTCAATAGATTGAAATGTTTTATTATCCAAATTCAATGTGAAATTGATTCTAACTACCTCAATTAGATTAAATGATATATAATTTTTCTAATATACTTTAAAACAAATTAAAAATAAAATTTAACACTATACTTTTTTTATTTCAAAATTTTATTTTCAATTAAAATCCAGTATTTTTCACTATTCATCCAGACATGAAACTAATAAGAAAAATACCAAAAAATATGTCAAAGTAAAATTTAATATTACAATTTCAAAAATTATTTTTATTTTTTCAAATATAATTTATAAAAATGTTGAATTTTAGTTTCAATACAAGTTCTCAATTAATATGAGACAAAATTGTCTTTAGATAAAAATATAGATTTTTAAGTTTAACATTTTATTTATTCATATATTATTCCTATAACATATATTGGATAATTTTAAAAACATTTTAACAAATTTAAATTTTATCATGCTTTTAATATTATTAACTCGCTATAATTTAAGGTCTAGGTTATGATAATATTTCATTGTTCATTTAAACTTGGTTTTGCGTACAACGTAATATTTCTAAGAGATTGAATTTAAAAAATACATACCATAAAATCATGGGGTGATAAATTCCACCCACCTTCAATAAAATTTTTCCTTGTAATTTAAAATTTTAATTCAAAAATAAAATTTTAATACTTTAAAATTACTTTGTAGGAAACCCACATCAGAAAATTAAATCAATAAAACATCTTCTAAATAAGAGGGAAAATGGAAATATAAAGTTCATCAAAATATTAAGCTTTAAAAAATGAAATCTTCAGTATATATTTAAAACATGTACATAAAAGTGAAATATAACTATCATGTTTTTATGAAGAGTTATATAAAACATTTTTATTCGAATGTTAACCGTCAGAAAATAACGATTCTTGTAATCAGTTGAAATATACTTGTTTTATTAATAAAAAAATTAAATGGATATTGTTTTTATTCCAAAATCATTTTTCTATAGTGGAGTTATTCTTTTACTATCCTGGTCGGAACTTGGGAAAATAAAATTACTTTATTTTATTCCATTTCATAAGAATAATATTATCCTTTTGTTGTTCTTAGATCTATTTTCAAATCATTTTATACATGTGGGGATTGATATTCAAGATGAATTTTTATGCCTAAATCGCATTTAGTGAATCATATTGTACAAAAATATTTCCATCATCCTTAAAATGTTTAGTAAAACCAAAAATGTTAGAATATAGTGTCCAATAAATAATAATTTGACCTCAAAAAATAATATATACTGTAAAACATAATCCATTTTATCCTTAAGACTCATCCCAAATAAATCTATCCAAATTCCTAGTCCAAATGTTTATAAGGTCACTAAATATCCAAAATATAATTAAAATGATATTTTTTGAAGAAAAAATAAAGAAAACCTTTTTTTCACATACTAAATATATGAATACCTTGATCACTGTAAAACCTTAATGAAAAGATGAATGCATACAAATCCATAAATAATTATTGTAGTACAATACTTATACATCTCATTATTATAAAAACCAGATTATCATAACATAATTCTTGAATACAAAAACAAAATTTCATTAATAATCCCACTTCGACAATAGTACCAAAATAATCTTGACATTGATCCATTTTTTGAGCTATATTTCCTTGAATCTTGGGAAAATAATTTGTGTAGTGACTCATATACAAACAGTTGAAACATTTAATTTTTACATATTCTCTCTTTCCCTTAAAATCATGAGACTAGTGACCTTTCTCTCCAAACTTGTAATAAACTCTAATTTCCTTCAGGTAAATACTTGGGTGTTTCTTCCCACAATTATCACATGTGATAAAATCCTTCTTTTCCCTTTTCCCTTTATTCTTATCTTAATTCACCATTCTATTCTTCTCTTTCTATTACATGACTTCATAATACATAAGAAGTTATTTATTTGTCTAAATAGCACATGAGACTATATCTTAGTTTGATGATAATGTTTGTGAGACCAATTCCTTTCAGATGAATTTCTTTAATGCATCAATGAAACGATCAATATTACTCATTGGGTTATCTATGTATTCTATGGTATGACATGTTATCCATGTAAATTTAGATTAATATTTATCAATATTATCTTTCTCCTTTTATCTCATATTCAAGAATTATCACCCCATATCTGCTCTTAGTTCATGAGGGAAATATTTATCCATGAAAATTTCTTTAAATCCTTCCATTCAATGTTTTTTATCCCCCCTATTGTTTTGAATCAATGAAAAACATTTATTTGTATCTCCCATAAGCTTACAAATTTCCATGAAAACCTTCTCCCTTTCGTTACTTCATAATGAATTAAATATCTTCTCTAAGGAACATATCCATTACTCAGCTTCAAATTTATTTTTAGTCCAACTGAATGATAGAGGATTTTGTCTCATGAAGCGATCTAGAATTTTTCCTCTACATTATGGATTTGGATGCTCTATACATGAAAAGTTATTTTTCCATAACATTACATTGTTGTACGATTACAGTTATAAGTTATTTAGCACTAGTTTTATCTCTATCCCCAACATCAATATCTTGCATAAAAAGTAAATCTCTACAAGGATTACATGTTTTGATACGGTTTCCATTCCTTCCACTGGGCATGATTTCTAAAAAAATGTCATACACTATATTGGATCATAACATTATGAAAAAACATTTATAATATCAAAACTAGTGAATCAAATAACCAAAATTAAAAAATTTAGGTATAAATAATCTCTAAATCATATGCTATGTTTACATAGATACATTTCTAAATTCAGTCATAGTATTAAACTCACTAATATATGTTTCCATAAATATAGTTCCCAGGACTTATACTAAATTTTCAATGATACTAATAGTAATGACTTTATCCCCAATAGCCCAAATATGGTGCATCACTTTATTGTATTGGTATAGATACATGATTTAAAACCCAAAGGACTAATCAATATAGTATTTTTTTCAAACTAGATTACATACATGAATCTTAGATTACAATTAGAAATATAAAATACAATATTTATAATACTTTGAGAGCACCATTATTCTTCTTGATTAACCCTGTATATTAGTTATAATAAATTTATTAGAATCCAGGTAAAAAATAAAACATAAATAATGGGTTAGCTCATATGTTTAGTAAGGCTATACAGACAGTGGAAGATATCATAAATAAACCTAAATGATTATGGAAAGGTAAATAACTTAAACACATTCCATTTAAACATATTCACAAGCATAATATGGAAAGAATAAATGATAATAAAATAATTCCATATAAATAATCACATATATATTCGAATAATTAAATTATTACATGTAATATCAATAAAAATTCTTATAGTGAGGAAATGTATAATATGAGACATCATAAACATACATTCGAAGCATCATCCAAGACACCATACATAAACAGGTAAGGCCTCAACCAATACACAAACTAGTTTGTCTCATGTGATCTATCGATGCATTAAGGGTACATAGTAGGCCTTATACATCACTTACTAAGTCTAATTAATTCCTCACATGAAATTGGTTAGACATAAAAAAACATAAACATTCATATTAGAAAATATTATAATAAATGTGAGTACATTAACAATAAACTAAGAATGGTACCCAAATAGAATATCCACAGCTAATATGATCATAAACCATTCACTAAAATATGGTATATGATATCATAAGAGATAATAATCAATTACGAATGATATTTAACAAAGGGTTTTGACATAGATGAAAATACTCTAACAAAATAATTGAAATAATGTTTTAGAGAAATACCCTTTTAAATTTGAAATCCTTTATTTAAAAGGTCTTGAAATTTTACAGGGAAAAAAATTCATAGAAACCATCCTTGTAAATATGTAAAGGAAGAATAGAAACATTTAGGTGTCAATTTAGTGGGAAATTTCGTTCATGTCATATAATTTAAAAAATAATCCTTCTCCTTTTGTAAGAAAAGTCATAAACTGACTTATTTTGGAAAACTGTAGGAAGATTCCTCTTAAAACATTTTTTAAAAATTAAAAATGTGGTAAAAATGACATTAAAAATCCATTTGAGAATATTTAAAAAATATTAAATAATATTTGAAAATAATGAAATGGAGGTGAGATATTCCCCATTGGATTCTTAAACAGAAGCAATATCAATTAATTATAAGTTTGAGAATTAGAACCTTACAACTTTTTAATCAATTGAATAGTATGCCCCATAATATCAAATGAATCTGTAAATACTAGGAAGATAGGTATATTGGTGATATTATATTAATGGGGAGGTATATCCACCACACAAAGTAAATAATTGGTGAATAAAGCTTGTATCCCATATAAATAAAAGTGAGATGAAAATCCCTTGCCTTATGTATGATTTTCTTTATATATGTATGAAACTCCTATAGAGTGGTTTTAATAAAAATTAACTTATAAAATAGTCATAATAATAATTATTATATCATATATTACTATTTTATAACGTTTACAACTCATTTTTTAAATATATTTTATTCATTTGACTATTTTGGGTGTTAATATCCATGTTTTCTCATGCTGGTTTTCTCTTGAAAGTCACATTTCTATTAAATATGATACATATCCAATATATAATGAATAATATAAATGTCATAAATATCATATTTAGTAATTAAATTAATTTTCTAACCACTCTTTAATGTTGAACATATATAATGAATCACATCTCTTCGTGGAGACAGTAAGCCAAACATACAAATGAGCGAGGATATCATTCCCTTCATGGTAAAATGGTAAGTAATTTTATGTTCTATTACTAATAAATAATCAAAAATATATATACTTACTATATATATACATTATTTTCATCATCATAACCTTCCATGTAAAGTGGTGATGGAAACAATTACGTCTCTACGTAGAGACAGTTAGTCGTACATACGCACATGTGGTGCTTTCATTTTTTATAGGGTGGATAAATAATGGAATATGGTTGTACCATAACCATAATAACATCTATTAATATATATTAATCTTTATTTATTACATTATAATAGAAATACCACATGAAGAAGAAGTAGAAGAAGATAGAAACATGGATGAGTTCGTAAAAACAATTACATCTTCCTTCACATACTTCCTTTAGATCTATTCTTAAGGGTTCTAGGGTTGGACTTTTTGAAACACAATAATCTAAAAAACATGTATAAAAATGTTTTCAATAAAAATGGGTAGGTTATGTTTGACTTATAAGGTTAAATGTGGTGTGAAGATGTGATGGAGTAGGATCCATTTTATAATTGAGGGGAGGGAAACTTTTAGAAAATTCCAATATATAAAATTAGTATAAATTATTTTTCAATTGAAAATGGAAAAAAAATAATTTAGTAGTATGATAAGTTGAGTATGGATAAAAATACACTCAAAAATAATTTTTAGACAAGTGAACTTCGCAGTCTTACTCTAATCATTTTGCTTTAACACTTACTTAAACTCTTTAACTCTTACCGTGACAACATGAGTTTTTACTATTTAAAGCTTAATAAAGTTACTATAAAATGATAAACGAACCATAAATGGATCTATAATGATATTTTTAACCTATGAAAATAATTTGGCATAATTTTATATTTTTATTAATTTTATATCATTTAATAAAATATTATTTATTTTAAAACATCATTGATGACAATTTTGATAATATTCATTACATTGAAATTTACAAAATCAATAAAACACTATATCTTATAAACTAAAATTCTAAAATATCACTAACATTCCAAATATGTTAATAAAAAACCTGTATGAAATTAATTATCTCAAATTTCATTTATTTTAATATTTTTAATATCATTTATTTGTTGTTTCCATTAATTAAACAATTATTGTGTCATCATTATGTAAGCCTTTAAAGTATTTATTTATTTCATAAAAATAAATTATCAATATGAAAATAAAAAATATATATTTTAGATTACTATTTATAGTCTAATATATGTGATTAATGACTACATATTAAAAATTTAATACTTATTATAAACATGACTATCACATATTTGACTTTTCTTATTATAAAATACTATAAAATCCTTAACGTAATACTTGTTGCACGAAGAAGCTATAAAATTTATCCAAGGAGGATTTTATTAAAAAATAACATAAAATATAACTAGGATATTATTTTAGTAAATTTTAAAATATTTATAGTATTATTTTTATTCTTAATTACTTGATTTACCCTTAACCATGGTAATAAAAATTACTAAAGTTGCTATACATATTATCCAAAAATAAATTAGTACTATTAAAAAAATATTGAAATTAAGATTCCAAATATTGAATCAATTTTTTAAAATTTAACATATATAATTAGAAAGAATTAATTTTAAATTAACCATGTTAATGGGGAGAGAAAAAAGGTTGTTAAAGTAAAATATTTCAAATGATTGAAATGTATTTATATCCAAATTCAACGTGAAATTGATTAAAATTGAATAAATAAGATTAAATGATTTAAAATTGGTCCAATTATAATTTAAAAAAATCAAAATAATAATAATTTAACACTATAAATTATTTATAAAAAAGGATGTTTTGAATTAAAATCCATTATTTTTTATTATTCCTCAAAATAAGAAACATACACAAAGAATAACAAAAATTGGACCAAAGTAAATTTTTTATATTACTTGTTAAAAATTGATTTTTAATTTTTAAAACATAATTTATAAAATTTTCAAAATTAGGTTTTAAAATAAATGCACCATTAAAAATTGACAAAATTGTCTTTAGATTAAAATATATCTTTTTATGAATAGCATTGAATTTATTCATATATTATACCTATAAAATATATTAAACAGATTCAAGAACATTTAAATATATATAAATTTCATAATTGTGATAATAAAATCCATTTCCCACCAATTTAATGGATATGTAATAATAATATTTCATTGTTCATTTAAGATGGGTGTTGCGTGCAATTTAAGATTTCAAGGATATTGAATTTAAAAAAAAGGCATTCCATAAAATATTATTTGTTACATTTAAGTAATATAAAATTTAAAATATAAATATTCTTGGTTAGAATATATGTGACTCTTTAAGATAGTGAGTTAAAACATATATTGTCCAAGAAGTCATTGATAATGAAAATATTGAGTGGATTTATTCCTAAACTCATATTTCTTTATGCATATCAAAGAGTTGATGTAATTAATAGGAGGATCAATAATGAGTTTTATATGTCTATTAAGTCTTCCATTATCAATTTGATACATGCTTTAAATATATAAGTGTTAACCTAAAAACATATACAATCTTGAATGAAAATTCTAAATCATATGAGTTATAGAATGAAATAAATCCATTATTTGATAATTAATGGGTTAAGATGAAAATTGTTTATTAAGGATTAATAAATAGACAAACTTGCGTCCATAAAAACACAAATTTTTTCTCAAACAATCATTATTAATGATTCCGAGGATATTATATAAATTTATAAGATAAAATATATATAGTCAATAGAAAGACTATATTTCTATAAGAGGGTGCACATCTTTATTTAAGATAGTGGGAGAAAGACTGAATATGATGAAATCCAAGGCATGAGATGCATAGGTAGCTAGAATAAGAACAATCTCCATAAGGGTTCACATAGTATGAATATTAAAATATATATGTTTTTATGATCAAAAAGTCATATTGATATTTTAATCAATTAAATTAATAAATCTACATCCAACAAGGTTTTAGTAAATGGAAATACGATATCTATGAAAATATCATAAGAAATGAAAAATATAGTCCTTGTTCCAAAAATAAAGTATGCATTTTTTTAGATCCTTTAATCGATGCATAACTATTTTTGGGTATTGAATAGAAACTATAATTTAGTGTTACAGGCATTGTACTGATAAGGTTAAATTACTAAAATAAAGTTATCATGATTAAATCCATTAGAATTATTCTTTTTAGAAAAACATTTTATTTTCATTAGACTAGGAATTTTTTGTCAATAAAACCTTCATTGATGTAAACATTATGGATGATTTATATACAACACAACTAAGAAGTTTTGCTAACACCATATGATTTAAACATTTTATGTATGTTATACAGATACATTTATAGATTAATTAATAAATTAAAATCATAGAATAATCATTTGTAAAAAAGTAAATGTTCATATAAGAGGTTCATGGGAGATCCATTGGTTTTTAGGTAAAATATGATGGATAACATATGAAAAATATATGTTAAGACTAGGATGAAATAAAATATCCATATATTGGATTTCCATAGAAACCTTAGTTCTATAAAACAAGATAAAATGAGGTACATCTAGGAACTTATTGGACCAAGCCAAAGTATATATAGAAAACAATGTATTGAAAATTAAAATTTGGAATAATTCATGAAAAAATTATTTCCAATTCCACATGGAATAAATCTCCCTTATAAGATAGGTCTAAGAAACAAAGGGATACTAAATTATATGTATAATTCTATATGAATAAATCATGGTAATATCATATATTCTAGGTTATATTGTATATGATATAACCAACACATGAATTATATTAATATTTTTTTAGATTAATCTTGGAGAACAGTAATGTATGTGGTCAGTGATAACCATTAGTACTTTAGAACGTATAAGGTATATTAAAATTGTACATAGAGATAATGTAAATATTGTTCTTAATGTGACATAAAATTATTCTTCATATGGATTAATTGATATTATATAATAGTAAAGCTAAGTTAATGATAAATACTATCTCATTGATCCCAACAGTACCGACATATATAAATACTAAGTATGTTAGGGGTTCTGATATTACAAATGGAGTAAAAATATGTACTGATTTTTTCAAGTTATTGTAATCAAACCTAGAAATTAAATTATTACCATGATGTAAATTTTGATAAACTAACAAAAATAGTGCTTTATAAGAATTTATGGTTATGATCTACGAAACAAAAGTATATACATGGGGTTATTATCACTTGAGGGTTATTACTCAAGGTGGATAAGTGAAGAATGAAAAACTCCCCATGACAAAAATGTGGTATCACCAATGAATAAATCTATTACTTAGCAGAAACATGATATTATCATATGAGATCCAAGAAGAAATTTTTTAGAAATTCTGATCTAGTGATAGTGGGACTGTTTTGAAATCGGGATACCTAGACCCAAATTGAAAATTATTTTTCAATTTCCACATAATTTATATAATTATTTATCCATTATGTATTCTTATGATTATAGTTTTAATACTTATTTATCCACTACAAACATGGTAATTTCATTAGATTATTTTTTTCATCAAAATGTCATAGTATTTCCCAACAATAAATAGAACCTAGATATACTTTGACAATAATTATTATTATTATTATTATATTAAAGATACATCATCCTAATGGGACATAGATATTGTGTGTATTTTATGTTTTGGGAGTTCATTTTAATTGAATTTATTCTTATTATGTTTTCACTTGATGACCTAATGTATGGGAGATCATGATGTCAGACCTCCCAATAGGAACACTGCATGATTCATGTGTTATTAGTAGTTATAATTTGTGATCTTTTTATTGGTATCTTGACATGAGGGAATTATCAATGTTTACTATTTGATAATTTATGTTGATGGAAGAATAAAATTATGAAATTTTTGTTTGTGTTGAGGTATCTTGAGTTAGGTGTGTCATTAGTGGTACGACATTGATTGAATGGTCAATATAGTATTTTTTTCTTTTGAAAGGAAGAGATAGCTCATGCCAAGTTCAATAGGTTGTTGGTACCGTTATTAAATCCATATCCATTGTATATTAAGTTTTTTCAATCTACTAATGTTAGGAAATAATAATGCAAGGAAGGATGATAACATAAAGGGTGTGTTCTCCTTTATAAGATATCAAAAGACAAGAATATTATATTACATGTTTTGTGTTCATGGGAGGTTTTCCTGTCCTTTTATGACCCAACAAAGATTTATATTACACTTAACTAAGTCAGGAAATAACTTTGATTCTAATTTATTATAAGTTATGATCATAAACATTCACATGCATATCTATATAAAGAATATATTTACTATTTTTAATTTAAATAATACATTTAATATTCCTAAAGATAAAAAGGTAACATCCATCACATAATTTACTTATCCTTGTATTATTTTTCATAATTCCTAAATCAATTGAAAATTTTGAAATTAATATTTTGTCAATATGAGAAATATCACATATTCCATATATCTCTCCTTGAAAATTATCACAAAAATTTGATTTTCCACTTTTCTTTTTTAAAATATTATGAAATAATTTCTTATTTATACTCATATGAAGAGAACAACCATTATCCATATACCAAATATTAATGTTTATTTTTTTAGTATTTTTATTTTCAAAAAATAAAAAAGTTATGATTTTGGTACATAAACTTTCTTGGTTCCAACATTATCTGTAAATAGAAAATTAGGAATCCACATTTCACAACTATTTTTTTGAATAGATTTTAATTATTTAGGAAATTAAGACTTATGATATCTAAAGAATTATAATCCATTTAACGAAAAATTGTGTTTCCAATTTCAACCACATATACAATTAGTACAAAAGGTTTACCTTTTCGAGAAAAAACATTATTTTATAAATTTGGTTTTGGTTTTATAAAACCTATACCAAAAATACTTCTATGATGTCTAATTTATCTATAAATTTTGTCAAAATTTTCTTTTCTAGAATTAAATTATGATTGTTACTTTTTTAGACTCAAAATTTTAGAATTTAGTTTAACAGCTAAATCATTATTCTCATTTGTAGAATTAGAACTATATTTATTATATAATAATTTAGTATGATTAGTAACTTATAGGGAATGTTTTGAATTATTATAATTTTCTTTAGTAAGATATTCCATAGTGTATTCATATTTTTTTGAAATGTTATTATTTTTTCATTGAAAATAAAAAATCTAGAAACCTGTTAAAATCTAGTTAATGAATTTTTTTTTCACTGGATGACCTATATTCTTCTTATTCTAAAGAAGTAAAATCACTCTTATCACTAGAATAATTATATTTTCCATGTATTGGAAAAATTTTAAGGGATTCAAGAGATTCCTTTTCTATAAATCATTCGTTTTTCATTAGAATTACACTATACAGTACTATAACATTATAATTATTAGAACTTCCACAAAAAGTGTACTGTTGAATCGAATCCAAAACTTACACTCTCAGTTTTTATAGATTTAAAATTTTTCAGTCCTTTATTCTTATATAACATTTTAGATCTTATTAATTTATTTTCATTTATCTTACGTTTTTGATAATCTAGTCTGATATGACCACATTTCTTACACTCAAAACATATTGTAACACCCCAAGATTTTATGAGAAATAATTTTTTTAATTTATTTTATTTCTTGTGTTCTATGATACACCATGATTAGATTTTACTATACGCAACACCATATTAGCTTGTAGAATATGCAAAAACTATTCTTGTCTTGTGTTGTACGCAAGAGCGACCTTCCTCAATAGCGTGTGTCGTACACATTTCTGAGTTTCACTAAACAATGATATATTGTTATTATGAACTAGCAGTTGTGAATAGTATTAGCCACATTTTGAATTTTATAACAATACCATTCATCTTACACATATTCTAGAACATGGTATGAGAACAAAATAAATTTTTCAGGAAAAATAAATATTTTTCAAAAAATGCAGTTTTTCTGCTTTTTGATGGCACACCCACTTTAATTATACTTTTTGACATGTTTATAAGTTCAATTTGAAAAATTAAAATTCTTCCTTGGAATCAGGATATAACAATTTACTTTGGGTTAATTTTTGATATTTATATGATATGTTTTATTATTTTGATGAATAAGTAAAATATGCTAAATTTTAATTAAAAACATCTTTTTTCACCAAACAATTTATATGGTTGAAATATATTATTTAATGGTTTTAAAGTATAAATAGAATATATTTTTACCATTTAATATAAATTATGTCATTTTCATCAATTTTACATTGAATTCATATGTAAAAACATTTCAATCTTTTGTAATGTTTTACCTTTTAAAACCTGCTTTCTCAACAGTGGGATTAATTTTAAATTAAATTCTGAAAATTATGTGTTTTGAATTTGGGAAATTAGATTCCATATTTGGAATCAGTAGGTCTAAATTATTTTAATAGGATATTTTTTATTTTAAGTCATTATGAATAGTAACTGCGGTAAATTTTATTTATAGCAGTTAGAGGTAAATCACGTAATTTAGGGTAAATATAATATTATAAAATTACCCTAATAATTTTATTAATATAATTTGATGATTATATTTGGTCCTAAAATAAACTTGGGTCTAAATGGTATCTTTTGGAACCCACTGGAATGTGATTATGACCTTTAATTTATTTTCTTTAAAGAAAGTGAAATATGTCTCCCTTAAAATTTAATAATTAAAGTATTTTTAATATAAGGTTATACATAATAAAAAGTAGATTATAAATAGTCATTTAAAATATAAATTTTTTTTCTTCATCATGGAAATTTATTTGTGATTTATAAGAAATACATAATTACCTTAATGTCTTATACATTAATAATGAAATGATTATTTATTTAGTGAAAAAATCAATAATATAGTTTTTATTAAAATATTAATACCCATCAAAAGGACCAAACACATTACCAAATCTTATTGGTTGATTATATCTATATCCTAAGAATCCATGGTTCATCTTTTGGAACATTTGGAGGCTTATAAAACAGATTAAGACATTTATATTAGTTTATTTTAAATGATGTCAAAGTGGCCACCTTCATAATTTAATAAACATATCATTTTAAATGTTGGGTGTTTTACAAGTTAAATTAAACTAAAAGTATTCTTACGAAATTAATTAGATTTATCTTCATCATATTATTTTATTTTTAATTTTTATAAAACAAATATATATATTAAATAATTATACAAAAATGTTGTATTAATTATTTTATTAAGAGGAATATCAAATAAATGGTTTTATAAATATTAAAATAAATAATATATGAACTAATTAATGTTATCCACTAATTTTATAGATAAATATGACATGTCAAGAAATTTATTAAATATTTTGGTTAGAACATATCTTTTGTGTGTATTTTATTTAAATTGAAATAAATGAATAGTGTCAAAATTGACACTATTGATATTTTATAAAAATAACATATTATTAAGTTGTTTAAATATCAAAAAAAATATCTAAAAATTATAAAATGAACTTTATATGGTCTAAAATGTCATAAAGTATCCAATTATTGACAATTTACAACACATATGTAAGTATTTATAACCATTTAAAATTTTGAATATTATTACCACAAATAAAATTAAATAGATTAAATAAGGATAAATCCAATTAATAAGGTTTAAAATAAATTCACAAAATGTCTAAATATTATTGGATGATGATATTACAAACCTATATCATCTAATATTCTAATTTGAGTCATTTTGGAGGTTTTTTTGTTGGGTTTGAGTTTATTATAAATTAATATTTTTGAGGTTTCCAAAAGTGCCCCTCTCCTCTCCTATAAATGGGCACCTTCTCCATCTTCTATTCACTCAATTTTAAGCCTTAAATCATTGCCAACACTGGGTAATTATTCTTCTCAACCTCTCTAGTTATATTATAGAGGTTGTGGTCTTCTCAAAAGGCCAACTCTAGTGTCGTAAGAGGATGTTTAAAAGAGGCATGTCGAGGAAGAGGTAATCTCTTCTACCGATTCTTTCAAGTTTCTTTCTTCTTCTACATCCTCTACTTTAGTTTTTTCATTATAAAGTATTAAAATCAGTATCACTAATATAATGATATGTTATTATAAATATTAAACAACCATATTTCACCTTATATCCATCCTACAAAAAATGAAATCACCGTGCGTGCGTACGTACGACTTACCCTCTCCACGCTGTGGTTTAATATGTCTTTCCACCAACACCATACTTGGATGGGTATAATGGTGTAAATAATAACTATATATGATTATTATAACATCATACATGTTCTGATATATTATATCATTCACTCAAATTCCATTCAATAATTCTGGGAAAGATATCATTGCTCATGTATACGTACAGATTACTGTCTCCACGACGTGATGAGATTAATTCTCTGTGTTAACCATTGAAGAATGATTATAAATTATATATAATAAATAATCATGAAATATATGACATAATAATGATTCTGGATTTATTTATATGTTATTTACTTACATCCATTCAATTTAATAAGGAAAAGAACATAGTGTTCCTGCGTATGTACGGCCTACTGTCTCCATGAACGGTGTATTTCATTCCATTTATCGATCTATTATATATATTATATATTATAAATATATATTATATATAAATATATTTTTTTACATTTTGGAAGTATGTAATCATTATATATGTAATCATATGAATAATTAGAAGTCAAAACATGTATGACAAATGAAACGATTTTACCCAAAAAACTGCTTTAACATGGAATTGACAAATAAACGGGTAATATAAAGTCATAAGTTAATCATATATGATATCATAAATATTATTATGGTTTTTTTACAAGTTAATAATATTTTTAAACCCACTATATTGGATTCTCAGACACATACAGATGAAATTGGACATAAGTTAAGGGATAATTATTCCAATCTCGTTCTTATCTGGGATTGTTTATTCGTAAGTATTTATTGGGGTTATGTTCATCATCCATGCCCATGTTATCTCAAAATGTTTTCATAAAATGATTACATTTATTACATGTATTTTTAAAGTAATTTTCACCCTTTTTTGACTTTTACCACACGGTATGGAAGGAATCTTTCTTTTTTTTTACCATTTGAGGAAATTTTTGACTTTTCGGGCAAATGTATGAGGAGAATGTTTTTTTACTTATACGGCATGAACAGATTTTTACGGTTTCATAATGCATTATTTTCATGAAGCTTGATCCAAAATATTTCATTATTATTTTCAACAGAATCATTTTCATTTAAAATTATATGGAATTTTGAGAAAAGAAAATGATTTTAAAGATGAAAGGATATTTTCCTCAAGAATTCATTTCAAGTGTTTTATCAAAAATACATTCCATCTAAGATGACATTATTTAATATGTGTTTGTTTCAAGTATAATGTATATATTATTTACATGGTTTGATTTTTCTTTTGATAAAATGATATCCATTTTTTTATATGGATTATTTTATAATGGGATGATGTTTATGAAACCAATTTTATTCGTTGGGTTATGATGAATGATTTATGTTTAATTTGTGGAACATGAAAGAATGATTTAATTATGATATGGTCAGGACCTATATCTCTCTCCAATGCACTGGGTAAAGATTTATATATTATGATATTGACATGGATAGAACATAAAGTTAATTTGGTTCAGTAATATAGGGACGGAATGACAAGTAAACCCGGTTCAGTAATGGACTTTGTCCACTATGATGGTCTTGACAGCAATTCCTTGGATACTATGGAAATCATATCATGTGCTATATGGTTTTCCACAATTACATGTTTTAATCCCATGCTATTTTATCATGATCAATGCTCCTTTGTGATCAATGCCTTATGTACTACCAATATTAATGTCATTACTCATGTTTTATGTTCATGTTTTTACGTTCAAATGTTTATGGATTATTTTATGTTCTCCATGTTTACCCTAACTGAGAATTTGAGCTCACCCTTTTTATGTTCTATTTTCCCCATGATATAACGAAATGTTTTTGGTAAAATAACAAAAGGTAAAAATCTTTATGAGAGATGTTGAAGATCTTTCACCATGATTAGAAGATTATGTTCCAAGTTTCCAAAGACACTAAACTAATACGGTCTTTGGGAGTCTATTTTTTTCATGTATTAAGTATTCTGAAAAAGTAATGTAATGTCTATGTATGTCAAGATTTGGGTCTCTATAGTTGGTTTCAGATCAAAGGATGTAGGAATGAATCTGATCCTTGGGAACTCTCACGTGTGAGCATTGGTCGAAGCATGGATCTCCACACAAGGGCTTAATGAGGAAATGGCTGCTACTGGGAATGGTGGTGTGTCCCGCCCAGGGGGTGTAGCCACCCATGGAGTTCTCTGATAGAAATCAATTCTAGTCCACTAGAAATAATTCTAGACTACTACATTTGGAATCAGAGTGAAGGTTTAGTTAAACTTTGGAAACTAGGATGCCAAAACATTAGTGATATCCCTAGAGATATTTCAAGGTATGTCTTGGGATGTCCCTAAGGTTTAGTATAACAATAGGTTACAATCCTATAATTATGGTGACGATCATGAATAACCTTGGGTTAACCTAAGGTGTCATGGATTAAAGAATGTGTGATATGTTAGATATCACATAAGTGACTTTTTATGATTATGTGGTTCCTCGTTATTTTAAATCATTCTTACACTATGGTTTATGGTTTTACTTAATGGAGGGATCCAGAAGGAACTCGGTTAACATTGAATCCGATGGAAGAATTGGTGACTATGATCAGAGAAATTATGTAATGCCTAGAGAGAAAGATATTGTGATAATTTTGAATCGGTCATCACAATATATGATTAATAAGGTGAAATTTAGTGGTATTCCTAAGTCATCAAATAAGAGGAAGATGTACTTTTATGCATGTTCTCATGGATAGGAACATAGAGGAAAGAAGATGAAACTTTCTACATATAAAAAAGAAGTGAAAAAGAACCTTGAGGAGTACCTCAAATGGGGGGAAGATGTGATCTGTGTGGGGAAAAGGGTCATAGAATGACAGACTGTTATGGAGTTCAATGTCTTGTCTGTGGAGAACATGGGCATTACCCAACTCAATGCCCTGACCTAAGAGGTTACTTCTAAATCTAAGAAGGAACTTTTCCATGCCAATCATTGAAGAGGATGGATTGAAGGGCTTATGTATTGGAATTCAAGAATAATATTGTTGAGGTACTTTTATGGTATATTGAAATATCTATGTATTGGTCCCTTATGGTTTTCCATAAGAATATGGTACCGGTAACCATTAAAAGTGATTGAAATATTTTTTGAAAGTAGATTATATTCACATAATGAAGGGATAAGGAGAAAATAATAGGTTTGATAGTATTAAAGATCTCATTACTGGTATAAGGACAAAGTGGAATCATGGTTTGAGTATATATAAATTTTGGGATTTTGGAATGTGGAAGGATTTATCTTTTGACAGCATTCATGTTTCACTAAGGTTATATGGTAATTCATGTTTAAAGAGAATATATGATTAATGTATTCAAATGTTTGGAATATGACCAAGAAGATATATCTTATGATATATTGGGAATAAATGATTGTATTCACATGCTTGGTAGATGACCTCTCTAGTAATCTTTTTCTTTATACTATGAGATTGGACAGAATTATTTTGGATATGCCTAAAGATTGGAATGGATTATGTTAGACATCTGATAGTATTGTTTAAGGATATAACTTATTGATATTATTTATGAAATGTTATAATAATATAGTTTTAGAAAAAGGAAATCTTGTAGGATGGGCGACAACCTTTTGCGTCAGACAAGGCTGCGGGAATTGAACCCACAACCGAAGTGCGACATGCCTTTATCGTCTACCACTGGCCAACAAGAAGTCCCTAGTTTTTAGAAATTAGATTTATTTTATTAAGTTGTATGATATATAATGTATAAGCCCATTTTTGAAACCATAGACGATTAACATCACCATAGATGGACTTATGTATATTTAATACCTTGTGCTAACCTTTTTTTGTGATAAAGACAGATAGAATGACCTATCATTCTATCGCATGATCTGCTAATACTTCAAGAATGAAAAATTATACATAATTATTTTAAATAAGAGATGAAGAGGAAATTGTTCATGGAATGACCAATGATGATTTTACACTGAAATCAAGTAAGTATTTATCCTTTTGAAAAAAATCATCAACTTTAGGGAAATGATATTGAAAACCAAAAATGATGCCCTAGTACCCTCATATCTGATGAATTAGATGGTACCTTAGATCATCACAAATCTATGGCTTTGTGATTATTGGCTTTCTCATAGCCATGTTCTCTACCACTCTTCATCAGAACATGATGGTTAGATTTCTCTTCCATATCCATATTTTCACATATATTCTCTTATGTGGAATCCTAGTGTTGAGTTACTTTGGGTGACCCTTATGTTTCTAACGTTCCTTTTTAAAATTAATTTTTAGTATTTCTTTTCACGATGTGGGTTTATATGAAGGAAACTTTCAAGTAGTAAACGATTTATAACCCTGACAAATTTTGAGGTTGAAATTCATTTTAAGGGGGCTAGAATGTGACACCTCGAGAGTTTATGAGAAATATTTTTTTTAATTTCATTGATGTCTTGTGTTTAATTCTACACCAAGATTATATTTTTCTACATGCAACACCATGTTATCTTTTAGTATATTCAAACACTATTCTTGGCTTGTGTTTCATGCAAGAGAGGCCATCTTCAATAGCGTGTGTTGTACGCAATACTGAGTTTCACTAAACAACAATATATTGTTATTATGAACTAGCCATTATGAATAGTATTAACCACATTTTTAATTTTGTAACAATATCATTCATCTTAAACATATTCTAGAACATGGTATGAGAACAAAATAAATTTTTTGGGTAAAATAATTATTTGTAAAAAAATATAGTTTTGCCGCCTTTTGATGGCGCAACCACTTTAAAACTAGTTTTTGACATGTTTATAACTTCAATTTAAAAAATTAAACTTGTTCCTTTGAATCAGGATATAAAATTTTACTTTGGTTAAATTATTGATATTTTTCTGATAAGTTTCTTATTTTGATGAATATAAAAATATGCTAAATTTTAATTAAAAAACAAATTTTTTCATCAAAATAGTTTATATAGTTAAAATAGATTATTGAATGGTTTTAAAGTTTAAATAAAATATATTTTTATCATTTAATATATTTTATTTCATTAGCATTAATTTTTCATTGAATTAATTGTTAAAAACATTTCAATCATTTGCAATGTTTTATCTTTTATAACCCGTTTTCTCAACAGTAGGATTAATTTTAAATTAAATACTTCAAATTATGTGTTTTGAATTTGGAAAATTGGATTACATATTTTTAATCGGTAGGTCTAAATTATGTTAATAGGATAATTTTTTTAAGGCATTTTTAAATGTAACTATGGTAAATTTATTTACAATAGTTAAATGTAAATCTGGTAATTAAGGGTAAAAATAATATTATAAAATTACCATAACATTTGTATTAATAAAATTGGATGATTATATTTCTCCCTAAAATATAATTGGGTGGAAATTGTATCTTTTGTAACCCACTGGGATGTGATTACAACCTATAATTTATTTTATTTAAAAAAGTGAAATTTGTTTCCCTCAAACATTAATAATTAAAGTATTTTTAATATAAGGTTATACATAATATAAATTGGATTATAAATACTCAATTAAAATATAAATTTTTTATTAATAATGTTACTTTATTTTTGATTTTTAAGAAATATATAATTACCTTAATATCTTATACATTAATGGTGGAGAAATTATTGATTTATTTAAAAAATTAATAATATAGTTTTTATTAAAATAATAATACCCCTCAAAAGGACCATAAAATTGACCAAACCTTAATTTTTGAGAATATATATCCCATAAGTATCCAAGGGTAGACTTGGGGACTATTTAGAGCCTTATAAAATATATTATGAAATTTATATTAATTTATTTTAAATGATGTCAAAGTTGTCACCTTCATAATTTAATAAACATATCATTTTAAAAGTCGGCTGTTTTAGAAGATAAATTCGAATAAAAGTATTCTTATGAAGGATATTAGATTTATCTTCATCATAGTATTTTATTTTTAATTTTTATGAAACAAATAAGTATATTAAATAATTATACAAAAATATTGTAGTAATTAATTTTTTAAGAGAAATATCAAATAAATGGTTTAAAAAATATTAAAATAAATATTATATGAACTAATTAATGTGATCCACAAATTTTATAGATAAATATGAAATTTTAGGAATTTATTTAATATTTTTTTTCGAACATATCTTCTATGTGGATTTTATATAAATTCAAAAAAATGAATAGTGTAAAAATTGACACTATTGATATTTTATAAAAATAAAAAATTATTTAATTTGTTTAAAAATCACAAAATATATTTAAAAATTATAAAGTTAAATTTATTTGGTCTCAAATGTCATAAATTATCCAATTATGGAAAATTCACAACACATGAGTAAGTCATTATAACCATTTAAAATTTTTAATATTATTACCACAAATAAAATTAAATAGATTAAATAAGGATAAATCCAATTCATAAGGTTTAAAATAAATTCAAAACATGTCTAAATTTTATTTTCTGATGATATTACAAACCAATCTCATCTAATATTCTAATTTGAGTCATTTTGGAGGTTTTTGTGTGGGGTTTGAGTTTATTATAAATTAATATTTTTGAGGTTTGAAAGAGTGCCCCTGTCCTCTCCTATAACTAGGTAGCTCCTCCATCTTCTATTCACTCCATTTTAATCCTTAAATCTCTGCAAACCCCTGCCAATTCCACTTCTAAACCTCTCTAGTTATATTATAGAGGTTATGGTCTTCTCAAAAGACCAACTCTAGTGTCGTAAGAGGATGTTTAAAAGAGGAATGTCGAGTAAGAGGTAATCTCTTCTACCGATTCTTTCAAGGTTATTTCTTCTTCTACTTCCTATTATTTATTTGTTTCATTATAAAGTAATAACATAAATATCACTAATATACTGATATGTTATCATAAATATTAAACAATCCTATTTCACCTAATATCCATTCTATGAAAAACGAAATCACCGCGCGTGCGTACGTACGTCTTACCATCTCCACGCCTTGGGGTAATATGATTTTCCACCACCACCATACTTGGATGGTTATAATGGTGGAAATAATTACTATATATGATTATTATAACATCATAAAGATTCTGATATATTATATCATCCACTCTAATTCCATTTAATAATAATGGAAACGATACCATCGCTCGTGCGTATATATGGATAACCGTCTCCCCAACGCGATGAGATTCATTCTCCATGTTAACCGTAAAAGAATGATTATAAGTAATATATAATAAATAATATTGAAATATATGACAAAATAATGGTACTGGATTTATTTTATATGTTATTTAATAACTTCCATTCAATTTAATAAGGAAACGAAAACAGTGTTCATGCGTACGTACGGCCTACCGTCTCCGTAAACAGTGTATTTCATTCCATTTATCGATCAACTATATATATTATATATTCTGAATATATATTATATATAAATCGTGTTTTACATTTTGGATGTAAGTATTCATTATCTAAGTAATCATATGAATAATTAGAAGTCAAAACACGTACGACAAACGAATTGATTTTACCCAAAAAAACTACTTTAACACGGAATTGACAAATGAATGGGTAATATAAAGTCATAAGTGAATCATATATGATATCATAAATATTATTATGGTTCTGTTAGAAGTTAATAATATTTTTATACCCACTATACAGGAGTCCCAGACACTAATGAAAGAAATCAGACATAAGGTAAGGGGTAATTATTTCAATCTCGTTCTTATCCGGGATTGTTTATATGTAAGTATTTACTGGGGTTATGTTTATCATCCATGTCGATGTTTTCTAAAAACGTTTTCGTAAAATGTTTACTATTATTAAATGTACGTTTATGTTCATTTTTACCCTTTTTTGAATTTGACCACATGGTATGGAAGGAATCTCTCCTTTTTTTACCATACGAGGTACTTTTTGACTTTTCCATCAAAATTACGAGGAGAATGTTTTTTTACTTATACTGCATGAACGAATTTTTATAGTTTCATAACACCTTATTTCCATGAAGCTTCCTCTTCAATATTTCATAATTATTTCCAACAAAATACTTTCATTTTAAAATTGCATGGAATATTGTGAAAAGAAAATGATTTTTAAGAAGAAATGATATTTTCCTAAAGAATTCATTTCAAGTGTTTTATCAAAAATATTCTCCATCTAAGATGACATTATTTAATATTTCTATGTTTCAAGAATAATATATCTATAATTTACATGGTTTAATTTTTATTATAATGAAATAATATAAAATTGTTTTATATGGATTATGTTATGATGGGATGATTTTTATGAAACCCATTTTATTCATTGGGTTATGATGAATGGTTTATGTTTAATTTGTGTCACATAAAAGAATTATTTCATTATGAGATGGGTGGGACTGATATCTCCCTTAAATTCATTGGGTAATGATTTATATCTCATGAGATAAACATGGCTAGAACAGAAATTAAATCTGATTTAGTAATACAGGGATGGAACGACAAGTAAACCCGGTTCAGTAATGGACTTTGTCCACTATGATGGTATTGGCAGTAATGCCTTGGCTACTATGGAAATCATATCATGTTCTTAATGGTTTTACACACTTACATATTTAATTCCCATTAAATATTATCATGATTAATGTTTCGTTTGTGATCAATACCTTATGTACTGCCAATATTTATGTCATTACTCATGTTTAATGTTCATGTTTTTACGTTCAAATGTTTACGGATTGTTTTAGTTTATCCATGTTTACCCTTAATATGCATTTGAGCTCACCCTTGTTATGTTTTCCTTTCCACAAGACATAAAGAAAGGTTTTAGGTAAGAAAATAAAAGGGGAAGATCTTTATGGGAGATGTTGAATATCTTTCACCATGATTAGAATGTTTATGTTCTGAGATTCAGAAGACACTAAAATAATACGGTCATCGGGCGTCTATTTTTTTCTTGTATTAAGTATTCTGAAAAAAGTAATGTAATGTCTATGTACGTCAAGCTTTGGGTCTCTACACATATCATCTCTAAAGAATATTTATTATCACTTATTTCTTAATAGATATTCTTATACTCGTAATAAATATCCTTCTTTACAACTATATTTATCATCCTCTTATCAATATTTTTCAGTTGATTTTCTCTTTGTTCTGATGAACTACTTTCTATCTCAAAATTAGCTATATTTTTTACAATTTTTTATAAAATTTATAAGCAGTTATATATTTCTAAACAATATTCAATGTATAAGTAAGATAAAATCCATTTTTCTTATTCACTTTTTCAGCATCTATTTTCTTCCTACAAGACATCATGCATGTTGAAAGGCATAGAAGAATAAATTTTTAAATGTATTACTAGTACAGAAGAGTGGCTGACTAAGGTCATATCACTTGAGGAGATTCATAATTTTTTCCTAACATATTATAATTTTACTATGCAAAATATTTTGGGTTTTTTTATAAAAAAAATAATTTAAACATAGAATTTTATAACATAAATGAAATGAA
Source organism: Viscum album (assembly GCA_963277665.1). Taxonomy (NCBI): domain Eukaryota; kingdom Viridiplantae; phylum Streptophyta; class Magnoliopsida; order Santalales; family Viscaceae; genus Viscum; species Viscum album. The sequence continues at coordinate 895,978,574 of OY728143.1, read as the reverse complement.
AAAAATTAAACAAACATGAAATTATAGAATAATAAAACATAAAAGAAGAATAGAAGAAACCTTAGTAGTGGTTTCCTCAAGCGGTGGGTTTCTGTAACTCAGTGGAAGTGGAAAGACCTTATCTATTTATAGAGGTGGATTTCCTATATCATTCCTTTTTCAAGGCTCATTAAATCTCCCAAATCTCAATTATAATTTTAAAAGAGATATCCCTTTAAACCCTTGTGATAACCTTCAGTGAATACTTAATAATAACTAAGGATTTTTTTCTCACTATCATTGCGCTCAGGAATGGACTTTAGCGTGCAAGGGTGTTTCAAGGTGTGAGGTACCTGGAAGAAGATTTGTAGATGTGGAATTGTTAAAGAAAGCATAAATTCTGGGATGTGGTCTTCCTCAAATCCTCTAACCTTCACAGTGGTCGAAGGGAGCTTTTAAATGTGCTCTTGGTGGTCAAGTGAGGTCTTGTTGGTGATTCCTGGTGGTCTTTAACTTCTTCAATGGTGTATGGATCTGGATTGATCTCTCAAGGTGGAGGAGAAAAGTATCTATGGAATTTTAGGGTTTCAAGAGTAATTGTGAATCAAGGAATGTAGTGAATGATTATGGGGAGTTATATCTAAGATGTGGGGAGTGGGCGATGCACAGAACATTGTAATATTAGTAAATAATGGATAGTAATGAGCAAAGGCAATCTCACATCCAAAGAGGGACAAGGGTATATGATGTTTTAAATATTATATCATATCTCTTAAGACACAATCAAGTTGGATGGGGGGTTAGAAGACCCTCACCCATTGTCGTGCACTTCACCATGCCAGTAAGACATTCCTTCCATCATCTCAGGGGTTTCACAACCATGGGTAGAAAAACACATGGGAATTGTACCATAAATAAATGACTATGGATTCTTCCCTATGGTCCTACGTAGGAATAATGTCCCCATGAGGATTAATACCCTATAGGTTAGAAGTTTATCCCCTTGACATAATTAGTCAGTAGTCCATCTTGTGGAATGGCTAAGTGGCTTGGTGTTCCTTGTGGTTGATGGCTAGTTATTCTTGACCCTTTTTTGGTAAACTCCTGAAAATGTTTGAATAATGAAAAAAAATCAAACCCACATATAAAATTATGAATCAAATAAATCATATATATAATTCAAATCAAATAATAACATTCTTTTGTTCCATGAAATGTATTTTCATTAAAGTAATTACAAATTAAAACAATTTTAAAAATCTTATAAATGCATTGTATTTATTCCTTAAAATTAATAAAAATCCATAGATTATTCTTAATATATAACTCAAAATATTAGTGTGTCACTACCCTCATATTGTATGATATTTACAATTAGATCATCTAAAATCATCTTTATTAAATTCTTATCAACATCCAAATTTTTCATCATAGATTCTTATTTACTATATATAATTTCAATAATTTTCTGAAAAAAAATCATCATTTAAATATTAATCACCCAAATATTTTAAACTATTTACAATTTTCTTATATTTATGATGTATCATTGAAAAATATTTTCTAGTTATACTATCAAAGTCTTGATAGTCATTTACCATTATAGTTCTTCAAGATTCAATATCTATACATGTTTTAATGTGATTAACCTCAAGATTATTTTATATACTATTACCTTCTTCACAAGAATAAATCTTACTTTAGATGTTTCTTATTGTAGAACATAATAAATTATTTCTGAAATTATAATTCAGTTGATATTATAAATTATCATCTTTAGAAAAAGTGTTATTTTCCATGTCAATAATCTTTTAGTTTCCTATCCACATGAAAAAATTGTCTACTTCAGTATTTATAATGAATTTTTTCATATGATCTCTCCAATAATCATTGTCATCCCCATAGAAAATTGGATTTTTTATTTTATTAATGTTTTATAACGTTCCAACATTTAAACCTTCAATCTTATAAAAATTATAATCCTACAATAAAATTTTAATGTAAAAAAAATTCTAACAAATGGAACAAATGATATTAAATATATCAGTTTATAAAAAACATAAACTAGTAAAAGCAGTATAACATGCTCTGTTACCATATATAGGAACATAAAAATACAAAAGATTACATACAATATTGGGTAAATTATAGTGTATAAAAAAACTACTATTCTTTATTAACCTCATTATGTAGGATACTCGTACGAACACACTATCCAATTTATATTCTTAGAGTTAAGAAATTGTTAAATCAAAAGTAATTTTTTAAAAAAAAAATTAACGGTGGAAAAATGTAACTTCAAAATAAATTAAAATGAAAAATTATAATGTTATTAAAAATATTCATAAAAACTTTATAATAAAATAACAAAACCTTTACCATTACTGTTGAGGAATTAAAATACCCTTACTTTAAGTATCTATAGTTTTCGCCAAACCATAAAGGTTATTATTTTTTAAAAAATGAACCCCTCAATGTTGAGATTAGAATAACTATATTTACGTATCCACAAGAACCCAAAATCAATAATATCAAAAAAACTTTGTCTTCCTATCCACACAAAAGAAATCAACCACTCTAAATTAGACAAATAATTATAAAAATATATAATCATTATGAATTTAAAAAATATAATCAAAGTGGATTCCTTAATAAAAAGACTTACTAAAAAATTAGAATGAAATGATCACTCAAACTTATGTTATGTTATAAAAGCATCACAGAAACACATAGATCATAAATGATGAAAAAGATTATTTATCCTCTCATGAAACTTTTATTTATATTCTTTTCTCTAATGGTTATACCTATATATCTCAGAGGTGGTTTCAACAGCCTTGGTTGAACTCTTCCTTCACATGGAATGTTATTTCATGGATTCTTCATCTGAAGGTCATAACATTTAACCATTATAGTATCTTATGTTTCATTTTGATAGAATAATTATTTTTCATCTAATGGAATGTAATTTCTTCATGCTATGAATTTAATGTGGGTTATTCTATAAATAATGTATGCATCCATCTGACGTAGTTTGTAGGATGGTCTTCGTATAACTGTTTCGGATTGAATTTTTAATACTTTTACTTTTGTACTTTTATAAATATTCTTATTAGGTAATATTTTATTTTCCATCTAATGTATAGTATACATGTTTTCCTGATCACTATAGAAACTTTAATATGATGAACATTTGTCAACATTGAGTAAATTTTCTTTTAAACAAAAGCATAGTTAGAATTGGGAGGTATAAAATTTAGTAAAACATAATTTATTTATGTATTTTATTTTTATTTTCAAAATTTATATATAAAGTTTCAAAAAAACATTAAACTCATCAATTTAGTGAATAAAAATATAAATATTTTTAGAATGAATATTTAATATTTAGTTGTCTGGTTTCATTAAATATTTTTTAGTGAGATTCAACTCGAGTTAATGGGTTTAGAATTTATAAAGTAACATAATTTTAATATTATAAGTATGTAATAAAGTACATTGGATGATTTTTACATGTTAGTTGGGTAATAATTGTCGAATATGGTTCAATTTAGTTGATTTAATTTAAGGAAAATGTAAATTTTTCAAAAATTAAACCTACCTTTAAAAATAAAACTAATAAAAATTAGAGGGGATTATTACACCACATGAGTTATCTCTCCTCCCAATATCTCTCACAATTTCTAGATAGAGAGATATAAGATATAATTTGAGGAACCCTAATTCAAGAATAGTTTTTGGATCACTATATTGGCATGCAAACAGTCAGAATGATACTCAATAGCCCATTCTTTCTCTGTCCTAGAACATAGAGTATGAATATTAATCATCGAAAATATTTTACAATTTGTGTGAATGATATAGAGAGTTTTTTATTCAATTCATTCAACTGAGGATCAGAAAAAAGTGATTGAAATTATTTTTTGATAATAATCTAATGAGGTATTGTTTCTATTTTGATTTACTATTTAAATTTTAATTTTTCATGCTTCATTATGAACACAAGGTCTTAGGGTTGATTACCAAGTGTGATTGTGCAAAAGATGATGTAACAACATTGATGACAACATGATAATTTTAATTTATGATGATTTATCACATACTTTATGCACAAGGATCCAAAAAAAAATTAATCTAATACTCTATAAAATATATTAGAAAAAGACAAAAAATATTGTATAGAAAATATCCTATATGAATTATGAGATTATCAATACATTAATCGTACTAAAACACAGATGATTCCATGTTCTCTTGTGTATTGGACATAGTTGGTTTAAAACATTTAGGTTTAACTTCCATCTCATCATATTTTCATCTAAAATCATCATTCAGAAGATGAGGTTTCACAAATTCTACTAGATGAGTTGTAGTGAATTAATAAGAAAAGGTTATGCACATTACACAATATAGATATCCATCTGAATCATGTAATGTGAGAATTATACAATAAAGTTATCCCTTTCCCTTTTTTATAGAGAGAATTGATATTGTCCTTAAGAAATCCCTTAATACCCAACAAGAACCCCCTAATGGTAAAACCAAAATTAAAAGGACCTTATACCATACATAAGGTCTTAACTAACAGAACCCATTCCATTATCAAGATGTATTTAAAGAGAATCGGTCCATAATAAAATGAAAGGTTCCTCAAGAAGCACTTTTTATAATTTCACAATGGGTTCACTCATTCTAGTAGCATAATGTTAGACTACATGGAATAAATTCTAATCAACATGAATTAACTGCTTGGAATAGGTCCTCATCATAAAAATATAAAATGAAAAAAATATAAATCCTAGTCTCATGAAATTATATTTTAGGAAATGTGGTCAACCATACCTGACCATTCTAACTAAATTTGTTTTTATATTTATTATATATATTATCCATACATGAGTGTCAGATCCATATATGTATTTTTTGTGTATTTTTTCTCCATAGATTAATATTTACTATAATAAAATGATATCATATTTTAATAACTACTTGTGGTTTGATTCTTGTCGCTAAAAGATATGTTGATATGTTCAAATTTATTATCTTAGACTCAGCCATAATATTTTCCCTAAAAAAATTGAACATATTATTTATATCTATGTTCACTTTATCTATATAATGTCATTATCTAATGTGACATTTAAATTAATCAAATTCATTACGTTCATGAGTTATATTCAGAAAATAAAAAACTCACTGTCAGATGACATACGGTCAATCCAAAAAACCATATACTTTTTAGAGTGATTCATTCAATGAGGCCTTACTTCCATGGGTACAATCTAGATTTACATAAGATTTCATAACTTATTATTCATTATCCACTGAAAAATTATGAGAGAAAATACTCCATATGTAATATTTTGATCTATATATGAAACTTTTTTCCATGATAATTCAATGGTTGTGGATATACTATCCTTCCATAACGTTATGGTTCAGCTAACCCATGAATTGAATTTCCCCATGTAAGATATATGTATATATTAATTCATCTCATAAAAATATATGTTGTAAATAATGGAACATTAATCATGGGATCTACAAAAAGGACATCGATATCAAACTTCTCTTAGTGTATAGTCTCCTCATCTAAATCAGGTCATTCCCTATTAGACTCTACACTCAAATAACATATAATTGATAAGAACTATGTGTTGATTTATTCCCATTACTATGGGATATGTAGTGACTCCTGGATCTATCATCTTAGGATAATCGATATTTTAAATCTTCATGACAGACCTATCCTAAGGCATAAGACCTGCATTACATCACGTCAATTCTTCTCACGACCATAAATTAGGATTCGGTCCCTTAATGTTACCTACATGTTGAGACTATTCGCAACATGTTTCCTCCATTATCACACATATACATTCATTCACATAATTATTATGTCCCTTTGACTATGATTCCGATATTTTTAGATAACTTTCATGAACTACACATTGAATGATTCCTACTTTTGTAAGATATGTAGTTACACTTGGTTCTCCTACCCTAAGTCTGGATACAATTCACTTAAATTTTAACACATATCAATCCAAGTATGGGGATATCCATTCATAATGAATTTTCTCTAATATCGTTTGTACAATAACTTTTCAGGAACAATGTGTGGCATGATTCCTATTATTATTGAATATGTAGTGATGCCCATATTATTGGGCCCAACTGCAATCCTCGTCCTAATAAAACTCTAGTTTTTTCATACTGTTTAAGGACTAATTCATTCTTGATGGTTTTTCCTCCATAGTTTCAACATTAAGATAAAAATATATCATTTTTCTGTGATCTAGATTAGTGAAAATATCATCGCATAAAGGTCTTCATCATATGGTGCAACTTGCAATGACTTAAAATTATAAAAGTGTGCTTTCCTATATAAACCAACTCCCATACATTATATCTTGATTAACATTAGGTATCCTAGTATATGGTATCTATCCCTAAACCTATGATAGGATAACAAAACCTCATTCCCAATCCAACCAAGATATCCCATCCTAGGAAAAATCCATGGAGCTTCATTCGATTCCAATCCCATACCAAAATAAAAATACTCATTTTCTACATATGATCTATATCCATATAGTGTTAATTTAATATGAAATACATGTAGATTGATTACAATAATTGTACCATAAATAGGTACACATAAACTATCTACTATATTCATTGTATAAATCCTATTGGATTTACTCCTAGTTATCAATGTCATACTCATTCATGTTGTGTTTCTTATAATAGTGAGGAAATAAAAAAGTGCCCAAATATTAACCTACATATGAGTTAGATCTATGAAATGTCCTCATAAAATCTATGTATTTCTTGATTTATATTATTTTATGATATGTATTTATATATAAACTATATATTTCTGACTCAACGATAAATCCCCATCCACTCCCTTTTGGATATGTTGATCCATATTAGCCCAACAATATTTAGCATGGTACTAGAGTGTCCCATTCACTTTTTGAATACCTCCTTCCAATGAAACGCAATTTAAACCATGAGTGTATGAATTATCACAGACATTCTATGGAAACTAATAAACAATTAATTCAAATCCAAGGGACACCTCTATTGTGTAATGATATACATGCCTCTATATTCATTACTACCAACCAGATATATGTTTTTTCCTTGAGAAGAAGCTACCCAAATCCCTTTTTCTGATGGAAACATTTCAACATAACCTATTATTTTAAAATTGGTCAATAGTCATCCCTAGTATACTTTTCCCATATCCTTACTTCCTGACTCAAATACCTCATTTCATGATTTACATTATCCCCATTCCATATTCAAAAGGTATTGGGTTCTCATAAATCTCAATCCCCATTTGGGACTCCATATCACTCCCCCTCCCCACCCCAATTACCATTTTTACAACATGACCTTAAAGTATATCCACCCATCTCTATTATGGTTTATATTAGAATTAGGATCTTTATTCACATTGAGTTTTTCCTTTAACTTTCTACATAGACTGCACACCATTTTTTCAAATTCATACAACCTAAAATCTATACATTTTTATTAAAGGTATATGACGTTAAGTGCTATCCCTCCATGTTCTATATTACACAACCATAAAAAACATGTAAGAGACAAAAATACACTTCGGGTTTAAAAATCATAGAGGGTTTCCTATGAAAAAGTCATGTATTAACATTCCAAGGCATTTCCTTTCAACGATTGGGAAAAAGTTAGTTTAAAAAGGTATAAATATTATGTGAAACATCATGTGGACTTATAAAATCATTAGTAATGCTCATTATATGCACTATTCTAGGAAATCATGTTAACGAATCGTATTTTACCCTTTTATTCAAGCTTAAACTATTCTATAGGTACATTATCTATCCAAATAAGACCATAGTTTTACATAAAGAAAATTACCCCATGTAAGTGGGTATATTCAGTCTATATTCTATTATATCCCTTTCAATTTAGATTCAATTTATATTGGTGTAAACTTTTGGGTTCTATAACCCTTCATGAATATTCTTTTTCCATATTAAACCTATATAATTCCATAATTATTTCAGTCATCCTATACCTTTTATGGCTATTGGTAAAGAGTGTATTCTAATAAAAATGGAAAACTCTACTTTTTAATGACTTAATTCATGTGTGTTTATTATATTATAGTATAACCCATCATTCAAATATTTTTTAGTTTTCATACACAACATACATATTCCATACCTAAGTTGTTGATTTAAATTTCTTGATTTTTTTTAAATTCCATATTCAACTATTCATGTGGATTTAGATACACTTTATGTTACACACTTGTGAGTAATTCCAATTTTGAGGGAATATTATGACATTTTGTTATTATGATCCCATCTATATTTTGGTATTCTCTATTTTGGAAGAGTATAATTTCATGATTAAAGAAAATCCTCCTAGAAAGCATATAGAAACTATGTTTGGATTAATTCTTATTATTTCAAGTAAAATAGTGATTCTCATATTTCTTATCTTGGGTCCAGCTAGAATATATTTTCCAAACTCGATTATGGTCAAAGGGTTCTCCTTAACTCATGTATAGTCTAACAAAATATCCTTGTAAAAGGGAGGAACCATTCTATTTTTCCAAGTTCATGAGTTAAGTTAATTCTACGCAATTACCCTATAAAGTTCTCATCGTCATGATTCATTAAACTGAATAACACCTAATTCCACACTCCATGACTCTAAACTGCATAGAATCTAAACATATCATATAATATTAGACATATGAGACCTTTTCGCATGATGTTAATGTAAAAAAAATGCAGTCTACCTTGAAGGACCTTAAACCCACTTAGAGTGGTACATTCTATATGACTTGATTTTCCATAAAAGAAATCCAAATCCATGTAATGATTCCAAAAAACAATTTCTCCATAAGTCTATTCTTGTAAAAAAATAACAATATTTTGAAGTTTATATCCATGTGTTTTGTCTTATTATATTTACATTGGGTTTATTGTTTAGGATATACACTCTATCATTGTCATGGGTGGGGCTCTAGATATTGTTTTGGTCTGAATTTTACACCATAATAAATAATTATTCATATACGAACTACATGTGGCTTTATTAAAATTTTCATGGGATATGTATGCTTTCACTATTAGTTAATATTTTTATTTCTTTTAATATTTTATTAAATTGTAATCCATAATTTCTAAAATCCTTTTATTTTAAATATTAATTGAATTCATTATTCATATTTTATTTTTCGCATTTTAATTTGATATATGTGAATTAATAAGAAAAAAGTTTTTCAGTTACATAATTTTGTTTTAAAATACATAGTTTTATATTTTGATCCACACATATATATAAATATATGAATGTATAAATTTATTTCTATACATTTATATATTTCATTAAATTTTTATATCTTATGTTAATTTTATTATTATTATTATTATTGAGTATTATTTTATATGGATATATATATTTATATTTATATATATGTGTGTGTGTGTGTGGGTTTTTGTGTCCTATTATACAAAAAAATGTACAGTATACTCTTATATGTATTGAATATCTTCTCAAGTGATGCTCCTCCAAGAAAACATCACTACGTGATAGAAGAACCTCGATCAGGCATCATAGCACCTCCTTCATGAAAGTGAATCAACAGTACGAGAATTCTTTGCCACCTTCAAGAATTCATCATCTTCATGGATACATAGTAGCATGACGCTAGTTTTCATCAACATCACTCTGTTCATTAACACTATCAACTAGCTCTGATGATCTTTTTTCAGTATCCCTTGAGTCCTTTAGAGTATCTTTCATCCATGTAGCACTCCTGTACAACCTACCCAAACACACTGAATACCTTACCTTGAAGGATACTCCAAAATACTGTGACATTATAAGTGTACTTATCATCTATCATCGATTCGGCCTACCATGTGAGTAACAAGTTATCATGGGTTCAATTACTTCTTACAGTCTGAGGGTAAGTATACATACCATGAATCCTCCATCGACCTTACGGCCATAGGTACTTAGAATATATTTTTTAGTGACCGCACATAAGAACATGGTTAGTTTACCAACCATAAATTGTAATTATACGGATCACATATTATTTAATATTCTGTATGTCACATGGTTTGTATGTTCTAGGGTAGTCTATTTACTTTTCTTATTTTTATTAAACTCATATTTTCTATAGGCTATGTTTTAGAATTATTTTTATATATTAATTTATGGTAGGTAGATTAAAATTATTTTTTATCATTATCATGATTTTTTATAATGGTAATATATTATAATAAGTTCAAGCAATTTGTTTGGTGGAGAAAATATGTAGAAATTATAATTAAAAAAAATAATTTTCATAATAATTACTTCATTTTCTCTTTTATATACTTTTTTGAAACATAAATTTTTTAAAATTATTTAATAATAGTTTTTATGCTTTTTTAGTTTAATAATTATCATTTGTCTCAATAACGATTTTTAATGTGATTCTATGTTACTTTATGAAGAATTAAAAGAGCTTGAAGACACAACGTGTTAATTAAAATTTCCTGTAATGGTATTATTTTATGAATTTATTATTTTTATAATGTGAATTTCTATTATTTGGGATTGATATGCTCGAAGATATTTTGAGTTAATTAAATTAATATAGTCATTTTAAGGTGATCTAATGATTATGATAAAACTGTGTTGAATGAGTGTTGATAGTGGTGATTAACTAAATTATAGTGATTGACCGACAAAAAAAATACAAAATTCATAAAAGATTTAAAATTACTATATAAGAGATATGACAACTATTCTATTTCCTCAATCATAAAGGAATTCATCATTTTCAGCATCCACTACTGAACTATTTGAATATGATTGGCTGCATCAAATTTCTACATCATCTTCTCTTCTATTATTCTTAAATTCATTCTCTATTTCATTGTTGCATTTCCTCCACCATAAATTTATACTATAGAGTATTTTTTACACTTTTTCCTTTAAAAATCATAAAACTGGCTTATTACACTCATCTAAAAGGAAGGTCAGTGTATTCCTCCAAGCTAAAATGAAGGTAGGTTTAGACCCAATCAAATGTCGACGGTTATACTACCAAGTGAGAAAAAAATTACATCTATTTTTAATTGGGTTATTACTCCCAATAAAATGTAAATATATTATACATACCAGTATCCTCATCAAGTATAGTATATTTAAGACTGGACTAGGATCTTGTTGATTAGAACCACTACAATCACATCAAGTGTTATTTTTTTCATTTATGCTTCTCATTTTACATTATTTAATCACTTTGATATACATATTTAGATAAATGATTTTAAATGGACTATTCACCCCCACACATCTAGTCAATAATACCATACACTATGACCTAATAATTTTTATCTAATGGTGGTGAATTTTAATGAATTTTGTCACTATTTTATTATCTATTTTCAACTAACTATTACTCTAAACATAACCATCCAAGGAAAAGATCCACTACTTTGTTATGGAATTTTGGGAATTCGATATATTAATTCCCATAAGACCAGTACAATTCCATGGAAGTGACTATATCTACTAGAAGGATCAAGTAGAGTTGTTTCTAAAAAATATAGCACTTGAATTCGTATCGATTATGTAAAATCCTTATAAATTACATGATTTAGATTTATATAATTTAATTCGAAATGATGTCGTAATATGTGTTCTAAATTAAAAATTTATGAATTATCTATTTTTATATTTAGGGAAAATATGTATAGTTATATTTAATCATGTAAATATACTTATTACATTTTCAAGACATTAAAATTCACTCACCATGGAATAAAAGTTATGGAGAACCAAGCTTGGAATTAATAATTCTAAATTTCATGAATTCAGAATGATTGATTAAGAGAGTATCAATGAAATGTATAATAGATTCACAATGATATTTAAAAAATTATTTTTACATAGGGGGTGATAATGAATAAATATCTTATTGAAATATTCCTTCAAGATCAACAAAAAATATATCACTCAAAGAAAGTTTCTATTAAAGAGTGTAAGGAGTTAACTATATACTCAATGGATTTGATAATAAGATCAATTATTCAATACAAGATAGAAATAAAGAATGAAAATGCATATCATCATAATAAAAAAGAAAAGTTATTGAATTAAAATAAAATATAATTTTTTTTCTAACGCCTCTTATTCTAAGACTAAACAAAGTGAGAAGGATGAAATAGAAAATTTCTCCAAAGGAGTCTACAAGTAAATTATAGGTAAAATAGTATTTATGATGTTTCCTATAATAGAGAATAAATAGGATGATAGAAAGGTAAGTAAAAATGTTAAATTACTAAATATGATGTTTTCTAATTAATATTATATAAGTGTATGAAAAAGGGGAAAATAAAATTAAACTATCCAAAAATGAAATAAGAAGGAAAATACTAGAAAAAAAGTAAATAAATAAAAAGATTATAACATAGTGGATGGAGTAGTAAATAATTGTTAGACTTAATTATTTATGGTTCTAAGAGTGAAAATAAATTAAAAATATTTTCAATAGGGAAACAATAATAAATGAGGTAAATATTCATTTTTATTACAATTTTGGCTATGAGCCTGATATTGAATGTAAAGTTAAATAATTAACTAAACATAATAAAAAGTTTCAAAGTTATATTTTGAGAATGGATAAAATATATATAGAACAATAATGAGAATATAAAAAATATAATGAAAAGAAAAAGGTTAATGATTTCGAACTAATTAAGTTAAAATATGAGAATAAAAGACGGAAATATTTTTTGCCAAAAATTGATGAAGATCAAGATAATAGATTTAAATTAATTTGTGATGATTTATATAAAATTGAAAAGTAATTTAAGAATATTAATCATGAAAATAACGAAACTAAAAAATAAAGGATCATGTTTGACTATGAAAATTTGTGATGTCCTCGATGTTATTCAAAAAGAGAATGAAAATATTAAAATGAAACTATCTGAATTAAAGGAAACCCTAAATTTTTTAGATCAAATAAACGAATTATTTTATAATATTATTACTTTAAATAATACCAATAATGATAAAACTTTATTTTTTTATAATAGATCGAGTCCTAATATGTAGAGACCTAGTTTTTTAACTAGTAAAATGAATGATTCAAATGTTTAATGTTATAGATGTAATCTCAAATGGAATTATTAAAATGAATGTTATTTAAAATTTACCCATTCACAAGGATATACTACGACTTTTATATCTAGGAATAAATCCTCTATATTACCCTATAATTTATTTATTATATTTTTATGGGTTCCTAATAGTTTTATTACTAATCCTATCAGACCCAAAATTTCACCGGTTCCAAAACAATCACTTAATTTGTTCTACATGAAAATTGCCTAAAGAGTAATAAAGATAAACGGTATATGGATAGTGGGTGCTCCTAGCACATGAAAATTGACATCTGAAACTTTCTATCTTCTAATTCTTGTAATGGAGGTACTTCTATTATTGGTGACAAATCTAAAGGCATGGTTAAACGTTTTAGATAAGTTTTTATTTAAAAATATATAATAATTTCTAAATTAGTATTTATAGAATGATCAAAACATAATTAAATAATCATATCAAAACATTGAGATGATGTTATGAGTTTAATGTTTGAAGGTAATAAATTTATCTTTTTATAAATATATTGTTATTTTATTTTCTTCCAACATAAAAAATATATTTACTCTATGGATTTTGAAATCTAACATAAAAAAATTTAAGTGCATAAATAATATTGAAATATACAACATTATTTAGAATATAAGGTTAAAACAAGTATATATTTTACAACCGTACATGTTTGGAAAACATTGAAATGCTAATGAAATTCCTAAATTTAAAGTGAGTATATTTTTTCATGTGATTCTTGTGTGAATGGTAAGTAGAAAAAATATTCATTTTGATCTGTTAATATGGTAAACAATAATAGATTCTTAGAATTATTTCAGCTTGATTTATATGGACCCACGAGAACTAATATTTTAGGTAGTAAGAGATATGTGTTTGTAAGTATAGATTATTTTAGTAGATTCACATGGACTCTTTTCCTATCCCATAAAAGTTAAATCTTAATCAATTTTATTAAATTCTGTAAAAAAATTCAATCAAATGTAATTTAATTTCATCAATGGATGTTATAAAAGAGGAAAATTATTTAACATATACTTTTGTTGGTCGGAGTGGATACTCAAGAGGGGGGTGAATTGAGTTCCAATTAAAATTTCTGTTTTAAAAACTTTGTCTTAAAAACCCCCAAATAAAATATTGAATTAAACTATAGTGAATTTATATCAAAGTAAGGGTTTGGTTGGGTTCTCAAGGGATTTATTATTTCCCAGTTAATCAAAACAGAAAGGTTGATTAACTTTTGAAACCAGCTTACTGGTTTACAACTAATATAAACACTTGTGAATTTAATTATCAAAGTGACTTTAAAAAAGTTTTGGTTTTAAAGAAATTAGCAGCGGAATAAAAGAATAACTTTGAAAGATATAGAACATCAGATATAAACAAGAGTTTCAGTCTCAAGATGAGACTTAGTCCTCTCAAAAGCTTTTATAAAAAGATGATCCACACCCTGAATCGGGGATAACAACAGCAACCAGCTGTCCAGGTCCAAGACCTCTACCACAGTTATTCGTGGGAACAAACACAACAGCAACTAGTTGTTCAGGTCACACGACCTCTACCACTATCTCAGTGGGAAATACAAAATGTAAGAGAGGTGAGTGAGGGTTTACAAATCCTCTAGTTAGAGTACAGGAGATAGTGTGTGTGTAAAAATGTAGCATATAACACACACTGCTCAATATGTAAATAGATAAATCATAGAGCAAATGTTTAGAGTATAGGAATAGCTCCAGTGATTGTCGTGCAGTTCTGGACTCCTTTGATTGATCAGAATTCGCTCTGAGTCCTCTTCTAGTTTATGTTTGGAAAACAGAGTATCGTCTGTTTCCTTGATTTCCAGGTGTAGAGACAGTCGATGAAGCTCTTGTATTATGTTCACGTTCTCATCTCTTCACTGGTGAGTAGTGATGAATGAGTTCCTCATGTAAGTTCAGTCGTCTCTTTGCATTCACACTTCTTTGTTCTTCCAGCACACCTTGCGGTCTTTGTATTCGTCTATGTGTCTCTCGCTTTGCAGTAGCACATCCTTCCTTTATTTAAATCACGTGCTCCGGCAAAAGTAATGATTTCTTTTTGTAGGTACGAGGTACTGTTCCCTGATATCCAGCAACACACATTAAATAAATGACAGAGCATTAAAATATTCCTAATATGACCGTTGGTTAGATTCAATAAAGATAAAGAAATTCAAACAGCTGTTTATGACTATCAGTGTGTCAGGATATCGGTGGGTCATCAGCATCAGTGAGATATCTTTGGTGACTCATTTGATCAGCATCGATGAGACATATTCGGTGACTTATTTGATCAGCATCGGTGGGACATCTTCGGTGAATCATTTGATCAGCATCGGTGAGACAACTTCGGTGACTCATTTGATCAGCATCGGTGAGACATCTTCGGTGACTCATTTGATCAGCATCGGCGAGACATCTTCGGTGACTCATTCGATCAGCATCGGTGACACATTTGTCCTTTGATATGGATCGGTGCGACCGTTGTCCTTTGATATGGATCGGTGCGACCGTTGTCCTTTGATATAGATCGGTGCGACCTTTGTCCTTTGATATGGATCGGTGCGACCATTGTCTTTTGATATGGATGGGTGCGACCGTTTTCCTTTGATATGGATCAGTGTGACCATTGTCCTTTGATATGGATCGGTGCGACCGTTGTCCTTTGATATGGATCGGTGCGACCGTTGTCCTTTGATATGGATCGGTGCGACCGTTGTCCTTTGATATGGATCGGTGTGACAGTTGTCCTTTGATATGGATCAGTGCGATCGTTGTCCTTTGATCCAGAGGACTTCAGAATACTTGTAAATCAATAACAAAGAGATAAAAACATGATCTAACCCATATACATAGATTCACTAAGATATTTTGATTATATATATGAGAAATCCAACCGGATTAAGTAATTGATGATTTGTGATTATTAAAACAGCAATCATAGGAAGAATTCAACAATCTTCCAAAGGGCTCAACAATCTTCCCCTTTTTGATAATCACAAATCTTATCCAATCACAAAGCTTATCCATTAATAAATATAATATATCATCAATAATAAGGCATAATAAGAATAAAAACATAATGAGATATAAATCTCCCCCTAAAATTAGGCCTTTAAATACTTATGCAAGCATTTCCATAAAAAGATATAAATCTCCTCCTTTAGAGATGAATCTCCCCCATATCTCCCATAGATCCATAGATATACAGATTTCTCCCCCTTTGGGATAATCAAAAAAGAGGGGAAAACAGAAAAATAAGTGATTAAAAGAAGGCAACAGTGAGAATAAAAAGAAAAGAGGATAAAGTTTATAAGACATCACAGTACAATCACAACAGGGTTCACCCTATCAACAACAACACACAACTATTTCTGGGGGTGTAACGGGGCTTTGCCCTTGTCAGAAGGATCAATGGTGGGTAAGGTGGAAGACTTGGAGGCAGGTTGAACTAGGCGAATTTGAAACGGTGGTAAGATGACTCTGGATGTTGGAGGAGAGGATGCCACCGGGATTTGTTGTGGAGCTGTAGGAGCTGGTTGAGAAGATTGCTGAGGAACTTCTCGGAGTTGAGAGAGATCTTGAGCAACAGAGATCTGATTTGGAGCAACATCAGAGGCACCGAGAGGGTCAGCAGTAAGAAGCACAGTGGCGGTGGCTTGTGCATTCAGATAAGGCTTCAAAAGATTTATGAATTTCTGCATAACTTATGCACCATACTGCATATCCTTCTCCAAATCATCCTTATTTCCCATGAACCATTCCATGGTTGGAGTAAAATCTTGCATCTGTTGAACTTGATTCTTGAAATCTTGAGTGACTGGAGGTAGCCTCATATTGTTAGCTAACACTTTGAAATTTGCGGTCATCTCATGCTTGGTATAGATTTTTGAAAAGTAGTGATCATCCTTTTCCTTGATCTCTCTCTGAGCATTAGTGGCATCTACTGAATATAATGTTACCATCTTATGAATGTGATCACTGTGCTCCTTCATCTTCCTCAACGAGTCCAAATCAAGAACTTGCCTAATGGCGGCCAATTCATCATGCACAATCTGCCTTAGAGCCTATAGCTCATGAGTAGTGATCTTGGTTACTTTGGCTGTACTGGCTTGAGCAACTATCTAAGTTATCTCAGCTTTCAACTTTCTTAGATCAGACTTCTTAAGATGTTCAATCAAGTTTCTCAACACTTCCATCATACCAGAGATGGTGGATCTAAATTCGTTGGATAAAGAAACTAACCCAGATTGTAGATCCATTAGAATCTGATTTAGAGAGGCTATGTGCCTGCCAATAAACTCACCAGTATTGGCCAGGTCTAGTTTAATAGCATTTGAAATTTCTTCTCTGAATGTGTCTCTCACAACAGTAAGCAACTCCCTTTTGAACTTATCAAAATCAGAATGAGAGATAGTAGAACTAGGTAGATGAGCACCTGCAGCATCAACAACATGAGCAAACCTTGCCTCAACTGGTTGGCTTTCCATCATAACCACAGTAGATTCTGATTCTTCTTCTTCTTCTTCTTCAGAATACTCTAAACGCAAAACAGAAAAAACAGGGTAATCATCCCAGACAGTAGCACACAGAGAATATTTCGGTTTATCATAACTTGATTTTCCTCTGTTTTCAATAGATTCTCTTTTGCCATTGGCATCTATTTCTTGTACAGTTTGATGTGTTTCTGTTGGAGGTACAGCAAGACCATCCACCGTTCAGTTATCATCATCATCATTATGTCCATTCTCATTTCCATTCTTCACAGAAATGTCACTTTCAGATACTTCAGTGTCACTAGCTTCTTCATCACCAAGAACTGGTTCTGATTAAGGTAAGGGTAAAGGTGGACTGGCAGATCCAAAGTCTATTCTTCTCTTACGACTCACGAATCAGGATCACTCCTATAATCAGGATGTGACATACTTACTTCTTCTGTTTCAGCGTCTTCCATCCCTTGTTTACCAGACTCTTCAGTGTCTTTTTTCCTTTCAACATTTACTTCTTCTTCATCATCAGAATAAATTGGCTCCTCATCTGATTTCAAACCAGGGTCTCTCAAACCCTTCGGCCTCTTTCCATGATCAGGCGGATTTGAAGATTCATACAACTTGTTCTCATCAGCAAACCATCATTTTTTCCATGGGTTCCAGTTTATTTTCATCCGTTTACAAATATCTTTGTTAATACAAAAAGCACTATCAGATTCAGCTATCTTATCAGCTTCATCAACACATTCCAGATTCTTTAACATAGCAGAGATCATTTTGGGATAGAAAAGGGCAGTGGATTTCTTAGAAGGTTTCACCATTCCAGCTATGTGCACCATTAGATATCTACACAAATTGATCTTCTCATGGGTCTTTAGTAAAAACAATTGAAAAACATCCTGATATCTTACAGCAGCAAAATCTCCTTTCCTGGAGCAAATTTGGTGCTGAATAAACTTAAAGAGAAGTCTACATTCACAATCCAGCTTTGATGCTGTGATTCTCCTTGACTCTCTGTTTCCAGTGAAAAGTTCTAAAGATAACTCATATGAGAAATATTCAGTGGTTTGCGGAATGTTTCCAACATAATCCTCATACCGACCCTCGTGGGGTACATTCAAACATTCATCCCATTGTTTAGACGAAAAAAATATTTTCTTTCCTTTCACTACAGAAGACATTCTGGCAGCCTCGACACCATCTAAAGTAACTTGAAGATTTATATAAAACTAATGCACTAGCTTTGGGTAGTATACACGAGTGTTATCTGAGAACCAGGAATTCCATCCTTGCGATTCTAATACTTGTAACAATAGCGACTTACTTGTCAAAAGCCAGGCGGAGCTGACTTCCTTTTCTACAGCAATAATCCGAGTATCCAGGTTCGGATTTACTGATCATTGAGTGGTACTACTAGACTCACCTTGAGCATGCTTGGAAGGTACAGGACTTTCTGATCCTTTGCTCGGTCTCTTCTGCTTATCCATTTGACGATTCTAGGGAAAGTAAGAGTTCGAAGGTTCGAATTGGAGGAGAAGAGAGGAAATAAGGTTTGGCGGGAAAGAAATGAAAGGTCGACGGTTTGGGGAATAGAAATAGTCACGTATCATTTATGTCATCATTTAGGGTTCCCATAATAAAGATAAAAGTAGTTAATTAATCACAAAATAAAAAATAATATAAAGAAAGATCGGTTTCACAGATCAGTTTCACAGATCAGTTTCACATATCAGTTTCACAGATCAGTTTCACAGATCTATCATACACAATTCTTGTTTAATAAAATTCATTCTTTCAGAGCATAAAGGCTTTGTAAAAATATCAGCTAATTGATGTTCAGAACTAATAAATTCTAGAGAAATATCACCTTTCTGATAATGATCTCTTAGAAAGTGATGTCTGATATCAATGTGCTTAGTCCTAGAGTGAGACACGGAGTTCTTAGATAAGTTGATCGCACTAGTATTGTCATAGTTAATTGAAACCTGTTTAAAATCAAATCCATAGTCCAATAAAGTGTGTTTCATCCACAGAATCCGTGCACACCAACTACCAGCAGCGATGTATTCTGCTTCAGTAGTAGACAATGCAACTGAGTTCTGTTTCTTACTACACCATGATACTAGCGATTTTACAAGTAAATGACATGTTCCAGATGTGCTTTTCTTATCTAACTTGCATCCATCAAAGTCAGCATCTGAATAACTAGTTAGGTCAAATGATTGCCCTTTTGGATAAAACAAACTTAAATTCATGGTATACTTATGATATTTAAAAATCCTTTTAACAGCCAGTAATTGTGATTCTTTAGGATTAGCTTGAAATATAGCACACATACATACACTGAACATAATATCTGGTCGACTAGCAGTAAGATAAAGTAAACTCCCAATCACACCTCTATAATTACTTTGATCAACTGGTTTACCAGTTTCATCAATATCCAATTTACATGTAGTACTCATAGGTATATCACATTCCTTAATACTATCTAGACCAAAACATTTTAATAAATCCTTAGTATATTTACTTTTATTTAGAATAATACCATCTTTAGTTTGAAAGATTTGGAATCCAAGTAAATACTTAATCTCTCCCATTAAGCTCATCTCAAATTCATTTTGCATAACCTTTGAAAATTCAGTACATAATGAATTTTTAGAAGATTCAAAAATAATATCACCAATGTAGATTTGTACTATTAACACATCTTTTGAAATCCTTTTTATAAAAAGGGTGGGATCAACTATTCCTTTTGTAAATCCTTTTGAAATAAGAATGTTTGAAATTCTTTCATACCAAGCTCTTGGAGCTTGTTTTAAACCATATAAAGCTTTAGAATGTTTAAAGACATGATTTTGAAAATGAGGATTTGTGAAACCAGGTGGTTGTTCTACAAAAACATATTCAACAATAAAACCATTTAAAAAAGCACTTTTCACATTTATTTGATATAATTTGAAATTCAGATGTGATGCATAGGCAAGTAAGATCCTAATAGCCTCTAATCTAGCTACAGGTGCAAAGATTTCCTCATAGTCAATTCTTTCTTCTTGATTGTAACCTTGTGCAACTAGCCTAGCTTTGTTTCTAATGATGTTTCCAGATTCATCAACTTTGTTTCTAAACACCCATTTTGTGCCTATGGATATAGTGTCCTTAGGTCTTTCTACTAATTTCCAGACTTTGTTTCTTTCAAATTGATTTAGTTCCTCTTGCATAGCCATTACCCAAAATTCATCATTGATAGAATCATTGATATTTTTATGTTCTAATAGTGATAAGAAGGCTTTATGTTCAACCTGATTTCTAGGAGAAGCTCTAGTCTATGTCCCTCTATCAAGATTTCCTACAACAACATCTAAAGGATGATTCTTCAGAATTCTAGTTGATCTAGAAAAGGTAGGGCTCGAGATTTCAGGTTCATCTATAGGATGAGGTTATACAGAAACAGGGTCTCGAAAATTTCCAGAAATAGATGTTTTAACTACAGGTCCACTGTTTTTATCATTAAGGTTCAAACCAAAGAGATCATATTCATGATTTTCAAGAGAGGTCTTAGGTTCATGTGGATCAGATTCATCAAATTTTATGTGAACAAATTCTTTCACACATTTGGTTCTTTTATTGAAAACTCTATAGGCTTTACTAGAAGTTGAGTAACCAAGAAAAATTCCTTCATCACTCTTGGATGCAAACTTATCAAGATTATCTTTAGTATTAAGAATAAAGACTGTGCAGCCAAAAACATTGAAGTAGTTAACCTTAGGTTTCCTATGGTTCCATAACTCATAAAGGGTCCTCTTAAGAACAGGTCTGATCAAGACTCTATTGATAACAAAACAAGCTGCATTTACAGCTTCAGCCCAAAAATAAACAGGTAGGTCATACTCATTAAGCATAGTTCTAGCAATTTCTTGTAGGGTTCTATTCCACCTTTCTACTACACCATTCTGTTGAGGTGTCCTAGGGGAAGAGAAATTCTTACTATTTCCACTGTGTGAGCAGTAAGATTCAAACTCATGATTTTCAAACTCACGACCATGATCACTTCTCAGGGTTTTAATCTTAATTCCACTAAGGTTCTCTACAGACTTGGAATATTTAACAAAGTAAGAACAAGCTTCACTTTTGTGAGATAGAAAGTATGCCCAAGTATATCTAGATAAGTCATATACAAGAACATAGACATAATGCTTCCCATTTAAACTATAAACTCTATAAGGTCCAAATAAATCCATGTGAAGCAACTCGAGAGGTTGAGAAGTTGACACTTCTTTATTTTATTTAAAAGAAACTTTATATTTCTTTCCCTTTTGATAGGGATTACAAACTTTGTCTACTGAAAATTCAAGTTTGGGTAGGTCTCTAACTAAGTTCTTCCTAGCAAGTTTTCTAAGTGAATGCACATTGCAGTGTCCTAATCTCTTGTGCCAGAGCCAAGACTATTTATGAAAATCATTTAAACAAGTAATATTTTGCTTAGCTAAAGAATTTAAATCGACAGCATAAACATTTTCATTTCTTAAAGCAGAAAACACTAAAGAATTGTTAGAATTAAAAACATTGCAAGAATAATTTTCAAATTTAACATAAAAACCATCATCACATAACTGAGATATACTTAAAAAATTGTATTTAAGTCCATCAACAAATAAAACATAGAAATTAGTTCTGAGTCAGTGTTACCAATCTGGCCTAAGCCGATGATTTACCCTTTAGAATTATCACCAAAGGTGAAAAAACCTCCATCAACCCTAACTAAAATTTTAAAGCATGAGAAGTCTCTGGACATATGTCTTGAACATCCACTGTCCAAGTACCAGGTCTTTTTACAGGAGCTCTTTAAGTAGGTTTCCTACAGAACAGATTTAAACAGGAAATGATTTTGGTACCCAGATTTTCTTGGGTCCAGACAGGTTAGCCAAAAACACTTTAGGTACCCATATTTGTCTAATGGGTCTCATAAAATTTCTAGAATCAAAAGATTTTGAAAGATAAACCTTAGTAGATCCATAACTATGAATATAACTAGTTGAAGCATATGAAGTTCCAAAGCTAGCTACATTCTCTCCAGATTTAGGAATGAATCTAGTTTGGGTAATTTTCCTTTGTCCAGGTTGGTATCCTATACCAGTAGTGTATCTAGGTGCTATTTTCTTACCTAGAATCTGAGTAAGAGTATCTTTACCATTGGTAAACTTCTCTAAATACTTATTGAGTTGCTCATTTGACAATTTTAGTTCAGTATTCTGTTTAAGCAACTGATCATTATTTTCTACTTCAATATCAAGATCAGATATATGTTTAACAGTTAAAGCATACTGTTTCTTTAATCCTTTGTATTTGTCTTTCAGCTCATTACAGGTTTCTTCTAAGATATCACAATATTCAAACAGTTCAGATTTAGACATGTTATCACATTCAGAATCATATCTAGAATAATATGAATTAGAAGCAGGAGTTTCTGAAGTTACCTCAGAAGTGTTTGTCATAAAACACATGTTTGCCTTATTTCTGTGCTCAGTTTC
This sequence comes from Viscum album, assembly GCA_963277665.1. Classification (NCBI taxonomy): domain Eukaryota; kingdom Viridiplantae; phylum Streptophyta; class Magnoliopsida; order Santalales; family Viscaceae; genus Viscum; species Viscum album. The sequence continues at coordinate 895,955,375 of OY728143.1, read as the reverse complement.
AGAAATTTCATATTCAGTGGAGCTATGCTCAGAAGCACTCCAAGTAGACTTCATAGACTTATTATACTTCTTATCCTTGTATTCATACTTCTTCTTGTATTTCAGCTTTGGACAGTCTGCTTTTATGTGTCCCTTCCTTTTGCACTCATAGCAGACAACTTCATCAGATTTATCAGGCTTCTTCCAATACTTTTTCCAATGTCCTTTTTTGTCATACTTACCATTGTAGTTTGACTTTCTGAAAAACTTATTCTTCCTATAAAACTTTTTAAATCTTCTAGAAATCTGAACCATCTCATCATCACTATCAGAATCACTCTCACTATCTTCACAGCTTGAACATTCATTGATAGCTTGAAGCTTTTCCTTATCCTTATTCTCTGAGGTTGTAGTTTTGAAGGAAACATATTTCTTTCTAGGTTCATCATATTCTTCTTTGTTTACGTTGAGTTCCTCTTCATACATCATCAGTTTTCCAATTAGTTCTTTGACTGGCTGTTCTCCAATGTCACACGATTCTCTAATGGAGAAAGAGGTTCATCTCCATCTTTCAGGTAGACATCTCAAAATTCTCATGATTTGTTCCTTTGCTGGAACATCCTTTCCCAGAGAAGTCATTGTGTTGAAAATTTCATTGAACCTGAGATACATATCAGAAATGGGTTCATCAGGCTTCATCTTATTATTATAATACTTAATAGTATAGGTATTCAATCTCATCTCCTTAGCATTAGTTGTTCCTTCATGAGAAACAGCTAAGGTATCCCAAATTTTATAAGCAATTTTACAGGTAGATATTCTATTAAATTCCTCATCTCCTAGAGCACAGTACAAGACATTCATAGCTTTGCAGTTATTATTGTAGGCAGTCTTAGTAGCTTCATTCCAAGTAGTTCTAATAGTAGTAGGAATTTTATATTCTGATTCTATAGCAGTCCAAATATCAAAACCCATGATTTCTAAATGAATATTCATCTTGATTTTCCACTGAGCATAGTTAGTGCCATTGAAAAATGTTGGTCTATTGGTAGCAACACATTCAACTCTATTATCCAAGATAACAAAATTAAATCAAAGATTTTAAAGAGACAAAAATTTAGAAATAAAAGAAATTTTAAGAACATTAAAATACAACTAAAATCACAATTGAAAAACAGAGTACAAAATATTTTAAACTTCCTCTGATACCAATTGTTGGTCGGAGTGGATACTCAAGAGGGGGGTGAATTGAGTTCCAATTAAAATTTCTAATTTAAAAACTTTGTCTTAAAAACTCCCAAATAAAATATTGAATTAAACTGTAGTGAATTTATATCAAAGTAAGGGTTCGGTTGGGTTCTCAAGGGATTGATTATTTCCCAGTTAATCAAAATAGAAAGGTTGATTAACTTTTGAAACCAACTAACTGATTTACAACTAATATAAACACTTGCGAATTTAATTATCAAAGTGACATTAAAATAGTTTTGGTTTTAAAGAAATTAGTAGTGGAATAAAAGAATAACTTTGAAAGATATAGCACAACAGATATAACCAAGAGGTTCAGTCTCAAGCTGAGACTTAGTCCTCCCAATAGCTATTATAAAAAGATGATCCACACCTTCGATCGGGGATAACAACAGCAACCAGCTTTCCAGGTCCAAGACCTCTACCACAGTTATTCGTGGGAACAAACACAACAGCAACCAGTTGTTCAAGTCACACGACCTTTACCACTATCTCAGTGGGAAATAAAAAATGTAAGAGAGGTGAGTGAGGATTTAAAAATCCTCCAGTTAGATTATAGGAGACAGTGTGTGTGTAAAAATGAAGCATATAACACACACTGCTCAATATATAAAAAGATAAATCACAGAGAAAATGTTTAGAGTTTATGAATGGCTCTAGTGATTGTCGTGCAGTTCTGGACTCCTTTGATTGATCAGAATTCGCTCTGAGTCCTCTTCTGGTTCTTTTTCTAGAAAACAGTGTATCGTCTGTTTCCTTGATTTCCAGGTGTAGAGACAGTTGATGAAGCTCTTGTATTATGTTCACGTTCTCATCTCTTCACTGGTGAGTAGTGATGAATGAGTTCCTCGTGTAAGTTCAGTCATCTCTTTGCATTCACACTTCTTTGTTCTTCCAGCACACCTTGCGGTCTTTGTATTCGTCTATGTGTCTCTCGCTTTGCAGTAGCACATCTTTCCTTTATTTAAAGCATGTGCTCCGGCAAAAGAAATGATATCATTTTGCAGGAACAAGCTACGGTTCCCTGACATCCATCAACACACATTAAATAAATGACAGAGCATTAAAATATTCCTAATATGACCATTGGTTAGATTAAATAAAGATAAAGAAATTCAAACAGCTGTTTATGACTATTAGTGTGTCAATAGATCGGTGGGTCATCAGCATCGATGAGACATCTTTGGTGAATCATTTGATCAGCATCGGTGAGACATCTTCGGTGACTTATTTGATGAGCATCGATGAGACATCTTCGGTGAATCATTTGATCAGCATCGGTGAGACATCTTCGGTGACTCATTTGATCAGCATCGGTGATACATCTTCGGTGACTCATTTGATCAGCATTGGTGAGACATCTTTGGTGACTCATTTGATCAGCATCGGTGAGACAGTTGTCCTTTGATATGGATCGGTGCGACCGTTGTCCTTTGATATGGATCGGTGAGACCATTGTCCTTTGATATGGATCGGTGTGACCGATGTCCTTTGAAATGGATTGGTGAGACCGTTGTCCTTTGATATGGATCGGTGAGACCGTTGTCCTTTGATATGGATCGGTGCGACCGTTGTCCTTTGATATGGATCGGTGCGACCGGTGTCCATTGATATGGATCGGTGCAACTGTTGTCCTTTGATATGGATCGGTGCAACCATTGTCCATTGATATAGAGGACTTCAGAATACTTGTAAATCAATAACAAAAAGATAAAAACATGATCCAACCAATATACACAGATTCACTAAGAGATTGTGATTATGTCTACGAGAAATCCAACCGGATTAAGTAATTGATGATTTGTGATTATTAAAATAGAAATCATAGGAAGAATTCAACAATCTTCCAGAGGGATCAACAACTTTGATAATGTTTTTGAAGATAATGACTGCTTACATAATTTTTTCAACCCTATAATTCTACAACAAAAATGTGATGTATAGAGGAAAATAATAAATTTTCAATAAATAACCAGAACAATGCTTAATGAATTATACTTACTAAAATAATTTTGAGTTAAATTGGTTAAAACTACATTCTATATATTAAATAGAGTTTAAATATGACCCTTCTTAAATAAAACCTCTATAAACTATTTAATGAAAGGAAACCAAAGGTAAGTTACTTTAAATTATTTCATTATAGAGTTTATATTTTAAATACTAAATATAATCTAGAAAAAATGGACACTAAAGGTAAAGATGGAATTTTTCTAGGATATAGAAATAATATTTTTTATTATAAGGAATATAAGAAGATAATTACTTCAATAGATTAATCTTTCCATGTGAAATTCACTAAAAATAATGAAAAATATATTAAAGATTATATTGATTCCACTGAAGAATCTAAATAATTAAATTCAGATGAAGATAAACATTAAAATGTGACTATATTAGTGGAGGGGTAGGATATCTCTTCTCAATATGATCCTTTTATTTTAGGACCCACAAATATCATTTTTAAAAAATGAAATTGGAAATGATGAATCTAGAGTAAGAATAAAAAATTTTGTTTTGAATGTTTTTGTTAATTATTTCTTTTTTGCTAACTTTATATCTATTTATATTAAAGAATATTTGAAAAATTAATTATGGATTAATTTTATTCATGATGGACATAACCATTTTGAGAGGAATAAATTATGGAATCTAGTTGGGTTACCTAAAGATAAATTTTCTATAGGAACTAAATATATTATTAGAAATAAAATAAATAAGTCTAGTAATATAGTTAGAAATATGGATAGATTATATTCCCATGTTTATTTACAATAATATGGTATTTAACTTGAAGATTAATTTTCACCAATTTCAAAAATAAAATATCTTCATACTTTATTAACTTTTTAAAGTTTTCAAAATTTTAAATTATTTAAAACGGGTGTAAAAAGTGCATTATTAAATGGTGTAATTCCAAAATAAGTATATGTTAATCATCCACCTAGTTATGTAAATTATGAATTTCCAAACCATGTTTTCAAAATTTCGAATGAATTATATTTTCTAATGAAATATACAAGATCTTGGTATAATATAATAACCATATTTTTTACTTCAAAATGATTTTAATTAAATACATTTTGATCCAACCTAATTTTTAAGGAATGTTTATAATACTATTTTAATTGTGAAAATATAAATTGATGATATTTTATTAAAATATACTAATGATATAATTATAAATGAGTTTTTAAAATTAATGATAGTGGAATTTGACGTCATCCTAATGGGGGATATAAAATTGTATGTTGCACTTTAAATTTTACAAAGAAGATATACTATTTTTTAAAATAAAAGTAATTTTTGTAAATATTTTGTTGAAAATTAAATCTTTATTCATGTAAAACTATTAAAAATAAAATTATAACTAATTTTAATATGGATTTGGTTGAATCCATAATTTATTTAAGTTATAATTAGTATATAGGAATGATAGGAAGCCTACTATATCTAACTGTATCAAGGCCTGACATTATGTTTGTTTTGTGTATGTGTGTTTGATATCAGTCTAACCCAAAAGAGATTCATTTGGAGGATCATAAAATAATAATTAGATGTGTTAAGGGAGATTTATACATAATCTTATTTTAATCAAATAAAAACTATTTTAATCTGTCTTCTTTTCTTGATTTAGAATTTGTTGGATGCATACTTGGCAGGAAGAGTAAATCAGGTATGTGTCACTTAATAGGAAAATTAATCATATTGTGGAGTTCCAAAAATAATGTTTTAGAAGATTTTTTTATATTAAAGAATGAATACATTTATAATACAAATTTTCTATACAAATCAATTGGGTAAAACAGTCTCATTGTGATTTTAATGTTTAATAAGATAAAATGATTGTATTCTGTGTTAATAATTCTTCCATTTCTATTTATAAAAACCCCATATAAAATCCTAGGTCTAAGAATATTGATGTTATATTTCACTAATTAATATATCATGTTAATAATGGTTATATTTTTGGGAATATATTCCAACAAAAAACTAATTAGTAGACATATTTACTGAACTACTAGATTCTCTGAGGTTTGAAAAATTAAAATTTGAATGCGGAATGATGGAAATTAATTTTTAAAATAATGTTGAACAATATTTTATTTTTTTAATTATCTACTATTATAATTTCATTAACTTAGGGGAATTTATCTCTTTCTTGATAATTCTGATCATTATAATAACTTCTTTGATAAAATTGAACACTTGGGGCATCTCTCCACTAGCCCATTAGCATGGAAAGTGGTGGTGGTGTTATGAGGCCTTAGGTGACATTACCAAGATGCCAAAGGTTAGAATTAAATTCCTAGGTCCTCATGAAAATTTTAGTGGGTTATTTTTACTTTAAAATATAAACATCCAAAACTCAAGATAATAATCATATAAACTTCTATATGATGCATGAGTACAAAAATACCACCCAAAAATAACCAAACCAACAACCATATCAGAGTACAAGTGGGAAACAGGAGACATAACTAAAGGAATCAATAGGCAAAGAACACTAAAATACTACAGATATTGAACAAATAACTCCTAACCATCCCCAATATCTAACTCAACAATCAATTCCCACAGTATCAAGAAGCATCACTAAATAACTGAGATACCTTTCCATTACCTTTGTTCTGATAGATGACATCTAAAAACAAACCAATGTTCCCAATATAGAGTGACTATAAAATATAGAATGATTTTCCCAATAACTTCCCAACTCACACCAATAGTTAAAAATATTTTAGCACATTCATATAAAATAATTTAAATCAGTTTAAACTTGTTTATATAAAAAGGTAAACAATTTCCAAGGATAACATTTCAATAATCCTTTCAAATATTTCTCATCTCATTTTTTATACCCATTCCATGTTTATTCAAACCCACACATCTAGACATGCATTCCATCGTGACAACTTCGTACTCAAGAGAAGTCTCTTGATGAACCACCAAGTATTCACAAGGTGACCAATTTCCAAGTTCCCCAATAGAACAAACCCCTTTTATAGGGCCATGGAATTATACCCCAATAGTACATGCCCATTATTCAGGGTCACAATAATGAAATTAAATCACACCAATCAGGTATTACAAAACCAATTCCAAATAAATTCACCTAAAAAAAATTCATTCATTAAATAATTTCAACAATAGTTTTCTGTGTATTAAATCAAAACTGTAATTTTAAAATTACCATTTTAAATTTATCATCGAATGAGATTTTCCAGAAAACTATACAAATTACAAAATTTCTCAAACCATTAATAAATAATATTACAACAAGAATCACCATTTAATCTCTTAATAATTTCAATAAAAACATTTATTTCAAACTAATCCTTCATGTTTTAATCATGAAAATATGATATATAAGGCACCTACCTCACAACGGTTGGTGAAAATGAAGAACGACACTACAATCCTCTATATCTAGGATTTTATTTCATTTACATAAATTAATCCAACCACAAAACATCATAATTACCATCAAGGAACATGGAACTATCCACAGTGGATTTGATATGAGGTTTTATGAAATATAAGGAGAAGAGATCAAAGAAGATCAACAAAGAATAAAATCTTATTGGTGAATCTAGATCTCTAAAATGATTTGAATCACATAAAACCTAATCCTATATTCAAGGGATTAACCTATAAATCCAAGAGAGGAAAAGGATTATGTGTTATGGGAGAGTTGGTGAAATATCAAGGATTAAAGTGGTTAAAATGAATCAAATCCCCTTATTTCAGAGAGCCAACTATACGCTGCATGGTTTTTTCGTACCTTTTGGATACTCAGGCAGTAATTGTGTGGTTTAATTGAATTAATCCAACCCCTTACATGGTTGGCCCGTACAGTGAGACAAAATATGTTCTAACCATGTGTTTCCCAAATAATTTAATGTGCATGGTTTCTCCTGGCCATCTACATGTTTAGAAAAATTGTGCACTAACCATGAGGAGCTAATAACCCTCATTCCACAAGATCTATGGTTTGTTGTGTGTGAAAATGATTTATACTAACCGTATTCAAATTTTTAACCTATATAAAATCCTAAAAACTATACCCAAAATTCTATGAATCTCTTAAAACATAACCCAATAAAAATACATACATAAATAAAGAGTCATGTAATTGAAAATGGGGGTGCTAAATTCACCCCATAATTATAATTTCCACCACTAAAATCTAGAAAATCTATGTTTTCATGGAAGATTTAGGGCCATTTCTCCATTTGTTTCTTTTTGTACTCCTATGTTTCTTCTTTAATATGATTATATTGCTATAAAATCTACAAAATAAAAATGATTTTCCCATTAAATAATTTCTATTTCCTATCCACAACACATATCGACACATGAATCAGTATAGAATCTAAATCTAAGACATGTGATCCCATATAATCCCATAGTCAGGATCAGATTGATACTTCTTCAAATATGATACATGGAACATATTGTGTTCTAATCTAAACCTTGGTGGACAGTCCAATTGAAATTCCACCTCACTAACTCGTTCAAGTATCCCAAAAGTACCTTTTTATCAAGGATATAACTTTCCTTACATGCCAAAATGACAATTACTAGTCCTTATAAAAACACTTATGAGCACATGATCACTCACCTTAACAAAACATTCCCATAGATGATGATCTACATATGATTTATGATGACTCTGAGCTATCTTTATTCTCTTTCTGAGAAATTGACTCCTTTTTGTCTCTTGAACAAGGCATAGTACATCCACTAAAGTATCACCTTTTTCCAACCAAACAATGATTAAAAAGAATACATATATAATGAGGCATGATACATTTTATTATATGGGAAATTGACCAATGATAAAATCTATTACCAAGAGACACCAAAATAAATTAAAAAATCCCTAATCATTTCCTCTAATGTTTGGATCATCCTTTAGGATTAACCATCTATCTGAGGATGATATTCCATGATCATATTCAATTGATTCCCAAAGTATTACTTAAGGATTTTTTAAAACAAGATGTAAAACTAGGGCCTCATTCAAATACAATGAATATTAAAACTCCATGATGGTTTAAAACTTCTTGAATATAGATTTATGAAGAGTCCTTTACTTTATGGGTTTCATGATTAGGGAGAAAAAAATCAGAATTTGTGTGTCGATCCACTATCACCCATATTTCATCATGATTCCTAACCATCCATGGTAAATTTTTTATAAAATACATAGATATCTGCTTATATTTCCACATGAGAATTAGTAAATACTACTACATTGTTTCTAGTCATTGGTGTTCCCACTTGACCTACTGATAAGTGAGGCATATTGAAATAAACCATTATTACTAACCTTTTCACGCCCACTCACAAAAACTATGTTTTCATGTTTCTATACCTATTTTGAATTCCTGGATGAACATACCATTTTGAATGGTGGTAAGCACTAAGAATTGATTCCTAACTAACTAAAGTTACCATGATGGAATTTCTAAACCTAAAAACGGAACTCCCATTCAACTTTTATCCCTCAATAGTCTCCCAACCATTGAGTTTTGATATCATATTAGCATAGTTAGGATCAAAAATCTATGAAATGATAACATAGTCCACAAAATAAAGAGAAAATGATACTGAGAAGAAAACTGAAAGATAACCATGTTCTGTATAATGTAGGTTCTTGTCTCCTATGACTGAAATCCATTTCCACTAATCTAAATAATATTTATCCAATTGATCGTGTGACTTCTTTCTCAATACATCCGCCATATAATACCCTTTATCCAATGTATACCTCACGATGAAGTGGAAAATTTACAAATATTTCATCATCAGTGATGCCTTAAATTAAAATCTACTTGTAATAAAATGTGTTTCAAACTATTTTTATATATTTAAATCATATATTTCTCAACAAGAAAATATTGGTTTCATATCTTCAATTTTTTAACCGTGACTGCTAATTCCAATTATTGAGTTGGGTAGTTCTTTTCATTTAAGAATGACTATTGTTAACCATAAGCAACAATATGATCTCCCTACATGAGAACACTTCCAAACCCATATCATAATGCATCAAAATAGACTAAAAATATTCCTCAACACTCTAGAAATTTATGAATTGGTTCTGATTTAAGTCTAAACATACATTACTTTAATGATTTATGACATTACTGATTCCACTGGAAAGGAATTCCTTTCCACATCAAAGTAGTCATTAGTGATTCCAATTGTGAGAAAACATGAAAAAACCCTCTATATTATCCCAAAAATCCAAGGAAACTACAGATATCAAAATATTTATTCATCTTTATCCAAGAGCTAAATAATTATATATTTTTAGGATCTACATAAATTCATTTTTCAGAAAGGAAATAGACAAGGAATTGTACCATTGGTTTCCAAAAATAACACTATTATAACTTTTCATACAAATGATTCTCCCACAATATATCTAACACTATGGCCAAGTTTTTCTATTGATCCACCTTTTTTCAAGAGTAAACTAGTATATCATCAACAAGAACCACCACAAAAGAATCTGGATACCATTGAAATGTCATATTCATCAATGATATGAATACTTCAAATGAATTCATAAGACTGAAAGGTATAATAAAACACTTATAATGGACGTATATTCTTTTGAAAGTTGTCCTAAAAATATCTTCTTCCCAATCCCATTGTTGGTGATATCCTAAATAAAAGTTAATTCTATAGATCCATTAGGATCCCCTCAATTGATTAAATAGAAGATTAATTTTTTTGAAGAGGATATCGATTATTTATTTTAACTTGGTTTACCTTTAAATAATATTCACAAATCCTAAGAGATTCATCAGACTATTTCACAAAAGGAACTATTGCTGCCCACATAGATGTGCTTGGTCAGATGAACCCTTCACTCTATTTATCTTCCAAACCAATCCTTAAATTCCCTCTATTCTATTAGTCTCATCTGATAATATAGAAGGTACACATAACTAGTCCCCAATATGAGATTAATTGTAAACACAGGTTCTCTTTGTGGTGGAAACCCCCAGAGATTATCAGAAAAAACATCAAGGAACATGTCCATTATAGATGTAAAATCTCCATTCCTGATCTCATCTACTGATTCTATAGAAAATTATATTAATTGGTAAGAGATGTTCTAGACACCAGTACCATGGGTACTACTTTTATTCCATCAACTTCCCAATCTTCTTTAAAGTGATTCCTAACACCATCAAAATATTTAATACTTACCATTCATTTATACCATAATCACATGGATGACATTGATGACCTTTTCCTCTCCTGCTCCACATCTTCAACCATGTGGGAATCGGTTTTCCGCATGTTTTTTATGAAATGAATTTGTGAAGATAGATTAGAGAATGTTCTAAATTCTTTGCATAAAATTTCTCTCTCTACACAAATCAAAAATCATCACCACATTGCTAGCATTGACTTGCTGCATGTGGTTCGGTTGGGAGAAAACAAACTAATTCATGAGCATATCAATTTCATTCTCCAATATGCTATTTTGGATATTGAAATGGTTGTCCAATATTATAATCCCTTACAAAAAAATTACAACAACATGGTTAGTGTATTCACTGTGCTCAAGTGCCTCAACATACCAGTTAATTATCCTCTAGCCTGAGGCTTGCTTGATGTTTTTTGATTTCCCTCTTTGGTGGGATGGAAAAAATGAAATTTAGATGGTTCTTCCTTGTGTAAAAGGTAGATTTAGGTTCATCACTAGGGATCATGATGGAGATATAATTGACTATATTTTTGGAACTTATGGACATTCCACGACACTTGAAGATGAAGTGATTTCTTTTATCATTGTGGTTCATGTGGACAAATAGAGAAACTGGAATGAGGTATGGTTTGAATGTGAACGAACCATGATTGTCCATACGGTAAGGCTTAGTATCATTCATCTTTCATGGAATCTCACTACTATATGTTTTGACAATATTAACAAGTTATATTCGATGAGTTGCATCATCACTCAAACATATCATGAAGCTAACCCCCCCCCCCCCCCCCCCCCGCAGATTCCCTTATAAACAAATGATTCTCCCAAGATGCTTTTACTCATACAGATTCAATCTCTCTTGAACTCCTGCCTTTTGAATAGAAAGATAAATTTAAAATCCTTGTTTTCCGTCAATTTTAACTCGTTGTTTCTATATATAGTAAGGTTTTATGTGTTCATTTTTCTAAAGAAAACTTACCATCTATAAATAACAATCGATATTGGCCTCCAAGTTCATCAGCTAATCCAGTCTTAGAAACAAGTTATAATCATCCATACCTAGTATATAGAAATGATATACCAACTCCGCCCGATCGATTTTTATCTAAAAAACTACATATTTCATGGGTTGAAAGTCTAATTATCATAATGGATTTTTGAGTATCACAAAAAGGAATCATCTCAATAAGTAAATCCATCAAATCAATGACATAATAAAAAATTAATGATAGGGATTTCCCCATATATAAAAATTGCATAATGGTATAATTCAAAATAATCATATAATTCAGTATTGAAGGGCTGATTTGATCATCCATGGACATTATCTCATCTCCAAAAAATTTCATACCCACTACACTTTTCTTTTTAGTTCTGTTTTGAGAGTGAATAGGTTGGGGATTCATAGTGTTCCTAGAATCACTATGGCTACATCAGTTCTACTTATGAGAGCTATTTTTCTTATACTCTTTTCATCGAATCATACAATAAATGAGAATCATGAGATGTGTCACATGATGCTGGCCTTGAAGCACTATGATAATAGTTCTAAATATGTCCCATCTTATTTTCATTGAGAAATGACATGAGTAGTTCCATAAATTATCACTTAATATGGTCAAAAGAAACAGATTGAAAATATACCATCTTACTTTTTTGTTAAATAGAATGATTTATCAATCCCATGGACTGATTATGAGAGATATCACCCCTTATAAATAGGTTTCCCACCTATAATTGTTCATAGAATTTTATTTACCACCAATTCCCATAGTAAAAAACATGCTCCCACTAACTGTATTTCCTAAAATTCATCTTTCTACAACCATCACTCTATTTACCATTTTCTTATAACCATTAATATAGAGAATGAAAATATTTGAGAAAATTCCATGTTTCAACTCCAACTTATAAATATGTGGCGTCAAGGATGTACTTGTACAAATTTACAATTAGAAGTGTACTAAATTCATAAATTTAGCTTCATAATCTATAACTGGTAGATTCTCCTATATCAAACAAAATAATTTTGTTGTCTTATATGTTATGAACGTGTGGGGATATAATGTTTTATTAAATAACTATTAAAATTCATCCCATACCATGCCTTGGTAAAATTTAGACCAGGATACTAAATCTAACCACTGGTGTGCTAGATCCTCTAGCAAAAATATTTCTAACTTCACATTTTACTCTTTTAGTGTCCAAGGTAAATTTAATATTTTATTCATTATGTCCAAACAACCTAAAACTTTTTTAGTTTATAATCCCCCCAAATGGTGGGATTATTCATCTTCTAAAACTGAAATGAATGGTCCCCTTCTTGAGGCTCATTGTTCCGATTACCCCAATCCATTTCCTAAAATTCATATACCATGCTTTGGACCAACTGATGGTTCACTTATGTCTTAGGTGGAACTATATTTTCATAAGAATCATTTTTTTGGTATCTACGCCACTTGCCCAGTGTAATTAACTATAAAAATACACACTCTATTTAATTTAGATATCTAGAAACTGAGATCATATAAATTTAAAATTTCCATTTCAACATGTAACATAGTCATGTCTATCCAAAATAAACCATTTAAAACCTTTTCATAATGCCACTATGATTCCATTTCAAACTATTAACTTTTGAAAACATTTTCAATGCTTTTAAAAGAGCATTACATTTCACCATTTCTATAAATCAATAACTCAATAATGAAAAATGCATTCCTAGTTGGAATTCATTCTACAAATGTATGTCATGAAACTCTCATCAACTAAACCAATGAAGATAAGGTGAAAGCTCACCTAGAAGTTTCTAAATAACCTATATACCTAAACACCCTAGTAGCATTAGGTTTAGCATAAAGAGGTTAGTTGTAATGTTTTATGCTTTCTATTTAAAATTCTGACAGTACAATCTTCTTATAACAACCCTAATAGAATGATTGATAATATTTAAATTCCTAGGATTGAACAAGATGATAACATTTGTAACATCCCACCACTCATCCATTGGCTTGGGAATAGCTGGCGGTGTTACTAGGCCTTTGAAGACATCCCCAATACACCAAAGGATACATCTAAATAACAAGGTCCTTAAGAATATTTTAAGTTATGATTTTCCTTTAAAAGATAAGCATCCAAACCTCAATATAGTAACCAAATAAACCCCTACATGATGCATGAGTTCAAAAATACATGTGGTAGATAACCACTGCCAGAGGATCACTCCATGGTGAAGGAGAGGGTGGAATCTCTTGATGGATGTACATGGGGAATCCTATGTTCATTTCATAGGGTAAGGTCATAGTTTAACATCATGTCCAAAGTATATTTTCATGAAATTAAACATCATATGACTAGGACATGGTGATAAGAAATTTCACATCATGAAACTCAGATGTGGTTGGTTATTACACCTATGGGGGACCATGTCATGGTGGGAAGAATACTTATCATAAGGAATCCCCACTAATATTGTTTCATAGTTCCCTCAATGATTCCTCCTCTAGGGATTACATGACTACTAATCCCGCCACTCTGGGAAATTCAAGTTGTTGGCACTGCCATGGAGGAGTTCCAATCAAGAGTCATGATATTAGGGTACATATTCTTAATATCCATAGTCATTATGGAACCTATCAATAGGATAAAAAGATAGTATAATGGATTCATAAGAATAAAAGGGAACATCATTCATGGGACAATATAGTTATTTTTTAAATATTTATTATGTTGCGCACAATATTTGTGCGAGAAAGGGCTATTATCTCAATGAAAATAGATGGATTATTAAGGCATGGTTATGTCCATGATTTGGAGTTACACTCAACATAGGGTTGTATGTAGGAGGATTCTCTTTGTGAGAACTCTACCATCCTTTTAAGGTTTTGTGTGCGGATCACTCAACTGCATTCTATGTCAATTTTGGATCCATAGGAGGTATATCAGGCAAGTTATCTACCTTTGAGTGTCTATTAATTTTTGTATTTCCAGATTCTATAGAAGAGATGTGTTTTCATTCATAGGAGTGTCACTTATTCTTCTAAATATCCCTCTTCAAGGTGGGGGTGAGGTTTTATTTATATTTTAAATCATAATCGGGTTTCACACAACACCACTAGGTGTGGAACATGGTAACTCACTTCTCAACCCTTTGTTGTAGGAAATTGGTCAAGAAACATCCTTGGTTTGATATCTCATTTCACACACAATTGTATGGTTTCATAATCCATTTTAATGAAACACTTATTTCATGATCTATTATGCCTTAGGAGATGTTTTCTTGACCATGCCACCTCTAGGAGAGGTTTTTACCATAAACATGCAATTGTTTTATCACGAAAATCCAATCTTCTGTGAGATCCTCCATTTTTGTGTGCATGGTACTTGGGAATTATTTCAGATATAGGGTATCCACATATCTCATCATCACCTTTAGAATGAAAATACAATGTGCGTGGAACCCCTTCTTTGTATGATACATTTAAAATATTTTCACAACATGATCCTTGTTCCCATATTGTTCTTTTAGTGTGGGTCGTGTGTTTAGTTCATTCAAAACTTAAATTTTATGGTGTAATAAATTTTTTTGGTTCCAAAAAATATTCTCAAAATTGAATAAAGAATAATATTTCATGAATGTAGAACCCAATTGAAGGAAAATATATGAAAGAGGGTAAATAAGAAAGTGCACAAATGAACTATTTGAATAGTGTTTTATCAAATAGGTTAAGAACCATTAAAGTAAATAAGAGAAATGAGTTTTCAATAAAACCATAAATGAACTAAAATATGTTCCCCTAAAATAATGAATATTTTTCTAAATAATAGAATATGAAATCCTTTAAAAAGTGATACATTAAAAATGAATAAAAAATGAAAAGTTTCCTTTAATTTGGTTTTTGGTAAAGAATATATTGTGAAGGGGACCTAAAAAACATGTATACCCATAGATAAGCAAGGTGAAATAAACTAGGCTTAAATGGATCAAACATATTTATAGAACATATAATATTAATCTTTGAATAAGATAATGATAAAGATAAATTAATAATTCAAACATAACCCAAAATAAATAGGGTGAGTGGAAGAAACCCCTTACCTCAATTCCTAGCTCGAGATAGTACACACGTCTAACTTCATGATTAATAAAATTAAATTTATTAAAAAATTTGTTCAAAAAGGTTATTATTTCAATCATTTATTATTTTTATTTTTTTATTATAACTTTATTAAAACATTATTTCCATGTCCCCCATCTGATTAATATTTTTTTAATTGTTCCGAAGTCACATCAATTAATTAATAATGGTAATGTTTTTTTCATATTAGTCCAAAAATAAAAAAGTTTTATGGTCTGTGTTCTCAGTAAATAAAATTTATAAAATGGTTTTAACAATAAAAAGGGAATCCAATATGTGCATAATTTAATTAAGAAACGTTTTATCATTAAATAGTGTTTCAATTAATAGGTTTTAACAACCATGATGAATCTAATTTTTGTCATTTTATTTTATGATTATACACCCATTACATAACATAAATCATATTATAATAATAAACTTCTGTTTATATTTAACAATAAAATATTTTAATATAACCATCAATGAATACGGTGATAGTTTTTTAAACCCAACATCCTTATAGATGGTTATACTAACCATAAATGTAAGTTTGTTTTAGAGATATAATTATTATATAAAATTTATAGTTTTGAAATACATCATACATTGATTGAGATGGTGGTAAGGGATTTTGGTAGGGGTTTGGAAAATTAAAAAATTATATGTGTTGATTAATAGAATGGAGAGGGTTGTAATTATAAGAATAAAGGATTATTTTAGAAGAAAATATTATTTCATCATATAGTGATCAAATATGTGATTCCATGTTATGGATATTTTAATTTATTAGTAAAATGTAAAATAAAATATCCATATAACTTCTAGAAACCATTAAATTTATTAATATATAATATTACAAAAAAATGTACTTATACAATTCTTCTATGGTACTCTATTATTCACCAACATATTAAACTATTTACGAAAAAAATTCACCCTTACCAAATAACAAAATGATAATTGAAAAAATGATAAAACAATTTATCAATGTAATTTTTTAGTAATGTGAAATTTAATTTCTAAATAAAATAATAATTGATTGAAAAATACAAATTTTTCTCACATGACCAATTTTTTGAACAATAAATATTTTTTTTATTATTTAAGAAAAATTATCATTGTTTATAGAAATAATTATTTCTTTGTAAAAACAATTTTTTCATAACAAGTTTGGTATTTTTATATTTTTTATTTTATTCTAAAAAATAAATTGAAGAAAAAAATTTATGTTTTCACAAATAATCAATTATGCTTTATTTGTGTATAATAATAATTTTATCATATTAAAAAGTTTATTTAATTATTTTTTGATTTAAATTTCATATAATTTTTATTTCCTAAGATAATTGTATATTATTTTTCTATTCCAATAATGAGGTTACTATTTTAATGGTTATGTTACTATTCTAATGATCTTATTAGTATTCTAACAGCCATATTTTTAACGGTCATATAACCTTTACATATCCTATAAATATATCTTGTTTCTATATTTATTAGTTAAATAAATTGTTTATAAAGGTTATTTACATTTAATTTCAAAGATATAAACCATGTTTCTAGTAGTTTGTTTTATTTTTATAGTGTTCTTCAGGTCATTAATATTATTAGGATCCCACGATGCACTAGAATATCAAATATTGGTTTATCTATTTATATCTTCTTACTGTCCCATAATAATATTTTTGATTATATGGATTTTATTTATACTGCATACATAATATTTTTATGTAAATGGAATTTTATTTTTTACTATAGAATAGATCTGAATTATTTACACACACATATATATTAGAAAAGAAATTTATATAGAAAATTATAGTTCATTAAACCATTATATTATTATACCCCAACATGGTGTTCATAATAGTATGAATAAAATAAAGGAGGATCGTTGTTTATAGTAGAGCATAAATCTTTTTTTTAGGTTTTTTGTTGATTAATTTCAAGATGAACCATGTATAATAGTGATCATGGTATGTGTCAAATATTATAAAATTGGGAAAAGGATATAAAAATAATTACATAATGGTATTCATGACATGGTTTTATATTAGATGGAACTATTGATTGAAATGGTAAATAAAGTAATTAAAGTTATGGTTATATATGTTGATTTATTGGAAAACTAGAAAACATGTTGTTGTTGGAGTTGACGTATATGGTTTTTTGTTGTGAGATTTTTTAGACACTACTTGATTTATAAAGAAAAAAACATTTTAGATTTTAGTGAACACCATATATTTTTATGTTGGAGATATAAAATTCCAAATAATAAAATGCCAAAATTTTTAGAAGGACATAGCTATGTGTAACATGGAATTCAAAATCAAAGAATTAGACAAAAAACATCCTCTATGGTTAAGTGATACATGAATTAGTTTACCTAGTTTCAATAGAATTATGGATTTAGATATAATTTAATATATTTAAAGATACAATTCTAGATTCTGATAGTGTTATTAATGTTCTTGGATATTTTTTACCACACTTAAATGTGTGAGACACGTGGAGTGATTATAAAGGATATTGATGAATATATTGAAACATAACCATTTATTAAGAGATTTGAGATATAAGTAACTATTAATATAATATGATCATTACTAATTATAAAAGTAAGGGATCACTATTAACATATTCTATTCATTGAGAAGGATCATATGGAAGGGAATATAGTTGAAAACTCTTTTTCAGAAGATATGAAGGTTATTGATACAATAAGTTGATTGAATATGAAAAAGAATAAAAATGATAATTTCTTTTATGTAATTGATTTAATATTTTTTATATTTTGTGGAAGTATTAATTATTTTGATGATTTTTTAATGTTATATATTTCAAATCACTTTAAAAATAGTTGATCACTTATGAATTAAAATCATAGTGGTATGAAGGTGGATATTATTGATGTATGAACTCTAGGATTTGTTTATATAAATAATATTTGTACATTATGTAAACTTTTAAACGACCTTTATATCTATAAAAAAATATTTTATTGATGTTGTTCATTTTTTTAAAGAAGAGGATGTGATCCATAAGTTTTTAGTTAGTGATCCTGAAACATCTTGTAAGGACATTGTACTTTGTCATGGAATGACTATTTCTTAAATTATTGTATCCGTAGAAATTGGTTTTTTAGTTAGTCCATGTCATCTTCATGTGTGTATTGTTTGGTTGTATCCTAGATTAGTAAAACCATATAAAATCATTGGGACTTATGTCATAACACATTGGTCTCAAAATGTGGCACCAAAACATATAATCTCTATCTTGTACTTCAATATATCAAATCTATTTTTGAAAATTTTCTATAGATATAGTTTCAATTATAAGGTCTCATATATTTTATGAAAATAACTATGAAGCATGGAAGAAGAAAATCTTTTTTAGGATTGAGGTGATGACTTTGTGCAGTAAATACATCGATATATTAATGTATTAATGTAAAGTTAATGTGTTCATAACATAAATTCATTAAGCATATTTGTTAATGTTATAAAAAATGAGGCGTTGAAGATAAATTTTTATTCTATTACACTAAATTAAATATGATGAATATCAAAGGTGATATATTTAGAATCCATCATAGTGTAAGGGTATGTCTTTCCCACTATAAATTTATAATCTAAATATTGATACATTGAGTTATTATCAGAAAAAAATAGAGTAAATTTGATTATATCAAATGTCAGGACAAAGAAGAGTAATAATATTAAGGTGAAAAGGAATATGTAAACTTCTATTGAGGGGAATAAAATTTATCTCATTGATTTGTTTTATTCATACACTAATTTAGAATAATTTTTTAAATTTATAATATTTTATTCATCCTTGGGGAAAGAAATGGATAATGATTCAATTAAAATCTATGAACTCATATAGATTAGGTGTTATAAATAATAATACTACAACAATAAAGAAAATATCTAATGATTATAAGAAAATTGTGATCATTTGGAAATTATAAAAGGATTGTATTTAGAATTCATAAAAGAATAATGTTTAAAAAATAGTTTTAAGAATGAAAATTTAGTATTGAAATGATTATTTTCAAGGATGAGTGAAAAGATAGAGAAGAAAAGTTATTTATATAGAGAAATTTCTCATAAATACGATATTTAAAAAGCTAAGGATAGGTAATAAAAAGTTAATATGATCCCTGGAATATAGAACATTAATAATGGATAAAGTATATAGAACAAGATTATTCTGAAATAGAAGATATGATGTTCAGTAGAAAAAAAAAGGAATTGAAAATTAAGTATCCTGAAATTGATATTAAATCCTTAATGGAGAAGAGGAAATTGAAGATCGCTCATATGATGTCCTTAAAAGGAGGATTTTTTGAAATAAAAAATATGTAACTATGGAAAGGAAGGTAAATTATTGATAAATATATTTAATATATCACATAATTGAATGTTTTGAAGAGGTCATACTATATTTTAAACATGGGACACAATATGGATTTGTTTGTGGAGGCCATAGAACTAATCAGAAGAAATAGACCTATTAAATCATGTCATACATGAAAAGATTACATTAATTATGGGTTTTTTAAAACATTTTATTTTCACTAACCATTTTCATATTAAAAGATAATAATGAAAGGTAAATTCCAATGGGTCTAGGAAAATTAAGGAGGCTTCAATGATAAAGGGATTGAAATACACAAGGAATAAAAAATAATTATGATGAAAATCATATTCATAATGTTGAATGAATGTGATGATGGATGGAAAAGAAATGTACATAAAGAAATGATGGTTTATTATTCTCAATAATCATTTTGGAAGGAATGGAAACAAATATTGATGTTAAAGAAGAATAAATTTTCCCTTGTTGTATATAAAATGGTTAAATTGTATAATAAAGATTCCTGAAATATAAATATATCAAAGGTTTTCTTAATGAGTTAGAAATATGATAAGCACAAATATTATATAAGTGGATTCATAAATTATATTATGTTGAAAGAGAGAGAAACATGTGTATTTTATCATATATAGAGGACTATGAATTAAGTATAATGAAAAAAAGCGAATCAAAGGAGGAAACATATACCAGTAAAATTAATCTACATTCAGAATTTGACAAAATGACAAATACATTGGGGGATTCAAAAAAAATATATGGGAAGATTTTTTTATAAGTTCTATTTCACTATATAGAAAAACAATGATGTCGTAGAAAAAAAAATAAGAATAAATATTTTGTTTTACCAAGACTATGATAATCATAAATTACCCCACACCCAATGATTTTAATTTTAAAAACTATTATTAAGGTGATACAGGTTTTTAGGGGTGATAAAATCCATGTAATAAATATAAAAATAATTAATATTTTTCAAATTATTATGATATTTAAAATTACCACTAAATATAATATTGATTGGTATCAATGACGAATTTAGAAATTCATTTGGAGATAATGAAATTCATTTAGTGTTAAGAAAAATATATAAATTAATGAAGAAAATAATATTCTATTCAGAAGATTTAAATACATAATAGTGGTAATAATCATTATTGCAAGTAGTATTTAATGGAAGTACATACCATTCAGAATCAAATATTATGGAACAGGTAGTGTGATCATGATTCAGTGGTAAAAATATACATGGATGAATCCATTCCTTAATAATTCTAAATAATAAAGCATTCTCATAAAAAAATTTAAGATATGAAATTATTCATAGGATTATATACTTCTATGATGATTATAATTTTTAAATATAGAGCTAGAGTAAATGAAATTCATATTGATTTTTTTATTTTAGAGAACATGTATATTTCTAGCCACATTAGACAAAGGAGAGATATCTTATGATGATGATTTTTTTTGAATTGGTTTAACATGCACACTACGATTTCATGTTTACATGCATATTTTTTTTTTAAATTGTGATTGAGATCCATGGGAGATATGTGAAATAGGTAAATGATAAAATTTTAAGCTCTTTTAGATATACTGGATAAAATTGATAAGATTAAGGTTGTAAACTCATTCTATTGTTTCTTAAACTGTTCTTTGAATCAAGTTGCATCAAAATATTTGTTTATAAATCCTTATAAAGTGGTAAGTTTACTCACTAAAAGGCACTACGAATTGCAGCTTCTTTGAGTGTTATAGGATTCATACAAAAAGTTGTAATATTTCAATTAGTTTTAAATATATCATTTAGAATAGTAAGAAGAGAAGTAATATGTGATGTAATTTTCCGTACAAAAATAATACAAGAAGATAGTTAGGGCGTTGAATTATTTTCCAAAGCGAAGAATAATTGATCCATTTTTTATGTTCAGTGGTTGTACAACTATAGTGAAAGTATTATTCCAGTTTCAATATCAAAACAGGAGAAGAGATAAAGGCATTAACCATAAATCTATTTTTTATTACTGATTTATAACTATTTATAATGGGGGAGAAAAATCATCACAAAGTGAAGAGAAAAGATTAATTTAAGGAGATGAATTTATGGTAAAATTTATTAATAAATATGAAGAGAGAGAATATGGTAGCCAAATATTGTATATTGTATTGGATATAAATTAATGGTTTTAATAAATGATAATAATTTTTAATTACCTGAATAGTATAATGTTTGATTCATGAGGAAATTAGATTATGAAGAAAAATTAATATCATATCATACTTGGATTATCTTGTAAATACATTGAATATGAGATAAATAAGTGGATACATAGATTACACATGGTGAATAAATAAGTGATTGAGAAAACATGATCAAGAAGATACATGGAATTTTCATTTGGAGGTATGTATTATGATATATATAAGATTAGGAAAGCAAGTTTTAAATTAATTACATTGAATATAAGGATGTTATGAAAAAATAAACGTGGAAGTGATATAGTGTGAAAGGACTACGAAATTGACATATCATGGAAAGACTAAGAAATTCATCAATAAATATTTTGATATCTTTAAGAACGCTTGTTGGTTCCCACTAATTCAGATTCTAAAGATTCAAAAATGAATAAATACCTGAATATGTTTATTATTTTCCCCACAACATAAATGAAGAGGAAGGTGTCCATGATCTTATGAATCTCATAAACCCCCGAGATATAAGTGATCACATGACTAGAAGAAGGTCATATGGAGAGTAACACATAGTGGATAACATATAGAAGGCCCTAAGAAGTACCTTTGATAGGTCCTTGTTCTTTTTAGAAGGTTTCCTATACAATCATAGATCATGCGGTGGTATCCAAAGAATCTCCCCCACCTCATGTAACCTGTCAACCAATAGATTCCTGATGAACCATCCAAATAATCCTTGGAAAATATGAGGAAAATATCCAAAAGATGAGAAACTCTTATGGTCGTAAAACTCATGTGATGTATCACTTATGGGAAGAATGATTTTCCTCAACAAAATTCTTAAAACCTCATGAGATACCCAAAATTTTTTAAAATAAACAACGGGAATAAAAAGTGGAGATATCAGGAGATTCTTATACTCATAAATATCGTGTGATGTTCTGCTGGAAATTTTCCAAACAGCGCAAGCACCCAATGACATGTCCCCCTCATCTAGGAAAATCCTAATGTCATGTCATCCTTATTAGGTATGGAGCCTCAATCATTTCAAACAGACCTTTCCCTCCCACTTTGGCACTATAAGGGAAAACAAATGGGATTGTCCATGCAATACTTGTGCATCACCATAGGACCTTTTATTGGTCATGAGACACATCACCTATTGCTAGGGTGAATGTCTCAAAAAAGACTCATACAAACTTGCAAGATCCATGGACCATGTAAAGTAAATTAGGAAAATAAATAAAGGTAAATTTGGGATCCTATCATGATCATAAAAATCATGCGACATGCCTAGGATGTCCGTAAAAAATATTATAAGACTCTTTAACAAGCTGGTATGATTTAATGAAGGCCCCCTAACAGGTTATCTTGGTCTCACAAAAATTCATAGAAAAGTCATCTTAGATCATGTGAAATCCATTCTACAGGAATTTTGATCTCATGAATGTAAATTGATATGTCAGCCTAATAATATCAAAGACCCTCATCATGTATGAATGATTTGAAAAGACCCATTTAACTATAAATAATTTAATAAATTATCCATTGATGTGATGGTCTCAAAATCACTGAAAATCATGAGATTCCCCATGAATTACCTACTATAAGGCCTTGTGAAGACACATGATGCCAAATACCTCCATCAACTCTATCCTGGATTCATGCGATATGCACCACAAAAAGTATTGAATTTCCCTGGTGGTGAGGCCTATAAATCCCCCTCCCAAACCTCAAAAAAAGGCTTCTCTTTTTTATCTGAATATGAATGGAGGAATCCTTGAAACCTCACATAGGTTCACCTAGGAATCAAAGGGGATTTCACAGATTGGATAATCTCCTAATCAGGAAGTTTTCTATGAGTTAATATTTGTCGAACAACTTGAGAGATCATGCAACATGCATAGTCACTTCGTGTGATAGTTCACAGATCCCATAAAATACTTCTATTGGGTCAGACAAAGGACATCCCACATATATTCTATAACTTTTGAGACTTAAAAAAATGTAACATTAAATTAATAAAAGTAATATACAACAAAAGTTTGGAATAAAGACTAATGGATGAGATAATTTTGAGAATAACACAAACTTTGATCCTCAGGCTCTTTGCATGAACCACCCAGGTCCTGCGATAGCACTAGGACATTTCTCCTAGACGATGAGAGGGTATTTTGGTATAAAAATTGGATCATGAGAAATCCCCTTGACATGTTAAGAGCATCTCACATAGCACCACCCATGAATTCAACCCAATTCATGTGAAAACCATTTGATCACTCTATAAAGACCTTGTTGTGTCCTTTAGACTTGTTTCCTAACTCATATGACAGCACGAGTGCATGTTAGATGAGTCGCACAATAGCACCAAGGCATGTCAACTAGTTCTCGCAACATCCTCCATACACACAAACTATAACTCATGATTTCCTTTAGACATTTCATATGGCCTATATGAAACCCTACAGGAATGTCATTTTGGATCATGAATCAACCTTTATACATGTCACATTGACTCTTGTGACACCCTCCAAGTTGTTTCAGCCACCATTTATGATGGAATAATAGAAAGATAGGTAGACAATGTCACACCCACTAAACATGTTAGTTGGGATCATGTGATGGATTCTAGGATCTTCCAACACTATCTCGTGATGTCCTATGGACAAGATAGCCTTGATCATGTGATAGTTTTTAGAAATGGAAATCAAGGTTATGTGATGTCCCTAAGACAAGTAAATTGGACATGCGGGTGTCTTGGAATTTGTTATGAAGACATCCTCTGAAATGTTAATCATAAAACAAAGTCTTGTTGAGTGGACAATCACCACATGTTAATTAATAAAAAATCCCTGGTTTATCAAGAATCTGATGACTTAATAACCTTGTCCATCCTTAGTGTGTAAGCATTAGTTATAAGGGAAGAATCTATGTGTACTCCCCAGTCAACTACACTATGATGACTCATATTCCTATAATAAACTAGATATGTAGGACGCATCTCTGAGTCCGATGCTTTATATCGGCATCCAAATGGTTTTCCCTATACATAATTCCATCATTGAGATGTAGTGAGATGAATTTCTAATTATCCCTTATTTCCCATAACATGTAATGCTTGTATGGGATTATGAAATTGCAATGGTCAGATCACTCACCTCATGAATCTCAACCATCTAGAGAAATATCAGTATTTAATCCCCAATATATGGGATGATATAAACACCCCCCATATAAGATAAACTAACATGGGTCTAGTCCCAAGGGCATGATCGAACCATGATAACTGTAATTCCAATAATAACCAGGATACATAGGATTTATCCTCGATACTCAAGATCAAATATCTAGTGCATAAGTTCCCGCATATATTTCCTTTCCATGTGATGTTAAAATTAATGGTTTCAACAAACAATGAGGGTTTTTATTCCAAAAATTAACAAGATATATACATATGGATTCAATAATGAGATCCGCTTCTTCATCTTTGCATAAAAGGAGGAATCCTATGATCATTCTATTAGGTTAACTAATCTCGTATATATATTAAGAAGAGATTCACAATAATGTCTTATGTTTATAAGAGAGTTTCGATGTAAGAAACATTTCCCACCAAAAGGGTGTGATGAGCCATACCACCCATCCTCTAGATCAATATGAATTCTTAAGTTTCACTTCATCTGAAATCCCAATTGACCACCTAGATTTGGAAAGAATGTATGTTCCCATTTATGGATTTGGGAACCATTCAAAGTTTCCGTTTAGAAGAAATATGGTATCCCAATATAAATGATTGTATAGAAAATTTTATCTCCCCCCTCACTCATAAACAACCATCTGGGAAAAAAGAATTCACATATAGGTTTTCAATCTTCCATCGAACAACATGTTCAAATAGATGTGAATATTTCAAATAAAAGAATGATCAGATAATGAAGCATCAAGACATTTTTATTTTCATATTTTACAAAAGAAATGAACCCCATGTAATACCCTCAAATAGAAGTATGGTTAGATTTACACTTGTAAATCCACATTTTTAGCTTCTCAAAAAATTTTGATATGCCTAAAAAAATCTTAAAGTAGATCCACAACAACCAGGGTTCCCATTAGACAAGTATATCCTCACTTTGATAATTCCACATGAGTTGAATGTTAAGATTAAGAATAAAAGGAAAATTTTGTTAACTATACATATTTGATTGATCACACATCATGCATATGATATTGCACTAATAAGTGATAGTTTTACTTATTGTCATCATGATTACAGATACAGTACTCATCAAAAACATCTTGATCTAAGATAATATCTTTATCCAGTAACTATTCTGAAAAATAGGCTATGGATGCAACCCCTGTGGGTAACAAAATGATCTCACTTTCCAGATATCTTCAACATTATGTAGAGAATAGAATAGTTCATGAGTAACATCAACATGGTACAATCCCAACCATCGAACCTACCCATGAGGGTTTCAAAGTACTGAAGCTTATGATTCTACATAGTCCAAGGAAAGTTGAAGTTAATCCAATTCTCCTCATTACCACATCCATCCACTTGACTAGATTATCCCTAAAGCAAAAAAATCAACAGCATTAGTATCTAATGAATGTTGATCAGTGAGTCCAATATAGTTCCCTTATGGTTTAAGAGCCATTGAGGAGGAATCCTGTCAACCACCATCACCAGCACCATCCCATCGGCTACCATCAATCACCTGTTGAGGGTACCACCCAAAAAATACCACCTATGATAACCATGCATGAGAAATAATGAAGGAATATCAGGAAAAGAAGGATCTAGATAACTAAAAGTGGAATCATAACCTCTCTCTCACTGATGAAGTCATCCAGTATATTCTGGTAGAAACTGGCATGCATGCTCATATCCCTGGTCACTTGAAACAATTTTGTGGGAATATTCCTGCAATGACTCTGGATAATTGTGATCCGGCTCATATCCCCACTCCTACAAATGAAGTATACTGGAATATTTTGGCGGTAACTAGAAAGAAGAATCAAATACATGCTCACATAGAATGATCCAGTAGTCATATACCCACAACAAGCATGGGAAAGATGTATATCCCCACCTCCGTACATGAATACCATTGGAATATTCCAATGGAACATGGAGAATATAAGTGGGATAATATCACTTATCCAATCAAATATATCTTCTGATATGTAGTGGAGAAAAAATATGCAGTTTTATATCCATATGAACACTTTTATAAAATGATAATACATCTTAGAAACTGCTAGATAACTCTGCAAGTATATTCTTGAATTGGTACAGATAAGGATAGGTGCATATTATTATCCCTACATCTATGAAATCTCAACACTATGATCATTATGACGAAGTGGTTTTCCTAGATAAATCAAGCATTCTTACTCACATGTTGGAGGATTATCTGCATATTCTGGTAAAGGGAGGGGCACAATACCAAGCTCATACTGTCATTCCAAATGGGACTCCCCATATGAGAACATCACATGCCTCTGGAAAGGGTAACATGCCTATCAAAAAAGACCGGTAGCATATTCCAAAGGCCAAGTATTGGGCTCATAACCCCATTTTATATGGGGATCACGAAGTGAGATGGGAACATTTCCTAGGATAGGTTCATATTCCAATCAAAGAAGTCTAGTGGAATACTCTATAGGCCCAGGATTGGGCTCACATTCCCTTTCTAGATAGGTCTCACCTTGTGAGAATGTCACATGCCTCAGGATATACTCATGTTCTTATCAGTGAATCTTCCTTGTAAATTATAATATATCACAGAATCCAGGAACATATTT
Source organism: Viscum album (assembly GCA_963277665.1). Lineage (NCBI taxonomy): Eukaryota > Viridiplantae > Streptophyta > Magnoliopsida > Santalales > Viscaceae > Viscum > Viscum album. Next base: position 895,927,406 of record OY728143.1, on the reverse strand, counting down.
CTACTTCCACTAATGAATGACTACATAGGAATCTTTCTGAGGAAAAAGAAGAGGAGGCTCATTTCCCTTCTCCCATTCTTGAGGATCATCAACATATTTTGGCAAGGAATGCATATTTCAACCAGGTTAATATTGTTTCTTGAGCCTTGGGATCAACAAGTGAGAGTGGATCATGCCTTGGGGAAGGCTCATATCTATGCCACAAAAGAGAAATGAAATATTCCAATGTCTTGGTATCATGATCATATTTCCATTCTGAACTAGGCTCAACAAGTGATAATGGTATATACCCCTAGATAGGCTCATATTCCTATAAATAATGTGGAATCTCATTATTATATTTCTACTGCTTCTCAATAGCAGGCTAATACCCCCACAGCACTAGAAGTATATAATCAGGTTCCATAATCCTTCATACAATAGGATCATATACCTACACAATTCAAGAATCCAAGTCGACATATTCTAGACAGGATGAAGAACAAGACCCATATTCCTAATCTTCTCAATTCTAGTTTCCTTGAGGTCATTATAGAAACATTCTCAAAATTTCATGGGTCTAAATACTCTTCAAATTAAGTAGTTGATGATCATTGTCCTGATAGTCCACCTCATAGTAGTGTTGAGATGGATCAAAGGGATTATACTCCTGGAATACATTATAGTCAACCTCCACACAATGATATCTTCCACGAATAAATAAATACTCCCCTTTACTAGACACCGTCCTATAGAGGGGTGTATCAAACATATACACCTTCATATAGAGAGGATCTCAAAATATTAGGGTCAGCCACATATAGATCCCCATCAACTTCCATCAACACTCCACTTGAGTCTTCGGGTGGCCCCAAAAAGAATCTTTTGTGGTCTAACCAAATAGAAGCATGTAAGTCAGGTGATGGGGATGGTGACATATATATATATATAGTTAATTGAAAAAAACATCCCCATCTTGTTATTTCCCCTTTCCATTTCTAACTATAAGATTCGAAATGAGAAATAAAAGGATTTCATGCCTTATATATACCAAACTATGAGATAAAATCAACAGAAACTAATGTTTAGACATCTCCCAAATCATAGAAACGAGTATCACCTTCAACTCATCAATACAATATATTTTCAACTAGATATAACATCCTTTTCTATATCATGGAACCTAGAAATGGAGGATCATGATGAACTCCAACGTAGTGTTTGTCTCTACATAATGAAAACTCACTACCAACTGATTTTTAGAGCATCACCAAACATTCACTTTTGAGTGTGGTAGAAATATAGAGAATTGAAATTCAATATGTCCCTAGAACAATGGATCCCAATAGATTCAGTGTCCTACAATTTCATAGCCTCAAGAAAAATCATATTATCGGGTAACACATGATCCAGTTGCTCACTACTACTGATTTCCCCCAATTCAACAGTGCCAAGACATCACAAACAGAGGGAGAGGATATCCACAAATTATTTGAACTGAGCCCCTCAGTGAAATTATAATACATTTGAGACTTGGAATCCATGTTTCAATCAACTTCATTTTATCCTATAGAAAAAGACACTTGTCATGAGATACCAATGCACCCAACTCCTACATGAGCACAGTTTCGTCGCATCAAAGGGTCATAATAGAATCTTCCATAGTATCCATCCAAGAGAAAACCCATCCCATCGGGTTCGTGGACTATCTACCACTACCTTCACCTCTCGGATCATCAATTCCCAAGGGGATTCATGACATATCAACAGCATCTACAAAAAACCCCATCCCACTAGGCTGGGGACATTTATATATAAGTCATGGTCCATAGGTTCATCATCCTTTAAGAAGGTCCCATAGAAATAAACAGTGATTCTAGATTAATGCCATTCTACTGAGATGGGGGCATTTGTATCTCAATTTCCATATCCAGAGTCATCACATCCCCAAAAAGAATATTTGGTACCTCATTAATAGGATCAATCAATGCCAATAGTGGCCCCAAATAACCCTTAGTATACAGGGATGGGGAAATTTTCATCATTTTCATCACCGCATAGATAATTAGTCTTCACCATGTTAGGTGGTAAATATCAATGGTTGGTATCACATCCATTCCTACCACTGCAAGATAAACCTCTACTATTTAGAGCTCATTCATAAATCACAACCAAAAAATCCCTCAAGGACATTACTCATAGGCCGAGATGGTAGGAGAATATGGAAAAGGAAGATATATCCCACCGGGGTCTCAATCCAAACCAACCTAATATGGATATGGTTTTAAAGAATCTCCATGATGAAGGAAATGAAAAATAATCTTGTTGAAATGAATGAATTGGAACAACCACCATTTTCTGATACACCATTGTAAGTGTTGTAACTATCAACATGATAGAAATTGGGAATCAAGAAATAAATGAAGAGGACCGAAACATTGAAAACAAACCCCAAGAGGAGGGTTAACTTGATGCACAAACCAATGATGCATGCACCTAGAACCAGTGGAGGATCCAAAACCTAGATCCTTCAAATATCATGTTTCTGCCTCTAGGGAAAAGAACTACCAAATAAAAAGGTAAATGTATAGATACATCCCAATCCTCATCATGAAGAATAAAATTTCCTTCCGCTAAGGAACAATTGTCACAATATGAAAATAAAATAAGAACTCTTAGACAACATAATGAGGAGATACATAGGAAAAATTTTCCCATTGGGTATCATCTTAAGGCTACAGAAATATTCATCCTCTTATACATCTAGAAAAAGGTGATATTTCTACAAGAGTAGTTTCTGAGCATCAAAATGGATTTGGATCTAGGAAGACTTTCAACGTAAATAAAGAAGTTGAAAATGATCATGACTTCCCTTCATTGTGGAGAAACACTATCCCTCTCCAAGGATATCATTCAGTCTTAGGATGAATTGAGAATTAGTGGGAGATAAAGGAAGGGTCACCTCATTGACCCCCAGCCACTCCCTATAGATGGGAGCATTATTGACCAATAGTGCACCCCCTAGAGATTCATAACATCATCAATTATATGGATACACATATGGAATCCATGGAAGGGTGATTCACACCTATGTTTCATGAGATGAATCTATATCCTAAATGTATGGATTATACTTTTTTCCCCACCCAATTTCATAAATCCTACGTTCTCTACCTTTCATAGTGCCTGCAACCCGAAAAACATCTCACACACTTTGTATTCTGGTGTAGGCCAATGATGGGCCCTCAGGATAAGTAGGATACAACTATGATGAGGAGTGTTTTATAAGATATGATAGGACCGACCTTGTTTTGGTATATTAGTCTTCCAGTAGGATTCATTGTATGATCTGAAGACCTTATTCTTTAATTCCTTTATCATTTCAACAATACTCTATGGAAAATGAAAATAATTTTCTTGATAAACAACACGTAATGTGAAACTGAGAGGGTGGATGACTTTATATTTAGATATAAAGGCTTAATGTATTCACATAGTATTCATATCTCATAGGATTAATAGTTTTGACTCTTTGATGAAAATCTCTAGGATGAGATACAGATGCATTTGATCCTAATGATGTATCTAGATAGGTTCCAAGATTTCGTTGAAATGGCACAATGATTGGAAGATTCCATTCGGCGAACCTCATCCAGATCTTTATTATTTCCTTCAATATAAGGGAAAATTCTTGGAAAATAAAAATTAGTAGTTGTCACTCTCAAGCCTATATCAGTTCTCATCCAAGAATATATGTAGGTCCTGAACCACCCAGAACCCCCTATCATGTGGTAGAAACAACTAAATCCCCCCCATCTTGAAGTGCAGAGAAATCAGGGAGGACTAGGATTTGAGGAACAAATCAATAATTCATACTCCTAAAAGAAAAGATTCCCTAACTATTTCATGGTAGTTATGGACAATAGCATACTCAATATACCACATCCCTAAATATCTGATGAGGTCAACCTCACCGATCATCCCAACTACTTATCTTTCTATAGAAGGTTAAGTCATAATATATAGGAATTATTTTTCTTCATATCATTCCATTAAGTCATGGTTTATTTTAGATAGGCGGTGTTAAATAACTCCTCATAGGTGGTGGAATTCATAATCATTTCTCGGTCAAAAGAAGAGGGTTATTGGATGAAATTTTAGGTTATGCATTAGTGGAATTTTGAAAATTGGATGACTCATAGAATGGTTGTCCAAACCCATTCAACACATTGAGAATAGTTGTGAAGACCCACAATAGCCCCACCACCTACGGAGGTAACATCAAATATGCCTCCCAAATGTGGGTGTGACCATTGGCAGAAGAAATAAATAAGATAGGATGAGTCAAATTATTCTCTTATGCAAGCACTAACACTAATATATTCCTTCCTTGAAACATCAAAATCATGAGCACCGCCACACCAAACGGAACCCACATCGGAAAAATATATCATCTATGGTTTTTTCAACTTGATACACTTGGAATACCCCTTTCTATAAAGAATATTATACCTCATAATATGAGTTACATACACATAACTAGGGAACAAGAGGTCGTATACATAGGAATCGAGGATACAAGGGACAACACATGTGTAGTCAAATCCAATATTTTTCTCATGTCCCCATTGAGGACATATGTGTAGCTAGGATAGGTGGGAAAGTACTCCACCATGCCTAAAATGGGTATAGAGGTGTCCTAGAATCCTCCAATAGTCATCCACATCATGTTTTATTACATGTCCACCTAGAGAGGGTTTTATTATCTAATCCACTCAAGAAATGGGGAAGGACTTAAATACCCATGTAACTAGAAGAATATGCTCCCATGACCCATATAAAATCACAAAGATCATCAACCTAAAATTCATCATCACCTAAGCCACATGTTAAGGAAAAACCCCACCGTGGGAAGATTTTACCTCTTCTACAAAAGTAAGTCATTTTGAAAAATATGTATGTTGTCATTACCATGCACTAAATCCTAGATGTGATCCATCTTCGAAAATAACTTAGGGAGGAACTCATTGAATCACTCAAGATCCCATAGGATTTTGAGGTAGAAGTCGTTGCAGCCGTGGTTTATCGAGTGGAAACCATGTCATTAGAATTCCATGTCTCTATCTTATTCACTACCAAGGATCAGGAAGAGATCCACCAAATGAACATCAATCCCCTATGTTTTTAGGGCAGACACAATAATGTTGACATCATAAGCTCTCTAATTCATAATGGTTTCAAGATCAACATTTTCACAGTGTGAACCATTCAGTGTTTTTGATATAGTGAAGGAGGCATATCTCCCATAAATCTAACCATTCAATGTTCTGATAAGCATGAGGAAAGACCTCTCTGGAAGATCAAGCTCAAATATTAGTTTGGTGATATCACATGTGATGTTGAGTTTATGGTTAACCAATAATAAATCTAATAAAATATTATTCTTAGAAAGACCTAGATCCATAGACACTTTAGGGTATCTTCAACATTCTATCAATGTATGAAATACCCCATTGATGGAAAGGTTGGCATAATACATGATGATACTTCCCCCTTCAATACATGTAGAGACACAAATACTAAATAATGTTTCTAAAAATGGGATGGAAAACAATCATTGAAGGATGATGATATTCAGGTTGTATCCCCCAATGGATTCGTGACCACCCATGAAAATCCCAGGAGTATACTTGATTGTGACTATGTTCTCCTCATTAATTTGTTTGAGGTAATAAACCTAGTCCCAGAGGTCAATCCTCTTCTATCCCCAATGATAGTTTAAATGAAAATCATTTCATACATCTATCTACAATGAATCGGGAAATGGGGGGTGATGATGTCTCTTATCATGAACTCCCTAACCTCGATAGTGATAGAGAGTCCCCCAGATCTCCAAATTCATCTAAAAATGTGTCCACATACATAGTGGTTCAATAAGATGAGGATGACCTTTGGAATAATCCCAACCATATTCTTGGAAGTAATCTTAACCAACACTGATGAGATCAAGTACGTAAATCAAGAAATAGAAGAATACTCACTTCCTACATAGATTATTGCCTCCATACCCCTCGAAGAGAAACATATTTACATTTCATTTATAAAAAAATATATGTTTTCACTTGGGACTATAATTAAATGACCAAACTAAATTCCCATGTTGTTACACACCATCTCGATTTGAATAATGAGCATTGAGGTTTCATGTAGGAATCTTGGAGGATATCTCCCTCTCATGACACCAATGTAGATCCAGAAGATGAAAAATTGATCAAATCCAACATTGTTTGATAAGTTCAACACCTACGATGGATTTCCAAAATCATCACCATCATGAAAATAATGGGTAGATTAGGGTCTGCATCAGTTTTAGAAATCATAATCAAAATTTCCTTACAGATGATATCCCATTGTCGATCACAGATTTCTTGATTGATACAACTGAAGTATTCTAATTTTTTCCCTTCATAGATGGGTATTTAGGGAAAAATAAAATAAATATAGTCCCTCAAGATCAAGAATCTACTTCCTTCATAGCACCGTAGGGGATCTTTTTCTATCATGTCAAGCCATTTGAGTTAATGAACGTAATCACTAAATATTAATGATCCATTCATCATATATTTAAGTCATTCTTTGGAATAATAACTAAATACAATATCGATGACATGGTGGTCAAATCTTGACAGTGATGTGATCACTTAACGAATCATTAACCAGTATTCGACAAGATACGACAGCATATTCTAAAGATGAACCCCTTAAAATTCATCTTCAGGGTAACATTTTGGAAGTTCCTTGACTTTGTGGTACTCCACAACAACATCAAGGTCGACCCAAACAAAACTAGCTCTATTTTTTCTATGTCGCCCCTAGAAATCTCAAATAACTGATAGGGGTATAAATAAAACATTCCAACATTAATCATTTCTTATCCAACCTGTATAAAAAATCTCCCCCCTTCTCTATGATAATGAATAATGGAATCTCATACCAATGGGATGGGGACTATGAAGAATCCTTTGAAATTCATAAGATGTATCTACTTCACCCAATGGTTTTTATTCCTCTTGTGAAAGGGAGTCCACTCATATTATAGTTGGATCCCATGGAACACTCACAAGGCACCCTACTCAAAAATCAACTTAGAGTGGGGAGTGAGAAAAGTATTTATTACCCTAGTAGAATGCTTATATGTTTAAGAATCGACACTTTGATGTCAAGAAAAATATCCTTGCACTCTTCTTTGCAGTTGAAAAGCTGAGTCATAACTTACGGCACCGTGAATTTAATATGGTCCCTATTATTGATCCTCTCAAGTAAATCCTTGGTTATCCTATTCTAACTAGGCATCTGGCCCGACAGGTGGTCATTTTGCAATAATATGACATCTGTTTCATATCACAAAAATTGGTGAAATGGAAAGCCCTGACTGATTTCCTTACAGAACATCCTACCCAAAAAAATACATTGGTGGGAACTAATATCCCAGATGGTGAGGTATTGTATTCCAAAGACACTCCCTATACATGGGAGATGTATTTTGATGGCTCCTCCCAGTTTCATATCAGTATAAGGATGGAAATCCAAAATCTCAAATGGGTTTTCATAGGAATTGTAATTCTCTCTCCATAAAAAGTCATTTCCCTACTCTTTATCACTATTAAAGGGTTGAACAAATAGTGAGGCCAAAAACCAATCCATCATCGTTAACTTGGAACTATTCCTATAGCTGCATATATCCTACCTGAATATCAAAGAGGATTATAAACTAGTGATAAATAAGATCAATGGAGAATATACCATTAAAAAGGAATAATTGACCCCTCTCATTGGATATATCTGAGGGATGATGGTAGAGTTCCCTTTTGATCCCACATTTCATCATTTTCTTGTATCACAAAATTCTAACACTGATGTATTTTCTAATGTAGCCATAGTCCTATATGACCATGTTCAAGAGGATGAAACCTTACATATCACACATCGAAGAATGGTCTCATCAATTATTGTATGTGATAATGATGAAATCAACTCAGTCAACACTACCCTAGAGCATGATGAACTGATATCCACCACTAGATAGATGTATCCCATAATCCATTATCTCCAAAATAGAGATCTCCCAATAGACTATGTAGAAAGGGAACAAATTTGGAATTGTGCAGCATACATTACCCCATAAGATGGTCCAAATGAACAAAAATCCTTCTACAAGGGTGGCTTTAATGGAATCCTCCTTAGAATCATAATAGAAAGACATATTTACATCATCATAGATGAAGTCCATTAATTCTTATGTGGCACTCATCATTCAAGGACCAAGATCTCCAACTAAATCAAGAGGTTCAGTTACTATTGGAAAACCATTATACATGACTGCATGGAATTAACCTATAAATTTCATTCATAACAGATCCATGAAAACTTCATCCATCAACCCTTCAAATTGATACATACACCTAAATGTTCTTGGATGTTTTTCATTTAGGGAATGGATTTCATGGGACCAAATCCCTGATCCACAACTAATTAGTTCAAGTACATCCTTACTGCTACTGAATTAATTTCCAAATGTGAAGGGAAAATACCCCTCAATGAAGAAAGGATGAAGAATGTTATCAACTTCATGACGAACCATATCATCGCCCTATTTGGATTACCTCTCAAAATATTGAAGGAAAACAAAACAAAATTTGGTTCTACAAAGTTGAAAAAACTATACTAAGAGTACAATATATAGTACAATCACTCCTCTCACTATCATTAAGTAGTAAATTGATAGATAGAGGCCTTTCATAAGACTCTTTCTAATATACTCCCAATAATTGTGAACAGTGATAAGATGTTCTAGTCAGACAAGATCCTCCTTGTTTCAGCAGCCTACCATACCACCATGTATACTACTAAAAAATAAACATCATACTCATCATTGTATGGGAATAAGGCAGTGTTAACAACAGAAGTCCAATTGCCTTCTCTCGGAATATCCATTTTTTGATAACTCTCTAAGATAAGAAATCGCATAATCAGCTAGATGAATTCGAGTGGATCTTTGAGAATATGATATATACATTTCACAACCTTGAATTCCATCAGAATCATATTGCATGAGCCTATAATAAGAATATTTATCTTTATTCAGTCCTCTAAGTAAAAATATGGTTGGCTCTTAGGACCCCAATTAATGAAGCTTCCAAAGATGGATCTAAAATGGGAAGGGACTTACATCATATACAAGTTCTATTACAACGGAGCTTACTCACTGGCCATAAGGGATGGGGAGCAAGTCAAAACACTCAACAATGTGAGTTTTATCAAGAAATAATTTTCATAGCTATCATCAATAAAAAAATTTAGTAATCATGACTGCAAATGGCATTGTACCTCACATCATAACCACATGATGATAAACTATACAAAATTGTCATTGTATAAAGATGTAAAACATTATTTTATCACCCATCTTGGTAGAAGGATGTTAACCTACATAGCATCTCATGTTCTGATATCAAGACATTAAACTTTACAACAACTCACGTCGTTACTAAATAAGGATAAAATCTACAACTTATGTCCTTACCGCATGTCATTAAACATCATAGGTTTATATAACTACATGTGTATTGATTCCTCCCTTCCTAGGATACATAGTGAAGCCTAAACATCTAGTCTTGTTCCCATTCACAATACTCATTTCAATTCACATTCTGTGATCCTTATCGTTAATTCATGACTATAAAATTAATGGAAAATTTCCTTACATCCTGATATAGAACTACACGAATCCACAACATTCATCTTTATTCACATCTGGTGATCCTCATCCTTACTGCAAGATGTTAAACAACATAAATGATGTACCTTCCAGACAACATTAAACTGCATGAGTTTTTTATAAATATATATGGCTTTATCCTCATTTAAATGATATGTGTAGGGACTCTAAAATACTATATCTTTTTCAAGCAATTATATGATACAAAATTCCCCTATCATATCCATAATCACATCCGCATGGTGAGGAAAACCCTTTCCATTCTTTTTTCCTCACACCGAGCATAGATCACATGTGCTTGGGAATTTTATTAGGGATCCCCCTCCCCCACACACAAATAAGGCATAACAGATGATGATTGGATCATTATGGTCCTGAATGCAGGACCTTAAAAGGAATATGATGAGTCCTTGCCACATGATGTTAAAACTGCACAGTTGATGTCCCTTACACGACATAAAACTACACATTCCTATGTACCTCACCCTAGAGGATCAGTTTTTTTGGTGTTGGTCCCCTACCACACCTTCATTTAATAACTACATGTGACTTGATTCCTAACATCATACGATTTGTAGTTAATCCTAGATCTTCCATCCTATTTCCAATCACAAAAAACATAAAACTTCCACCTCCCTACATATAGGTCATACTTACACAAGATTATCCTTCCACAAGAACTATGTATACATTGATTCTTATTACTATATTATATATAGTGAAATCCATATTTCTATCCTTTGGTCCTTCCATTGTACCCCTTTTTATGTCTAGAAGCCAACAACCTGGTCACATGATGATAAACTACACTATTCCTCATTAACAATGCATGGATTAATTTTTATCATGAAATGATACAAATAGACACCTAGATATAAAATCATGGATCTAACAATAATAATCAATGAAAAAAATTCTCATCTCCACATACAGGATAGACCCACGTAGAGTGTTTCCAATTCAAGAACTATGTGTGTCTTGATTATTATCATTACAGGGTATATTGTGACACCCAGATCTCTAATTGTGAGCCCATATACAAGAACTAAATCAAAATTCCCCCCAATTACAAAGGGGTAGATTCATACAAGCTTGTTTATCTTATGAACAATCTATATCTAGGTATGGATTTCTTGTGTATGCAATTTATAATCCACAATTTTTCATGTATTTTCTCACGTCCTCACTTCATGATATTAAATTGTAAGGTAAGAAAAACATCCTTACCACATTAAGTTCAACTACAAAAAAAAATTTCCTTCTAATGTGACATTAAAACTACATGAAAAATATATCCCTACTATATAAAGTTAAACAGTGTAGGACATCACCCATTATCATCCCTTATAAAAGGACCACAAGATATTAATCCTTGTAATCCATAGTATGAGTTTATTCCTCCATCTTTTAAGAACCTAAATATATAAATCAATATTTATTTATTTAGAATCTCATGTTTCCTCCAACATTTCATTGTCGGTGGAAAAAAATAACCAACTTCAAGAGTCCATTTCATTAACTATGCATGTATGTTTATGGCTCCTACATATATTCATATGGTCTTCAACTAGATGCATCATGATAGTAGAGCTCATCGTCTTTGTGTGTTTTGGGAAATCCATGGTATGATTGTTCCATATCATTACTCAGGACCTAAGAACCTCAATCCATGATTTAAAATATTTTCATCTCTTTCTCAGGAGGATGATGGGGTACTCTTGACCCTTTAAATCCTAATTAGGATATTTTTTATCAACCATATTAGGTAAATTATAGTCATGACATTAAACATCATACACTCTCGTAAAATTTCATTGACATTAAACTCAATCATTTAATGTTCCAAACCAAAAGACCCTAAAATGCAATCAAACGAGACACAAAACTTGTCAGGTTGAAAACATGAAAATGGTGACCTAATAAAAATTCAAGTCTTCACTCACATAAATCTTCAATTCTAGATTTTAAGAAAAAATTAGGGTGAAAATAAATAATTCATAAATATCGTAGGGCCTAATCTGAATCCCTAGTAAAATCCATGCTATGCTTTCTGGACCTCATGGTTAAGGAAAAAGTTAGAATAATGGTTTGTCACATCTCATAGTTATGAGAATATATTTTCTAGGTAGTTACATATCTTTTACGGTTCATTAACCCTTTCTAGATATTACACTTTCCACAAATGACACTTCATGGTTTTATCACCTCAGATCACCATAAACATTCCAAGGCCCTTGGAAGAGGATACCCACCTTCAAGGAACCCTTTTCTTGACTACTCATGTATGTCTATGTATCCTACATGTTAGCCTATGGTCATCAACCCAATCCATCACTCTGAAAAAAGGGCATTCCAATCCTTATGAGCCTTGACATCACAGCGGCAGAGCTCAGCACATATGTGTGTTTTGGGCCATTCCCAATATGATTGTCTCATACCATCTTCCAAACCAGACCAATTTGGACCAAGATTTATAATCCCTATACAAAACTATCTAATTGTATTTCACATCCTTGACATTTCTTCACTATGTTTCGTATCCTTTCTTAAAGAAAGAATGTGACACTCCACACTATCAAAAAAAACTGGAATTTAGGGATGTATTTTTAGCAACATCTTTGAAAAACGTCAATAATTTAGACACATTTCCTAAATACGTTGTAAATTTAGTGATGTTTCCTCCAAAACGACGAAAAATTGGAAACGTTTCCACTAATATATCAGTAAACTAGTGATGTTTCCATAAAATTATTTCTAAATTAGTGGTGTTTCCTGAAAAAAAGTCACTAATTTAGCTACGTTTCCCCTAAAAACATTGATAATTTCGTGTTGTTTCCCTAATAACGTCGCTAATTTAGAAACATTTCTAAAAAAACGTTGCTAATTTAGATATGTTTCCCCCAAAAAAATTTCTAAATTACCAACTTTTTTTGAAAACGTCACTAAATATATATATATATATAGCTCATTTCCCCACGAGAACAAATATATAAACACAGACACATATATAAATATATATATATATAAACACAAACACACACATATATATAAATATATACATATATAAATATATTCATATATATACATATACATATATATATTTATATGAACACACATATATTTTAAATTTTGTCACCTTTTTAAGAAGATGTGTATATTTTAGTGACATTTTTTACCAGGGTTTTAAATCATAGAAAATTATATATATCTGTGTGTGTGAATTTATATTTATAATTATATAGACACACACACACAATTATATTTTTACACACACATATATATATAAATATATAAATATATATATATAAGATATACATATATATATATATATATAATAATATAACATAAACATATAAATAAACATAAATTATAAACACACACACACACACACATATATATATATATAATAAACACACACACACACATATATATATAATATAAACATATATGAAAAATATAAATATATATATATATAATATAAACCTAAAATATAAAATACAAAATATAAGCATATATATGTTAATATATGTATATATATATATATATTTATTTATTTAAATATCGAAATCTTTATATATATATATAAATATATCATAATACAATTAAATATTGGTAATTCAGTACGTGAATATATATATAACTATATGTATATATATATATCCATACATATAATTATTTATACACACACATACACATATATAAACATGTATATGTATATATATTCAAACAAATATATATATATATATGTATAAACAGAAACACACACATATATATATTATTATGAACATAGAATATATATAATATATATACATATATATATAAACACACACACATATATATAACATAAACACACACATGCATATTATATAAAACGATATATATATATATATAAACATATAAATATAAATGAAATTAAAAAATATATATATAATATAACATATAAAAATATATGAAAAATATAAACATATATATATATAATCTAATATAATATAAACACTTATATTTATATATGAGCATAAAATATAAAATATAAAAAACAAAAAAATAAAAAATAAATATAATATATGAAATATGAAATGTAAACATAAATATATTAATATATTTATATATATATAATATTAATTTATTAAATATTGAAATCTATTTTTATATATATATAAGATTATTGAGTAATGTATCAAAATTCCAAATAGTTTGGTAGGTTCTATTATTCAGTGGTAAGCCTGAGGTCCATGGATCTATTCTTATGGAAGTTGGATTTCTTATTTTACATGCGAGGTAGGTCGTATAGTATGTAGTGATTTGGGGACACAGAGTAATGTTAAGTGATGTGGGTATGTAAGTGATTGCGGATGACACGGGAGTATGCAGCTGGGTCATAGGTTATTGGGGGTGATGCAGGTGGGAACGTGACAGGCATGTCACATTAGTGTTTTTACATTGAGGTATGCCTTCTATTTATTTGGTCTTTCATTTATCCTTTGAGTTTCCATTGAGTTTTTCGTGAAAAATAGAGAATTTGGGCATGGCACAAGTGGTGCATGGTTGGCGCACAATTTTCTAAATGATGTGCACTTTCCCAAGAAACAGTGCATCCATTTCATATTTTTGGATGGTGGCTAACTGCACGGCTAGAAGAGGGTTTGTAAGCAATGTGGGATAACAATGTAACATGCTCTTCTTAGGAAATAAGGGGCTCATGGTTTCAATATGGTTTGGAAAACTGTGTGGGAAAACCTTGTTACTTTTCCAGTTCATTAAAAATTGATAAAAAATACCTATGTTTCCCCTTGCAATATAATCCCAAATCACTGATGTTTAACCCCATTTGGGATTCTCATCCCTATTAACCTCCACCCAACCCTATTTCTCCCTTATTCATCCATTTTGGTGTGGTATTTTGAGTGTTTTCTACACGATTATCCATGTAAGTGTGTTTATTCATTGATTTCACCTCTTTCCATGGGTTTCTCATCATCCTTATTTGGGGTTTTGTTTTCCTGTTAGTTGGGAGAACTATTTATTTTTGGATCTTGTTCTTTATAGTTCAATATTTATTTTTTTTGTTTTATCCATCCTTTATAGGGTTTTCATAAGGTGCGGTTTTGGTTTCGCACTACTTTCTAGAAGTTTCTACACTTGAGGTTTGTGGTGCCATTCTTAAACATTATTTGGAATCTTTGATATGATTTCCTTACTTCTTGTTTATGTAATATGTATTTTTCATGAGGTGTGAAATATGTTTTTAAAAAGTGTCCAGGGTTCCTTTGTGTTGAAAGATTATTTCTCCAAAGGAAATGGGTTAGTTACATGTGCATTTCATGTTCATTTCATGTGTATTTCCTTATTTTATCTTTAATGGTGTTTGATAACATGTGAAATTGGTGTGAAGCATGTTTTTACTATGGATTTTGAATGATTTTAGATTAAAAAATGGTTATGGTTTGTGGAAATGGTGATTTATCATGGGTGTTATATTGACTGGATTGCACATGTGTGAAAGTGATGTTTTAGGTGATATGTGGAATGGAATTTGAGCACTAAGGGAATCCTTGGTAACTAGGTAGGTAGACTAGAACTAGTATTCGATACAAATCAGTGGGGTCAAGGAACAATTATTTCTAGTGGTATTAATGATGAAACACTAACTAGAAAATGATTATTGGATACCATTTGAATTTTGGATAGAGTATACTCTAGTGGCTCATGCATGAGGACATTAATCAGTGTGGTTGCTCCTCCACATTTCACCAAGAGACAATGTACCTAGTGTACTTATATAGCTAGTGTTTATAGTATTTTTCCATGGCATAGTTATCTGTTATGATATTGTACTTACTGTCTGTATATAGAGCTCTTTTTCTCCTTTTAGAAGAAAATCATATTCCTCTTTTAAAATATTATTCCTTTGAAATGAATTCCCATAAAATGTTTTATATAAAATTTTCTCTATCTTAAATTTTATAAATATTTCCAATTAATTTGTCTTATAATGTTTTAGAATGGAATCTCTTTATTAGGTGGAATCCTACTGGGCATTGGCTCACACCCTACATACACCTTTTTGTTCAATGTAGACTTGGTTATGATTGACTAAGGTAAAGAAATGATATTTCGTGATTATGGTTTGGGTTTTTAGTGGTCTCCTATTTTAGGTGTTGGTTGAGGTGGAAGGAGCATTATGGTCATCTTGTTGCATGGAGGTTTTTGGGATAGTTTCTTTTTCTCTATCCCTTTTTTTCCTTTTACGTTTTGTTTAAAGTTATAAACCTTGAATCTAAAAATTGTAGTCTCATGTTTGGATATGTTAATCTAGTTATGTTTTTTATGGTTGCTTTTTTATGATTATTGAAATGGTTAAAATCCTTTCCAAAGTATATTATGATACCCAAGAACTAGCTTCTAGCATGTACGGATCAGGAACACCCTCCGGGCCATGCCACAAACTGGGTATGTTGTCACGTTGGATGGCACTCCCACATGGTTTGTCGCAAAATGGTATCAGTGTAGGTCTCACTCTTTTTATGTAAAATTATTTTGTATGAGTCTGAATGATAGGATCTAGGAACATCGGGGCTTGAGCTTATGGTTTCAATTAGGGTACTTGGAAAGCAAACCTCATGATCGATCCAGAGTTTCCATGGGATGTTGGGATTTTATTTTAATTATCTTCCAGGTGAGACGTACATAATGAACATTTTATATGGACATTTGGTTGGGTGGATTGATTTGTTTCGTATTTTTATTTTTATGGGTTTATTCATATTATGGTTTTGTAAATGTTTTAGTATTTTTTTTCTAAAAATTTTCTGAATGGTTTTATTTATGATTTTCCTTGTTGTTATTACATGTTGAATAAAAATTCCTTCTCAGGGAATTCTCATGAAACCTTGAGAATAGGAAAGAGAGAGTTCTGCCTCACTAATTCATTAGAGACTAGTGAAATCTATGGTTTGGGATGTCCATGCTTTGGGATAGAAAGCAGTTTGTGGTCCTACTCTGTTTAGAGAAGTTGAACCGAGTCCTGAGAATGAAAAATATCATGAGTTTCTCAAGAAAAATCCTCCACCTTTCTTAAAAAATGTGTAACCATATGAAAAAGAGGAGTGGATTGAGAATATGGAGATTATGTTTGAGATTCATGATACATTTGATGGTTTTAGAGTGAAATGTACTTAATTTTTGTTAGAAGGTCCCAATTAAAGGTGGTGGGACTCAGTGGTTCAAACAGGGAAAAATGAGCAGATGAGTTGGAATGATTTCATGATCATTTTTTATGAGTAGTACTATCCTAAGGTCTTATACTACTTTAGGCCTTAGGAGTTCATAAACCTTTCCCAAGGAGACCAGACAATGATGGAATACACCAATCTCTTTGTAGAGCTGTTACGGTATGTACCCAATATCATTTCTAATGAACAGATGAAGTCTTGGAGGTTAGAATGTTGGTTACGGTCAGAGATTTATTCTTAGATATTTTTGTTTAATATGAGGACCAACAATGAGGTGGTTGATCGTTCCATGATGGTATAAATTGATTGGAATAGAAAGCATGGTTTCTAAGGATCAGTACCAGTAGTGGGTAGTGGTAGTTCATCTGATAAGAAGAGGATGCGGGATTAGCATGAAATGAAGGAAGGTGGTAGTTCGTTCCATCTTTCTTGACTATCATCGTCAGTAGTTTTAAACACTGGATTAGTTGTGTGTCATTAGTGTGGAATGTCAGGTCATGTGTGGTTGATATTTCCAGCCCCACCCAAATCATTCCATCAGTATAGACATATTGGGTACTTTAAGTTGTTTTGAGGGGATGTACATCCTTTTTAGAGTGGGTTAGGATATTTAGTATCTAGAAGAATTTCATCCCAATATTATTCATCCAAGAAAATAGGTTCTCGGTTTGGAGGTCATAGTGACATGGATGACTCATCTTCTAGGTAGTGTTAGTTCAGGGACAAACTACAAGCTTGTGGTCATTCTCAAGCTCAGGCCGAGGAAAAACATATTCATTATGTAGACCAGTCACTAGCGGGATAAGATGCACGAGCTGTGATAGTTTGAGGTACTATTTTTATTACATCATCCTTAGTTTTCATTTTGTTTAGGGCTGGTGCATATGTTTCATTTATGTCTTCCCATATTGTTTATAAGTTAAAATTAACAATTGATCTTATGTTGCATGCGATGGAGTTGGAAACGTCTCTTCTATGAATTTTCATAAGTGTTTCAGAAGTCTACCTTGTGAACTCACAATGTTAAAGGTCAAGTTGGAATGTGATTTCCTTGTTTTGGAGATGGACCATTTTTATGTAATCCTTGGTATGGATTAGATGGTGCGCTTTCAAGAACACATTTATTGTTATGAGTTGTGAGTGAGATTTGTTTCACCTGATGGTAGTACTGAGGTCTTTCATGGTGAATGGGATCCTCAACCAGGATGTGAAAAACATTCACTTTCGGATTTGGGCAATATTGTTTTTCAATTATAATCGCCCGTGCTAGAGGTTGGTGGTGGTTCTCTTAGGGCTAGAATACCTCATGTGGTAGATTATTTCCTAGAGGTACTTCCCGAGAATTTTTCGGGTTTTCTTTCAGAGTGGTATGTAGATTTATATATTGACTTTTCACAAGGAACACAACCCATATCTCTTCCCTCGCACCGCATGGACCCTGCCGAGTTGAGGAAATTAAAGGTATAGTTGGACAATTTGGACTCCATAGGATTTATTCGACCGTGCGTCACTCCTTAGGCCGCATCATTTCTGTTTGCAATGAAGAACGATGAATCTCTCCAGTTATGTATTGATTACCAGAAGCTGAATAGGATGACCATCATGAATAAGTATCCATTTCCCAACATTGATGACTTTTTTCATCAATTAAATGGGTAAAGGTGGCTTTTCAAATTTTATTTGGGTTTTGGTTATCAAAAATTCATATTTAGAGAGAAGGATATTGTGAAAACAACCTTCCGAAGTAGGCACGCCCTTTTTGATTATTTTTTCATGCCTTTTGGATTGGCTAATTCTCTAGTGGTTTTCATGGAACTCATGAACATGGTGTTTGGTCTGCATCCTTACTCATTTGTAATGATATTCATGGATGAAATTATAGTCTATTTTCGGACCAAGTAGGAGCATGATCGGAATATGAGAATTGTTTTGGGCACTCTTTGGATCATTATCTCTATGAGAATTTTCCTAAGTGATCCTTTTGGATCATGGAAGTGACGTTTTGGGGTCATGTGATCTCAAAACAAGAGGTTTTGGTGCACCTTGATAAGATTAGTGTGGTGATATCATGGGAGAAACCAAATAATATGTTTGAGTCCTTGTAGGGTATTACAAATGATTTGTCCGGGATTTTTCTCAGCTTGCTTCATGCTTGACCACTCTGACCCAGAAAGGGGTGAAGTTTAAATGGAGCTCAGAATGTCAAGCATCCATTGAGGAGCTTAAGAGGTGGTTGAACACCACCCATATTTTTATCTTTCTAGAATCTAGATTTTGGTATATGGTTTACTATGATGCCTTGGGTATGGGTTTGGGGTTTGTGATGATGCATAATAATCATGCGTTGTCTTATGGTTCCCACCTGCTCCGATCACATGAAAAGAATTACCCAACCCATGACCCAAAGTTAGTGGTAGTCATGTGTTCCTTGAAGATGTGGCGCCATTACCTCTTTATGTTGAAATTTCCGATTTATTCTGACCATAAGACCATAGCCAACATTTCCACCCAGAAATATCTTAATCTAAGGCAGCATCATTTTGTTGAGTACCTTCAGGGGTTCGACTTCGATATCATGTATATCCTAGACAAAGGGATTGTGATTCCAGATTCTTTGAGTAGAAAAGTGTCAGTGCAAGCATTGAAGGAGTATAGCGATGAGTAGAATTTTATGGCTAGTGTACAGCTTACATCATCCCTTCTCAAGATGATTCAGCAAGAGAATACTATTGATGAGTTATTGATGCAGTCTATGCAGCTTCTTAATATTGGGATACACCTTTTGATTGGATGTTGTTTCTCGAGAGAATCTTATGATTCCAGGATTACATTGTGGTTCCATTATCTATTAGGAAGGAGGTGATACAGGATAGTCATCAATCTTAATGGGTCATTCATCTGAGTGCCACTAAGAAGTATTATGATTTTTGTTGGTAGTTTTTGTGCCCAGGTATGAGGCAAGATATAGTTGACTTTGTATCATTATGTTATACATGTCAACGGGTTAAAGCAGAGCACCAAAGACCCCCTGGTCTGCTCCAGTAACTACCTATTCATACCTCGAAGTGGGATGAGATCTCCAATGATTTTATTGTGGTCTTACATCATACACATAGGGGGAGGAACACCATTTGGGTGGTGATTGATCATTTAACCAGGTCCTCCCATTTCATTCCAATCATGGATTCGGCCAAAGGGGGATGAGTTGGGTTAGTTGTATGTCTGGAAGATAGTGAGGCTTCATGGTGTGTCATCGGCAATTGTTCCAGACAGGGACCCATGTTTTACATTATGGTTTTGGGAAGGCCTTTAGAGGGTAAATGGGTCTCATGACAAGTTGATCACGGAATAACATCCTTAGACTGATAGTTGGACACTGCAAAAAAAATGGCATATTGCGATGGACCAATTGCGACGAGCATAGGGTTCATCGTAAATAGTCCGTCGAAAAAGACTATTTGCGATGTGAATTTTGACACATTGGAAATAGTTTATAAAAAAGAGGTATTTGCGATAGTCTGTCTCAAAAACCATTGGGGCGCCATGTGCATGTTAACACAAGAAGAGTATTTGCGATGGGGACTAAACCCCCATCCCAAATACGCTTCCTGGGTTTTTTTATTTACAACAGGGGAGGATCCCCGTCATAAAAAAATATGTCGGCAAGATTTTATTTGTTATGGGCTATCACAAATAATGTGTCAGGATGATAGTATTTGTGCTGGGACATTTCGAAAATACACTCTTTTACCGCATACTCAATTAATAAACGGTAACCTATTTGTAACAGGTCTCATCGAAAAATAATAATATTTACGGCGGCTTGTCACAAGAAATGTGTCAGTAAGATAGTATTTGCGATGGGACCTATCACGATTACAATTTTTCCACCACCTCAATTAATAAACACCTAACTATTCACGACGGAATTCCCATCACAAATACCCCTATCGCAAATGATCTAACCTATATATACCCCCATCCAATTTTTTCCCATTTCCCAAGTCTCTCAAGTCATCTCTCCTTGTTTTCTCTCATGTTTATCTCTTCAGTTTTTTCAATCATTTAAATTTTACAATGGACTAATTTTTAGGACTTGAATCCAACGAAAGATTCATTTTTAAGGTATTGATTTGTTGATTACATTTTTTAGTAAATTCATTTTAATTTATATTTGGAATGATTATTATTAATTAGCATTCATTAAAATAGATTTCAAATTAGATAGTTTTATTTTTCATTATTTATTTGTACAATAATGTTGTTTCATTAAGATTTAATATTTTTATTTAAAAGTAGACAACGTTAATTTGTAATAATTTGGTTCAATTATCATTAATTAATAATAATAATGTATAATAGGTATTAAATAGTAGAAATTAGTAGTAATTAGTAATAATTAGTATTAATTGGTGTCATTTAGCATTATTTAGTATTATTTAGTAATAATTATTAATAATTATTAATAAATATAAAAAATAGTAAAAAATAGAAAAAAATAGTAAAAAATAGTAATAAATAGTAATAATTGGAGGTAATTATCGCTAATTAATAATAATTAGTAATAAATAGTTTATATAGTATTAATTAGGAATAAATAGTGGTAATTATTAACAATTAGTAATAAATAGTCATAATTAGTCATACTTAGTAATAAAGAGTAATAATTAGTAATAATTAGTAATAATTAGTAATAATTAATAACAAATAGAAATAAATTGTAATAATTAGTAATAATTTGTAATAATTTGTAATAATTATTAATAATTAGTAGTAATTATTAATAATTAGTGGTAATTGAAAATAATTAGCATTAATTAGTAATAATTAGTAAAAATTAGTGGATATTGTTAATTATTAGTAGTAATTAGTAATAATTAGCATTAATAAGTAATAATTAGTAATACTTTGTAATAATTAGTTATAATTAGTAATAATTAGAAATAAATAGTAATAATTAGTAATAATTAGTGATATTTTGTAATAGTTAATATTAATTAGGAACAATTAATAATAAAAAGTAATAATTATTAATAATTATAAATAATTAGTAATAAATAGTTCTAATATGAAAAAAAAGTACTAAATTTCGGTAATTAGTAATAAATAGGAATTAAAAAAGGTAATTAGTAGTATGTACTTATAAATAGAGGTAATTAATAGTATATATTAATAAATAGCAGTAATTAATAATAATTAGTAATATTTATCAGTAATTAGTAATAATTTATAATAAATAGCAGTAATTAGTAATAAATAGTAATAAATGGTGGTAATTAGTAATTTATATTAATAAATATTTTTAATTAGTAATAAATAGTAAAAATAGTAATAAATAATAATAAATTGTAACAAATAATAATAAATAGTAAAAAATATTTAGAAAATATGAATATTTAGTAATAAATAATACAATATAGTAAAAATGGTAAAAATATTAATAAAATAGTAATAATTAGTAATAAATTGTAAAAAACTGTAAAAAATTGTAAAAATAGTAAAAATAGTTATAAATAGTAAAATATAATAAATGATAGTAATAAATAGTAAAATATAGTTAAAAATGTAATAATTAGTGTTAATTACCACTAATTAATAATAACTAATAATAATTAGTAATGAATAGTAACAATTAGTAATAAGCTGTAATAAATAGTAATAAGTAGTGATAAATTGTAATAAGAAGTAATAAATTCTATTACTTAGTAATAAATAGTAATAAATAGTAATAATTAGTAATAAATAGTAATAAATAGTAATAATTGGTATTAGTCAGTAATAGTTTTTAATAATTTTTAATAATTTCTAATAATTTGTTTTAATTTGTAATAATTAGTAATAAATAGTAATAATTTGCAATAATTTGTAATAATTAGTAATAATTAGGAATAATTAGTAAAAAAATATTAATAATTAGTAATAATTAGTAATAAATTTGTAATAAAAAGTAATAATTACTAATAAATTGTAATAAATTGTAATAAATAGTAATAAATAGTAATAAACAATAATAAATAGTAATAAATAGTAATAATTTGTAATAATTTGTAATAAATAGTAATAAATAATAATATTTTATTATAAATAATTATAATTTGTAATAAATTGGAATAAAATGGGATAAATTGAAATAATAATTAAAAATTAGTGATAACTAATAATAATTAGCAGTAGTTAGTAGTAATTAGAACTAACTACTAATAATTAGCAATAACTACTAAAATTAGGAATACATAGGAATAATTAACATAATAATCTTTTTTTTGAATTTTGATTTTTATTATATCTAGTTAATCATTAAAAAATATAATTAAATAATATTTTTAAAAGAAATATGGAATAAGAAAGTTGAAAATAGTCATTATTTGATGATCTCACTTGGATAAATCATCACATGTATCCAAAAAGTTTCTATATAAATCATGTATATATTGTGGGTGTAGAAACAATATTATAATTTGCATCATCAAACCCTTAATTTTTTTCATAAGGTACAATTAAGTGACCATTTAAGAAATTTGATTTGAGGAAGTTTGACACATTTGACAAAGCTGGGGGTTATTTATTACATTTTTGTTTTCAAGAAGAATATTTTTTTATTATCAACATGGTTAATGCAGTTCCAGAAAAGATACTAACAATTTGGTTCTGGATCTATCACGGTTTCAAAATTAATACACAATGTGGTAGGTTCATATTTTCAACAAATTGAAACTCGAGATGATATTGATTTAACTCAGGAGTTGGAACCATCTTAATTTTATGATTTTTTTAGGTCCGATGAGGATTCATTATATCCTAGTTCCAGGATAAGAAAATATGAAGTTGTATTGAATTTCACTGATTTTAAATTAGATAATGGAATTTCAGATAGTTGTTTTGATATGATATTCTCTTTGTCTAAAACACTATTTCCTGAAGGAAATTTGTTTCCTACAACTTTCGATGAGAGAAAGAGGCTATTTTGTAATTTGGGTCTCATTTATTAGACGATTAACGAATGTTCAAATGATTGATCTTATATTATGGTGAAAATGTGTCATTGGATAGTTTTCCTACATCTAGATAATACAGGTATAAAGAGTCTTAACTAGGGAAGTCTGGATTGTTTCCTGTTGAACAATTGAATTATTTCTCACATACACCTAGATTTCAGCATTAATTTATCTCTCTGAACACAGTGTCATTGATTTCATGACATAAAACCAATATTTTCTCCATTAAAATCTTAAATCATTTCTCTTATGGTGATTCATGGAAAAATTTTGTCCAAGTATGTCTGTATTTTTCTTTAGTATCCTAAAACTTGTGATTGGGTCTTTC
This sequence comes from Viscum album, assembly GCA_963277665.1. Taxonomy (NCBI): domain Eukaryota; kingdom Viridiplantae; phylum Streptophyta; class Magnoliopsida; order Santalales; family Viscaceae; genus Viscum; species Viscum album. The sequence goes on along the minus strand of OY728143.1, from coordinate 895,903,094 downwards.
TACTGGCACTTTCTGTCCATTTGGTTCTTACAGTAGTCAATATTTTTGATGGTCTGTCTTTATAACTGTATAAAATTTACCTCCTTGGATGTTTATGATGGATCCATATATCGTTTTGACCATATAAATTCTTACACATCCGAATATGAACATTGATGTTTATTTCAATCAATAGATGGATGAGGTAAATTTGTTTTGGAGTAATGGTGCCAGTAAATATGATGTTTTGAAATACAATTTTCTACTTAAAGGTGAATTGATATAGAAAAGTAGTGACTTCCAATCATATTGGATGTTATCTAGCTGAAGTACACGTGGTCCAAATTCATGCTAATATGGTATTAGAGACATAAAAGTGTTTATTCTCTTTAATGGAAGAAAACCTTATTTTTTTTACTATCATGATAGATTTATACCAACCAATCATCCTTTTTGGAGGAATAAATATCGTTTCAGAAAAGGAAAAATTGAATGAGATGGACCTCCAACAATTACATCAGGTAAGAAGTTAAAATCATTTTTCTCTTTATTACCACCCATTGTATTTGGACCAACTATATACCAATATAAAATTGATGGCTTTGGGAAAAAATAAAAATAGATAAAACATAGAATTTTTTGGGGTCAACCATATTTGTCTAATTTTTTGTCCATCATATGTTGGATGTCATGCATATTAAGAAAAACTATTTTTATAATATATTTTATATAATTTTGGATACACCTTGTAAGACACAAAATAATGTAAGGATGTGATTGGATATTGCCTAAATTTATAGGTAACTAGAACATGAACTGTTTGAAAATGTCAAATCATAGAAGTTAATGAATCCAAAAGATGATTATACAATATCTAAAGAAAATCGATTATTAATTTTTCAGTGGATTGTAGATTCAATAATTCCAGATGTTTATGTTTCTAATTAGGCAAGATGTGTCTAAAATGGTCATATTATCGGATTAAAAGTATAGGACTAGCATGTTATAATTGAAATAATTATACAAATTGGATTAAGAGGTTTGTTGAATTATATGATATGGAATATGGTAATAGGTATATCAAATTTTTTTGAGACATTTGTGTGGTGACAACAAACTACAAATCACTAAGTAGATTATACAAATATATTGTTTTAATTTTATGTAAACTGGAAAAAATCACAAACTTTCTTTCATTGAATCAATGAAACATTTTATATTAAATTTTCAACATGAATAAAAATTTGGATGTCTAGTAAATATCTAATGGATGTACCCATTTGAGATATCCATTATAAATTTGAGAAAAAGTATGTAACAAATCATCTTTTTAAAAATCAATTGCAGAAGATTATTTGCAAAAGGAAATTTCTTTTTTTGATCTCATTATTTGAAATCTGAATACACCTCAAAACATAAACACATGGGTAGTAATGAGTGAAATTTTGATGATGAAATGAATTATCAATTTTAAATTTTTAATCATCCTATGATTCTCTTTGGTATAGTCCATTAATGATGGCTTTCAGATGATAAAAATCGCATTGCTCATACATATGTTCTACTCAACTATGAAAAAATGACACGATTTGTATAATAATTTCTCATATCACTTATTCTATAATATTTATTACGATAAGTTAATATTATTTTATTTATAGATTATATGATAATCATATCAAGAAATCACTTTCACAAATTATAGAATCTTCTCTTGAAGAATGTCGAAAAAAAAATTTATACTGGTTTCAAAAACTGGTAAAATAAATTAATTATGGTTTAACATATAAAATAAATTTATTACTTGTTATATTTATAATTATTTAAAAAATTATTTTTCTCGACATTCTGATAATATTGATAATTGATTTTGTGTATTGAGCAACCCACCATAAAAAATGTTTATATATTAATATTCATATGTAATGAATGTTTTTTGATTTTATACACATCTATATGGGGAATCAAAGAAACAATGAATAATGATGTTTTCATGAGAGGATCTCATCATAGAGAAAATGAATTTTACTTTTATAGAATGCTGAAAGAAATAATTGATCTATGTTATCTGGGACATAATTACATAAAGATATTTAAATGTTAGTGGTTGGAGAATGAGAGAGGCTTGTGTGTTTGTCCAATCCATGGAATTGTTGATATTGAATATAAAATCCTTCTTGTAGTAAATATACGATTTTTTGTATCATTAGGAACATCATATTTATTATGAAAATTATTATGCTACTTTGAGAGACTTAAATAATTAGTTGAGTGTAATAAAAATGAAATATCAGAAAAATTAGTTTATTCAATGTGAATATGGTTCTACTAAAATGCATGGAATTGAAATTTTTCAATAGAAGACTCCAAATCAATCTTTTCCATGAAGATACGTGAATATTGATAATGACACCCCGCAGTTAAGGGTCGATGATGATGATGATATTATTAATGTAAATAATGAATTTTAAATGATAAGAGATGATGAAACTGAAACTATTATAGGAATTGATGATACTTGGGAGGAATATGAAGATATTGCCACCATCATATATGAAGATGAGGATAGAGATAAATACTGACACAACTAAAAGATAGTTATTATCATATATAATATATATCTTTATGTAATAGTTGTTTTCAACTATTTTCTAACAACAGTCATTAACTATTTTCAAACAATAGTCATTTCGTGTTTCAGATGGACACAGATCTATTTTTGGAGTCAGAGGGGGCTGATATACCTGGTGATGACCTTGATGTTGGATCATGTAATCCTCAGTCTACTAGAGGTTTAGTGACAACTTGGAGGGTCCATGGTCTGGTGAGATTTATTATTCCTGACCTTATACCCAATTAACATCCACATATTGTCTACAATCCATTCATGAAAAGGTGTGCTAACTTGTGTGTTTTAGTTATTTTTCATTTATTATCATTAAATTTTTTATATGATAATTGTTTGATAATTTTTTCTATTCATTCACATATTTTCATATATAACTGTTTTAAAGGGGAGTGTTATATTATGGAATTATTTTTCTTGATTATGGGTTACATGGGATCAGATTCCCGTTGATTTCCAGCACCATATGTTTGATCATTGGATGTTATAAAAGTATATAATATTTATTTTTAATCTTTTTAAATTAAGAACTCGATATTATTAATTATTTTTTAGGGTTATGGTATCCCATAAATTATAGCGTTCCCGTGGTCCCGCTATCAGCTTTGGAGTTTACAGAAGTGGAGTTCCTTCCGAACCTCACATAGGTTGTATGTTTCAGAAACAGGAGACCACTGGTGGACGACTTTAAAAGGTTTTTTTCGATTCATGAGGGATTTAAGATCGAGTGGTTGTCAGTATATTAGATAGAAGACATATGATGGTGTTATGTTCATCATGGGAAGATCTTGTTCGTGCTCTGGCCTTTGCTCCCAAGAGGTGTAGTGGTTGCGAATTTCACCTATCTCAGTGGAGCTTTGACTTATATCTGAATCATGATTCTTCTACAGTTTCTATTTGGGAAATACTTCCTCATATCCCTCTTCCATTCCAAAACCCTGCAATTCTTCGTATTTTACGGAATATGGTTAGATGATTCAATAGCGTTTGTAATGCCCCGACCCCAGTTATCTAGAGTCGGTGCATTATTACGTAACATTGGCATGATCACAAAAGATCAAGTCTTGAAAGACCGATTAGTTTAGTAGCCCTGGAAACACAAGATACATTCATAAATGTTACATTACATCATAAAGTGAAAAATCACAATAACATAGTCTCCATAGTCCACACTCATATCCCCTTCAGAATATCCCTATAGGTCACTCATAAAATATTTCTTCACATCCTCGGAAAATAAAACCTAGAAAGGGGTGAGCTCAGATTCTCAGTAAGGATAAAAATATAGCAGAAGCTTTCATAAATAAACATTAACATTTAAGGCAATGTATAACAAAAACAAAAGCATTTTAAACTTGAACTTCAGCATAATATGGAAAAAGTAAAATTAAATAATTTCATTTACTTATTCACATGGATATTCTACTAGTCTAATAATCACATGCAATATCAAAAACCACTTTCATAATGATGGAATGCATAATTCCAGATTATCATAACCACGTAGCCAAGGCCACGTACCAAGACTACAAATAAAATTTTTTCAAGGCCTCGTGCCAAGACACTAGTTTGTCTCCTGAGACTTGCCGATGCATCGAAGAGCTATAGCGGGCTCCACCCGTCACTTATTAAGTCCAATTCATTCCTTATATGAACAGGTTTAAACATATCATTAACCATAACAAAATCGTATCACATAAAACATGCATAAAGGAAACATAACATTTCCACATTTCAATCACAATATATCAATACAACACATTGATATAATAAACACATTATCAAAACCATTTTCAATACCAAAATAAAAGAAAATTAAAACTTGGAATTTATTTTTCATTTAAACAAAGTAATGGCTTTTAGAGGAAGCCGAAACTCAAATAATGGTCACGGTGCGGAGAAGTCGTTGTCGCCGCATACGTTTGATAAAAAAACATTCTCTTTTTTAGTTTAGTAAAACGCTTCGTATAAAAAATATTCCTTTTGAATAAACGTAAAATTCAAAGGGGTTTATGCACCGTATAATAGAAATTTGTGTACAAAACAAAATATGCCTCAATGAAAGAAGATTGAGATGAAGTCCCTTACAAAGATCATTTCTTAAATAAAATAATTCTATTATGTGTATCCACTATAAGTACACATAAAGAAAGTACAAATACAAGATAGGACATAATAATATCATGACATAATTTGAAAGTAGGAGATTAACCCAATGAACGGAAATTGGGTTAAGAAGTTCCCTTACTTCGTGTCCGACTTGACTCGATCGTTCTTTAATCTCCTTAAAATCGGGTAACTCTTTTTGATTTGAGCCGAAGGCTTTTTTGGGAAGACTTCTCCCCAAAGTGAGGCTTCTAGGAGTAAAAGATAGTATTTGAGAGAGTATTTGGGAAGATTTTGGCCAATCCAAATGTCTAGAATGTGTGAATATGGTGGTAGAGGTGGGGGCCTTTAATAAGAGGAGAGGATGGGCACTCATGGAATGTCATGAAACGTTACATTATTATATAATGAGTTTCGGATTTTAAAGGTCCCACAATTATATATTTCAAGGATAAGGTGATAAGGGTTATAAATATACTCATCCAATAAGTTTTTTACAAGGGTAAGTCTTAGATTTTACATTATCTTTTCATTTTATTTAAATCGTTAATTAATGAGGTAATCGCTGCATCATCATGGTGTCTTAAAATATTTAATTTATGTAATGTCTAAAATTATAAAAAAATTACCATGATGTAGGAAGTATTTTTCGCTTTCCAATTAATATTAATAGTATAAAATTTAACTTATAAACCCCATGTAATAATTGTTTTAGTAAAACAACACATGTTTGTGACAATTTTATTTTTACTTTAAATAAAAAGTTATTAATGTCATTTTCTTACCCATGTGGATCCATGGGGACCCAAGATGACCCATGGATTATGTTGGGAGGCCATGACTCATCCAATAAAGGTAGTACAAGTGTAAAGGTTATTTCATATTATTATAACATTATATTTACCTTAAATTACAGTAATTATCTTTAATCACGATTAATAGAACTTAAAAGTTAATATTCACCAAAAATTATTTTAATACAATTGAACCACATTTTACTTCTTAATGACAACATTGTATGTCGGATTTTTGAAATTCTATTCATAGAAGTGGTAAAGTTTTAATTTAAACGAAAAATTAGTTTTTTAACTACAACTTAGTGGTTTCACTATTCATCAAAAATTGAAGTTTCTCAGAACAATACCAAAAATTAACCCTAAGCTATATTTGATATTCCTAATTCAAAAATGATATCTGTTTTACAAAATTCAAAACATATAAGTTTAACTAATTAATTTAATAATTATTTCCCGTTGTCACAACAAATAGCGTGTTTTTAAGAAACAATTTATATCAAAAGATTGACAATTGTTTATGTCCAATTTCAATGTGAAATTAATTATAATGACCACCATTGGATAAAATGGTAAAATTATATTCTAATTATAATTTAAAACGACTCAATGGTTTAATTTATCACTATTAATTATTTTTATTAAAAAATTGCTTTTAATTAAAATTTAGTAATTTTCACTATTCATCAAAATATAAAAGTTATCCGAAAAGTTCCAAAATTTCACCCTACGCTAATTTCGATATTAATAATCCAAATATAAAGACCATTTTGAAAGATAAAATTTAGAAAATTTAAAAAATTTGGTATTACTATTCATAACGGCTAGTTTGATTGGTTGTGGTGTGTGTTAGAACTCAAAGTTGCGTACAACACAAGCTGTTGCATTATTGAAAGGGAAACATACCATGGAAGATTGGGGTGTTACATTCTACCCTCCTTCAATAAATTGCATCCTCGCAATTTGAAATTGTTCTTATAAAATAAAAGGTTGAAAGTAGCAAATACCTTTGTGGAAACCCGACATCGGAAATAGGGTTAATAAAAATATAACTTTAAAAGAAAGAAAGAGAAGTACAAAGGTCACCTGAGATATCCCATACTAGGATTCTATGAAAATATGGATATGGAGGAGAAACAAACCATCAAGGTCTGGTGGAGAGTTGTAGAAAATAGGATTAGGAGGAAGTTAACTACAATAAAATCACAAACTTGTGATTGGTTAAACTGTCATTGATTCCCCAGTTGGAAAAGTTAACCGATAACGTTTTTCTTTTAAGTTGCCTTTCATAAAGTTGAGGAATTTATTTAGGAGATTTTCTAAGAACGTAAGGTAATATACTTACTTGTCATGTAGACATTCATTCTTTAATAAATTTTTACCACAAACCCATCTTTCACTCCAAAATGTAATAGAACTCAAAAATATTCTATTTATCCTAACCCTATAGGGTTCCAAAAATAAATTTATAAATCATCTATCATAACTAAAAAACAACATTATACGCTCCAGGGACATCATGTAGTCCAGTGGTAGGCAATAAATCCCAATCGCACTATGGTTTTGGGTTCGATTCCCACAACTTTGTCCGACGCGACGGGTTGTCACACGGTCTGCGTGTTTTCCTTTTTATAAATCTCTAAAAATAACCTTAACAATAGTATCCAATGTAAAATATAATCAATTCCAACCTTTATAGTTATCCAAAATACTTCTGTCCAAACTCTCTCTCTGTAAAAGTTTTCTAAATTCCAAAATCAATTGTAACATAAGATTCCCCAAACAAAGTAAAGTTGCTTTTATTGTCACATACTAAAAATATGATTATCTTCATCATATTAAAACCTTAATGAAAACAACAAGTATTGAAATACAATCCTTTTATATATCACATTATTCTTATAACCAGAATATAATCATTGAGTCCAAAAGCACCAATAAATTAATTATTCCTCTTCAACTGTAGTAACAGCATAAGATTAGCTTTGATCCCTTATCCTTTTCTGAGGTAAGTTTCCCTGAATATTGGGACATTAATTTTCATAATTCCCCATTTCCCTACAATTTTAGCATTCAACATTGATAGCCTCTTTCTATCCCTTGCAATCACGAGCCTGGTTACCTTTTTCGCCACATTTATAACAAACTTCCATTCCTTTTAGGCAAGTACCGGGGTGATTCTTCCCACAATTATCACATAATGGAAAATCCTTCTTTCCCTTTTTCCCTTTATCTGTCTCTTGTTCCACCGTTCTCTTCTTCTCTTGGTTTACTTTGTTGTCATAATACTTAGAGAATTTGTTTTCTGTCTTGATAGCACACGAGACTATATCTTCGTATGTTGAGAAAGCTTGTGATACTAATGAGCGATGGAGAAACTGTTTTAACCCATCAAAGAAATTTTCAATCTTACTTCTTGGGTTACATATATAATCTGCAGCATGCCTCACTAACCTTGTAAAGTTAGCCTCAAACATTGCGATATTCTCATCCTCCTTTTATCTCAGACTCAGAAATTGCCTTTCCATGTCAGCTCGATGGTCATGAGGAAAGTATTTTTCTATGAAATTTTCCTTAAACTCCCTCCATTCCATACTTGATACTTCTTCATCTTCCTTTTTGTTTTGAATCAGCGACCACCATTGATCGGCATCTCCTATGAGGCAGTAAACTGCCATTATAACTTTCTCACTTTTGCTACTCCCCAAGGCGTGGAATATTTTCTCTAAGGAGTTTATCCATTGCTCAGCTACTAATGGATTTGTACTCCCATTAAATGTAGGCGGTTGTGGCCTCATGAAACGATCTAACATTGATCCTCTACGTTGCGGATCAGGGTGCTCCATACGAGTAAGGTTATTATTCATAACCTGAGTGAGTTGTCCCTGTATGGAAATAAGATGATCAGCACCAGTTGTATCACCAGCTCCATTATAATTATCCTGAGCAGGAGGCCAATCCCTACATGGAGTTCATGCATTGATATGGTTTCCATTCCTTTCACTAGGAACCATTTCTAAACTATGGCATAAACTAGATTAGTTTATGAATTGAAATACAAAATAACAAACATGCAAAACACCAAACATAAATTGAACTATTTATGGATATAATCCATAATCATAGAAATGTTTTCTTTGAGAAAGTATATACTCATAAACCCTTCATAATGGATTGTAAAGAAAATGTGAATTATCCTAAGCATATCCCCCGGGAGTTTCGTAACCAAGAGTGCAGCAAGGCCCATTGTTGTGCACCAGTTCCCGTTCGAGTCTAGCTCAAAGCGGTGTTTTCAGGTTTTACCCCTAGGTACATCTATGCCAGAGCCGCCTCTACCTGCTCATATCCAGACAGGGATGTATTCCTCAGAAAACTCACAAAATCCTTATAATACCAAAATACTAGGAAGTTCATCTATACTAATCCTCAAAGTCTATCTTAGGGCTATGTGCTATAATCAGAGTTTATCTAAATCTAGCTTCCAAGGTTAGTACTAAACTGCCTCTGATACCATCTATAACGCCCTGACCCCAGTTAGCCATATTCGGTGCATTATTACATAACATTGACATGATCACAAAAGATCAAGTCTCGAAAGACCGATTAGTTTAGTAGCCTTGGAAACAATAGATACATTCATAAATTTTACATTACATCATAAAGTGAAAAATCACAATAACATAGTCTCCATAGTCCACACTCATATCCCCTTCAGACTATCCCTGTAGGTCAGTCATAAAATATTTCTTCACATCCTGGTAAAATAAAACATAGAAAGGGGTGAGCTCAGATGCTCAGTAAGGATAACAATATAGCCGAAGCATTCATAAATAAATATAAACATTTAAGGCAATGTATAACTAAAACAAAAGCCTTTTAAACTTGAACTTCAGCATAATATGGAAAAAGTAAAATGAAATAATTCCATTTACTTATTCACATGGATATTCTACTATTCGAATAATCACATGCAGTATCAAAAACCACTTTCATAATGATGGAATGCATAATGCCAGACTATCATAACCACGTAGCCAAGGCCTCGTGCCAAGACTAGAAATAAGATTTTTTTTCAAGGCCTCGTGCCAAGACACTAGTTTGTCTCATGAGACCTGCCGATGCATCGAGGAGCTATAGCGGGCTCCACCCGTCACTTATTAAGTCCAATGCATTCCTCATTGGAACAGGTTTAAACATATCATAAACCATAAAATAATAGTATCACATAAAACATGCATAAAGGAAACATAACATTTCCACATTTTAATAACAAGATATCAATACAACACATTGATATAATAAAAACATTATCAAAATAATTTTCAATACCGAAATAAATGCAAATTAAAACATGGTATTTTTCTCATTTAAAAAAATTATGGCTTTTAGAGGAAGCTGAAACTCAAATAATGGTCATGGCGGCGGAGAAGTCGTTGTCGCCGCATACATACGACAAAAAACATTCCCTTTTGTCGTTTAGTAAAACACTTTTTATAAAAAATATTCCTTTTGAATAAATGTAAAATTAAAAGGGTTTTATACACTGTATAAAAGAAATTTGTGTATAAAACAAAACATACCTCAATGAAAGAATATTGAGACGAAGTCCCTTACAAAAATCATTTTTTAAATAAAATAGATCTATTATGTGTATTCACTATAAGTACACATAAAGAAATTAAAAATACAATATATGACATAATAATATCATGACATAATTCTAAATTAGGAGATTAACCCAAAGAATTGAAATTGGTTTAATAAGTTCTCTTACCTCGTGTCCGACTTGACTCGATCGTTCTTTAATCTCCTTATAATCGGGTAACTCTTTATGCTTTGATCCAAAGGCTTCCTTGGGAAGACTTCTGCCCAATGTGTGGATTCTAGGAGTAAGAGAGGGAAGTTGAGAGAGTATTTGGGCCAAGGTTGGCCGAGCCTAATGGCTTGAAGGTGTGAATAAGGTGGTAGAGGTGGGGGCCTTTTATAAGAGGAGAGGAGGGGCAATCTTGGAATGTCATGAAATGTTACATTATTATATAATGAGTTTCTGATTTTAAAGGTCCCAAAAATATATATTTCTAGGATAAGGTGATAAGGGTTCGAAATATACTCATCCAATAGGTTTTTGACAAGTGTATGTCTTAGATTTTACATTATCTTTTCATTTTATTTAAATCGTTAATTAATGAAGTAATCGCTGCATCATCATGGTGTCTTAAAATATTTAATTTATTTAATGTATAAAAATTATAAAAAAACATTACCATGATGTAGGAAATAATTTTATCTTTCCAATTAATATTTATAGTCAAAAATCTAACTTATATAACCCCATGTAATAATTGTTATAGTAAAACAACACATGTTTGTGACAATTTTATTTTTACTTTAAATAAGAAGTTATTAGTGTCATTTTCTTACCCAAGTGGCTCCATGGGGTCCCCAAGTTGACCCATGGATTTTCTTGGTCATCCATGACTCGTCCAATAATGGTAGGACAAGTGTAAAGGTAATGTCATATTATTATAACATTATATTTACCTTAAATTACACTAATTGCCTTTAATTGTGATTAATAGAACTTAAAAGTTACTATTCACAAAAAAATTATTTTAATCTCATTGAACCATATTTTACTTCTTAATGACAACCATGTATGTCGGATTTTTGAAATTCAATTCACAAAAGTGGTAAAGATTCATTTAAAAGAAAAATTAGTTTTTTAACTACCACATAGTTGTTTCACTATTCATCAAAAATTGAAGTTTTACAGAACAATTCCAAAAATTAACCCTAATATATATTTGATATTCCTAATTCAAAAATTATATCTATTTTAAAAAATTAAAAACATATAAGTTGAATTAATTAATTTAATAATTAATTCCCGTTGTCACAACAAATAGCATGTTTTTAAGAAACAATATATATCAAAAGATTGACAATTGTTTATGTCCAATTTCAATGTGAAATTAATTATAAGAACCACAATTGGATAAAAAGGTAAAATTATATTATAATTATACTTTAAAACCACTCAATGGTATAATTTATCAATATTAATTATTTTGATTAAAAAGTTGTTTTTAATTAAAATTTAGTAATTTTTACTATTCATCAAAATATAAAAGTTATCTGAAAAGTTCCAAAATTTGACCCTAGGATAATTTCAATATTTTGAATCCAAAAATGAAGTCCATTTTGAATGTTAAAATTTATAAAATTTCAAAAATTAGGTATTACTATTCATAATGGCTAGTTTGATTGTTTGTGGTGTGTGTTAGAACTCGAAGATGCGTACAACACAAGATATTTCATTATTGAAAGAGAAGCGTACCATGGAAGATTGGGGTGTTATAGCGTTGATTCTCATAATAATGTAGTTTACCATCTGGTCAACCCCTGCATGTGTATGGAGGTGGATGTTTCAAAAGATCAGGTGGAGTTTGTTTGGATTGAAGCTGGCGAGGAGGTTAGGTGAAAGCAACGAGTTGTTTTTGAGCAATGGGTGGAGTTTTTCCCTTCCTGCCATCAGCTGGGTCATTCGAGTGATGTATTCAGGCGTGGTTAATGCAAGGGGAAGGTGAAGGACTATGAGAGGAAGGTTGCGAATGGAAATCAGGCTCACCGAGCGAGCAATACGGTGCAGTGCATAATGGCACAATCGGGTGTTGAGCCTCCTATGTTAGGGGCTTTCGATTAGAGAAAAATGGATTTGAGGGGTCAGGCCAGGGTTAAAACAATGGATGTTCGATTTGATGAGCATTCACTAACGTTGCCTCAATCTGGAGGTGGGAGGTTATCTAGAAAGGGGGTTGTGGTTTGGATATGTGACATGGTGAGAAACCCCCTGACCACTTCTTCTTCAGGGGTAAACTAGAAAGCAGTTAATACATGTTTGGTTTAGGGGGGTGTTCAAACTCAAAATTCTTTTGAGTGTCTAGACACTGAGGCGCTCCCTCATGAGGCTTCCTATGATCCTGATGGAAGCAGATCAGATAGTACGGGGTATGAGGAGGTTTCATGATTATCTAAGGTTCTTTAGGAAGGTATAATCAAGAAGAAGCAATGGAGGGGACACAAGGATTACCTATAGATATCAAAACAGATGGGGCCTTAGTCAGGTAAAAATCAAGACCGGGGGGTTGTTAGCATGAAAAAGGAGTCCAACGTTCATAAGGCAGGGATTAAGGGTGGTTCAATGGGAAATGAATCTATTTACATCCATGGAAATGTGGTTCAATGTCTTATTCTGATTGATTATTACCGGCATCCCCTATTGATGAAAAAGGATGGATGCAAGGGTAATGAAGTTGGGCCTAACATTGACAAAGGGGAGTTGATGACAAGGAGAATGTGAGTGGTATGGCTAGACTTTCCTGTAGTGATATTTTGCAAGGTGGAAAATCTAGGATACCCATGTGTAAATAAGTTATGTCAACTCTAGACAAGAGAAGGATGAGGAAGGATTATTATTACCTGCCAAAACCAATGAGAATAGGGTCCGATTCTAAGAGGGGAAGAGTAGTTGTACTTGATTTTGCGAAAGATCATGTGGTCAACCAGATATGTCCGGAAGCGAGTTGTTGGAGCAGCCAAAGTTTAACAACCAGTATTCTAATCCCTTATGGAATTATAACCCAACCTCTGAGTGGGAATCAGCCACTGTAGAGGAAAAACCTCATGGTGGATGTGGTGATGTGTATGGATATTATGATATTTAGTTGTCCGTGCACTCTTTGTTTCTCGCATTCTCCTCCAAAGTGTCTTGAAAATAATAAAAATTAATTGCAGTAGAGGAAAGTGGGAGTCAAAGAGTTTTCCTAGTCTCGATGTTCCCACTAACTTTATCACATTTCATCTCAGGTTTGGGATGGAATATGTTCACACAATATGGGAGGTCATTTTCAAAGAAAATCATCAGTAGGTCAATATAACAATGGGATATAGGATGTAAAACATCAATCTAGTAATCTTAGATTAATATGCATAGAGAATATATAGTAAGTACATTTTTTAAAATAATATTTATAGTTTAAATGTAAATGTTAATTTTATATTAATATAGTCATCTAAACAACCTGATATTATAGATTTCAATATTTATAAAAGGATGTATAGTGATCCTATCACTGGAGAGATTATAGGTGATCGCCAATATCATATTGTGGTTAGTATAATTTATTTTTTAGATTTAAAAATAGCAACAAATAATATTTTAACTTCGTTAATTTTCAATTTAAATTAAAGGAGTCATATAAGGACATGTTTTCTCAGACGTAGATTGAGATTTAGGCCGATACAGAGGATCATACTAGTGAAGCAAGATTTGATTAGCCAGCATGGATACATGAGACCCAGTTTGCCTTCAAGAAATGCCATGTTATTGGTATTGTATCTCAATTAATGCTTGGGGGGTTATTGTGGTACAACCACAATATCAACATGCAGCTTGAGACGATATCCTAGAGAGTCTTCATCATTTGTTTCATAGTATCAAGAGTAGTTGTGGGCTCATGGTGAGGTTATATAGAGTATACATAGGAAGAAACAATAGATCTATCAAAAACAACAATAGTAGTATGATGAGATGTGTTGATGGAATAAACAACAACATGATTAGTTAATGGTGTACATACGACCACAGACTCTAGTTTTGGGATAGATTTCCCTCCACTATATCCTCCTGATGACCCTCCCCCTCAGTGACTTTTTTAGGGGTTCTCTTCCTCCTTATTTGGGGTTTTGTTCTCTAGTGGCTTGGGTGACCTATATAGGGTTCGATATTGTTTTCTAGGGTTCAATATTGATGTATATGGTTTTATCTTCCATTAAAAAGGGTTTCATGAGGTGCGGTTGTGGTCTCACAATAATTTCTATAAATTTATACACATGAGGTAGGTGGGTCCATGCTTAAGCATTATTTGGTGTCATTCATATGCTTACCTTGATTCTTGGTTATTTTCCATGTATTAGGAATGAGGTGTGAAATGTGTTTTTAAAATGTATTAAACGTTTCTTTTTGGGTTTAAAGATGGATTTACAAAGGGAATGAATATATTCCATGTTCATTTCATTTATGTTTCCTTATTTGTTTGTTAATGGTGTTTGATAAATTGTGTAATTGGAACGAAGAATGTTTTGAAGTGGATTTGGTGTGTGTTTGGATTCAAAATAGGTTCTGGATCAGGGAAATGGTGTTTTATCATGTGTGTTATATTGATTGGAATGTGCATGTTTGAAAGTGATGTTTTATGTGGCATGTGGAATGGAAATAGATTATAATGGGAATCCAAGGTAACGAGGTGGGCAGACTAGGAATAGTATACCAGATAAAGTAGTGGGGTTAGGGCCCAATTATTATATATTTATTAAAGATGAAACACTAAATAAACAATGTTTATTGGAGACTACTAGAATTATGGATAGATTCATATCTAGTGGCTCATGCATGATGATTTTGATGAGGTTGGTTTCTATACCACATTTCACTATGATACAATATACCTAGGTTCCTTATATAGCTATTGCTTGTAGGGTTTTCCTATGACATGGTGATATCTTCTGATATTATACTTACCATCATAAAATGGATCTTTTGTGATTCATTTTATAATAAAAGCATGTTCCTATTTTAAAATATTATTCCTTTGAAATGCATTCCTCTAAAATGTTTTCTATTAAAATTTCTCTAGATTTAATTTTATAAAACATAGTTGTTAATTTTTCTTATAATGTTTGGGCTTGGAATCCCTTTATTGGGTGGAATACTACTAGGATTTGGTTCACACCCTACACAGACCATCTGGGTGGATGTAGACTTGCTTATGTTTGAATCAGGTAATGGTAAGATGTATTGTGGTGGCTGGTTTGGTAGCTAGTGGTATTCTCTTGTAGGAGTTGGTGGTGGTGTCTTGAGGATGATGCTCCTCTTCTATTGTGGAGTTTTGGGTATATTTTCATTTTATCCATTATATTATATACCCTTTTAGTTTTTTTAATGTTGTAAACCATGAATATGAAAATTTATGTACCATGTTTGGCTATGTTTATCTAGTTATGTTTTTTATTATAGTTGGTTTTTTATGATTATGTAAATGGTTTAAATCATTCCCAAATAATATTTTGATACCCCGGAACTAGTTTCCAGCCTATAGGGATTGGTAATTCCCTTTGGGATATGCTACAGACTAGGTTAGGTGTCATGTTGGATGGAACTCTAGCTTGGTTGATGACAGGGTAGTCCATATAGTGCCAGGGGACATGCGAGCGGGAGAGTGTTCTTTAATGAAACTTCTAAAAAATTGTTTAATGAGGTGTAACACATTATCACGTCCTACCAACATCACTAAGAAAAATTAGCAACATTTTTTAGAAATGTCGGTAAATGAGATGTGATTTACTGATGTTACTAAAAAATCTTTTAATTTATTGTGTTAATGTTTGTAGACATCACTAAATTAGAGACACCTCAATTAATGATGATTTTTAGTAACATTGTTAATTATATTAGCAATATTTAAAAAATGATAATTGCAAAAAAAATGTATCTACATTATTTTTTTTGGTTTTTCCATTCTAGAACCATTGATGGCCCACACCTTGTGATTAGAAACCACATGGCATAGGGTTTGAGCTTCAAAATTATTAGTTGAACTACTCTAGGGTTCCAAAACCCTTCCTGGATAGATTTCCTCCCACACCCAACCTCATCATCCAGAAGTTTGAGTCTTCACAAACCATTTATGTCCCTCAGAAATGAGTGGAGATCATATTTTTGTTACTATGCTATCGACGCATAAGGTATTTTACCAACTAACTAAAAGAATATCATGTTTCAATAAAGGATCTTCATTCCTTGGGAGCCCTAGAAAAACCTGGTGAAACTAAGAATGTTAGGGTGTTGCAGGTCATTCTTGTAATGTATTCCACATTCCATTTTCACAAACTCAAACATTTGGGTTATGACATAAATCACCCGTATTCTAACTATCATGGAGGGCCTTGCATCCCTAGTATTTCTCCATCCACTAATATTCCCCCCATAAACATTCCATGACCCTTATATAATAGTGGATACAACTCTATTTGAAATTAGTATTGATGCATAAGGGCTCTAACCTACCAACAATAGGAACCTCCTCCTTGCAAGAAAGGAGATCTAATCCTCCTAAGCCTTAGCAACATCCCAAAAGAACTCGGAAATTCAACATGTTTTGAGTTATTCCTAGTATGTCTCCACCATATTCCATGATTGTCAATCAAGTCTTGGTTCTAATACATTAAAAATCATGGTATCCTAAGGTATGAGGTAACATACCCTAAATGGTAGTGATATATGGTCTGAGCTAAAAGACTCTAAACTAAAATGATAGAAGGTCTGAGATGAAAGGCCATAAACTACAACAATAGAAGTGATGAGCTAAAAGACCCTAGACTACAATGATAGAAGGTCCAGGATAAAATACTCTAAGCTACATATATAGAAGGTCTGAGCTAAAATATCATGATCTACAGTAATAGAAGGTTCGTGATAAAAGACCCTAAACTACAGTGATATAAGGACTGAGATAAAAAACCCTAAATTTCAACACAACATTCATTTAGTCTGCAAGAGTTAAAAATATTGTAAGGGCCACTAGATGGCATTTGAAAAAATAAATATATGATCACCAATACTATCATCTTTATAAAAATAAAGATAACTCTCCCTCTGTGACATATATTCTATCGAAAATTTCCATCTATGAATCAGGTAATCTTAAGATAGATGGATCTAATATATCAGTAAATAATCTCATGATGGTGGGCATTCATGACCGCATCTCAATAATTATCTATTATGATTTGAATATTCAGATAAACACATTCTTGTTTACATGATATTATGAAAATGATAGGTATCATTGGCCATTTATATAACATGATATCAGTGAGGAATCACACACATCATGAATTCATGAAAAATGGACAGCAATATAGATGTAAATATAATCCACTCACTAATAGTGTGAAATAGTGAGGTATCTCTACATTTGTGAGTCTCTCAAATAATTTCATAAAAAAATTATTAACAATGGTATAACTGAAATAAAATTTTATTGGATGATATGGGGAGGTTAAAAAGAGTATGGTGAAAAGCATCAATTGAATATTGAAATACCTCTCACCCCACCTCTTCAACTTCTACCACATGATGGAGAGTCTCAAAAAAATTAATTCATCTCCCCGACTATTTTTTGAGCAGTTTCAAAAGAGTATGATGATGTTTAATGGTTATGTATCAAGAAATATATGATTTACTCATGTCTCTATATTTTGGTGATCGTAGAATCCATCTAGGATTGATGTTTAGATATAAACTGGTGAATCTACTCCAGTGCCACCACCACCTCCTTTGTCTCTTTGGTAAGGGGAGCCTCATAATTGAGATCATACAATCCCCTCTCATTGGTGGTTAAATATTACTATGTTTGGATAATATTCATCATGATTTCATACGTTGATTGTTGATCAAACCCACTCACCCCAAGTCATTATATAGATGATGAAGAAATTCTCATTGGTCATGAAGTGTTTCAAAAGGAGCCTTAGTAATCATAGTGTGAATGTGTGGCCAGATCAACCTACATCATGATTGAGTTCCTGAGGTTAATGGGATTGTAACAAAAAAAAAGAGGAACAACTGACTAATATAGAAAGGAAGTCGGAGAGGAGGATCCATATATCCTCCCCTCAACAGAGGCATCACCTTGTTTCAAAGGGTTTATCTACTTGATATAATCAGTCCCACTATGTGTATGGTCATTACAAAGATGAGGATGCTTCTTGAAAGTCTCACTCATGTCCTGAATAAACTCTATATTGTCCACATACATAGGGGTTGGTGAGTCAAATGGATTTTCCACACGATGAATCATCTAGTTTATCACACCATCGCGGTAGGATACTTCCCAAACCTTTTTATAATCCATAGTATGAAAGGAACAATCGTCAATAAGAAGAATAATGATCTCATTATTGGTGTCTTTACATTCCAACATCATCCAAAACTGGCAGATAATCCCGAAAATGTCACTCTACTTGCACACCAACAAAAGAAATAGGGGAGAACCTTTGGGTGTAGCCTAACGAATGAGAAAACTGATAAGGTGTATATGGATTGAAAATGATCTGATCATTCATCCTTGATGCAAGAACCCCATCCTAAAAGGAGATCTTGTACAAGCTTTCATCAAGGGAGTTGTAGCCATTGTCAATTATTGGCCTAGTCGGTGCGTGATAAGGGGTGAAATCAAAGCTATCATATTGAATCAACATATCTGTAACCACATTAGATATTATTAACACAGCCCCGACCCCAGATAAGTTTATAAACAGGGGAAGAGATAGGGTATTGGGGATCCCGGTGGCATTGTAGTATTCATTGAAATGGAAATGATACCATATCTACTCAAATAAACGCCAAAAGGGCCACAAAACCTCTAGGGGTGTTTCCTTATGAAATGTGGCCTATGAGTTAGTAAATTCATGAAAGGATCGACACCACCAGAAATACCATCACCAGTGTAATGACTCATATTCTTGAACAGACATCCCCATATAGAAAAATCCACTCATTCTAGAACATATCTATAAATCCCACCAACCTAAGACTCGGTGTGATCTCTAACTTAACTCAAAATCCCCATGAAGTATGATTCTCAGCATCCAAAATATTCCAATACATATCGTAATTGTTTAAAAATTAATGTGAGGGGCACTGATGGGGGTGTATATGAGTTTTCCTTACTTCACTCTGAAAAAGGAAAATGTTTATCCAGTCCATGAAGGAGATAAGAGAACACATAGTAATATCATTTATCAACATCCCCTTAACAATTATAAGCATGTCCCTCTCCAATACCAGATTCAGTAAAGGGTCTTCCCAAAAATCAATTCAAGGAAGAAACTCATTGTAAATCTCTCTAAGAGGGGTGATCCAACCCAATTGGTAGATATCCCATATGATGATTCCCACCTCACAATGAGACAAATGGATGTAATTAGTGAGCGAAAACCAATGGCTGAACAATTTTATAAGAAGATCAGGCTAGTGATGGATAATAAATTTGCATATCCATAATTCTTCGAAATGATAGAGCCTATACCATAGGTCATCGAACTCTATGAAGTTGTGCATATCCCAGAATGACCATGACCATTCGTCAAAAAAATTACCACCAGGATAGATATCTTATTTTTAGCTCCATATTCCACGCAAGTTGTTCTAATATGAGATGAATATAATCAAGTTTCTCTAAGTGATAGGATGGTAAGAAAAATTACAATCTCCCAAACCCAAGGGATAGTTTCCCAACATATAAATTATCTCCTCGGATCAAGCTATGGCTAGTCATCTATCCTAAAAAATTATCCTATGAGTACAATATAGATATGTTGACACCCATTGAGATAGAAAATTGAAGTCTGAAGAAGGAATTACAACATCATCCATAAAGTCGGACCCATAAAATGGAAGCCTATGTTATAAGGTATAATTTTAAAGGTTAAATGAAAGAATCCATTTTGGAACCTCTTGGTTAGAATTAACAAGGTATCAGTGGTCAGTATTGTAATTTCTAGTGACCACGACCCTTTTATTTTTTAAAACATATGATCTTTAATGAGAAATGGATGTTATCTAAACAAAAGTAAGTAGAATATTTCATAAAGATAAAATACAATATTTCTAAAAATTCATAAACTGGTAGCATCATGTTCATTACAAGAATCATTAAATGGATTTTCAATCGAAAAACATATTCAAAAACCACATGACTCTTGAAGATATCACAACTCAAATAAACTCAAAAGGTTTGATGAAAGATGTATGAACCCAAGAAGACTCAAGATATCATGACCTTGACATGGTTACATTTGTCAAAAATATTACATAGGAACTTGTGATCACTCCAGTAGGTCCCATGGAACTTTTAAGATGATCACATCCCCAAGGCCAAAGTTCTATCAAATACCAAAATTCAGTTCATGGTTGATTCGAGTAGGCACCTAGGCAAATGAGATCTTGTAATGAAATTATCACAAATTGGGATCACTATGAAGCCTCCCAATGGGTTTTTGTGGGAAGGTCATGTGACCAAGTTAGGATATGGAAGTAGGGAGAGAGAGCTCTGGTGAAATTATTGCAGGGTAAATTAATCCCTCTTTACTCCCTTACTTATAGGGAATCCCAATGAATACTGAACATATCCTAGAAGACCAAACTTTTCCTAAGACATTGGTTGATGATAGCATCAATGGATCAGGTGGGAATTTACATTCCTCATAACCGAGACCTTGTCCCCACAGACGTCACTCCTGAGAAGAGGGATTTTTTATGCCTGCCAAATGAGCATGGGAAAATTCAAAAAAGAATCAATACATGAATATGGGTATTATTTTCCCTATAATGTAATGTGAGGGTAGGGTGGTCATCATCATGTATATCACATGAACCCCAATGATACACACAATTATATGACTAGAAGAAGGTCATACGGATGGTCACATGCATCACATTTCCTTCCCTAAAAAGTCCCTTTGAAAGGTCCATATACTTTTTTAAAGGTTCCCCAAATAATCCCTGATCATGCACCAATAGCCATATAAGACACCAAGGATATGTGGTTTGTCAACCAATAGACTCTTGATGAACCAACAAAAAAAATCCTTGGAATAGTGGAGTAAAATTCAAATGGTTGGAACCTCTCACAATTGAAAAACTCACGCGATGAATCCTTGATGGGGAGAATGATTATCCTCGACAGCCTTCATACAACCTCATGAGATCCCAAACCATTTTAAACTAATAAAATTAAATGAAAATTCAATAATTTGGTGGCTTATCATAGTCATAAAAATCACAGGACATGCCCCTTGTGATCCTCAAGACATTGCAAGCACCTAGAGACATATCTGCCTCATCTCATAAAATCCCAATGGCATGTCATCCTTATCACGTAAAGAGCCTCAGACATGTACAGGTGACCTCATGATCCCACTTTGTCTTCATAAGGGAAAATAGAGGGGATTGTCCATGAAATACTTGTGCATCTCCATAGAGCCTTTTATTAGTCATACGACACATCACTAATGGGTAGGGTGAATGTATTTGATAGAACTCTTGTAAAATCGCAAGACCCCATGCCCTAGTAAATTAAACAAGGATAATAAAGAAAGGTAAAGGTGGGAGCCTCTCGCAGTAAAAAAAACCCACATGACATACATAGGTCATCTAGAGTATAGTCTCGCAAGACTCCTTGAGAATTTAGTCTGATTTCGCGAAGGCCCCCTAACAGGTCATCCTTGTTACATTAAAATTCCAAGAAATGTTGTCTCAAATAACATGAAAGTGTTTTGGTAGGAATCCTGATCTCATCAAAATACTTGGATATATTGTCTGAAAAATATCAAAGTCCCTCGGTGTGTCCGTATGATTCATCAATACTCCTTTAATTGAAAATAATATAAAGTTTTAGTGGTTGACATGATGGAAACCTGGTCACTAAAAATCAGGATACACCCCTAAAATGACCAATCGAAAGAACTCCCAAAGATGTGTGATGCCATAGCCCTACAACTCCTCCATCTTGGATTAACACAATACGTGCTGTAGAAAGCATGGAATAACTGGGGTGGCATGGCCTATAAATCACCCGCACTAGAATCAAAAAATTATTCTCCTTTTTTCATCCATATTAAGATAGAATAATCCTTGGAAACTCACACTGGTTCTCCCATCCATCCAAGTAGATTTTTTTTAGTGACTAATCTCGCGACCAGGTAAGTTTTACATCATATAATATCTCCTGTATAACTATAGCTAACATGTGACATGCATAGTCACTTTGTGTGATTTCTCAAAGATCACACAAATAAATTATGGGGAGTCACTAAAAGGACATCCCACATATATGATAAAACATGAAAGACATAAAAAAATATAACGTTGAACAAATTTAATGCATATAAAATACAATTCCATAATAAATACTAAATGATCGAAGACTTATAAGAAGAACATAAATGATGATCCTCATGCACTTCACATGAAAAAACTAGGTAATGTGACAACACCATGATATGTCATCCATATCATGTGATGTCACTTTGGTATACTATTTGGATCATGTGAAGTCCTATGGACATGTCTAGATTAAGTCACATGGATCCCCCTAACATGCCCCCCAAGTCAAATTAAAACACATTAGACATGCAATTTAGATCTTGTGTTGTCCTTCAGAAATGTTTCCAAACTCATATGGTGGCACCATTACTTGTTGGATGAGTCTTCTTATAGCAATAGGGAATGTAAACTGGATCTTCCAACCTCCTTCATACACACCATCCAGAACTTGTGATGTCCTCCAAACATGATATCTAGCTTCCATTGATCCCTACAAACAAGCCAGCCTTGATCATGCATCATCCTCCAGACATGTTTTATTGAAACCCACGAGGACCTCCAAGTGTGTCAGAATGCTATCGTGATGACACTAGGGAAATTAATATGGATCTTGCGAAGCCCTCTAAATATTTTAGTCAGGATCGTGTGATGGCTACCAGGACCAGACATCGCAGTCTCAAAAAGTCCTATGGACAACCCATACATGATCTTCATACAATATTTAGACATTTAAATCTAGGTTATGTGATATCCCTTGGGCAATTCAACTAGTTCGTGTGGTTTTATTTTAACATTTCAGGAAGACATCCTCTGATATGTCAATTATAAAATCAAGTATTATCGAGAAAAAAATCACTGATAGTATTTTTGGTAAGAAGGGTATGTCTATCGATCATCCCATAACATTATAACCTGGTCCATCCTCAGTGTGTAATACCCAATCTTAAGGAAATCCTCACCATGTAATCCCTGATCAACTGAACTATGATCACTCAGATTCCTATAATAAACATGATACATAAGATTCCTCTATGAGTCCTGAGCAATAAATTGACATCCCACGGTTTGGCCTTGTACATAATTCCTTCATCCATATGTAGTTAGATCGATTACTTGTTATCCCTTATTTCTCACACAGATCATAGCTCATGTGGGATTAGGTATATTCAATGGTTTGATCACTCACATCATGAATCTCCAATAGCTAGGTAAATATTAGTATGTAAGACCCAATGTGTGGAATGATATAAACACCGCTGTATAAGGGAATCTACCTAAGGTCGACTCCCAAAGTTGTGTTTGAACTTTGATAACTCTGATTCCTTTGATAACGAGGATACATAGGATGCTTTCTTCAGAATCAAGCTCAAATATATGGTGCCTAATTTCCCACACATATTCCATTTCCATATTATGTTAAAAAAATGGTTTAACAAACCATAAGTATTTTTATTTCTACAATAACCAGTATGGATAGGACACCTCATAATGGATCAATCCCCTCCTCAGAATATTAACTACCTCCCTACATGAAAAAAAAATTATAAAGTTCCTAGTTATAATGCTTCAGTATATAGGACAATATTTTTTTACTTGTAAATGGATGAATATCCTTATATACATATAGATGTATTCAATAATGAGATCCCCTTCGTCTTCTTCAAAAAAAGGGGTCAACCTCTTATCATTATATTAGGGTAACCAATCTCGTATTTGGATTATGAAGTGATTCAAAAAATTATATTAAATCTATAAGAGAGTGTCATAGCAGGAAACAATACCCCAAAAGGGTGTGATAAGCCTAACCACACATCCTCTCAACCAATGTGAGTTCCTAAGTTTCACTGGGTTTGAAATCCCAACTAACCGCCTGCCTTAGGAAAGCAGGTTTGTTCCCAGTTATGGACGTGGGAACCATTAAATGTTTCCATTAAAAACAATTATAGTAATATGACTTAAATTATTGTGCAACACATTTTAACCCCCCCCCCCCCCCCCTCACTGAAAATAAACCATCAATCCAAACCAAATGTACTAAGCAGTTGTCTCTTTTCCATCAAAACACTTGTGACCTACTATATGGTTTTAATAAAATATTGATATTATTAATGATGTTTATTTTTTCTGACTAATAACATTGGTGAATAAATATAATTATTGGAATAATATGTTGAAGAATAAATATTTTTTCAGGTGAAAATCTCAAACCATGTCACAATAAACTAAACCACACCATGGTTGATATCCAACCATCATGGCTAGATTCATTTTCCAAATCATGGTTTAAAATAAGAAGGTGTGGAAAAATAAAGAGATATCATGCTATGGTACATTAAAAACATCATATTCAAGAAACTGACATCATGGTGGTTACTATTATTGGAGATGATATTTTAAAAAAATTCATGGAAACCATGGTATGAACGAACTACGTAGGTTAATTCATTGTGATCCAAAAAAAAATAGAGAAAGATCATAGTTTCAGGTTATGTAAAAATTATTTTATCTGGGTTTTTTTAATTAGTCATTTCAGGTTATACCGTGTCATGATATCAATTGTGTTTTATGTATATTATTTATGGTGTCTTTTATGTATATCAAATTTGGTTTGGTTTACTTTGGTTCACAAATTAAAACTGAGAATATCGGATTTTAAATCATCCCATAGGGACGATTATTTTATAATATGATACTCCCTTATATATTTAATAAATATTTTTTGAAATACATCAGGTAAATATACTAATTAACCTTTTGTGAAAGCAATTGAGTAACACTAACTCATTTGAAAGAGTACCAAATAAGAAAATTATATTGAATCATATTTAATAAAAAGTATTGATTAATCTATAATTTAAATACATATAGCTAGGAAATATAGAATTTAATTTCATCCAATAAGGCATATGAGATAAGAGTGGGTAGAATGTATTTTTTAGTGGCATTGGTCCTATAATAGGGGATTCTTATATATCATTATGAAGGGAATCAAAACCCATGTAGTATAATTCCATATGTTAAGAAATATTTCATCTTATGGGACAAAAGAAATATTTTCACTTTTAAGTTCATCCATCTGGGTTTATTGTCTATTATAGTTTAAGATCATATATCTACTAATACTAAGCAATGTATCTCTAGTAACAAATTCAGTGTGGAACCTATAAACGAGTAGTTATTTATGGTTTACTTTGGAATATGAGTCAGGGGTGGTTCTAATGGAATTAAACCTAATTGTAGCCTTTCTAATCTCTTCCAATTAGAATGTAAATGGGTAAAATGAAGACTAGAAACACATGATATATGGGATAATGTGGTGTACCCAAGTTAAAAAATTTGGGATATAAGATATACCACTAGTTTCCTCAAGATATGGGATCCTCATTATCAAATTAATACATGGTTTATAGGATTCTAGGAATCCGTGGTAGGGATAAGAATACCAAAATGAGGATCTATTACATGGAGTAATATCCTCATTATCAAATAAATGCATGATCGTAAAGGTTACATGAATGAAAAAAGTGCATTACCCATATAGGAAATATTGTGGAGGCATAGGGATTAGAAAACCAATATATTAAATAGATAAATAAAGGTAAGATAATTATATTTGGAAAAATTATACCACTAGGTAAAAATAAGGGAGATTTACCCATGTATGTGACTTGGGTAATCCTTGGGAAAATGGAATCCCTTAGGGTTGGTCATAACATTACTAAATTGAAAGGACATAGTTTCCAAGTAATTTCACCCTTCATTCCTGAATATCATCTTTATAGTTTTCATTCACCCTAGTCTATGTTAAGACTTGTTTGAAGTGGTCTTTCATGGATGTTTTATATATAAAACCCTCAAATGACACAAGTGATCTTGTTTTCTATTTATTTCCCAATGGTATTGATTTAAAAATTACTTCCAATAGAACATAACATAATCAAGTGCTAATATAAGGTATTCATGTGATCTATCTTTTTGGGTCCCTTCTTGTGCTGGTTTTAGCTGATATTTATAATAAAAATTTATTTTGTTACCCAAACATGTGGTGAAACTTCTTTGAGCTCCCAACCTCTGTCTAGGCCATGTGTTGTATTATACTTTATCTAAGGTTGTGTGCAACTAACTTCATTGGATAATGGAATGTGTTATTCCCTAGACTATATCATGAGAAATTTCATAGACTAGGGATAATGGAATACCTTAGAATATGGTATGATTTGTTCCCTAATATTGTGTGTGAGAATTGGTTTGATGTTGGTATTGACCATGTGGATATTATATGGGAACTAAATATGATTACTACAATGATCCAATTCAGATTTGACATTATGTTACTGTATTCAATCATTATTGAGAACCAAAAAAAATCTCCCACCCCCTCATAATGATATCCATTCAGGATAAAAAGGATCAAATTTGACGTTGAAAACAATGATGTGAGTTAGGGATCAATGATAGGCCTGATCTCAACTTTGAAACTTTAATGTATGCACTTTTCCCAGAGAATAGGGAACACACTCTTTTTAGATCCCTAGATGTTGGATAAGTGGTGTTAATTCACCATATGAATGGGGTGCCACCACTAGTAGAGTGAATTTTATACTTCATTGAATTTTGTAGACATCCTCGCTTACTTTTTTCTTTAGTAGACCAACATGAAATCTCATATTTTGGGTATTTTATTAAGAATAACTTATTTCAATAGGTACAAATTAATGAAAATGGTTACATATGATAATTTTTTTAGATATAGGTTTGAAATATAAACACACATTTCTGAGTGCATAGAGTTGGGTAAAGATATTAGTTTTATAAGAATTTCACTATTTTACCTTCCAACACATGATTTGTGCATTTACATCTTAAATTGTATTTTCCCTGTTTTTTCCACCCTCCAAAATATACTTTATTACATCATTTTAAAAAATATATTATTACATAATGGAAAGTTTTTATTATATTGTTGTAGCATGAATATGAGAAATCATTGATTTTATAGAGACATAGTTGAACTATAATTGAAACCCATATATATTGGATCTCACAAGTTCATTGATGGTTATTTTATTGTTTTTACTATTATAATTTGTGTAACTATATTGTTTTTTTCATAATACATATGCATCAATCCCACCAATTATCCATAATTTTTATTTGATGTGGTTTAATCATGGAGTTTGTCTGGAGACAACAAATTTCTCCATGTATGGGTCATTCATTAAGGAGGACCCTATTGAGCCAACATATCTGATGTAGTAAAATACTATAACTATGAATAGCCAAATACATAATCTAGAACCAAATACACATAGTTATTCCTCTATATATAATTTATCATTGAATGGTTAGGTTTTAGGGGGAAAATAAAATCTTGAATTTATGATCTTGAGGTGGGATTAATCCTAAATAGATCTAGGATTACTAGGTTAGAAAGAAAAATTGAGTTCGAAGAACAAATTGATGTAGTATGAAAATATTAATAGTTTTTGGGATCCGAAATTTATGTGGATTTTGATTTCAACCCAGATCTCTTAACTCATCATATTATTCAAAAAAAAATATTTTTCATTTATTTCAATGGGAAATTTGAATTAGGTTGTTTTATATTTATAAGATTAGCATAACTCTAATTCTAGGATTTGTGTATAATGAAATTCACCAACCCACAGATGCCTAGCTGATTCCATGAAAACACCCCCACTAATAAAAAAATTATTGTGGGAATAAAACAATCCATTGATAAATAACCATGAAAAAAGATATATATAAACGTTAAAACTTGGATAAAGATATTATTGAAGAGGTATGTACAAGGACTAATAATAAATAAATTTACAAAATGACCAATAACTCATGAAATGGGATATATCAGAACATTTTATTAGAATTTAGAATGGTCCAATGTGAAAAGTGAAGATAATGGGTAATCCCTAATGTGGACCCCATTTTGTATTTAGATATATTTCACTCCATGTGATAAAGAGGGTATCTACTACCAGTTCATGATTAATATATTGGAGTATGGTTGAGTACTTTTATGATGGAATCAGTAATAGCATAGAGGAAGTTAATCTATTTTGTGGTGTCAAAATTTGAAAAAATATATGGATTCATGCTCCAAAAATATCAAGGAAAATCTTAATTCCATATATTTGGGATGTTTTATGTATTATGTGGCTATATTTTCATGCACATCAGATCATATGATTCCCAAAATACTAAAAAACTCATTGGTGATGTTTTATACCATTTAATCAAAGTGTATCTAGAAATAAGACATAATAATTAAACAACCATCAAATCTCTATGAAATTTTTCACAGTTTAAATTATTACCATATGGAAAATCATTGATCATGACCATTATAAATGATCACTTACATTATTATGACATACTATCATATAAAGTTCCACTAAGAAATTTCATCATAGCCACTAAAATCAACTATAATATAATTTGTGAGGTATGAATACTGTAAAAAAATCTCACAAATTTTAGTGTTTATAGAAATAAAACTTGGATAATTGTGAATGGTTAAGAATAAATTAATACCCATAGTGGAATAAAGGTTATGGTATGTGATAATATTATGGGAATACATACCAAATTTGCATTACAATTAATGGATATTTTCATTGGGTTGTGACGTAATTGTGTTATGGCCTATACTTCTTCCATCTAGATGCTTTAAGGAAACTGTGGGTGATTCCAGTTGGTCGGTATTTAATAGATGTGGAGTGGAATGTGTCCTGTAAGAGGAAAAACAAAATCACTATAGAAATGGAACCAACCTATAAGATGAAGAAACTAGAAAAATATTCTTTGCATCATACAATTGAGGATCCCTTATACGTGAGGGTTAAAATAAGGAAATCCATCCTAAAAGGCCAAAAAACACTAGTTAAAAGGAAATTGGTAAGAAAAAAACTCAATGTATAAGTAATTATGTTATCCTCCTAAATCAAAGGATTGATACTGATATATTCCTCAAAATTAAAAATATAATTTGGATCATAACTTTTAGGATAACTAGGTGGTCATGAAACCCCTTGAATATGTGTGGACTTGTCATAAAGAAAATATTTATATGTAACTAATTGATAATATATAATATATTATAAAACACTAATATATCCAAGAAAAATGATTCAAAAATGAGATTAAATAATATAAAAATAAATAATAAGAATAAAAAACAAACAAAAACAAATATATTTACATAGTCCAAGAATAATTTATACATCCATAGAGAAGGAAAATGATTTCATTTATTTTAGGGGAAAATTTTAGGGAATAAAAACAGTTAAAACCCCTATGTTGAATATAATCACATTAAAGAAATATATTTGTACATTACCCCATGTTATTATAGTTCTATGCCTTCATATTAGCCCATAATGCTACGATAATCTACTATAAAAAATCTACATTTTTATAGTGAACATGTCATTAATGTTTTCATGATTATATTACCTATTGTCAATGTCACTAGTCGTCACTACTATAATTGGTTAAATATATTATATTTACTCAACAATTTGGGTATGAGACTAAATATTATGCCCCTTGGATCCCTCAATGAACTCATTGTAGGTTTAAAACAATGAGAGTTTCATGACTTTTGTTTAATACATCCCACTTACACTTGGATTGACATCATTCGATGGATCGGGCTCTTCTATTCCAATAAATTACTTTACAAACATAATCCCTAAGAAAAATCCATTTGAATGTCACATTAATATCATGGAATGGGGGAACTAATTATTACAGTTAGTAGTGGATGGTCTCCCTTTACTTGATAAGTGTGGTGAATAATGGAGTTAGGAAATGTTGGATATTAATGGGATGATTATGTTGACCCCACATATATAAAGTATGAAATTTTGAATCATTAACATATATATATTTTTTTATTCTAGAAAATAAAAAATATATATATATATATATTAAATTTCATTGTTTAGATGATAGAACCAATGGTGATACTAATGCCCTCTCCCATGTATAAAACCTTGGAAAACTTAGCAGGAGGGAGGAAAAATTAGTCTTCTATTACTGGAGAAGAATTCCTAATTAAATAATATGGAGTGTTTATAAGAGGTATTGTAGGATAAATTATGTTCATTACATATCATAGGAAACACTAACCATAATCAAAATTTAAATACTCTACAACATCAGCTTATATAAGAGGGTTAGGCTAATAGATTGTCCATAGACATCCATATGGTTAAACATGGTTGATAATTAATCTTAATCTATATATAATAATAAAATATTTACATAATTTCATATATAGTTTCAAAATCTACCTTTTCATAAAGATCACCCTCCATATCCTTTTTATAGGATGAGGTTGTGGATCCATATGGTAGAGCCCCATAATATATTAGGATAGATGTCTAGATTGTTGAAAATGTAATTTCAATGCCTTGATAAGAATCTGATATTGATTTCATGAGTGCTAAAATTCATTGGTATTAGTCCCAGGGGATCACTCAAGAGATATTAATTAATCTTCTAGTAAAAAATATTATTATAATTATTTTAAAAAAATCCTCAATTTTGAAAACAACTCACTTAACTAAAATAGTATAAATGTATAATTAGATATTTTTGAAAGGTTTCTCATTGGCTAGAACACAGCCCATTTAAAATAATTTTAAAAAAACATTATATTATAAAACCAAACTAATAAAATAAAAATAAATATATAAGACCCTGATTAAAGATAACTATCAGATATAGTTATTTTAATGTTTTCATAAATCAACTAATTTTAAAACCAAAGAAAGAAGGAACTAAATAACACAGAACAAAAATAAATACAAGAGGTGTGGTATCAAACTGAGACTTAATCCTCTCCACTTGATAGTCACCTTCTTCTAAAGATGATTATTAAAAAAACATAGATCCATAACCTAGATAGGGTTTTACAAATAAAACTACACACAAGTTAGGCCAGGAAATAAACATCCTCTTCCCCTGATATATGTGGGATGAAAAATGTAAATGAAATAATATGAGATTATAAACATTCTCTCTAATAAATTATAGGATATTATGATAAATGTTTAAGCAAATAAATAATGTATAACAGTATAGTTAATAATATAGATAATAATAGGGAAATAATATAATGGTGTTTATGATGTTCACTTTATTAGATCAAGGAGATATGATTAGAAATGATATTCTTATTCTTTTCAATTTTCGTTAAATTTTTCCTCAAAATAAAATCAAACAATATTCTTGAGGATTTCACATAGTTTATTTTTTTTGGAAGAACTTAATTTCATATATATCACACGCAATACTCCTTTCTGTAGGCTCACTTAAATTCACACATCCACTAATCACACCAACCAATTAGATATCCACTTAATTAGTTAGATAGACAACCATCCATTGTTCATGAGGGGTTTCTATGATATAAAATTTATGAAACTCATAATATCAATTATATAATAATGATAAAATAAATTCCTATATTGTGAAATAAATATCGTAAAGGCAAAATTTATCTTAAATGATTCCTAGTAATCATTTAAGAATATTTTTTTTCAAATACTCATACTCACTAACTCTCTAAAATTCATTAAATTCTATAAAAAT
Organism: Viscum album; assembly: GCA_963277665.1. Taxonomy (NCBI): domain Eukaryota; kingdom Viridiplantae; phylum Streptophyta; class Magnoliopsida; order Santalales; family Viscaceae; genus Viscum; species Viscum album. Next base: position 895,871,023 of record OY728143.1, on the reverse strand, counting down.
ATATTGTAATTTTTATTTTAATAAACTCTCAAACAAGAAAATGTGTAATTCCTCAGTGGTAGTTTATTTTTACAGATGGTTGAGTATCCCTTTTAGTGATAACATGTTTTCATGGATGCTCGAGGAAAATAACTAACAGTAAAAAGTTTCTTCTAATGGAAGAAGGTTTTTTTCTAGTGATAATGAGGTTCATCAAGTAGTAGAAAACATTATATAGAGGTAGAATACTTAAACTATAGTTATAAATACTTCATCTGGATGTAGAATGATTGAACTAGGGATATCAGACTGCATCGATAGATAATAATATTGAAGTAGTGGAAGCAGGATTAAACTAGTGGTATAAGTCTATAACTAGAGGTATAATGAATTATTATAATGGTAATAAGATTCATATAGTTTCATGTGAATTGTTATGGTGGTAGTAAAACGATTCTGGAGATAGAAATTGAAAACTCATGGTGGTAACTTGTACATAGGGAATTTTTATACAAGAGCCAGAATTTTGACGTTTTTCCATTCAAAACATGAATTTTTAGTGCTAAAATAATCAAGATTTTTGAGATTTAAAACAAGTAATTCCTATAATGAGCCAAAAATACATCCCTTTTCGATGATCACAAATCATTATTGAAAAATAAATTCACGAAGATAGTTTTTGAAAAGAATTATCTGAGCATAAAAATGCCAATAATGTTCAATATATTCACTACCTTTATAAGATCCTTAAAACATTATTTATTATTCCAAAGAGATCCCATATATAAAAATTTTTATTTTCTCTCCCTTTTTGGATTATAAATAATTAATAATGTTAAAATAAAACATATTATTATAAGTATGGTAAAAGAGAAATGAAATTACAAAAGAGTACTGAATTCTAATTCATTTCATAGCAAAAAGATTACATCATCAAAAAGAAAAATAAAAACTACCCTATCAGTGCCCAATATGATTTCAAATCTAATTCCCTAACAAGTGGGGATTTTTTTTAAATGATTATGTAGAAGGAATTGTATAAGAAAGAGGTTCAGGTTTATTATAGATAATGTTGGAGGCCACCAAATTCAGATACCTCACTACATATATAAGTGTACATCCTAGTAGGATAACTATAATGTAAGTGATCTGATCTAGATCTAGAATATGATTTTAGACTGATGCATTCCTAGGTATAGTAAGAGAACCAATCCCCATAGCCCTGGTAGTGTAAATAAAAGTTTCCATCACCTCAATAAGTTGGGTGATCACTCTACCATCGTGCTCTATCACATAAATGATGTCCTAGTTTTCCTTTATAAAAAACTACAACAAAGTATATAGAACCATTAACTGAATCACTTGATCCTTGAAGGACCCAGTAACATGAGGCATTCTAGTATTCTCAAATAAAAACTTAAAATAGAAATTGATATCATTTTTGAGATGATATTGTAAAATAATATTTTATAACATTGGTAACCATTTCCTTATATTTATTATCAACATTAAGATACTATCCATAAAGATTATAAAAATGCTTATTATTGGACATTATCTACAGAATATCTTCTTGATGAGATGTGTAGGAAAAACCCAAAACACTTTTAATCTATTCATGAAAAAAATTTCTGACTAAATCCACATCAAATGTCATAGACATCGATGGGATAGGATCCCTCAAAGAATTGGCACAAATAGTACTAGAAAGGGACCCCAAATTTCCAAAAATAGGGAGGTATCTCTGGTTCAAGTCCACCCCATATATATTTTATGAAAATATGAATAACACAAATGTTTATTAGTAGACATCTTAATTTCTACCTCTAAGTTTCCAGTCCTTAGAAACAGTTTGGGATGAATATATTCAATAACCAAACACACAGTCAGGGATATGTCACCATCTTTAACATAACTATCCTAGGAAGATAAATATTGGTGAAAACCAGTAAGAAAAACTACAATACAATCCATAATGGAATCCAAATCATCTCGTGTCGGCAGAGAGGTGTGAGGAGGAGGAGACCTCTCTTCGTTAGATAAAGGTGCAGTATAGGTAAAAGTAGATCTGGGATATCAACCTCTTAAATGAATTCCTCAACATGTACTGAAGATCCAATTACATCATCTTTTCTTGGTGTAATAACTAAATAAAAATTTATGAAAATATCAACTTGATCTATTATCTTATCCAAATATCACTAGGAATCCCTCTAAATAATAGGGATGGAAGATCCACCATGATATAGTGGACTACCTCCATCATTACAATCATCAACTTATTTTTTTAAAAAAATACAAACTAAGAGCATATGGTCTTGGGGACTTATCCCCCTTAGTTATTGAATCCTCAACATCTAATCTCACAGGGCCTCCAACAACATGAACCACTAAATAACATTGATATTTTCTCTCCTAATAACTACATACAGTCATTCAAAAATCATATATAATATTTAAAGGATTATTCTCCCCATCCTCATCTTCTCCATAAATATCATATAATGAATCATTTTAAAGAGAAATTAAATCTTCTAGACATTCAATATCTAATCCCTAAAACATGGAATCATTAGAAACATAAGTTTATGAAAACTAATCATCATCCAATTATCTTTATTTAGATTTTATAGAATGAAGAGAATGTTGATTCCTATAAGAAATATAATATACATATTGTCGTATCAGGGGAACTCTCAACTTCAATAGATACTACAACAGATTCCATTTCCACAACAATATCTACTTATTCTTCCACCCTCAGTATTGGCCTCGAAAACTTTTTTATTTCAAGAATATAACCAAACTTAATCTAGTTCAAAACCATAATCAACCAAATAACTAGTTCAGGTGGATTTTATTACTATATTAAAATTTTCATAAATCCTTTCATTGTTTACAACCCATTTATTTATCTAATGATTCCAACTTTCTTCCATTATTCCATAGGTATCATAGTTTATATAGAATCCACAATACTAAAAAACCTTCTCTTCTCCTTCAAAAATCAATCCTCTAGAATTTATCATTGCTGATATCAAGTTAGGATAAACTATGGAGTTTGATTTAAAAGAAGGATTGAAAACTCTATCATATGAAACATAATACATGTACATATATTTATCAAATCCCAACTCATCATAAGGTATAGAAATAAAAAATCTTGAATCCTAATAACACTAAATTCCCCATTCTTAAGACATAATAAAATCCTAGAAAAACTTGAATAAACTCTTACACTCTCCATCGTGTTCTGAAGTGAACGATTTTATTTGTTTTTCTTCTCTAATAAGATTCACGATAGGTTCCTAAAAAACAAATCATGTATGATCAGTAGTATAAAGACCTTGGTGATCCTCATAAAAACCCTCATTAGGAACTCCCAATCATTTTTCCAAATTATTTGAATAGAAAATGAGTTATTTCCCATGATCCACTTTCTTTATGAAAATCTTTTTTTCTATAATTTCTTATTCAACATTCAAATATAAATAACATACCAATCTAGGGTAGAATGATAAATCATTCTGAAGAACCAATATATCAATAACTACTCTCAAAATAATCTCTAAACTACTTTTTTTCTATATATCAACTATTCAGCATCAATTTCTTGGTCTGAAATACCTAATGTGGATGATATAAGGGAATTCTATGGCTTAACTGATTGACTAGATTCCCCCATCAATTTTATTTTTGATCATTTTTTTTGAGAACTAAAAACAATGGCCATTTTTATCTTCACCATTGTAGTACAAGCTTAAAGGTTAATGGATAATGGATGGGTCTGAGTGAGATAGGGAGAGTATTTTAAAAAGGTGCATGAAGGGAATGATTTGACTCAGACACTAAATTTGAATTTATATCATTTTGGGAAAAAATATATATTCAAATATATGTATTATTTTAATTCAGGTAAAAAAAATATTTTAATAATTATGATATTAAAAGTATAAATGGTAGTGAAATATCATGGATGTGTGTCAATGTTATTACCCAGAAGTATTATCCAATAGATACACATGGTGGTATCACTCGATAGTAGTATATGAATGGTTCCACACATTGGTAACACTCGAATGGAATTTCACAATGGTAGAATTCAAACAATAGTGCATGATATTAGCATACGAAAAATAGTACCTAGTAGTTGAATCCAAAATGTATCACCAACATGATTGTACCCACAGGCAGAAAATCTAAAAGTTTTCAAGATAGTGGAAGCACATGACTCATGATGTTAACTCAAACAGATTCAAAATAATTTATCGAATAAATTATTAAGATAAATTTATCATACCAAGATCATTTTTGAGGTCAATTAATCTCTCAATATCCAAATTAGTTGAAAAAATATTAGCAAAGTGATGTTCAGGGACAATGAATTCTAGATTTATGTAAACCTTTTCAAACTGATCCCTCAGAAATTTATGTCTTATATCAATGTTCTTTTTCATTGAATGATATACATGATTCTTATAAATAATAAAAGTTCTTGCATTTTCATATTTGATAGGGACATTTCTAAACCTATATCCATAGTATATCAATTTTTATTTTATCCACATAATCTGTTCACAGGAACAACCTCAAGTTATATACTCAACTTAAATAAATCATAAGGAAAGAGAATTACTTTTTTAATAAATCATAATATTATATACTATTCAAAAAAGTTACATGTTATAGAGGTTTTTTCCCATCTAACATACACCCATCAGTGTTATCATTAGAATAGATAATTAAATCAAAATCATATCCTCTAGAGTAGAATAGTCCAAATACGGTTGTACTTTTGAGGTATTTAGAAAATATATAAACATCCTTCTAATGAAATCCCATAATATTTTATTCAAAAAGTGAACACATACACACACTAAAAATAATATCATGAAAACAAGATATTATGTAAACTAAACTACCAATCAAACCTCTGTAAATGGTCTTTTCAACTGTTTTCCCAGTTTCAACAAGATCCAATTTATAAGTGGTTCTCATTTGAGTATCACTTATTTTTGAGCTATCCATTATGAAATTATTTAAAAGATCATTAGTATAATTATTTTAGTTTAAAATAATTAATTGTTTATTTAGAAATATTTTAAATCCAAGAAAAAATTTCATTCCACCCATCAAAGTCATTTCAAATTCATTTTTCATTCATTTTAAAAATTAGTACGCAATGAATTTATTGAAGAACCAAAGATAATATCATCAATATATATTTCTGAAACTAAAATATATTTTTATGTTATTTAGATAATTATTTTAGGATCAACAAAACCTTTTGAAAATCCATTTAAAATAATAAAAATTTTTAGGATATCATATCAAACTATAAGAGATTGTTTTAAACCATAAAGTGTTTTTTCAATTTAAAATAAATTATTTTGGAAATAAGTATATAAAAATATATATAGGGTGTTTAAATGACAATTTCATAAATAATATAAACATTTATAAAATCACTATTTACATTCATTTGATATGATTTGAAATTTAGATATACTACATAAGAATGTAGTATCCTAACAGATTCAAGTCTAGCTATATGGGAAGACGTTTCCTCATAGTCAACACCTTCTACTTAACTATATCCTTATGCTACCAATATAGCCTTATTTATAGAAATTTTTTTAAATTCATCTGCCTAATTTCTATATGCCCTTCTAGTGACAATAGTCAAATAGTCTTTAGTTCACTCATCTAGTTCCTAGACATTATTCCCTTCAAAATGATTCAGTTCTTCTTGTATAGACATCACCCAATGTTCATCACTGATTTCCACATTAATGTTCTTAGGTAAAATATATAACAAGAAGTATTTATATTTTACATTGATTCTAATTTATTCTCAAATTTTAGTTTCCTTTCCTAGATTAACAATAATTGTATCTAAATAAAATTCTCTATGGATTTTGATTGTTTTTTGTACATTGGTTACCTCTTTGATTTTCTCATAGTATTTTTCCTCTAAATGGTATTTTTTGGAAGATTTTTCAAGTGAATTGATGTCATGTTTATTTTTCTATGAGATTTTATTGATATTTAAATTGTACATATCATCCTCAAGTATTTATAAGGAATATTTAGGTTCATGTGTATATGTCTCATCAAATGTGACATCAACAGAGTCATCCACCACTATTGTTTATTTAATATTATATAGGATTTACAAGCTGTACAATAATCAAGGAAAGTTTCCTTATCACTCTTAGATGAAAACTTATCTCAATCATCCTTTGTATTAACAATTTAAACATAGAAGTTTAGAACATTGTAATAATTTACCTTAGGATTTATCACATTCTATAAGTCATGTAGATACTTCCTTAAAAGAGGCATTATTAATAATGTTTTAATTGCATAAAAAGTTGTATTTATAGTTACAACCCAAGAATATACTGCTATGTCATATTCAAAAAACATCATCCATGCTATTTCATACAAAGTACTATTTATTTTTTCAACCATGTTATTTTATTGATGTGTTCTTGGAGTGAATAAGTTGTCAATATAGTCATGTTGTGAGTATAATATCTAAAAATCATTATTTTCAAACTCAAAAACATGATCAATTATCAAACTATTAATGGTAATTCCATAAATTTTTTCTTTATATTATGTATACTTTGAAAAAAAATCTACAAGAATCACCTTTTCTAGTGTTTGAGAGGTAGAAACATCTTCATTTGGTTTGAAAGAAAATATATGTTGTTTTACCTTTTGATTGGGATTACATAGTCTATCTTTTGGGAAATCAAGTTTAGGTATATCATTGACTAAACCATTTTTTGATAGCTTTATAAGAGAGTATATATTATATTTTCCTAATATTTTAGTCCAAACACAATATTCATAATGAAAAGTATTTAAATAACAATATTTTTGAGAAAGTAAGTAATTCAAACAACTGCATAACTATTGTCATTCCATAATGTAGTAAATAATAAATTAGACTTGGAATCATCAATGTTACATGTATTATTCTAAAACATGACATGAAAATCATCATTAAATTATTGATATATTCTAGGAAAGTTATATTTTAATAATTAAACAAAAAAATTATTTTAGAATGATTTTATAATTACCAACTTGGCCAAGGCTAATCGATTTTCTTTTATCATTGTCACCAAAAGTGACACGGACACTATCCACTCAAGTTATGTTTTTGAAGCCTGGAAAGTCTCAATTAATTTATTTAGAACACCCACAATCCAAATACCATAACCTCATATAGGAAATCTTCAAGTATGTTTTCTATATTAAGTCTAATTAAAAAATAATTTATGTACGTAAATATATTTGGATCTAGAAAGTTTATAAATTAATGTATTAGCTATCTATATCTATTTAATATATTTATTAATATATTTATGAACACATTTCAATGAATTACTAAAAATAATATATTTTTGGTCCAAACTAGATTTCTTCGAATTTAGATGTTTCAAATTTATAGTATACTATAGATTTATTAACAATTTATCTCCTATGAATAAAATAATTTTTATAAATATTTCTATTTTTTCATGTTGATAACCAATACCAGCTCCTATTTTAGGTACAAAATTACTTCCAAGAATTTTATTGAGAGTTTCATTCCCTACTGAAAAACATTAAATATCATTCATTAGTTTCTCATTAACTAATTTTGAGTTGTTATTTTCTATGAGATAACTTCTTTTTATTCTCCTTTTCAATAACAAGGTAACATTTAACATTAGAAGATAAATCATGTTATTTATCTAAATTCTTATATTTATCTATTACCCCATTAAAGGATTATTCTATTATATCATAGTATTTAAATAGATCTTTTCTAGAAATATTTTTATTATCCTGATTTTCATTTCTAGAGAGATTAGAAATAATACATGTTACATCAGGTGAAAATCCCATAAAGCACATATTTTAATTTTCATGGTAATCAAATCAAGATAAATCTGAGTGACATAAATTGTATTCTGAAGCACTTCGTCTTTCCACTATGTATTTTTTGTGTTTTTACTCTATCCTCATATTAATTTTTACTTTTTAACTCTGGAAATAAAATTTGATGTTTCCTTTTCTATTGAACTCATTAATGGTAACATCTCTAAAGTTATAATCATCCTTCTAGTTTTCTTTTTTGTCATATATTATCTTGAAATTTAATTTACTAAATAAATTGTTCATCATGTAAAATTTATTGAATATTCTTACCAAATGGTATATTTCTTCACAAATGTAAAAATCACCATTAGTAATACTGATGCACTCCTCGTTGATTAATTCTTTATCATTTGATTGATACTCTTGGAATGAAATTTATTTTTTGGATGTGTCATCTTCATCATTCAATTTAATCTCTTCCATTTTAATCATTAGTTTTCATATAAACTCTATTATTGGTAGCTTTCTCAATTTACATGATTCAGGAGTGGATACATTAGTGACTCTCCATCTATCAGGTAAGCATCTTAGAACACTTAGTACATGGGCCTTATTATAAATAGTTCTCCCTATCACATGCATCATTTTTATAAGATCATTGAACCTAACAAGCATATTATAGATATACTGGTTAAACATTATCTTAAATTCACCATAATTAATAGTATAGGTATTTAAACTCAATTATTTGATGTTAGATGTGACTTCATAAGACATGAATAAGGTATCCCAACTTACATAAGTTGTATCAAATAAAAATATTTTATTAAATTCATCCTCCCATGTATCTAATTATAAAGAATTCGTTTTGTGCAATTACAATCAAAAGTATGATATATGGCATCACTCCAGTCCACTCAAGTAACTTTGGGTTTTTCATATTTATCCTATATTATAGTACATATATCAAATCCCATACTTTCAAAATGTATTTTCATTCTAATATTTTATTGATAATAGTTATTTCCATTATAATATAGAGGTCTATTAGTAATAGTTACCTCAAATATGGTTTTATCCATAAATATATAAATTTAGAATAAAGAGAAATTTATATTTTTTATTAAACCTTGATCACAGATAAAAATTATAAATAATAAATAATTAATAATTAATCTAATTTGATATTAAATTTTGGTCCCAGTGGATTGCTCAAGAGCAGGGTAATTTGGGATTCTAATAAAATTTTCTATTTAAAAAATGATTTTAAAAATACCTTAGTTCAGAAAAAATCCTAGTTAACTAAAATAAAAGAAATATATAATTTGGTACTTTTGAATGGTTTCTAAAAATATCAATTACAAACTCATTAAAAATGTTTGAAAAATTAATCAAATTTTGAAACAAATCAAATCATTTCAAACACAATATATAAAAATTTATTAGAGATAAATAACCATGTATAGTTTTGCTAATGTTTTTTGATAAAACAAAATAATTTTAAAACCACAGTAATAATGTACTAAATAACCCACAAAAAAAATAAATACAAGAGGTTTAGTCTTAGGGTAATATTGAATATTCTCTACTTGATATTCACTCACTACAAAGAATTTTTATTAAAAAATAATCAAATCTCCAACCTGGATCAGGTTTTAATGATACAACCACAGACAAGGAGATCCAGGCTACAACCAGCTTCATCCACTATTATATGTGGGATTAAATATGTGAAATATATAAAAAGAGGGTATTAGAGTACTCTCCAATAAAGTATATTATATTGAGATCAGTGATTAAAAGTTATGAATAAATTGAACATAAATAAAATAGAGAAGAAAATAAAAACGATATTAAAGTGTTTATGGAGTTATATTTCTCTAGTCATGAAGATATTATTAGTAAAGATCTTATTCTTCTTTCTAATTTTCATTAATATTCCCTTGAAGTCACTTCAATTTATCTTCATGAGGATTTCACAAGGTTTATTTTTTCTGGAAAAAATAGTGTTGTATGTAGAATACACAATCTGCCTTTCATAAATTATGGTTAAACTCTGAAAAAATCTTATCACACCAACTAATAATCTAGTTGGTTAATTAGTTAGGTATTCAACCACACCTTATACATGAGTGTTTCATCATATTTAATTTTTTTTAAACTATATATAATTATTAAAAATTAATAATAAAATCAAACCTTATACTGAGAAGTAAGTTTATGACAGTCTAACATTCTCTTAAATACTTTTTAGTAGTTGTTTAAGAATAATCATTCTTAAATAACCATACTCATGGACTCTCTAAATTTTATTAAATTACATAAAAAATCTATTGGAATATTAATTTAAATAAATTCACAAACATATATGGAATTAGAAACTCAATGATAACAGAGTTCACATGATGGTAGAGGATTTTTCTTAGGGGTAGTAGAACTTTTCTAGCAGTAGGATATGTAGTCTGCACGTAGTATAAAACAACTAAGGTTTGTAAGTTGTTGCTTATGGAAGTATATATTTTCATGAATGAAAAAAGTTTATTTAATCAGTATCAGATTTCAACTTCTTATATCCAGACTAAAACTACTAGAGAAGGATATAACTGACTGTAATAAGATTGAGTTGGTCATAACAGACCACATGTTATGGTTGAAACGTTCAACTAGTGGTATTAGGATTCAACTGATAGTAGTTCTATTTAACTATATACTGAATAACATATTCTAAAAATATAACTATTCTTTAGGGAGATGATTAATTTTTCTAGTGGAAGTATTAATCTTCTATTGGTATAAAGTTTAAACCCGTGGTAGAAACATGTTCTTAATAAAATTTTATATTTAATCATGAATTATGGAGTTCTATTATTCAAAACATATATATTTAGTAGGAAAATAAGAATTATTTTTGAGTATTAAAATAATGAATTTTTGTATATTTCTAATTTTGAGTTTGATCCCCCAATATAGAGGATGTTCCAATGGTTGAAAAAATAAACCATAGAGGCTTTAGTGGTGTATTGTTCCATGAGGGGAGAATCATCATATGATACAACACCTAATGCACCCATCAACCAAGAGGGGAATATTCTAGGTGAATTTTTTAATATAATGTAGAAAATATCATATAATTACAACTATTATTCAATAACATGATTTATAGAATGTGTTGAGATAAAGAAGAGGGTGATATTGATTCCAATAATAAACATTGTGAATTATCCCATATTAGTAATTTAGTTCTAATATTTTACTATTGAGGGTGGTAAATTTGTTTGATATTATTTGTCTCTTTACGTCATATAATCTAATTTAGAAATCAAATTTATCCAACCTTGTATATAAAAGTATATGTAGACTCATTCAAGTGTGAGAGGTCATGAATTATGTACTTCTACAAATATAATTCCCTACAACTCCAAATATCACATCAGACGTAAACTTGCTAAAGTAATGAAGGATTATCTCCTAGGATCTCTTAAGGGAGACACATTATAATAGTTATCAAAATAAACCAACCAAAACGATTGGCAGGTTAGAGGAGGTCGATACTATAGTTTTTGATGGTGATTATTTTTTATATTCTTAATTGATTTTAGTATTTTCCACCTATAAAGAGGAACTCTCATTGGTTATTGCAACAGACCCTTGAATTATTGAGGTATAGGAAAATAAAATCATCTTTATAATATCCCAATATATGTTTCATATTTATAAAAAACGTATAATTTATAAAATGGTATAAACATAAACTTTATCATAGTATAATATTTTCTTCCCATTCCTTTGAGGGAGCTAGTCATGGAGCACATCCATGTTCCTAAAATAAGTTCCAATTCAAATTTAAAGATAGATTCTATCACTATCTAATAAAGTATATGATGATGAGTGTGGAAGGATATTTTAAATCTAGTTACACAAAACCATATAAATGACTTATATGCTAAATAACGTTATCTAAATAGTTCTTTTATAATTCGGGACATGGTTGGTTTGATTACCGTGAAATCCATAGTTCCATAAATAATTTGATCACTAAACTAGAATGACTAGAGAAAATATCAATATATAATATTATAGTAGACACTGAAGTTCATTTTCTAAGACTCCATGACTCAAACCATCAAGATATTTCTCACTATGTGGGGTGTGGGTTAACGATAAATCTCTAGACAATGATTATAATATTCTCAAAAATAATATCCATCAACAATTACTTCCAATATAATTGTAAGTGTCAATACATTTTATTTTTATTAAAAAATACAAAAAATGAATAGTGGATTATTTATTTAATGCTTAAAAACTATTCCCTAAAGATAATGTTGAAATTGTTAGGCTAAATAATCTCAAACAAGACATTAATAACTCATAGTGATCATTTGATTAAATCCAAATATTAATTAAACATTCCTTATGGTTTCTTATTTTCTTTAACTATAACATACTCCTTATCTTTTTAAATTATTAGGGAAAAGCTCCAAATTATATATATTCTTCCATTATAATCCATCAATTATGTGACCTCTCCATGAAAATGTATTTGGTATTTTCACTATTTTTCATTTTAAGATTATAGAATAGTGTATAAAGATTAATTTTAGAATAATTAAATCCACATGAACATGGAAATATGAATGGATTTTTTAAATCAGGGATTAAAAGTCTTGATTCAGGACTAGAGCGGTTTGATTTATCAAAAATATATCTTTCCTTATACTCTTAGATAGGTATATGTGAGAAATATATGTATTGTATGTTCCATAACCAAGAACCATGTTTTTTTAATAAATAATGTGAGGTCTATTGGATTTTGATTTTTTTGAGGAATTTTTCTCCTGGATGGGTATAGGTGGGATGTTTGTAGTGCATGTTCCACAGGCATTGGAAAAGGATAGTCCATTTTTTTAGAAAATACATGGTATTAAAGGGAAGTTTAACCATGAAGTGAATTTCATATAAGTAAAATGATGTTCAAGAGGGGTCCAAGTATCCGGAAATTACCTATCTAGGCCCCCTTGTAAAAATATATCAATAAACATTTGTGAGGGATTTGAAGATGATATAACCTTTTCCAAAGCCTATTGACCTAGAGAGAATGGATTTGAATTTTTCTATGAACGAGGGTCAGTATCTAGAATCTTTGATTGTGTTTTTTATTATTATCAAACTTCTTACTAAGTTATTAAGTGATAAATATTATCAAGTGAAGAATTGAAATTTTCTCGGTCCATCCATTATGGGGTTCCAACCTAACAATAATTTAGTTTTATTTCTGATTATAATTTATGGACATATAAATTAGACCAAAATTAGGTGTCTATAAATTAATTTTTTATATATTTAACAAAGGGTGTCGTATTTTAAGCCCATATAGATTATTCCATTGGTAGATGATAATTAATTTTTTCAATCATTGATCAAAGGTGTTTAATGTTTACATTCATCAAAATTAGACCAAAATTGGAGGTTAGTTATCTAGAAAAAGAGAACAGGTGACCAAACAAGAATTATGTACCCAATGATGATATAGTATATTTTGAAATGCGGGGAAACATACACATAGAATAGGATTAAACTACCTGTACTAAATTGAGTGCTTGATGTTTAAGGTTAAAAAACATTGAACAAAGGTGAAGATTATTTTCTTATCCTAAAATAACAAAACATAACCCATCATGAATGGAAAAAAAAATATTTATAAAGGTAATCTTATCTTTGTTAGAGGAAGTAGAGGTTTAACAAAATGAAAACATAATAGAAAATATCAATTTTAATTCTACAAACAAAATGATATTATATGATGTATATCAAATATTGAGATATCCATATCAAATATTATAAAATGATAATGGATAGTCTAGGATAATTATTGAACATTTTAGAATTATAGTTTAGTTACCATATTATTAAACATAAGTATTAAGGAAAAAATGCAACATTATTTGAATGATGGGTTCCATTTTGATATTGTCATATATGTATGGGGTTTGAGATATGGTCCCTTAGGAATATTCCCTTTGATGGGTATAACCTATCTTTTATGTGGTTCATGTTCCATAACCATTCTAAATAGGTCCCTTTATATCAAATTTAATCACTAAAAATAATTATGAAAGCTTTTTATTTATGTAGATATTCAAGATATGAAGTATAGTATGTGTGAGAGTGGTGTTCAAGGATATTTGGAAGGCTCTAGCTTCAGAATAATAAAATGGAGTAATCTTAAGGAAGCAATAAATGAATGGGAGTGAATGATAAATTATATATCGGCCAAGAAGAGAATATTCTGAAATCACTATATATTTTGTGGTAATAATAATCAAGCCCTATATAGTTTTGAAAACGAATGGTTTTTCCGAGTATATGTTCAATACAAAGAAACTCGGCATGAATTGTGGATTATATATAATATAATGGTATAAAATTTTTGATATAATGAAATAAGAACTTAATAATGGGTCTAGGATAGTAGTTACTAGAGTTATCTGTTGTATCCTAATGTAGGACTGGCATATGAAATTAGACATAATTTAGGGGGACCAAACACAAGGAAGGTTTGAATGAGGGATGGGAAGAGGGAGGATTTTGTAGTTGGAAATAGGACTGGAGATCCATATGTTAATATAAATCCTATTGTAACAAAAAAATAGAATATACTTTTTTTAAATTAAAAATTCAAGAAATAAATGAAGTAACACATGATTATCATGAATTAATGGTCTACCAATGCTAAAAAATCCTGATGTGAATTAATGAACATTAATGTGTTAATGTTTTATTTGGGAGAAACCATGATAGAATATATAGGCTTATCTATTGAGATTATTTGAGTTGGGGGATAAAATAAAAAATGGATTTTATATCTGGTCCCATGATACGAGATCTAGATGTCACTATTTATCCAATAGTTCTAGCAATCAAGTTACATATAATTCTATGAAAGTAGATTTTTTGTCATCAAATATCCAATTAAATAATTTTCTTACATATATTGGGGTCTTAAATAAGGATATTTACATAGATTGAGGTTATATAAAATGGATCACTATATGAAGTTTAATTTCATGTGGGGTGTATTGTACACCATAGAGTTTAAGTTCATGTTTTGAAGAGAATGAACCATAACATTGAAGGTACTATAGTAAATTTCATATGTTATGATGTTTTAGGTTATGAAAAAATTATCTCATTTCAGTTAATTTTCGTTCATATAACAAGTACCTTAGGAATCCAACATTAAGTTTTCAAGAAAAGTACCTCTTAAGAAACCATTCACTGGTTGGAGTTATGATACACTATCTATCATAGGTGATTAGGGTGTAGGAACCATTAGAGTATATCATATATATTATAAAATTTCCTTACCATTTACATTCTAATTAAAAAGTTTTATTCATTACTATCATCATCATCATCATTAATTACAACACTAATTTCTTTTTAATGAATAAACATATGATCAATTTCTTATTAAAATCTCATGTTATGAAATTATAATAAACATTAAGGTTATATATATATATCCCAAAATTATATCATATGGGATTTATATATCATTCGACTATATTGTTTACTACATAACTATATTCAATTGATCCTAAATAGTTTTTCAATGAAATGGAAATAAAACCTTGCTAGGTAAAACGAATTTGGTCTAATACACTAGAAAATATGTGGTCTGATGTATAAAAGTATAAATGGTAGTGTTGTTGGATTTTAAATTATTGATGATTTTTTTTAATCCTAATTTTCTCTATCCCTGATATTCTATAAGAAATTTAATAAATTCTCATTGAAGGCTTCTATTTGTCAATTTTTAGACACATGGTATCAATGTTAATCATTACACTGGATATTGTAATTTGAATAAAACATTTTCAACTCAAATGCATATACGTTTATACTATTTTACATGAGAATAGTTTGAGGGACTCCAAATATAAGGATGATATTAGAAATTAAAAAATTAATCATGACCTTCATCCTGATCTCTTTTAAGAGTAAAGCTTCTAATCATTTGGGAAATAAGTCATTGGTAGTGATGATGAACTTAAACATAATATATCTAATTGGAGTGTAATAAATCATGATCTATATCTCCCATATTAAAAATGTAAGATATTATTTTATATAATAAAACATCTCCATTAGTTAATTAATAAATTTTTCATGTACCTAACATGTATGTAATTTTTTTTGAATTCCTTGAAATCATGCCACATTGAAGTCCAAAAGCACCAAAGTCTCTTTATTTGACAAGTGATATTGTTTTTCATTTGACTCACACCAAATTTTATGGTGTAAAGTTATTACATAACAATAAGGATCACTTCAAATTCAATTCACTATAGAAATACCTCCATCAAAATCTCATTTTTACAGATTTTTTAGAAGTTAACTCCATCATAAAGAGTGAAATGTTTTGTATGTTATTGGATTTGTAACAATTTAGATTTATCCATTGGTAGAATCTATCCTTGGAGGTAATAAATAATCAGTAATATCTAGAAAATTTCTTAATCTATAAGTGAATTTAGGACTATTCTTGAGTTGAGTTTTTATCGATCACATCTATTTCAATATTATCATTGTTAATAAAAGTAAGGACCATCCTCTAACATGTGATATTGATGGTTGTATTATCTAAGTCATGATTATAGAGAGTTTTAGATAAGTTATCCAATGAAATTTCTTGAACATTTTTTGGTTATAGGATATGATATAACACTAGTTCTCAAGGAAACTATTCCAAAAATTCCCATGTGTGATAAATAAAATGCATCCTTTATTATTTCTTGAAAGTAAACTCCGTATTAATAAATTTCAAAACCAATTCTAAGATAACTTTGACATTAAACTAGGAAAATGATATTTTCATAGACATTTCTAGGCCTATTATGAGGTCTTATAATTCTAACTCTTTACTAGTTCACCTATCTAAAAAGAGACATGAATATGGAAAAGGTTCTTTTTCTCGGGAGATACACACAAATCCCAAAATAACTTGATTGAGTTTTGGGTCCTCTATCATCTTTCTAGTTGGATTTTGGAAAATTAATTAAAATTAAATTTACCATGTGTGGTATTATTCATTTGAATAGAAAACCTCTTCATTTAATATCTCTATATCTTGATTTAATTACTCTATGGAAGGATGTGCTACCAAAAAATATGACAATTATTTTCCATTTGTTTCCTTTTGGGAAATGAATCAGATATAAAACTGTTGAATAATGATAAACCAAATTTCTAACTAATAATTCAACAAGAAATTATTGATAATGTAATTTAAATTATCAATGTTAATGATCAAGTGAATCTTATTATTCTTTGAACAATGATGCAACATTTTCACTATCAATATCAAGGTAATGAAAATATTATCAAAGACTTTATATATTATTTTAAACTAAAATTGTTTGGATGAGGTAATTAAGGTTAGTTACCTTATCTCAATCATTACTAAAAGTAAGGTAATCACCAATATATTTCATAGATGTTTATATATAAGTAATAATAAAATTTCCTTCCTTGAGAATAATTTGGATGGGAGGATGTGATAAGTATTGCTTCAGGTTATCAAATTAAATTTAGAAATCTATATCCTATTGATAAATTTCAACCTTATTAATATAATTAATAAAGGTTATACATTTTATTTTGTGGTTCATAATGAAATTACTAATGTAACAAATATATCCTTAAATTCCACTCAATTATCAATTATTTCGAGGAGGAGGAATTTTGAGTATTACCTTAGTTTACTTTTATGAGAACCCTAATTTTTTTATGATGAATGAATATTTTAAATTTCAATTTTAATTATTATTTATAGCCTATTGTGAATTCCCAATGATTTCAAGAGTTTATTAGGTGTTTTGGGGGACTTTTTGGAGCCCAGATCCCAACTTTCTTAAAGAATAGGATAGCCCACACAGTGAGTATAAATAGTGTGAAGCAGGTTTCACAGTTACTAAAAACTATGAAAGCTTAGACAGTGGTCTGGAGGAGCCCACACTATTTCAAAAGCTAAGTAGATGGAAGTGAATCTCTATGTGGGGCAAATGATATTTTTATAAGAACCATATTTTATAGTTTGTGGACAGTAAGAAAAATAGTGTGGAGTAACAACGCAAGGTGGCCCTCCTTATATAAGTGGGTGCATGGTTTGGCCAACTGTGTGTCCAAATAGTGAGGCCTATTATTTTTTATGAAATTGAAAATTTTCACTTGATTAATATTTTAAATCAACCATATTTTTCCTTTCCCTTCCTTCATTGGCAGTCATGGGGTTTGAGAGATCCTTTGAGGTATCTTGATAGATTTTGATTTCATTTCTCTGTCTCATTTCAGAATCGAGAATAATCTATATTTTTTTATCCTTATTGGTGAGTAATAAATTCCTTTTTTGTTTCTCTTCATTATTCTTGGTAACGACTACACTATTTAGGTACAATCTAATTTTCCCTATTTTTATGTTTTTGGTCTGTTATTCATTTTTCTCTCAATCTGAGTCGAATTAGGAGTTGAACTAAACAGGCACTCTACTAAGGACCAATGATAGGTGGTCCATACCTTTCCCTATGGTTTGGTTCTTTTTAGATCTAGTTTTTTTACTGCTCTCCATAATTTTGGGTGCGACCCTGAAAATGATTTTGAATAATTAAATAAAATGGAATTTAATGAAGTTGGGAGTCTTTTCAGTTCCTTAAAGATGAGTTTGAGGTTGTTTCCCCAACCAAGGCCACCCATTGTATGTTCCATGTAAATTTACATTCATATGGATTTATTAAGCAACACATGGGGTGTTTCCCGTGCTTTCCTAGTTAGAGAAATATGTTAATAATTGAACTGAACTGAATTTCTCAATTGGGAGATGTTTTTTCTCATTTTTCATGTTTTAACATGATGTTGATTTATGGAATTTCTTGAATGCTTTATTTAGAAATTGTGAAAATGGGTGGGTAAATTTTTGGAAATGAATTGAATGTGAATTATGATATAAGTGGGTAAACTCATGGAACATTAATGTGGATTGATGAATGATTATATAAGATGACATGTGTCTATTATGACATGGGTCATAGAAATGATAGATAATTCCTTGGAACTGTATACTCCATGGATTTTGATTTCATGGGATTCCTTGGACTTTTTAACCCCTTAAATCTAGTTTTTTGGGATTGTAGTGGACATGGTCAGTATACATGCTCATTGGACCCAGATTCAAGCCTAACTAAGTTTGAATTGAGATGATCCTAGTTATCGATGAGGATACCTTGGTACATTATACCTTGGTTCCAGCCTTGTGTGGTCCAAAAAAGTTTATCATACAGAATGGTTGTGTTAAATATATATAGAATAGCCTTGGTAAATGTGACATATGGGATTATATCACTTGGATTTGGTTTTTGTGACTCTTCTGGTTATATGGTGTGGTCATGGTTGATTTTTTATAAAAATTCTACAAAAAGGCCACTGGTGATATGATATTATGTGTATATAGTGAGGTTATCATTCTTATTTATGATTACATTAATGATTCCTTGTTATAGGTGCTTGACCCATGTTTTTCCTAGAGCCTTATTAGGGTATACATGATCGCTTGTTATGTAGTATATATTCCATGGGATCATTGTATTCATTTACTACTTAACTGTGACATATATTCCACTCTTCTTGGCTTATATTGCACAACTAAGATTTTCTATAGACCTTTGGAAGGTTACCTGTCACAACCAGACCCATGCTGGGGCTCAATCTATGACTACCCCAAGCTCTCCTCCATAGTCCAAGTATTAGAGATAAGAACCGAAGGCATGAATAAACTCAGGGTGGCATTTTCATAGAGTTCCTGTATGCACACACCCACAACAACCTCAATGAAATAGTGTAGAGATTTGAAAAGATGAAACTGGAATGAATTCTTAAATCTATACCAAACCAGTGGATAGTAGAAGTGTGAAAATGAGAAAAAAAAATCGGTTCGCACCAAAAGAAAATAGTAAAAGTGTCTGACCTGATCATAAGGAAGGGATCACTGCCAAAAGTAACTTTCATAAAGCTCCTCAGTCTAGATCAGGTAAACACCTCGGTCGGTCTAGCTTGCAATCTCTGCCTACCTCGGGTCCTTCATGGACTCTGTCAAAAGTATTTTGGTCTGATCGAGACAAAAAAACATGTGTGAGAAGTCCCTTGAAGGGGTGAGTATAAAAATACTCACCAGGTTCCCCATAACCCCAAAAGTAAAGGGACCAAATGAAATGTGATAGTCCACTCGACCTATCCGGAGGTTACCCCATAGATATAGAAACTCCATCTTAAATCAACCTTAGAGATAAAGGTCTATTCAGCTAATTCAAGTGAATCCCCAATAAGAGAGTATGAAAAAATACTTTTTCCCATAGATCAATCCAATAAGAGAGTGGAAGAAAACTCATCCAAATATAAGGAGTTCAAAACGCTGAGATGATAAACTTTTAATTGAGAGTTTACTGCCCATATCAGGGGAGTGTACTCATCCAATCACCAGAAGCTAAACATAAAAATCACATGGCATACCTCATGCATCTTCACCTCTCATGGAGGAAGAGTAACCAAATGTAGGGTATGGGAACAGAAGTGGTAAGTATACACAGTCTTTAAAGGGAATCAACCTAGAATGTGAAAACACCATAATGGAACCCAAACAACACCCAAATATACTTATATTAGGCTCCAAGCCTCATGGGGTCTGGCCACATAGCAGGTAATAGGATTATACATGAGACTCTAAAGGTTAAAAAAATAGCAGAACACACTACATGAGCTCTGTCATCCTTGATGGAACCCATACAAGAGATACAATCCATCAGGAAGAACTCTACCATTCAGAATGGTGCATTTGAGAGAATATACTCCATCGTGAACAACCTCTAGGGTTAAGCTCTAATCCCTAGAACCATAGGTTCTTCCATTTCTCACCCACACCCTATGAAAAGCTAAAGAAACCAAGTAGAGAGGCCCAATCCTCACCACCACCTAGAAGTTGAGGGAGCACTAATCAATACTATGCACCACATGTATCCTATTTGGAGAGGGAGACCAGAGGGACCCACACCGCACCATTTCCCTACAATCGAGGGAGTACTTTCTCTAAACTAACCTCTAAAACCTATTGCGCTCCTGTATGGAGTGGCACGCACCTCGATCTTTTGAATCAGCATTAAATCCTAACCATGTATCAAGCATATCAAGTGAAGGGGACCTCTCCTGAGAACCATGATCAATGACTGAGGGAGCTCCAACTCAAATAGAGGACCTAATCCCCACTACAACTCAGAGATGGGGTAGTGCTACTCCGTAGATAAGGACATGCACCATATAACGAAAGTGGAGTACTACTCAAAGAAAGGAGGACCCACACCCTATTATGAAAGGGGAGTAAAACTCCATAGATCAAGGACCCGCACACTAAACTTGTAGTGGGTACCACTCTCTAGCTATAGGACCTTCACCATGGTACAACAGGGGAGTACTAAATCTTCTAGGTAGTTTTTTATGAGGGTCCCACAACCTAGTATGACATGGGATTACTGACACCATGCTAGAGGACCTACTCCCTAATTTGTTACGGTAGTACCAACTCTTTCAAAATATAACATATATAGGACATGAACCCTGGAAAAAAAGGGGATTTCCAACTCCAAGGATAGTGGAACATCCCCCTATCCGAGAAGGGGAGTACAAACTCTACCAATAAATCACATATGGAAGACCCACACCCTGTAAAATCATGAGAGTACCGACTCCATGGATAAAGGACCCACACCCTAGTACATCAGGGGAGTTCCTACTCTATCTGGCCAACAAGTATGGAGTTCCCATGCCATATCAAGGTTTGGGAGCACTATCCAAATTTATGAAAAATACAGGGAACTCGTGGCCTAAATATTTAGAGGAGTACCAATAGTTCCAAAAGTCCATTGACGATTCCAAGCATCTCACTTTTCTACCCTGAACACAAAAGTCCAAGGAACTCAATCCCCAAACCTTGATACTATCCACTTTGTCCAAAACATACACGCCCACATAGTTTTAGGTCGTGTCACAAAGACGTGTCTCAGTGGGGAAAACATTCCTCTTCCTTGTGATTCCAAGGCTATTCCAAACCATATATAATCCCAAAGAACTACCAAGAGGTAAAATAACTCATGCCCATAATGTTGGGAGTCCCATCTCTACTATAGTAGAGAGGTATTGGAAACTCATTCCATGATTCTACAAGGGAGCACCGATCCCAATATATATCTTCAACAACCACACTGATCTCCAGCATCGATCAATAATTGCTAAGAGAAGTGTCTCTCTAATCATATATAATGTAGAAACACCATCATGGGTAGGGGACCTATTCCCTATTCAAAAATTGAATCACCACTCCACTAGTCTATAGAGTCCATGGGAGCCATATTCTAAAGCAAAATGTGAGGGTACTGACCCTGACATCAACCTAGTGATTCACCTTCATCACTACCCATGATTTACCCTTCTATACAAGAATCATAATCGAAATGAAACACTAATTATTTCATTGGCTGAAAAGGGTGACACCATCATGTTCTTTGTGAAAAAACACACAAGATAGGCTGCTCAGAATCCTAAATCCAAGTCTCATAGAAATAGATAAATAAAGAGAAATAACTCAAGGAGATCCCCTAGGAGTACACAACGTGCACTAGGGTACACACTGTGTGTAAGACCACACAAGAACCTAGTTGTGTATCTGGTCTATATGGTTTTACAACCCATGTATAGGTACAAAGCATGTATAGGTAGTACATGGTGTCTCCCTCTTCAACCAACCTCTTACCATTTTTTTTAACCCATGTCCGTGTACCAGAACTCATGTATGGGTACTTTGGTAATGTGTTAGTAGATTGATATTTGTTTCACACTTTTTTCCAAGACATGTCACATGTACTCATGGATTTGGGCTACTACACGGTGTGTAAATATGGTACATGGTGTGTAGTACCTAAATATCATCTTCCTTGAATAGTATGGGATACACAGTGTGTGTCTCTAGACTACACACCATGTAGATTGTAATTTCAGTCAATAATTTCCTATAGAAAGACCCGATTCTCCCCGATTCAACCCAAGACACATAGATCTTCCAATTAGGGATCCTAAAAAATTTCAATAGGGATCTAGAACTTTAGGAAAACACTAAAAGGATGGGATCAAGCCAAAAAAATAAAAACCTCCTACGTTGAGGGTGAAAAACCAATTCTTTGGATGAATAATGATGCTCGGGTCATTCTGCTTCTCAATCTGGTGATGATCTTTTTTAGAAATGGAGAACGACGACACCTCGCTTTGATGATTCGGCTGGTTTTGTCAGTTTTCCAAATAGAGGAGGATAGGGGAGAATGAGTGGTGTATCCTTTTTTGTTTTTTATGCACCAATGAGATAGGGGTATATGTAATTAGGTTAGTTTTTTTTAATTAAATAAATTATTAATTAATCCCCCACTTAAATCTCTGCCAACTCACCTCCAACCAAACCTCCCAGTGAAGAAAATTTAATATCATAGATTTTGTAAACATGAAGTTATGGACTCAACCATGGTCCAATAAATCTGATATAAGATTCCACATGAGATTTATCACTCCTTTCAATCAAAACATTTCACGCATGAGAAGATATATTTAATATTTTTAAAACAACCATGATGAGACTTTTCGGGCCCCAAATAACCATCCTAAATCGGCACCGAGCCTCAAATATCTTATTTAAAATATTACAAATCCTTTCAAGTCAAAAAATGTGTTTCTATATCACAACCACCTTGAAAACATTTCATCCTAAAAAATAATTAGGTTATGGTAAGAAAAAAATGTAGGGTCTAACTCTGCCGATATGGAATGATTATAAGAAAGGATCTCCACTGCTATACATTACTCTGAACACATAAGTCAGAGGGACTCATCCAACACACATTGATTCTATACACCTTGGAAATCACTAACACACACATAAGGTTATAGCCATGCCACATAAATGCATCTTTCTGGGGGAAGGACCTATATTTCTCGTGAATTTTAAGGTGCGTCAAACAACATAAACACTGTGTTCTACAGATACCCCATTTCACCCTAGTTTAGACATTGGGAAATAACAGGAAAGAAAAAAGTACCCCCAAATGTGTCCAAAAATTTATACTGCAGAAAGTATAAAGGACATAAGGTGTACCTTTATTCACCCGTTGAGATTCTGGGTCGAAGGCCACTACGGCTTGTAGTTTTCCATGCCTGCATCCTCCTACACTCTAAGTCTGGAGTAGACCACCTCTTGATGTTATCCTAGTTTCATTACCTTGTATTCCATCTCTCTGAACCCCCTCCTCCAAGTGCTCCCTCTTCTAGGGAGACCAATCATTCATCCCCTCTCAAGTAGCATGGTAGGTCGAACAATCCCTAGAAATATGTCCCATGTTGTCTCAACAATATAACCACCACTCCAGTAGTTGACTTAATCCTATGTGATGCTCCTACACAATAGGCCCATGTTCCTTAGTCTAGGAATGGGTATAACTTATGTGTCACTATCTTGTCACCTGCAATTTTTATGCTATATCAGATGCCTCATCATTGTGACTACCACCTTGGGAAACATCCATATATTCCTCCGATAGGATTCTCTCAACTACCATAGCTTTCTCCAGCACTCCATCATAAGTGGCACTGCACAACAGAATAACATAATCCGTGATCTCTCATTAAAATACCTACTCGATGGTCTATGCTATAAAAAATTAATCCTAAACCATATACGGGGAGTATCACATTTGGTCAGTGAACCTTAACGAAAACTTTGATATAGTCATGTTGCCCTCCTGAAGCTATAAAAGCACCTGAATACATACTGATCACATTGTGGATGGGTATAACTCTTCCCCAAAGAGTAACTAAAACTCTACCTAAGTGAGTGTCACCTCATCATGGGGCCGCATCACTAAACTCTACCATCACCCATCCATCCCATTAAATAGGCTCACAGTTTGGACCACCATCCGATCTGGAGGTGTCATCACCAAAAAGAAAACTCTTGTTCCTTCCTTGAGCCAGACATCTATTTCCTATGGAGTTGGATCACCCAGGTACCTTAGAGGTTTCTTCATCTAGAACTCAAATAACCCACTTGGCCTACACATATCCTCATCCTAAACTACTGGCACAATCAGCTGCTCAACTGGTTGTGACGCTACTAGAGGACCAACTGGAGGTAATGCCTCTGAATCATTGTCGTGCACTAAATCCTTATCACGAGTCATATTTTCATTACAATCACACCATAAAATCTGGTTTGGTTAGAATTACGAGGTAATAAATAAATTAAATCAATACACACCACATTCAAAGATTATATCATGGGATATGACTCAAGAATGACAAGAAAAGGAAATCCAAAACTTAGTCTCATATGATGCATGTACCATTTATTCCTCATGAGACATGTGTTCTAATGTTTTGAGTCAATAAGTAGGTTATCAGAGTCCTAGGGAATGGATACATTTGTCGCCGCACCAGTACTGGAACCTCTAGCCTCAGAGCTAAACTCAAAACATCCTAACATTATCGTTATGAATCCCAACCAAAACCTTTTAATGGTAAAATTACAAACAACTTCCCAAAGAAAGATCTTTCCCTGATAACACTCTTTCACAACCCAACCCATGTCTTGGCTCATTCTTTGACTACCCAAGCCTACCTCCATAGCCCAAGGGTTGGCGACCATTGCTGATGGGATAACTAAACTCGGGGAGGCCTTTTCCTGAAGAACATGTACGCACACACCCATAAACACCTCAATGAAATAGTGTAGATATATAAAAGGATAAAAGTAAAATTCATGAATACATACATCCCAAACCAGAGTACAAGAGAAGTACTGATGTAAAAAGGAAAAAATAGATACCCACTGAAAAAAATCTATAAAAGCATCTGACCTGCTCAAAAGGAGGGGACCACTGCTAAAAGTAACTGCCAGAAATCTCTGAGACCTAGCTCCGATAATCACCTTGGTTGTTCTAAATCACTAAGATCCACCTTTCTGTGGTCATTTTTGGACTCCATAAAAAGGCTTGTGGTCTGCATAATACATAAAACATTTTTGATCAAGGACCGTGCAGCCGTGAGTATAGTAATACTCTATAGGAACGCTAAACACCCAAATGAAAAGGGAGTGACTGAAAGGTGACAGTTCACTCAACCTATCCATAGGGGACCCCATCGAGAGGGACAATCCATATAGAATCATTTTCAATTGTACATGTCTAGTTAGAGAAGTCAAAATAATCCCCAATAAGAGATTAAGGGAAAAGACTCTATCCCATAGATCAACCCAACAAGAGATTGAAACCAAATTCATCAAAATACAAGAATCTTGAAACTATGATAATTTGAACTTCTCATCAATATTTGATACCTAAAATAGGATAGTGGACTCATCCAACAATAAGAAGATAAACACGGAAAGCACATGGAATAACATACGCATATTTGTCTCCCATGGAAGGAGAGTAAACCAAAGTAGGTTATGGGCATAGAAGTGGTAAGTATACTCAGTCCTCAAAGGGTGTCAACATATAATGTGAAAATGTCGTAAGTTCTCCTCGACCGCACCCAAATATACTCATATCAGACTCCAAGGCACATGAGGTTCTGACCTCATAGTCAATAATAGAATTATACTATAGGATCTAAAGGTAAACACAAAACCATGAGGTCACACTCTATAGTATTTTTCATCCCAGATGGCACTTGTTCGATAGATAGACTCCATCATGAAAAACTCTACCATTTTTTATGGTACATCTAAGAGAACGTGATACATCATGAATAACATATAGTTTCCATCACTAGTACCCATCACTATAGGTTCTTCCATCTCTAACCCGTGCCCTATGCAAGGATAAAGAAACCAAATGGAGAGGCTCGCTCCTCAATACTTCCCTGAAGATGAGGGAACACTACTCTAGACTATTCACCACATGCATCCCCTCTAGTGAGAGTGAAAATAAAGACCTACACCTCATCACATACCTGCATGTTAGGGATTACTAGATCTTAATTAAGCCGTGAAACCTCTATCACTCTAGTATGGTGTGTCCCACACCTCGGTCTGTTGAGGAAGCACTAACTTCTAATCAGGTATCATGGATACCAAGTGGAGGTGTCTGCTCCTTGGAACCATGCGCAAAATCTGAGGGAGCTCAAACTCCAATAGAGGACCATTTCCCACTACAACTCAGAGACGGGGGAGTGATACTCTGTAGATGATGATCTACACCCTGGAATGATAGGGGAGTACTACATAGAGAAAGGAGGAATTTTAACCTATTACGACTATAGAGTAGAACATCATAGATCGAGTACCCTCACCCTCACCCGGTATGGGATTACTACTCAATGGATAAATGACCTATACCCTAGTATGATATGGGAGTACCAACTCTGCAAGCTAGTTTATGATGAGGGACCCACACCCTTGTACAATAGGGGAGTACCAACCCTAGACTAGTTGATCCAATCCCTTGCATGTTAAGGGAGTACTGACTTTGCCAAAACATCACATATAGAGGACCTGCACCCTGGAACAACATGGGAGTTCCGACTCCAAATATTTATGACCCACACCCTAACCTGATAGGGGAGTATCAACTCAATATATACATCACATATGGAGTACCTGCACCCTAGAATGTTAGGGAGTACCAACTTCTTGGATAAAGAACTCTCACCCTATTATGTTATGGGAGTTTCTACTCCATTTGGACAACAAATATGGGGGGCCCACACCCAAGAATGGTACAGGATCACTATCCAATGTTATGAATGATACGGGGAACCCACAACCTAAACCGTTAGGAGAGTACCAATAGTTCTTAAATTCCTTCGCTGATGCCCAGAATCTCATGTGTATACCATGAAAACAGAAGTGTAGGTAACTCAATCACCACACCTTTATACAATCCAATTTGGCTGACACTCACTCGCCCACACATTTTAGGTCGCATCACAAGGATGTGTCTCAGTAGGGAAAATTTTCATCTTATTTATAAGTCCAAGGCTATTCCAAACTACGTATCATCCCAAAGAACTACCCATAAGTAATATAACCCATGCCCACGATGTGGGGAGTCCCATATCTACTAATTCAAATAGGTACGGGAAACTCGTTCCCTGATTCCATAAGGAAATACTAGTCCCAAGGTCTCTATTCAAGAACCATACTAATCTACAACATCAGTCAAACACCAATAAGTGGATCTTCATTCTTATCATACATCATGAAATAACACTATCATCGGTAGGGGACCCACACCATGTTTCAATATTGGAGCACCACTCTACTGGTCTGAAGATTCCAGGGACCCCACATATTAAAGAGAAAGGGTAGGGTGTCGACCCCGATGTCAACCTAATGATTCGCCCTGATCATTATCCATGATTTTTGCTAATATACAAGCTTCTTGATATAAACATACCTCCTTGTATCTCATAAGATAAAATAGATTCCACCATCGCATTCTATGTGGATAAACATGTAAGATAGGACACATAGATTCCTGAATCTGAGTCCCAAAGAAATAGATTCAGAAGGACGAAGATCTTGAAGAGATCCCCTGGGAGTACACGATGTGCACTAGGGCACACACAACTTGTGAACCTACCTAAGAACCTTTACATGTATCCATTATTCAAGGTTTTACAACCCATGTATGGGTACATGACATGTATAAGAACTACACAGTGTTTCCCTCTTTAACTGGCCTCTGGTCGTTTGGTTTACCCCATTTCTTTGTACTAGACCCTGTGTTTATGTAATTTGTTTATGTATTAGTACACAGACAAGTGTTTTCACACAGCTTCAAAAGATGTTCCCTATAGCCACACGGATTTGGGGTACTAAAAAACGTGTAAATATGGTACACGACATGTAGTAACAAAATATCATCTTTCCCAAACATGGAGGGATAGACGACATGTATCTCTAGACTATAAACCATGTAGATAGTAGTTCTAGTCAGGAATTTCTTATAAAAATGGCCCGATTCACCCCAATTAAAACCAAAACCAATAGATCTACCTAGCATGGATCCAAAACAATTTTCATAGGGATCTAAAACATTATAAAAACGCAAAAAGAATGGGATCATGACTAAAAATCAAAAATGGCTACCTCAAGGGTGAAATGACGAAGGTTTGGAGGAAGAATGACGCCCAGGGCATTTCGATTCTCTATCTGGTGACAATATTCTTCAAAAATAGAGATCAAAGACACCTCTCTTCAATGATTCAGCTATTTTTCAACCATGAGACAAATATAGGAGTAGAGGGGAGAATGATATGTGTGGCCTTCTTTGGGTTTGGTTCACCAACGAGAGAGGGGGACATGTGATTAGGTTATGTTTTAATTTAGATAATTTAATTATTAATTATTCCACCACTTAACACCCCTCTAACTTGCATCTGATCAAACCTTCCAGTGTATACAATTTGATGTCGTGTCTAGGGTAAACATGACATTTCGGAATCACTCGTGGCCTCAAAAATCTGATCTAAGACTCTGCAAGTTATTCCTAATTTCAGAATAAATTGTGCACACATGAACAAATATATTTAATATGTTTAAAATCACCCTATCGAGGCTCTTCGGGGCCCAGATTCCCTTGAAGACTCAGCGATTAGCTTCCAAAATATTCTTGAAAATATTACAATGTATTACAAGCCAACACTCTGTTCATTACATTACCTACTGGTATTGTATCTCACGCCTTGTTTGGGTTGAAGTTGGGTACATGGACAAGTTTTATGATTTAGGTAGGGACTTAGTCAAGTTCCCACCTAATCCACACTGTAACATTTAAGGTTATACCACATTTATTTATGGTTTTAGGAGTAGGCGGTATCTCTAGTAACTTATATGGATGTTTCTTTTTGCAGTCCTAGTTTTTTATGATGGCTATGTGGTATAACCTAGTTATAGGAAGGTTTTGACCAGCCCAACACTTTTGAGATATGAAATTTGATACCATTATTCTGAGGCATGTGTCAGGAATTGAAGATACTTGCCACCGTGATGGCCTTCAGTCTTACTCTATGAGGGTAGCGACGACCAAGCTCCAGAGGCAGTGGGACAAGGGCTACTGGTGGATCCTCCTTTAGTTCTAGCTAAGGCACCAATTGTTTTACTAGACATAGGATATGAGGAATAGTTCCACAAGGAGATTTTTCGCTTCATGCATACTTTTCAGGGAGCACCGCAGCCTACCTAATCTATGGATGAACTGATATGTGTGTTGCAATAGTAGCATCCTCAAAACAATATTGTGTATAGTGTTCCACAGTCTATTGAGATATGGCTTAAGACTATGCTATTGATCTTTGACTAGCGGTATACAACTTTTTATAGGAGTGAGATGTTCTTAACTTATATTTTTTAGGAGAAAAAAAAAAGCACTGGTGGGATGTTTTGAACCAGGATGATAGGTAGCGAGATACATTTTAGTTTATTTACAAAATAAAATCTATGACTAATTTTACCCTTCAACTCTGAGGCTAAAGTGGGCAACTAAGTTCAAGAATCTAGAGAAATGTTCTATGATGGTTATGGAGTACTCAAAATTCTTTACAGAGTTCCTGTGTTTTGTACGGAAATGTGTTTCTTATGAGTTATTGAGGGTGAGATGCATTGAGGAAGGTCTCTGACATTATGTTTATTCTCAGGTCAATGTCTTCAGATTGACCTCTATTACTGAAGTTTTTAATTACCTACTGATTATAGATGGAAACCTGACGGAAGATGGGATGCATAGAAGAGCAATATTTTCTCTCAACCATGTGGATTGAATTACAATGGAAGGAATCAAAATTTTGAGGATTCCCATGAGTTGAGTACCATCCAGGCTACTAGTGTTGGTAGGTTGGCTTTTTGTCATTAGTGTACAAGATGGGGACACTGGAGTAATCAGTGTAATCATAACCCAATTGAGTATTGATCTTGTGGAATGATCATCCATTTGTATTTTTTTTGCAGGACCTTCCCTCCCATAGTGAGTGGTTGGGGTCAGATCTGACACCCAGTTTCAGAGTCGGTTTCACATATCTATGTCATCCAAGGAGCTAGAGTAGTACCAGTCAGTCAGGATGAGGTATTGTCGATCATGGTCAAGGTATCCGGACACCAATTACATTAAGACAGAAAAGTGGTCCTACTCTGGGTAGTGAGGTCGTATCATAGGGACATAGTTTTGGTAAAATGTATTCTATGTATCCTACTCCCATGAAGTATGGAGTCATACCATCTATGATGAGAGGTGTAATATTAGTAGCCTAAACTCTTTTATATTCTATTTTAGATGTAGTTTCAACGCATAGTTTCATATATGTACATATTTTGGAAGGCCTTGGGCTTGTGATACTAATTTTAGATGGCATCATGACACTTGATACTTTTTTTTTGAATGGAATGGAGAGTGTGCACTGTTTAATGCAGTTCTCCATTAAGGTTAGTGGGTGTCACATTTTTTGGAATTTGTTTTTCCTCAAGATGATTGGGTACGAAGTCATATTTGGAATCGACGGGCCAGTGGGTTATCAAACCTAAACTGACTATTATCATTAGAGGGTGAATTTTACATCACTATAGGGTGCATTTTATGCTAACAAGGGGGAATGGGATGTCTAGGTGAGACGATATGGACCAGAACCTCGTGGGATGGGTGAGATGATAGCATAGATCACTATTTTGTATCTATATGATCGGGGATCATGTCAAGTGGACTTCCCTCCCATGGTTGATTGTTGTAGGGATGTTCTCACTAATGAATTTCCTTGTTTTCCACCTAAGAGATGGGTTGATTTTTTCATAATGATAGTTCTATGAACAACACCGATATCTATTCCTACATACATGATGTATACGATGGAGTTTCTGGAACGTAATAGGTAGCTAGAGGATTTGGAGACCATTGTTTTTATGTGACCCTATACTTAACCATGGGGTTATCTAGTCCTTTTTGTAAAAAATGTGGATGGTACCCATAGGATATGAATGGATTATGGTAAATTGACCCATATAATGGTTACAGATCCGTATCCCTTACCACATATATATGATCTTTTTTACTAGCTTTGAGGAGATTGGGTGTCCTTGAAAATTGATTTCAGTTCGGGGTATTACTAGGTAGGTGTTTGACCATTAGACATGCCTCATACAACATTTTGTAGTAGGTATGGTCTATATGAGTATCTAATTACCTTGTTCGGTCTCATGAAAGATTCGGTGGTTTTTATGGTGGTAATGAACATTTTCCCTTCATTATCTATTTGTTTGTATTGGTTTTTATGGATGATATCATGGTATATTGTCACGATCTACATGAAAATTCCAAACATCTTGAGATCATTTTGTATACACTGATAGAGAATCGGTTATATACTATTCTCACAAAGTCCCACTTCTGTATGGATAAAATTAACTTCTTTGATCGTATTATCTAAGAGACAGGAGTATCGGTTGACCTATAGATGGTGAGAGATGTAGTTTCCTGGGTTCATCCCAAGAAAGTATTTGATATAATAAGTTTATTAGGGATGGGTGGTTATTATTGGTATTTCAAATAGCACTTCTCATGCTTAGCAGCACCATTGATGGGATTGACTAAAAAGGGTGTAAAGTTTGTATGGTCTAATATATACGAGACAACCTTTTATGAGATGAAATTGAGAATGACCTCAGAAATGGTCCTGATACTACTATAGTAGGGTTGGATCTACATTGTGTATTTTGATGCATCAGGTAATGGTCTTAGAGAATTTCTGATGTTGGGGGGATAGAGTCATGTCATATTGGTCTCAGTAGCTAAGTCTGCATTAGATAAATTACTCGACTCATGATCTAAAGTTAGTTGTAGTTGTTCATGATTTGCACTATTGGTGAAATTATTTACTCTGAGAGCATTTTTTGGAATATAAAGACCACAAAATACTCATTTATATATTTACCCAATGTGTTCTGAACCTGAGGTTGAGAAGGTGGGATAATTACCTACAGTTTTTTGACATCGAGATTGCCTACATGCCAAGGAAGGGAAATGAAATTTTCGATGTGCTAAGAAAGAGGACATAGATACAAATAGTTTAGAAGTTCAAAAGTGAGTGGAAGCTTATAGTATTGTACTCTATGATACACTTATATTTTTAGAATATTCCAAGTAAAACATTTCATTCAACCTTAGTTAGGAACTATACCATGATGGATACTGTGAGAATGAGGCAGTTATCAGATTCAGATAAACTATTTCTATGGGAGAGTGTGGTTGGTGAGGATCCACATCTTAGATGGAGTGTAGGTGGGGATGAGATCATGTGTATTAATGGTCATTTTTGGGTTTTAGTGGACGTACAGAAGGAGATGATTCATGAGTTTAATTACACAATTTGGGAAGTTCATCCCAGTGTAACCAATATCTATTGTGACTTGTGCCATTAGTAATTTTGGTAACGTATGAAAAGAGAGGTAGTTAGTTTTGTTAAGAGGCATTCCACCTATTAGCTGGTGAAGGAGGAACATCAATGATCAGCTTGAATTTTACAATGATTTCCTATTCCTGACATGAAATGGGATGACATCATGATGGATTTTGTGACTCATTTTCCAAGGTCGCCTTATAGTAGTGACTCTCTTTAGGTTTTTGTTGATAGGATCAAAAGGTTGGATCGTTTACTATCGATTGAGGAGACCTTCAGTCTGCATGAGATTGGGAAATTATATATATGTGAGATAGTAGAACGTCATGAGGTCCAACGAACTATGGTTTCAGATAGGGACACCTAGTTTACGTCTCATTTCTGGTAGAGTTTGTATAGGGAGCTAGGTACAAAGGCACTTCTGAGCCAAGAATACCATCCTTGGATAGGATTCCATTTAGATCATATGATACATGTTCATAAGTACATTTTATGAGCATTCATCATAGATTTTGGGTGATTTTGGGAGAGGTGCATTCTCCTAGTTGAGATTTCCGACAATAACAGATGTTAAAAGACTATACAGATGGAACCTTATGAGTCTTTGTATGGTATTTCATGTTAATATCCCTTCTTCTAGTTAGAGGAAGGTGAGGAATCTTTACTAGGATCATGTATCATGTAGGATACTTTTGAGAAGGTCCAGTTGATTCAGAAGCAGATGGCTACTCCACAGTCTTGATAGAAATATTACATTGATCACCATAGAAAACCTCTCGAGTCTGAGGTCATGGATCGAGCCTTTTTTCATTTTTCACTGAGGCTAGGACATAGAAATATTAGGATAAAAGGAAATATTTCACCATGATATGTCATTTCGTTCACGATTTGGAAGAGATTTGGGTGATTATCCTGTCAGTTATAGTTACCTCAGAGGTACCGATCCATTAATGACATCTTCCATATATCTCAACTGTGCCATTATCATTAATACCTGTCTCAAGCTTTTCATCCTAAAGAGGTTGAGCTATAGGTAGACGCATTCTTTGAGGGGCATCATATTTATATCATTCACATGATAAAAATTATTCTCTGAGGTTGGTAAGTTCCTCTAGTATGGGTTCTACGATAGCATAACCATTTATTGGATGAACATGGGAGTGGGAGGCCAATGTACGTGATTAGTGACCTGATTTATTCTAAAAAAATCATGAATACCCTTTAGAGGGAAATTCAGGGACTAAATACTTTAAGTGGGAATATTTTAAGAACCTAGATTATCGTATGGTGTGCAGATATTTTTAATTTCTATTTAAATGATTCACTAAAGCCTAATTTGAATACCCTTTGAGGTCACAAGTGTGTCGAGGGTGTATGGGTCTTGTTCATAGCATAGGGATTGATGTTTTGGAAGCAAAAGATAAACCACACTCTGAGTAGAAACCATGTGGGGAAGGTCGCATGGTTGATTCAATCCATGTGAACCTGGATAGTGGGATGGAGGATCCCACAAGGTTTGACAAAATGTATGGATGGAGGTGCATGCTCATGCAGAGCACCTTTAATTTTTAGCATCCCTGATTTCAGAGTTTGTACATGGTTTAAAAACCCATGGGCAGTGACTATGTGAGGTTTCCCTCCCTATAGTAGTGGGTTCACCGTTGGCACACGGCTTATCCAACCATGTGGCCCAGCCATGCAACCTGATATTTTGGGTGAAATTAAAAAAATGCCATTAATTAATCTTTTGACTCAACCCTATTTTTTCATTTTCTTCTTATGTTGGTAGGTTTGGGTTTTGATAACTCTTTTGAGGCATCTTGATATATTTTGATCTAATTTCTCCATTTTATTTCGGAATCATGTTTTTTTGGTCTTGTTGGATCTACATCAGTGGGTACTCAATTCATTTTGTGTCATTATTCATTATTCTTGGTATCTAATGTGATATTTAGCTGCAATTTAATTTTACCTTTTTTTAACTATTTAATATGTTCTTCATATTAATCTTTATTTGAGTCAAATTAGGAGATGAAACTAGATGAACACTATACTATTGACCCATAGTTGGTGTTCAACCATTTCTTTAATGTTTTGTGCCTTATATAGCTTGTTGGTTTTTCCATCCATAATACATTCAGGCGCAACCCTGAAAATGATTTTAATAATTAAATTAAATGAAATATAATGTGTTAGGTATTCCCTATAGTTCCTTTGAGATGTGTTGGATGTTGTTTCTCCAACCAAGGAAACACATGTGGTGTTCCATGTTAATTGACTTTCATATGCCTTTGATAAACCACCCATGGGGTGTTGTTAGTGGTTTCCTTATCAAAGGAAGACTGTTAATAATTGAATTAAACTAAATTGATTGATTAAGATATGTTTTTCCTCCCTTTACATGTGTTAAAATTCTGTTTATTGATTGAAACACTTGAATGTTTTACTTAGAAATTGTGGAGATGAGTGGGTAAACACGTGGAATGGAATTGAATGTAAAATATGATATGAGTAGGTATATTCATGGAACCTGAATGTGATTTTATTAATTTTTATATATGATTCCATGTGTTTGTTGCACCATGGGTCATGGAAATGGTATAGAATTCCCTGGATATGTATGCTCATTGGATTCTAATTTTTGTGAGATGCCTTGGCCTTACTTCCCCTTAGATCTATTTTTTGGGATTGTAGTGGACATGGTTGGTAGACATGATCCTTGGACCCCAATTCAAGCGAATACAATCTTCCATCGAGATTCTCCTAGGAATCGATGAGGATGACTTAGTCCACTAAACCTTGGATCCAAACTTATGGGGTATGACATGTTTGATTATATGGCTTGACCATGGTAAATGTAAATGGATGACTGTAGTAAATTTGACATGTATGATTACAGGTCTTGGTCATGGTTTTTGAGAATCTGGTGCTTATATACTATGGTCACGGTTGATTTTTTATATAGATTAAATGGAAAGGTCATGGGTGATATGATATGTTGTGTATAGAGTGAGTTCGTGGTGCTTAGTTCTATTTACATTATTGATGACTTGTTATTGGAGCCTAACCCTTGTTTTGCGGGGAGCCTTATTGGGATATTCAAGATCAAATTTTTTGTAGTATATATGTTTGCGGCACTTTGAATTCATTTATTTCTCAACTATGACATATATTTCACTATTATTTTCTTATATTGCATATCTAGGATTTTCTATAAACCTTTGGGTGGTTACGTACTGGGATTGTATCTCACACCCTATTCTAGCAATCGTTGGTTAACTGGACATACTTTATGGATGCTTATAGGGACCAGGGAAAGAGATCATATTTAGATGATTAACTTTGATCCAGGATTAGGAGCAAGGGAGAATGGGACC
The DNA here is from genome assembly GCA_963277665.1 of Viscum album. Lineage (NCBI taxonomy): Eukaryota > Viridiplantae > Streptophyta > Magnoliopsida > Santalales > Viscaceae > Viscum > Viscum album. Next base: position 895,834,265 of record OY728143.1, on the reverse strand, counting down.
GAGATGAGGCTCGTGATGATATTTGGAGATAGAACTTTTTATCTTTTGGTATTTTATAAGATGCATTGTACTGGATATCTGTATACCGTTTTTTATTCTTTGTAGAAAAATGATATGAATCATTATCATCATCTATATATGATATTACTTTATCTATTGTTTATAAATTCATGTCTTATTTATCTATCATTTTTTAGTTGTTATATCCCCTTATGTTATTGTTTGTTATTGATATTATAGTGTGTTACACTATGGTAAGGATAGAAAAGTCTCCCCATAGACACACCCCACACCCTCATTTCTAGTCAGTGGCCTCTGACATATGGGGATATTATCTTGTGGTAATGTTTCCAACTAGGCTTGGGCCATTTTTCTTTGGCATCTGGGTTTGAAACATTACATATTAGGATCAATTTTAATATCATCATGATGAAAAAAAATCTAAGGAGCATTTCAAATGTCAATCCAAATTAGGGGGACTGAAAACCATTTGTTTTTCAATTACAAACTTCATGATCAGGCAATATAAATCATTCTTTGTACAATGATTAGTCAAGTATTTGAATCCAATATAAAATTCAATTTTTCTACTCTTTTTATTAATATTTAAAATGATATCTATTCATTCAGGGTACATATCCTCTTGCCTAAAATTATCTTCAATCAATTTAACCACTATAACTTCTACATTTTCTCCATGAGAATGATGCATCATTATTGATTAATGGTTATATACATGTTGATTACTCAATATATCAGGGTGATGGAAAGTTATTTAATGATATAAACCAATAATTTACATTTATCTTCATTAAAATATGTCATGGTTATTCTAATTATCATTGGTCAAAAATATTCATCCATGCTTAAGTTTATATTCTTGATCTTTTCATAAGTTGTAAAGACACACACTTGTGATATATTTGGATAATCTCTCAGTTATTTACTACCATTAACATTTGATATTATTCATTTATAACTCTATTTTTCATTGAGTGTTTGTATAGGAATTTCATCATCATTTTTTGGATTATGATAATTAAAAATAGGTGAAATTTCCTCTAGTTTAGATAATACCATGTTAATTTAAATAGAGGTCCCATATCCTTATGTCTTCTTTCAACTATTTTTTTATTTAAAAAACCCATGTACTTATTAATTGAGTATCATTCAAACATGTATTATAGATGATATTATAAGATCCAAAGTCATTGTGTAGGGGTTTCATGAAATAATTTTTCTTCCCTTGGATAAAAGGGGAGAGTTCAAATTTCATGTTCACATATCCATAATAGGAAAATAATCTAACTATTAAATTCTACCCTTTATCTAGGAGAATATGATGATTCCAAAGATCTAGATATGTTTCCTCGATATGATTAATGGGAAGTAATAAAATATCTTTTATATTATTCAAAGTATTGATGGAGGATGACTTTAATTCATTAAGGGCTATAACTGATGTTTTATCATCCATTTTTAGCTATTTACATTCCCTCTTTTAGTTTCCTACATTGATGTCTTGAGCATTAAAAAATTTGAAATAAGAAGAATCAACATATATAATTCTAATTTTTTTATTAATAAAATACTTCAAGCACTGATGACGGGAATATGGAATTTTTCCTTTTATATGAATTCATATACCTCCTAGAACATTGTTAAAAGTGATGTCTTAGTGAATGGACAATGATTTTAGAGTCAATAATAACTTTTTTAAATCGGGTTTTAAATTTGTTCTTTCCCAATGATTTCTTCTCACTATTATCATAGACATAGATTATCATATGAGAAGGAAGAAAATAATCTTCATTGTACCCCAATTAGTAGAGAGTTTAACATATTATAAGGTTAATCCAAAAACCATTATCCACTAGGTCTTAATGAATGTTAACATCAATAAACACTTTAAACACATATACATTTCTAATTTGGATTTATATAATAATTTATGGATATTAATCTATAATAGGGATGGATGCATGGAATTTGGTTGGAATAATCTCAACATGATACATCATGGTATCATCCACTTCTATATCAAACTCTTGAAGATTTCATAAAGCCTTAACAGGGGAATCTCTAAGTTCATTGTAAAAGATAAGGAAATCTAGGATGGAAATTCACATTGGAACACTAGATGGATGTTTCATTATGTCCAAATTTTGAGATAAGGGCATGTATTTAATTTCATTAAACTAATAATGTTATTATTTTTCATATTTCATTCTAATTATGTGGGAAATGTCCCTAAATATTAATTCAAGCATTTTTGTTATTTTTAGATCGGGATGAAAACATTTCATGTTATTATGAGGCAGATTAGGTGATTCTATTTAACCTAGAGGGAAAACCAATATAATGGTAGTAGGATAAGAATTATAGATTCTTGGATCAGAATCATAATCTAGTTAATCTCATTGAATATCTTTTTTTGTAACACCCGAGCTTCAATTATATTGTGTTTTTCTTTCTATAGAAACAATAACACAATGTACGTATCTTTTTTCAAGAATGTGAATAAAAAATAAATTTAGAATTTTTATAAATTGAATTTGATGAAATTATTTTCATTTTTTAATTTAATATATCAAAATATCTTAGTGTAAATTTTTTATATCTTTCACAAATAGTTTATTTTATGGTGAATAGTGAAAATACAAATTTTACAAAAGATGAAAATTTTATGACATTATAATGATATAAGAATAACTTGGAAAATCATGAAAGATTTTTTCTATAAAGAAATATATTTAATAATTAATATAATTCTTAAATATAATATTTTTCTTATAAATATAAGCTTAACATTTTAGAAATTTAAGTAATGTTTTCACCTTACAAAAAACAATTTTTCGTTCATTTATCTTTACAAAGAATTTAAATATTTACTTTCAAATTTAGATTGTTTTAATATAAAAATATGTCTCCATTTTTTATAAAAATCCAATTAATTCAATTTTAATAAAATTATAATTTATTTTTCAATAAAATAACTTTTATGCTTCAAATAGACATTTTTTTTAAAATGTTTTCATTATGTTTTACACACTTATATTAAAATTAATTTCTACCACTTATACATATAAAATATTATAAAATGGATTTAATATTTATTATCATAATAATTAATATTATGTAATTACTCCAACAAAATTTCTATTCTTAATTAATGGTAAAAATAGTAAAAATTTGATTCTATGGTTAGGGTTAAAATGGGTTACTAGGGGGTTAAGCTAAGATATAACCGTAAAGGTGACTGTTAAACATGTATAAAATTAATTTTTTGGATTCATTTTTACCTTATAAATATATTATTTAAATATATGAAAATTTTTATTCACATTAACATGGAAAAGGATTCATAATGTTAAAATATTTTAAGTTATTTCATGTGTGTCATTTCCCTCACTTATAAAAGGGTGTCACTTATCATCTCTTCTTCACACTTATTGAGCCACGTTTATGGGATAATAACTACCCAAATACCTTAAAAACCATCATACCCACGATATAGAGGCTCTTTGCTCAACAAATTATGAACCAATAATTATTGATGTGTAGTCTAATGGTGGTTTTCCAAAGAAGAGGTATAACACCTATTTGAGTGTTTTTATTTTATTACCTCAACTACCTTCTTAAAATATATTATAAACATGCTCATATATTTAAATAATTGTATTATATAAACAAAAAATTTATTATTTTCTCATTAAAACCTTTATTTATCCCATTTAAATCCAATTTAAAATGAAAACATAGCTCGTGCATACGTAAAACTTGCCATCTCCACATAAAGGTGTAATTCATTTTTCATAACAATTTTAGTTAGTTGGATATTTATAAGGAAAAAATGATTATATATATATATTATTTATGGAATAATTATTATTCTGGAAATATAATATATCATTTATCTTCTTACTTGTCTACCGATTAAAAAATAATAACCACGCTCGTGCGTACGTCTGGACTACCACCTCCATGCAGTGAAGTGATTATTTATTCACATATAGAATTGATGAATGATAATAATTATTTACTTAAAAAATATATAATATATTTATATCGTGAGTAAAATTTTGTATATTATGGAACCATGCTCATGATCTAAGGACAAAAACTTCTAAACTGAAGCTTATAAAAAATGGAATAGCTAACACTTACAAACGATGATTTTAAAAGAAAATTGTAAATAAATGGGAGTTTAAATGTTATAATTCGATCATATATGATATTATAAGAATGTAAATATTTCTTTATTAAATTATAATAAATTTAAATTTTTTATACATGAGGTTAAAATCACTAGGGAAGAAAGTCAGGTCTAAGGTAAGGGTTTATTCACAATCTCATCCTTATTCTAGATTGTTTATGTTTAAGTTTTTGTTTGGTAATTGTATTATATTCATATACTAGATCCCATATATTTTCTTATAATATGGTTATTTATTTAAATAATATGTTTTATTTAATTATACTTTCTCTAGGTACTCAAAATTCTGAATGAATGTTTATAAGTAAAGTTGACTTTTTTCTATTCTGCCAGGAATATTTTTATTCGATATATATATTTTTTTTAAAATGGTTTCAAGTATGTATTTAGTATTCTCCAAATATTTATTAAATTAATTTTTACCCTTTTTTGAATTTATATAAAAAATATTTAAAAGGAATGTTCTTGTAAATTTTTGAACTAGGAACATTTTATCAGAGGTCTAAATAGAATCATTATTTTATTTTACACCAAACAAACGAAATTACCTATTTCCTGGAATAATCTTTTATTTGATTGTTATTCTACAAGTCTCAAAAGGGTATTTCAATATAAAAAACTTTCCCTACTATTTTTTTTTATTTTTTAGATTTTAAATAAGTGACTTTAAAATGAAAATGGTATTTTCTTTAAGAAATGTTCTGGTGGTCTTTTAAACTTATTTTCATCTATGTAAAAATTATTTGATGAATCCTATCATTTATTGAGGATATAATCTAATGATATTATCGACCATATTTATTTGTATGGAATATAATCATCTTGGTTGTAAAAGTATTTACATTTTGTATGCTAGTTCATCCAATATGGATAGTTATTGATTATTAAGGTATGTTGATTAAGTTGTATTGTTTATTCATATGATGAGTGCATTGGACATATTATGTTATGGATGAGTGTCTCAATTACATATCCCCTAAATGAAATGATAAGTCTTATAAGAAAAAATTGTCTTGGTATTTGGAATATTCCTTACCCATTTATTTATGATGTATTGAAATGAGACCTTGATGGTAAGTTCAATATTTCTGACATTCGAATTCCATCATTATGAAACTTTCTATAGATTTAAATGTTATAATTTGGATAGTTATGAATCCATGTATAAATTTAAATATCATGTGATTATTAATATATAATTATTTTATCATCATTAATTCCATCCATATTATTAATTCCTTTTTTATTCTATGATTGCTTTCATTGTACGCATTCCCTTACAGAGCATTTGACCTCATCCTTTTATTTTATTTCATTTCACAATGATGACATGTATTTTAATATGATTGATATGAAAGGATATGCTATATGAAATAATAATATTATCCAATAAAATGTAAGGTTATGTTTTATTCTTTCAAATGTAATGTGAGATTCAAACATATATCTTATTTCCCATGATTATAAAATACTTAAATCCATTAGGATGTGATTGCATGTATCTTGATCAAGTTTAATAATGTAACCACTGACTCTAGTATGCTAGGGTCAGGGTTATTAAAATTAATATTAGATTAAAATTTAGTATAAACCATGTCAAATAGGTAAATCATAGATTAGAGAACATAATCTAATAAAATATTATAAGGGTAAGTCTAAGTAAATGGTAATATCATGAAGTTTTGGTAACATAGAGAATTTTTGGTTTCATCTGAAATACATCCTGATATAGTTACTAAAAATTGGATTCAGTTATAGAATATATTAAACTAGTGGTAATTAATCTAAAAGGGATGTATTGGGTATAAACATGATCATCACTGGTGCATGATGAGTGGGCCTAAGAATGAACACCTCACTAGACACACCCGAGGGATATTATTTATTTGATCCACATAATCATTAAAAACCATCATAAAATATTTTAAAAGAATTTATGATTTAAATATATTTTTAATGATACTAATATTATAATTTTGAGATTATTTATGATGATGTTTTCAATTTATGTTAATTGTTTCAAAAATTTTATAATTATAGATTATTATCTAAAATATATAATGTTTTCACTTGATCTAGTGTATTCCATTTTTATAAATGGAATCTATAAAATTGAATGAAAAAAATTTCAATGAATATAAACTATATAGGTATTTCCATCCATGAAAAAAAAAAATCCAAATCTATAGTAGGAGTTGGTGCTGAAAAAATTATAACTACATTAGTGCAGATAACTTAGGTTATGACCAATAAACATGCATGATGGATTAGTTTGCTGATCTAAAATGTTGTTTAATAATTTTTTATCATTTTATGTGATATAAGACTCTATCATTCAATGGAACCAAATATCTATTAGTATTAGAGTAATGGATATGTTTCATAAAAATATATTTCTCACATTGAGAAGTAATGAAAGGTAGAAGGTTTTATTGTAGTTTATCATCTCATGAGGGGTAAAAATAAATGGTTTTAATTGATTAAAAACTATTTGTTTTTGGAGGAAATATCAATCATGGAGTGTAAGGATTTTAAGTTAATTTTATTTGAAAAATGTTTAGCTCCTAATTAATGAGCTGATATGGAGAGAAAATTCTTGAGACAATGAAAACATATAGAAGAAAATGTTTATATCCATGAATATAACATTACAATTTTATCAAGGCATATTTTTGAATATTTATGTAATTAAAATTGTAATATTGACCATTTTATAGATGTTATGAATCTAAAACGTCAAAGGGTACTAGTCTATAAAATATTCTCATCATATGAGGATATTGTATCATGTGATTTCAAGACAAAGAAATAATTCTCCCAAACATATAGATTTGAAGGAAATAAATACATGAAGATGAGGGATGATCCCCTCATAATGGGAAAAAATTTATAAGGGTAATACTATAAGGTGTAATTTACAACATGTGATACTTTTGGAAAGAAACACCCATATGCATTCTTAAAGGGAACATTAGTTTGCTTCCAGTGTAGAGATGAATTATATAATTCTTGGGAATAAAAGGATATGTGAGAATCCTTTAATGTACTGTGACGTAACTATATGGATATTGGTCACTATTTCAACCAATTCCCCAAACATCAAGGGAACCTACCATAGAAGAGACCAATGGGAGAATTCCAAGTTTATGCAATTACTACAACTAAAGTTGAATTTTCTAGAGGTATATTGGTTATTACTTTGATCATAACATTAATGTTATTTCATGATTTAAAATATTTTGGATCCTCAAATTCATTTATATCTTCTATTTTTTCAAAGAAAATTAAATATTTCCAAAGAACACTAATAAGTGAGTTAAAAATAAATACACCTTGAGTAAATATTATTATAATAAATATATTTTTCTCAATCCCCATTGAGATGCATGGATATACCCTATTCAAAAATTTGATTATTATACCTATGGTATAATTTTATATAATCCATGGTATGGATTTTCATTCTAAGAATAATGAAAAAACTTATTTACAAGAGAAGGAGATCACAATTTTATAGGAAGATGTGGAATTTCATGTCTTTATAATATAGACTTAATCATTTAAATCACGACTAGATCCAACAATTTTATCTCTCCTTAATTAAATTCTATGAGGAGGATAGTAGATAAAACCTATATATAGGAAAGGTAAACTTTGGATTGAATATGTTATTATTTTGTAAAAATAAATTGATTTGTTTCTTGAGGAACTACCATTAGATCCACCTAAGCATAAAGTTTAATTTTCAATTGAACTCATCCCTGACGTAAAGCATATATCTAAAACTCCATAAATAATGGCCACAGTAGAGTTATTGGAGTTTAAGAAACAACTATTGGAATTTTTGGGTAATAGATACAGTCTCCCAAGTGTTTCACCTTGGGGACCTCCAATTATATTTATTAAAAAAGAAGGATGGGACTATGAGGTTCTACATTGATTATAGGAAAATCTATTCCATTTCAATAATGAATAGGTTTCTTCTACCAATTATTTATTACTTGTTTGATCAAATTCTAGGACCTCAATATTTTTAAAAGATTGATCTTCATTCAGGGTATCATAGATTATGAGTAATGAACGAATATATTCCAAAGTAACTATTTTTTTAAGGTGTGGAAATTATGATTTTATAGTAATTCTGTTTAGATTGACTAATGCACCATATGCATTTATAGATCTAATAAAAATGTGTTTGTGGGATATCTTGATAATTATATTATGGTATTTATTGATGATATTGTTGTATAATAAAAAAATTATAAATAAAATAAGACTCATCTACACATCATTCTTGACACTCTTATAGTAAATGAGTTATACGAGAAGTTTATAATGGTTGAATTTTGAATTCATAAAATTCCTTTTCTTAACCAAATTATCTATAAGGATACATTTTCAAATGATATTTCAAAGATAAATTCATTCAATAAATGACCTTTGCTGACACAAATAACATAGGTCCATATTTTCCTTAGATTAGTGGGTTACTATTGGAAATTTCTTCAAATACTATCTTGATTAGAAAATGTATTGACTAAGTGGACATGTAAATGGATTAATTTCTTATGGAAAAACAAATGTTAAGAAATTTTTTAAGAGTAAAAGAGTAGGTTGATCAATGTGCTGATATTGGAATTACCCATGGCATGGGATGTATTTTTTATATATAGTGACATGTCAAATAAATGAATTTGATGTTTCCTTATGAATATTTGTAAATTTATTGCTTATGAATCAATCAAATTAAATATCCATCAACATAACTATCTAACCAATGATCTTTAGTTGTCAATCATAATATTCTGCACTAATACATGGATTCATTTTCTATATGGTGAAAATGTGAGATATATATGGATCAAAATATCTTAAAATACAATTATTTATAGAAATAGGTCAACATGAGGAAAATGAGATTGCTAGAGATACTCATGAATAATGATTTCTTGATACGCTACCACCCTAGGAAGGATAATAAGGTAGATGATGTGTTTAGCATCAAATATCATGGAATTTTGACTAAGTTGGGGATTGTTAAGGATTATATATTCAGGTAAATTGTAAAATGGATATTATAATTATTAGGGAAGGTGAAATATAACTCCATTTCTACATGATTATTAAACTATCACTATTGTTAAAGATAAAAAGTTATCAAGATGATGATAAGACTCTGCAAATCAAAATTAAAGATGGTAATAATGGTAAACTAGTAAATTTTTTAAAATGTGGTGTACTAAATTTTTGAAAGAGGTTATGTGTTCCATCCGAGATTGATTTGAAAAGATAATTATTAGATAAATATTATAATTCAAATTTTATTATACACCCCAGAAACACCAAAAGATATCAGGATTTGAAATATCATTTTTGGTGGGATAATATGAAATAGTAAATTGCATAATATGTATCAATATTTTTTGTTTGTCAATAGGTAAAGTTTTTAAGATAATATCCCAAATGAGTTACGAAACCTCTACCTATTCCATTTTGGAAATAGGATGATATTACTATGGACGTTGTCATGGTATTTCCAGAGACTCATAGGAATAATGATTTCATATGGTTTATTATTGATCCCTTTATAAGGTGAAAACATTCCCCTACTATAATATAATATCAGCCTATTTATCACCATTCAAGACCCTATATTAATGAATTTTTGTGACTTTATGTTTCACGTCTTTAAATTTAACCCAATAATGATTTGTGGTTTTGATTGAAAATTTAAAATTTTCTCCAAAATTATTTTAACATTGATCTAAAATTAAGCATCATATTTAATCTTTAATCTAATGGGTATTCTAAAAGGAATATTTTTAAATTATAAGGCTTGATGAGGCCATGATCACATGAATTTCAAGGTACATGTGATCAATATTTACCTTTATTGTAATTTTAATATAATAATAATCTCTATTCAAGAATTCAAATTGAACCATATGAAGAATTTTATGGGAAGATATTTCATACAACAACTTGTTGGGATAAAGTTAGTGAAAGGAAGCTTATAGGACCTAAACATGTTGAGGATAAAACAATAAATGTGAAAACTATTTGTAATAATATTAGGATACCTCAAAGTATACAGAAGTGTCATACTAATAATTGAAGGAATGATTGGGAATTTCAAGTGGGGAAACATGTTTCCATGAAAGTATCTCTATGAAATGATGATATAAGGTTTGGTAATAAATGGAAACTAATCCTTTGGTATATCAAACCTTTTGAAATTGTTGAAATAATTGGTTATGGGGCTTACAATTTAGTAATTCCACCTAGCCTCACTAACTTTCATGATGTATTCCATGCCTATTTATTAAGGAAATACGTGCTTGACCCAATGCTTGTTCCTGGATCAGAAGAAATAGAATTTGAACATAATTTTTCTTACTGTGAATATCTTACTTAGATTATTAAAACTAGAAATAAAAAGTGGTGTGGAATAGGATGACTATACTGGTAAAAGTAATTAGGAGAAATCATAAGTTAAAAGATGAGATACGTGAAGTTGAAGAATTTATGTTGAATAACTACCCACAATTTTTCATTTGGTGAAATTCTAGAAATTTCAAGAATGAAATTTTTGAATGAGGGATGAATGTAACACTTGAGCTTCAATTACAGTAGGCTTTTCTTTCTAGACAAACAATAACATAATATAGATAACTTTATTTAAGATTATGATTAAAACCAAAATTAAAAATTTTTATAATATAAATATTTTTAAATGAATTTTAGTTTTTAATTTACAATATCAAAATTAGGTTATGGATAATTTTTTTTATTTTTCAGAAATAGTTTATTTCTTGGTGAATAGTGGAAAATATCTATTTTACAAAAAACTATCACTTTAATGAAATTATAATGATATAAGAATAAATTAAAAGATAATTAAATTTTTTTTCTTGAATAAATACATATTTAAGAAGTAATATAATTCATAAAAAAATATAACTTTGATCTTAGAAATATCTGCTTAGAATTTCGGAAATCTAAGTAATGTTTTTGGCTAAATAAAAACAATTTTTTGTTCTATTCTATTAATAAAGTGTTTACATGGATCATTTATATTTTTTCTAAATTTTAAGAAAAAATAAGTATCATTAGATTTAACATAATACAACTAATTACATTGAAAATAACATTATACATTATGTTGCTATAAAATTGTTTTTTTATTAAAACAAACATTTTTCTAGAACAATCACTGCATTTTACTCACATGTATTAAAATTAATTTTTTACACTTATAAAAATTGAAATTTAAAAATGGATTTCATATTTAAAATCATCATAATTAATATTAGGTAGTATGTTCACCTTAATTTTTTTCATTTTCCCAACCTAGATACCACTAATATGGTTCCCCAAGATGGTTAACCATAAAGCCTCAAGCACACCTCCCCATAGGCCAAAGGTTTCTAACTAGAAATGATGTCCAAGGGTGTGAAAGTGGGGAGACTATTCCCCCATATAAAAGTAATAAAGAAATGAAAATAACAAAATACCATCCATAATAGTAGTAAAAATGTGTAGAAGAAATAAATATAATAAGAATGAAATAATAAATGTAAAGTAGTAAAGGCCTCAATGTCCATGTCAACACATAAAACACTGATCACTGATTGGTTAGATCACATGGATTAGTGAAAATAAAAGGAATGTAAAATAAAGTATAATTCTCTATTTTTATCTCTGAGAGGAACCACATACCCGTTCTCTATGTAAATATCTGATCAATCCTGCTTGATCAACCATCTTATGCTTGTAACCAATTAAACATCTATTCAAGTGCCCCTATGCCATGGGGGCCGAGTAGGGTGTGAGTACAAAACATAGTAGGGAACCACCAACGTAGTGCCATACATTTCATGTAATATACAGTGTATGTAAATGTAATCTACTCAAGAGGATAACAATAATTATTATAAAACTAGAAAAATAAATAAAAATAAGGTCGTAAATAAAATAAACCAAAACTGGTCCTTGGGTTTGTGATCCTGATCAATCATACCTACTTCATCTAAAACCAGAATGTATATCAACAAGGTGTCATATCGTGTATATATATATATATATTTTGTGTTTCCCCATAAATATATATATGTACAGATATATATATGTGTGAGAAAGGTGATAAATGAAATAAATAAAATTAAACCAAGATAGATCCTTGAGTCTGTAATCCCAATCAAAAAATAACTGCATTGGCCAATGATGGATAAGTCTTTAAGCATGTTAGGTTACCAAGGGGGTAGATGTCCTATCTCTAGAATCCCCTATACTCCCCTGTGATCACTATAATGGAGTTTGTTATAAATTTATGATCAATCTTATATAGATGGAACTACATCAACTATATCCAATGCCGGATGTATCATGTTTTAGACCTATGAGGGACAAGACTCATGTCTATTATCCAAGGAATCTTATTATATTCTAGGGAGTCTATATATAAGAAAATCAATATAACATAGACATACATGGTCCAGGACCTAGAATCATTGACCAAGGCATCCTTTGTGAATCCATGTAGTGCAACCATAGAAAACTCTAAATAATATAGACCTATAGGGGCTAGGACCTATGTCTATTGACCAAGGAGTCATCCTAGAGTCCACATAATACATCCATAGAAAAACCAGTAAAATATATACCTACTAGGTCCATGATCCATATCCATTGATCAAGGTGTCCTCCTGAAGTCCAATTACTGATTCTAAAGTAAACTCAATATAATACAAACCTACTAGGTCAATGACCCAAGGGAGTTGACCAAGGCATCCTGCTCGATTCCAAGAAGTGAATCCCCATACAACTAGGAAAATGTTTTTGTATTGTTATGAATTTTCAGTTCCATACCATGATTACCTTATCATTAGAATATTGTTATATCCATTCCATCAATAAGGCTCATAATATGGATCCCAATAAGTGTGTTTGCACATCCCTGAAATATACTACATCGTATTAGAATCATCATCCACAATCTAGGAAGCACCTCAGGAAATCATAGATGAGTAAAAAATAACTTTGTAAATCATAAATAAAAGAGTGAGTGTTTTTATATTCCTAAACTCACCACTACGGTCATAACCTCTTCATAATGGATGTCCTGTATGGGTTCCAGGTGACCCCTACTACCATCTCTACCGTAAAAAATGATACACTTACTTTCAAACAATCCAACATCAGGGTACCCACTGGGCCCCTCATGTAAAACTTCAAGAGATACATCTGACATGGGATCCCATAATCCAACATGTAAGTAAAGGTGTCCCTCCTTGGGTTCTCATAAGGAGTAAGTAAAAGGAGGCATCCTACATGGGATCCTCTAGGTCATATCAAAAGTGGAGGCATCCTATAAGAGTGTAAGAACCTGGATCTTCGTTTCAGGTACAACTTTCCTTTTTCTGAATTTTTTAAGAAAAATGATGTTTTTGAAAAAATTTGAAGTACACACCGTGTACTCTTTTCCCACTCAAAGTCATGTGCTGGCCGTGTCCGGGACACACACACGGTGTGTAGGGGTGACGTGGAGGCCAATTTTGGAGGAGTACAGAGAAACCTAGTACACACCGTGTACTCTAAAAGTACACGCCATGTACTTTTATTTTTTTCACTAAACGCATCGGGGTCGCGCCTGATGGACAAAACACACCCCTTCTCTAGGTTCTTCATCCGAGAGTGACCCGTACGGCTGGATCTTCCCCAAGCCCCCGCCTCTCCATCCGTTCTTTGATTTGAGCACGGTCGATTGCGTTCCAAGCACAGCGGTGAGTTCTTCTTTCGGATTGAGCCTCATTTTCTAATTCTTCCTCCTTCTAATGTTATCTAAGGCATAACATTTTATGCGTTTTCTCATATCTACGATGTTCTAGAGAGAATCAGTCATCGTGGTTCAAGTATATCGTTTCCCTAGCATTAAGGTAAGTTGTTTGTGCCTTTCTGTAGGAAGTCGATGAGTATTTTGTGCAAATTCCACCAATACCATTGAACGGGGTATTGCATATTCAAATTTTTCCCTTGTTGTATTGCCTGCTTTGCTTGATTTCTAGAGTAGATGTTTTTCCTATGATTATGGTAGTTTTTACTGTACAATGGACGTTTTCCTTTCTTGTTTTGCTTGTTTGGCGTTTTTTCAGTTTCCATTCCTAGTTTCATGATAGTGGAACTGTTGCTTTTTTATGCTGTTGGGCCTTAGAATTATAGACAAGTAGTTCTTGAGGTTTACTTGGATGTTAAACGTGCGCTGAGCATGTTAGTTTCACACAGAACTGTGAGAACCTATTGTAGTAGATCACAGGAAGAATAGACGCAAGGGATTCTCCAGAGTGTCTTTTAGTATGATGTGAGACCACATAGGTAATTGACGATGAGTGATTCCTCAGAGAGTCTATAGATCCTCGACGCGGGACATAGGGGGAATGAGATGTTGAGTGCTTCCCCAGAGAGCCATTAGCATGATACGAGGCTATAGGGGGAATTGACGGTGAGTTCTTCCTCAGAGAGTCTATTCCTTAGCTGAACGGGATGGGTGAGACTGTGTGTTCCCCATAGAGGGTTTCTGGTACTTGTAGGTTGAACCATAGGGGTTAGTCTATGTGAGATACCCAGAGGGTTACCTGTCTTCTTCTTGTTGCTAGTTGTTTACTTGTGTACTTTATATGCTAGAAATGTGGACTCTGACTGTTGTGTATTTTCCTGTTTACTGTTTATGTACTTTACTTGCCATGTATTCATTGACTTTTAGGCACAGATCTTTAGGTGGTTTCCAACTTGTACTTTGTCTCAAACCCTGTTTGGGCCATCCTTTTGGGCCCAAGCAGACTATGTTGTTGTAGGTATAGATAAGGGAAAGCACCCATCTACTTCAGGTTCTTGATTGCACTAGAGCTGGGGAGCATGGGACCGAGCCGAGGCTTGCGATACTGAGGAGTTGCTCATTAGTTTTTCTTTTTTTGTTTATTTAGTACATGTGTTTAGTTGTATTTCAGCATGTTTTAGTGTTTTCTTCTTTCCTTAGATACTTGTACTTGTTGCATCATTATCATCATTGCTATATATTCATTAATTCTGCTGTTTGGTTTCAGTTGTTGCGTATTGTTTACTACGTTTTCTATTTATTGTTGTTTTCCTTACCTTGTATACCTTACCAAATGAGGGCATTGTTTCCCCAACAACGTACCAAGGCCCTCACTGCTAGTCAGCGGCCTCTGGCGTTTGGTGAAATGTGCTTGAGTTTATGTGGAAAACCGGGTGCGGGGCACCAGTAGAGGGGCTCCGGATTTGAGTCACTACAAAGTGGTATCAGATGAGTTATTTTCTCTTGCCTTACTATTTGGATACATTATCCAGGGATAGGACGAATTCAGTACTTGGTATTAAGTTGTGCCAGGGATTAGCTATCCCATGTACAGGGAAAAGCCATACTACCTCGTTAAATGCAGTTTGCTGGTTTTGAGATTTTACGGTGGATATGATTTCACCTAGAGTGATTCACATGCTTTGTGTTTTTATTTTCTTGATGATTGTGGTTCTATTTCTGTCACAACTTGATGAGATGAGGGTATGTCATCTCATGCATCTATAGGAAATTTTATAAATCACATGCCATGCCATCTAGGGTGCATTAACGATTGCATGCTCCTGTGATAGACTTTTTGTAGATTATGCATGCTGTTGTGACAGATGCTTGATAGAATCTATGATTCCTTATTAAAGGATTGATTGTTCCCTAATTTTCTTAAATGAACACCAAATTTAGATTGTTGAGGTGTTATGGGCCCTCTCGAATCAGAAATTGGTGGATCATGATCCTGTTTTCTCTTGTCTATGACTATAGGAGATGTCAAGCTCTAATTCGTGGGGAGTATGGGCCCTCATGGATCGGAATTTGGAACCTCTTTTCCATGTTTTCAGTGTTTATGGGATTCTGTACAGTTTCTGAGCTACTGCCTAGAAAAACCCATAATACATGGCATGTACATTTCAGATACACTCCATGTTGTTTTCAGGCCATGTCACTGACCGTGTGAGCAGAAACACGGTATCGTGAGAATATCTTCAAGAACACACTGTGTATAGTTGGTACACGCCGTGTAGTTCGGAGACGTGTACCCAGCCGTGTCACTAACAACACGAGTCGGGGATGCTCGAGTAGAACATGCCGTGTTGTAATGGAACACACCGTGTAGTTCCGTCCAGGTACCCAGCCGTGTCACGAACAACATGGGTTGGCGCCACCTTCTCTTAGACATGCCCTGTGGTTTTCGGAACACACAGAGTAGTATTATTCAGGTACACGGATGTGTCACGAACAACACGGAACGGTGTCACCTTCAACTATACACACCGTGTTTGTTCGGAACACGCCGTGTAAGGTTCATCCGTGTAGACGGCCGTGTATTGAACAACACGGGCCGATGAAGCCTTGTCTAGTACATGCCGTGTTTGTTTAGAACACGCCGTGTAGTATTGGGTTAAGTCGGACCGTGTGGGTTAGCCGTGTAAGGAGACTCGGGTAGGGGAATAGTTTTTAAGTACACGCCATCTGTTGGGTCAACACACCGTGTATTTTGAGGTGTTACACGACCTGTAGGGAAGGGGTACACGCCCATGTTAGTGGCTTAAGAAGACACACCATGTAGTTTTTATACACTTCGTGTGGTCGTGTTTTGTAAACTTGTGTGTTTTATTTCCCCAGTTTCGGTTTTGTACTCTTGTGTCATATGTCCTTGTTTTTCTAATATAAGGTGTTCTTTTGATCTTTTAGAGCTATGCCTCCAAGACGTCCTCCAGTTGTACGTTTCTCGTCAAGCAGTGATCAGACGCCAGATATGGCTGATCAGGGACTCCTTGTCGATCCTCCAGTCGAGCCAACCTTAGCACCGGATGCCAAACCAGTTGCAGGCGCTGATGCGCAGTTCATGGAAGGATTTCTAAGGATGATGTAGACCTTCCAGGGAGCACTGACTCCTGCCACGACTATGGAAGACTTGACGTGGGTTGTCCAGCAGCAGCATCCTCCCACGTTCTCGGGGGAAGGAGGACCTTAGGCTGCAGAGTCATGGCTGGAAGCTATGATGACTATCTTCGAACATCTAGAGACACATCTAGAGAGGCAAGTCAAGCTCGCTACCTACATGATCCGAGACTCCACCAAGAGGTGGTGGGACGTTATCTCATAGGCGGGTCATCAGCAGGTTATGGCTTGGGAGGAGTTTCAGCATGTCTTCTATGACTACTTCTACCCTGAGACCCTAAGGGTCGATCGAGCCCAGGAGTTCATGAGTTTAGAGGAGGGTACTCTTTCTGTCATGGAGTATTCCTCTCATTTCACCGAGCTTCAATGTTTCACACCCCTCCGGGATGGGATTGGGGTGTTCTTGTCAAGGAAGTTCGAGGGTGGTCTCAGGTGGGAGATCTGCCCGCAGGTGAACATCTTCCAGTTGACTTCCATCACTTCCATCTTCAATCAGGCACTGATTGCGGAGTGCAATCTGAGAGAATCCAGAGCTACGAGCCAGGGCAGTTCTTCTTCCAGAGCTAGTTTTCATCCAGATGACAACAAGAAGTGCCGAAGGGAGTCTACGCATGGTGATCCAAGGAAGCGAGATGCATCATCAGACCGCCAGGTGGTATATTACCAGTGTGGCCGGTCAGGGCACACGAGGCCGCAATGCCAGAGAGACCACATGGAGTGCGGATATTGCGGCAAGATGGGTCACCTTCAGCATTTCTGCCAGGTTTTCTCACCACCATCCTGTGACCGGGGTTCTTCCATGACTCCTCGTTCAGGAGCAGCACCACCAGTTTCTCACCAATCAGGGAACCGGAGTTCTTCCGGCCATTCAGGTCGAGGTGGAGGTTGAGGACGTGGTAGTCAGCCACCAGTCCCTCAGCACCAACAAGGTGAATCAGCTCAGAGTGGTCAGCCAGGGGCGCATGGTCGTGGTGCAGGCCAGTCTTTCGCCGTGGAGAAGACCTATCAGGAGCAGGATCCTGACCCTTCTACATTTCGAGGTATGATTTTTTTAGCCTCAGTTTTATCTAAAACTCTTTTCGATACTGTTGCTACGCATAGATTTTTCTCTGTTGCTATCGTGGAGAGCCTTGGGCTCTGCATATTTTCTTATACTGACTCGTTGACACTAGACACACCTTTGGGGGTGAGGAAATCTAGTGTACGATAGTGTAGAGAGTTCCCTCTCAAGGTTGGAGGGTATCGTTTCTTATGGGATATCTATGTCCTAGAGATGACAGGCTATGATGTCATCCTCGGGATGGACTGGTTGGTTCCCTTCCAGGAAGTCATCGACTGTTATCACCACAGAGTGAGTTTCGTTTCACCAGAGGGTGAGTCTTTTCTTCATAGCGGCGAATGGGATGTTCAGGAGATTCGAACATGACTCGAGCATCATGGGATAGGAAGGGTGACGACCCAGATTACAAGTCTTTATCTGGATGATTAGGGGACTTCGCAATTGGACTTTCCTCTAGTGGTGGATCATTTCTGGGATGTCTTTCTAGAGGACTTTTTGGGATTGCCTCCAGAGCGTGAGGTAGACTTTTCTATTGAGCTTATGCCAGGAGAATCACCGGTGTCCATTCCTCCTTATATGATGGCCACACCTGAGTTGCAAGAGTTTGAGAAGCAGTTGGAGGAGTTGCAGGAAAAAGGTTTCATCCAACCCAGTACTTCTCCTTGGGGTTCACCTGTCCTGTTTGCGAAGAAGGCAGACTGTACCCTTTGGCTTTGTGCGGATTATCGGAAGCTGAACCTGTTGACGGTCAAGAACTGATATCCCTTTCCGAGGATCGATGACTTCTTTTATCACCTTCAAGGAGCCCGGGTGTTCTCGAAGATCGACTTGAGGTCCAGTTATCATCAGTTGTGAGTTATACCATCAGATATACCTCTAATAGCCTTTCGGAGTAGGTATGGTCTATAAGAGTATACAGTCATGTTGTTCGGCCTCACGAACGTGCCTGTAGTTTTCATGGCACAGATGAACTGAGTGTTCCTTCCTTACATGGAATCCTTCGTCATGGTCTTCGTGGACGATATCTTGTTGTACTCTCACACTCCACACGACCATGCCACACCTCTTGAGATCATTTTGAGTACACTGAGAGATCATATGCTTTATGATAAACTCTCAAAGTGCCACTTTTGGATAAATTAGATTCACTTTTTGGGTCACGTCAGCTCAGAGGCAGGAGTACATATGGACCAAGAGAAAGTGAGTGTTGTAGTTTCCCAGGAGAAGCCGAAGAACGTTTTTTAGGTATGGAGTTTCCTAGGGCTGGCTGGATACTACAGACGCTTCATTCAGGACTTCTTACGCCTAGCAGCACCTTTGACAGGACTGACCAAGAAGGGGGCGATGTTCTTATGGTCATATTCCTGTGAGTCAGCCTTTCAGGAGCTGAAGGAAAGGATGATTTCAGCACCAATACTAGTATCTCCAGAGCTAGGCAAGAGCTATACAGTCTATTGTGATGCTTTAGGTATCGGGTTGGGAACTGTGCTTATGCAGGGAGATGGAGTCGTTGCGTACGGGTCTCAGCAGTTGAGGCCACATGAGAGGAACTACCCTACGCACGATCTAGATTTGGCAGCTGTTGTTCATGCCTTACACTTTTGGAGACATTACCTTCTGGGAGAGCACTTTGTGGTTTTCACCGACCACAAGAGTCTCAAGAACATCTTCACTCAGCGTGACCTGAATTTCAGACAGCGTAGGTGGGTGAAGCATCTTCAGTATTTTGATTTCGAGCTTGTATATACGTCGGGAAAGGGCAACGTGGTGGCAGATGCGTTGAACATGAGAACTCAGATTCAGGTAGATTAGGAGGCCAGTGGTGAGTGGAAGCTTATGGATTTGTTCTCTGATATGCATCTAGAGGTGCATGACAGACAGGGACAGAATTTCCTATCTTTTGTAGCTGCTACCTCTACACTAATTGAGTGGGTACAGATGAGGCAGCTATTATACTCAGAAGGATTTGTCCTGCGGGAGAGTGTGTCAGGAGATGACCCTCTTCCTAGATGGACAGTGGGCGAGGATGAAACCATGCATTTCCAAGGATGCGTATGGGTGCCAGCAGACATACACGAGGAGCTAATGTGGGTTTTCATTCCTCAGTTTGGTAAGTTCATCCTGGCATCACCAAGATGTATCAGGATCTTCATCGCCAGTACTGGTGGCCTGGTATGAAGAAAGACATTGCAAGTTTCGTCATGCGGTGTTCTACTTCTCAGCAAGTCAAGGAAGAGCACCAGATTCCATCAGGCCTTTTATAGAAGTTACCTATTCCAGAGTGGAAGTGGAACGATGTTGCGATGGACTTCGTTACCGGGTTGCTGAGGTCGCCTCGAGGGAACGATGTTGTTTGGGTTGTCGTCGACAGGCTCACGAAGGTTGCTCACTTCTTTCCAATCAAGGAGACCTTCAATGTCGATGATCTGGGATGACTGTACATTAGGGAGATAGTTCCTCTGCATGGAGTTCCACAATCCATTGTTTTGTATAGGGATTCACGCATTACTTCTCGGTTATGGCAAGGAATTCAGAAGGATTTGGGTACATAGGTACTTTTGAGTACGGCATACCATCCCCAAACTGATGGTCAGTTCGAGTGCACAATCCAGGTTCTACAGGATATGCTCAGAGCTTGCATCCTAGAATTTGGCGGTTCTTGGGAGAAGCATATCCCTCTGGTGAATTTCTCCTTCAACAACAGTTTTCAGGAGACTATTCAGATGGCACCATACAAGGCTTTGTACGGTAGGCCATGCCGATCACCCTTATGCTAGCTGGAGGTAGGAGAGGCAAATTTGCTGGGACCTCGTCTTGTTCAGGAGACTTCAGAGAAGATAGAGCTGATTCAGAAGAGGATGGCTACAGCATAGTCTCGACAAAAGTCATATGCTGATCAGCGGAGACGGCCTCTGGAGTTAGAGGACGAGGATCAAGTTTTCCTGCGTGTCGCACTGAGTTTGGGACACAAGAGGATTCAGAGACAGGGTAATCTTTCACCGTGGAACGTCAGGCAATTTGAGGTTTTGGAGAGAGATGGGCCGGTTGCCTATTAGTTGCAGCTACCTCAGAGGTACAGAGCCATGCACGACGTCTTCCACATCTCTCAACTCCAATGTTACTTTTTAGACCTGTCTCATGACTTTCAACTCGAGGAGGTTGAGCTCAAAGCGGATGCATCGTTTGAGGAGCATCCCATCCGGATTATCAATCGTAGGACGAAGGTTCTCCGTGGGCGGTTTTTCCCTCTTATACGGGTGCTATGGCAGCATGAGCAAGTATAAGACGTGACCTGGGAGAGGGAGGCCGATGTACAATCACAGTGGGTGGAGCTGTTCGGGGTTTCTTCTTCTATGCCTCTCTAGGGAAATTCGGGGACAAATTTCTTTAGGGGGAAAGTTTGTAAGAACCTGGATCTTCGTTTCAGGTATGCCTTTCCTTTTTCTGAAGTTTTTAAGAAAAATGAAGTTTTTGGAAAATTTTGAAGTACACGCCATGTACTCTATGAGTACACACCATGTACTCATTTCCCACTCGAAGCCGTGTGATGGCTATGTCCGGGCCACACACACGGTGTGTAGGGGTGACGTGGAGGCCGATTTTGGCGGAGAATGGAAAAACTTATCTTTGAGCCTTGTTTTCCAATTCTTCCTCCTTCTCAAGTTATCTAAGGTTGAAGGTTTTGTGCGTTTTCTCAGATCTACGACATTCTAGAGAGAATCATTCATCATGGTTCAAGTATATCGTTTACCTAGAATCAAGCTAGGTGGTTTGTGCCTTTCTGTAGGAATTAGATGAGTATTTTTTGCAAATTCCACAAATACCCTTGAACGGGGTATTGTGTGTTCCTATTTTTCCCTTGTTGTATTGCCTGCATTGATTGATTGCTAGAGTAGATGTTTTTCCTGTGATTATGGTAGTTTTTACTGTACTCTGGATGTTTTCCATGCTTGTTTTGCTTGTTTGGCGTTTTTCAGATTGCCATGCTTAGTTGTAGGATAGTGGAACTGTTACTTTGTTATGTTGTTGGTCCTTAGAATGATAGCCAAGCAGTTCTTGAGGTTTACTTGGACGTTACACGTGCACTAAGAATGTTGGTTTCACACAGGACTGTGAGAACCTAGTGTAGTAGACCACATGGAGAATAGACGTAAGGGCTTCTCCAGAGTGTCTTTTAATATGATACAAGACCGCAGGGGGAATTGAAGATGAGTGATTCCCTAGAGAGTCTGTAGATCCTCGAAGCGGGCCACAGGGGGAATGAGACGTTGATTGCTTCCCCAGAGAGCCTTTAGCACGATACGAGACTATAGGGGGAATTGACGGTGAGTGCTTCCTCAGAGAGTCTATTTCTTAGCTGAACCAGAGGGGTGAGACTGTGTGTGCCTCCTAGAGGGTTCCAGGTGCTTGTAGGTTGAACCATAGGGGTTCGGCTATGAGAGATACCCAGAGGGTTACCTATTTTCTTCTTGTTACTTCTTGTTTACTTGTGTACTTTATATGCTAGAATTGTGGACTCTGACTGCTGTGTATTTTCCTGTTCACTGTTTTTGTACTTTACTTGACATGTATTCATTGACTGTAAGGCATAGATCTTTGGGTGGTTTTCTACTGGGACTTTGTCTCACACCCTATTTGGGCCATGCTTTTGGGCCCAAGCAGACTATGTTGTTGCAGGTATAGATAAGGGCAAGCGCACATCTAGGTCAGGTTCTTGATTGCACTGGAGATGGGGAGCATGGGAACGAGTAGAGGCTTGCGATGCTGAGGAGTTTCTCATCTGTTTTACTTTTTCTGTTGCTTTAGTAAATGTGTTCAATTGTATTTCAGCATGTTATTGTGTTTGCTGCTTTCCTTAGATACTTGTACTTATTGCATCATTATCATCATTGCTATATATTCAATTCTTCCACTATTTGGTTTCAGTTGTTGCGTATTGTTTACTACTTCTGCTGTTGATTGTTGTTTTCCATACCTTTTATACCTTACCAAATGAGTGCATAGTTTTCCCAATAACTTACCAAGGCCCACCCTGCTAGTCGGCATCCTCTAGTGTTTGGGGAAATGCGCTTGATGTCTGGGTACGGGGCACCAGTGGAGGGGCTCCGGATTTGGGTCGTTACAAACAGTTCCTCAGTCTTAGTCAAAATATCTGGTTGAGGTATTAAAGTAGCACACAAGTGTTGTTGATGTCCACTAGCATTCATCCATTTATTCAGACCCAATTAGTTAATCAAATAGTTCATAGAATAATTATAAAAAAGAGTTAAACCTTTAAGGGAAATCACAAGAATACACATAATACATAAACATGCATAATTAATCAATTGTAGGTACATCATACCACTAACCTTTATGAAGGTTTACATTTATTTTACAAAGGCCATTAGTAGCTTCAAAGTGCTGTCTATGTACAACAAATTCATTTTGGGTCTTTTATCAAATAAAAACTAGCATAAATAATTAATTATAAAAAAACATTATAATTAATTAATTACAACACAACATATTAATTTAATGATACATTTTATTTATAAAAGGCATAACTCCCAAAACACCATTGTTCGATCATGACACATCAAAATTATGACCTAGTACTTGCTAACCACCAATGGTTGTAACCTCAAATCTGGGATAACCCCTAATCAAAGGTGTCAAAACAACAATTAAAAATTGTAATTATGTTCTTGAAGAATTAAAATTTTACCACAATGATGTACCTTGATGAAACAGCATGTGGTGAAGTGAAGTTAGTCTATTGGGTCATCCTATTCCTAGGTAGATCAAAATCCACAAAATCAATATCTGTTTACACCAGGATTTAGTGTAACTGAGACCAAAATCCCAAACTGGAGGAGCCTAGGTTATAGGAAGAAGTAAATAAACACAAATGATGTCGGTGGAGTGGAAGTCTTGCCTCAAGGATTCCAACACACCTAACAGCTTCTGATGTTATCCAAGAATGAGGGAGAACCCCCATAGATAAGGGAGGAAGAGGGCTAGTGCATGGGGGAAGTGGGAGAAAAGGGGGTAAAACCATTAAATTTTTAGAGATAAAAAATGTGAGTTACACAACTTTAATGATTCATATGGTTTGTATGCATGGTTTTCCAAACCATGTGTCAATATTGCTATTGGAACTATCTGAGACCCTCATCTCGCACAGTTACATCACATGGTTTAACAGACCATGCGCCAAACGTACACATCTATTGTCTGAGGCACACCCCACCTATCATGGTTGTAGTGCATAGTTAGTCCAAATTTGTTCCAACCATGTGAAATTTAGGATAAAAATTATTGACCCCCTACACGGATTCATCTATCCTATTGCATGGTCTTTAAAATCATGATCTTATACAAAATGGCCCATACAGTTTTCATTAAACATGTTCCAACCATGATCCTTGAGATGTTATTTTCCAAAGACTCAATTTCAGTCCATTAACCCATTGAATGCTCCCGTAACCTATAATATACAAACAATGTAATGCCCCGAACCCAGATTCCCAAAGTCTATGCATTGTTTTAATAAATTTTCATGATTATAAGGAATAAAGTCTTGAAGGAATGATTAGTTTAGAAATATTGAAAAATAGATTGCATACATGAACATTACATTACATTAGAAAATAAAAAACAACAACCACACAATTTTCTCCATTGACCACATTCATATCCCTTAGACTACACCTATAAGTCAGTCATAATTTACTTCTTCACATCCTAGGAAAAATAAAACATAGAAATGGGTGAGCTCAGATGCTCAGTAAGGATAAAAATATAGCCAAAACATTTATAAATAAGCATAAACATTTAAGGAAATCTATAAAACTAAAACATAATCCTTTTAAACATAAACCTAAGAATAAAATGGAAAAGATAAATCAAATAATTTCATTTAATTATTCATATAGATATTCTACTAGTCGAATAATCACATGTAATATCAATATCTAATTTCATAATGATGGAATACATAATGCCAGACATCATAACCACATAGTCAAGGCCTCATGCCATGAATACAAATAATATTTTTTTCATGGCCTTATGACAAGACACTAGTTTGTCTCATGAGACCTACCGATTCATTGAGAAGCAATATCAGGCTCCACCCATCACTTACTAAGTCCAATGCATTCCCCAAATGAAATGGTTGAAACATAACATGAAAAATCAAATTAAAACTAGCATATGAAATGTTAATAAATTAACCATAAACCATGAATGGACTAAAAATTTCATATCCATAGTAAAACATATCATAACACATTCAATGCAATATGGAATATTGTATTATAATAAATCAACCTAAATCAAGAAAACTATTTAGTAAAGGATGTTGATATAGTTGAAAATGATTAGTAAAACTCTATCAGTGAAATACCCCCGGTTCATGAAATCATTTAAAAATCACACAATTTATCAAGGAATAAATTTAAAATATATTTTTGAATCAAAGTGTCCCATACCACTTCGAAACTTTTTAATAGAAATAACATTTTAAAACATTTATGTCTATATAAATAGATCCTTAAAACTTGTTTGAAAACATGAACATTAATGAGAAAGATTTTGAAGAATAAATATTAAAAACATTTAAAATGATGTTTTAGTTAAATAGTACCTTAAAAATCCTTTCGAAACTCTTTTATAAAACATGTACCTGGATAATAAATATGTCCCAGTAAAAATATACGCATAAACTATCTCGGATAATAATGAGATTGAGGAATTAACCCTTACCTGGTACTTTTCCATGGTCAAGGGTATGTTAAACTCCTATATAATAGATAAAACATTGTTATTAAATTATACAAAACCCACATACATAAATATGATATCATATATGATCTTCTAATATTTCTTTGATAATAATATTTTAGTAGTATCATTGTTTCGGGTGTTAACTGAATCAATTTTCGTTATATTTTCATCACGTGAGTCATGTTTGTTATGGATAGGATGTATTGGATTCATATCCAGAATGATATAATGTTCTTAAATATTATTTTTAATAATCAAATGAAAATTATTCTTGAATGGATATGATGGAGAATTAATCCCATCACGTTCATGGAGATGGTAATTCTTACATACGCATGAACGGTACTTCCATTCCATGTTTTTATTTTAAAAGGAAAGAATACCAAATGATACATAGGTATATAATTATTCCAGTATAATATAATATTTTATATACATTACATAAGTTAATTAACATCATCCTTTATACGTTCCATGAATGGTATGAACGAGTCTTATCACTTTGAGGGGGCAGTAGCCCGCACTTCCTCAAATGAAATTATCGTATATATACAACATGAAAAGAATAAAGGTATGTTATAAAAGAGAATTAAAAAATATTATAGATAAACTATATATCATAAATATCATATATAATTACAGTTTCATCATAATGGCCACTATAAGAGGTGGTGGTAGAAGATTGAACAATCATCATTTCGTGAGGCAGTAGTTCGCTGTCCATAGAAACATTATGTTCTATACCCATTAGATGGAGGTGTGTGTAAGTGTAGTTAAAATAATTATCATAAAAACAACCTAGTATTTTTAGGATAATGTTGTTGTTATAAAATAAAGGAATAAAGATATTTTAGGTGGTTGGATAAGTAAAATAACATATAAAACTTAAGAAGATATGTTACCTTTAAATTAGGTAACTCCCTTTGGTTTGAACCAAAAGGATTCCCTGAACTGACTTCTACTTAAGGTAAGTCTTATAAAATGAATATAGTGATGTTATGAGCTTAATTGGGCTGTGGTTGGATGATCCAAGGGGCTTGATAGGTGTGAGAAATGGGACAGATGTGAGGGATTTTTATAAGGGGGAGGAGGGTTTCTTTAGGAATGTTTGAGAATATTATTTTATTATATAATTATTTTCGGTTTATAAAGGTCAAAAACTCATTAATGTCGATGATAATATGACTCATGTTCGAAATAAAATCATCCAATAAGAATTGGATAGGTTTTGGATATTGTTTTAATTTTTATAATCTCATTTATTTAAATCATTCTTTCATGAGGTAAACACTGCATAATTATTGTGTCATAAATAATTTTATTTATTTTATGTATAAAAATTATAAAAAAAATAATATTATGTAGGAAATAATTATGTATTTGAATTAATATTTATAGTAAAAAATATAACTTATATAACCCCTTGTAAAAATTATTTTACTAAAAGATATATGTTTTTTTAATTTTTGTCTTTACTTTAAATTAATAAATATAAATTGTCATTATCACTCTAAAGTGGATCCATGGGGTCCCAAAATCGACCAATGTATGCCCATAGTCAGAAATGTATCAACCAATAGGAATAGAAAACATGTTATACAACAACCCTTCCTTTTATTACACACTTAAACATGATTTATTACTTAAAATCTTCACCTGATACAGCAAGGAAGATCGATAGGTCTATTGTATTTATGGATTAGGAACATTACATAATAACTTAAAACCTGAAACAAAACATCTTTATTGAAAACATCCTTTACATGACCACTAGATTCCCTCGTACCTAGCATTGCATGGGATAACCTGAGGACATGCATAAGAAAAGGGTGAGATATAAATCCCAGTAAGGGAATAAACATAGAATAACATGAGAAATACAGTAAATATAATACAATAGGCATATAAATGGAGCACAATAGAATCATAATGGCATGATAAATCATGATAATCTTAACATGGATATGTGGCAACAACACTTCACATGGAATTAGCATGATGTAAGGCTCATTGCACGTGGAGCATGAGTAAACCCTCATTGCACCTGAAGCACGAGTAAATCCTTATTGCACATGAATTATCATGAGTCAAAACTCATTGCACATGAAGTATCATGATACTATACTTTACCCAATGCATTAGAGCGCTATCAGGGTGAACCATTCTTAAACATTTCATTTCATGCATAAGTGTGCCACATGGATAATATGACATGGAATCAATCAACATCATAAGTTATTCCATATGTGGTCTTTGATATGGGAAACTCTCCAGGTATAAGGTCAATTGAGAATTGAACATCTATTATAGGAGGAAGACCAGGTAATTCTTTTGGAAACACTTCAGTGAATTCCCTCACAATAGACATGTCTTTAAGGATGGTTGATTCCTTTGACTCAATCATCTGAGCCAGATTCACATGCTCATAAGGCAGTAATATACATGCTTGAGATGATAGAGCTAAAGAAGAATCATCATCCTCCTTGCACTAGTATAGAATTGGGGGTCGATTCTCCACATAGAGAGTGATTTCCCTCTATTGAAAATTTATTTTGGATCTATATAAGGAAAGCCAATCCATGCCAAGAATTCCATAAAATTACTCTAGAGGGAGTATGACGAGGTTTTAGGTATATTCAATCCACATATTATGATAGGGGAGGAGTTATATTCATGGGATGCAATGATTTCAACATTTTCCATACTCACTGACATCTTTACTTCCATGATTTGTGGTGGTGTTGGGATTGTTCTAATAAACATTTGGGATATAAAAGAATGCGTAGAACCCTAAATGAAAACCCTACCTTTTACTTTTTGATTCTGGTTCTACCTTATCAGATATATATACGGGATGAGTACATCAAACTATTAAACACATAAAGGGGAATCCAAGGAAAAAATAGATGACTTATAAACTACATTTATTTCCTTAACTTATGAATATGTAGGCTTCAATATATTCTATTCATGATCTACTTTCTAAAAAATATTCATAGGGGCATTTTTTCATTCCCATAATAAGGGTTCATACTATGCTTCTGAATTTACCATAGAATATCCCCCAAGGGTGTCATAACCAAATGTGCAGCAAGGCCCATTTTCATGTACCCGGATACCCCGGGTCAAGCCTGAAACTCCTTGTTAGGGTTTTCACCTCTAGGTACATTTGTGCCAGAGCCACCTCTACCTGCTTGTATCCAGGCAAGGATGTATTTGTTTGATAAACCACTTACTCAATACTCACAAAAACATAGGGATGTTTTATTATTCATAGTCTTGTCTCTAATAATTTACTAGGGTTTTCTAATCCTAATCCCAAAAATAACTAAATCTATCATCTGATACCAACTACTGAAACCCTTCGTTTTATTACACACTTAAACATGATTTGTACATAAACACTTCACTTGATAAAACAGGAAGATCAAGATGTCTAGTGTCTTTGGGGATTAGTAACATTACATAACAACATAAAACATGAAACACAATATCTTTTTTGAAAACATCCTTTACCTGAACACTACATTCCCTCGTACTTAGCATTACATGGGATAACCCGAGGACGTGCATAAGAAAAGGGTGAGCTATAAAGCCCGGTAAGGGAATAAACATGGGATAATGTGAGGAATAAAGTACATGTTATACAATAGGCATTTCAATGGAGAATAAGAGAAACATAATGGCATGATAAATCATGATAATCATAACATGGAGATGTGGAAACAACACTTAACATGGAATTAGCATGAGGCAAGGCTCATTACAAATGAAGGATGAGTAAACCCTCATTGCACAGGAATCCTGAGTAAAGCCTCATTGCACATGAATTATAATGATTCAACACTCATTGTACATGATTTATTGTGACACTATACTTTACCCAATGCATTGGATCACTATCAGGGTTCACCCTTCTTAAACATTTCATTTCATGCATAAGTGTGCCACATAGATCATATAACATGGAATCAATCAACATCATAAATTATTCTAAAATTAAGTAATGTGTAATATATACATGAATGTACCATTCAATATGTATATTTTCATAAAGGGTAATACCCTTGATAGATACATGTGTATGGTATTCACTACACAATGATCTTGTCTTGGAAAAACATGGTGCAACTTCGACAACATAACGATGTGAAATAAGGATTCATAAAAATAGTTGATGAGATATAAAAGGGTTTCTCATCATATGTACATGAAATGGACAGTAAGGTCATAATATAGATACATGTCCCAACAAACGTAATGGAATTTAGATGCATAATACAAAATAATTACTTGGATGTAAAAGAGGAGAGAGAAATCCCTCACGGAATTTCGGCATGGTAACAGCTGTACATGGGAGGAATTAATGAGAGAGAAAGGGGTCTCCCATAGTCCAAACATAAAGAGGGTAGTATTGGGGTGGTTCAAAATCAGACCCCAACATTTTTAATTGAAAAAAAGGGAATAACAACATAAAGAAAATTGGACAATAATGAGAAAGGATGAAATCACGTACTTAGAAGTGTGATTCCAAAGGCTATGGAGAGGTTTGAGAGAGCCTTCTTGGGTTATTGGGGAACATTGGGAGGATTATAGAGAGAGGAGTGAAGGTTTTGGTCGAACTCCAAAGGCTTTGAGTGAAGAGGAAGTGGGTGCTTGTGTGGGTTTATATAGGAAAGGAGAGGAAATTATTTATTATTTAGGTTTGGGATACCTCAAATTAAACTAATCAAAACCTCACACCAGTCCATGGTTTTTTCCCATGGTTTATTCCAAAGGGGAGTGTAAAACATTATTTTATAAGGCCAATGTCCAAAATTCTTAAAATAATTGGGTTGATTATGTCGAGGTGAGTCACGCTCTCAAGGAAAACAATTTATGAAGACAAAATGTTTTATAAGCCTTGAAGGGTCCACAAAAGCTTTGTAAAAAAAATAAATCAAACCCATAATCACATTATTTTAATGGTAAAACATATATTTCCATAATATAATGTTTATAGTACATTATTACATCACTATTGCGTCATTATGATGTCATCAAACACATTATATATTTAAACGGTATTTTATTTTTACCCAAAAATTCAACTCTCTCTGAAAATTATGAAAATTTCACCATTGGATAATTTTGAAATCTAGATTCCACAAATAATATTAATTTTATCTAAATAATTTTCTAAATAAGTGAATTTTTACTTTTAAAATAAAAATCGACATTTATTGAAAATTCATTTATTTTGACAAAAACAGGTTTTAAACCTTAATAAAAATTACAATTGTATTCATAATATTATATGGTAATATATATTTAATAAAAAGTAATTTAATAACAAAAAATGATATTATTAAAATATTATTTAATTAAAAATCCATTAATTCATCAAAATAGATTTTTTAGTTTAATATTATCTAAAGATACTATTTCTGTTTTAAAAACTATTTACAAAGTAACAATAATAAAATGAATTCATATTGTTTGTAAAAAAATAATATACATTGTCATAGTGTTGGGGTCTTGTAACATAACCCCTTATAACATTCGCATAAGACCAAAGCATTGGTTGTGTGATTATGACAGACTTCTGGGTGGCTCGGATAACATCGCTTGGTTGGTAATCTCAATTAACTTCCACTTCTCATGTAGTCGGTACCGCTCAAGAATTACGTGTTCAAGCTCAGCTTGGGCTTGGTCAAGAGCGAAGCCCAATGATGCCACCTTCTTTCCAAGCTCTGACAAATGGGCTTCGTACGGGGAAAATATACTGGAAAAGGCCATTTCTTCCTTTGTTTAAGTGAATTCGATTTTTTCAAGCCCTATATTTATACTAATCATGTTATCACTACTCAATGGCTATATTAGCAATGGTGAAAATTCATAATGGTATTTTAAAATCCAGAAACATAAAACCAATGAAGTTAATATTTTATATTACCATAATAAGACATTTAATTAGATCAAGTTGAATTTCCATTAATGAAATTTTGGGTCGTTACATGTTAGGGTAATTTAATATTATAATAATAATATTTATTTACCCATATTTACCATATTTACCCTTTAACCATGTTAAATAAAAGTTTTACTGAAGTAAATTTTCATAATGTCTAGAAATAAAAGTTACCTATTTACAAAATTTGGACCTCCTAATTCTAAATATGGAATCAATTTTTCCAAATTCAAAACATAGAAGTGTCTGAAATTAATTTAAAATTAATTCATGTTGTCCAAACAAAAAGTGTGTTTTTAAAAAATAATAACTACCAAAATTCTGACACTACCTTTTGTCCAATTTAAATGTGAAATTAAATCCAATGACCTAAATTATAGTAAATGATAAAAATATAATCTAATGATACTTTAAAACCAATCAAATGTATAAATTAACACTATAAATTATTTCGATTAAAAAAGTTTTTTTTATCAAAATTTAGTATTTTTCACTATTGATCAATATATGAAAGTTATTATAAAAGTACAACAAATTTATCCAAACTAAATTTTTATGTCCCAATTCTAAAGAGTAATTTAATTAAATAAAATTGAATATAAAATTTTCAAATATTTGTTTTAAAAAATATTCTCCCTTAAAAGATGGTATAATTGCATTTTTTGAAAAATACTTCTTTTATCTGAAAAAAAATGAATTTGTTCTTATATTATGTCTAAGAAACACATAATATTGATTCTAAAATTATATGGAGTATATAAAATTTAAAATTTAGTTAATACTATTCCTAACCACTTTTTAAACAACTAGTTTGGTAAGTCGTGGTGCGCTCAAACTCGGTGTTATGTGTAATGAATATTATTGAATTTCTTTGAAGAGATAACGTACTATGTAATCTTGGGGTGTTAAATTATCCCCTCCTTTAGTAAATTTCATCCTCGCTATTTGAAATTTTTCTTTGAAAATAAAATGTTAAAAATAGAAAAATACCATTGTGTAAAACCCACATCGAAAATTGGGTTAATGAAATTTAGTCTTAATAAGAGGGAAAGATAAATGAAAAAGTCACCACCAAATTATGATCTCAATTTGGAGAAAATTGTTGGAAATTAAATACACATAATTAGAGGAAAACATAAGTATTTATAGGGATTGATTGACATTATCAATCAAAAACAAGGGTAAAATTTAGTGCCTCAATGCCTTTAATCTATGATGATTTAAAATATAATCAGTTTAACAAAACATAAGGTATTTGGATAACACATTTTTGGTTTTAAGACCACTTACCTAAAGATTAAGAATTAATTTATTCATAGAATAAGAAGAAATAAACTGAATTCACATGTTGAGTTTCATCCTTCAACTAATTCCTACCACAAACACATCTTTCACTCCAAAAGATAATATAATTCCAAAATATTCTATTTATCCTAATCGTATAGGTTTCCAAAAATAATTAATTTTTAATTCATTTATTAGACTATTTAAAAAAATATACATTATACAAACTAGGACATCACGTATGCCAGTGGTAGTTGATTACCCTTATCTCCCTTCAGTTGTAGGTTCAAGTCTCGCGGCCTTGCCAGACATGATGGGTTGTCGCCCGACCTCCGAGTTGTCTTTTTTATGACTATCCAAAAATAATCTCAAGAAATTATTTAACCTTAATAATAGTATCCAATATCAAACTTAATCTATTCCAACCTTTAGACTTATCTACAATAATTCTGTCTGAACTCACAGTCCAAAATTTATAAAGAAGGTCACATAATATACATTTGAATACATTCATCGTGTATTCTATTAAAATGTGGTAATAAAATGAATTTCCAGAAAACCATATTTGAATAGGTATGTACTTCCTTATTTCTTCTGTAAATCATAGAATACTAGATATACTCCTAAAATACACAAATGTTGTAATCACTAATAATGAGGGAATAATAAAAAAACATTAATTAATTCCAATATAGTCAATAATATCCAATATAATTTATCCAAATTATTCTTCTATTTTTCCATAATCAATACCACCGTATCAGGACCATATTAAAGCTTAACTTTCCTTCAACCATGTATTTTCAAAAACATTTAACATGATATTGAGTCACTTTTCTTGGTACCACACAATCTCAAATCCATAATGAAATAGTATTGTAGAACAATCCTTATATACTTCATAGTTTTAATAACCAGTACATCGTTGATACAACACTCAAATGACATAATTCATTAATATCAATATAATAAAACTAGTCAGTACTCTTCATCTGTGGCAATATCATCGCATGATTATTATCAAACAATATCATTTGCGGTATACTCTGATGATTGGGACATTGATTTGCATAGTGTCCCAACTCCTTGAAAATGAAGCATTGTAAATTTGAATCCTTTTTCGTACCCTTTCAATCATGTGCTTGGTGTCCTTTTTCTCCACACTTATAACAAACTCCCATTCCCTTAAATCATTTACCAAGGTGATTCTTTCCATAGTTATCACATATGAGAAAATACTTCCTTCCCTTATAACCTTTATCCTTATTTCTCTCTACCATCCTTTTCTTCTCTGGCTTCCCTTCGAAGCCATAGGACTCCAAGAATTATTTAATTATCTTATTAACACATGATATTATTTCTTCATATGATGCTAATAAATGGGAGACTATTTCCTTTCTAAATTTTTTCTTAATACCATGAAATATATGTTCCTTGTTACTCTGTGGATCATGCGTATTGCTGGAGTTCTCATTCCATCTACTGGGTGCCATTTCTGAACAATGTCATACATAAGGTTAGTTTTATGAATTGCAATGCATAATTCTAAACGTGTAAAATGTATAACGTAAATTGTAAATATTATGAATATAATATATAATCATAAAAATTGTTTTTTTTTTGAGAAAGTATTTACTCTTAAATCCTTAATAATGTCTTATAAAGAAAATGTGAATTATCTTAAGCATATCCCTTAGGAGTGTCATAACCAATAGTGTAGCAAGGCATGTTTTCATGTACTAGGATACCCTAGATCAAGACCAAAACTCCTTGTTAGAGTTTTCACTCCTAGTTACATTTGTGCCAGAGCCACCTCTACCTGCTTGTATCTGGACAAGTATGTATTGCTTAGAAAATACACAAATTCTCTACATTACCAAAATTTTAGGATGTTCTTATATATTAATCCTCAAAGTCTATCCTTGGGTAATGTTCTATAATCAGAGTTTTTCTGAATATAGTTTCCAAGGTTATTATTAAACTTCTCTGATACCTAATATAACACTCCTACCCTAGTTACCTAGAGTCGGTGCATTATTTTTATACATTGGAATGATTACAAGGAATCAAGTCCCGAAGGACTGATCAATTTAGTGGTCTTGGAAAATGGATTACATATATGAACGTTACATTACATAAATGAAAGTTACATTACATTATAAAATAAAAAACAGCAACAACATTGTCTCCATTGACCACATTCATATCCCTTAGAAAATCCCTCAAGTCAGTCATAATATACTTCTTCACATCTTAAGAAAAATAAAACATAGAAAGAGATGATCTCAGATGCTCAGTAAGGATAACAATATAGAAGAAAATTTTATAAATAATCATAAACCTTTTAGTCAATGTATAAAAATAAAACAAAATCCTTTTAAACTTAAACTTCATCATAAAATGGAAAAGATAAATCAAATAATTCCATTTACTTCACATGGATATTCTACTAGTTAAATAATCACATGTAATATCAATAGCTAATTTTGTAAATACAGAATGCATAATGTGGGACATCATAACCACAAAGTTAAGCCCTCGTGACAAGACTAAAAATAAGATTTTGTCAAGGCTTGGGCCAAGATAATAGTTTGTCTCATGAGGCTTACCTATACATTGAGGAGTTATAGTGGGCTCCACTCGTCACTTACTAAGTCCAATTCATTCCTCATATGAAAAAGGTTGAAACATAACATAAACATTCATATTAAAACTAGAAAACAAAATTTTAATACATTAACCATAAACCATGAATGTAATAAAAATATCATATCCACAGAAAAACATATCACAACTCATTAAATATAATATAGAAGACTGTATTATAATAAATTAACATCAATCATGAATAATAACCAGTAAAGGATGTTGATATAGTTAAAAATGACCAGTAAAACTCTTCAAGTGAAATACCCCTTTTTTTATGAAATCATTTAAAAGTCAAACAATTTATAAAGGAAGATATTTAAAATATATTTTTGAATCAAAGGTTCCCAACCAATTTGAAACTATTCAAATGAATTCACATTTTTAAACATTCATTCCCATATAAAGAAATCCTTTAATCCATTTTGAAAACATGAACATTAATGAGAATGATTTAGAAGAATAAATATTTAAAACATTTAAAATGATTTTTTAGTTACGCAGTACCTTAAAATGAATCCTTTTGAAAACTATTTTATGAAACATGGACATTGATAATAAATATGTCCCAGTAAAAACATACACATAAACAATCTCGTATAATAATGAGATTGAGTAATTAACCCTTAACTCGTACTTGTCCTTGGTCGAGGGTACATTAACCTCTTTTATTATAGTTAAATAATAGTTATTAAATTATAAAAGAACCTCATACATAAATATTATATCATATTTTATCTTCTAATATTTCTTTGTTAATAATATTTTAGTAGTATTATTTTTTCAGGTGTTAACTGATTCGTTTTCCTTTATATGTTTTGTTACGTAACTAATGTTTTGTATGGATATGATGTATTTTATTTGTATCCATAATGATATAATTTTTTTAAATATTTTTTATAATAATCAAATGAAAATTATTCTTGAATGGTTACGATGGGTAATGAATCTTATCACATTCATGGAGACGGTAATCTGTACATATGCATGAACGCTACCTCCATTTCATTTTTTTTATTTTAAAATGAAATAATACCAAATGAAACATAGTAATATTATTATTACATTATAATATAATATTTCATATACATTACAAATGTTAATTAAAACCATCATTTATACATTCCATGAATGGTATGAACGAGTCATGTCACTTTGAGGGGGCGGTAGTCCGCACTTCCTCAAAACAAATTAACGTATATATACAACATGAAAAGAATAAAGGTATGATATAAAAGATAATTATAGAAGATTATAGATAAAATAAATATCTTCAATATTTTATATAATTATAGTTCCATCATAATGGCCACAATAAGAGGTGGTAGTAGAAGATTGAACAATCATCGTTTTGTGATGCAGTAGTTCGTCGTCCACAGAAACATTATGTTCTACACCCATTAGATGGAGGTACGTGTAAGTGTAGTTAAAATAATTCTCATAACAAAAAACTAGTATATTGAGGATAGTTGTTTATAAAATAAAGGAACAAAAAGTGTTTATGGGGTTAGAGATATAAAATAAAAGAAAAGAACTTAAGAGGGGATGTTACCTTTAAATTGGATAACTCCCTTTAGTTTGAACCAAAAGGCTTCCTTGAAGTGCCTTCGTCTAAAGGTAAGGCTTCTAATAGGAATAAATGGATGTAATTATCTTAATTGGGCAGAGTTTGGATGATCCATGGGGCTTGAGATTTGTGAGAAATGGGTTAGAGGTGAAGGATTTTTATAAGGGGGAGGATGGGCTCTTTAGGAATTTTTGAAAATATTATTTTATTAAATAAAGATTTTCGGTTTCCAAAGGTCCAAAACACATTACAGTTGAATATAATATGACTCATGTTCGAAATAAAATTATAAAATAATAATTTTACAGGTTTTGGATATTGTTTTAATATTTATAATCTCATTTATTTAAATCATTCTTTAATGAGGTAAACATTGCATCATTATTGTGTCACAAATAATTTAATTTATTTGATGTCTAAAAATTATAAAAAAAATCATGATGTATCAAATATTATTATATTTAAATTTAATATTTATAGTCAAAATGATAACTTATATAACCCCATGTAAAAATTATTTTACTAAAAGATATATGTTTTTGTAATTTTTGTCTTTACTTTAAATTAATATATATGAAGTGTCATTATCACTCTCAAGTGGATCCATGGGATCCCAAAATCTACCCTAGGATGACCATGGTCGGAAATTTATCATCCAATAGGAATTGGACACATTTTAGGGTAATTTAATATTATTATAATAATATTTGTTTACCCTTATTTACCTGATTTACCCTTTAACCATGGTAAATAAAATATATACTAAAGTAAAAGTTCCTAATGTCTAGAAATAAAAGTTACCTATTTACACAATTTGGACCTCTTGATTCCAAATATGAAATCCATTTTTTAAATTTAATACACATAAGTGTTAGAAATTAATTTAAAATTAATTCTCATTGTCAAAAAAAAGTGTGTTTTTAAAAAATAATAACTATAAAAAGATTGACACTTGTTTATGTCCAGTTTAAATGTAAAATTACATCCAATGACCTAAATTATATTAAATGATAAAAATATAATCTAATGATACTTTAAAAACAATCAAATGTATAATTTAACACTATAATTATTTTTAATTAAAAAAAGTTGTTTTTAATTAGAATTTAGTATTTTTCACTATTCATCTTAATTTGAAAGTTATTAGAAAAGTACAAAAATTTAGCCAAACTAAATTTTTTTCCCTGATTGTAAATAATAATTTAATTTAATTTAACTGAATATATAAAATTTTTAAATATTGGTTTTAAAAATGTTTCTCCGTTAAAAGGCCATAAAATTTCATTTTTTGAAAAATACTTCTTTTATATAAAGAAAAATGAATTTTTTCTCATATTATGTCTAAGAAACACATAATATGGATTGTAAAATTATATGGAGTATATAAAATTCAAAATTCAGTTAATACTACTCATAACCTCTTTTTGAACGGCTGGTTTGGTTAGTCTTTGTGTGCTCGAACTCAGTGTTGCGTGTAACGCAAGTTATTGAATTTCTTTGAAGAGATAACATACTATAAAATCTTGTGGTTTTACAAATGAACCCTCATTCAATAACTAAAAACATTATCTAGAGGCATTCTATCCTTTGAATTCTCATTCTAAATCTCTGGTGAAGAGTTAACCCATCCAATAAATGAAAATTCAAAATCCCTCAAAAATTTCCAACTTGGAAAAACATGGTATCCTATGTCATCCCACTCTTAAAACTTTTCATCCCTAAGAAGGATTAATGGGAACCAAAAAGAAAAACTCATCCTACTTAGGTCATGAATAATGTTTGAAGGGCCATATTCTATTTATGAATGCCCAATGTTCCTCCAAGCACTTCTTTTTACCCACAACACCTAAATATCCAAAACACGGTCCCAAACTCATAAAAATTTCTGAAACATCAAGAAGGTTCATACTTGATCCCATTTAACTTGAGATGTGATCATGTCATAATCTTTTTCATCAAATATCTTATGATGCTTCCCACCATTGTCCCTCACTTTTACGACCAATTACAAGCCATGGTACTTCCACAATTTAAATTTCTTAAAGATACATTCCTATATAATCATAACGACACTCCCAAAATGTTTCTAATCTCTCTACACATGATTAGACATAGTAACACTACCCTTGGTCCTTGATTTGATTAAAATGGTCAAACATCAATCGACCAAGCATAACCTAGTCATGTCAACTTTTCCATCAAAATCCCTAACATACCGTTATTCTATACCCTAATAATACCTATGAAATGACTAATTTAGTTCCATAATAAAAACATTAAAATAGATGGAAGAACACAATTCAAACAAACGTTGGCTGATGATTCTTGAAAAATATCAGCTTCATCATTAGATGTGTTGCAAAAAAACTAATCTGATTCCTTTATCCAAAAGTATATAGATATCATTTTGAACATGTTAATTGAATTTTTCTACCATATTTCAGTGAAACCTCTTAGATTAACCATCCCTTTTTCAAACTGTCGATGTGTTATAACATAATCACTAATAGAATACTTAATCTAAAATCATTAGATCATTACAATCTACTTAGAGATTAATTACCACACTCAGACTTGATACAAATCCATATTTGGATTTGTACCTATAATTTTATGAGGAATACATCCATACGTTGATCCATTTATTTAATTTCACAGAAGAGAAAAACTGACCATTCCATGATAAGTCTCATCACCCCACAAGACTTATCACATGATGGTCAAAATCTGGTGAATAAAATGCCACTCCCCACCTTCTGATCATCCTTGTTGTCACTATGAAAAAAGAGTTCCCAATTAGTGCACATATGATCTATGCCTCCCAGACATAACAATTGGAATGTCTTCGAACTCAATCATCCTATGTGTTAATGAAAACATATCCCTTGACTTGTTCCCACTTAATGAGAATACTTTCCATGATTCATGTTGAAATTTATCAAAATGGGGCTCACCACCCCCAAATGGAAAATGGTGTACTATACACAATCATGATTACTTTTAAACCACTCCTTAATCACACTTTAATGGAGTCTTTTATCCAGCCATAAAATGTACATAGGTAGCCTAATGTGTAGTCAATTATCTCTCAGTGTTCCCAAGATGATGTTAAAATATTATGTCCGATCTCTTCTATCTAAGAGTACACTAAGATTTCATCTATAGGCATGCATTTCTCCTTGAATCTATTCATGCATATAAAAAGAAAACAATCGACTTATCTAACTCCTGCCACAAAATCTCCTAAAAAAGTGTGTTCAATTCCAACCATGGGTCAACTCTCTTGACACATAATTTATACTCGATTTATCCTCTACAATGGAGGTTCATTTATCCCTTCATCATAAAAACTTGGGAAAGCATTCCCACATCATATATTTGAAATGATAGATCCTCATCTTGCTCATGGACACTCACTGATTTAATATTTAAATGGTACCATGTGTAAATAAATCATACCCTCATCGCTCAACTCATGTTCATGTGAGTTATCACTACAAGTCAAAGTTGATTGTGCTATATGTAATGTCAGTATCATTAACCCATCATATCACTTATAAGTTCTCATCAAAGTTGGTCACCACACTTATACTATGATTTATTCCATGAAAACCGATCACACCAGATCTTTTTCTGAAATTTAAACACCAACAGTGCCACTACTAGTAGACTGGGTTAAGGGCCTGAGCGATCCTTCTCATTGAAGATAGTCTCAATACACAATATCCCTTTCATGAAATCTTCGGAAATAGACATCCTATTTTCTATATTTAAAATCTCCATTACCTATTTTTTATCGGTATAACAATGATCATACAACCAGGTTCATTATCGGAGAAGGTACTCATAAACATAGGCCAACCTCTCTCACAGTCTTCCCTCTATCAACACTAAATGTCAATCTATAATGGAGTTAGTCACAAATAAGGTTCTCTAGGTCTCCCACCCATCCATATCGATCTAGTATCAATTGATGGTCACTAGGACTAACCACCTAGCCCAAAATTAAAACCTCTCTAACAAAGTTATATGTAACATCGACCTATGAGGGACAAAACTATCATGCATCGGCCTACAAGGGCACTAATCCTCACCAAGAATCATCATAATGGATTTACCCTTAGAGTATCATGATATAACATAGGTAGAATGATGAACCAGTACTTATCAAGCATTTTTATATGGTAATCACATGTACAAGTTTAGTTCAAGATAAATTTTAGGTTTCTATTGTAATTGTACAAAGTGACCCAGCTAGATCATCTAAAATGAGAGAATACACCAATTAATGATCTACAAGAAAATCATCAACTGCTTATACTAACCTACATGGGTCAGTACCATAATCTCATGGTTCAGTTATGTAGAATTTCATTCAATGATATATAGGAAAACCCTATATAGGTTGTTACAGACACATTAAATAAATGAACTTAAGTAACAACATCATAAAAGGGGTCCAAAAAATGGGAATCATGTTCCCTATCAACCTAATTGG
This sequence comes from Viscum album, assembly GCA_963277665.1. NCBI lineage: Eukaryota > Viridiplantae > Streptophyta > Magnoliopsida > Santalales > Viscaceae > Viscum > Viscum album. Next base: position 895,792,283 of record OY728143.1, on the reverse strand, counting down.
GTCATTGAACCCTTGTATGAGGACTGAATCATCATCCTCACAGTCAAATATCTCACTATAGAACCACATATCCATCCATAAAAAGGAAATTTATATACAATTATACATAATGGAGTCAAATTCCACCAAGAGCCTATACAAGAAAAGACCATTTAATTTATTTATGACACTTTAAATAATTATCCTCTGTATTTAATAAAATCACACACTAGAAGGATTATAACTTGTGAATACTATGTGCCAAATATGATACCTGAGATGCCTATTTCCTCTGTCGGATAAGAGTCAAAATTAGTCATTAGCCTCTTGCCAATGGTCCATGATCTAGATCATTATAATAAATATTATAGTCCATATAAAATGTGTGTCTATTAGAGAAAAAAACATATAAAATGTAACAACACATATCATAATAGTAAACCTATGTACCTAGAAACCTAGTCTTCTAAGTAGAACATGTGTTCTTAGTGTACCAGTCTAATATCCATCACATGTTCTAACACATTTCTAATACTCCTATATATTGTGTCCCAATTAGTAATAAAACATGAAAGGAACAATGATGATACTGATTTTTAACATCCCGACCTAGACTTCATTAATCTGGTTCCCTGATCGAGTTTTCTACAAGGCCCCAAACATGCCTCCCCATACTCCATAGGTAGTGGAATATCATCAAGGACCTAGGTTGTGACATTTTGGAGACTATTTCATCATATAAGAGTAAGAAAATATTGGTAATAACCAAATATCATCAATAGAAATATTAAATAGGGTGTATAAGAAATAAATATAACCATTCTAAAAAAAATTAGAATCTAGTAAAGGTGTTAATGGCTATGTCAACCCATAAAGCACTAATCCCCCATGAGTTTGATCACATATACATTATTAAAATAATAAAATAGAAAAAATACAAGTCTCTTCTATTATATTTGATCTAAAAACATACCCATGCTCCATATAAATATCTAATCATTCTTGATCAATCAATATTAGGCCTCATCCCATACTATGCCTCCAACCAAGTGAACATTTTCTCGAGTACCATAGTGTAATGGCAGCCTGAGTAGAGTGTGAGTACATAACATAGTAGGGAACCACCAAAGATGAATCATGCATAGCCAGTAATATGCAGTGTTTGTAAATGTGAGATACTCAACCAAATATAAATAATAAAAATTATAATAAAACTGAAACAAATTATACAAATAAGGACGTAAATAAAATAAACCACAGTTGATCCTTGGTTTTGTAATCCTATTCGACCATATCTTCTTCAGCCTAATCTTGAATGTTTCTGAACAAGGTTTCATCTCATATTAATATATATATATATATATATCCAAATACATATATATATATATATATGAATAATTTTACAAAAAACATAAATAAAATTAAACCATATTCAATCCTTAGGTCTATAATTCTGGTTGAAAACACCTTCTTTGGACAACATTGGATAATTCAATGGTAAAGGTACATCACCAATAGGGATACATTTCCTTGCCCTAGGATCAATTATACCTTCCTAAAATATCTATAAATAAGGATGTTGTATACTGATAGACAATCCTATATAGATAGAATTACATCAACTGCGTCCTACGCTAGATGTATTATGTATCTGGCATATATGGGCTAAGACCTAAGGCCATTGCCCAATGAATCCTATTTGATTCCATGGAGTACATCCATATAAATATCTATATAATTTAGACATATATGGGCCTAGACCCCGGGCCATTGACCAAGGAGTCCTCCTAGAGTCCACATAGCATATTCATAGAAGTCTCGGTATAATATAAACCTACAAAGGCTAAGACCCACGTCCATTGACCAAGGTGTCCTCCTTGAGTCCACAGAGTACATCCACATAAAACTCAGTCTAATATAGACCTATTTGGTCCAATTCCCAAATACAGTAACCAAGTCATCCTCCTTGAGTCCAAAAAGCACATCCATATCAAACTCGGTATAATATAGACCTTCTAGATACAAGACCCTAGGCCATTAGCCTAGGAATCCTACTGGATTACTTGAATCTCATCTATAGAAAACTCAGAAAATGGTTCCATGTTGTCAATAAATTTCAATTACATACTATGATGCCCCGCATCAGTGCCATATTGTGATATTTATATGATCAGTATGTCTCAAAATCTATATCCTACGAAGTATGTCTTGACATACTTGAAATATATTTCATCATGTCAAGCCCATTGGCCACAACCAGGAAGTACCTCTAGAAATCATTGATGCATAAACAATAACTAAGGGAAGTGTAAATAAACTAGTGAGGGTGGTCAAACACTTAAACCTTCCACTACTATCATGGACTTTTTGTATTTCATGTTTAGTATGAGTTCTAAGTGACACCCTCTACCATGTCTACACAAACCCATGATATACTAGCTCTGGTTCAGTCCTAAATTGGGTCACCCACTAGGTACATCATGTGAAAGTTCTAGAGAGGCATCCTATTTTGGATCCTATAAGATAGAACGTAATTAAAAGAATCCCACCTTAGGTCCTCACAATGAGCGATAAGAAGGATCCATCCTATATGGGATCCTCTAGGTCATACCATAATTGGAGGAATCCCAAAGGCGGTCCTTGATCTCATTAATAATATCATGTTGAGTTATGAAACTAGTGAAAAGGGGTTGTTAGTTTTCCCAGTCATTTATTAATTTAAGCTAACCCAATTAATTAATCAATAATTTCATTAGAATAAATATATATAGGAGCATCTCTCTTTGGGAGAATCCCAAGCATATTAATACAACATTAACTCGGATAATTAATCTAAGGAATAAACATCAAACCATATACCTTTAGGAAGCATTAAATTTATTTTCCAAAGGCTTACAGTAGCTTCGAAGGAAAATATAATCTCAATTGAGTCATGTTGGATCATGTAGCACAACAAAAAAAGCCATAAATAATTAATTATAACAACATTATAATTAATTAATAAAATAACAAATAATTTATATAAAAACTATTTTATTTAAAATGGTAATAATTCCCCAAACCACATCTTTCAATCACATCCCACTAGAACCATGACCTAGTGCTCTCTAAAAACCCACGACTCATCTGAAACCTTGAATCTAGCATTACCCCTAAGAAGCTATGTCAAAACAACCATGAAATATTATTAATTAAGGTCTTAAAGCTTTAAAATATTACCATTGTGGCATACCAGAAAGAAACAGAATATGATAAAGTGAAGACATTCATTGGGGTCATCATCTTCTAAGGAAAAGAAAAATTCCTATCAACGATATCCTTTCCCATCATGCTCTGGTGGAATCATGAACAAAATACCAAACCGGAGGAACCTATATTAGAGGAATAAGGAAAAGAACACAATTGAGGATAATGGAGTTAATTTCTAACCACAGGCCTTCCAACTCACCTTAAAGAGTTTCATTCTGACTCAGAATGAGGGAAACCCCCATGGATAAGGGAGGAAGGGGGATGGTTCATGTGGGGGGGGGGGAAGGGGGGAAAAGAGGGCCAAACCCATTAAGGGTCAGAGTAACACCCCACCATTCACGGTTGTATTAAATAGTTATTAAAACCATATGCCAACAATGTTACATGTATGAAACAAGTTTCATGCCCCCTACGCAATTTCCTCTAGCCTTATTCACGGTTTTGACTAAAAATTGGGTTTTTTATTATGTCAAAAACAAAAAAAACAAGAACAAGATAGATAAAATTTGTGGGCGTATAAAGTGAGGTAGACCAATGGTTTCACCTTGTATGATATTGAAACAATCCATATGAATATAACCTATGCTCAAAATGATTTTGGATTTAACCTCTGTATTACCCATTGATGCGACAATATTTTCAACCTTTTTTTCTCCCTCAAGTTATGGAAAATATCAATGTCTACATGGTTTTTCAAACCATCCTCTTATAAAAAAAAATACCTCATGGTTATCACTAATAGAGCACATACCATTCTTTATGATATATACATTTACAATGATTTGGTTGCAGACCCAAAACCCATGGGAACCTCCTGAGACCTCTGAGCTACAAACCAGGGCTCCTTCCGAACCAAAAATTATTAATTAGAGGCATTCCAATCCTTTTAGATCTTATTTTGAAAATAAAATAAATATTTGAAATATCCATTAATTAACAAATCAAACTCCTTTATAAATTTCCAACATGTAAATAATGAGATCATATGGTTTTTTTCACAATAAATAGTAAAAAATATAAAAAATTAGTACCATGATTAGGGTTAAAACAAGTTTACTTAGGGTTAAAGTAAGGGATAAGGGTAATAATACCGCTAGAAAACTTCTAAAACTAATTTTTTGTTCTATTTTTACCTTGCCTATAACATATTTAAAGATATTATAAATTGGAGGTATTTTTTTTAAGAAAAAGACTTTATATTATTAAAATACATAATGTAATTCCATGTGTGTATTTTTCATCACTTATAAAAGAGAAAAAATTCTCCCTTATTATTCACACCTATTGATCCACTTATCATGAACAATAAATTACCAACCTCTATCCCCTTTACCTATAGGATTTGGTGTCATCTATATACCAACCTAGATGGCTTAATTTCTAAGCCAATGGTGGTTTTCTAAAGAAGAGGTATAACTCTTAACTAAGTGTTTTCATATTATTTACTCTTATACCTCATAATATTATATAAACATGATCATATAATGACATAAGTATCTTACATATACTAATTTTTTTTATTTTAATGTCACAACCCTTATTCATCTCCTTTCCATCATATGGAAAATGAAAACATTGTGCATGTGTACGTACAGCCTACCGACTCCACATAGTAGTGTAATTAAATTTTCATAAAGATATTACATAGATCATTATAAATATAGAAAAAAATTAATATATATGATATTTATATCATTATTAACATTATGGATATTATGGAACCATAATCATGATTCAATGACTAAAACTACCAAAGTGAAACTTACATCAAAAATGAAATAGTTAACACTTAGAAACAATGATTTTATTAAATAATTTTTAATAAATGGGTGTTGAAATGTTGTAAGTGGATCATATATGATATAATAATTATGTATATGTTTTTATAATTATAATAAATTTAAGTTTATTATACATGATATTAAAATTACTTATAATTAATGGACCTAAGTTAAGTTTTTATTCCATAATCTCATTCAATTGGGGGATTATATGATAATCTATATTTAAACTCATATATTTTATTATTCTCTAGTTATTTATAGAATTTATAGGTTTTCATTTCATTTGACTCTCTCTAAGTACTATAATTATCAAAGAATGTTTTTAAGAAAAATCCACTTTATTTTTCCATTCGGTTGGGAATATTTTTATTTCACGATAATATATTCATTAAAATATTTTCAATAATGTTTTTAATATTATAAAAGGATTTGTTAAATTCTTTTTACCCAGTTTTCTTTCTATAAAAAATAATAGGGAATATTCTTGTCATTTTTTAGATGGGGCACTATTTACTGAAGGTTTAAATGAAATTTTTGTTTTAACATCTATAGCATGAAAAAAATTTATTGCCATCATGACTACCCTTTTCTATGATGATTCCTTTAAAATTAAACACCATTATTTAAAAAGAAAATTTTTTCCTATTATTTTGGAAGTTTGGTATATTTTAAAAAAGTTAATTTGAAAATTAAAAGGGAATTTTCCTCAGGAAACATTATAATGATATTTAAATTTTATTTTCATCTATGTTGACATAATTTGATGAAATTTATGATATATTAAGGATATAATATAATGATACAATCCACCTGGTTTTTTTGATGTATTATGATCATTTTCACTAGAGAAATTATTACTATTTTCAATTTTAGTTCTACTATTATGGATATTTATTGATTATTAAGGCATGTAGATTACGTTTTATTATTTATTCATTTGATTAATCCATTAGCTGTTTTTATGTGATAGGTGGGTTCTTGAATTACACATCCCATCGATACTTCAGTAGGTATAATGTGACTTTACATGTTGAGTATATTTTATATGACTTACCCATTTATATAGTATTTCTCATCATGTGGTCTCGAAGGTATTTTTAAGATGTCCAACATTATGAATTCCATCATTATAAAAAAAATATTGGTGTTCATGTGATTATTCTAATAGTTATGATATCCATGGATAAGTTTCAACAACAAGTGATTATTTATATGGAATTATTTTATCATTAATTATTCATTCTATATTATCCATTTTTTAATTATTATATGATAGATTATTTTATACACATTCCCTTACTAATTACATAAACTCGACCTTTTTTTGTTTCCACTCCACATGATTCTAGGAAGTATATTGTGATTTATATACGAGGATATTCTAGTGGAAATAATAATGTTTTTAAAGAAAATAATGTGTTTTATTTTTTGTTATCAAATGTAATGTGAGATACAATCTTGTAACTATTTTTTTAATACTACTAAAATATTTGATCCCTCATGATATGATCACATATATCAGGTTCTAGTGTAAAAAACTAACCACCAAATCTGAGCTACTGGGGACGGGGATGTTACACCTTTTTCAATATATATGATATAATTTGGGATAACTCCCATGCCTTTATCTTTGACTCTGATATGTATTCACCCACCTTGGAAACCTCTTTCATGAAAGCAATTATGGAAATATGATTTAAAAAAATCCCCTTCGTATACATAATATTATACACTCAGAAAAAATTGATGAAATAGAATTTAACTTCTTTATAAAAAGGAGTTTTTTTGGGAAGTGACTATATTCCTAATGATGGAGTATTGAAGTCCATTATAGTTTGTACTAGTTTGGAAACCCGTAGGGCTTATCTCATTGTTATCTATTTTTTTCTAGTATTGATTAAGTTGGTTCTTGAGTGGTTATGAAGTAAAAAAAGGAAGTTTCCTCAAATATATATATATATATATATATATATTGAATTAGGGCCATCATTGGATGATTTATTTAGGTACTGATGACAGAATTTTCATGGTTCACATACATTTAGGTCATCTAGTTTTCAATCATATATGAATTCCAATTTGGTATCTCATTACATTATTTTCCATTTTCAAGAAGAGTGGTTGTTACATATTATATGTATGCTATATAGATATTTAAATCTACTTGATAGATGTTAACCGTTTTATTACTTAAATATTTAATGATAACAAATTTTTCGATTGTATAGGCCAACATCTAATGGTAATGTAAATAATCTAGGTGATAATTCACCCCTACATAATATGGATTATTGGACTCTTCCAAAGTGATTGTTTTTTTCTTTATAATAGAAAAAATACCCTGGAACCTAATCTTTCCATAAGGAATATAATTTGTTCCTTTTTCTCTCAAAAATAAAAATACTTCTACTCTTTATACACATCTTACATATTTTTTTTAGAGAGTCGACTTTTTTATTGTTGTCCAGAAAGTTGTATGTCATTAAACATGGTTGATTTCATGGTTTGATATAATATGTTTTATGGATTAGGAGTAATTGTACCCATTTTTGCATTCCCTATATTCCTAACTTGTGATGGTGGTGAATTTTGAGTACTTTTCCTGGATTCCTAAATAAAATCATCAATGTGTTTTTTTATTGAAAAAATATTTTAAAATCCACCCGGATTTTTTGAAGATAATAATTATTGTTAACTCACTCAATTGATTATCTATGAAAAAATAAAAAATTTATCCTACGAAATTTGACTTTTTGTTTGGAATATTTCATGTCCTTCCATATGTAGATACAATTTTTTACTCTCTCAATAACTTATTTTTTGATATTAGAGAGATTGAAATGCATATTTTATTCCTCATGGAATAGTATTATTGGTGGATTTTATGAAAAGATCCTCCAAACTAGAAATATAATTAGTTTATAGATTATTTTAATAGAAAAATATAAGACCTTTTTAAGTCTATAAAAAATATTGTGTTTGGGACCCTCCTACTATTTAGGGGTTCATAATATTATGACACACTATGAAGATAAGTGTTTGAGTTTTTTATCTAGGTCTCTTGAACCATTTAATACAGTTATGATAGGGTTATAAAATATGGATATATATGGAATTAAATCCCTCCATTTGGGATATAGATTCCCTATTTCTTATACCAGTGCACACTGAGCTTCAATAGACTCTAATTGAAAAAGTATTGTCATCCAATATTTCTATTTCTAACACTACCATCTATTATAAGTTCTAAATTGGTTAAATTTCCTGATCCTGTGATAAAAAGATACAATATAGTGGAAAGTCACAATAATTAATTGGTCTTACAATTAACCAAAAATATTTATGTGGTATCATATCTACTTGATCAATCGATTATTCTTTCACTATTTCAGAGGTTCCCTCTTACCGAGGTGGGTCAACTAAATGTGGTGTGGGATCTCTCGAATTTAGTCTTGATGTGAATGTTTCCATTCAGAAAATATGAATTGATTTCCTCAATACATTATATATTTTTCTGGTATTTGATAATTTACTCTTCCACATAGATGGTCTCAACTTCTTTAGGTTTTGGGTTGTATGTGAGAGTATACACACCTCCTCCTTTATCCTTCGTACTATGTTGGTGAGAATTTTATAATGGTAAGACAAGGGGGTCCTAGATTTTATGTTTTCCTTTTATATCAGGTGTGTAATCCTTCTTTATAAACCTCAATTCAGGTGAAATTCCTTATATATTTTTCATATTTATCATTTTCATTAACAACATCATGATTTGAGGAACCAACACTATTAGTGGTGAAAACATAAACCAGAAAAAAATTATGATGGGAAAAAATTCCTTATCCACATATGAGAAGTTTAAAGCTTTATCAAAATTGAAATATCTATAAAAGCATTGGTCATGGATATCCTTTTATTTTGATTTTTGGGTGATCCTTGGGTTTTTTTGGTCCTTATTATACATTGATCTCCATTTTTTGTTATTATAGGGACAACATAGTATGTTTCTTATAATAAGTTAATTAAATGAAATTTTCTTTATTAATAACTTAATGAAATCCATTTGGTGGGATTGGATCAAGAATTATCTATATGTATACTCTCAATATTAAGAACATTGACTTTATCATGGGAGGTATAATTATGAACCATGTATTTTCCTGACTAATTGACGATACTGAGGCTAGTTGTGGGAGTAAAAAATCCACCAACTGTGTGGGCTAGGTTTTACTTATGACATTTTCATAGAATCTATGTCTTTTCCACCTCTCCAACCAATATTCATATGAGTGGTGTATGTAGTGTATCTTTTTTATTGTAAAAGTGATTTTTTTTATAAATGGTTTCACATTTACATATTTACATTTCCTTATATTATTTATTTCTCTCATTATCTTGGTATTTATATGATTGAGTATATCAATTACCTGATCCTAACATATATTCCTCCTATTTTCGCTGTAGATGGTATAATTTTTCTTATTTAATCAACATTAATATTTATACCATAATTTTTTTTAAAAAAAGTTGGTAGATATTAAACTATAATCCACCATGAATGGTTAAGTCTATTGGTAAACTAATCGGCAAAAAAGACTCTTCAAACTATCCCCAATCCTTGATACATGTATAATTAAAGGCTTTATTAATGATTTCTTGAAGTAACATTACACTATTCAAACGATCCTATTATATGAATTCACATTGATTACCATAATTGGGGTTCTATTCTATAAAGAGAAAGAATAGATTGACTTGGTGACATTTTTCATCTAATATATTAAGAAAATTTGTGTACCCCTTATAAAGAAAATTTTTTCCCTAAACAGAATACGATGAACCCAAAAAATCCGGTAAATCTGTGGTTCGAATTCCTATTTAAGGTATCATGAATAACTTATTTAAATCAAGAAATAGTCTAAAAAACAATCAGGTTTTTTCATTGTCAAATTTTTCCCACATGAAATTGGAATATACTTCATCCTAAATAAATGGATAATCAAGTTGTTCTTAAAACAAGAGTCTTTGAAAAAACATTCATATAGGGGAAAGTTATCTTGGATATATTTTACACCATAAAAATTTAGATTACCTTATGGAGGAATATAAAAAGATCATTGTCATCGCTCACCCATTGGTCGTTCGGAAGTATATAAAGTAGAGAAGGATTTTATGATGAATTCGATTATACATTAAAAGGAACATATTTATAGGAGGTTAATTCTGATCTGATTGTTCTATGAAGAGGAAATCCATTTTGAAAACCAGGGAGAGGACCTCTAAATTTATTTGAGACTTAACGACTATAACTGCGATGAAGGACTTCATTTATGGTACCATGGTGGGATCCATGGTTTTTGATTTATTTTATACCATAAGGAATAACATGGAATATTTTTTCTTGGTTATATAAATAGGTTGAAACTTTGTGTTTACCATATTTTTCATTATTTGGTGACCACCTTTGAAGGAACCCCATGGAGGACCTTTTAATTTTATTGATTCTAGTTTGATATGAGGAGGAATTTCATGTCAGTTTTATCTTTTATCATATGGGATACCCCTATAGTGGGTACCTTGGGGAGGGACTCAATGTTTTCTTAATTTTATATTAGTATAGAAAGAACCTCTGTATTAGATTTATGTTTCATCACAAGGAGTACCTTTCTTTATAGTACCGTAGTTAAGACCACCAAATTTATTTGATAGTTAATCATAAAAATGGGTATTACCTTTATATTTAATACTAGGGGAGGACCTCTTTAACACCCTGAGATTTTATGAGAAATATTTTTTTTATGTATTATGTTATATGAAACACCAAAGTAATATTTAACTACACACAACATTGTCTTGGCTTGCATTACACGCAAGAAAATCCTTCCTCTATAGCTTGCATTGTATGCAATACCGAGTTTCACTGAAAAAAGATATATTATTAAAATATTATATAAACTAGCTGTTATGAATTGTAATACCCACTTTTGAAAATTTTATAAATTTTATCCTTCAAAATGGACTTCATTTCTAGATTCGGAATATCGAAATTATCTTAGGGTGAATTTTTGGTATTTTTCTAAAAACATTCAATTTTTGATGAATAGTAAAAAACACTGAGTTATAGTTTAAAACCGAATTTTTATTTAAATAATTATTTATTTAAATTTATTTTAGCTGAAAATAGATACATAATACCTATATAAGTTCAATTTAAATCATTGGAGTCATTTTATAATAATTGTATATATATATATAAATTTTATTGAACTTTTTACTGTCTTTTACACACCTCCTAGGAGAATTTGAAAAATCACATAAAACTTAATTTTACCACTTATGTGATTTGAATTTCACAAATCCGAGAGACAGGGTTAATATCAAGGAGTAAAATGTGGTTCAATAAGATAAAAATAATTTTTGGTGAATAGTAACTTTTTACTTTTATTTTCCACGGTTAAAAGTAAATAGGGTAATTAAGGGTAAAAATGATATTATTATTACACTAACACATGTCCTAATTATATTGGATAAGTGTAATTAGATTAAAAACAACCTTAGGAATAAAATATGACCATTTAGGTCCAATTGGATTAGATTAGGACATTTAATATTATTTAATTCAAATAAGAGTTAAAAGAATTAAAATCAATGTTTAATAAGTAAAACATTTTTAATAGAGGGTTATACATAAGATAAATATTACTATAAATATTCATTAGAAATCTTAAAAGATTTCCTACATAATGTTATTTTATTTATAATTTTTAGACATTAAATAATTTAATTTATTTATGACACAATGATGATGAAATAATTACCTTATTAATGAAATATTAACATAATTGGTATTATAAATTCTCAAATAAATGTAATTTGAGAATTTTTAGGATTTAAACTAATTTTATATAATATTATAACATATTAGGGTTGGTTAGATGAATTTTTTTCAAAGTAATAATGCTTTTATGAATTTAGCAAAAACAAAATACCAAATACTGTCAAAATTGACATAAAAGAGTTTTTAAAAAACATATTAAATTATTAATTGATATTATATTCCTAAAAATATAAGGTTTAGAAAAAAGACTTATATATATGACATTAATGAACCAATGGAGGTTATATTGGCAGTTTATAATAAGTTTATTAACCATATAATGTAAGAATACAAGAAGACACGGTAAAAGTTAAATTATTTAACTTAGAGTTAAATCTAAATGATAAGGTTACAATGGTAACCTAAACTTCTCTAAAACCTATTGGTTGAGATTATTTCGACCCATCCTCACCCTATCCTTAAAATAAGCCACTTGGGGTCCATTATAAACTTAATATGAATTTATTATAAAATAATATTTTGAGTTTTTCCTAAGGTGCCCCTCACCTCTCTTATAAAAGGGAACTCCCCCTTCTCTCTAATTCACACCTCCAAATCCATTTGGCTCGGCCAAAACCTGACAAAATACCCACTCAAATGACCTCCATTCATCCTAGAGGCCTTCCTTTAGTCATAAAGACAACTTAAGGAGCCCTTTTGATCAAATCAAAAGGAAGAACCCGAGGAAGAGGTAAATATCTCACCACCTATTTCAAGATCCTTTCTTCTTCCACTTATTCCTTCTTTATTGTTTCCATTATAAAATAATAACTACAGTATCTTCTATATACTGCGATTTTATTATAAATGTTACAACCATATTAGTTATTTTATCCATCCTATGAATGAAAATGTCTCCACACGTGCGTACGTACGGCTTACCGTCTCCACATTGTGGTATAGTTTGTTATTCAAACAATTCATCATTTGGATGGGTATGATAATGAGTATAAATGACATAAAAATTAAATATAACATTATTATGATTCTTTATATATGACATAAAATCCAATTATATATGATTTTAATATCAAAATAATGATATCATCGCTCGTGCGTACGTACAGCCTACCGTCTCCACGATGTGATGCGACTTGTTCTATATGATCTTCATTGAATAACGATTATATAAATGAATTTAATGAATAAATATGATATACTTTACAGTAATACCATTCTGTAAATGAGGTATCTATAACCTAAAAAGAGGAATAAGAATCTATTCCACAAAACATGCATAATAAAATAAAGCAATGAACACCCAAATAACAAGTAACAATGAAATATTAATAATAAGAAGATAAGAATATGACCATATATGATATCATAACAATGAATATTATTATATAATAAGTCAATTACATTATATAAATCATTATACAGGAGGTTTAGATACGTACGAAACATATCAGACCTAAGGTAACTGAAAATATCACAATCTCATTTTTATCCGATATTGTTTATACTTCAGAACTTACTGGGGAATATTTATCATTCAGATCCATGTTTCCTCAATATGTAATATTATTTATATCCTCCTAAAATTGTTTAAATCCAATTTTACCTATTGGTGAAGTTTTATTAAATGATATGAAAGGAATCTTTTGTCGTTTTTCAGTACGAGATACTTTTTGACTTTTTTTGGCCAATGTACAGGAAGAATGTTTTTTTAACTTATAAGGAATAAATGGATTTTTATGATTTCATAGAACATCATTTCCATAAATATTCCTTTTCATTTTTTCATGTTTATTTTTAATTAACTTCTTTTAGTTTAAAATTGTATGACATGTTAAGAAAGGAAAATTGTTTTGGGGTATAAAGGATATTTTCCTCAAGAATGGAGTTCAAGTGTTTTATCAAAATTATTTTCCATATAAGATAATATAGGGTTATGTATCTACCACTATTTTGAAATTGATTTGATTATGTTATGATGGAATTATTTTTATGAATTACTTTTATTTTATATGGATTTTGTTATTATGTCCTGATGTTTAAGAATACCATTTTTATTACATGGGTTATGCATTGATATATGATTTATGATTTTGTGACACACATAAGAATGGTTTCATTATGAAATGGGTGGGAACTATATCTCCCTCCAATGCATTGGGTATAGATTTATATTTCATGAGATAGACATGGCTGGAACAGAAAGTTAATCTGATTCAGTGATACAGGACTGAAACGAGGAGTGAACTCGGTTCAGAAATGGACTTTGTCCACTATGATAGTCTTGTAAATGAGTCTTGAATAATAAGAAATGATTTTCTATGATTATGTGTGTATGCAACAAAATTTCATGTTTCGTGTTATGATTATTGGGATTACATTTCACTACTATTATTTATCCCATGTTATGATTTTATGATCTCTTTTGCAGGTTAAGGTTTTCAAAATGTTATGTTCTTATGAATATGATATGATTGATATTTCTAGTGTTTAACTTTACTGAGCATATGATCTCACCCTTTTGTATGTTTTCTTTTACCCAGGTCAGGATTAAGGGTATTAAGTAGGATATTCCAAAAGGGACTCTAGATATGATGAAATAAATAGGAGACAATATAGATGCTTTATGAACCAGTTGTTTTTATTTCCCAGTTTCTAAAAACACTATACCTATACGGTCCTATCATCGTTTTGTTATATGTTCTAATAAGTATGAATTAATTATGAATTAATCACAATCTATGTAAAGTATGGTTCGTTATAGTTGGTATCAGGGGAAAGGTATAGTCAACCTTTGGAAACAAGGATGTGAAAGCCTTAGTAAGAACCCTAAGGATATGTCTAAGCATAGAAAACAATATTAGTGTTTTAGAAATGTCCATGAAAAACCTATTATATGACCTTAAGTGTTAAATATTATTCTTGATTATGTGTTTTTCCAATTATGATTAGTTTTTCTCACACATTGCTTATTAATTTTATTCAATGGCTGGAACTCGAAGGAACCGTGGTAATAATTAATGCGATGAGAAATGCAATGATTGTCCCCCTGAGAAACCAAATGTTATGGGTGATGGAATGGAAAATCTTGTAGCCATTATGACACAACTTTCTTAAGCTATGAATCATGCAGGACATCCAAAAGAGTAAAAGAAGGAGAAACATTCTGTTTAATCCTTCATGAGGCAACGTCCACCCTCATTCAGTGGGTCTATTGATCCATTGGTGGCTGAACAATGGATTGGTAGCACTGAAAATATATTTTCTATTCTTCAATGTTCTGAACAGGATAAAGTCATCTTAGCAGTATATCATTTGGAAGGTGAATCTGATCAATGGTGTAATCTTATCAAGAATACGAGGAAAATAGATGAAATTGAGTCCATGTAATGGGATGAGTTCAAGAACATATTTTACAATAAGTACATCCCTCGTATTATTTTAACAAAGATGGAGAAGGAGTTTCTGGAACTAAAGAAAAAGGATGATGAATCTATTGGTACCTATGAAGAAAATTTTTTCGGACATTCAAGGTATGCTTCTAGAATTATTATCAAACCTGAGAGTAAGATCGATCGATTCTTTAGTGGCTTAAAACCAATTCTTCAAAGGGATTTAGCCATAAGGGACTTCAATATCTACGAGGAAATTGTTCGATGTGTTCTCAAGGTTGAGATGGAGATTGGAGTAACCCATAAGTCATATGGGTTTGATAAAAAGAGTAAAATGGAATTAAAAGGGAAATCTAAAGACCACACTGAAAAGAAGATGATTTTTCCCTTATGCTCAATGTGTGGAAAGAAACATGGAGAGAATTGTCTTAAAGGGATAAGTAAATTTTTCAAATGTGTAAAAGACGGTCATTGGGCATTTGCATGCTGCAATGATGGGAAAAATATGTCTAGTGATGCGAACAAAGAAAAGGATACATAGAATGCACCTCCAACACTTTAATGTTACATGTGCAAGGAAATAGGGCATTATGATAATCAATTCCCTAATCCAAGGGTTATTGATGATGATTGACATCAACAAACTCTTAAGGCCAAAGAAAAAGGAAAGTCACATGCAATTTCTATCGGCGATGTGGAGTATGATAACAAAGTGGTGAAAGGTACACTTATCATCCACTATAAATTATAAAATGTTTTATTTGATTCTGGATCAACCCACTCTTTTATTTATGAAGAATTTTCCGAGGGTATTTTCGTACTACCTCAATAATTTTCTGTTGAGTTTGCTGTGACAAATCCTAATGGCACAACGGTTGCATCAAATTTTTATAATTCTTCTCCAATTGTTGTTTGTGGGAAAGTGCTTCCTGCAAATCTTGTGATCCTTCATATAGGGGAATTAGATGTGATTCCCGGCATTGATTGGCTTTCCTTATATGGAGCTCAAATCTATTTCCAAATAAGGGAAGCCACATTTCATATTCCTAATCAATCTCTGATCATATATCGATGCAAGGACGAATATAACCTTCCAGTGGGAATTTATTCTATATTATGGTTCTTGATTTCAACAAATGAAGGTATTTTATCTCAAATGGTTCGAGATAAACTCACGATTAATAATATGCCCATTTTACGGGAGTTTGATGATGTCTTTCCAGAGGAATTTCTAGGTCTTACATCAAATCGTGAAGTTGAGTTTTCAATAGAACTCATACCGGGTGTGATGCTTATTTCATAGACACCTTATAGAATGGCCCCAATTGAGTTGCAGGAATTGAAGAAGAAAATACAAGAGAATCTTGATAAGGGATTCATACTCCCTAGTGCATCACCTTGGGGAGCACCTGTTCTGTTTTTTAAGAAGAAAGATGGATCAATGAGACTCTACACTGATTATAGAGAACTTAACAAGATCACTATCAAGAACAAATATCCTCTCCCATGTATTGATGAATTATCTAACCAACTATGCAAATCATAATACTTTTCCGCGATTGATCTTCATTCAGGGTATCATCAATTAAGGGTCAAAAGGGAGGATATACCAAAGAAGGATTTTCGTAGAAGGTCTAGACACTATGAATTTATAGTGATGCCATTTGGTCTTACTAATTCCCCTTCTAACTTCAAGGATCTAATGAATAGAGTCTTTAGAGACTATCTTGATCCGTTTGTGTTGGTATTTATAGAAGATATTGTTGTATATTCAAATATTAAGGAATAACATGAAGATCACATGAGAATTGTATTAAAGACCCTAAGAAAGTAGAATCTTTATGCCAAATTTACCAAGTGTGAATTTTGGATTCAAAAAGTTTCATTTTTGGGTCACATAATCTCAAAAGAGGGGATATCTGTCGATCTAACAAAAACAGAGGTTATCGAAAGATGGTCGAGACCAACAACAATAACTGAGATCCTAAGTTTTCTTAGTTTGGCTAGATATTATAGACGTTTTGTGAATTATTTTTCATGATTATCTAATACAGTCACCAGGTTGACTCGAAAAAGAATTAATTTCATTTGGACATAGGAGTGTGAAGAGAATTTCAATGAGTTAAAAAGAAGGTTATCTAGTGCACCTATGCTCACACTTTCTTGTAGTGGAGAAAGGTTTGTGATCTAAAGTGACACATCCAAGAAGGAATTGGGGTGTGTTCTCATGTAAAACGATATGGTGATAGATTATGCCTCACGACAGTTGAAAATCCATGAGAAAAATTACCTAACTCATGATTTGAAATTATCTGCGGTAATCTTTGCATTAAATATCTGGAGGCATTATCTTTATGGTGAAAGGTGTGATATTTATCCTGATCGTAAAATTTTATAGTATATTTTCACACAAAAGAAGTTGAATATGCACCAAAGAAGATGGTTGGAGCTGATTAAGGATTACGACTGCTCAATTCATTACCACCCTGGGAAAGAAAACAATGTGGCAGACGCATTAAGTTGAGAAGACCATGCTAGCTTATCCATGATGAGGATCACAAAAGATCCAATATTTAGGGATTTACAAGGGATAGATCATGGAATTATAATGGAAGGGGAAAATCTTATCTTTCTCAAATGATTCTTCAACCATCTATACATGTGAAGATTAAAGAGGCACAGAAAGAAGATGTAGATTTTCAAAATAAGGTGATAAATGATCCTGAATTCCACATTGATTGTGATGAAATGATAAGGTTGAGGAATCGGGTTTGTGTTCCTCCAATACCAGAATTAAAGAAGGAAATATTGGATGAAGCTCATAGTTCTTAATTCTCTATTCACCCTAGAAGCACGGAGATGTATAGGGACCTGAAGGAGTACTTTTGGTGGGATGGTATGAAAAGATATGTTGCTGAATATATCTCTCGGTGCTTGGTTATTCTGCAAGTTAAAGTTGAGAGACAAAAGTCTAAGGGAATGTTACAACCATTACTCATACTATAATGGAAATGTAAAAAATCACTATGGACTTTGTCGCTGGACTTCCTAAAACATCCAAAGGCAATAATGCTATCTGGGTTATAGTTGATCGTCTTATGATGTCGGCACACTTCATTACTATTAGAGAATATTTCTCCCTAGATCAGCTTGCCAGGATATATGTTAAAGAAGTGGTAATATTTCATGGAGTACCACTTTCCATTATATTAGATTGGGATCTGAGGTTTACCTCGATGTTTTGGCCAATTCTTCAGCATAATCTAGATACAGAGTTGAGTTTCAGCACTGCTTCTCATCCCCAGACCGAAGTCAGTCTGAGAGGACAATTCAACTCTAGAAGACATGTTGAGAGATTTGTCTATGGATTTAAAAGGTGGTTGGGATCAACACCTACCTTTGGTGGGATTTTCTTAGAATAATAGCTTTCACTATAGTTTTCAAATGGCTTTTTATGAAGCTCTCTATGGAAAGAAATGCAGAACTCCATCTTGATGGGATGAAGTTGGGGAAAGAAATCTATTAGGACCTGATCTTGTTGATGAGATGGCAGAAAAGGTAAGATCTATTCAACAACACATAAGAGCATCTCAGAGTCGAAAAAAAATTTATACTGACAACTGAAGAAATTACATATATTTTGAAGTGGGTAAAAAAGTGTTCTTACGAATATCTCCTTGGAAGAGAGTGATGAGATTTGGAAAGAAGGGCAAGCTGATCCCTAGGTATATTGGTCCTTTTGAGATACTGGATCATGTTGGGAAGGTAGATTACCGATTGGCGCTTCCACCGAATCTCTCTCAAGTTAATGATGTGTTCCATGTATCTATCCTGAGAAAGTTCATACCTGATCCTTCACATGTACTAAGCTCGGAATTTGTACCGCTGGAGCAAGAACATTCTTATGAAGAACAGCCAATAGAGATTTTGGATCGTAGCGAAAATGTTCTACAAAACCAAACCACTCTCTTGGTTAATGTTTTATGGAGGAACCACCAATTAGAAGAATCTACATTGGAACTTGAGGATATAATGAGGGAGAGGTATCCTCATCTGTTTGTTATGAAGTGACGAATTTCAAGGGGGGAATTTTTTTTAAGGGGGTTAGAATGTAACACCCTGAGATTTTATGAGAAATATTTTGTTTTTATGTATTATGTTATAAGAAACACCAAAGGAATCTTTAAATACATACAACACTATCTTGGCTTGTGTTACACGCAAGAGAAATCTTCCTCGATAGCTTGCATTGTACGCAATAGCGAGTTTCACAAAACAACGATATGTTATTAAAATATTATATAAACTAGCCGTTATGAATAGTAATACCCACTTTTTGAAAGTTTATAAATTTTATCTTTAAAAATGGACTTCATTTTTGGATTCAGAATATCGAAATTAGCTTATGGTGAATTTTTTGTATTTTTCTAAAAACATTCAATTTTTGATAAATAGTGAAAAACAGTAAGTTATTGTTTAAAAACAAATTTTTATTTAAATAATTATTTATTTAAATTTATTTTAGGTAAAAATATATACATAATACCTATATAAGTTCAATGTAATTAATTGGAGTCATTTTATAATAATTTTAGATATATAAAAATTTTATTGAACTTTTTATCGTCTTTTACCCACCTCCTAAGAGAATTTGCAAATTTACATAAAACATAATTTTACCACTTCTGTGAGTAGAATTTCAAAAATCCGAGAGACATGGTTAATATCAAGGAGTAAAATTTGCTTCAATAAGATAATTGTTTTGGTGAATAGTAACTTTTTACTTTTATTTACCCCGGTTAATAATAATTATGGTAATCAATGTTAAAAATGATATTATTATTACCCTAACACATGTCCTAATTCTATTGGATAAGTGTAATTTGACCAAAAAAACCTTAGGAATAAAATATGACCATTTAGGTCCACTTGGATTAGATTAGGACATTTATTATTATTTAATTCAAATAAGAGTTAAAATAAATAAAATCTATGTTTAATAAGTAAAACATTTTTAATATACTTTTATACATACGATAAAAACGACTATAAATATTCATTATAATTCTAAAAATATTTCCTACATAATTTTGTTTTATTTATAATTTTTATATATTAAATAATTTAATTTATTTATGACACAATGATGATGAAGTAATTGCCTTATTAATAAAATATTAACATAATTGATATTATAAATACTCAAATAAATGTAATTTGAGACTTTTTATGAATTTAACTAATTTTCTAGGTTAATATAAAATATTAGGGTTGGTTAGATGAATTTTTTTCGAAGTAATAATGCTATTATGAATTTAGAAAAAAATACCAAAAAGTGTCAAAATTTACATAAATGAGTTTTTAAAACAAATATTAAATTATTAATTGATATTCTATTACTAAAAATTTATGGTTTGGCCAAAATAATTATATATATGACATTAATTAACCAATTGGGGTCTTATTGGTAGTTTATAGTACGTTTATTAACCATATAGTGTAAGAATACAAGAAGACAGAGTAAAAGTTAAATTATTTAACTTTGAGTTATATCTAAACGATATGGTTGAAATGGTAACCTCAACTTGTCTAAAACCTATTTTTTGAGAGGATTTTGACCCATACCCACCCTATCCATTAAATAATTCACTTTGGATAAATTATAAACCGAATGTGAATTTATTATAAAATAATATTTTATGTTTTTCTTAACGTGCCCCTCATCTCTCTTATATAAGGGAACTCCCCCTTCTCTCTAATTCACACCTCCAAAGCCATTTTTCTTGGCCAAAACCTGACCAAATACCCTCT
Source organism: Viscum album (assembly GCA_963277665.1). Lineage (NCBI taxonomy): Eukaryota > Viridiplantae > Streptophyta > Magnoliopsida > Santalales > Viscaceae > Viscum > Viscum album. The sequence goes on along the minus strand of OY728143.1, from coordinate 895,771,233 downwards.
CGAATGTATTAACTTCGTCTTAGAGGCCTTACTTTTGTCAGAATGCCAACCTATGGAGCCCTTTTGATCAAATCAAAAGGAAGAACCCGAGGAAGAGGTAAATATCTCACAACCTACTTCAAGATCCTTTCTTCTTCCACTTCCTCCTTCTATTTTTTTCCATTCTAAAATAATAACTTTAGTATCTTCTATATACTGTGATTTTATTATAAATTTTATAACCATATTAGTTATTTTATCCATCATATGAATGAAAAAGTCTGCACACGTGCGTGCATACGGCTTACCGTCTCCACGTCATGGTGTAGTTTGTTATTCGAACATTTCAGCCCTTGGATGGGTATGATAATGAGTATAAATGATATAAATAATAAATATAACATTATTATGATTCTGTATATATGATATAACGTTCGATTATATACGACTTCAATATAAAAAAGAATGATATCATCGCTCGTGCGTACGTACGGCCTACCATCTCCACGATGTGATGTGACTCGTTTTACATGATCTTCATTTAATAATGATTATATAAATGAATAAATATGATATATATTACACTAATAACATTATGTAAATGAGGTATCTATAACCTAAAAATAGGAATAAGAATTTATTCGACAAAACATTCATAAGAACACAAAGCAATGAACTCCTGAATAACAAGTAACAATGAAATATTACTAATAAGAAGATAAGAATATGACCATATATGATATCATAACAATGAATATTATTTTTTAATAATTCAATGATATTATTTAAATAATTATACAGGAGGTTCTGATACGTACGAAGCATATCAGACCTAAGGTAAGGGAAAATCTCACAATCTCATTTTTATCCGAGATTGTTTATACTTCAGAATTTACCGGGGCATATTTATCATCCAAATCCATGTTTCCAAAATATTTAATATTATTTATATCCTCCTACAATTGTTTAAATCCAATTTTACCTTTTGGTGAATTTTTAGTAAAATATATGAAAGGAATATTTTGTCCTTTTTCAGTACGAGATACTTTTTGACTTTTCTAGCCAAAGTACGAGAAGAATGTTTTTTAACTTATATGAAATAAATGGATTTTTATGATTTGATATAACATTATATCCATAAATCTTCATTTACATGTTTTCATATTTATTTTTAGTTAACTTCTTTTAGTTGAAAATTTTATGACATGTTAATAAATGAAATATTTTTTTGAAGTAGAAACGATATTTTCCTCAAAAATGGAGTTCAAGTGTTTTATCAAAATTATTTTCCATCTAAGATAATATAGGGTTATATTTCTATCCCTATTTTTACATTTATTTGATTTAGTTATGATGGAATTATTTTTATGAAGTCCTTTTATTTTATATGGTTTATGTTATGATGGAATGATGTTTTAGAATCCAATTTTTATTACATGGGTTATGATTTGATATATGATTTATGATTTTGTGGTAAACATAAGAATGGTTTCATTATAATATGGGTGGGACCTATATCTCTCTCCAATGCATTGGGTAAAGATTTATATCTCATGAGATACACAAGGCTGGAATGGCATGTTAATCCGGTTCATTGATACAGGACTGGAACGAGGATTGAACTCGGTTTAGAAATGGACTTTGTCCACTATGATAGTCTTGGAAATGAGTCTTGACTAATAAGAAATGATTTTATATGATTATTTGTGTATGCCACAAAGTTTCATGTTTCATGTAATGATTATTGGGATTACATTTCACTACTTTGATTTATCCCATGATATGATATTATGATCTCTTTTGCAGGTTAAGGTTTTCAAAATGTTATGTTCTTATGAATATGATATGATTTGTATTTAATTTGTTTACCCTTACTAAGCATTTGAGATCACCCTTTTGTATGTTTTCTTTTACCCAGGTCAAGAAGAAGTGTATTAAGTAGGATATTCCAAAAGGGACTCTAGATATGATGAAATAAACGGGATACAATGCAGATGCTTTATGAACTAGTTGTTTATGTTTCCCAGTTTCTAAAGACACTATACCTATATAGTCCTATCATGGTTTTGTTATATGTTGTAATAAGTATGCTTCCATTCTGAAGTAATAACAATGTATGTAAAGTATGGGTAGTTATAACCTCTATGGTTAATATTTTTTTTGTCAAGATTGGAAGGTCCTCCATACTAGCTTGTTGCTTTATCATGGGTGGGAACTTTAAGAAAAGTACTTTAGGGATGTATTCTTGAGAAGAGTTATTTCCAATATGGAGAAACTCTACTACTAATCTTTTTTATTCATGGGTAGGGCCTTCATATAGGGTTCCAAGGGGAGGAACTCATTTTTTATGTTTTTTATTAGAATAGGGATAACACTATGATAGTTAATATAGAGGGGACCTATAAATATACATGAAATATTATTATTTGGGGCCTCTATAAACATGATTGTTCACGCTCACATGTGAATGTTTAGTTGATGAGGTCACTAATTTTTATCCTGAAAATACCTAAGGTTTCTTATTAATGGTGACATGTAAATTTTCTTATTCCTCCATATAGATTTTATGATGGGTTTTAATATTGATTGAAATAGTGGTAATAATATCTTTATTTTTAATATCCATGTTTTATTTTCCCTAGTGAGTTCTCTTACTGGGTAACTGAGTCCAAATGACCCGGTTCAAAGTTTCCTCAATGACTTCATGGAGAATTGGGAACATGATATGGTGGTGATGACTATGATTAGTGGTATCCTTCCTTTGTGGGTTTGCGGAAAGTAAAATTGATATAAGAGGCATCCTCTTCAACTTACTCTATGTATATAAAATGGTTATTTTCTCATTCCATATAGAGACTCCCAAAATATTTTCATGCTGAGATGAGGGTTTTCCTTCCCCTATAATCTTATTGACATAGATTCAGCCTACATTTCATTAGTATGTCTAAATTATAATGTTCTATTTCAAATGTCTGTATTATTTAATCACAAATATATTCCAACACCATCGCATTCACCAATAGGCTCTATAGGCACAGTATGTGATAAAGGGTTCATCTGTGCCTCAATAGAGTGGAAATTATTTCAATAATTGTAGAAACAATGGTTCAAAGTGTATCTAATTTGTTTTTAATGGAAACTTAGGTCACCATATAATTACCCCTAGGATTTTTAGAGATCATGATTACCTTGTTTCTATTAGTGAAATATTACATTTAGATTCTACTGTAATACATAAAAAAGAAAATTATGTGTTTAATATCATAATATTCATGGTAAATAAATATATTTTATAGATAAAGGATTTTAAATTCATTTCACTAATTGTTTTCGAACATTTTTATTTTTTCCATTTTTTTCATTGGGTATATATTTTGAAATAAAAGGTATATGAGGTAAAATAATCCTAAAAGTGGGATTTTTTTATTATTTTTTTAACATTATTTTAAATTTAATTCATGTTCATAACGTCCTTATCAGTAAAAATATTGATACCATTTTGTAAAAATTATTGATTAATGTAAGTGACTCAATCCCGAAGGTTTTATATTTTTTATAATTTTTTTGGATAGATCCTATTTTAAACTAGGTTGAAAGGGAATAATTAGATAACCTATTGGCCTAGAGGGCCATATGGGCTATGAAATTATACTTTCTCTTGTTTTATCCAAACTATTGATTAATCTATAGTTTAAATCCATATGGGAATAAACTTTTTAATTTAACAACATCCAGTAAGGTGTATTAGATATGAGAGTGAGAAAGATATTATGGTGGTGAGATTAGGCCAATAAAAGTTGATTAATATTTATCCATGTTAATGGTATCAAAATATTTATAGTCTGATTTCATATGTCAAGTCACTATTTACCCTTTAAGGTCATGAAAAATAAACCAAGGGAGTACCTTTTAAGGGTGTATATCTAGGACCATTATTCCTTGAAGTTTATGGTCATATGACTAGAAACACTTGGAGATGGATACCTAGTAATATCTTAAATATTACACTTATGCATGAGAAACCCATTATGGTTTACTCTAGAAGATGATCTTGGGGAAGGTATAAAGAACATACACTAGAATGGTTTCCCATTTATTGCTCCTACTCATCAGAAAATAAATTGGATAAAGATGGTTAGACTCATGAAAACTATGGGATAGTGGGGAGCTACCAAGATGGATAACCAAGACTAGGAAAGATACCACTAGTTTCCTTAATACGGGGTATGTATATTATCAAAGTAATACATGATTAATTATATTCTGAGGCTCCATTTTAGGGATATAAATGCCAAGGTATGTCTCTTATAGGAAGAATGATTTACATTATCAAAGGAATAAATGACCATAAGGGTCATATGAGTGTGAAATGTAACCTAGTTTTTTAGAAAGAACCCTAAATGCATAGGGAGTAGAAAAAAGTTCTTTGAAGGATAAAAAGTTATAAAAATTCCACTATGGTCAAAGAGACCCCTAGGGAAAACAAAGGTACTTTTCCAAGGTACGGTACAATTGAAATCCTTGATCTTAGGGTATCCATTGAGGAATGGACAAAAAAATATTGGATTAGAGAGACCTAGGCACTAAGGACCTTCACCCTTCTTTCCTAATGATAATATTAAAAGGATTCCTTAACCCTAGTATGTTAATACTTGGGATAAGTGGTATTTTAAGTAGGTTCTGTAATTTAAGCCCTTATATGACTCTAGTACCCCATTTTTCATTACATCAACATAGGTTTTTATTTGAGAATCACCTAAAAAAGTTCACATATTACTCATGTACTCAAAATAGATATATATGTCTTATACCGCTTTAGGTACCTTCTTATTGAGTCTTAAGGTTCAATTTATAGTTAAATTCATCCATGGATACCATTCTTGTAAAAAACTACTTCAGGAACCAAGACTCAGTTTGGGGGGGCATTGCACTCTTCTCTATATAGGGGTGTGTTTTGCACTCTACTTTATATTGGAATATAATTGGTGACCTAGAATAGGGTATAAACTCCACCATAATCTTGGGAGTCTGTGTTAGTTTGCAGGAGGTAATTACCATGTGCATATTATATAGGTTCTCACTTGTATTAGGTTTGGTATTATGTTTTTCATTAAATTTGTGTAAGTGTAATCAATTATTATTGATTTCTAACTTGTATGATTCAAAAATCAATAAATTATAGTGAAAATACATTATATTAATCATTTTATTAATGTTTTTTTATTTATATAATTTTATATTGAAACAATGAACATTGAAATTAATGATTAGATGTTTTTTATACTAAAAAATGGGTAAAAGAGATTTTTTAGTCATAATACATGGAATTTTTCTAACTATATTATTTTGAATCTATTGGATTCATAAAGATAAAAACATATCATGTTCTTATGAACACAATGTCATGGAATTATAGAGATATAAAATTTCAAAGCATGAAATGGGTGTCATTTTATAAAGATATAGATATGCTCAATATGGTTTTCAAATTCAACCCATTGATTAAACAAACCATTCTATAGTTAATTGTGATACACTATGGTTTAACTAGTATCTATATAATTATATATTTGGATATATTTTTAAAAATGAAATAATATGGTTCAAATATGGAAATATGACTCAATGTCCTTTGAAATTTTCTATTATACTTAAATATATGAAATATTTAGAATGAGTATAAAATATTTCAATAGATATAAAAAATTATAACACATTATTAAGATATTTGAGATATAAGGTACTCTTTATATATTCTTATAAGGAATGACTAGAAGATAAAGACATGAATATTGTAATATCTGATTTATTTATAGAGAACCAATAGAGATAAAAATAGATAATAATTCAGTTTCATACTAGTATAGTGATCTTAATTCAAAGCGATTCATTGATACATTTAGTTAATTGGAGAAGATATATCATAATAAAGATAATTAATTTTCTAAAATTTATCTAATTTGGTTTCATCTTAGACTAAGTATTATTGTTTTAGAAGATTTTTTGAAGATCATTATTTTAACTCTGTTAATAAAGAGTGGTGATATTATCTATCCTAGAATCATGGTAGCACCATGGTAGATTTCATTAGATCATAAAATATAGACTTTTTATATGAAAAACTTTTCAATAATTTATGTTTTTATTAAATAAACCCATTTGTTTATCAACTGACATTCTTGAAGTAGTTCATGGAGTTATAAGAAGAGGTAGTGATCCTTGAGTGAGCAGTTAGTGATCCATAAACATCTTGTAAGTGTAGTGTTCCTTCGAATGGAGTGACCATTTCTAAAATTATTTTATCCACCAAAATATTTTGTTTTAAGTGGATTTTGGTAAAATTTCATGTCAAAATATGTATGTTCCTTGGGCGTATCGCAATATGGGTGAACTAAGTAAAATCCTTCGGTTCATATGTGATTTAGTTTTTGTATATTCTTTATATATTCAGCAAGAATGTATTTAAGGGATACATAAATTGAAATAAGGTCTTGATAATATATGAATAACATATAATGATGTGTGAGTGTTAATTAAGAAATTTTAAATTGGGTGTCCCCCTAATTTACCCCTCCCCCTTAGGTGCCTCAAGTCTCATGTCTTAATCCATCGGTCCCAACAATATGCATGAACTTATTAATAATTATAAAATTACTCATTTAATAATTATAGTAATATTATACTTATTAAACATGAACTTATATAGACACATGATTAAGTGGATTGGTTTTGGGAACTACATGTGGGAAGCTAAGGGATCAAATATTGACTGTGGCATTCACTACCCATTTTGGGGGGAAGTGGTTTTCATTTGGAATATGTGCATAGGACTGACTTCATTAGGGGTCAACATCATTGAGGTAGTGATATGTATGATAGGAATGGGTGAGCACAAGTAGGGGTAGACATAGATAGAGATAAGCATGTTGTTCGGACACTGGGATGGGTCATACATGGGCGGGATGGGTGCAGGTGGGCTAGGACTAATGGTTAGGATAGGCACAAGTAGTCTATGATGGGTGAAATATGGGAAAATACAAGGAACTTTGGGCATTTTTTTGGGCTTATGGGACTGTACTAATCATGGACCTATAGTCTAGTTAAAAGATAGTTCTACAGTCCATTTATTAGGGTCCTTTACGGCCATTTAAAATATACAGTTCATGAAAAACCTATATTATAAATATATATGATAAAACAATTAATAATACTATTTACTGGGAGTATAATATAACTAAACAATAGTCACAACCCAGCTTCACTTATCTATAATATATCAATAACCCTCCTCCCAAGGGATTATAATGCAGTATAGGAACTATATATATATATATATATACTACTATGGATATACTTATTCTACCAATTATATTTATAATTATAACCTATTGAAATAATAATTATCTAAAATTATATAATTAAGTATCCATAATTTTTTTTGTCGATTATTAAATAATGAAAGTGGGCTATATAAAAGAGACACATTGAATCATACACTATGTATTTAGTTTATTGGTTAAAAATTACAAAAAAATTTATATAGGAGTATTAGTTTTTCTTGATAAAGATAAAAATGATTATTTAAAAATGGGTTTTTGAAGTACTGACATGAAATAGTATTTGTAGATATATTTTAGTGGATTAAAATTATTTTTTCAAGAGGTATATATATATTATACATAAAGATATATTTTTTGGAGAAAATATGGGATTTGATGTTTAATTGAATATAGATCCACATATAATTTTCGTACATTTTTTTGTTAGATCATCATGGATTATATATATATATGTTGAAGGAAGTTTTTGATAGATACGAGAAATAATATTTGGATTAAGGAACATTTTATTCTGATATATATATATAGAGAGATATATATAGAGAGCCAAGCATAACATACATAGATATTAAATATTTTCAACAAATATTCAATATTTCTCCCAAATAAACATGCATGGGAACCAAAATGGTATATCATGTTAGACTAGATATATAAACATTTTATTTTATTATAATCTTCATCATCTCTAATATCATTCATTACTTAAGGTACCCTTCTAGATTCATCATACTTAGTGCCCTTCTTCATAACCTGGATAAAAATAAAACATAAGAAGATGTGGGATCAAATAATCAATATTGTTAAACATGGGATATATCAATCAATGATCATATGTAATAATATCATGATAATGTGGGTATGAGGATATGTTTTTATCAATATAGAATCATACCCAATAATTAATAGATCATAATCGGGATTCATGGTGAAAACATTAGTATATAACAAGATTGGGGAATCATCAAAAACTCAATCATGATCCATTTGTTAATATCATAATCATATTAATATTTCATAAGATTGTGGAACCATCATGGGTATATTAACTATATCATATTTCATGGTTTACTAAAACTAACATCGTATCATATTATACCATGCATTACCACAAGTTTCCCATATCATAGTGGATCAGGAATCCCTACCTATTTATCATTGTGGATTTTTCACATTAACTCATTTATCATAATTATATCATGAGATATAATCCTTTAACCAGTTAATTAGTAGAATATATAATTTTTGTATCACCCATAACAAAATTAAAATGATACTTTTTTGGGCCAAAAGATCAAAAAATATTCATCATATCATCGTAGAAAACCCCATATAAACTAAAAAGGTTTCATAAAAATATCATCCTCTACATAATTAACCAAACAGATAAAGAATAAATATGGTATAAATGGACAATATCCCCAATAAATCATAAAAATCCATAAATTATGATACCATATATGAAAAATACCTTTAATGTATCATTTGATCATTTCTTTACAAACATGAGAAAATATCACTTCCTGTAATAAAAGATTAACTAAAAATTACTAAAATATTGAGAAAATAATTTTATTTGAAAATAAATAAGGTAAAAATTAAATTAATCTTCATATAAAAGAACGTTATTGATGGTTAGAAAATCTATTCATGTCCTATAAATTAAATAAAAACATTCATTTCACACTTTTATAAAGATTAAAAAAATTCAGGAGACTTTAAAAAAGATTCATTTTTAATACATTTTAAATAAAGTCAAAGGTAGTGAAAATGATAATTTTAAAACATTTGAAGTATATTTTAGAACTTTTATAAAAAAAGTTTTATTATTATGAACATGGAATAAAAATTTCATTGACCAAAGAGGAAATAGCATCATCTTTTCTTTAAAAAAATATTCTTAATCATTTTAAGTAACATAGAAAGAAAAATTAAAATATTACCTAAAATTTATAGGAATAAATATTTAAGATAAAACTATATGGGGTTTAAAGTATAATACCCTTAAAATTACCCTCAATGGGAATTTATTATAGAAAATACCTAAAAGAAGTAATATTGTAACATAAACTCGTACCTCTAGTCTAACTGGATTCATATGCCCTATATCATTCAATTTAATAAATTTAAATTTATTATAATTATATATAATAACAATATATATACTTATAATGTAATATATGATCCAAATATAACATTTTAACACCAAATTATTAATAATTCATAATTAAATTCATTACTTCTCAGTGTTAATTGTTTCGTTTTCATGTAAGTTTTGGTTCTGTAGTTCTGAACCTTGAATCATGATCATGGTTACATCATCTACAGAACGTAAATAATTATATAAATATAATATATATTTATTATTTAAATATTTATTACCATCCATTAATGGTGGATAGAAAAAATGAATTGAATTGACGGTTTTTCGTATGTACACATGAATGTTGTTTTCATCTTTTAACAAAAATAAGGAAAGAATGTTAAATATTTTTTTATAATTGAAAAATAATAATTAAAAAATAAATAAAATATATAATCATTAAATATATCATTATAAATATCCATGTGAGGATGTGATTGAAAAATAATCATATTGCTATGTGGAGGCAGTACTCCACACGTACACCTAAGTGATACTTTCATTTACCATTTGATAAAAATAAGGTGGAAAATGGTTATCAAATTATAATAATAACATCAAAGTATATTTATGATAATAGATACATAAAGTTATTATTGATAAAGTGGTTTTATAGAGTCTAGTAGTTGAAATAAAATTGAAAGATCTTGGTTAAGAATTATACATCTCTTTCAGACAACTTCCTTAAATTCAAGCCAAAATCCTTCTAACGAAGATATTATGATCAAAACAATAACTCTAGGAAATGGAGAGAGATGTTATAAAATGAATTTTTTTTCAGGTATTGGTTTATATAATATTTTCATAAAGTTTGTAAAATATAGTAGACCAGGTTCTCTTTGATAAGTGAGGGAGACGACACACTTGGAATTTTTTAAAAGATTAAATTATATTAATGTCTTATTCAAGAAACATGGATCCAAATGAATTATATTCAAAGAGGATATGATATGGGGATCAAATAGGGCTAGATAATAGGATTTATTCAAGTTTTTTGGTAATTTTAACACCTTATCATTATATTTTTAACCATTTTAGCCTATTTTAACTCTTACTATAGTAATTGAAATTTTAACAAAGTTTCTTTTAATAGTGACCAAAAAATAAAGGTTAATCATCAAAAAATTATTACATTTTGATTAAAAATATTTATTCCATTTAAAATAAATTAAATTTATATAAAATTCATAAATTAATTTAAAAAACACTTAAAACATGATGAAATGGTTTTATAGAAAAATGTATTTTTATTTATAAAAATGTTTTTATGAAAAACTCAATTGTAAAGTTATTTTTAATGAAATTTATTAGATTATTTTTATTAAAATATAATTAATTAAATTTTAAAAATAATACAAATTTAATGTGACTATGAAAATAAATGAAAAATAAAATGTAATTTTCATAAAAATCATCATTTTCCAATGTTCACCCAAAATAAACTATTTCAAATAAATAAATAAATCACCCTAAGATAATATTATAAAGATTATTTCAAAAATTATATTTAATTACTCAAAAAAATTTATACCACTTAGAACTTAATTTTAATTTTTTTGCGCAAAATTAATTCAAAACCATTTTTGAAGAAAATGTATATTTTGAAGAATGAAATGACGTTACAAAAAATTAAGTTTTTATTTATTATCCATTAATAAATATAATTTAATTATATAAATCCTTTAAGCATATTTTCATAATGTTTTTATTATTATTTATAAATCAAATTTAGTGGCTAGGTTATTATGATCACATTTAAATAACAATAATTCAATAGTATATCATGATTTTTTAAAACATAATGTTGCATGTACAAAAATAAATCATTGAAATTAAATTTATTTAAAGAAAAATATATCGTAAGATATTTATTGTTACATTCGACCTCCATTATATTAATTTTTACCAAATAAAAATTGCTCTCTCTTACAAATAACTAAGGATACTTCTACCTAATCATGTCCTCATGTTCCCATTTAGCTTCTTCAAATTTATGTTTTCGCCACAAACATTTTACCATGTGAGTGGATTTTTTTCATATCACTTTCTCTCTTTGATCCAAAATATCCATAGGATGTTCTTGAAAAGTGAGATCATACTTCAAAGGCATGACCTCTAAGTTCAGTAAATATGAATGATTAGGTATGTACTTTCTCATGAGAGATACATGAAACACATCATGAACTTGAGGTAGATTTAGTGTAAGAAACATGAAATAAGCTATCACCACAATATAATCAAGAATATAAAAGGGGATGATATATAGGGAATATATTTCACTTATTTCTAAATATCATAACCTTCTTCTAAGGAGATATTCATAGAAATACCTTGGCACCAAATTAAATATCTAGATCTCTTTGAGGATTATCAACATAAATTATATGTCAACTCTGAGCTTCCCGGATGTGTTAATAAATGGATCTATCCTTCTCTATCATTTCCTAAAATATATCAGGTCCCAATAGATTTTGTTCTCATACTTTATCCTAACATGTTGGAGTTCTACACTTCTGTCCATATAGGGCTTCATAAGGAACTATGTAAATTCTTGAGTGAAAGATAATATTATAAGAAAATTTCATCAAAGGAAGGTGTTCATCCAAAGCACCTTTTAAATCTAAAGAGAAATATCCAACATGTCTTTTAGAGTATGAATGGTCTTTTCAGACTGACCATCTATCGGAGGATGATATGCTGTATTGATACTCAACTTTTCATCCAAAGCCTATTGACGAATTTTCCAAAACTTTGAGGTAAACCTCAAATCACCATCATATGTGATAGAATGTTTTACTTCATTAAATATTACCACTTCTTTAATTTATATCATTGAATGTTAATAAAGAGATTAATATTATCTAATGGAAATACTAAGTGTTGATTTAGTAAGGTGGTAAACTACAACCCAAATAGAATTATGTCATTTTTTATGTTTTGGTGAGTCTAAAAATCAAAAACATGATGATGTTTTCCAATTTAAATTAAGGTATGGGTAATGATTTTAAAATCCCCATAGTCTTCTATCTCTCAGCCTTAAAATGATGATATACCAAGCATTGAGACACATAATATGAAATATCTCTTTTCATGTTTTCCCAAAAGAAATATTCTTTCAGATCTCTATGTATCTTCATACATCCAAGATGAATAGACAATAATGAACTGTGAGATTAATCCAATATGTAATTCTTCAAGTATAGTATTTATGAGACCCATACTTAGTTCCTAAATCTTGTCATTACATCACAATCAAGGTAGATCTTAGGAACATTTATCAACATATATTATTGTTTCATATCATTCTATTGTACCTCTTTAGTTTTGACATGGATGTATGGTTTAACATTCGTTTTAGAAATATAAAATCTACCCCCTTAATAACTATTTAATGTTTTGTCTTCTTATAATCCATAAATATTGGATTTCATTTAATCCTCATCAAGGAAAACTAGCATGGTCCTTCTGACTCAGAGCATCTTCTACTTTGTCTTCCTTCTCAAGGTGGTAGTGTATTGAGAAGTCATAATCATTAATCAATTATATCCATCTCATAAAATAGTGACCTAGGATTAACATTCATGGATATTACATCTTTTTAGATGAATATTCATTACATTACACAAACACATTCTTTGGGACCATTATAGTATAGTGGTTTTGGAAACATGGACAACAATATTCTAATTTGGTGAATGATATTCAATGTTTAAATTAAATATATTACCTTTTACTACTCCTACATATAAATTTTTTTCATAACCATGGTAAAGGAAACATAATAAATGCTTATATTAGATTATCATTAAGGGTAAATAAAGAAGACACATAAGAATAACATGAACCTAAATGTATGAGAACATGATATTAACATTTCAAAACTATACCATGCTTATAAAAGATCATAATAACGAGTCATTTAATACATATTTTAATTAAATAATACTTTAATGATAATATAATCAAATAACATGAGATATAAGAGTATAGCATCAGTATAAGACATAAATGAGTGTCGAATATATAATCATAGAAAATATTATGTCAAAGCTACCCACCAAAACAACCATAAAATGTTAATCTTGGGATAACTACCCATATACCTACTTTTTTTATGGTCTAAACACCCATGTACCCTCTTAATTGGTATTGGGATAACCACCCTTATACCCTCCTCTTTGGGCTTCGGCTGACTAACCATGTAACACCTCAAGTTTTTATGGACCTATTTTTTATCGAATAAATTAATTTTTATTTATGTCTTGAAATACACTAAGTAAAATATTTCTTTCACCTGGAACTAACCCAACATAAATTACACATAACATCAACTTCGTGTATGTTACATGCAACATCAAATTGGTGTACATTACACGCAACACTGAGTTTCTACGAAACATTATCTTATTGTTATAATTATTTAAATGGTATAATTGTAACATAGTTATTAAACTTAGTAATATGAATAATAATAACTATTTTTAAATATTTCATTATAATTGTTTTATATAAACAAAATATATTTATAATGAAGGATATAATTTTTGGAAAAGTCTGTATATGTTTAAAAATACTATTTTTAAAATGAACTAATTTTAATGTCCATCTGTGAAAAATAATAAAATTTGTTTTAGACAAATTTCAAAATTTAATTTGATAAAATAGACTTCATTTTTTAATTTATAATTTCTATATTATCATTGGGTGATTTTTTGGGATTCTTCTGAGAAACGTCATTTTTGGATGAATGGTAAAAAAACTGAATTTTAATTCAAAACTGCTTTTTCATTAAATTTATTTGTAAAGTTAAATAATATTTAAATTTTGTTTAAAAAATTATTTATATCAAAATTTTATCAGTGAAACCAATTTGGTTCATTTGAATCAATTTCACTTTTAAATTAAATATAAAAATATAGAAAACTCTTGAATGTTTTTACTTTAAAACCCAACTTTTTCAACCCCATTGTGGGATTAAATTTAAATTAATTTATATCACTTAAATGATTGGAATTTGGAATAATTTATTCCATATTTTTTATAAAAATAATTTAAAATTTATAATAAGCTCAAATTAGTTTTTGAAAATTATTTTTACTGAAAGTGATTAAAATTAATTGCGATGATTAAGAGAAAAATTTACTTAACAAAGGACTAACCCTTAAATTGAAGACCCAAAACGACATAAAAACTTTTCAAAGAGCCATTTTATGGAAATATTTATATACTATACTCCCTTATATCTACTTTAGTATATTATTGGATCCAATTTAAACATGAAAATTGTGGGTGGAATTCTCTCTTCAAATATTTCAAAGGGTGTCACTCCTCCTCTCTAAAAAGGCCTCATCTCTTACCACATCCTCAAACCTCTCAAAAATATTAGGTTCAGACAATATATACCCAATGAACTCATAAAAATTCCTTTATTAGCACCATAATCCTCCCCTTTGTAAGAAATAAGTCCAGTAAATCCATTTGGTGAAAACCAAAAGGGATTACCTAATTTAAAAGTTAACACTTTCCAATAATCACCTGTATTTCATTTACTTCCAAAATACCTAAAATATCATTATTAAAAGTTCCTATAATAAAAATAGTATCCTAAATATAATGTTATTTTTTTATTAATTTTTTAACCTACACTTACATAAACTTCCATCTAATGGGTAACGAACATACTATTTACGTGTACGGTGAATTACTGCCTAATGAAATGATGATTGTTCATTTTTTCTTTACCACCACTCATGGTAAAATTATGATAGAAAATAGATTTATGTATTTTATATATTATATTTATTATTTATTTAATCTTATTTAATCCTTTTACAAAAAATATATTTATACATTCCATTGGTGTGAATACGATAATTTCGTTTGAACAAATGTGGACTATCACCCCATCAATGTGATGTGATTCATTCACACACTACATCTAATGTATTAATGTTTTTTTAGTGAAATTATATGATATATATGAAATAATAATTATACAGTAATTATATATATATATATATATACGTATATTTCTTTTTCTCTATTTCTTCAAATACAACAACAAAATAGAAACAACGTTCATGCGTACGTATGACCATCCGTCTCCATGAAGGGTGTATTCCATTTCAAACATATATATTATATAGATTATTATAATAAAAATATAATGAATATAAATGATATTTATATCATTTTTTACATTCTTAAAATCATGATATAATAATATGGAACAAATATATAAAAAATTAAGACACAGGCAAAGAACAAAGAGAATATTTCCCAAAGTGAAAACTTAACATAGGATTGTTAACAAAAGGTTAATATAAAATCATAATAAATATATATAAATTATTAAATATAATAATATAGTTCTATGATAAATTTATAATAAATTTTATTTTTCATACCAGAGTTTTGTACGAGTACGACGACAGTCAAGACACAATGTAAGGGGATTTCATCTCACTTTTTATTTCTATGAGATACATGCTTTATTAACCACCCATTTATTTTATGTGGTGTGTATACTGACCATTGATGTATTTAATTATTATTAAAATTAAATTTATATTTATTTACATACCCATTCTATGATCTTTATTTCATATGGTTCATGTTTCGAAAGCTACCAAATCGGTAAGACAGTTGGTTTTGAATTTCCTTCTTTGAGACACATGTTTTTCTATTCACCAACATTCTTTCTTGAGGTGTATATACTTACATTTAACGTGTTATATATTTAATATAAATCATTTTAGGATATTTTAATCTTAATTTAATTTAATTTTCTTACATGGAGATTATGATGTCAAGTTACCAGGTGGTAAGACTTTATTGAAACAATCTCATAATTTATCAAGATTGTTTTTTATTATGCTTACAGTATTGAAATATTATGATCCATATCTCAATAAAAAACATGTTTTTCATTATCCTATATTTATTCAAGTTATCTCCATGTATTATTACAATTTTTCACTATTTCGTACTTAATATAATTAATAAAAAAAATTAATATAAATTGACTTTATTTATTCTTTCGACTGGATGTATATCTTCATTAAAAATCATTCATTCTTAACAGGTTTTCAAGAATTATTTATATGTATTCAAATTATTTTTAATGAAATGGTTTTTGAAACATTATCAATCTTATTTTAAAAAAATTTAAGGAAAATGATTTTCAAAACGTTTTAAAGTTTTCTTTATTTCAATGAAATGGTTTCCAAAATGTTTTCAAGCTTCATTTATAATTTTTCAAGGAAAAAGGATTTAAAAATGTTTTCATAGTTATTTTAAAATTTTTTAGGGATAATATTTTCAAACTTATTTTAAACCATCATTATATGTTTACAATGAATTGTTAATGAAAATGGTTTTCTAAAGGTTTTATTTTTTAAAAATTAATTTCAAAGAAGAAAGAAAATTTTCACTAAGAAATGTTTTTAAATGATTTTTAAAAATTATTCTCCATATAATATAAAATCCATTGATGATACTCATGATCCAAATATTCCATTAATATTATTTCTTTAATGGTTTATGTTTTGATGGAATGATTCTTATGAATCCCTTTTCTATTCCAATGGTAATATGCTTTTGAATTTTGCTTCCTTTCATGGGTTATACTTTGATGAAATGACTATGAAACCTATCTTTTTCCATATGTTAAGATATTGTTAAAAGTTAATGATACCCATTTCATTTAATGGATTATGATATGATTATTTATGATGTTTTGGAATAAATAAGCATGATTTCATTATTATATGGGTGGGACCTATATCTCCCTCCAATGCATTAGGTAATGATTTATATCCCATGAGATAGACATGACTGGAATGAGAAATGAACTCAAATTTGTATTACAGGGATAGAATGAGGAGTAAACTTGGTTTAGTAATACATGGTTGGAATGGGGTGTGAAACTAGTTAAATAAAGGAATTTGTCCACGTAGATGGTCTCAGAGGAAATTCTTTGACTACTATAGAAATAATTGTATGTGACTATGTGTCTACCAAAATTCTATGTTTTATTCCTATGTTTTTCTTTCATGGATTATGTTCTTTATTTTCTTATGATTCATATCTTATGAACTGCAAATATTTATTCCATGATTCCTGTTGAAGATCTTTTATATGCATGGTATGATCTTCTATTTTCATGATCATGTTCTCATACCATAATTCTCATTATTATGCTTACTTGTCTCCCTTGTATACTCATACTGAGCATCTGAGCTCACCCTTATTATGTTTTCTTCCCCCAAGTTATGAGGATATCTATTATGTATGATGTGTCTAAGAAGGGATATATTCAAGAATAACCTAGTGGTAGATGATGTATATCATTTATTTACTAGTTTTTATGTTTCAATGTTTCCAAATGCCCTCGACTTGTACAGTCTTTGGTCATCTATTTGTATAATGTTGTAAGTATTCCTCAATAGTTATGTCATGTTAATGTATGAAAATTGAGGTTCAATATATTTTTTATTAGGAAAATATTTTAATTAAGCATTGGAAGCTAGGATGAGAAAACCATAGTGTGAACCCTAAAAGAAATGTATAATGATAAGTGTAATGATAAGGAAAGTGTAGAAAGATGTCCTAGAATTTCAGTAAAGGATTTAGTGGTTTCATAGAAATACAACCTTGTATAGATACTGAAAGTTGATTTCCCTCTAGAAAATAAATCTGAGGGGTGACAACTCCAACAAGATGTCCCGGTCCTGACATGGGGTAATCTTTTAAGTTAAAAAAGCACCTTTTTACAAACCTAGTTTGACAATCCTAGGGAATATTATTTGGGAATTTAGAAACTTCTCATGAGGCATCCTAAGTTCTTCAGTGGATTAATGATTGATCTGATAAGGGTGTTTCTATAAGATAATTTAGTATCTACAAATAGATTATGTGTTGTTAAATCAAGGTTCAAATAGATGATATATTCACATACCAACCTCCTGGTTTTGATATGGAAAGGACTATAGAGTTCAATGTAAACACTAAAGACCATGGGAAAAAAAGATAAGTTTTCCTTTATCCTCTAAATATGAAAAGAGGCATCGAGGATTTTTTATTAAGGGGTCTATTAAATTTTTTAACTGTGGAAAGGAAGTTCATCAAGAAATTTATTATAGAAATAATGGGAATAAGGTAGCTCAAAATTATAATGGAGAGAAAGCCTCAAAGAATACACCTCACCAACATTAGTGTGACCAGTGTAAGGAGAATGGGATTTATTCGTAATAGTTCCCAAAGCCAAGGGTTGGTGATGATGGTAGATGTAAGCAACCTATTATGTGGATGGATATAAATAAATCTTACGCAGTCACTATTTATGATGATGGGTGTGATAAAGACATGATTAAAGTTAAATTTACAATCAATCTAGAACTGCTAATTTCACATTTAGTTCTTGATCTACCCACTCATTTATATCTAAATAATTTGATAGGGGTGTTAATATTCCCCCAAAATGATTTGATGTGAAATTAGCAGCGCAAAACCCCAATGGTATGATGATTTCATCAAAAGTCTATAATACCTCTCTGATTAAAATTTGTGGAAATGTGCTTCCTATAAATCTTTTTATTCTTTCTTTTGTTTGAATTTTATGTCATCTTAGGCATGAAATATCTTTTTCGACATAATTCCTGCATAAATTATCAAGGAAGGGATGTTACATTTCATATTTCAATCCCTCCAATGATCTTCCATCAATGTGATGATAATAATTAACCTACTATGGAGATTACATCCACTGTATGGGAATTAATTCCCTTTCAAAAGGGTTGTTTACCTGAAATGGTTACGGAGAAAATCGACATCGATGATATGCCTATTATTCAAGAATTTTTAGATGTCTTTCCAAAAGAGTTTTCTCACCTTCCACCAAAATATGAAGTTGACATCTCAATATAATTAACACCTAGTTCCACACCAATTTCAAATACTCCTTATAGTATGGCCCAATTGAGTACCAAGAAATGATGAATTTTCTCCAAGAAAACATTGATAAGGGATTCATTCGGCAAAGTGTGTCACCTAGGGGTGAACCTCTTCTATAATACCCCCTTTTTCTGATATGTAACCCTTAAAGAATGATTTTTAAATGTTTAAAGGTTATATGAGAATTTGGGGGAGTCTTTGGAGTACTTTTGGATGCTTTGGGTAAAAAAGGGTCCACGACCAGCATATCGTTTGGCCAAACCGTGTGGCCAAACTCTGCAAGGCCCAAACTAATTTTCCATCTTTGTGGATCTAAATAGGTGTGTCCATCTGTTTGATCTATTTTTACCCAAATCAAACCTAACATGAATTTTTTCCCCAAATGATAAAGGAGGTTCTCCCATGAATCTGGAAGCAATATGAACATGTTCCTTGGATAATCAAAGCAACATTCTTGAAGTAAGTTCCCATTCTTCACCGTTTTATTCACAATTTATTAGATATACTTCTCCTTTCATATCTTTTTATTATATATACACCCCTTGTGGGAATATATAAGAGTTTCGAGGATAAATAAGGTAATATATGGTGATTTTCATGATGGGGGAGGATATATTGGGTAGTTTCTTGGAATATTAACCCAGATTCCTGAGCATTCTTCGTTTGTTGTTGGTTTTCATTGAAATGTGAGAGTTAGGTGGCTTCACTATCAACTCCCCATACTAGAATTTATTGAAATTAATTAAATTTTATTTTCAATTCAAATTAAATATTTTGTTTTATATTGTTCAATTTTTAAACCTTCTTTAGTGACGGGTGGTGGAAAATGTGAAAAATTGGGGGGTTTTTTGAAAAACCCTAGTTTTTTATTTCAAATGGGGATTTTTAAATTATGGATCTTATGGAAAATTGTAAAATTGATTTATTTAGAATTATTCAATTACAAATATAGGTTTTTTGGAAATGATTTAATGTTTTGGAATTTGATGGTTGGGAAGTTTTCAATAAATTTTTGTTTTTATTGAAACATGTGAATTTATTTGAAATTGGTTTTGGTTTATGGAAACATGGTGGGTCTATCATATTGAATCACTGAGAAAGGATGAAATATGATCAAATTCCTAGTTCCAAATCTTAAGTGTAGCATGGGGAATAATTACCTTGTGTTGACTTGGTAGATTGATGATAAATCACTCATGAGTATGGAACTATCATAATGATGCATGAATTTTTGGTAATTGTTGTTGTGTGGAGTTAATTGAATTTCAAAAGTGGGTTTTAGAACGTGTTTAAACCATTATTTAAATGTTTAATTAGAGTACAACTTTCTAGAAAATTGGTTCACGTGATTTTATTTTATATTTAGATATAAACTATTTTAAAAGTGTTTATATTTAGTTAGAAACTATCTTCAGAAATTGTTTTATATAAACTATTTTATAAAAATGTGGCTAACTCTTCTATCATAGTTGCATGAGTAGGGAATTAATTAGGGGAAGCCTAATGAGTTTTATACTCACCCCTTATTTGGAACTTTGGTTCTTTTTCATATGCCATATTTTGAGACGTGGTAAAAGGTAGGGTGCAATTGGTCTTTATCACAACTTCTTGAGCTATTGAATTTTCTGGTTGTGGTGGAGCATGGAGATGGTGGAGTTTAGAGTATTTTGGTTACTTTGGTGTCTTATTGATTTATCATCTGCTTATAGTTTTATGTATAGTTATCTTCTATTGTAACACTTCTGGTTAGGCTCACATTGGTATAAAATATTTTCTGAATTGTCATTATTTTTTTCATGCATCATATAGCTATTATGGATTGTAGTTTATTGGTTTATAGTTAATAATTAAATTGTTAAATCATCCCAAAATAGTATTTGAAACACATCAAAATTTATTTCCATCCTTTTTAATCATTGGTATTTTACTTTAATCATATTAACGACTCATTGAGTTCTCAAGATAATGATAATGAGTAGGTCATTACAAATGGTATGAAGTGAAAAGTGGACGAGTTTGTTTCAATGTGCTTAACATGTTAGATTATTTGGTAATAACATCAGAGGCCAGTGGTTATGTTGCATCCTTTACCTATTATTGTATGGAAATGGGAGTAGATAGGTATGTTTTTTCTTACATTTCTCCTAATAACGGTATAGAAACAATGTGTCATATGGCTGATAGTGGATCGACTAATCGAGTCGGCCCATTTCATTCCAATTTTTGAAACTCATACGGTGGAGGATTTATCCAAAATCTATATCCAAGAAGTTGTAAAGAGGTATGGCATGCCAATTTTGATAGTCTTTTAATGAGATCTGAGGTTCGCATGTCATTTCTATAAATTCTTACAGAATGTTCTGTGAAATCAATTGACTATGAGTACGGTGTATCATCGTCAGACAATTGGGAAATATGAAAGGATGGTACAGACATTGGAAGACATGTTGCGGGATTCTATAAGGGATTTTGGTGTCTTATGGGAAGATCACTTTCCATTAGTATAGTTCTCATACAATAGCAGTTATAAGGCTTTGATAAATATGGCCGCCTTCGAAGCGTTGTATGGGAATCCTTATCATTCTCCATTATGTTTGGGGAAATAGGAGAGATGTCATTAGTTGGGATGATCCTTGTCTATGAAATGATGGTGATGATCTGGTTGATCAGAAAGAGAATGGAGATGGCTCAGAGTCGTTAAAAATCATATTCATATCCTCACTGAAGACCATTGGCATTTGCAGTGAGTGATCATGTGTTCTTAAGGATCTCTCCAAGGCATGGACATCGTCGTTTTGGGAAACAAGGAAAAATTTCTCCCCAATACATTAGCCCTTTCGAGATACTCAAATGGGTTAGATAGGTGGAATATTAGTTGTCATTTCCATCATGGATTAGTTTGGTGAAAACTGTGTTCCACGTATCTTAATTGAAAAAGTTTCAACTTGATCCTAACCATGTGATAATATGGGATCACGCTGACATAGAGTCAAATCCTTCGTTGGTACGTATCCTGATGTGGATTAGGGATAGGAGAGAGAAATTATTATATGAAAAAATTATCATTCTAGTATGGTTTTTATGGAAACATGGTCATATTTAGGAATAGACTTGGCAATTCATGAAGGAAATGAAATATCAATGGCCATAACTATTTTCGGTTAGCAATCACATTACATTTTTGGGGACAGAAAGACTATTGGTGGGGAGAATTTATCACCCATGGTTTTTGGTATGTAACCATGCCCTAATTATTTTAAAATGTTTAATGGTTATCTGGGAAGTTAGGGGATACTTTAGAGTAATTTTGGAGGGTTTTTGAAAAAAAAGGGTGCACAGTCTGTATATGGTTTGGCCAAACTATTCAAGCCCAAAACTAATTCCATATCTTTGTGGATCCAATTTAGTTTTCCGATCTGTTTGATCTACTGCAACCCAAGTCAACCCTAACATGAATTATTCCTCTCGCAAAGGCCAAATGAGCTTCTCCCATTGATCGAGATACAATCTGAACACATTCCTTGGTGAATTAAAGGCAAATTCTTTCGGTAAGTACCTCTTTTTCATCGTTTGCTTCATAGTTTCTTAGATCCACTCCTCCATTCATCTCCTTTTCTTAGATCTACAACCCATATGGGTATACATAAGATATTGTATTCCAAATAAAGTTATATCTAGTGTTTTTCATGATAGGGGAGGAGATCTTGGGCGGTTTCTTTGAATCTTGACCCAGATTCTTGAGTATTCTTTGTTCATTGTCGGTTTTCATTGAAACAAGTGAGGTAGGTGTGTTATCTCTCATCACCCTTTAATGGAATTTATTATCACAAATTAAAATTTATTTTTTGATGCAAATTAAACCGTTTTTTTTCTTCTGTACAATTATTAAACCCTCTTTAGTGACGGGTGGTGGAAAACGTGGAACATTCGGGGTTTTTGTGAAAAAACAGAGTTTTTTATTTAAAATGGGGATTTTTAAAATATGGATATTCAAGAATTTTTAAAATTTATTTATATAGAATTTTTCTAGTAGATATATGGGTTTTCCAAATGCTTTAATTTTTTTGAAATTGGACGGTTTGAATGTTTTCCATAAATGGTCATTTTTATTGAAATAGGATAATTTTTTTTGAAATTGGTTTTGATTTTTGGAAAAATTGGTGTGTCTATCCTATTTAATTACTTAGAATTGTTGAAATATTATCATGTTTCTAGTGCCAAGGGTTAAATGGAACATAGGGAATAATTACCTTGTGATGACTTGGTAGATCGACGAGAAACCGCTCATGAGTACAGAACTGTCATAACGACGAATACATTTTTTATAGTTGTTGTGGTGTGGAGTTTATTGGTTTTCAAAAGTAGTTTTCGATAAGTATTTTATTTAAATTTTTTTATTATAGCTTTTTGTAAAATTGGTTAACATGGTTTTAGGTTATATTTAGTTATAAACTATTTTTAGAAGTGTTTATATTTAGTTAAAAATTGTTTTCAAAAATGGTTTTATAAAAACTATTTTATAAAAATGTTGATAACTCTTATATCCAAGTGGTATGAGTAGGTAATTAATTGTGGAAATACTAATATTATTTATACTCACATCTGTTATGGAACTTTGGTGTTTTTGGAGATGTCTTCTTCTGGGGCGTGGGCAAAGGTAGGGTGCAACATGTTGTTAGCAGTACATCTTGAGTTGTTGAGTTGTCTAGTGGGGGTGGAGCATGGAGATGGTGAATCCTTGAGTCTTTTTGTTATTTTGGTATCTTTTTTAGTTATCTTCATCTTTTATCTTGATTTCTATTTGTCTTCCTCTAGAGCAATTTTTTGTCTCACTTTGGTAAAAAAGATTTTTTGAATTGTCATTATTTTTTCCATGCATCATATAGTTGCTATGATTTGTGGTTAGTCAATTTATAGTTTATATTTAAAAGGGAAAATGAACCCCAAATAGTCTTTGAAACCCTTAG
Source organism: Viscum album (assembly GCA_963277665.1). NCBI lineage: Eukaryota > Viridiplantae > Streptophyta > Magnoliopsida > Santalales > Viscaceae > Viscum > Viscum album. The sequence continues at coordinate 895,746,850 of OY728143.1, read as the reverse complement.
ACATTTATTAATAGAATTTGGTTTCTTGGGGATGTCTATTAAGGCCCAGAAATGAATCATTGAGTCCTCAATACAATGAAATTGAGTGGGTCATTACATGTTCCATTTTTGAAAAATAAAGATGGTTCGATGCAATTATGTATTGATAATCGAGAGTCAAACAAGATCACAATCAATATTAAGTATCATATTCCCCGTATTGATGACTTATTTGATCAACTGCTTAGAGCTCAAAACTTTTCTTTGATCAACCTTCATTTTAGATATCACCAATTGATGGTCTATAAGGAGGATATACCCAAGACGACATTCTATACAGGGTATGGACACTATGAATATATAGTGGTACCATTTGATCTTACTAATTACCCTGCTATCTTCATGGATTTTATTTATATATTTTTTATATATTACCTCAACTAGTTTTTTCAGTCTTTATTGATGATATTTTGATGGCTCCGTTATCACCTGGTTGGCTCCCCCAAGTAGTTACTCTTCTCCTAGGTTTTATTCCTTTCAAGGGAGTTCATCCACTTGGCACCTACTTCTTTCTCCTTCCATTCCATTTCTTCTTTATCATTTCCATCATCAGTTCTTCCTTAGACTCGTTCTCTCAAGTGGATCTATCTCATTAGGCGTCCATGGATTTGGGTATTCTTCTTTGATGGTGATTGGTTGATGGTGCATCGGAAATTCCTCGGCTTCCACTAATTATCTATGAACTCGTAGTAAGCTACTCCATTCCATGTCGGACTAGGATAATCCAATTCATGGAGTTTTTGGGATTCGTAGTTTGGCAGTTGTGGATCTCTAAGCGTCTCCTTCTTCATTTAAGGTTTCGATCCCCTTTCCTATTCAATCTCAGTTTATTCCGATTTTCGATAGGGTTTTATCCTTGGTTATGTTCTGTATTAGGTTCCATTCTTCGATGAGGCTTTCAGTCTTTTTCTATGTTTTTGTGTTTCATGATGGGTTTGGTCCAATTTTCTACTGGTTGTTCACTGTGGGTGTGGGTCATCACCTTTCAGTATTTTTAGATGTTTTTTTGTTTTATAATGGGTTTGGTCTGATTTGTTTCTAGTTTTTCACTGCTAGAGTGGGTCGTTAGCATGAAGGCTTTGGTGCGTGTTTCTTGTGTGGCTCACCAGTTCAAGATTTTGTTCTGCAGTGGGGTGGGTTGTGATGGTGTATCAGACGACACCAGCATACTGTGGTTTGGGCTGATGTGAATGGCGCAATAGGGTGTACGACTCATGTGGATCCTATTATAAGTCTAATATTGTCGACAATGGATGTTTAACATCTACTTTAGCACAATTTTTGATTTGATGTTGATTATGATGGCGACGATGGTGTTATATTTCTTATTCATCAATGGTTCTAGGGTTTCTTACAATTGATTCATCCTATAATCACTTGTTTGTTTCTTAACTATGGATCTAAAATTCCACTACTCTCTTTGAGGTGGTTCTTTATAGAGGAGTTCAATTCTATTTGATATGTGAGTTTGATCGGGTGACTATGGGATGAAGATGGTGACGACATCTTGTTTCTTGACGGCATGGATGTGTTTGGCTCTAGCGTTGACGATGGCGGTGGTTGGTAGTGTTCGACCGATGGTAAATGTGGGATGTGGGATGGATCATGGTCTGATTATGGTGGTGTTTGATCTGTTTTAATTTTCTTTTTGGAAATTTTTTTGCAGTCCATTGAAATTTGAATTCGCAGTGGGTGGATCATGTAGTGGTTAGTTGTTTTGGTTTACACGTACCCCATAAAAGTGTTATTTTAAAGTAAAAAATATGGATTGTGGGTATATATTTATGATATTCTTATCTATTTAAAGAGAAAGGATGAGTATAAAGATCACTTGATAATTTTACTAAAGAACCTAAGGAAATAGAATACATATGAAAAAAATTAAAAAGTGTAAATTTTGGAGGAAAAAAGATTTATTTTTGGGTCACATAATCTCAAGAGATGGATTAGAAATAGATCCATCAAAAAAAGCAGATACTGAATGTTGTACTAGACCAACAACGGTGACTGGGATCCATAGCTCTCTTTGTTTCTCTATATATTAACAATGGTTTTTGTATAATTTCCCATGGACATCTAATCCTTTGACCAAGTTAACTTGGAAGGGTGTCAAGTTCCTCTGGATAGATGAATTTGAGGAAAATTTCATTGAACTGGAGATAATGTTACTTAGTACACCAACACTTTCAATACCATCTGGTGTAGAAGGGTTTTTAATTGATAAAGATGCATCCAATAAAGGATTGGGATGTATTCTTATGAAAAATAACATAGTTATCACTTATTCCTCAAGGAATTTGAATAATCATGAGATAAATTTCCCAACAAATGATTTGGAATTAGTAGTGGTAATTTTTTGAATTAATGATATTGAGGCATTATCTTTATGGAGAATAGTGTGATATATATATTGATCATAAAAGTGTGAAATATATATTCACATAGAATGATTTTAACATGCACTTGAAATGGAGGTTATAGTTAATAAATGGTTATGACTACTCAATACATTACCACCCTAGTAAAGTGAACAAGGTGGCTGATGCTTTGAGTAGGAAAGGATCATGCTAGATTTTTCCTGATGAGGATCACAAAAGATCCAATATTTTTTTATTTTCAAATGATGGATCTAGAAATCTTGAAGGAACTAGAAAATATTATTTTTCTAAAAAGAATGTTCAACCTTCTATCCAAGTGAAGATTAAGATGGTTTATAAGGAAGATATAGAATAGAAAAGGAAATTTATAAATTTTCTTGAGTTTAAACTTGATTAGGATTGAATGATAATGTTCATGAATAATGTATGTGTACCTTCCATATCAAATTGGAAGAATGAGATATTATAGGATATTCATAGTTATTTATTCTCAATTCATCCTAGATGTATGAAGATATATAGGGACTTAAATAAATACTTTTGGTGGGATGACATGAAGAGAGATATCATGTATTTTGTATGTCGATTATTGGTATGACAACAAGTTATGGCTGAAAGAAAAAAGGTAAAAGTGATGTTGTATCCATTTTTCAAATCATAATGGAAATGGGAGAACATCACTATGGATTTTTTTATTGGACTACCCAAAATCTCTAAAGGGTGTAATGCTATATGGGTGGTATTTGATCGCCCTACATTGTCATCACACATCATTGCTATCATAGAATACTTCTATCTAGATGAACTTTCCAAGAAAAACATTAATGAAGTGGTAAGGTTACATTGAGTACCACATTCTATTGTATTAGATCATGATCTAAGGTTTACCTCAATGTTTTATAGAATTCTTCATCAAGCACTTGATACATAATTGAGTTTAAAAATTGATTATTTTTCTCGGATTGATGGTCAGTAATAAAGAACAAATCAAACCATATAGGATATGTTGGGGTCTTGGCCTCTAGATTTCAAAGGTGGTTATGATCAACACCATCCACAAGTTTATTTTTCATAAAAAATATATTCCACTCAAGAATTCATATGGAACCTTATTAATCCCTCTATGGAAGAAATTTAAATCTCAAATGTGTTGGGATGAGTTTGGAGGAATAAAGATATTCGGACCTGAGATCACTAAAGAAATGGTTGAGAAGGTTAAAACCATTCTGTAGCATATCAAGGATACTTAAAGTTGGAAGAAAAATTATGTTGATAACCAACGTCATGATTGATAGTTTGAAGTTGGTTAAAATTTGTTTCTATGAATCTCACCCTTGATGAAAGTTATTAGATTTTGGAAGAAATTGAAACTAATCCCTAGGTATATCGGTCCCTTTGAAATTTTTGGTCGTATCGGGATATTTTCTTATCGCATAGAGCTTCCTCCAAATATCTCTCAAGTATGTGATTTGTTCCATGTATTTCCACTAAGGAATTACATAAATGACCCATAATATATACTAAATTTAGAGGACATACCACTAGAGAATAATCTTTCTAACACGGAGCCACCAGTTGAAATTCTGGATCATATAGAGAAATTTCTACGAAACAAGACTACTCACCTAGTCAATGTTTTGAAGAGAAATCACCAGTTAGAGAAAGATACATTGAAACTTGAGCATATTATGAAGAAAAATTATCCTTGTTTTTTACCTGAGTGACAAATTTTGAGGGGAAAATATATTTTAAGGGGCGTAGAATGTAACACCTGTAGTTTTTACAGATATTTGTTCCTCAAATAAATTAATTTTCATTTATATATTACAATAAACTAAATCAAACATTCCTTTCACATGGAACAAAATCGGTGTACATTACATGGAAAATCGACTTCGAATACATTACACGCAACACCAAATTGACATATGTTACACGCAACACTGAGTTTCTACAAAACATCATTTTATTGTTATAATTTTTTTAATGAGATAATTGTTACCTTGTCCTTAAACATAGTAATATGAATATTAAAAAAAACTTTTCAAAAATTTTTTATAATTTTTTCATATAAATAAAATGTATTGATAATGAAAGATATAATTTCCTGTAAAGCCCTCAAATGTTTAAATTTAATATTTTCTCAAATGAACTACATTTAATGTCCTTCATTGAAAAATAATAAATTTATTTGATACACATTTAGAATTTGAATTTGATAAAATAAACATCAATTTTGAATTTATAATTTCGAAGTCATATTAGGGGTAATTTTTGGGATTCTTCTTAGAAACATAATTTTTTATATGAATAGTGAAAAATACTAAATTTTAATTCAAAATCTGTTTTTCATCTAATTTATTTATAAGGTTAAATTATCTTTTTATTTGGTTTCAAAGTTTAATTAGATCATATTTCTATCAATCAACCCAGTGTGGGTCATTGGAATAAATTTAACATTGAAATTGAATATAAAAACATAGAAAATTGTTGAACATTTTTACATTAAAAATCTGCTTTGTCGACTGTGCAATTGGATTAAATTAAAGTTAATATATTCCACTTTTGTGATTCAAATTTTGAGATATTGATTCTAGTTTTGGAATCATCATAATTTATAATGTTTAATAAGGTTAATTTAGTATTTCACTGATAAAAAAAGTGAATGTGGTTAAAATTAATTATGATGTGTATGAAAACAATTTACTTAACAAATGACTAAACCTTAAATTTATATAGCATCTTATCTTTTTATTACATTACTCTAATTAAATTGTACAAAATAAGGTATCCTTTAGAGTTTAGTTTTTTGGAAACAAGGTGAATAATTCATGAAAACATAAAACATTACAACATTCCACTTAAAAGGATTCATCAAAGTTTTATCCTAAGTACAAATATTTCATCTCATAACCTAGGTACATGCATCAATGTAATGGGTAATCATAAGGCTCGGTAAGAGAAAACAAGGGAAACAATTTACTTGTGATCTTGAGGAATATCAACAAGAACTTGACATAATACATAAAGGTAAGGAAAAGAGGAATATTATAATAATAACATCATGAATCATAACTTGGAATCTGTATATAAAATTTAATTGAGTCATTCATAAGCATATCACCAAGGTTTATCACCATGGAGTCATAAAAATTTACCAAGGTTATTCCCCAAGCTATCATAAAACATGTCATCTTTAGATATTAAATTCATTACCCAATTAATTTGAGTGAAATCATGGTGCACCCTTCATATATATTAATTAATGTGAGCCAAATATATCATAATAAAAAACTTTATAAATAACTTATGGAGAATAAAAGAAATGGGTTTCATATCAAAATCTTGACGTTTTAAAAAAACATATGATTAAATACAAGATGTTTATGTCATTATTTACCCACAAAAAAGGAAGGTGGGTTTCATGTATGTTAATACCAGAATAAAATTGATCATTTTTACACCAAGGTCAATTCCCCTATAAAATAAAGAGTTTTAGGTATCACAAAATAAAAAAAGATAATTTCTTGAGAAAAAGAGAGTCATTTTTAGAAGAAAATTCGATAGCCTAATGGGTATGAAACATGGTTTTAGAAAACATTAAAAAGGAGGGTACAAGGGTATAAAATTCATAAAATAAACTTAATACAGTAAAGTGATAGAATAAAATGAACATAATTACATATTATGTAAATTTGAAATATATGCTACATAAAAAAGGGAACTTGAAAGGAGAACTGAAGTTGAGGTTTTCCTTACGTTGAAGAGTAACTCCTAAAACTCAAAGATTGGGACCATGGGGGATGGAGGACGCCTTTGGAGGACTCCTTGGGAGGTAAAAATATCTTATCATCATTGAATATTGATTTGGAATGATATCTAATGGAGAAATGGGTGGGTATTTATAGAAAATGTGAGGTATTTTTTATTGATTTCCTTGGACACCTCGGTAGTTATATATTCAAAACCATGGGCTTGCCCATGGTATTTTCCTAGGGTATTGGCCACATAGGAAACATATTATGTAACTATATTAAAAAATATTTTATCATAATTTTATATTACTTATTACATAATTATTATTTCATTAAATATAACAAATATTGGAAACTCTATTTTTATTATTCACCGAAAAACAAAATATTTATGGAAATTATCATAGATTCACCCTAACCAAATTTCAACATGCTGATTTCAAAATTGATGTTTATTTTATCATAATAATTCTCTATGTATGAGAACTTTATTTTGTAAATATAAAAATCCTTATTTATTAAAAATATTAGCAGATAGAAAATGCATAGTAAAATTTCTAACACTTGAAAAGAAATTATTTTATCATTTAAATTATAATATGATTGTTTAAATAAAACTATTTAATTAAAATAAAAATTATTAATAATTCATTATTTTATTATAATAATTATATCCTTTCTGAAAATTAAAATTTTTGACTGAAAAATCAATTTATCAAATTCGTCAGGTTTTTATGAAAAACTAAACTTGAAATAGAAATGGTGGAAGGACAATTTTATTTATAAAAAGGGATTATATGTTATGTAACTTATATTTTAATTAACTAATCCCTCAATACATAACCTCTTGTAACACCTACTTAGGATCTAACGATAATTTTTATGATGGTGATAGATTCATGGGAAGGCTAAGATAACATCGCTTGCATGGTAATTACCACTAACTTGAACTTCCCCCATAAGAAATTGTGTTCAAGATTAACATGTTGAGCTCATCTTGGGATTATTAAACAGGGAATCTTAGTGATGCTACCTTCTTCCCAAGAACCAATAGATGGGATTTTTATGGAAAAACTCTACTAGTTGAGGATACCATTTCGCCTTTCTCCATTAATTAACCATTGTCATTTCTATTGATAACACTAATTATAATTTTAAAATTATTATTTTGAATATTGGTTCCAAAAATCATATTGAACAATTTCCATATGATTGTCTAAACTAGATGGTCACATTTAAATTTATACTCACATCATTGTTAGATATATATAGTTTTTTGAGGATAAAATAATATAACACACATTTACAGGAAACAAATAACATTCAAAAAGTTTGGGTTGTTACATTCTTACCCCCATAGGAAATTTCAACCCCAAAATGTCAACTTGTTCCCTCATTTGAGAAAAGGTGAGGGTATTTAGGCCTACTTATTTTGTTTAATTCCAACATCAGGTATACATATTAGTGGTTCCTTCACAACAATTCAATGATGTGGGTAGTCTTGTAACGTAGAAACTTGTCTCTACAGTACAATATCTCCACTAAATGATCCTCATAAGAGAGTCCATGTTCCTATAATACAACCTCTGGATTCAGTACATGTGAAGCTTTAGGTATGTACTTCCTGAAGATAGATATCTGGAATACATTATGAACTTGAGCTAGATTTGAAGTAAGTGAAAGATGATGGTCCACAGTTTCTATACGATTAAGGATTTCATAGGGGCCAATGTACTTGGGTCTGAGCTTCCCCTTATTCCCAAATATAATGACTCTCTTATAAGGTAAAATTTAAAGGAAGAAATTGTCTCAAACATCAAACTCCATTTCCCTTTGATGATTTTCAGCATATTTATTCTACCAACTATAGTCATCCTTTATGTGTTTTGAGATGGAATGAACCTTTTCTGTAATCATGTGCACAAGATTAGTCCCCAAATGATTTCTCTCACTAGATTCATCCCAAATAGTAGATGTTCTACATCAATTTCCATATAGATCTTCATAGGGTGATATTTGAATAATCAAATGGATGGTTTTATGTATTATAACTCACCTAATTGGTGATTTTGAACACGTCTACCTTTAAACTCATTTAATCTTGTTCTCAACATGTCCTCCAGTGTTTGAACAATAATTTTAGATTGTCCATTAGTATGAGGGTGATAGTCCATACTAAAATTCAATTCATTATTTAGATCATGTTAAAGACTTCTCCAAAATTTTGATGTGAACCTTGGATCAAGATCCGAAATGAAATAAAGTGGAACTCCATGTAGCCTTACCACATATTTTGCATAAAACATGTCAAGTTGATCAAGAGAAAAATCCTCCTTAATAGAGATAAAATGGGCAGTCTTGGAGAGATGGTCTACTATAACCCATATCACATTGTTTCCTTTGGATGTTCTTGAGAGACAAGTGAGAAATTACATAATGATATTGTGCCACTTTTATGTTGGTATGGGTAGTGATTATAAATCCCCTTTAGGAAGTTGTCTTTATACCTTCACTTGTTAACACATGAGGCACCTTATATTTTATTCAAAAATATCTTTTTTCATGTTATCCCACAAATAATGAATATCAAGGACCCTATACATTGTAGTGATTCTATAATATATAGAGAAATTAGAGTTTTAAGCTCCATCCATCATCTCCATCTTTACTTCCAGAATAGAGGGAAGCCTTGTATGAAATTTCAATACACCTTCTTGATCAATATTGAAATGATGAAACTTCCCATTCTTTACAGCCTATATCAACTTTTGTAATAAAGAATATTCTCTTTGATATTTCTTGATCATCTCTAGTAACGATGGTTGATAGATCATTTGGGATAAGGTTGATGATTCCACTTCCATTAAAATTACCATGTATAGTTTTATTAGTTCTTTGATCAAAGTATCTCTTTGAATCCTCATCATTTCTACAACAATAGGGTCTTTCCTAATTAATTAATCATCAAATTTGTTTCTCTTTTGGGATGATAAAGAATTGAATAATCATATTATTTAAGATGTTCCAACCATCTCCTCTATCTCATGTTCATTTCATTTTGTGTGATAATATACTTCAAACATTGATGGTTTGTGTATATATCACATTTATCCTCTTCAAGATAGTAGCTCCATGTATCTAGAGAAAAAATAACCATATCCAGGTCCAGGACATGTAAAGGATAGTTCTTCTCATGATGATTCAACTTTCTACATGCATAAGCAATCGCTTTGTGATTTTTCATGAGGATACACCCAATATCTTTCATATATTCATCTCTAAAATTAACAAATAATTCTCCAATAGAGGGTAGAGTTAACATGGGTGCAGTAAATAGTATCTTCTTTGTCTTTTGTAAAAGTTCTTCACGCTCCTTTTTTCCGGTGAACTTGACCCCTTTTCGAATTAACATGGTTAGTGGATTATAAAGTCCTGAAAAGTTTTTCACAAACCTCCTATAATATCATGCTAATCCCAGGAAACTATAAATCATGGTTACTATTATAGGATGAGTCCCCTCCTTGAAATTTTTTTTTATAGAAGGATCAATTGATATTCCTTTATTAGTTACAATGTTCTCTAATAAATAAAATTATTTTAACCAAAATTTAAATTTTCTGAATTTTCCAAATAGCATTTTCTTTCATAGAGATTGAAATATTGCTCTTATATGATCCTCATTATCCTCATGAATTTTGGAAAATTTACTATTAATTATTGGATAATACCTCTATTTTTATTTATTAATAATTCTACATATAGTAGTTTAGGGATTGATTCTATATTATTTTCAAACTTGGAGGAAATAAAGGAATGTGTATAACCAGAATCAAACAAAGTACTTTCTATCTTTCAGAGAACAATAAGAGTACCTACCACCACATTATTTGGATCTTCAACTTTAGTTGTTGTGATACAAAAAATCACATCCTTTATCCCATTTCATATTCTGAGGTTGATGGTGATTCCCCTCTATTAACATTGGTTTAGGATAGTGACTATAAATGTTATAAAGTTGTCTATACATGAAGCATTATACTTCAGACTGGGCCTTCATCATCTTCCCTTTTTCATTAGTGTTGAGAAGTTTTGGCTTCACCACACTACGATAGTTCTTAGAAATATTTCCATCTCTTCTATACTTTTAACATTTCCCAATACCAATATAGTAGTTCCCCAAATGCTTCTTCCCACATTTGTTTCTTGTGTAAATTTTCACATTCTTTCCTCATATTACATGATAAAAGATCCTCCCTAAGTTTGGATTCAGAGATATATTCTTTTCATTCAATATGTGGGACCATTGGGCCTCTCTAATCTCTAGTTAAATTTTCATAGCAATCCCTATGATATTCTTATAGTTTTTATAGTCTTGGTTGGTAAAATTATTCTATAGATGAGGTCATAGTTCACAAAAGAAACTATCAACTATCACAATATGATCCATGAAAAAACTATAGGTGTAACGAGAAAGTATTTTAAAGTTCATCCCATATTTTCTAATATATTTATTTTCCTTCTTCTTCATCTCTAATAATTTATTCTCCATTTTCACTCACATTGAATGGGGGAATATTTTTTGAAAAAAAGTTCCCCATAACTCTTCCCACTCCATAGCTTCAATATCCACTCTTGGATTCATGTTTTTAACCAATGTCCACCACTGATCATTTTCTCCTTCTAAATAGTAAACAACCAAGGTGACTTCCTCTTATTCTGAACAATAGAGTATAGAAAATATATTTTCAATATGGCTTATGAATTATTAAGAAATCAATGAGTTAGTATATCCACTGAAAGAAGTTGGTTGTTAACACATACAAGAATAAATGAAAAGTTGTTCCCTCCTAGGTGAATCAGGTATATCAGCTTGATTTAAGTTATTTCACATAACTCGTGTCAGTTAATTCACCATTCTTGTAAATTTTTCCACTCCGGGTTCCAATGGAAGGTCTTCAATGGTTGGTTCATTGTACTCACAATTTACGTAGTTTCTATTATTTCCTACCATTTTCTATAGGGAGAAAACCTTAGTGAGAAACATGTTTCATTTAATAAAATTATAATTATAAATAAATTTCATTTCTTAAAACATTATGCTTAAAGATGTTATCCTTTAACAACAATTATATTTTCTATAAATCCTTCATAATTGTTAATAAAAAACTTGTGATTAACCAAAAATATACCCTAGGATTCTCAAACCAGGAGTGCATCAAATCTAGTTGTCATATACCAGGTTATGTTGAGTCAATCTTGATGCACCTTTTCAGAGTTATTACCCCTAGATATATTTGTGCCAGATCCACATACACTTTTTTGTATCCAAGTAGAAATTTATTTTCTTAAACACCACTTACTTAATATTTCACCAAAATAACAAGATTTTTTCCATATATTTAAACATTTAAATAAATTTATTCCTAATGTTTTTAAATCATAATTTCCAACAATAACTAAAATTTCCTTTGATACCAGCTATATTATCCCACATTTTTATTACATAACTTTCAATACATTGTTCAGAATAGGATATGTTTTAATGTCTCATTTCTTTGAAACAAGTTACATAAAACATGAAAACTAAAAATATTCTTCTATTATAATTTAAAGTAATCATAAAAGGTTTATAATAAGTACAGTTACTATATCTCATAACTTGGGGACATATATCAAAGGAAAGGGTGAGCATAAGGCTCAGTTAGGGAAAACCAGGGAACCAGTTTACTTATGATCATGGTGTATAACGATAAGAACATGAGAAAATAAATAAAGGCATGATAAAGAGGCATGTCATAATAATAAAAAATTAATAATAACTAGGAAATGTGGCTACAATATGTAAATTATTCATTCATACGTATATCACCAAGGTTTATCACTAACCTGTCATAACAAAATGCCGAGGTTATTCACCAAGGAATCGTAAAACATGTCATCTCTAGTGATTAAATTATTTACCTAATAAATTGGACCACTATCAGGGTGAAACATTAATATGTATTAATTAATTTTATTCACATATATCATAACAAAATATTTCATAAATAACCCTTGGATAATAAAATAAATGGGTTTCATATCAAAATGGGGAAATTTTTAGAAAAAATCTTAAATACAAGATCGTTATGTCATTATTAACCCATGAAAATGGATGGTGGGTTTCATGTACATTAATACCAGAATAAAATATATCATTTTGAAACCTAGGATAATAAACATAGAAAATAAATATGGTTGGGTACTCACAAAATAAAAATTAAATAATTTCTTAATAAAAGGGAGAAATTTTGCGAAAAAATTCAAAAGCATAACAGGTATGAAAATTGGTTTTAGAAAACATTAGAAAGAGAGGAGACAAGGGTATCTCATTAATAAATGGATATTAATATATAAAATTAATCGAATTAAATTGATATAATAACATATTATAGAAATTTTAAATACATACTACATAAAAAATCCGACTTGAAAGGAAAAGAGCAGTTGAGATTTCCCTTACCTTGAAGAGTAACTCCTAAAAATTGAAGATTGGTAACGTGGAAGTTATAGGATGCATTTTGAGGACTCCTTGTGAGGTAAAAATATAATATCATCTTGGAGGATTAATTGGTACTGAAATCTATTGGAGAAATGGGTGGGAGGATATCGCAAAAGTGGTGGATTTGTTTATTGATATCCTTGGACACCTTAGTAGTGGTATTTTCCAAAAAATGGGCTTACCCATGGTATTTTCCAATGTTATTGGACCCTAGGGAAACCTATTAAATTACTATAATCCAAAAGGGTCAACCATAATTTTATATTAATTATTACATCCTTATTATTTCATTAAACAAACAGAAAATCGAAAATATATTTTTACTATTCAACGAAAAACAAAATATTTTAGAAAATTATCATAAATTAACCCTAACCAAATTTGAACATAATGATTTGAAAAATGATGTATATTTTATCATGATAATTCTTTAAGAATAATAAATTTAACTTTTAAATATAAAATTCCTTATTTACTAAAAATAATTGCAGATAGAAAATGCATAGTAAAATTTCTATCACCTGAAAAAAAATACAATAATTTTGGTCATTTAAATTAAAATAAGATTATCTTAATCATAAAATTTCAATAAAATAAACATTATTAATAATACCTTAGTTTATTATATTAATTATATCTTTTCTGAAAAGTAAAAGTTCTGAATGAAAAATCAATTTACAAACTCATCTTGTTTTTAAGAAAAGTTAACTCAAAATGGAAATGACGGGACATAAATTTTACTTATAGAAACAGATTTTACATTGAGTAACTAATAAAAAGACACATAACCCCTTATAAAACCATATTAATATTTAAGGGTAAGGTGTGTGATGGTGATAGATTCATGGGGCGGCTTGGCAAACATCACTCGCGTGGTAATTTTTACTAACTTGAACTTGTCATGTATGAGATTTCATTCAATCATAACATGTTTAATCTCATATTAGGATTAGTAAAGACTAAATAACAGTGATTATAACTCCATTAAAATCTCTGATAAATGGTAATTGTATGGAATGACTCTACTAGTTGAGGCCATCCTTTCACCATTCTGTGTTATTTAACCATTATCTTTTCTATTTATAACACAAATTGTAACATTAAAATTATTATTAAGAGTATTGTTTCAAATGGTAATATTGACCTATGTTCATATGGAATTAAAAACTCAATGGTAATATTTCAATTTATACACCCATAATTATTAAATAGATATAGTTTTGTTTATTATAAAATAGTATACACACATTTACAAGAAACAAATATCATTCAAAAAGTTCGGTTCGTTAGAATTTAACACCATAAATGGCCTAGACGCATTTCAAAGATCCATTTTCCAGCCATATTTCGACCATATTATCCCTTATATATTCTTTGTTCCATTATTATATCCACTTTCAAAATGAAAAACAAGGGTGAAATTCTATCGTCAAATATTTACACATGTGTCACTCCCCCTCTAATAAAAAATGGAATACACTCCTCCCACTTCTTCACACATATCAAACCACATAGGTTCGTTAAATATCTTACCAATACAATCCAAAAATTCCATATATTCTACCTAGAATCCTCTACTTGAGGAAAAATAAATCCAATGAAGCCCTTTAGTTCAAACCAAAAGAAGTTACCTGATTTAAAAGGTAAAACATTACAATAATCACATGTAATTCATTTACATCTACAATACCTCAAATATCCTTATTCCATATTCCTATAATTTCTCCAGTATACCTAATATACTTACTTTTTTTATTATGGGTTATACCTAAACATACAAACACTTCCATCTAATGGTTAAAAGACATATTGTTTACGTGTACGGTGAACTGTCACCTCACAAAATGATGATTGTTAATTTTTTTCTTTTACAAAATCTCATGGTGGAAATTATAAAGAAAAATGTTTTTATGTGTGTTATATATTCTATTTATTATGTATTTAATATTTTATTAATACTTCTAAAACACTTGTCATTGTACTTTCCATTTGGTCTGAATACGATAATTTCATTTACAGAAGTGTGGACTACCAACCCTCAAAACGATGTGTTCGTTCACATACTACATAGAATGTATTAAAGATTATTTTTGTGAAAGTATATGAAATATATAAAATAATAATACAACTGTAATTATAATCTATTTATATACCTATATTTCATTTTCTCTCTTTCCTCCAATATGAAAATAAAATAGAAACAGTGTTCATGCATACGTACGGCCTATTGTCCCCATGAAATGTGTATTTTATTCCATAATTATATATTATATAGATTATTATAATAAAAATATAATGAATATAAATGATATTTATGTCATGTTTTAAATTTTATAAATCATGGTATAATTATAAGGACAAAATATATAAGAAATTAAGAAACATGTGAAGAACAAAGAAAATATTACCTGAAGTGAAACCATAACATGTGATTATTAAAAAGTGGGTAATTTAAATTCATAATTAAACCATATAAGGTATTATATATTAGAATATGTTTATGTTAAAGATTTATAATAAACATATATTTATTATACAGGAGGTTTTTATGAGTATGAAGAGATTCATGAAAAAAGATAAGGGGATTTCATCTCACTTTTTATTTACATGAGATACATGCTTTATTCACCACCCATTTGATTTTTGTGGTGTGTATACGACCCATATATGTAATAAATTATTATTATAATTAAATTTATTTATATTTATATATCCATTCTATGATCTTTATTTCATGGGTTTAATTTTTCAAACGCTGTCAAATCGGTTAGACAGTTTTGTCTCAATTTTCCTTCTTTAAGACACATGTTTCAGTATAAACCTATATTATTTTTTAAGTTATATATATATACCTCCATTTTAATTATTATATATAGAATCTACTTCATTTAATGATATTTTAATCTTAATTAAAATTCATTTTCTTACATGGAGAGCATAATCTCGTGTTACTATGTGGTAAGAGTTTATTAAATCAATCTCATCGTTTATCAAGATTGTTTATGATTATACTTTCTTTTTTGAAATATTATGATCCAAATCTAAATATAACTCATGAGTTTCATTATAAACTATTTATTCGAGGTATCTCCATGTATTACCTCCATTTCACCCTTCTTGAGTAGTAAATATAATTAATAAATTGTTTTTTTATAAAAATTAAAATGTATTTCTCTTTTCAGTCAGAAATATGTGTTCATTAAAAACCAAGATTTTGAATAATCATTTCAAGTATTATCCATAAGTTTTAAATTTTTTCTAAATGAAAAAGGTTTTATTTTTTAAAATAATTCTTTATATTTTTAATAATTATTTTCAATTAAATGGTTTTTAAAATGTTTTTAAGCTTCTTTTACAATTTTTCAAGGAAAATGATTTTCAAAATGTTTTCATGATTTATTTATTTCATAGAAATTGTTTTCAAAAAAAAATTCAATGTTATTTTATTATTTATTAAGGAAAAATTTTTTAAATTGTTTTAATTATTCTTCTATAATTTTTCAAGTGAAAAATATTTCAAAATTATTTCTAGCCTTCATTCTATGTCTTCGAAGCATTTTTATAGAAAATGGTTTTCTAAATGTTTTATGTTTTAAAAAGGATTTTCAAATAAGAAAGGATATTTTATTCAAGAAATGTTTTTAAAATAAATTTAAAAATTATTTTCCATCTAAGATGACATATTTTTATGAAAATCCTGATCCAAAGGTTCCATTCATATTATTTATTGGAAGTTTAATGTTTTGATTGAATGATTCTTATGGTGCCTATTTCTCTTCCTTGGGTAATATTATTTGGAATCCCAATTCATTTCATGATTTATACTTATAAGACCTGATTATGAAACCTATATTTATTCATAGGTTGAGATATGATTACAAGTTTATGACACTCATTTCATTTCATGGGTTATGATACGATTATTTATAATCTTGTGGCACATGTATTAATGATTTCATTATGAGATGGTTGGGACCTATATCACCATCAAATGCATTGGGTAAAGATTTATATCTAATTATATATACATGGTAGTAATGGTAAATGAACTCTGTTCATTATTATAAGGGTATAACGAGGAGTGAACTTGGTTCTATAATATAGGGCTCGAACAGGGTGTGAACACGGTTCAGTAAAGGACTTTGTCCATTAAGATGGTGTATGCAGCAATATCTTGACTTCTATGGAAATAATTATATATTATTATGTGACTTCAAAAATTCTATGTTTTATTTCTATTTTGTACTTTCATTTATTATGTTATTTATTTCCTTATGACTCATATCTGATGAACTATCAAGATTTATGCCAGGATTATTGTTTATGATCTTTGATATATAGGGTATGATATTCTATTTTCATGATCATGTTTTTAATACCCATATGCTCGTGATTATTACTAGTTATATCCCTTGTTTTCCCTTACTAAGCATTTTTCCTCACCCCAGTTATGTTTCCTTCCCCCGGTTATGAAGATATGTATTATGTTTGATGTGTCTAAGAATGGTACTAATTAAGAAGAAGCTAGTGAAAGATGTTGTAGAACATTTATGTACCAATATTAATGTTTCCATGTTTCCAAAGGAACTATACTTTTACGGTATTTATGCATCTATATGTACAATGTTTTATGTATTCCACAAAGGTTATGTAATGTTAATGTTTGAAAAGTGAGGCCCACTCTAACTCGTTTCCCCTAATCTTTGTTCTGGGCCTAAACACCCATGTATCCTCATCTTTGGTCTTTGGATAAATTACCACTCACCCTAATCTTTGAGCTTGGGATAAAAAATCATGTACCATAATCATAAATCTTGGGATAAACACATGTGTACCATTATATCTGGGCTTTATCTAAATACATGTGTACCACATGAGCTCATATAACATTTATCATTACCCAATACATTAAAGTGTTATATAGGTGCACCCATTATGTAAGAAATAATCATCTCACCCAACCCAGGACACCCCATCATATAAGTTGTAATAGTATTACCCAATACAATCTAGGCCACGCCATCATATAAGTCGTATCTAAGAACCACAACATGAATAAAGTAAAAAAGATATTATACATCCTCATAACAACAATCCTTATTATTTCATAACCTGATTAAAAAATGGAAAATAAATGGGTCTCATTTCAATCTATTTGTAACATAATTAACATGTAGAAAATAAACGGGTTTCATACAAATCTATTTGGAAGGTGATTCACCCATGTAAAAGTAATGGGTTCCATAAACATCATGTCATCAAAACATAAACCATGCAAAGAAGGAATATTAATGGTATCCCTAGATCATATCCCATGTAATTCATAGGTAACACCAATGTATGTAATCTTATATGGAAAATAATTTCTAAAGGATCATTTAAATAATTTCTTGAGGAAAATATCATTTCCTCTTTCAAAAACTCCTTTAAAAACAAAAAAAATTTGAAAACCTTTTCCTTTCAAAATAAACATGAAACCTTATAGAGAAATATTTAAAATAAATTAAAACACTTATTAAAAAATAAAAAATTTAAAAAATTCAATTTAATTTAAAATTATATTAAAATATATTTTAAAAAAAAATTGGAATTTTTTTTAATACATTGTTTTGGAAGAAAGTAGATTTCCGACCGAAGAGAGAAATAAATGAGTATTTTTTTAAAAATAATTATCTTTAGTATAAAATAGTGTAAATGGAAATATTAAATTAATATATCATAAATAACTATAGGATAATAAATTTCATGGTAATTATTGAGAATTGGATCATTAGATTTCATCATTGGACACTTTATAATAAACAACCGCGATAAACTATGATATTGTTACATAAAACTCTTACCACTTTAGTAACCTTGAATTATAATCCACATGAAGGAATAACATAAAATAAAACTAAAAATATCATGAGTATTAATAAATTAATTATATTACATGTAAAATGGTCTTTATATATACCTCTTGAGAAAATATAGGTGAATATCATAATGTATGTCTCAATGAAGGAAAATTAAGACAAAAATATGTTACCAATTTGGTAAATTTGAAACCATAAACCCCATTAAAAAGATATACTAAAATGGATAAATAAATACTAATAATTATAATTATAATAATAATTAAATAAATTCATGGTTATTATATACACCATATAAAATAAATAGGTGGTGAATATTACATGTGTCTCATGAAAGTAAGAAGTGAGATGAAAAATGCTTACCTTAATTATTGACTTCCTTAGTACATGTAAACATTTCTTGTATAATAAATATATGTTTATTATAAATATAAAATTTAACCATATTAATATATATAATACCATATATCAGTTTATTTCCACTTTATATTACCCATTTTTTAATAATTTCATGCTAAAGATATGGTTTAGTTAATAACCTCTATGTTTTTTGTACATGTTTTAACTTATTATTTTTTCCCTCTTAATTAGATCATGATTTAATAATCTAAGTAATGATAAAAATGATATAAATATCATATATATTAATTATATATATATTTATTGTAATCTAGAAAATTTAGTGACAAGAACTCAAATAAACCATTCATGATGATGATAGGTTGTACGTATATGTGAACGTTGTTTTCATTTTTTGACATATTGAAAGATATAAAATTAAATGATATATATATATATATTATAATTATATTATAATATTTATTTAATATATATATTATATATATATATTAAACATATCCTTTATAAATTTCATGTAAAGTGTGAAAGAATCACATCGCTTCGTGAGAAAATAGTCTACCATACACACGAACAAAATTATAATATTCTAAAACAATCATGAAGGTATAAAAAATATAAAAAATGTATATCAATAATTACATCATAAAAATCAGATATAAATAGTATTTTCATCATTATTCCCAACCTTTAAATGTGTTATTGGAAAAACGAATGACTACGGTTCGTGAGGCGGTAGTTTTTCGTACACACAGACGATGATTTCATAACCCATTTGATGGAAGTGACTATGTTTTAGGGTATTTAACTTAACATAAAAAATATTAGTATATTTAATATATTTATGTTATTAAATAATCATTATATAAAAAATATTAATGGTTTTGAGGAATAAATAAACAAAAATGTTCGTTAATGAATGTTTCCTCTTCTTCTGGTATCTCTTTTTTGTTTTCTCCAAATTACATCCTTGTATGAATTTATATCCAAAAAAAGGATTATAGGTTGGGAGTATATAACTTTTTTAGTTATTTTGGTAGTTTATTGTCTAGATAAATATCTTGAGATTATTGAAAAATGTGGGAATGGTGAATTCCATTTTAAAATGGAGGAGTGGCATTCTTGTAAATAACCAAAAATGTTCACTATTGGGAGGTCCCCCTAACCTCATGTGAAAAAAATTAAATAATATTGGATTTTATGGATTATTTATTTGATTCACACCACCACCACACAAAATAAATATATTTTTTATCAATTTTTTCATTTGTCTTTAAGTTTACTCAATTTTATCATTATAGTTTTTTACCTTGGTAACTTGTATATTTTTATTTACCTTTGTAATTTATCTGTTAAATGTATAATTAAAAATATATTTATTATATAATTTATACCAACTTATTCTAAATATTAATTCCAATTTATTTAATAAAACTATGATTGTGTCTAAAATTAATTTTAATACAAACACATGTAATGCACAAAACCATGTTTTAACCTTAAATGCGTTAATTAATTTTAACTATTTTCACTAATCATTAAGATAAAAATTATTTTAACCATAATATATAATATAAATTATTATGGTTCAAAATATGGAATTTATTTTTCCAAATTCCATTATTACAAATTTAATAATTTAATTTATAATTAATCCCACAAACGCGATGAGAATGTGGGTTTTTAAAGTGGAAAAATGTTAAAATGTTTTCAATGTTTTTATATACAATTTCAGTATGAAATTGATTCATATAATATAAAATGGATAAATAGAATTATAATTGACATTTTTATACTTTTAAACAAATTTATTTATAACGTGACTATATAAATAAATCAAACAAAAAGGAAGTTTTCCATTAAAACTTTGTATTCTTCAATATTCATAAAAAATGAACCATTTATGTAAAATCCCAAAACATCAGCGTAACATAATTTTGATGTTCGAAAATAAAAAAATTGAAGTTTATTTTTTCAAATATAATTTATAAAAGTTCCAAAAAAATTACAAATAAGTGTGCATTTAAAAGGAGGTAAAACAACCTTTTAGAAAAATAAATCTTGTTATGCATAAAATTAGATTTATTCTAATCACTTTTATAGAAAAAAATAAGTTGAATGTCACAACCCATCCCTCGGGGTCATGTCGTGACTACCTAGGCCCACCTTTCCTAGGCCAGGAGATGGAGACTAGCACTGGAAAGGCGTATCCCTTAAACGGGAAGGCATTGCCTTTTTAACCTGTACAGACACATAGTCCAAGAACACAACAAGAAGAAACCCCATAGACTTGAATGAAATAAGATGAAAGCACAATGTAAACTATTGAAGTAAAAGAGTGCTAAAAGTAAAAAGGGTTGAAATAAAATCCCATCTGTAAAAGTACAAGTAATACAATACTACTGAAATGAAAAGAAAAACAGCTACTGGGGCATCCTCCAAGGTTCCTACATATCGAGTATGTACAGATCTCCTCCTCAGCACTCCATGTCTGTCAGTCTCCTCCGTATCATGTCATATTTAATGGTCCACCTCCACGAACCATCCAGTCCTAGCTCCCTCATCCTCAATCAATGTTGCATGTCGTCTACGCAAGACATAAGAAGGTGTGGGTGAAGCCCGTGCAGGGGTGAGTATTACGATACTTAGTAGGGACCCCGAGACCCTAGTAGGTCTCCTAGAGTTCCACTAAGAAACCCCACAAAGCACGAAAGAATATACATCAACTATACATAGGTTTATTCCCATACATATACCTAATTTATCATGATATACTCATCTCATACACGCGGGAAGCACGCCACATAGGTAACACCACGAAGGTAGAAGTACCACATAGGTAACACCACAAAGATAACACCACGAAGGTAACTCAATGAAGGTATAAGTACCACATGGGTAAAACCACAAATATAGATGTACCACATAGGTAACACCACAAAGGCAATACCACAACGGCAGAAGTGACAATACCACAAAGGCAGAAGTACCACACAGGTAACACCATGAAGTCAGAAGTACCACACAGGTAACAACACAAAAATAGAAGTTTCACATAGGTAACACCACGAAGATATAAGTACCACAGAGGTAACACCACGAAGATATAAGTACCACACAGGTAACACCATGAATACAATACCACAAATGCAGAAGTACCGCATAGGAAACACCACGAAGATATAAGTACAACACATGTAACACCAAGAAGATATAAGTAACCCATACGAACACCACGAAGATAGAAGTACCACATAGGTTACACCATGAAGACAATACAAAAATGGTAGAAGTATCACATAGCATAACCTCAATCACAAAATTAGAGTAAAGATATCCAAATAAGGTCTCAGCTCAAACCAGGTTTACAGTGAATTATAGAAGTACAAATGATTGGTCGCGAAGCTAGATCATCTTATTATATAAAGAGGGATTGTTGCTGACCATACGAAGTGTGACCCCCCGAGGATCGATAGGTACTAACCCCTGCAATGACCCGCATAAGATCTAATCCAACCAATATCGATAGGTAACTAACCTCTGTAATGACCCACACAGGATCTGACCCACACCGGATCAGTATTCCCTGACCCACACAGGAACGCTAAGCGCTGACCCACCCAAGATCTGACCCACACAAGATCGTTGCGCACTGACCCTCATAGAATCTAACTCACACAATATCTGTGCGGACCCACACAAGATCACTCAGTACTAACCTTCATATGGTCTTTCTCTAACCTATGCCTCACTGCCAGCCACTAGATTCCCGCTCATAGCATGCTTGATTTAGGGAGAACCGCTCCCATATACATCAATCATATTTCAACCAGAACTATGTCTCACAAAAAAGTAATCTTATGATCATGCAAGTCATAAGGGATCCAATGAAATAGATGGTGCATCAATCGAACGCCCGGTCTGTAAGTTATTAGCATTTTCACTCCGAGGGGTGGTTGGATTCAGGGTTCGATCCAACCCGGATGTACTCCAACTTTTTTCAAAACTCAAGTAGAGTATACTAAAAGGACCAACTTGATCCAAGGATTCTGTTTCCATAGACGGTTCATCAAACGGGTGCACGGTTCTTAAGTTACGACCAAAAAGGTGTATCTTGGTCCGGATGGGCCCGGGTCCTGTCCGACCCAGTCAGTCCGACCCGGCCCAACCCGGCTTGAGCTGACCTGACCCGGTTGTCTTGGGTCATGGCGGGCTCGACCCACTAGTACGCGGTTCGACATGACCCGTGAAGGGGGTGGCCAGACCCAGCCCGCAGGGTGCGGCCCGTGGTTAGGTGGCCCGCTGTGGTGAGGTCTTCCCTAGCCACAACCTAGGGGGAAAACACCCCCGATATTCAGAACATCCTGATGGTCGTTTGTTCGCCCTTCTCGCATGCTGGACAACTTGGCGGGCCTGCTCGATGTTTCATGGTCGGCCGAAATGACCGGCCAGTTCTCCTCCCAACGGTGCGGACGCGTGCCGCTTCTCCACCGTGGCTGGCTAGATGTCGTCCACCCTCTGGCCTTCGTCACGGACCAGCGGTCGCGGTTTCCTGCTCCTGCGGTACAGACGTGCACTGTCCCACCTCTTCGCGGCCACCTGGCATGCCGCCCACTGGCTTCTCACCATCACGGCCGACGGTTCATAGTCTCCTTTGGCGGTGTATTTGCAACACCACCATCATCGCAGCTCGTGAAGAACACGTCGATAATAAAGTTGCAGAGGAATTGGTTTGTGTTCATTTAGCCCACATCCTCCACATTTATTTAGTATCATGTGCCTCAAAGATTGAAACAATGATTCATCGTGAAGAATAAATTAAAAGATCAATTTCCCTACCTCAAGTACGATGGTGAGCGTGTGTTTCTAGAAGTGGATCAGTGTTCGCTATCCCCCACAACTAGCCTCCAAAAACATCGTGCGATCTTCTATCTCTGGTTCGAGGTTTCAGTGTCACTAATCACCTCCCGCTGGTACCGGCTCCGTCCTCCAATGGTTTTGTTTCACTTCACATTGTCAGCACTTCATTACTTAGCGAAGCAGTGCCGATACCTCTCTCTGTGCTCTATATAAATAGGAGAGGGGCATGTGCAACATTCTTGGAATTAATGGGGCCCATTAATTAGTAACCTTCCTAATTCCCCAATGGTGTAGGTACTTAGAATGAATGTTCAATCCATTTATTGGCTTTAAACGTCACCGGTCCCACATTTCCTCTTGTTTGTTGGAGGAAAAGAAATAAAATAAAATTTAACTATGTTATTTTTATTATTCTTCAAAAAGTCTCAAAATATAAATTTTTTTCCGGACCTATATCATTTGAAATGAAGCCTCTCATAAGAGAATCTGGGTGCTGCAGATTCAATGGTGCTCTTGAACTGTTAATCCGAGCACCGGTTCCAAAGTTAGGAAATACCGCTTTTTCTTTTACTGAACGTACCTGAGAAAAGTTCAATAAATTATTAATAGTCACCCTCGACCCATGTCGGTTGAGGTTAGGCTCTGCCTAGGGAAAACACGCCCCAATGAACTCAATTGTTCTCTCAGATTTTTAATCTGAGTTACTGTTTAGAAGTTAATAACTTTACAATAAAATAATTGTCACTTATTTATCTTATTTACTACGAAAAACTAGCTTTCACCGGTGGCCCATGCCGGCCAATGTTAGTATCTTCATAAAGAGAGCATACTCTCATGAGTTTAGTGGCGGTCTCCGATTTTTAATCTGAGTTACCATTCGTGAGTTAAAAGCATTTAAAAAATAAAATAATTTCTTTAATTATATTATTTAGGATTATTCCATTTTGGGGTTTTCTCAATTGAGGCATGCGCTGAATAAACATAAGTCGCACCATGGGTAAACCCCCTATCATAAACATAATGGTGCCTTTATATTTCTGATCTGAGAAATCGTTTAAGATTTATTCCACTTTTTCAGGAAACCTGCTTACATGCGCTAATTAAATCTTAACAAAACTTCAACGGATCATTCCGGGCACTCCAGGCCTCGGAATTGTGTGCCGTTAGATTTCTCGGTCTCATTATAATTATATATAATAAAAAAATTATGGAATTTTTGTGAAATTACATTCTCCCCACCTTATGGATTTACCTCCTAATTAGCCAAAACAAAGGCAAATCAACCAAAAGTGGGTAATGAGCATGAATCTGAGCTTCCCGTTCCCATGTTCTCTCAAGGAGGATTTTGTGCTACCAACGTACATGCACAAGAGGTATCAGCTGCCAATGAAGGACCTATTCCTATTGATCCTCAATCTCCCTGGAACCTACGTAAATGTCACCACATCATCGAAGTCCAGCTTGTTGTGGTCGATGATGTGATATGGGTTGTGCATGTATCTCCTCAGCTAGGATATGTGAAATACATTGTGCACCCTCTCCAAATGCGGTGGAAGAGCCAAGTGGTATGATACCTCGCCTATCCTCCGATGTCTCAGAAAAGGACCGATAAAACTTGGTGATAACTTGTCGCCTCAGCCAAATCTTTATAGACCCCATCAAGGATATACTTGCAAGAATACGTGGTCCCCATCCTGAAACTCCAAGGGTCTTTATATCCTGTCAGCATAAGACTTCTTCCAACTCTGTACAGTCTTCATTTGCTGACAAGTGAGACATCATGATACAAACTATGCCACTACTTTCTTCATCCTTGGCAACCAGTACTGACGCCAGAGGTCCTAGTGTATCTTCTCTACTCCTGGGTGTACTGCTAGAGGGGATGTATAGAACTCCCTCAACACCTCCTCCTGTAGAGCCTCTAATACCATGGTACATCCTATGAAGAGGGTTGAATGCTCCCCTCCTTTAGAAAAACCATTAGTTGCCTGTCCTGAGGGTATCTTAGCACGTCGAGTCTCGCAGTAAATGTCCCCAAGCCATGCCTCCTAGATTTGAAGAAGAATTGGGGGAGTTATAGTCATTGACTAGAGGTAAGAATATTCATCTCTATCAATGGAGGATATCTGCAGTATGACTTGCTACTCTGATGCCTCACTCAACAACTGTAGACTAGAGCTCCTGCTGAGTGCATATTCTACCATGTTCCCCTTACCATAAGTATAGAGTATCCAAAGGTCATAGTCCTTGATAAACTCTATCCACTATCGTTGTCTTATCTCTTGATAGATCTACTGACACTTCCCCATCCACATGAAAGGATCCCCCTTCCTTGTCAAAGCTGACAAGGGTGTTGCTACCCTGAAAAAGTCTAGTTAAAAACTTTGGTAGTATCTAGCCAAAGTAAAAGTACCTATCCCTTCAGGGAGGTGATCCTAGAAACCCATTTTAAAATCTTTTCCATGTACTCTTGTTGGGAACTGATAACTCAAAACTACCACTTCCATGAGGGTAAGGCTCGCTGACTCAACAGTGATTGGTTGCACCCTCCTATGCAGAATTTTATCCTATGCGGCATGGGTTTCCTTTTTTGCCGACTAAGGAAAACCCAATCCCAACATTATAGATAAACCATGACCTTTTTTCTAATACAGTCAATCTGAGTATGAACTGTGGATGTCCTGTCATACCCAAAATAACATCATAAGGCCTCAACACTGTCACCAAGAGGTTCCAACCGAAACTCTCGCCTCAAGGGTCAAATCACCCCATCATCCTAAGTGTAATTATTGAATCTCTTCCCAAAGGTATATCCAGACGTGAGGGTCAAGTCAACTGATTAACTGGAAACTCTAGGTCTTGAACAAGATCCGTGGAAAGAAGGAAGGATTAGTTTCTATTTCTATTAATACGACAACTAGTAGTAGACACAAGCCATACCTCTAACCATTCCTGGAGCCCTTGGGTCACACTTCTTGACCGCATACAGCTACTCCCTTCCCCTATCCTCCAGCTCCCTGCTCCTGGTGGGGACAACATTGAGGTGGTGGTTGTAACATGCTGAAAAGTATATCACCAAATGCTACTCTCCTAACTCCACTTCCATGTCTGCTTCTCTGCAGATTCATCTGTCCCTAACACTTACTCTTCCTGAAACATTTTACACACCTAATTCTCTAAGACTGGGGTCAATTTCCTACTTTCCCACAGCTAACATTCAATTGATGTATCTGCTCATCCAAAGAATATTCAACCCCAAATGTTTTATCTAGCACCCTAACATAAGTAGGAATGAATAGAGGAAAAGAGATGGCTCAGATATCCCTAAAAACTCCTCGCTTATAGGTACGAGCCCTGAAGGATTGACTTTAATGTATTCATCGAGTACCTGGGATGGTCAGTATGCCTCGAGGAATACTCATCTACCAACATGTCTTCCTGCCAAAGTTGTAGAAACTCTACGGAACTCTCAGCCACCTTCTCAAGTAAATCCTCACCCACCTGTGAGTCGGTCCCACCTTAGAACCTGAGGGGTATCTGATGTTGAAACACGTGTAAGGCACTAAGCCTACATGTGTACCCTACCAGTACTATCGGGTGTAACTGATGACCAACGGGCAGTGATATAGCTGGAACACTACCTGAAGTTACCATCTCGGGAAATGGTCTACATTCCGAAGCATCATCACTTATTAGACCATCCTAATGTTAACTCATAAAATAAATACTATAAGCTAAGATCACCATCTTCTCTACTGGTGTCTCAACTAGGAAAAGAACTCTAGCCACTACCCCCAGCCTGCCCTCAGCTGCCTGGGAATCTGAC
This sequence comes from Viscum album, assembly GCA_963277665.1. Classification (NCBI taxonomy): domain Eukaryota; kingdom Viridiplantae; phylum Streptophyta; class Magnoliopsida; order Santalales; family Viscaceae; genus Viscum; species Viscum album. The sequence goes on along the minus strand of OY728143.1, from coordinate 895,719,236 downwards.
ATTCCTAGAAACCTTGAAGGCCTATGTCGCTGGAACTCGTGTAATGTGATCGTCAACGTGCACCCTCTGTTGGTGGGGCTAGTGGAAATGGATTTCCACTGGGAAGTGGTGTTTCTAGTACACCACTCGAAGGTTCCAACACCGTAAGAGGGCCCTGCAGCGAGGCCTCATCACTTGGTGGTCCATCGTCATGTAATTATTTAAGAAACATGGGTGGTTGTCTTTGTGGCGGCATCCTGATAAGGAACAGGTGTGCCACGATCATTAAGTTATGCCTGGTAAGCTGACTCCAAAGAAACCATGTAAAAACAATTCTAAAACACACTCAAATTGTGATTCTGTGTACTGAATCATAGATCAGAATTCAGGGTCCTAGTGTATGGATACGTCATCCACCACACCAAGACTGGACTCCTCGAACTAAAAACCATACACATAACACATAACACTATTGATTCACAGAAAAGATCAGAGTCTTACATCTCCAGTAGAACCGAACTCCTTTGATACCACTTTCTCACGACTCGTCCCTCGGGGCCCGTGCCATGACTAACCCAATCCCACCTTCCATAGGTCAGGGGCTGGTGACTAGCACCCGAAAGACAAATCTCTTAAATAGGTAGGCATTTCGTTTTTAACTTGTATAGACACATAGTCCAAGAAAACATTAAGAAGAAACCACACAGACTAGAACACAATAAGATGCAACCACAAGGTAAATTGTTGTAGTGAAAGATTGCTAAAATTAAAAAGGGCCAGAATACAAGCCCAACTATTAAAGTATAAGTACAATTGGAAGAACAATACAACTAAAAGGAAAAGTAACATATCTACTAGGTTGTCCTTCGAGGATCCTACCTGTAGGGTAGGTATAGATCGCCTCCTCAGCACTCCACGACTGTCAGTCTCCTCCGCATCACGTCATGCCGAATGGTCCACCTCTGAGCATGTAGCTCCCTTAGCCTCGATCAATGTTTTATGTTGTCTACACAAGACACAACAAGGTGCGGGCAAAGCCCATGCATGGTTGAGTATAATGATACTCAGTAGGGACCCTGAGACCCTCTTAGGTCTCCTAGAGTTCCATAAAGGAAAACCCACAAAGCACAAAGAAATAGACATCAAATCTACTTTGGTATATGCGCATACATATACCTATGTTATCAAGATATACTCATCTCATACATGAGGGAAGGATAGAACATAGGTAACACCAAAAAGGTAGAAGTACCACACAGGTAACACCATGAAGATAACACCAAGAAGGTAACTCCACGAAGGTATAAGTACCCCACAGGTAACACCACAAAGATAGAAGTACCACACAGGTAACAACACGAAGACAATACCACAAATGCAGAAGTACCACATAGGTAACACCATGAAGTTAGAAGTACCCCGCAGGTAACACCACGAAGAATGAAGTACCCCATAGGTAACCCCATGAAAATAGAAGTATCACACAGGTAACACCGCGAAGACAATACCACAAAGGCAGAAGTACCACATGGTTAACACCACAATGATAAAAGTACCACACATGTAACACCACGAAGACAATACCACAAAGTCAGAAGTAACACACAGGTAACACCATGAAGTTAGAAGTACCACACAGGTAACACCAAGAAGATAGAAGTACCACACAGGTAACACCACGAAGATAGAATTACCATACAGGTAACACCACGAAGACAATACCACAAAGGCATAAGTACCACACCGGTAAAACCACGAAGATAGAAGTACCACATAGGTAACACTATGAAGGTAGAAGTACCACACAAGTAACACCACGAAGATAGAAGTACCACCCGGGTAACACAAGAAAGAAAATACAACAATGGTAGTAGTTCCACATCGCATAACCTCAATCAAAACCAGAGAATAAATACATCTCACATAGAGTCTCAGCTCAAACCAGGTTTACAGTGAAGTATATAAGTAAAAATGATTAGTCGTGAAGCTAGATCATCTTATTCTGTCAAGAGGAACTATTGTTAAACATATGGAGTCTGAACCCCATAGGATGGATAGGTACTAACCCCTAAAATGACCCACACAGGATCTGATCTGCCCGGGGTCGATAGGTAAGTAACCCCCGCAATGAACCACACAGGAACTAACCCACATAGGATCGGTATGCGCTGACCCACACAGGATCATTGAGCGCAGAACCACACAGGATCAGAATGCACTCACCCACACAGGATGATTTATAGATGACCCACAAAGGATCTAACCCACATAGGATCGGTGCTGACCCACACCGGATCACTTGGTACTAACCTCCATGTGGTCTGTCTCCAACGTTCGCCTCACTGTCGGCCACTGGATTCCCGATCACAGCACGCTTGATTCAGGGAGAACCTATCCTCTATCCATCAGTCATATTTTAACCAGCACTAATCCTCACAAAAAAGTAACCCAATGATCCTCTAAGTCATGACGGACACAACACAATAGATGGCATGTCAATCGGACGCTCGGTCTGTAAGTGATTAGCGTTTCCTCTTTAGTGGCCCGGTTGGATTCGGGGTACGATCCAACCCGGACGTACTCCAACTTTGTTTAAATATCAAATGGAGTATAATAAAAGGATCGTCTCGATCCAAGGATTCTAGTTCTATAGACGGTTCATCAAACGGGCGCCCGGTTCGCAAGCTACAACCAAAATGGCGTATCTTCGTCCGGATGGGCTCGAGCCCAGTCTGACCCAGCCCAACCCAGCATGGGCCGACCCGACATAGTCTGCCTTGGACGTAGTTCGGCCTGGCCCATGAAAGGGGGTGGCCCGTGGTCAGTTGTACCACTGTGGAGGGGTTCTCCCTAGCCACAACTTATGGGGGAGGTTCCCCCTGGTATTCCGGACAGCTCGATGGTCGTTTGGTCGCCCTGATGGAATGTGAGACCACTCGGAGGTCCCTCTCTATGCATCACGACCATCCATTTCTCCTCCCAGCAGCATAGATGCACACTGCTTCTCCACCGTGGCCGACCGGATATCCTCCTCCCTCCAGCCTCCGCTGCGGTCTCATACTCCAGTGGCACAGACGTGTGTCGCCGCTTCACCAAGTGGTCGGCCAGTTGTCGACCGGATGCCAGCCAACGTGTCGGTCGCTTTCTTCTCACCATTACGATTGACAGGTAGTAGTCTCCTTTGGCGGCACAGTTGTGACTGTGTCGTCATCACGTCCCATGAAGAAGACGTTGATAATAAAGTTGTGGAGGAATCATGCTATGTTCATTCGGCCCGCACCCTCCACGTTAAGTCAGTAGTAGGTGGTTCAAAGATTGAAATAATGTTTCATCATGAAGAATAAATTAAAATAGTAATTTCTCTACCTCAATAATGATGGTGATCATGTGTTTTTGGAAGTAGGTCAGGGTTCTCCATCCCTCGCAACTAGCCTCCAAAGACATCGCTCGATCGTCGATCTCCGGTTCATTGTTTTGGTGTCACTAATCACCTCACGCTGGTACTAGATCCGTCCTCCAAGGGTTTGGCATCACTAAACTTTTTTAGCACTTCATTTCTTGGCGAAGCAGTTCTGACACCTCTCCCTAAACTCCATATAAAAAGGAGAGGGGTAGGGTGTGCAACGTTCATGGAATTAATGGAGGCCCATTAATTAGGAACCTTCCTAATTCCCCAACAGTGTAGTTACTTAGAATGGAAGGGCAAGCCATTGATTGGCTTGAGACGTCGTCGGCCTCACATTGCTACATGTCCGTTTGAGGAAAATAATGAAAATAATAATTAACTAAGTGGTTTTTATTATTCTTTTAAAAGACTCAAAATCAAACTTTTTCTTCGGACCTACTTTGGTCAAAGTGAAGCCTCCCTTAATTGAATTTTAGAACTGAAGATTCAGCGGTACACTTAGATTTTTAATCCAAGCACTGGTTAAAATGTTGGAAAATGTCTCTTACGCATTTAGTGAAGGTACCTGAAAAAAAAGATTAATAAATTATTATCAGTCACCCTCGACCAGTGTCGGTCAATGTTAGGCTCTTCCTAGAGGAAAAACACCCCAAAAACCCAAAAAATCTCTCATATTTTAAATCTGAGTTACTGTTTATAAGTTAAGAATTTTACAAAAAAATAATTGGCACTTAATTATTTTATTTACGGCCAAAAACTAACTTTCACTAGTGGCATGAACCCACCAATGTTAGTATCTGCCTAAAGAGATAATACCCTCACAAGTTCAGTGATGGTCTTAGATTTTTAATCTGAGTTACCGTTTGTGAGTTATAAGCCTTTGAAAAATAAAATAATTTCTTTAATTATTTTATTTATGATTATGCCATTTTTGGTTTTTCTCACTGGAGGCATTTGCCGACTAAACATAAGTCGTACCTAAGGTAAACCTACAATCCTCAATGCAACGGTGCCCTCAAATTTTTAATTTGAGAAACGGTTTAAGAGTAATTCATCTTTTTCCGGAAAACTGCTTACGCACGCTAATTAAAGCTTAAAAAAACATCGACAGATCATTCTGGGCACTCCAGGCCTCAAAATCACGCGCCGTAAGATTTCACGGTCTCGATATAATTTTCTATAATTAAAAACAAATACAGAATTTCCAGGACATTAAATTGAATGTTAAATAGTTGATTGAATATATAATATATACATTTTATTAAAATTATTCATAAAAATTGTTTAATTTATTGAGATAAAACACTTTTGGGAAAAAAATAGTTTTTTAGAAAAGGAATTTATTTATTTTTAAATAGTTCTTAAAATCATTTATAGTTTATTGGTTACCAAATTATTAATTTTATAAAAATTCATAAGCCATATTTTCATTATTTATTTAATCATTTTCATACCTTTCATTCCAATGGCTAGGTTATAAGTATTGTAATATTTTGATAACATGTCATGTTTAGTTTAAACTCAGTGTTTCATGTAATAAAATCTATGCTCAGTGTTAGGTGTAACACAATATAACCAGAATATTGTGTGTAACACAATCCAAACATATTGTTCCATGTCTCTCATGCTAAACTTAGTGTTTCTTGTATATCAACCTTAACTTATTTTGGTTTTCAATGAAATCCATCAAAGAAATCTAATTTATCCAAAAAAAATTCAATTCCTAAGAACATGTGGTGTTAAATTTTACCCCATTTAAAGTAAGTTTCACAAATGAATTGTTTTTCACCATCAAATGTTTAATACATGAAAGTTCCTTTCATAGAAACCCACATCATTAAAATGAATAATAAAACTTTCTTTATAAAAGGAATGTTGGAAACATAACGATTACCCATAGTAACTCATAACATGATTTCTACATAGAATAACATAGGTGTGAAGTGAAGATCGTGACACTGATATAAAGCATAAATAATTATAGATAGTGATAGATATCATTGACCACAACAAAGATGGTGATCTAGATAAGTTTAGTGATCATAACACCAAAGAACAAAGAGGCAAGAAAATGGTCTTTGATATCATCAAAAAATATGATAATGAGACAAAATTTTAATTTAATACCTCTTTCTAAAGGATGAAAAAATTCACTTGAAGAAATAATTACTTAATTTCATTCCATTTTGTAAGAATAATGACACCCTGTGGTGGTGAATTTACAAGATTCCACTTTATCCCTTAATGCATGAAATAAAGGTGAATTTTTTATTCTTCAAGTACTAACAGATCATAATACCCATAGATAAAATGATAATATATTCTGCCTATCCTGAATTATAATTTGAACAAAACAGTTATTAGAGGTTAGGCATAAATCTATATATAGTGATATAATACATTAATTTCTAAAACCTCATTTTGAGTTCTACTTAAACCATTCCTAAAAACGGTAAACCTTATAACCCTTCCCAAATTTAAAATTTATAAATAAGGTCACTTAATTTCCCAAAATCAACTTAACATTAATCTTCCAAATATTATTAATAAGCTTTTAATAGTCACATGCCAAATTTGTGAATACCATGGTCATTTTGTCTCCTGAAGCATGGTAATTACCAAAATTTCCATAAATTCATCTTAAAATATCCTTAATATTAAATAAAATCCCATCATATAAAGCCTAGATAGGGGATGTATATGATTTTGAACTTATTATCAACCTTAAACATATAAAACCATGATAAAATCCACAACACTTAAGTAAATATTACATGGATACATATACACTTACAGATGTTAATTCACCGTTTTCCCTTATATAAGATCTTATATTATTTAAAAAATTCAATTGAATCATGGGTTCAACCATATACCAATAGAATATATGATTTCATTATTCCTGAATTCATGTATATAATCTTATTAAATTTCACTAAAGTATGAGCAATAATATTTTTATACGGGGATCATTCATACAAAATCAAACATGAAATTCCCAAATAAATAGGGGTTGATAAGTATTCCCAATTTATTATGGTTCTTTTCATCTATTATGATTTCATAATCTATCTCATTGTTCTTTATCTTCATATTTAGTTATGTATTATCATCATCATTAGTCTTTGGATGGGAGCACTTATTATAATAATGCCCAAACTCCTTACAACTGAAACATTGAATTGTGGTAGGTGTTTAATCAGTTGATTTCTCATTATTATCATCATTAACTAACTATTTATGATCAAATTGAAACTGAACCACTTTATTACCTTCCTTTACATACTTAAAACAATAAATAGTCCCATTAATACAATCCATTCCATGTTTTTTCCCACACTTTGAGCATAAATAAAATCTCATCTTCTTCTCTTCATGGTTCTTAAACTTATTCTTTAAATTATATGGTTATCTTATCTTCAAAACCATGAGACTGATACATGACTCCAACATACATTTCCACATTTATTTCACATCTAAAAAACTTTTCATAGTAATTAATGTCCCTTATGTTTTGTTTTAAGAAACTGAATAATCGATCAATCTTAATTTCTGGATTAATGACAATACCTGAAGTGTACCTTAAAATTCTTGAAAAAAATTCTTCATAGGAACCAATAGATTCACCATCCTTCCTTTAAATATCTAGTAATTTCTTCTCTATCTTCATACAACGAATAAGAGGAAAGTAATTACGGAAAAATAATTTCTTGAACTCATCCCAATCCATTGTTTCATTTTCATCATATTGCCTCGTATTCTTGATAAGATTCCACCGTTTATTTGCCTCTCCTTCTAGAAGATATACAACCAAAAGTGAAATTTTATATCTTTGAACACTAGATACTAGAAAATATCTTTTTAGTGGTAGTGATCCATTGCTCAATAACTAATTGATCAATTGAACCACTGAAAGAAAGTGTGTGCTCCCTTCATGGATGACTCACCCGAGCATTGTTCTCTCCTTTTCTTTTTTGGATTTTCTCCCTGATTTATATCTTCAAAAAGTTGTGTGATAATATCAACAGGGTTTTTCATTTCATCTCCCATAAAATTAAATTACTTATGGGGGATAATCTTTACATTTTCCCTTAAATTCGTCATTAACATGGTTTCTTTAGGTTCCAACCATTGACTAAATCAAAAAACATAGTGCAAGAAACACTAATCCTATTGGGGAACCAATAATCATGAAAAAATGACTTATAGAATGTCTAAATCATTAATCATTATTCTTTAATATTTGACACCTTATATTTATACTAGGTTATTCATAGTAATATTATAATTAAATCCTTCATAATTGTTTATGAAGAGTTTATAAATTTCTAAAATGTATCCTCTGGGGGTGTTATACCAGGTATGAAACAGTTCCAGTTATCATATACCATTCCCTGACTGAGTCTATCTTAATATAGTGTTTTTAGGTTTTTTACCCATAACTATATATTTTCCATATCCTCATCCACTTATAATCTCCAGATAGGGATGTATTTCTAGGAAACCACTCGCTTTAGCCTTTACAAAAATTCCAAGACATTTTCCTATACTTTACCTCATCCTTTGAATTATCCTTAGAGACATCCCTATACATATCCTTATAAATATCCCTATGGATATCACTAAATTCTTCTCATATTAATTTCCAAATGTTGACTAAACCATTCCTTTGATACCAACTATAGGGAACCAGGCATAAAATATATGAATTGTAATGCCCTGACCTGGTTTTCCACTCTAACGGTGCTTCGGGTCGGTGGGCCACTAGGAATTTGGAACCCCTCCCCATATGATAATGGTTTTTGACTAGTAGTTAGGGTGTAAAGAGGCGATATTTTATTGACTATAACCTTTGGAGATGATAATAATAATGGTAAAAGTATATATATATAAAGCAATGGATCATAAATACTATAAGACAAATAGACCAATAACACACCATAACGGATGAATAAAGAGACAACATCTATAATAATCACTAAAATCTAACATAAAAATCATAGAATAAGATACTATTTATAGAAAACACACCACAAGATACCATTTTTAGCTAAACATTAATAACATCTCAGGTTATACAAAACAGTAAGCAAAAAGGGTCTCCCATGTATAACCACCAATACATATATATAATAAGCATGCTGATACAATAAGAATGATTTAAAAAATAACTCTAGATGATGAAGGAACCTCCAAGGTCACTTTTCATCTATCACATGCAAAACAACCTAATGTGGTAGATGAGATCCATCTCTTGAGCCTGAACCATTACATGATTGCAAAAGCTTAAAGTCTACCCACGTCTCAAAGAAACCATGTAGGGTGTGAGAATTATCTCAGTATGAAACCACCAACATGTTCCGAACATTCATTTTTTGAATAAGTAGTTATATAATAAAACTAAAAAAAGATTCACTACACACAAACATAATAATTACCTGCTTCTATTGTTCTCAACAACCATAAGGGAAAGATCCCATGCTTTATCCATAACCAGTATACCATGTGTCCCACATTTATACATATGGAATATAGTAAAATATATGAATATATAAAAAATAAGTGGAATGTATCCTTAGAATAAATCAAATGGCATCCCCTGATGATTAACAAGCTAGACATTCCTCATGCACTACCTTTAAAAGTATCATTGGAAACTCATGCCAACTGAAACATCATGTCATAATCAAGTAAGAAACATCTCAAAGGAATTCCTTAATTTACTACCTGGTCCCTCAAACCATAGATCATAAGAATCCTCATCAGATAGAATCCTGACGTTCGAGGAACCACAATTTTTGTCCTCCAAAAAAATCAACATTGTCAGCACAATATTTGATGTCTCAAGGAATGGTGATTTCCATCCTTCCATATAATCTCGGCCCATGACCTCAATATATGGTAGGACTCATCCCCAAACCGATGGTCTCAAAAACATAATCTGATAGCTTCTTACTATCCATGTGGCTTTTTATGGCAAGAACCATCAACCTCACTAATGGTCAACACTTCCTACATAGAATGGCCCGAAGGAATTCTTTTTATTTTATTATGGATAATCCCCCTTTTAAGGGTTGAAGGGGAACCAGTACATGACCTGTAGGCCCAAGACACAAGGCCCGAATGACCCGCAATACATGACTCGAAGGCCCAGAGGCTTACCATGCCCAATACATGACCCATAGGCCCAACCCACTTGAACTACCCCTTCCTAGATTATGCGTCATTGATCACCTAGCTCCCCACTTTGCATTTCTAATCGGATAGCATTTCCCCATAAAAAGCTGCATGATGCCTGGTCCCGATGGCGGCTGCCATACCCTCTCATTCTTCCAATCTGATTAGCTCTGCTTTTGGGGGATGCTACTCTTGTTTTCTGATCCTCTTCCGGGACATGTTTTGTGTGAAATAGGTTACTCCATGGTCTACGTGGCCCGAAGTCCATGTGGCCCAAAGTCCTTTGATGACCCGAAGGCCCTTGAGACCCATAGGCCCAAACCGGTGGCCTGAAGGTCCAAATCGAGTGAATAGTTATGGCTGCTACTGTATCGAACAATAACTACTATAGTACTGATATAGTACCCTGTAAATTCTCCTCCACCCAGTTTCGAACCTGGGCCTCTTGGATTCCAAGAAGGCGCCCTTACCACTTAGGGGTATGGACTTATTTGTAGGTCAACACCATCTTAAGCTACATCTAATGGAGGCCTCTACCCACACGAGTGGCGAACACCCCCTCATCATCTGAGGCATATCTATGTACACATGACTCTAATGGAATGTCATCCGATCTAGATGTGTGAAATCACTAACATATTACGTATTCCACATCAAATAGACACCTCATCCCCCTAAAACCATTTCACTAAACTTGATGGTCAACACCATCCCATATCACATTGGGAAATGCCTATAACCTGACGACCTTGTCACCTTAATTTGATGACCACATCAAAAAACCTATGATCATCATCACTCATAAAATTTGGGGATCTCTAAACCTAAATAATAACATCAACTCAAGATAGGTTTTCATCACCACCTCAATCCTTAGTTGAATCCCATATCATTCCCATTGAACTCAGTAAGAATCATAAACTATTTAATTTCATAAAATAAGACCTCATCCTAATATGACCAAGTTTTTAATCATATTAATAGTCTAAACCCATTTTTATTCATGTAGTATCATGACCATAGGAATCTCACATGGTCAATTAATTAATTTATTGTACAAGCATTAATTTTATAGGGTCTCTCTCAGACAACCCAACGGTGCACTCAAAGTTAAACCCCTAGAAAGTGAAAACAAAGAGAAATCTAGGAACCACCTACCTCATGTTGGTAGATGTTATCTCATCCAGTATAATCCTATAACTTGATCCATTTTGGAATAAACATTCATTTTATATTATGAACCATAAAATTGGATAAACCAACTTGATAGGATTTCGCACTATGTATGGAGAGAGAAGAGAATAAATGAAGGAAGTGGATTCAAGGTCTTACCAATGTGGTTTCAATAAGGCCAATGGTTATCAATTAGTATTTCATATGATGGTTTTTTCTAAAGTCCAAATGGTGGATAAATGGACAACTCTCACCCTATTGTGTCTGAAATGACGAGGTAAAGAGGATAAAATGGGGAAAAAGAAGGTGGGGAAATTTGGTAAATTCACCACTTTAAGTGGACCACATGGTTTACTTATATGGTTTAGCTAAACTTGAACCAACCATGACACTCCCAATACTTAGGCACCCAAACTCTCATGGTTGGCCTACACGATTTTTCTAAACAGTGCGGAGCCAATTCCCAGCCACTGTCTAATTGGCACTAAGCATGTGACCATGTGAACTGTTTTCCCAAATCAAGTGTGGGCTATGTTAATACCATTGATAAATTTTTTAGAGATCCTACCTATCCATAAACCCCCTACCACTTTTCTTAATCACGCATGGTAATGAAGTAGGGCTGCGCGGTTTACCTTAGGTGCCACACGGTTTGTCCAAACTGTGTGCCCCAGTCTTCAAACCCTGAAAAGATGGGTTTTTTAGCCTTTAACACACTAGAAACCCACTCAAAACCCCTTGGAACTTTTTGAGCATTACAAACCATCTAAAAATTTGTTATCTTAATGAAACTATCATAATTAAGTTCCAAAGATCAACAAAATCGTTTCTTTAACCCCAAAACTCTAAAAAAAATTCAAACGTGTTGACGATTTCAACCCACTCCAAAAACTCTTGACATTAAAGTCTCCCCACATTAACATATCTGATCCCCATGCTATAAAACATTACCCAGAGATGGTATTGAACATACCCATCTCTTTACAATTAACACAGTATACCCCATTCATAAAATCACTTGTCAACTCTCTTAAGGTGCTTCACACCTTAGGAGTTACCTACCCTGATAGATTCCTGACCCATAACTCAAATAATTTTGATGGTCCTTCAAACATCCCTAGACTCAATGTCCTACCATGAATAATCATCACTCTTGTACCTCATCATGTGAAAAAATAACGCTTGTGTCACATCTGACACTAATCAAGTAATTCATCTTATCATATTACCACCTCATACCCATGTCACACATGAAACCTATGAGGTCCTTCACTTTATTGGATTCCCAAAGGAAGTTCTAGTTCCTCTCACATAACATAAAATATACATTGTATCGATGCCTAGATGCATGCACACCTCATACAATCCTTTATTCAGTAAATTCCAATAATAAATCATGGTTCCATGCACCTCATATATATATATAACGCATCTAAGCTGACTCCAACCTACTAGCATGCATCAGTTAGTCCATAATTATAGATCATGCACCTCATGCACCAAAAAATGGATACTCCTATATAAAGGGCCATTCCAAAATAAAAACAACCCTATCCGCACCCATGGTGTACCTCTGACTATAGTCGGCTCCCCAACCTGCTCTGCACCTGGTAGCTTCAATATGTGCACCTCGCCTAAAGTAATACTACATGAGGCCTAGACTCCCTATGGTGTTGCGCCATCCATAGGCCACTGAACCCATAATTGTTTCCCATTACCTATTCCATCACCTCTTCATGTCATTGAAACTTGGATACCAACTCCTAGTACAACACCATGTCCGATCTCAGGCACCTATGATTGTCTCGTTCTCTGGGTACTCGATATACAACAATGCTTAATATAGAACCTATTAAGATTCCAAAAATATTTTCAAGAAAAAAAATCATTCGATTCTTGATTACACTACATCCATACATGTCCCATCTACCCATACTAGAATCACACCATTGAAGACCCACTCCTCAGCGTTCTTCTTGAATATATGGCCTAAACGCCCAGTTGATACTCCTCATGACCTCGATTCTTACTATCGAAAACATCACTGATATAATTACCTAATGCTTTCAACTAGCACAAATATGACTGGTCCTTCATATTAGCCTTGGCTATCAGTGCATGATTCACTACCTCTAAGAATGAGGAAAACCTGAAGATGTTTACCTGAACCCTATTTGCTTGTTCTAAACCACCGTCAAAACACCTCACCCTCACGATGTCTTATCCCACCAAACTAGGTTTGAAAAAATATAATTCAATTAAGGTAGTGTCGTAGTCCATGAGAGACATGTCATCCTCCTATAGGATCAAGAAATCGGAATCTCTTTCTACCTACAACATCTCTGGAAAGAAGTTCTCGAAGAACCTGTCATCGATGTCCTACCAATCCAATTCTTCATGTATGACAACTTATATCAGTACATTCCAACATCACATTTTCTATCCTATATGAATGTGTGTATCTAGATTTACCCTCCACCTTGGGGGTGTCTTAAGATGGTTGAAGTTGGTATGCACTACCTTGATTGAGTTCTTTTCCAATTGTGTTCCACCCTCACCCTGATATATCGATGGGTGTTGCGACTATAACTCGAAATTCAGGTATTCTATCAAAGTCTCCACTCTCTGGGATCCTCTATCAATTACCTAGATGAAACATACTAAGTTTTCTTTTAGCTAATCATCAAACCATGTCCCAAAAGCTTCATATGTTGCGGTTATCTTGCCTATACTAGAGCATGTAACATTGTCTGTATGTGTGGCTCATGCTCAACCCAACCCTTTGGGGCCTTATCCCATCATTAAGGGGCCTCAATCTATGCATGAATAGGTTTAAGAATATCACCCCAACTGACGTTCCATCAAAATCTATCTAGGTGGAAACCCATTGAATAACAATACCATGGTTAGCATCCATAATAATATATATAACACAGATAGAGAAATCTATAATAGGCAACAAAATATCACCACCCTTAAAATCCCCCATTACAACCATTTCACAGGGCATTCGACCTCATGACCCCTTAAATTACCATATTAGAGCCTTGTATCACATATATTCTAGCCTCATGTCCCCCCACCTTCCTATTACAGGGTCAATTATCACATTTAATCTAATTTATCTTATAATAAATCCACCAATGGGAAGTTATTCTTGAAAACAATATTTAGCTCTCTTAATTAACACTTTAAACATATAACCCCTATCATTATCCCTCCCTACTCCTATAATAGCTAGGAACATATATATATCACATCTCCCATCACATACAGACCTCATTAGAACCACATACCTGATTTGAATGAGTATAATTCAATCATAAATATACTAAGTGGGAAAACATGTTTAGCTTCTGTTTTTGAAATTATAAACAACCCACCACCTATTAAGGAAATCCTAGTTTCCAATGACAATATCAATAGATTTATTCGTAGTAATTTGTGTATATATATAACACCCTATGTTCCTATCAAGAAGTCATAATAAAACCTCTCTTTTCATTCCAGGCTAAGGGTCCCAAAAATTATCCCTATCCATATTGGGACAAGGGTCACATCTCATAACTGATAAAAATCAAACCCAAGAATGGAACTCAAGGTGTAAATTATATAAAATTTCATAAGAGAAAAAATACTTATTATTTTCCACCTCAGGAAACTTGGTATGTCTCTCATGCATCGGGCTGTAGGCACCCAAACATGAGCTCCAAAACCATTTTCTCCAATATCCTAATCTATGGTCTACCATATCCCAAATAGTAAGACCAAAAAGAAAATAAAAAGACCATTAATACCATTAGTATCTATATAAACAATACTAATAAATCCAAGACATAAAACTCCTTTGATATCATGTATATTTCATGGACTGGGTTTCCCACTCCAACAGTGCTCCAGGTCAGAGGGCTACTATAACTTAGGTGATCCTCCATATATGTAAGAGGATGAAAACTAGAATCAAGGGTGTAAGGAGGTGATATTTGGGAGACGGTAACCTTTATAGATGATAAAAATAATATTCTATATACATATATAAAGTAATAGATAGGAAATACCATAGGGAAACTGGACCAGCAACCCCTCGTAGCAGAATAATAAACAAAATATACAAATAATAATCAATAATATCAAACATACAAATTGTAGAATAAGATACCATTTCTAGAAAATATACCGCATTATACTATTTGTATCTAAACGTGTATAACAACTCAATCCATACAAAACAATAAGAATAAAGGGCCACCCATGGCTGATCACCAGTACAGACATATAATAAGCATGCAGATACAAGAAGAAAGACATAAAAAGTAACTCTAAATGATGAAAGAAACTGCAAGGTCCATTTCCATCTATCTCATTATAATCAACCCAACATGATTAGGTCCATTTCATGATCCTGAACACTTACCTATTCACAAAGGCATAATCTCTACATGTATACTTAAGGGTCCATTTAGGGTGTGGGAATAATCTCAGTTGGACTCCACAAATATGTGAATAACTTAAATATATGAATAAGCAGTTGTATATTAAAAATAAATAAAATAGGCACTGCACAAACGCATAATAATTACCCACTTCCTTTATTCTCAACATCCACAAGGAAGAGATCACCTACATCAGACATTTCTATTATACCATGCTCCCCACAACTATATATATGTATTATAGTGGCATCAGTGAGTTTGTTCTCAGCAACAACAATGTTCATAGTCCCAAGTAACGATGATGTCCATCCTCCCAAATAATCCCATCCCACAACCTCAATATATGGTATGTCTCATCCCCCATTATAAGGTCTCAACACTTCTAACAGATGTCTTCTAACCATCCATGTGAATATATATGGAAAGAACCTCCAACCACAATGATGATCACCACCATAATAAGCATCATCTAGCGGAGGACTCTACCCACACGAGTGGTCATCACCACCTCATCATCTGATTCCTATTTGTGTGAACATTAATACCACAGTGCATTAGCCAATTATGATAAGTTTAAATCATTATCATGGTTCCTAATTCACACCAACTAGGAACCACATTCCCCTACGACCATGTCTCTCAACATAATGGTCAACACCATCTCATAACCCTTAGGCCATGCCCACAACCTGACAACCTCATCACCTCAATCCAATTAAGAAGTAGCCTAACCAATTATCAATATAACTCGTAGAATTTGGGACACACCATTCCTAATTACCAATGTCACCTCAATCTAGGTATTCATCACCACCTCAATCCTTAGGCCAATCTCGTCTCATTCCCATGGATCTCAGCAAGCATCATAAATAATTTAATTTAATAAATAAACACCCTATACTAATATTATCATGGTATGTATCATATCACCTTTATTAACCCATTTTTAGTCAAGGAGGATCATGCCTATGGTAAATTTATTATATTAAATTGCAAGCATTAATTTTATTGGGCCTCTCTCAAATGAATCAATGGACCCTAAAATTCACACCCCAAAACTCTAGTGAAAACAAAGAGAAATCTAGGTACACCTACCTTATGTTGTTAGATGTTTTCTCATACGATATCGGCTTCCAACATGATCTAGTTTGGATAAAATTTTTGTTTCAGATGAACTCCATAAAAATATGGAAAAATACCCTAATGGATTTTTCACTCCGTACAGTGATAGAAATGAATAAAGGAAGGAAGATGATTCAAGGACATACTAATGCAGTTTCAATAATACTAATAGTGAACGATTCAATGTTCAAATGAGGGATTTAGATCAAAGCCTAACAAGAGAGAAATGTAGAGCTCTCCACTTTCTATATGTGAAATATAGGAGAGGGATGAGAAAAAAAGGTTAAAAAGGAGGGTAAATTTGGTAAATCTTACACTTTAAGTGTCCCACGCAGTCTTTCCCCCATGGTTTGGCTAATCATGCAACAACCATGAGTCTCCAACTTCTTATGAACTAAGCCTATCATGGTTGACCTGCATTGTTTTTCCAAACCATGAGGAGCTGGTGCCCATCCAATGTCAAGGTGAAACTAAGTGTGTGTCCATGCTCATGATTTTCCAAAACCATGTGAAATCTATGAGAATCCCTATTTTAAAAGTTACATAGCTCCTACATGTTCATGTTCCACCCTCCCACATTTTTTTTAAACTATTCACATTAAATAATTATGGTTTCGTGGTTCCCCCTAAGAGCCATTAGTTTTTCCAAACCATATGCCCTAGTCTGCACACCTTGAAAAACTAGGATTTCGGTCACTAATGCACTTAAAACCAACTTGAAACCCCTTTTCACTTACTGATCACTAAAACCCATCTAGAAATACTTCTTTGGGTCAAACAAACACTTCTAATTATGTTCCAAAGATTTAAAAAAGAGTTGGTCTCGCTACCAAAATACAAAAAATCAGTTTTGGGATTTTGAACCACTCGAAAAACTCGGGAAGTTACATGGATATAATATATTTTAGATGAATATTTATAAAATTACATAGAAAAATATCTGAGGACCATAATGGTTCAGTTCCTTCGGAATCGTGGAACATAGTATTCAAGTCTGGTGAAATATCTTCAATGTTTCCCACATAGATCTTCTTCTTTAGTAATCCTACTAAAAACTGTTCTATATAACTTGGGGGAAGGAAACATAAGAAAGGGTGATCTCAGATGCTCATTGAGGGTAAATACAGGATATAAGTATGTATAACATTAACATAATGTTATAATAACATGATAATAACATTTTAAAATCATACCACGCATATCAAATATCATAATCAGGAGTCATGGAATAAAGATTTTTAATTCATACGATGTCAATGATAAGATAATAAAATAACATGATCCTTGATATAATAACATCAGTATAATACATAAATTAGTGGAATAAATATAAGCATAGAAAATCTTATTTCAATGATACCCTCCAATATGTTCATAACATGTTAGTCATGAGCTAACCACTTGTACACCTACTTTGGGCATGAGTTGACCACCCATGTACCCTCCTCTTTGGGCTTCGGATGACCACCCATGTACCCTCATATTTGGGATTAGGATAAACACTTTTTTAACCTTATATTTGGTCTTGGGATAAACAGATGTGTACAATCATATTTGGTCTTGGGATAGACACCTATGTACCCAGGTCTTGGGGCTTGGGATAAACACATGTGTACCCTCTATGTTTATACAGAATTTATCATTACCCGATGTATTGAAGCATAATATAATAAAATCCATAATGAAAGTTATAACGGGATCACCCAGTGCTATCTAGAATACCCCATCATATAAGCTGTAACAGGCTTACACAATGCTCCCTAGGCCTCCCCATTGAATAATAAGTAAACAAGAACCACAACATGAATAAAGTATAGAGAACTTGTATATCATTATAAAAACCCATAAAAAATAATTATTATTACATAACCTAGTAAACCCATAAAAATGGGTCTCATGTTAATATATTTGGAACATTATTAACCCTTTTAAAGGAAAAGGGATTCATAATAATCTCTTTGGAATATGATTGACCTGTGGAAAAGAAACAGTATCTATAAACATCATGACATCAAAACATGAACCATTCTGTGACGAATTTGAATTGTATCATTGAATAATATCCCCCATAAGTCATAGGTTACACCAATTTAATTTATCTTAGATATAAAATAATTTTTAATGGACCATTTATGAATTTTATGGAGGAAAATATCCTTTCTTATTTGAAAAATAATTTTTAAATATACAATATTTTCAAAACTTTTTTCATTAAAAATAACAGTGAATAAATATAAAGGAATACTTAAAAATAATTTTAAATGATTTTTATATAATAAAACCTTTTTAAAATTCTTTTTCTTTAAAATTATCTTAAAATATTATTTATAAAATGTTTTAAAACATTTATAGAAAACATTGTTTTGGAAGAAAATAGATTCTCGACTGAAGAGTGAAATAAATTCAAATTTTATTAAAAGTATTTTATTAATTATTTTAAGAACCAAAGAGATAAAAATGGAAATATTACTAGAATATATCATGAATAACTAGATTAGAAGAAATTAAATTATAATTATTGAGAGTTATATCATTATATTTCAGTATGCAGACTTGATCATAAACAATCTCGATAAATTGTGAGATTGTAAATTAAAAATCTTAGCACATTGGTAACCTTGAATCCTAATCCACAGGGAGTAATAACATAAAATAAAACATAAAATATAATTATTATGAATAAATTAATGATATTAATATACCTTGTGAAATAATATACATGAATTTCATGACATACATTTCAAAGAAGGAAATTTGATACAAAATATCATACCAATTTGGTAACTTTTTAACCGCAAACCCCATGAAGGATATATCCTAAAATGGATATTTAAATACCAATAATGTAAATTATAATCATAATATATTAAATTCATAGGTATTATATAAACCACAAAAATGAAATAGGTGGTGAGTATGACATCTGTCTCACGAAAGTAAGATGTGAGATGAAAATACTTTACCATAAGACTTGACTTCCTTTGTACATGTTAAAAACTCATGTATAATAAATATATTTTTATTATAAATATAACATAAAATATTATTCATATATATCCTTCCATATATTACATTATTGTAAATTTATATTAAATTTTTTAACAATTTCTTATTAATGTTATGTTTTAGGTAATAATCGCTTTGTTTTTCGTACATGTTTTAAATTTTTATTCTTGGTTATCTTACTTGGATAATGAATTCATAATATCCATAATGGTAACCATGATATAAATAACATATATATTCAAAATATTTTTATTTTTATTAATCCATAAATTTTAATGATATGAAATTAAAGACATTGTTAATGGAGATGGTAGGTCGTATGTATGCATGAACGTTATTTCCATTTTATTATCATATTGAAAAAATAAAAGTAAATTATATATATATATATATATTAATATTACATTATATTTTTTATTTCATATATATAACATATTTATATTAGACTCATCCTTAATACATTCCATGTAAATCATGAACGAATCACATCGCTTCGTTAGATGGTAGTCCTCCGTACACATGAACTACATTATTGTAATCCCACAAAATGTAAATCTTGAAGGTATGTGTAATATAAAAATTATATAACAATTATTACATCATAAAAATCATAAATATAATAGATAAATATCAATTACATCATTATGAACAACCAAGAAAAGTGGTAATGGAAAAAAACAAATGACATCAGTTCAGGAGGCGGTAGTCCGTTTTATACATGAATGTTGATTTTGATACGAATTTGATGAAAGTGTGTGTTGTTTTAGATAATAAACATAACATAAAAAATATCAGTATATTTAAGATACTTATGTTATTAAATAAAAATTATATAAAAATAAATGAAGGGGTTTGAGGAAAAAATAAATCATAAACGTTTGTTAATAAATGTTACCTCTTCATCAGGTATCACCTTTTGGTTTGCACCAAAGTACTTCCATGGTTATCTTTATATAACACTAAGGATTATAGTTCGAGAGTATGGAATTTTTTTATTTGATTCGGATGAGTTTGGTCAAGTCAAATGGCTTGAGATGTGTGGAGAAGTGGGGAGAGTGAGTACCCATTCATAATGGTGGAGTAGCATTCTTGTAAATACCAAAAAGTATTCACTATTGGGAGGTATCACTTAATTAATGTGCCTTAAAAATAAAAAAAATAATATAGGGGAGGGATTAATTATTATATAAACACATCCACTACACTAAAGAAATAAATTTTTATCATGTTATTCATTAGTCTTTATGTTTACTCAAATTTATCTTTATAGTTTTTTACCAAAGTAACTTATATCTTTATATTTACCTAGGTAATTTATCCTTTATGAATATAATTAAAAAGATATTTATTAGAAAATTTACACCAAATGATTTTTAATATTAATTCAAATTCATTAAATAAATTAACATATGTGTGTAAAATTAACATTAATACAAATACATATAAAGTGAAAAACCATGTTTTAACCTTAATCACATTAATTAATTTTAAGTGTTTTCAAAAATCATTTTGGTAAAAATTATTTTAAACAAATTATATAATATAATATATTATTATTTAAAATAATTAATCAATTATTTTAAATTCTATTTTCATATGTTTCAAAATTTAATTTAAAATTATTCCCATAAACACGATGTGAAAGCAGGTTTCTAAAATTAAAATAATGTTCAAAAGATCACAATGTTTTTATATCCGGTATCAGTATAAAAATGATTTAAATTATTTAAATTGAATTAATATTTTTATAATTAATATAATTACACTTTAGGACCATTTTTAAAAATAATTTAACTATATAAATTATTTTAACAAAAACCTTTTTTCAATTAAAACTTACTATTTTTCATTATTCAACAAAAAATAAATCATTTCAGAAAAATCCCAGGAATTATCTCTAAGATAATTTGGTTGTTACAACATATAAAATTTAGTTTATTTTTTCAAATATAATTTATAAAAGTTTTAAATTTTATTTTTGAATAAGTGCACCATTAAAAAGTGGTAAATATACCTTTTAGAAAAATATATATTTTTATGTGTAAAATTTGATTTATTATTTTATCTTCTCTAGAAATAAAATAAGATTATTATTAAATAGTTGATTTAATATATAATATATAAATATCATTAATATAATTCATCCAAACTGGTTTGTTTAATTTTTTGAGATAAAACATCTTTGTGCATAAAAAATAGTATTTTAGAAAAGGAATTTATTTATTTTCAAATAGATCTAACTTTTATTTAAAATTGATTGGATACCAAATAATTCATTTTATAAACATGAATAAATAATACATTCATAATTTATTTTATCATTTTCATAACCCCCATTCTAATGGCTAGGTGATAAAAATATTAATATTTTAATAATATGTCACTTTTCATTTATACTCAGTGTTGCATGTAAAACAAGCTAAGATCGGTGTTTCATGTAACACAATATAAAAATTATATCACTTGTAACACAATACAAAATCATTGTTTCATGTACCTCCTTATAAACTCAATGTCTCAAGTAGCACAATATTATCTTGGTGTGGCATCAAATGGAATCCATCAGATAAATTTAATTTATCCAAAAATTAATTAGTTTATAAAGACTCAAGTTGTTACAAATCTAGTTTATATTCAAATCCTTCTTTATGAATATATACTTCAAGATTTTATGATAAGTATATATATCACTTATTTCACCAGGAAGATAATGACTCTATATTTTCAATTCAAATGTTACTTCTTTCAGCACTAAATAATGAGACGAGTAATTTGTTCTCACGAATTTTCAATTTCCATGAGGCATAATCTATCACCATTTCCTTATGTATAAGGACGTATCCCAATACATTCTTTGATTAATCACCATATATCATAAACCCTTCTTCGCTTCAAATTAGTGTGAGCATAGGTGCACTAACCAACCTTCTCTTATGCTCCTTTAAATTCTCTTCTCATGCATCTATCTAGAAGAACATAACTCCATTCTATCTCAACATGGTGAGTGGATAAAATAATCATGAGAAATATCTCAAAAATAATTGGTAGATTCCATAAAACCCAAGAAAATTATAGATCTTGGTTATTTTTTTGGTCTAGGACATTTCCCAATAACTTCTATCTTTTAAGGATCCACCAGTATACCCTCACATGGGATTACGTCACCCAAGAACGAAACATTATAAAGTCGAAATTATCTATTTTTAAATTTAGAATAAAAATTCTCCTTCCTTTATGTATTTATCACAATTCTCAAAAGATCTTTATACCCTTCCTTACTCTTCAAACATATAATAATATCATCAATAAAGACAACCACAAACTAAATGAGGTAATCTCTAAATAATCTATTCGATAAGTGTATAGAGATGGTGGGGGAATTTGTAAGTATAAATAGAATCACTATAAATTCATAATGATCATACCTCATACATAATAATTTCTTGGGTATATCCTTCTTCATGTCCCTAAATTTATGATATCCAAAATGGAGTTCAATATTAGAAAATTAATGAGCCTCATGCAGTTGGTCAAAAAAGTCATCAATACAAGGTAGTTGATACTTTTTCTTGATAGTAATATTGTTAGTTTATCAACAATAAATGAAATTATTCATTTAACCATCTTTAATCTTAACAAAAATAATAGCTTCACCCTATGGTGATCCACAAGGGAATATGAATCCCTTACTAAGATTCTAATATATTTACCTCATTAATTCATGTAACTCAATCGGTTTCATTCTATATAGAGTCTATAAAATATGTTTAGCATCAAGAATGGGTTATATTGAAAAATAAACTTCACCATTCAAGGAAATACAAGGAAAGTATTTAGAAAATACATCATCATAATCCCAAAAAATAGTCATATTTAGGATTTTGAGTTTCTACCCAACCATTTGAGATAAATCATTCTCATGAATAAGAAGTCAGACCAATATTATAGAAGTAAATTCTATTGTAATCTTATATTCTTCATTTTACCAAAAAAACAATCATAGGTTGATTTCTAATATCAAACATGACTTCCCTTCCTCAAAAATTGATATGGGATCTATATAGAGAGATTCAATTCATGCCCAAAATCACATAAAATTTAACTAGAGGTAGAATCAAAATATTTTGATGAAGCACAGTCTCGCACACTTCTATGGGAGAGGACATATAATCTTGATATGTAATCATCATATAAATTTAATTTTTCACTATTAACTCTACATCTATTTATTGAGGTGGTAATTTTATACACTTAGAATTTTACTTGGATATAAAAGAGTGGGTAGATCTAGAAACAAATAATACATTAGCCATTATAGTGTGAATGATAACATCACCTTTCACTAAATAATTTTAATAACCTTTTTAGGTAGTCATAATCACATGATATTTCCCATGACATTTGGGATTAACAGGCTATTAATTTCGATCATCATTATTAAACTTTGGATTGTGAAATGGTTATCGTAATTCCTTTACATTATTCATTTTAATCATTTGAATATGGGGTGTTAATTAGTTTGAATCTTCATTTTCTATAGTATATAATCTTTCCTCCTTATCACCATTCGATATTCATGGAATTTATAACTATCCCTTTTACATTTAAAGATCCTCTCGGTTCAATTCAAGTAATTTCCTTGGTGTTTTTCCCACATTTTTTGCATGAATGTAATTGTAATTTTTTACTCCATGAGGATTATTTGAGTTTTCAT
This sequence comes from Viscum album, assembly GCA_963277665.1. Taxonomy (NCBI): domain Eukaryota; kingdom Viridiplantae; phylum Streptophyta; class Magnoliopsida; order Santalales; family Viscaceae; genus Viscum; species Viscum album. Next base: position 895,695,226 of record OY728143.1, on the reverse strand, counting down.
GAGACCCTATCTTTATTTTTCTTATCAAAACCATGTGAATGATTGGAATCCCCAATTTTCATTTCTACCTTGAGATCCCATCAAAATATTTCATCATAACTAATGAAGCATCTTATAACTAATGAATTTTGGATACTCCATTTTACACCATAAGGAATCGATAGATATTTATTTTAGCTTCAATGATTAAAAATTAATCATAAAATGAAATCCTTGTAGAATTTTCCTCATTTGTACAAATGGATTCATTATCCTTCACTTTAAGCTCAATGAATTTAATCTCTATTTTTTTACATAGAATATAAGGGAATTACTTACTAGAAAATATTATTATAAACTCATCTCATTCCATTGAGTAAACATATTCCACTGGTCCCAAAGTATTAATAATATTCCACTATTTATCTTCTTCACCTTCCAAATGATAACTAGGTAAAACAAACAACTTCCTTATGTTTTGAGCACTATAGAAAAAAAATATTATTTTAGTGGTACTAGTCCATCTCTTAGCCACTAGTGGATCAGAATAAAAATAAAAAAATGTATCTTTGCCACATTAAAGACTAATAACTACGGTGTTCCCTCCTTTTACCATTTGAAATATCAACATTATTCATGGCCTAAGAAATTTCCATGTGCATAGCAGCCAAATTTTCTATTCCAACTCCCATAGAATTCAGTTTCATAGAAAAAAATCGTTGCATTGTGTAACACATTAATTTTTAGCTCAATTACCACTGGTTCTATCCATTGACTAAAATCAAAAAACAAAGTGTAATCTCTAAATTATAATTATCAATGTGACAAATCATATAATAATGAAAATCATTCCTATTATGTCTTAAATAATGACAATTTCTTATCAACCTATGAAACTTAAGGATCATCATATATCACATTAAGTTCAACATATGTTTTCTTGAGTATTATCCATATATACCTCATCAAATAATCTCCAAAAAATAACTATACACTTCTTTTATATAAACTATTGCGGCCTAAGAATAACATACTTATATATTACACCTTTTCAATGAATATTCAATATATCTCCCAATAAAAAATTCTCAAGAACCATGAAGGATTAGTGTATATAAACACTATTACATAAAAAAAATTTAAGTACAATCTTCATAATCTCTAACATAATTTATTAAATAAGGTACCATTTTAGATTCATCATACTTAGTACGCATCTTCATAATCTGGGGAAAATTAAAACATAAGAAGGATTGAGATTAGATACTCAGTAAAGATAAACTTGGGAGATATTAATAAATGATCATATGTAATTATATCATGACTATAATGGTATGAGAACATGTGATTATCAATTTAAAATCATGCCCAAAAATTCATAGTTAAAAATTATGATTTAGGGTATAAAACAATAGTATGTCATGAGATTGAGGAATAATTTAAAAATAAATCATGATCCATGAGTTCAAATCATAAGCATATCAGGATTTCATAAGAGTCTGAAACCATCAAAGTTATAGAAAACATATCATATTTCAAGATTAACTACTAGGACTATCATATCATAGCATATCGGGCATCAGTACCAATTTCCTCTATAATAGTGGATTACAAATCCCTACCTATTTCCTATAGTGGATTGAGCACATCAACTCATTTCCCATAATTATCACATGAAATATAAGGATTTACCCAATGAATTGGATAGATATATATATTTTTGGACCACCCATCACATAATGAAAATAATACATATATCGACTACAATATCATAAAACATTAATCATATCATCATATAATAACCCCATGGAAAATAAATATGTTTTGTAAACATCTCACAATAATAATAATAAACCATTCATAGAAGTAATAAAGATTGTATCATTGGATAATATCCATAGTAAATCATTATAATCCTAATAGTATTATTACATAGTCTAAAAATGACTTTAAGAAATAATTTATTCATTTCATTGAAAACATTAGAAAAAATCCTTTTCAGTTTAAAAAATTATAACAAAAAATTACCAGAATATTAATAAAATCATTTTATTTTAAAAAATATAGAATCATTTAAAGTAATATTTAAATAAATTAATAGTCGTGATGGTGGTAAAATCTATTCATGTATTATACATTAAAAGAAAACATTCATTCCAATCTTTCATAAAAATACAAAAATGAATTATTATAAAAACATCTAGAAATATATTTTTTAAAAAAAATTTTAAATAAAGTCATAGTTTGTCAAAATGAACTTTTTAAGACAATTAAAATATAAGTAATAACTTTTAAAAAAATTGAAGAGTATTGACACGAAAAAAATAGATATACAAAAGTGGAAATAAGGTCGTCTTTTATTTAAAAAAACTATCCTTAATTTTAAGTAATAAAGAGATAAAAATGGAACAAATAGTTGAAAATTCTTGGAATAACTAGAGGATAAGAAAATATATGGGGATTAAAGGATGATATCCATAAAATTTCCATCAACATAAATTTATCATATAAATTTTTTAAAAGAAATTATATTTTAACATAAACCCATAATCATGATATAAATATTATATATATTTATTATATACATATTTATAAACTTGCATAAAAGATATAGATAGAAAAACAAGTGGGATTATTCTTGGAGTCGGTAGTCTGTACAAATGCATGAACATTGTTTTAATACTCTAATTAATTGATGGAAATAAATATATGTTTTTCCCAAATTCCACTTGAAGGTTTCCATGGTAAAATTTTTCAAAACCAAAGTCATCATCCGACCTGACAGACCACTCTGGGAACACCAAGGGAGGTACATGAATGTTTCAGGTTGTGTGTGAAAGATCCAAATATGAACTCAATAGTATTGTGTGCCAATGGTTATTATAATCCTTATTCAATTCCTGAAGTGTGTTAATATCTCTAAGGAATTTGTGTTCAAGATTCCAACTATATGCGTAAGTCACCTTGTCCCCGCACAAAGCTCCCACCCACCAAAGGTGACATCAAAAGATATCTTCCATGAAGGGAATCTTGTGCCCCCATCGCCGAATATTTTGATCATAAATAGAAGTTCACCCCCCCCCCCTTATTTTGGGTGACCCTCTAGAATTCTGTGTGCACTCTATTGTACGCAAGACTGATATTCCATGAAATAAAAAAAATCATGGAACCCTCAAGGTACAAAATCTTGTGTGATAGGTTTGTTGTAGGTACACCCTTGACTGGGCCCATAGTTGTGTAATCCTCACCCAACCTTTTTCATCATAATTCAGGTGCGCACATGTATTCCTCTTATGTCTAACATTGACCATGGTCACAAACCGTCAATATTACATGAACCCCTTCTTTGAAGCTTTATTGTTTTCCCCAATGTTAGAGAACTATGTTTGAGAACCCTATGTGTGAAACCCACATGCCTTGTGTGCAACTCTTCTGCATGCCCCCTACAAAATTGAGAGAAAAAAATTAATGGTCCCTCATGATATGTCCTATATTCTTATAGTTCATGTGTTTCCATACCTTTTGTTTCTATGTATATTTACGCTAATTTATTTTTTTTCTTATCATAGGCACACTAAAAGGAACCTGATGATCAACCACTCCTCCACACCATTGAAATAAGGGATTTTTAAATCCATGCCCCTATCAAGGGTGAATGTGTGATGGTTATATAAGCCCAAGGGATAAAGATTGAGTCCCCCATGTTTGAGCTGTATAACATAAAACTTACATGTACCTATATCCTCAACACATGACATTAAAATGTGACCTTAACCTGTACAATAAGAATTGTATACTCCATGTGTGAGTGGAATGGGATGGTATCTACACCACCCACCGTCATATGGAATGAGATCCTCATCACATGGAATTAGATGCTCCCCACATGGAAAGAGATCTTCCTCATTAAACTTACATTCATAAGCCTCAAACCATCTCTCGTTAGTGCTTCTTTCGCAACATAAGAATCAGGTCTACTGCTTCCTCTTATTTCCCACACAGAGCATGACACATGTGGGATTAGAGGTTAGCAGCAAGCATAAAATCCAACCTCACTTCTATGGAAATCCTCCTAAGTGTAATCCCCTAAAATTGTTCTCATACTCCTTATGTTTATTCCATTAATAATCCCCAGCCACATGCTATACTCCCATGTGAATATTAATTAGGTATAATCCCTAACCACCCCAAACTAAGTGGGATTTTATTCTCAACCAACTGGGATATGTAGGAATCCTCCCTAAGGTCTAAAACCAACATCAGAATCCATCTTGATCTCCTCCAAGACACATCCCTGGTAAGATCATGCCACTCACTTGGAAGACTATATCTCTTACATGTCCATCTGGAAGCTCAATTCATAATCCCCACACCATCCAACCATGAGTAATCCTCTTGATAAGGGAATATTACATGAATTATCCGCATACCATCCCTAATTGATACTCCTTTCAAAGAATGAATGTCCTTTCTACATGATGTTAAACTATAGGGACCTATCCTGTCACATGACATTAAACTGAGGCATTAAACTATGTGGGTTTTGATCCATGTCTTCTAGGTAGGGTATGTAAGATGCCTCTTTGAGGTTTATTCCCAACTAATGGTAAATCCATTTAATCCCTCCTATGTGTGTCCCATAATGGTGTTATATATTTTCTTTATGGGACACCTCTCCTAGATCTTCCACCATATGGCGTTCTGATCCAACCATCGGTAATCCTTTCAGGTGACTCCTCCTAAGGATGCACCTCCTTGATCCGCCTTCATGGGGTTTTCAGATAAATATCACTCCATATCAACATTACATTAAAACCATTCCATGATCCATATATTCTTTTTGTTATACTCATGACCTATTTCATAATGCTACCTCATGCTGAACATGGGATGACAGATGTGAAATCCTTGGAAGATATGCACTTATGGCATCATCTAAATGCTGATAATCATGGGATGCCTGAGGTGAAATCCTTGGAAGATATGTGTATATGGTTTCATATACCTCATTCTAAACATGATATTCCTAATGATAAATCCTTGTAATAAATGAAACAACGGTGTTAGCTATCTCATGCTAAACATGGCATGCTAGAGGTAAAATCCTTAGAAGATATACATCTATGGCGTCAGCTGCCTCATGCTAAATATGGGATGTTTGAGGTGAGAAACATAAAAGATATGTACCTTAGGCATCATATACCTTTTCATCAACATGGGATTCCTTGTATTATGCACTTAAAGATTCCTCCATGAGACTCCCTTCTATGAGAAAGAATACAGGTGACCAATCTTTCTAGCATCGAAAAATGCAGGTGATGCCCAACGTGACTAATCTATTATCTGAAGGTTGATTCCCTATTAAGACCCGCTAGAATGTCCAGATAAGATAATTATAATTAATTAGCATCCATGAAGAGATGTAATCAATAATGAGTTCTATGAACATGACTTAACTCTATAAGGGAGACTCGGACTAGGCAACAAGTTTCAAGGAGGAATTCATGGAAGGATGAAACGACATCCCATCATACCATTTTGATCAAGGAAAAGACATAACCATTTAAAGTGATGACTTTTTTCCACCTTTTGAAAGTGGGAATGTGTGGAAATAGATTATGATGCCAATGCGCATTAGCATGCAAGGTGGCACATCCTAACGAAAGCATCAGAAACATAAATAGTGAACCCGAAATGAATATTTTCTCCTTAAACCATGATTATTTCACTACTGGAAAAATACCCTATACCAACGGTTTGGAACCATTGGTATAGGCCCTCAAACCGTTGGTATAGCCTATACCAACGGTTTGGAGGACCGTTGGCAAGTAAGCCGTGACAATAGGTCTATACCAACGGTTTTGGGAAAACCGTTGGTATAAGTAATATGAAAACATATACCAACGGTTCTCAAAACCGTTGGTATATGTATTTCAAAAAAAACATTCGGTGGGATTTGATCCCAGGACCTCTAGTTTATAATTTAATGACTTAACCACTAACCTAACATGACTTTTGTGAACATAATTTCATAAATATATATATGTATTGTTATAATAATTTTAAATTTTTATTTATATAATGTTCTCGGTAAGAAGATTTGATTAAAAATCGAAGGACCTATACCAACGGTTCTAAAAACAGTTGGTATAGGTCCTTTGATTTTAGGACCTATACCAACAGTTTTGGACAAACCGTTGGTATAGGGGGGACCTATACCAACGGTTTGTCCAAACCGTTGGTATAGGGTCTCTATAATGGACATATACCAACGGTTTAGCCAAAACCGTTGGTATAGGTCCTATAGGTCCCCCCCCTATACCAACGGTTTGTCCAAAACCGTTGGTATAGGTCCATATAAGTGACATATACCAACGGTTTTGGCCAAACCGTTGGTATAGGTCCAAATTAATGAACTATACCAACGGTTTGGCGAAAATCATTGGTAAAAGTCATATTTCCAGTAGTGTTTCCCATGTTGGTCATCATATCAAGGAAAATATTAAAAATCTACTAAAATTAGGCCGTGATAAAATGTTGTCATGTATGATATAAATATATTTATAACTACGTGTAACACGGGGGATGACCTAGTTCATTCTCTTGGGGATTTTTTACAATCAAGCACGCACTACTTATAATTTATTTATTTATTTTTATTTTTTTTATTTGGGAAATAAAACTAAAATAAATGGATTTTTAAGAATTTAGAATTAAATACTAAAAGAAAATATGTAGATGCATTAAAACAAAATGAATGAAAACAGAATGAAGTTATAAAAAAGTGTATATCCCCAATAAAATCACCCCGGGTGAACGTTTATTGTATTATTATCATTTTCAAATTTAATTAATTAACACACAACATCATATGTGTGAAAATAATATTTTTCCATTGGATGCAAATATATGATGCATTCAATGATCACTGAGATACCGCACATCCACATTCCAGATCAAGGGACAATATTGTTGAAGAGAAAGCTAAGCCTCGGGGTGGAAAGTGGAGACACAAAGGCTTCTTTCCCACTAATATCCCCCTTAAACTAACTCTAATAAGAGAAATAAACACTAATACTGAATGTTCAAAGACTGGGTTTCATCACTGGATTACTCCCTAAGGAACTTCCTCAGGCCGGTATCTCATGATCATGATCAAAATAGTTCATGATAAAGAAGAAAACAAAGATGAAACATAAAAGATAAAAAAAGATAAAATTATTTGAATAAGAAGACTAACATATAATAAAAATACTTAATAATATTAAAAAATAAATTAAACAAAACTACATAAAATGGTCAGGAAAGGCTACCCCTAGGTTTCTAACATGTTGGAATGATGATGGATTTCATTTTTATAGGAAAATAGAGGAAATTTTCAGATTCAATTCTATCCATAAAAATATTCCACACGGAATACCAAATATATGTTAGAATTTGGTAATAGTTTCTTCTTGAAAGTTTTTATCTACTTCATACTTGTTCATAATCAAAGTATCAGCTTTATTGGACATTATTTATAGAAGTTATGGTCGATTTACTTTGAATATTTAATTTTAGACATGTGACTCATCATATTCCAATGATCCGCTTTCCCATTAATTAATGACCCCAAATAAGGAAAAATAAGGTGGGTATATAGTTATTAATTTTTTCTAATGAATTTTATCTTTATCCTTGTTGAATTGTAGCTCATTTGGACAATCAATATATCATATATGTTCCTAATAATAACATTCCTCATATTTTTACATAATTATTGAGTCTTGACTTGTGAGTTGGATTTGGGCCCCCAAATAGGGGGTTGAGATTTGGGTCCAGAAGAATAAAATGAATACCACAATGTATTAAATCCTAAAAATAATTATTTCCAAAATTTATATTATAAAATAAATTTTTATAACCGAAATACAAAAAAAAAATAGTTAAAATTGAGAATATATCATTTTTATAATTAAGCTCAAAATACTACAAAAACCATAAAATGAGACAAATAACAATAAAATAACATATTGGTAGGATTTAAAAAAATTAAATTAAAATTCAAATAATTTAAAATATTTTTTTGTCAATTCTCCTACACTTATTCATTGACTCTTGGACAATCATCTTATACCCGGGTCAAAACAAACATTTAAAAGATTAAATGAAAACACAACTCAATTAACATATCAACGAAAATATCATGACACCGACATGGATAAAAATATCTAAATCCCCATGAATCATAATGATATATTAAATTTCATGTCAATATTCACATGAATTTTGTTCCTACTTCCATGGAAAAATATTTCTCTCTTCACTCAAGTATTTTTTATGTATAGTTTTTCTCATTCTCAAGAATATGTATGATCTCCATAGGATTTATATCCTCCTAGTATCGCTTATTCATATAGTAAAAAATATTTCAATAATGAGCTATTTTTATTGTGTTGTTATGAGGATTAGGGTTGGTAGGGTTTAAATCTAAAAACATCAAAGGCGGAATGAGAAGGGTTAAGCTATAAAGTGAAGTAAATGCATGAAAACAATATTGCACTGTATTGATGTTCTCCTCAATCAGATCAAAAATTAATCACCTTAAAACACATATTTTTATCCATGTTTAGTTTAAACATGTAATTTGAGAATTAATTATAAGTTTATTCCCTATTTTCCCTAATTTTTATCATTTTTTTATCTTAAATTAATATCTATATTTCCCTTCAGAATCATGTTTTTTAGGAAAAGAGAGGAAACTTTTGATCTTCAAAAATTTTTGAACACCAAGCCCATTTTTTAGTGCTATTTTGGGCCAACCATCCATATTTCTGTCATGAAATGCCTTTCACCAAATAATTAGAAAATATGGAAACACTTTTAATTTACCTCAAACAAATCACTCAATAAAGGGTAATATTGCACATCTTCTCCATCCCCCACACTTGGTTTAACAATAATCACGCATTTAACTTATAAATTATGTTATAAATTGATATATTTATTTTAATGTAGCTCCATAACAAGGTATTTCAGGGATAATAGTGTCTTAATAATGGTTATATATAAAGGTAGTCCAAATTTGGAGTTCAATATAGAATAGGGATTTAAAAGTGAAGCCTCAATCATAATTAACACACTCTATTAACTCTAACAGCTTTGAAAAAGAGAAAAATAGAAATTTATGGATCAAAAAAATGTCTCAAGACTATAATTAAAAATTAAAAATTAAATAAGATGTCAAACAGGTTTATAAACCTATCAGGTTGGGAAAGATTTTCAATTTGGACAGTACTAGTGTAGCAGAGTTTGAAAATAAATCAAGCTTCATCAAATGAAAAGATAGTAAATCGAGAAACAAAAAAAATTAAAAAATAATTTAAATTCTCAAATATTAAAATAAATTTTTTTACCAAAAGTACCAATACGTTTTTAATTTTAAAAAGTTTTCAATTCAGTTCAAGAATCCTAAAACAATCCAAAAAATTGAAAAAAACATGAAAATTTCAATAAATGACCTAAAAATAAAATGAAAACACATATAAAATTCATTAAAACATGTTGAAATCACTCCATATACATATTCCATTTACTACCCTCGTTTTATCTCAAATTATATCAAGAAATATTCATGCATAATTTTAAATTAGGAATCAAATAAAATAAATAAAAGGAAGGATACAACCTAATTTATTTTTCAATGGTAGCCTTGAGTTAAGCTTTTATAGGCTACCACTTTAAAAATTTAATAAATAAAAAAATAACATAATAAAAATAAATAAATAGTTGAATGAAAAGGGAAAAATCTTGGTTTAGATCCCAATAGGGTTTCATGTTTTTACTGCCCCTAGTCAGGAAGTTGCAGTAGATTATCCCCAATCATAATGTGGGTGTGGTTTCTTTGAGATAAACTACCATATGTTACTTTTCCTAGAATAAATGTGTGAAAAACAAGAATCAAGAACCCAAAAGAATATAAGAAAATTCTCAAACCCCAATAAATTAGAAATATATAATTTAAGGTCCATAGTGGGAGGGAAAAGAAAATAGGGGAGCTCCCTGTTTAATTTTGTGGTCCCCTCCTCCATATGGTATGCAAGTTGTTGTAGAGGAGGCAGTCACACCACATTTTTTCCATTTCTTCTTATTTAGACACTAATTGTATGGATTCTTCCTTAAAATCCAAGTTATAATCCAGTTTTTCTATGCCATAAATTTATAAAAAGGATAATTCACAAAATAATTCTTCTTGATAAGATTAAAATATAAATAATTAATTAATAAATCTTCTCTTTCAAGTATGTATGCTTAGAAATTGATCTCTTCAGTCAAGACCATTGAAAAGTCAATCTCAACACATGCATCTTCACCATTGTCTTAAAAAGAAATATATAGGTAGAGAGGTGATTATTTTTCATTATCATGGATGGGAAGATAATGTTTTAGGCCATCTTCAATAAACCAATTCCAATATTCTTTCAAAAAATATAAATCTCCTATAAGTGCATTATATTGTATGTGTTCTTCATGAACGTTCATGACCAATGGTTGAGAGTGATATTATGTGATTAATTTCTTTAGTATACCCTTCTCAACTGACTAATGATATTTAACATAGAAAAGGATTGGTTAAATCTCTTCCACCACTAGTTTTGATTCAGTTTCTGGTTCTAGTTTGGGTTGTTTCACCAATGAATGAATATATTCTTCAACCCTTTGGGATTTTCTCGTTATTTTTTTTCTGTATTCTTGAATTTATTTCATTTGATATTTTTTAATTACTTCTTCTAGTTTAACTTAAGAATATTCATTCCATGCATAATAATCACAATTTGAATATTTCATAGACAATAAGTTTTTTTATAATATTTCAAATTTATGATTTTTTTTAAATGAATGAATGGAAAATTATTTAAAAATTGTGACTAAAAATATTGAATTAATACTTATTGGATCCCCAGAAATGGTAGATATTTAATGAATATTTTTCATGTGTTCTCTCAAAATAGTTATAACTAAGTGAAACATAGGGTATGACCTAGGTCGTTCTCTTGAGTTGTTGTGGTTAAGCACTCACTACTTATAATTAACTTATTGTTTTTTATATTTTTATTTATAAAATAAAACTAAAATATATAGAGTTTAATTAATTTATAATTCAATACCTAAATAAACAATTTAAATGAAATGAAACAAAATGATGTTAGGTAGAATGGAGACATTCCTGATAAAATCACCCTGAGTGAACCTTCATTGTCTTATTTTTAGTTTCAAATTTACTTAATGAACACACTCCATCATATGTGTGAACATAATATTCTTCCTATGGTTTGGAATATGTGGTATACTCAATGATCATTGAGAGACTGCACATCCACCTTCTCAATCTAGGGAGAATATTGTAAAAGAGAAATCTAAGCCTCTAGGGGAAAGTGGAGAAACAACGGAACCTAACTCACTAATTTCCCTCTTAGAATAACTATAATAAAATAAGAAATATTAATTATTAATGTTAAAATACAATAATTTATCACTAGATTACTCACTTGAAAACTTCCTTAGGTTATCTACTCATAATCATGAGAATAATAGTTCACAATTAAGAATAAAATAAAGTGGAAACACCAACCATAAAAAATGATATAATGAGAAAAATAAGAAGACTAACATGTACTAAAAATTCACAATAATATTAAAAAATAAATAAAACGAAAAATATATAGAAAATTTCTAGAAAATACTACCCCTAGGTTGACAACACTTTAGAATGAAGAAAAAGTACATTTTTATAGGTAAAGGGAAAAAATTCAGATCAAATTATGTCCACCAAATGTTTCTATTGGTTTTCCCCAATATATGACCGAATTTGGGGATTTTTATTTCTTAAAAGTTTATTCCCTACTTAATACGTGTTTACCACCAAAATTACGTCTTGATTGGCCACCAGATGTAGGAGTTATGGCCGATTTACTTTGGAAATATAATTTTGGATAGGTGACTCTTCATATTCCAATGTTCCACTTTCCCATAAATTAATTACCTTTAAGAAAGATTAATCAGGTGGGAAATAAGTTAAATAAGTTTTTAATAAAGATTTTATATTTCTCCTTGTTTAATTTCATCTCATTAGGACAAAAAATGTATGAGATATGGGCATAATAATAAAATTATTCAGATCAATGCATAGGTTTTGAGCATGATTTGTGAGATGGATTTGGACCTCCAAATAGTGGATTGAGCTTTGGGTCTAGAAGAATAAATTGAATCTCATCATGTATGTAATCCTAAAAAAATTCAAAATTTTAGTCTATAAAGAAAATGCTATGGCCTAAATACATAAATAAATTAAGATAGATAAAATCCAAAATATTCCATTTAAACAATTAAGCTAAAAATGCCACTAAAACCATAAAATATGAAAACACCCCATAAAATAAAACCTTGGTAGAATTAGGAAAATTGAAATTAAAAGTAAAATATTTGAAAATATATGCTCTATCAGGCCACCAACCAAAATGGTGAACTAGATGTGATATTTTCATCTTCAACCATGGGGATTCGTCATGTTGGTCATCAGATCAACTATTGTACTCAGTAGTTGATAATGTCGATCCATCCACAGAAATGTAAAACCCAATTTGAAACCTTTATTCTTAAAAACATGGGTACTAGTAGCATTTGAGACATTAATGGATTAGCATGTCACGTGATCCATATATATAGTTCCAGAACCCACCAAGAAAATAGTGGGCTCTACATGGAACTCACCAAAAATTGGGTTAGATAAATGTTGGGCATTCTAGTATTTGACATCATTAACATAGGTCTTTATATCCAACCATTGAATATTGGAAGATGTTGGGGCATTGGGAATAACATTACTTTCATCTGTAATAATAGTTGAATCCTCTTGGTTTGTTGGAACCAAGCTGCAGGAATCCAAAAATTCAATGCATGTAGTTATAGGGGAACGAGAAATGTCAATGAAGCAATCTCACACGACACTACCCTTGCTACAAAAACTACTATGCCATTACTTACTAGGAACCCATTCCCTATTGCACCCTCAAAGATCATCAAGAGGATATTGATAGAAATTCTCTTACATCAGTTTGAGTGGAAGGGGGAATTCCCACAAAGGATATATCCCTCAAAGACCTAGAGGATTTAGCACCTCACCCACATTTCCACCCCCAAAGGATGCATAGGGAGACACTACTCCCCACTCCAATAGAGAAACTAATTGGGAGCCTCACCTAGGACTGGTCCAATGACTCGATCCCCTTCGTCGAGGAGGTGGGGGATGCTCGAGTCACCATGGATAGGACTACTAATTGAGACCCACCAATAAGGGATCCCACTAAGCCCCATTAGAACTAACAATGACCGGTCCTCCAGGCTGATGAACATGTGGACTATACACCAGCTTTGTTGGACCGGTCCAAACCACATGATGTCAACATTGGGCGTAAGCCTAGAAGAATGACTAATAAGGGACATCATCTTCCAAACCTTCATTGGCCCCTACCACCACCATCTCATTCCACTAGGTTCCCACAACCGAAGAGAAGGGGTCCATCAATGGCTAATTGGGATCGAGACCAAAACATCCCTCTAGATAGGCATAGTTGAGTAGGTCAATCAACCGCACCACCAGCTGTCATTAAGGGCCAACCTTTGATGATGAGTTTCAGTGTCGAGGTCCTACACACACTATCATGAACAATAGAGTATGCCATCCCTACTTTAACAACCAGTAGGGAGGGCCTCACTATACTGATACCACCAGCCGATATGGAGGCCCTCCAACTATCTCATCCAGTCAGTATGAAGGCCCTCCTTTTTCCATTCCTATATTAAGCGGAGGTCCTCCCTTCTTCTCCATCGATAAAATTGGAGTTCCTCCCTACTTCATTGAAACTCAACATGGAAGTCCTCTCTATTTTCCCATTGATCAAAGTAGAGGTCCTCCCCACTGCATCGATGACAATGAGTATGGAATTACTCCTTGTTCTATCATCATAGACCAACATGGATGTCCTTACTGGGAAATAACCAACCATAATAAAGCTCATGCCCACTCCTTCAATGGTCAACATGGAGGCCCTCCCAATGTTTCCAGAAGTTTGAACAAAGGACTTCCTTGCTCTAGGATCATCCAAAGCGGAGTTCCTCCCCAGTAATTCAACAATTAATACAAATTTCCACCTCGTACTTATGATTCTCAACATATAGTTCCTCTATGTGTCGATTTTGATCAGTGCGAAGGCCCTCCTCACACTCCAACCAACCAATGTAGAGGTCCTACCCACTCTCACATTCAAAATGGAGGTCCTCCCCATGTCCCTACCAACCAAACTAGATTTCGTCCCTGGTTTGTCAAAATCCTGAGTAAAGTCCCTCCCCACTTTGATGATAGCTGATATGGAGGTCCTCCCCATTTTCCAACAGATCAAAGAGGAGGTCCTACCCCATGTTATCATCCCTCCAAAAGGAGGTCCTCCCCATTATGAAGAACTAACATTCCCTAAAGAACCATTCTAGGGAAGAAGGGTGAATCGTCGGTTCTTATACCATCCCGACCCGACTTACCAGTAAATCGGTAAATAGACTACAGGGTCACATGGACTCAAGCATGTCTCCTCGCACACCAAAGGCTAATGACTAGAAGTGAGGGTCTCAAGAGGTGATAGTGGGGAGTCTATAACCTCATATTTGAGTCGCCTAGTGGTATAATAAATTATGAGAAGACATGAAAAAGAAGAAGTAGTAAATATTCAATGAAATAAAAACAATGGCAGAATGATATAATATATAAATTAAAGTGGACAATTCCAGTTATACAAAACATGCATGTACAGTTGATGATACATAAATGAAACCGTAGACATAAAAAATGATATAAGATAGAGGTATGAACATGAATAAAGAAAAGAAAAGAAAATCCCCAAGGGAGATATCCATGAGCATCCCATGCTCTAACTGAGTCCTATACTCTTAACTCTATGTATAAGCATACAAAAACAAACAAATTCCATGGTCCTATGAACAAGAAGGTCTTCTCGGTTACCCCAATGTAATGGAGGACTTATCAAGGTGAGAGATATAAATCTCAGTAGGTCGGCACCCAAGGTGTCTATTCCTATATACTTAGTGAAATATAATTTAAATAGGGTGAATTTATAGATAGAAAGATAAACAAAATTGAGTAAATGACCAACACCTGCCCATGTTCCAAGGGACACCTGGTGACTATACCTATTTCGGCTCATATTTGGAATATGATTATGAATAGGAACTATATATATAGTAATTATATATATATACAGTATAGTTATATGTTGCATCCACCCATATGAATCAAGTGTGTGTCGAAAGCTAATGGAAATATACCTAGAATAATAGTGATGGATGGACTGGGTTGTGAAAAAATTTTCCTTGAATAGTCTATCGAGCCTAAGAGATCCAATGATAGGGTACATTCCCTACATCCCCATTGAATGATACATTATATACTACTTCTATAAGTACCCAACCTTAAACATTACATAATCTTGAATTATGTTAAGAATTCACATTGAGGATCTTTTCAGGTATAGATTTTTAGAGAATTAGGCCATAAATATTACATAACAACTTGAATATTACATGTAGACACTACTACTCAATATAAATTATTTATAAAATAAAAACTCTTAAAAAGAAACAAGTCTAGTTCCATGTTTTAGACAGCATGGCTTTTCCTTGATCCAATCCTTGACCTTATTCATCTTTAAGTCATATGGAAAACATTTTAAAAACATGGGATGAGCATAAAAATCTCAGTATGGGTTATAAAATAAGGAATAAAACATTATACCATCAATAAATACAAATCAATGAAACCATACTTTTCAATCATAACATACCTTATGAAATAATAAGATTTATGAATAACACATATAAATCATAAATCATAAAGTCAACTTATGGCATTCATAACATACTTACATTTTAGCTATCACAACTACATAGGTAGTAACATTTGGAATACCCATCACAGTATATTCCATAAATATCTTAGGGGAAACATTAACATTTACCACTGTCATGTTACCCAATGCATTGGAGAGTTATCCCGGGCTCACTTGCCCTAGGTTTATCATGGAACCACCCGTATATGAAAAATATTCCTAAGAACCATAACATATCTATAACACATAAAAAAAGCATAAATGAAATATAACATTTCCACTTTCCAATCACAATATATCATATCAAGATATTGAAATAAAAAATGATTTATCAAACCATTTTCAAAACCATTTAAAACATTTAATAAAGTGATTTTTGAATCAAATTGTCCCATTCCACTTTGATTCTTTTAAATGAATTATCATTTGAAAACATTAATGACTATATAAATAAATCCTAAAAACTAGTTTGAAAACATGGAAATTAAATAGAAATATTTAGAAGAATAAATATTTAAAACATTTAAAATGATATTTTAGTTAAATAGTTTTTAACAAAATGAGAGACGCTTGAATACAAATAATTGAGGAATAACATTTAATCATAAATTTATAAAATCAGGAGAATAAATGGATTCATGATATAATATTCCCAAGGATAGTATATACACCACATTGGAGTGAATTGTTACATAACAACAATGAAGTCTCAAAGGAATGTAAATTGATACGAAATACCTTATAAAAATTGTATCCTTAGATTAAAGATAAATCAATTACATAATTATGTGTGAAAAATAAGAATACACTCAATATAAGTGGATATTAAGTGTGAAACAATAATTGGTTATTCCCACAAATTCATAGCACGATATAATCAAGAAGGAGAAGTTTAACCCAAAGAATTGAAATTGGGTGAAGAAGTTCGCTTACAGAAATTTGACAGCCTAACAGCGTCACTTTAAAAATCAGAAAATGAATTTATGAGAGAGAAAAGGGTATCTCATAAAATGTACATACAATTTACAAAAATTAGGATATAGAAGAACAATTCCCAACATAAGAAGTTGTAAATTAAAAGACGTTACCAAAGGAAGTTTTTTTTAAAAAGAGGGGGGGTGAAAGGTTCCATTACCAATTTTGTAACTTACAAAACATACACCCCATGAAAGATGGATTATAAAATGAAGATGTAAATAACCATAAATTTAATTATATTACACATTTAATGCAATCATGGGAAGTACATAAACCACACAAAATTAAATATTGGCATTATAACATGAATCTCATGGGAATAAAAAGTGAGATTAAAACCCCTTACCACATTGTAATCAATAGAATCGTATGAAAAAAAGTTAATAAAAACCAAATGAATCACAGAATCCCCTGAATATAAATATAATCATGATAATATATATCAAATTGTAGTACACAATAAACCACATGCAATAAATTAATGGCGAATAAGGGAAATCTCTTGGAATTAAAAGTGGGATAAGAAACCCCTTACCTTGTGTCCAACATGACTTGCTTGTTCCTTGTTCTTCATGAATAATAAACTTAAGTTAATTTATACTTGATTAAGAAACAATTTCAAGTTTATTATTCCTTTTATATCACTTATTACCATTTTATAAACATTATGTAATTATTTAAGTTAATAATGGTTGTTTTGTCGATATCTGGTACTTGAGTAAAAAATGAACACCTTATAATTACAAGTTGCCCATGTGGTCAAGAGTCCATTATCTCTATAATTATATTCATGATTTAGATATCATATATATCATATATATCTATTATATATATGTATGTATAATACTACATAATACATTGAGGTAAGAAATGAAATGCATCGTTCCTGGAGACGGTAATCCATACATACGCATGAACGCTACCTTCATTTCAATTTCTTATTTAATGGAATGAAAACATAGTGATACATAGGTATATCATAATTCCATTATAATATAATATATAATTTCATTAACTCCATCATTTATACACCCCACATATTGCATGAACGAGTCATATCACTTTGTGGGGGCAGTAGTCCGCACTTCCTCAAATGAAATTATCACGTTTACCCATAATGGAAACCCTAAAGGTATGATATAAATGAAAAAATACATAATCATAAAGAAAAAATAAGAATAATATATATATATAATATATAAATATAGTGCCATTATAATTTCCACCATGAGAGGCAGTGGGAGATATTTGAACAATCATCGTATCGTGAGGCAGTAGTTCGCCGTCCACGGAAACAATATGTTCTTTACCAATTAGATGGAGGTGTGTGTAAGTGTAGTAAAAATACATATCATAACAACATAATAGTATATTGAGGATACTTTTTATGATATAAAATAAAGGAATAAAAATAGTTTAGGTGTTGGATAAGAAAAATAAAAATAAAATAATTTAAGAGAAACGGTTTCCTTTAATTCGGGTAACTCGCTTTGGTTTGAACCAAAAGGGCTTCTTGGAGTTACTTATTCCTATAGTAAGGATTCTATGAGGAATAGAGAGATCTTGAGAGCTTATTTTAATAGGTTTTGGATGAGCCATGTGGCTTGAGAGTTGTGAGGAATGGGTTAAAAGTGAAGGCTTTTATAAGGGGGAGGAGGGGTTCTTTAGGACAGTGTGAAAATATTAATTTATTATATAATGATTTTCGGTTTCAAAAGATCCAAAACAAATTAAAGTAGAATATAAGATGGCTCATTGTCTAAATAAATTCACCCAATAATAATTGTATAGGTTTTGAATGTTATTTTAATATTTATAATCTTATTTATTTAAATCATTTATTAATGAAGTAAATACAACATCATATTTGTGTCATAATTAATTTTATTTATTTGATGTCTACAAATTATAAAAATAATAACATGATGTAGGAAATATTTTTTTATTTCTATTTAATATTTATAGTTGAAAATATAACTTATATAACCCCAGGTAAAAATTACTTTACTAAAAGATATTTGTTTTTGTCATTTTTGTCTTTACTTTAAATTAATTAATATAAAGTGTCATTATCACTCTCAAGTGGATCCATGGGGTCCCCAAATAGACCCAATGATCTCATGGTTGTCCATGACTCATAACATTATGTTAGGAAAAGTGTTAAGGTAATTTAGTATTATTATAATATTCTTTTTACCTTGAATTACCCTATTTACCTTTAAGTACGGTAAATAAAAGTCAAAACTTACTATTCACCAAAAATTATTTTCATCTTATTGAACCACATTTTGCTTACTAATAACAACCATGTATTTTTGATTTTTTGAATTCAATTCACAAAAGAGGTAAAATTTCATTAAAATGAAAAAGTCGTTTTTTTAACTACTACATAGTGGTATCACTATTCATCAAAAATTGATGCTTTTCAGAAAAATAGAAAAAATTCAGCCTAAGATATATTTGATATTCCAAATTAAAAAATGATATATATTTTACCAAATTCAAAACATATAAGATGCATTAATTAATTTAAAATTAATTCTCATTGTCAAAAAAATAGCATGTTTTTAAGAAACAATATCTATCAAAAGATTGACACTTGTTTACATCCAATTTCAAAGTGAAATTAATTCCAATGACCACCATTGGATTAAATGGTTAAAATATAATCTAATTAAACTTTAAAACCATTTAAAAAGATAATATAACGATATAAATAAATTATATTAAAAAGAAATTTTGAATTAAAATACGGTATTTTTCACTATTCATTAAAAAACGAATTTTATCAGAAAAATACCAAAAAATTACCCAAAGTAAATTTTGGTGTCCCGGTTCTAAAGAATAATTTTATTTAGTCAAATATAATGTATAAAAGTGAAAAAAACTATATTTAAATAGGGTTCTCCATCAGAAGGCGGTAAATCGACCTTTTTGTGAATATTAGAGTATTTATGCTTAAAATTGATTTTTTTTCTAATTTTAAGCCTCTAAATTTTATTGGATAAATGTAAAAACATTTAACAAACATGTATAATAATTTTTTAGTTAGTTTTATTCATTCCCACCATTACAACGGTCAGTCATTAACAACCATTTAAAATAATATTATATTTTTATTTTTCAGTATGACCCAACGTTGTGTGCAATGTGAGATTTCAAAGAAACTCATTGTTGTGTATCAGGTACGCCATCAAATATGGTGTCTCCTTTAAAGTAAAATTAATATTTAATTCCAAATTATTTATAAATATGAAAATTTTCATGTTCTTTATTTACCTGGGATCTTACATCCTTCCCCCCTTTTGGGAATTGTGTCCTCACAATTTTAAAACTAGGCATGGAAGCTTCATTGAAAGTCCCACATTGGAAGATAGTCAGTAAAACTATCACTTTAAAAGAAAGAAAGAGAAGTAAAAAGGTCATCTGAGATAACCCATACTAGGATTCCATGTATGAAAACATGGATATGGAAGAGAAAACAAACTATCAAGTTCTAATGGAGAGTGACAGAAAACATGGTTAGGAGAATGTTAACCTCTAGAAAATCAAAAACTTAATATATGTTAAATGGTCTTTGATTATCCAGTAGGAAACATAAACCAACAAAGTTTTTGTTTTACATTCCTTTTTATAATTTTGAGAAACTCATTTACTATATAGAATAATAACACAAGTAAATATACTTACCTTCAAGTAGAGTTTCATCCTTTAATAAGTTTCTACCAAAAACTAATCTTTTCTCCTAAAAATGAGCATTCAAAAAGACTTGGTCACATCAAAAACACAAGAATCATCTTCTAGAGAATCACATAATCCACAAAATAAGAACTATATATTTCCCTTCTCTTTAAACATCAACTAAAACCAAAATGGTTAGTACGATATCATATAATACCCAAAAATGACAATTCTTTATAAAAAGAAATACTACTATTAATCTCAAAAATTCAACAAAAGGTACCCAAAGTTCAAGAAAGACCATTCAATACGCAATTGTTCTTAAAATTCTTCAAAATAATCTAAACTAAGATTGAAACCCAAAACTTAGAAGGATTTAATCACAAAGTCTTCCATAGTAATTCTTAACATTTAACTCCAAAAACATAGATTACTATTAATGTCTCATACTTAATCATAATTAACAAAATCACATATGCTCTATGATAGTTTAATCATTTCCATAAATAACCCTAAATCGCTATATGTCCACAATAAAAACATATATTATTCCAAAATAAAATTCCAACCATTACTCCACAAATTTAATCCCATAGTATTCTATTTTTCTTAATAATACAGTGTTCCCAAAAGTGAGAACGTCTTCCAAAATCACATTTATCAATTAATCACCATATCATTTTATTATACTATGTATATCCATTTGATAAAACATAATATCCCAAATCAACTTATTCTTGATCAATAAAATAATTTAACTAAAAATAATAATTCATACTAACTAGTGACTTCATGTAGCCTAGTGGTAGGTGATAAATTTCAATCGCACTTTGGTTGTGCATTCGATTCTCACAGCTTTGTCTGACGTGATGGGTTGTCACGCGGTCTGTGTGTTGTCCTTTTTATAAAATTCAAAAATAACCCTAATATGTTTTAACCTCAATGGTTTCCTTATACCTCTCATTTTAATCCCAATTTATTATGATCTCAACATTTTAATTCTTGAAGTCTTATATATATTGTTATTTTTTTATTTCACCACCATATGATAAAATAAAATGATCCCCAAAATAAATAACATCATACCTTGATCATGGTGTCCACTTGGTTTCATTGTCATCTTGTTCACGTACATAGAAGGTACATGCATTGCAAAAATGATTTAGAGATCCTTCAAAATGATTTTCATCCTTCATCCAAATACACCTTGTACAACATGGTTCATATGGGACCTCACAGAAAAACAGTTTTGGAAAATAATCATGTATGACATATAATTTCAAAATATCTGACAAAACATGATTTCTAAAAAACAGTCGGACCAAATTTGAGTTGAAACTTTCAATTAATAGTCCTTTTAAAATACCATAGGTATATGCTGAGAGACTATATTGTAAAATAAAATATACATAGGTTGTTTAAGTGTATCCTTCTTCAGCACCTTTTTCAAAATCATAAAATGCTTCAAAATATGGTGATAAGGTAAAATATTTGGAAATTCCTTGATAATATTTACCATACTTGAAAATATGAGAATATTGTGAAAATGAGATTTCTTCAAATAAAACCCATGATCCACGATGATAATGATTTATAGTGGAGGTGTTTGATATCTTAAACAACTTCTTGCATGTGAGTGGCATGCTAGAAAAAGTTTCACAACCATATGAACATGTCTTTGTAATAATTATTGAAAGCAAGTCATTAGGAAGAGAAAGGAATATCATTTGAGATCCTCCTCCATCCATTTGTAACTGACTTTCCTTGATCTAAAAATGTTATAAAAAAAGATTTGACTGAAATAATTGATATAGGGACTAACCATGTGTCTAACGAAAACTCATAATCCATAACATTGTCTAAACCAACCTATGATACCAACTATAAAGACCTGACCTTAAACATTATATAATCTTGAATTATGTCATGAATTCACATTGAGGATCTTTTCAGGTTAATAGTTTTAGATAATTGGCCATAACCATTACATAACAACTTGAATATTACATGTAGATACTACTACTCAGTATCCATTTTTCATAAAATAAAAACTCTTAAAAAGAGACATGTCTAGTTCTATGTTTTAGACACCATGACTTTTCCATGATCCCATACTTAACCTCATTCATCTTAATTCCCGTGGAAAACATTTCAAAAACTTGGTATGAGCATAAAATTCTCAGTAAGGGTTATAAAATAAGGAAGGAAAAAATTATCCCATCAATAAATACAAATCAATGATACCATACATTTCAATCATAACATACCTTACAAAATCATAATATTTATGAATAACACACAGAAATCATAAATCATAAAGGAAACTTATGGAATTCATAACATACTCACATTGTAGTTATCACAGCTACATAGGGAGTCACATTTAAAATAATCATCACAGTCTATTCCCTATATCTCTTAGGAGAAACATTCATGTATTTCTCTGCCATGTTACCCAATGCATTGGAGAGCTATCTCGGGCTCACCCTCCCTAGGTTTATTATGGAACCACCCATATTTGTAAAAAATTCCCAAGAACCATAACATATTCATAACATATAAAACAAGCATAAATGCAAGATAAAATTTCCACATTCCAATCACAATATATCATATCAAGATATTGAAATAAACAGTGCTTTATCAAACCATTTTCGAAACCAATTAAACATTTAATAAAGTGATTGTTTAATCGAAGTGTCCCATACCAATTTGAAGGTTTTAAATGAATTATCCTTTGAAAAAATTAATTTCCTTATAAATAAATCTTAAAAACCATCTCGAAAACGTGGACATTAATGAGAAATATTTAGAATGATAAATCTTTAAAACATTTATAATGATATTTTAGTTAAAGATTTTTTATCAAAATAAGAGATGATTGAATACAGATAATTGAGGAATAACATTTAATCAGAAATTTTTAATGTCATGATAATAAATGGATTCCAGAAATAATATTCCAAAGGACAATATATACACCACATAAGAGTGAAATGGTGTGTAACAGCAATGAAGTCTCAATGGAATGTAAATTGAGACGAGATCCCATAAAAAATTGTATCATTAGATTAAGGATAAATCCATTATATAATTATATGTCACAAATAAGAATACAATAAATATAATTGGATATTAATTGTGAACCAATCAGAGGTTATTCACACATATACATATAATGACATAATCAAGAAGTAGAAGTTTAACCCAAAGAATTGAAATTGGGTGAAGAAGTTCCCCTACAGAAATTTGACAGCCTAATGACGTCACTTTAAAATTCAGAAAATAAATTTATCAGAGAGAAAAGGATATCTCGTCACATGGGAATAAAATTTACAGTAGTAAGGATATAGAAGAACATATCCCCACATAAGAATATGTAAATTAAAAGGCATAACAAAAAGAAGTTTTTTTAAAAACAGGAGGGTTAAAGGTTCCCTTAACGATTTGATAACTTACAAAACATACACCCCATGAAAGACAGATCATATAATGAAGATGTAAATACCCCTAAATTTAATTTTATTACAAAGTTATGGCAATCATGGGCATTATATAAACCACAAAAAAGGAAATAGTGGCATTATAACATGAATCTCATGGGAATAAAAAGTGAGATAAAAACCCCTTACCATGTTTTAATCAATAGAGTCGTATGAAAAAAAGTTAATAACAACCAAATAAATTACTAAATAACATGACTATAAGTATAATAATGATAATATATATAAAATGGCAGAACACAATACACTACATTCAATACATTAGGGGTGAACATTGGTAATCTCACGGAATTAATAGTGAGATAAGAAACCCCTTACCTTGCGTCGACTTGACATGTTTGTTCCTTGTTCTTCCTGAATAATAAACATCAGTTAATTTATACTAGATTAAGAACCTTTTTCAAGTTTATTATTCCTTTTATTCCACATATTACCATGTTATAAACATTATGTAATTATATAAGTTAATAATAGTCATTTTATCGATATTTGTACTTGAGAACAAAATGAACACCTTATAATTACAAGTTACCATGTGGTCAAGAGTAAATTATCTCCAGAATGATATTAATGATTTAGATATGTTATATATCATATATATCCAATATACATATGTATTTATAATATTACACAACATTTAGATGTAAGAAATGAAATGCATCGTTCATGGAGACGGTAAGTCGTACGTACGCATGAACGCTACTTTTATTTCAATTTCGTATTTAATGGAATGAAAACATAGTGATACATAGGAATATTATAATTACAGTATAATATAATATATAGTTTCATTAACTTTATCCTTTATACGTCCCATGTATGGCAAGAATGAGTCATATCACTTTGAGGGGGTGGTAGTTTGCACTTCCTCAAATGAAATTATCGCGTTTACCCATAATGGAAACCATAAAAGAATGATATAAATGAAAAAAATACATAAGAATAAAAAAACATAAACAATATATATATATATATATATCATATATAAATATAGTGCCATCATAATGGCCCCCATCAGAGGCGGTAGGAGAAATTTGAACAATCATCGTTTCGTGAGGTAGTAGTTCACCGTCCACAGAAATAGTATGTTCTTTACCCATTAGATAGAGGTGTGTGTAAGTGTAGTTCAAAGTCTTCTCATAAAAAAATCCTAGTATATTTATAATACTGTTTTTTTATAAAAGAAAGAATAAAAACATTTTAGGGGTTGGAGAAATAAAATAAAATATAAGAATTTAAGAGAAATTGTTACCTTTAATTCGGTTAACTCCCTTTGGTTTGAACCAAAAGGGGTTCTTGAAGTGACTCCTAAGGTAAGGCTTCTAAGAGGAAGATATGGATCTTTAGAGCTTATTTTGGTCAGGATAGAATGATCCAAGGGGGTTGAGTGGTGTGAGGAATGGGTTAGAAGTGAGGTATTTTTATAAGGGGGGAGGGGTTCTTTAGGAAAGTGTGAAAATATTATTTTATTATATAATGATTTTTGGTTTATAAAGCTCCAAAACTAATTAAAGTATAAGATAATGTGACTCATGGTCGAAGTAAATTCAACCAATAAAAATTGGACAGGTTTTGGATGTTATTTTAATATTTATAATCTTATTTATTTAAATAATTTATTAATGATATAAATACTGCATCATTTTTGTGTCATAATTATTTTTATTTATTTCATGTCTAAAAATTATAAAAAAATACCATGATGTAGGAAATATTTTTATCTTTATAATGAATATTTATATTTGAAGAGATAACTTATATAACCCCATGTAAAAATTACTTTACTAAAAAATATTTTTTTGTGTCATTTTTTTCTTTACTTTAAATTAATTAATCTGAAGTGTCATTATCACTCCCAAGTGGCTCCATGGGGTATGAAAATTGACCCAAGGATGCCCATGGTCGGTCATGACTCATAAAATAAGGTTAGGAAATGTTTTAAGGTAATTTAGTATTATTATAATATTCATTTTACCTTGAATTGCCCTATTTAACATTAACCACGTTAAATAAAAGTCAAAAGTTTCTATTCACCAAAAATAATTTTCATCTTATTGGACCAAATTTTACTTACTAATAACATCCATGTATGTCAGATTTTTTAAATTCAATTCACAGAAATGGGAAAATTTTGTTTAAATGAAAAAGCCAGTTTTTTAACTACTACTTAGTTCTTTCACTATTCAACAAAAATTGATGTTTCGCAAAAAAATACCAAAAATTCAGCCTAAGATATATTTTATATAACGAATTCAAAAATTATGTCTATTTTTCAAAATTAAAAACATATATGTTGCATTAATTAATTTAAAATTAATTCTCGTTGTCAAAACAAATAGTATGTTTTTTAGGAAACAATATCTATCAAAAGAGTGACACTTGTTTATGTCAAGTTTCAAAGTGAAATTAATTAAAATTACCACTATTGGAATAAATGATTAAAATATAATCTAATTACACTTTAAAACCAATTAAGATGATAATCAAACCATATAAATAAAATAGATTAAAAATAAGATTTGAAATAAAATACAGTATTTTTTACTATTCATTAAAAAATGAATTTTATCAGAAAAATACCACAAAATTACCCAAAGTAAATTTTTGTGTCACAATTCTAAATAAGAATTATATTTGTTCAAATAGAATGTATAAAAGTGAAAAAAAACAATATTTAAAGAGGGTCCTCCATCAAAAGGCAGTAAATCGACCTTTTTGTGAATATTAGAGTATTTATGCTTAAAATTGAATTCTTTTCTTATTTTAAGCCTCTAACTTTTATTTGATAAATGTAAAAACATTTAAAAAACATTTATATTCAGTTTTCAGTTAGTTCTGTTCATTCCTTCCATTATAATGGCTAGGCGTTAACAACCATTTAAAATAATATTATATTATTATTTTTCAGTATGACCCAACATTGTGTGCAACATAAGATTTCAAAGAAACTCGTTTTTGTGTATCAGGTAATACATCGAACATAGTGTCCCTTTTAAAGTAAAATTAATATTTAATTGAAAAATATTAATAAATATGAAAAATTTTAGGTTCTTTATTTACCCGGGATGTTACTGCATCACTTGGGATGTCGAGTGTGCATATAGACCAAACACTCTAAGATGGAATGTGGTGCTCAAAATCCCAAAACCCATATAGTAACAGTGGTGCAAGATGTCATACTCAGCACTTGATGTAAGAAAGTGTGATTACCATCTTGGATCATCACCCCTTACCATTGTAAAAAACATCTATAAAGGTGTAAAATATGTAATATTGTCATGGGGAATTTCCTCCCATCAATTTCATTTCATATAGACCATATATATTTAAGATTCATAATCATTTATATAATAATATATAATGAATAACCTCTTATTATTTTCAAATTAAACATCATCAAAGGCATGGTCAGATTCATCATAAGAATTTAATAAGACATAATCAAAAGGAATATTCTTATCATACATTATGTGTGAAGGCCATTTAATTCATTATATCCAAGTAATCTCATTTTATACATTTAAGTAATTCTGACATCATGACAAGCCATTTTTTGGACAAAAAATCCCCAAGGTTCCATCGTAGTGTTTTTGGGAGTGATTGTGTTTCTTGAAACAGAAATATTACTGTGAATGAGTGTGGTTGGTCTTTTCTGAAGATGGATTTTAAGGTGGTGTATTTTCCCAGTGTTTTCCAAATTTTGGCCTCAAAATTTGGTGTTTGGTTTTTGGAAAAGGCATGTTCTCTATAGAACATTGTTCATGGACCATGAAGTATAGTTCGAGAACTACAAAGGTGGTGCACGGAATGATGAAAGAAAATCAAAAAATGCAATATTTTTGAATATTATTTCTATGTAGATAGAAAAGCACACTATAAAGACTATGAATAAAAAATAGTTCATAGGAGGTTTGGAGTTTGCAAAATTATTGCACTTCACTGCATCTCTTGACATTTTTAGAAATGAAGTAGCAATTTTTAGCCGAAAAAGGGTTTTTTGGATGAGATTATTTGGTGAAAATGATCAAAGTGTTATACAGACCACATAGCATAGTATACGGTGAGTTATATACCTCATTGATGTTTTGGGTAAAGTGGATTAGAAGATTTGGTGGATTTATTTTCTTATATAAGGACCACTAATTAGATCATTAAGCGTAAAGTGAATTTCATTAGAGAATATCATCGCTTTGGGAAGATATTTCACAAAGTTTCAAGTGGTTCATGAGGAAAGATTCATCGAAGTGAAGTTGTTCACAAGGGATAATTCCATGAAGGCTGAAGCGGTTCACATAACATTTCTCAAAAGGGTTTTTTTCGGGATTTAAATCTCACAAAGTAAAATGGTATGTGGAAGAAGAGGTTTTCTGTGGAAGAAGTGGTGGTCTGTGAAGCACTTGTGCCATGCGATGCAAGATAGTTTGTGGAGGAAGAAGAACTGCTTGTGGATAGTTCATGAAAGAAATTTCCACAAAATAACATTACGTGGAAAATTTTATTTCATATATGGGTGAAAGTGGGAATTCAATATAGTATCTACCTACAGTTGAGGATGCATGAATTCATGAAAATGAAGGGACCTACATGTCTATAAACTATGAGTTAATCCCTTCTATATCAGTGAGCAAAGGAAGAGGAAGGCAGTGATACTTTCCCCCAGGAGTGATCCAGAGAAATAGATTCATGGGGTAACCCTTGGGAAAGTAGTGATATAACCCTAAAAATTGCAAATGAAGTGATCTTGTTCATAGAATTGATATATCTTAAAACTTTTTTTATAGTGAGATTTAATGTATTTGGTACATCGGCACGTCATCATTTTATACTCCTTGGACGTAGCTTAGTAAGGGTGAACCATGTAAAATTTTTGTTTCATGAACATTATTTAAATTATGTTCATACGTTACAATGAGAAAGAGTGGGAAGAGTGTTTTTTTTACAATGAAATAAGATCCAAATTGTCATTTTTTTTTGAATCTTTCATACATTGATTCACCCCCCCCCCCATTACTGTATTTAACCTAATTGGGCTAACTCCATTCCATCCAAAAAATTCCATATTCTTTACCAAAACATGTTAATTGTATTTAAAGATATAGATAGGCACTAAGAAGGTGATATAAATACTTAAGAATTTACTTACTTGGGAAAATCCATTATTAAAACAATTCAATCACTTAGGAGGTGATTTATATCATTGGTCACTTAGATAAGAGTGGTCCATGCCATGCACTTAGAAGGTTCAATGGTTCTTTAAACATTTTAATTAAGAAAAATCCATTTTATAACTTGAATTAAGGATGTGTGAAAAAACATGCTTTGTTCCAACAAGACATCAAAGCATAAGAAAAACCAAATCAAAGAAACAAAGCATGTCTAATATCATTAATCACTATTTTTAGTTTATATGATACTGCACCTCCATTGAGGGGTTTTATTAAAAAATCATGACATCTTTCATTAATAATTAATTTAATGAGATTTAAATATTTATTATAAAACTTCACTCAACAATAATTAAATTCATGGAAAGTCAGAAAAGTGAGCATTATAGAATTATAAAATTTAAAGGGGAAAAGGGAAAGTGATCATACCTCAAGAATAATACCAATCTGAACAATTTGGCACTTTATGTTTCAATCAAAGACTACTCTAAGCTACTCTTTACCACATCTGAGCATATTATCCTTTTCATGTACATAGGGACACCTATCCCCTATGTACATATTTACATGCCCATGAATATATATAAGGGAACCCTTACATAAATTCTTATATATGCATACACTCATTTCCACTTATACCCATATGCATTTTTCATATATAAACATAAGCACAAATAGCCCTATATATATATATATTCACTTCCATTGTTGAATATACATATAATTGGGGAACTTACATTTTTATTTTCCTACCTATCAAAACTCGGTAAGTCTCATTTGACAATGAAAACTATAACCCACACTGACCATGAATCACTACAAAATTATTAGAAACTCAAAATCACCATGGAAAGTTCTAACGTAATTAAATAAATTAACCAAAAACTCATGAAATATAAAATATTAAATTAAAAATTGAGCAAAAATGATGAAAGACAGAAAACCTACCCGAAAAAGATGATGAGAGGACCAAAATTCTTCAAACCACATAACCATCAGTAGAGGTTCCTGAAATACAAGCAAGGATGGCCTGAGAGATCTTTCACACACCCTTACACTGGAAAAGGAAACAAAACTGGGTTAAACCCTATCCCTAGGGTTCATCCTAAATGAATGGGAAATCGAGAGAGGGGGAAACCACCGAAAAAGAGAAGGAGAGGTAACTAGGGACCTTGCCTTGAAGAATCAAAGATAAACTAGTGGAAATATGATGGATATATATGAACCAATGGGGATCCTAAGATGGGTGGTGCGTTGTGAACCTAGGGATCTAGGGAGGGGGTACTTGATAAAAGGGTGAGAAAGGGTAGATAGGTTTTTAGTTAATTTTATGTTTATTCTAATTTAATTATTTTAATTTCTTAAAAATTAATATAGTTTATGGTTTGGACCACATGGTTAGACAAATTGTGCACCAACCGTGCTGAATTCCCTACCTTAGAAATCAATTTGCAAGGATTTTCCTACATTATTAACCAAACTATGGTCAAACTGTGTGGCGAATAATATCAAGGTACTAACTAAATGGCATTAATCATATGGGTTAGGCACATGGTTTGAAAAACCCATGAATAGATCATGCTGGGAACATATTCTCCTCTAGAAAAGGCTTCATAGTTACTACTAGGGGATATACAGTTTTCGACAATCCATACACCTCTGTCAAGCCACCAAAACAAGGGATTTATAGGTTTGGAATTACCAAAATTGATCAAGACATCTAAGGGACCTCCCGAGCCTTTACCCAAGTCTAAAAAAACATGGAATTATTCCAACTCTCAAAATATTATTCTGGAGCCCAGTTTTAAAAATGGTCCACCCAATAAACATAGAAATTTAAATTCCCTTGAAATTTACCTTCTCTAAAAACAAGGGTCGTTACAACCTCTCCACCATAGAACTTCTCATCCATGAGAAGTATTCGGAAACACGGAATCATCACCCGACCTATAAGGTTGATGAAGCTTCATTCTAATTATCACAATATTTCCTCAAACACCCAATGAACCTTCAATCATTGATTATGAAGATGGTACATAATCCATTAATATTTTAAACAACACTCATTTTATAGATTAAACATTGAAATGGCACTTAGTCAATATTTTTTACCTAGAGAAATGACCATGTCATTATCTATTGAAATAACTAACTAGTGGTGCTCTTCCAAAATAGGTCTCATCCTCTAAAAAGGGTCCAATTCCAATCCACAACACCTCCTCCATTGGAATTTCCTTACAAATAATGCCTCTCGGTGTTCTAGCTACACCCTCGGTGTGATTTTGAAACTGTCAAAAGGTTGATTATCCACTGACCTCACTTATACAGGTTGATCTAGCTTGTTAGTAAAATTCAAGGCTGACACAAACCACATAGGTCTCCACTAGATGATGTGCCAAAAATAGTTCCTCACTAATCCCTTCATTGAACAAGAGAGACAACTAGTCGAGCCACAACATCTGACTGTTTAAAAATACCCTCTTCGTAGATAGCCAATTTTTTACAAATAGTGCAACGATGACTCCTCAAGATTCATCTATCAATCACCGTAAAAATATCCACCGAAGTCTATAAACAACTTAGGGTGATTTTACTAGGTCAAAACATTATCTGTCCATTTTAGAATGGTCACAACATAGCATGGACATTGGTGAAATCTAGATCCAACCCACTAGAATCACCACCGCTTTTAAGATTCACCTCAGAGCCCAACAACATATCTAGGGTATGCTCGGATTCATCGAACTAGAGTCCAAGGAACTAACCCAATGTGACGCCCCAACCCTTGATACCCAGATTCGGTTCATGTCACGAATGATCGATTAGTTTAGTAGCCATGGAAATCCTAGATACATACAAAAGTTTTACATCACTTCATGAATAAAGAAAAACAACATTGTGTTCCCTTTGGAAACACTCATACCCTTGGCCTACCCCAACAGTTAAATCATAATTTACTTCTACCTTTCCTGGGAAAATAAAACATAAGAAAGGGGTGAGCTCAGATTCTCAATAAGGATAACAATATAGCGAAAACTATCATAAATAATCATAAACATTTAAGGCAATGTATAAAACTGAAACAAAATCATTTTAAACTTAAAATTCAGCATAATACATATAAAATAAATCAAATAATGCCATTTAATTATTCACATGGATATTCTACTAGTCGAATAATCACATGTAATATCAATAGCTAATTTAATAATTATGGAATTCATAATGTCGGACATCATAACCACATAGTCAAGGCCTCGTTCCAAGACTAAAATTAATATTTTTTCAAGGCGTTGTGCCAAGACACTAGTTTGTCTCATGAGACCTACCGATGCCTTAAGGAGATATAGCAGGATCCACCCATCACTTACTAAGTCCAATGCATTATTTATATGAAAAGGTTGAAACATAATAAAAACATTCATATTAAAACTAGCATACAGAATGTTAAAAACTTAACCATAAACAATGAATGGTATAAAAATAACTCATCCATAGTCAAATATATCACAAAAACTACAATAAAATATGAAATATTTGTATCATAAAATATAAACTTCAAACAAATATAGAATCAATTAAATGAAGTTGACATAGATGAAATCAAAACTATTTGAGAGAAATATCTCTTTCTATTTTGAAATCATTTTAAATTCATGTAATTATAAAAGAAAACATTAATTTTGAAAATATTATTATAAGCTTATAAGGGAAGCTTCAAATCTGTTATAATGGCGGAGAATAACCGCACCCTTCGTATAAGTTAAAAAAACATTCTTACCTTAATTCGTCGAAAATATCATAAAGTACCTTGTTTGGAAAACGATGGAAAGATTCATTTCAAATAATTTTATAAAAATTAAAACAAGGGTATAAATGGATTTAACCCATAGTTTAGTAAATAGTAGAAATTTTTTGAAATACATTTTTATGAAACACGGATGTTGATGATTAAGAGGTCCTAGTAGACACTTACGTAAAAACAACCTCGGATAATAAAGAGATTTTGAAATTAACCCTTACCTTGTTCTTTTCTTTGGTCGAGGGTATGTTGACCTCCAATATAATAGTTAAATAATTTTTATTAAATTATAAAATAATTGAATACATAAATATGATATCATATATGATCTTCTAATATTTCTTTGTTAATAATATTTCTTTAGTATCATTGTTTTAGGTGTAAACTGATTCATTTTCTTTTATATGTTTTATTACGTATGTAATGTTTGTTATGGATAGGATGTATTTGATTCATATACAGAATGATACTATGTTCTTAAATATTAGTTTTAATAATCAAATGAATATTATTCTTGAATGGTTACGATGTGGAATGAATCTCATCGTGTTCGTGGAGATGGTAATCCGTTCGTACGCACGAACGCTACTTCCATTTCATTTTTTTTATTTTAAAAGGAAAGAAATACCAATGATACATATGTATATTTTTATTACAATATAATATAAAATTTTATCTATTTTATTTATTTTAATTAACACTATCCTTTATACGTTCCATGTAGGGTATGAATGAGTCAAATCACTTTGAGGGAATGGTAGTCTGCACTTCCTCAAATGAAATTGTCGTATATATACAACATGAATAGAATAAAGGTATAGTATAAAATAGAATTAAAGTATCTTATAGATAAAATAAATATCATAAATATCATATATAATTACAGTTCCATCATAATTTCCACCATAATAGTTTGTAGTAGAATATTTAACAATCATCGTTCCGTGAGGCATTGTTTCGTTATCCACAGAAACATTATGTTATATACCTATTAGATGGAGGTGTGTGTATGTTTAGTTTAAATAATTCTCATAAAAACAACCTATTATATTCAGGATACTGGTTTTGTTATAAAATAAAGGAATAAAGAGAGTTTAGGGGGTTGGAGAAGTAAAATAAAAGAAAAAAACTTAAAAGGAGACGTTACCTTTAAATCAGGCAACTCCCTTTGGTTTAAACCAAAAGGCTTCCTTGAAGTGCCTTCTACCTAAGGTAAGGATTCTAAGAGGAATGTAAGGATGTGTGGAGCTAATTTGGTAGATTTTGGACGAGCCAAGTGGCATGAGAGGTGTGAGAAATGGGTTAGATATAAGGGATTTTTATAAGGGGGGCTCTTTAGGAATGTTTGAAAATATTATTTTATTATATAAGGATTTTCGTTTTTTAAATGTTAAAAACTTGTTAAAGTCGAATATAATATGAATAAATTTTGAAATAAAATCATAAAATAAGAATTCGATAGGTTTTGGTTTATTTTTTTAATTTTTATAATTTCATTTATTTAAATCATTCTTTAATGTGGTAAACACTACATTATTATTTTC
This sequence comes from Viscum album, assembly GCA_963277665.1. NCBI lineage: Eukaryota > Viridiplantae > Streptophyta > Magnoliopsida > Santalales > Viscaceae > Viscum > Viscum album. The sequence continues at coordinate 895,660,639 of OY728143.1, read as the reverse complement.
TCATAAATAATTTTATTTATTTGATGTCTAAAAATTATAAAAAAATACCGTGATGTAGGAAATATTTTTATATTTTAAAAGAATTTTTATATTCGAAAAGATAACTTATACAACCCCCTATAAAAATTATTTTACTAAAAGATATATGTTTATGTCATATTTGTCATTACTTTAAATTAATTAATATAAAGTGTCATTATCACTCTTTAGTGGCTTCATGGGGTCCCCAAATTGACCCAAGGATTCCCATGGTCGGACATGTATCAAACAATAGTAATATGACATATTTTTGGGTAATTTAATATTATTATAATAATATTTTTTACCCTTATTTACCATATTTACCCATTAACCCTGGTAAATAAAATATTTACTGAAGTAAATATTCATAATGTCTAAAAATAAAAGTTACCAAATTACACAATTTGGAACCCCTGATTCCAAATATGGAATCCATTTTTACAAATTCAATACTCATAAGTGGCATAAATTAATTTAAAATTAATTTCAATGTCAAAACAAAAAGGGTTTTTTTAAGAAATAATAACTATCAAAAGATTGACACTTGTTTATGTCCAGTTTAAATGTGAAATTACATCCAATTACCTAAATTATATTAAATTATAAATTTATAATCTAATTATAGTTTAAAACCAATCAAATGTATAATTTTACACTATAAATTATTTCGATTAAAAAAGTAGTTTTTAATTAAAATTTAGTATTTTTCACTATTTATCAAAAATTGAACGTTTTCAGAAGAGTACCAAAAATTCCCCCTAAGCTAATTTTAATATTACAAATCCAAAAATTGAATTCCATTTTGAAAAATAAAATATATAAAATTTCCAAAAGTGGGTATTACTATTCACAACAGCTAGTTTGATTGGGCGTGGTGTGTTAAAATATTGAAGTCACGTACAACCCAAGGTATTGCATTATTCAAAGGGAAACATACTATGGACGCTTGGGGTGTTACATTCTTCCCTCCTTTAAATAATTTTGTCCTCAAAATTTCTATAATATTACTACATAAAAATATTTGGGTGGTTCTTCATCCTAAGTTCATCAGGTTCTCATGTTGCCTCTTCCATCTTATGGTTTCTCCAAAGAACTTTCACCAGACGAGTCGTCCGATTTCTCAACACTTGTTCTCTAGTATCAAGAATTCTGATAAACTCTTCACAATAAGACAGATCAGGTTCCAATTCTATTTTTTCATAGTTTAATACATGAGTTGATTCTAGAATGTATTTTCTCAGCAGTGATATATGGAACACATCACGAACTTTAGAGAGACTTGGCGGCATTTCCAAATGGTAATCTATAGCACCAATTCATTCTAAAATTTTTAAAGGTCCGATGTACTTGGGAATTAATTTACCCTTCTTACCGAATCGTATAACTCCCTTCCAGGGAGATACCTTCAAGAAAACATGATCTCTTACCTAAAATCCAAAATCCTTTCTTCAGTTATCGGTGTATCTCTTTTGCCTACTTTATGAAGCTTTGATGTGGGTATGGATAATCTTCACTTTTTACATTGTTTCCTCAACATGTTTTGGGCCTACGAGTTTTATTTCACCAACATCATCCTAACAAGTTAATGTGTGACATCTCTTTCTATATAATGCTTCATATGGTGCAATCTGAATACTTGAATGAAAGCTATTTTTATAGAAAAATTCTAACCAAGGTAAATATTGATCCCACATACCTTGAAAGTCAAGTGAGAGAGATCTCAACATGTCTTCTAATGTTTAAATAGTCCGTTCTGATTGTCCATCAGTTTGAGTGTGGTAGTCAGTGCTCAAACAATGTTCGGTATCCAAGGCATTCTGAAGAATTTTCAAGAATCTTGATGTAAAACGGGGATCAAAATAAGAAACAATAGATTGAGGTACCCCATGAAGTCTTACAACTACATTAGTATATAGTCTTTCTAGACGTTCAAGTGGTAAATCTTCTCTTATAGAAAGAAAATGAGCTAACTTGGTAAAACGATCATTAATAACCTATATTGCATCATTCTTTCTAGGAGTCTTTGGTAGCCCAATGAAAAAGTCCATCGTAATATCATCCCATTTCTACTCAGGTATGGGAAGAGGTTGCATGACTCCTCTAGGATATTGTGTTACAGCTTTCACTTGTTTACAAACCATACATCTTGACATATAATCAGAAATCTATCTATTCATGTTGTCCCACCAAAAATGTTCCTTCAAATCACTATACATCATAGTGCTACCAGGGTGTATAGAGAAATTGGAGCATTGAGCATCATCGAACAATTCCCTTTTTAGATTAGGTGTTTCATGAACACAAAGTCTCTTCCCAAATTTCAAAATCCCATCTTCATATACGAATTCAATTAATCTACCATCACTCACAGCTTTAATTTTCTTTTGAAACCCCTCATCGTTGGTCTGAGAACTTTCTATCCTTTCTAGTAAAGATGGTTTAGAAACCATTTGAAAAAGTATTGATGTTTCACCTTCAATTATTATTCCTATATCCATATTTACTAGATCCATTAACATAAGATCCCTTTAAACTCTCATCTTGTTCAAAACTCCGTGATTTTTTCCGCTCAAAGAATCTGCCACCTTATTTTCCCTCCCCGGGAGGTAGTATAGGGTGAAATCCTAATCCTTGAGTATTTCGAGTCATACCCTTTTCCTCATGTTGAGTTCTTTTTGTGAAAAAATATACTTCAAACTCTTGTGATAAGTATAAATCTCACATTTTTCACCATAGAGATAGTGTATCCATATCTTCAGAGAAAATATTATACCTGCTAACTCAAGATCATGAGTGGGATAGTTTTTTTCATGAATTTTTAGCTATTGTGATGCATAGGAAATAACCCTGTCTTTATACATAAGAACAAAAACAAGTCCTTTCTCTGAAGCAACACTGTAAATAAAAAACTCACAATTCCCCAATGGTATAGTAAATATAAGATCATTGACTAATATTTTCTTCAATTCTTCAAAACATCCTTGAAAATCTTTTTTCCAAAAAAAATTAACCCCTTTACATGTGAGCTTGGTTAATGGGTTATCAAATTAGGAAAACTTTGGGACTAAATGCTGATAATAAAATACTAAACCAATAAAACTATATACCTTAGTTATACTTGTCGGTGATGGCCGTTCTTGGATTTCATTGGTCTGAGAAGGATCAAAATAAATTCCATCCTTAGAGACAATATGGCCAAGAAATGAAATCTCTTGAAGCCAGAATTCACACTTGTTGAACTTCCAATATAATTCATCTCTTCTAAGAGTTTTTAGACTAGTGCACAAGTTATTTTCTGTTAAGTCAAAAGTCTTCTTTTGACTTCTATATCATTTTTTGGAAATCACAAATGTATTCTATCATATGTTTGTAAAATTACAAATTGTCTTTTATCATGTTTATCGTAGCGTACAATGTCAATCGTACCATACTGACTCTGTCAATCATACCATACTGACTCTGTCAATCGTACCATACTGACTCTGTCAATCGTATCGTACTGACTCTGTCAATCGTATCGTACTGACTCTGTCAATGGTATTGTACTGACTCTGCTATTCAAATGTTCATTATTTGTTTTGGTACTTAGTCAAAAACACTCACTGCATATGAATCGTACTCATGTTTTTTATTTCTTTATATCTCTTTTCCTAACAAAACGATGTCGTTGAGTTAGTTACAAACTAATCAAAATGATTTCGTGCTTTCTATTTTAATATGACCGTTGGAGGCAATATGACCGTTGGAACCCGAGGCCTATAAATAGGAGGTCATTTGAAGCTGAGACAACAACGATGAACGAAGAGAACGAATGAAGAGACTCTGTGAACTACCAAGATTCTATAGAGAGACACTGTGACTTCTCTCATCTGCCTTGTGCGTCCGATCATCGTATCGAGGGATTTCAAGTAATTGAAAGACAGAGGTGCCGATTACCTGCAAAATCGAGGGCTTCCAGGGATAGGCAGACAGACGTGCCGATCATCGTATCGAGGGCTGTCGGGGATAGTCAGACAAACGTGTCGATGTATCGAGGGCTCACCAAGGTGTTGGTGAGACAGACCTTTTATCCTAGGTGAAAGGATAACCCTTCTCTTTGGGTTAAAAGAATTTTAATACTTTTACATTTCCGATGTTACTTGTATTATAAAGGGATTTGAATTGTTTCCTTTCTTCTTCACATATTCAATTGTAATTGTTTCAATTACAATCATTCTATTACATTTTGTATTGATTGATTCTATACGCTTTAAGGTAGAATCATTCATCCTTATATTACTCTGATCATTGTGTTCACCTTGAATACAATTGTTTTACATTACATTAGTATTACAATACTTCATACCTTTTATATTCAATACAATTGTGGGTGTTTGTATTTGTATTAGTTTAAGATCATTTAAACTAATCTCTTTGTTGCTAAAACTCAAAGTTTTTTTTTAAATCTACAATTCACCCCCCCTCTTGTATTGTTCCTTCTAATAGACATATATATCTACTATTCGATCCAACAATTGGTATCAGAGGAGGTTTTCCACTGATTTGAATTACTAGCTTTATTTCTTATTACTATCTTGAATACTTACTACACTAACGTGTGGAGTGGAAAAGTTGTTTTTGTTGTATTAGATGGCAGGAATGAATATCGGGTCAATAGATAATCTGAATCCTTCTAGACCACCAATCTTTGATGGGAATGATTATGAGTATTGGAGAGATCGTATGAAGACTTTCGTTATCAATACTGGTGTAGACAATTTTATTATGCTTACTGGGGGTTATAAAATTCCTGAAAAAGAAGTTAGCACTTTCACCAACCAAGAGAAGCAAGAATATCAACTGAATTACAAGGTACGCAATACTTTATTATGCTCTATGACCAGGAATATATATAGTCAGATATCTTCATGTGAAGCATCCAACTGTATTTTGAAGATATAAGAAGGTTATCGAATGAGCTTGCAATTGCTTTCAACAAGCTTGATAGAGAAACGGTTGAAAGGTTGAACCTTTTGTCTTCTCAAAGAGCCGATGTTCCTTCAATGAAAGATTTGAAAGAGAGAATGAATGTTTTTCAATCTGAATTCTCAAAGGTTTCATCTTTCAAGGATGAAATGGTCTTGCTGAAGAATCAAAATTCTGTGTTGTCCAAGGATAACAAGAATCTACAAAACAGAATTGATACCCTTGAAGAAGTAATCAGAGTCCAGGAGGAGACTATCAGAAATCAAGATCAGATTTTTGCGGACCAACAAGAGATTCTCAAAACTCAGGGAGAATCAATTTCTAAAGACAAGAAGGAGATCAAGAAGATGAAAGATGTTCTTCATGAGCTTATAAAGAAGAAGAAGGAAAGAGAAAACAAATGATTGTTGTATTTGTTTCCTTTTGGAACTTGTCTTTGTTTTGTAATGACTCTTATGATCCTTTTCTTTTATCCATTGTCTTGTATTGCATTACTAACTCTTTCAGACAATTCAAGATTACTCCTTTCTTTTTGTAAATCGCAAAGGGGGAGAATATTTACAAAGGGGAGAATGTTTTATAAAGGGGGAGAATGCTTTACAATGCTCTTAAGGAAAAACTACGAATACAATCCTTAGGAAAGTCCATACCTAAGGGGGAGTTAGTTGTATTCAATTTCTTATTCAGAAGAGTTTTCAATAACTCAGTGGGAGATAAGTATTTCTTGTTACATTTACTTTGTGGGTTGTGCATTCCAAAAAGGGGGAGATTGTTAAGTCAAAAGTCTTCTTTTGACTTCTATATCATGTTTTGGAAATCACAAATGTATTCTATCATATGTTTGTAAAATTACAAATTGTCTTTTATCATGTTTATCGTATCGTACAATGTCAATCGTACCATACTGACTCTGTCAATCGTACCATACTGACTCTGTCAATCGTACCATACTGACTCTATCAATCGTATCGTACTGACTCTGTCAATCGTATCGTACTGACTCTGTCAATCGTATCGTACTGACTCTGCTATTCAAATGTTCATTATTTGTTTTGGTACTTAGTCAAAAACACTCACTGCATATGAATCGTACTCATGTTTTTTATTTCTTTATATCTCTTGTCCTAAAAATACGATGTCGTTGAGTTAGTTACAAACTAATCAAAACAATGTCGTGATTTCTGTTTCAATATGACCGTTGGAGGAAATATGACTGTTGGAACCCGAGGCCTATAAATAGGAGGTCATTTGAAGCTGAGACAACAACGATGAACGAAGAGAACGAATGAAGAGACTCTGTGAACTACCAAGATTCTAGAGAGAGACACTGTGACTTATCTCATCTGCCTTGTGCGTCCGATCATCGTATCGAGGGCTTTCAAGTAATTTAAAGACAGAGGTGCTGATTACCTGCAAAATCGAGGGCTGCCAGGGATAGGCAGACAGACGTGCCGATCATCGTATCGAGGGCTGCCGGGGATAGGCAGACAGACTTGCCGATCATCGTATCGAGGGCTCACCAAGGTGTTGGTGAGACAGACCTTTTATCCTAGGTGAAAGGATAACCCTTCTCTTTGGGTTAAAATAATTGTAATACTTTTACATTTCCACTGTAACTTCTATTAGAAAGGGTTTTGAATTGTTTCCTTTCTTCTTCACATATTCAATTGTAATTGTTTCAATTACAATCATTCTATTACATTTTGTATTTATTGATTCTATACGCTTTAAGGTATAATCATTCATCCTTATATTACTCTGATCATTGTGTTCACCTTGAATACAATTTTTTTACATTACATTAGTATTACAATACTTCATACCTTTTATATTCAATACAATTGTGGGTGTTTGTATTTGTATTAGTTTAAGATCATTTAAACTAATCTCTTTGTTGCTAAAACTCAAAGTTTTTTTTAAATCTACAATTCACCCCCCTCTTGTATTGTTCCTTCTAATAGACATATATATCTACTATTCGATCCAACATTTTCGTGATCATAGTAGCTTTTGGAGTATACTAATATATCATCAATAAATACCACTACAAAGTCATCATGATATTCCTCAAAAACTATGTTCATTATATCCTTGAAGACAGAGGGTGCATTAGTTAGTCCAAAAGGCATTACTATAAACATGTAATGCTAATACCTGGTCCAAAATTCTACCTTTGGAATGTATTCCTTCTTCACACACAACTGATGATATCCAGATCGAAGGTCAATTTTTGAAAAATATTTATCTCCATGAAGTTGATCAAACAAATCATCAATGCAAGGTAGAGGATACTTGTTCTTTATTTTTATAGCATTGATCTCCCTGTAGTCAATGCATAAGCTTATATATCCATCTTTCTTCTTACCAAAATTTACATGGGCTCTCCATGGAGAAAAAATAGGGAGAATAAATCTTTTATTACTCAACTCCTCTAGTTTTTTATTTAGATCCACTAATTCTACAGTTTCCATTCTATAATGGGTGTTTGATATGGGCCTCGAACCCAGAATTAAATCAATGAAAAACTCAATTTATCGTTCTGGAGGATGTCCAGGTAAATCCTCTAGAAATACATCAACATATTCTAGTACAATGGGTACATCCTCTCTTTGAACATTCTTTTCCTCACCCATATTTATTTCACCATCTTCCTCCCTAAGAATTTAATTTAGTAGAGCTGCAGGGGGTGGATCTAGATAAGAATAAGATGATGACATTTATGATCTAATGATAAGGTATTCCTTATCATCATCATCAATTGTAACCTCCTTCTTCCTACAATAAATTTTTTCATCATGGTCCGAAATCCAATCCATATAAAGGAATATATCAAATTCAATCATGGGTATGATGATGAGATCAGCGGATAAAAAACATGTATATTACCTAATAGAGATTTATTCACAAAACATTGTTACAATGATACTTCCCTTAGAAGTTTGGATTGATAAATACCTTGTTAAATCAAATTGGGAATATATAATTTTCTTAGTAAACTAGGAAGATATTAAACAATGCGATGATCTAGAATCAAATAAATCATTGGCTAAACATAAGGAAACCATTAAATTACATAACACCACATGTTTTGGAGTTTCAACCTCAGTAGTAGTGATTCCAAAAGCTTGGCCTTACTCCCTTGGCCTTTTCTGAGGTAAGTTTTTTTAGCGCTTAGGACATTAATTTTCATAATGCCCCATTTCTCTGCAATGGTATCATTCAATATTGACAACCTCTTTATTTACCTTGCAATCACGAGCTTGGTTGCCTTTTCGCCACACTTGTAATAGACTCCCATTCCCTTCATGCAAGTACTGGGGTGTTTCTTCCCACATTTACCACAGGATAGATATTTATCTTTTCCCATATTCCCCTTATTTCCATTTCTAGAATGATTGGAAGATCTCTTCTTCTCTTTCTTTGCTTTAAAGTCATATGACTTAGAGAATTCCTTTTCAGTCTTGATAGCACATGAGACAATATCATCATATGATGAGAAGGATTTTGATACTAATTCTCTATAGAGAAATGGTTATAACCCATAAAAGAATCAATCAATCTTACTCCTTGGGTTATGTATATAATCTGCAGCATGCCTTCCTAACCTTGTAAAGTTAGCCTCATACTTTGCGACATTATCATCCTCATTTTTCCTCAGACTCTGAAATTGTCTTTCCATATCCGCTCGATGGTCACGAGGAAAGTATTTTTCTATGAAAAGATATTTAAACTCTCTCCATTTCATATTTGATACTTCTTCATCCTTTTTTGTGTTTTGAATTAATGAACACCATTGATCTGCATCTCCCAAGAGGTGATAAACTACAATGACAACTTTTTCCCTTTTTCTACTCCCCAAAGCATGAAATATTTTCTCTAACGAAATTATTCATTTCTCAGCTATAAATGGAATTATAGTACAATTTAATGTTCTTGGTTGTTGCCTCATGAATCGGTCTAACATTGATCCTCCGTGTTGTGGATCAGGGTGCTTCATACAGGTAAGGTTATTATTCATAACCTGAGTGAGTTGTCCCAATATGGTGATAAGATGATCAGCAACAGTTACATCACCAGCTCCACTATATTTATCTTGAGTAGGATGTAAATACCTACATGTATTACATGGGTTGATACAGTTACCATTCCTTCAATTAGGCGCCATTTCTAAACAATGGCATACACTAGATTACTTTTTGAATCACAATACAAAATTCCAAACTTGTAAAACACTTAACATGAATTTGAACAGTTTTTGGATATAATACATAATCATAAAAATGTTTTACTCGAGAAGTATATACTCATAAATCCTTGATAATGGTTTGTAAAGAAAATGTGAATTATCCTAAGCATATCCCTTGGGAGTGTCATAACCAAGAGTAAAACAAGACCCGTTATCGTGTACCAGGATACCCCGAGTCAAGCCCGAAACTCCTTGTCAAATTTTTCACTCCTAGTTACATATGTGCTAGATCCTCCTCTACCTATTCGTGTCTAGACAGGGATGTATTTCTTGAAAAACTCACAAAATTTCTACATTATCAAAATTCTAGGAAGTTCTTCTATACTAATCCTCAAAGTCTATCTTAGGGTAATGTTCTCTAATCAGAGTTTTTCTAAATCTAGCTTCCAAGGTTTTTACTAAACTTACTCTAATAAAAACTGAAAGGCCCCAACCCTAGTAACCCTGAATTGGTGAATGTTTACATAACATTGGCATGATCACAAGTGAGAAAGTCTCAAAAGACTGATTAGTTTAGTAGGCTTGGAATTACTAGATACATACATAAGTTTTACATTACATCATGAAATAAAGAAAAACAACATTGTGTTCCCTTTGAACACACTCACATCCTTGTCCAATCCCTGTAGGTTAATCATAATTTAATTCTTCATATCCTAGGAAAATAAAACATTATAAATGGGTGATCTCAGATGCTCAGTAAGGATAACAATATAGCAGAAACTATCATAAATAAGCACAAACATTTAAGGAAATGTATAAAACTAAAACAAAAGCATTCTAAACATAAACATCAACATAATATGGAAAAGATAAATCAAATAATTCCATGTACTTATTCACATGGATATTTTACTAGTTGAATAATCACAAATAATGTCAATATCCAATTTCATAATGATGGAATGCATAATATCAGACATCATAAACATATAGTCAAGGACCCATTCCAAGAATAGAAATAATATATCTTTCAGGCCTTATTCCCAGACACTTTTTTGTCTCATGAGACCTAACGATGCATCGAGGATATATAGCGGGATCCAACTTTCACTTACTAAGTCCAATTCATTCCTCATATGAAAAGGTAGATACATAACATAATCATTCGTATTAAAACTAGCATACGAAATGTTAATACATTAACCATAAATCATGAATGGTATAAAAATAACACATCCACGGTCAAACATATCAAAAACACTTCAATACAATATGGCATATTTGTATCATAATAAATCAACTTCAAACTAGTATAAAATCCATTAAAGGATGTTGACATAGATGAAATCAAAACTATTTGAGAGAAATAAATCTTTCCATTTTGAAATCATTTAAAATTCATGTATTTATTAATGTAAATATTTATTTTGAAAATATTCTTATAATATTGTAAGGTAATCTTCAAAGGTGTTATAATAGTGGAGAATGACCGCACCCACTTTATAAGTTAAAAATACATTCTTACCTTAATATGTCAAAAATCTCATAAAGTACCTTGTTTGGAAAACAAAAAAATATTCCTTTCAAACCATTTTATAAAAATTCAATAAAGTGTATAAATTACATTAACCCATAGTCTAGTAAATAGTAAAAATGTTTTGAAATACATTTTTAAGAAACACGGATTTGGATGATAAAGAGGTCCTCGTAGACACTTACGTAAAAACAAACTCGGATAATAAAGAGATTGGGAAATTAACCCTTACCATGTACTTTTCCCTGGTTGAGGTTACACTATCCTCCTGTATAATAGTTAAATCATTTTTATTAAATTATAAAAAACCTACATACATAAATATGATATCATATATGATCTTCTAATATTTATTTGTTAATAATATTTTAGTAGTATCACTATTTCATGTGTCAACTGATTTATTTTCTTTTATATGTTTAGAAATGGTGCCTAGTGGAAGGATTGGGAATCATATCAATGCACGCAATCCATGTAGGGATTGACCTCATACTCAATATAATTATAGTGGAGTTGGTGCTGCAACTGGGGTTTATCAGCTTATCACCATACTGGAACAACTCACTAAGGTTATGAATAATAACTTTACCCGTATGGAGCACCCTGATCCACAAATCATAAGATCAATGTTATACTGATTCATGAGGAAAAATCCACCAACATTCAATGGGACTACAAATCCATTTGTACCTGAGCAATAAATAATTTTCTTAGAAAAAATATTTCATGCTTTAGGGATTAGCGAAAGGGAAAAAGTCTACATGGTAGTTTATCACCTCATATGAGATATAGATCAATGGTGGTCATTAATTCAAAACACAAAAGAGGATGAAGAAGTATCAAATATGGAATGGAGGGAGTATAAATATCTTTTCCTAGAAAAATACTTTCCTCATGAACATCTAGCAGATATGGAAAGACAATTTCTGAGTCTGAGGCAAAAGGAGGATGTGAATGTCGGAAAGTATGAGGCTAACTTTACAAGGATAGAAAGGCACACAATAGATTATATATTTACCCCAAGGAGTAAGATTGATCAATTCTTTGATATTTTAAAATAATTTCTTCATCAAGAATTAGTCTCAAATTCCTTCTCATCATATGAAGATATTTTTTCATGCACTATCAAGACAGAAAAAGAATTCTCTATCTCTTACGACTTTATAGAAAAGAAAGAGAAGAAGAGACCTGCTGAACACTTTAGAAATGGAAATAAAGGAGAGAAGGGAAAAGTTGAACATCCATCCTATGGTAAATGTTTGAAGAAACACCCCGGTACTTTCCTTAATATAATGAGAGTCTATTACATGTGTGGTGAAAAAGGGCACCAAGCTCATGATTGCAAGGGAAAGAAAGAGGCTATCAATGTTTAATGATACAATTACAATTAAATGGGGCATTCTGCCAATGAATTTCTTATGCACCAAGGAAACATACATCAGAAAAGGAAAAGGGAGCAAGGAAAATCTTATGTGATCACTATTATCGAGGTTGAAGCTCCGAAAGAAATGGTGGTACATAATTTAATGGTTACCTCATGTTTATCTAATGCTTTATTTAATTCTGGATCATCGAATTGTTTCATATCTTCCCAATTTTCATAGAAAATTAGATATTTCCAATTTGATTTAACAAGGTAGTTATCAGTCAAAAATCCTAAGGGATGAATCATTGTAACAATGTTTTTTGAATAATTCCCCATTATGGCATATACATGTTCTTTATCTTCTGATCTCATCGTCATAACAATGATTGAATTTGATATAATATTTAGTATGGGTTTTAATTTTGACCATGATGCGAAAATTTATTGTAATAAGATGGAGGTTACAATTTTTGATGATGATAAAGAATACCTTATCTTTAGAGCAGAAATGTCACTATCTGATTCTTATCTCGATCCACCCCCTGTAGCTCTTCTAAATTCAATTATTGGAAAGAAAGAGAGTGAAAAAACTATGGGTGAGGAAAAGAATGTTCAAATAGAGAATGTGACTATTGTACAAGAATATGTTGATGTATTTAAAGAGGATTTACCTAGACATCCTCCAAAAGGAGAAATTGAGTTTTTTGTTGATTTAATTCCTGGTTCAAGGCCCATATCAAAGACCCCTTATAGAATTTCCAATGTGGAATTATTGGAGATAAATAAAAAACTAGATATTTTGTTTACTAAAGGATTTATTCTACCTAGTGTTTCTCCAAGGGTGTCTCCTATTCTTATTGTTAAGAAGAAAGATGGATCTATGAGGTTGTGCATTGACTAAAGGGAGATCAATGCCATAACAATAAAGAAAAAGTATCCCCTACCTCACATTGATGATTTATTTGATCAACTTCATGGAGCTCAATATTTTTCAAAGGTTGACCATCGATCTAGATATCATCAATTGTGTGTGAAAAAGGGAGAAATTCCAAAGACATCATTTTGAACCATGTATGGGAATTACGAGTTTATAGTAATGCTTTTTGGATGGACTAATGCACCCTTTGTTTTCATGAATATAATGGATAGAGTTTTCAAGGAATATATTGATGATTTTGTAGTGGTATTTATTGATGATATCCTAGTTTACTCAAAATATACAAAGATCATGAAAATCACTTTCACACTATTCAAAAAACCCTAAAAAGAAATGAATTATATGGGATGTTTAGAAAGTGTGAATTCTAGATTCAGGAGATTTATTTTCATGGGAATATTGTATCTAAGGACGGAATCTATGTTTATTATTAAAAGACCAAGTCAATCCATGATTGGCCATCACCGACGATTATAACTGAGGTACATTGTTTTATTGGTTTAGTAGGTTATTATCGGCACTTCGTCCAGAATTTTTCCTGATTGGCTAACCCATTAACAAAGCTCACACATAAAGGGTTTAAATTTTCTTTGGACAAAAGAGTGTGAAGAATGTTTTGAATAACTAAAGAGAAGAATGATCCTATATTGACTCTACCATTGGGGAATGATGGGTTTGTTATTTATAGTGATGCTTCAAACAAAGGACTTGGTTTTGTCCGTATGCAGAATGATAGAATTATTACCTATGTATCACGACAGCTAAAAATTCACAAAAAAAAATATCCCACTCATGATCTTGAGTTAGCAGCTGTAATATTTTCTTTTAGGACTTGAAGACACTATCTCTATGATGAAAAATGTGAGATTTATACTGATCACAAGAGTTTTAAGTATAGTTTCTCACAAAAAGAACTCAACATGAGGCAAATGAGATGGCTCCAACTACTCAAGGACTGTGATTTCCCCATACAATACCACCTGGGAAAGGAAAATAAGGTGGAAGATTCTTTAAGAAGAAACGATTATCGATTTTTGAACAAAATGAGAGTTGAAATGGATCCTATGTTTATGGATCTAGTGAATATGGATATAGGAATAATCATGGAAGGTGAAACATCAATACTTTTCAAATGGTTACTAAACCATTTTTTCTAGAAAGGATAAAAAGTTCTTAGATTGATGATGAGGAGTTTCAAAAGAAAATCAAAGCTATGAATGATGGGAGATTAATCGACTTAGTATATGAAGATGGGATTTTGAAATTTGGGAAGAGGCTTTGTGTTCCTAACATACCTGATCAAAAAATGGAATTGTTGGATGATGCACATAGCTCAAATTTGTTCTATACACCTTAGTAGAACTAAGATGAATAGAGATTTGAAGGAACATTTTTGGTGGGACAACATGAAGATAGAGATTATTGATTATGTGTCAAGATGTATGGTTTGTCAACAAGTGAAAGCTGGAAATCAACATCCTATGGGAGTCAAGCATCCTCTTCCCATACCTAAGTGGAAATTTGATTATACTTTGATGGAATTTTTCATGGGGCTACCAAAGACTCTTAGAAGAAATGATGCAATATGGGACATTGTTGATCGTCTTACCAAGTCAAATCATTTTCTTGCTATAAGAGAAGATTTACCACTTGAACTTCTAGAAAGACTATATTTTAATGAAGTTGTAAGACTTCATGGAGTACCCCTATCAATACTTTTGATCGTGATCCCCATTTTATATCAAGATTCTATAAAAGTATTTATAATGCCTTGGATACTGAACTTCGTTTGAGCACTTCCTACCACCCTCAAAATGAAGGAAAATCAGAACAAACTATTCAAAAATTAGAAGACATGTTGAGATCTTGCTCACTTGACTTTCAAGGTATGTGGGATCAATATTTACCTCTGGGAGAATTTTTTAACAACAATAGCTTCCATTCAAGTACTCGGATTGCACCATATGAAGTGTTATATGGAAAGAGATGTCGCACACCAACTTATTGGGATGATGTTGGTGAAATAAAACTCATAAGCCTGGAACTTGTTGAGGAAACAATAGAAAAGGTGAAGATTATCCAAACCCACATCAAATCTGCTCAAAGTAGGCAAAAGAGCTACACTGGTAACCGAAGAAAGGATTTGGAATTTCAGGTAGAAGATTATGTTTTCTTGAAGGTATCGCCATGGAAGGGAGTTATACGATTCGATAAGAAGGGTAAATTAAGCCCCAGGTATATCAGACCTTTCAAAATTCTACAACGAATTGGAGCTGTAGCTTACCATTTGGCAATGCCCCCAAGTCTCTCTAAACATCATGATGTGTTCCACGCATCACTATTGAGAAAATATATACCAGACCCAACGCATTAACTCACCTATAAAGAAATATAACTGGAACCCAATCAGTCTTATTGCAAAGAGCCTATCAGAATTATGGATTCCAGAGATCAAGTGTTGAGAAACCAGATGACTCATGTGGTGAAAGTTCTATGGAGAAACCAGAAGATGGAAGAGGCAACATGAAAACCCAAGGAACTTATGATGAAGAACCACCTGAATCTTTTTATGTAATAATATTCTAGAAATTTAGAGGAAGGAATTATTTGAAGGAGGGAATAATGTAACACCTCAAGCCTCTACGATACATTTCCCTTTGAATAATGAAATAGGTTGCGATATATGCAACCTCGAGAATCTAACACACCACAATCAATCAAACTATCCATTATAAATTGTAATACCCACTTTTTGAAATTTTATAATTTTTTTTAAAATGGACTTAATTTTTGGATTCGGAATATCAAAATTAGTTGAGGTTGAATTTTTGGTGCTCTTCTGAAAACATTCAATTCATGATGAATAGTGAATAATACTAAATTTTAATTAAAAACAACTTTTATAATTGAAATAATTTATAGTGTTAAATTGTAAATTTTTGTTGTTTTAAAGTATCATTACATTATATTTTTATCATTTAATATAATTTAGGTCATTGGATGTAATTTTACATTTAAACTGGACATAAACATGTTTCAATCTTTTGACAGTTATTATTTCTTAAAAACGCGTTTTTCGTTTTGACAACAAGAATTAATTTTAAATTAATATCTCTCACTTTTGTGCTTTGAATTTAGAAAAATGGATTCCATATTTAGAATCAGGATTTCCAGATTGTGTACATAGGTAACTTTTATTTTTAGACATTATGAATAATTACTTCAGTAAATATTTTATTTATCGTGGTTAAAGGGTAAATCTTGTAAATAAGGGAAAACAAATATTTTTATAATAATATTAAATTATCCTAACATGTGTCCTATTCATATTGGATGATACATATACGATAATGGGCATCCTTGGGTTGATATTTGGACCCCATGGATCCACTTGAGAGTGATAATGACACTTTATATTAATTAATTTAAAGTAAAGACAAAAATGACATAAATATATATCTTTTAGTAAAATAATTTTTACATGAGGTTATATAAGATATACTTTCGACTATAAATACTCATTTAAACGCTAAAATTATTTCCCATGTCATGGTATTTTTTTTATAATTTTTAGACATCAAATAAATAAAATTATTTATGAAAAAACAATGATTCATTGTTTACCTCATTAAAGAATAATTTAAATAATTGAGATTATAAAAAATAAAACAATATCCAAAACCTGTCTAATTATTATTGGATGATTTTATTTCGAACATGAGTGATCTTGTGTTCGACTTTAACAATTTTTGTACCTTTATAAAGGTAAATACCCAAGATTTTATGAGATGTATTATTTTTAGTTTCTCTGATGTATTCTATTATACACTACACCAAGAATATCTAGTACTATACGTAACACTATATTAGATTGCAGTATACGCAACACTATTCTTGGCTCGTGTTACACACAATTTCAAGTTCATTTTGTGTAAATTATTCTACACAACATTAAGTATATATTTTGTTTAATGTATAAATGAAATAAGTTTTGATTATGTTATACGCAACACCAAACGGATTTTTCACTACACGCAGCCCTGACTTGGCTTGCATTACACGCAATCATGACCTTCATTGATAGCGTGTGTAGTACGCAATGCCGGGTTTCACTAAACAATGATATATTGTTATAATATTATTATGGACTAGACGTAATGAATATTATTTACTAAAATTTGAATTTTATAACATTATTATTCATCTTACATATTTTCTCGAACATGGTATGAGAACTAAATAAATTTTTTGGGTAAAATAAGTATTTTTCAAAAAATGCAGTTTTGCCGCCTTTTGATAGAGCACCCACTTTAAATCTAGATTTTGACATACTCATAAGTTCAATTTGACAAAAAGAACATTCTTCCTTGGAATCAAGATATAAAAATTTAATTTTTATAAATGTTTCATATTATTCTGATAACTTTCATATTTTAATGAATAGTAAAAACACGCTATATTTTAATTAAAAACAACTTTTTTAATCGAAATAATTTATATGGTTAGATTATCTTTTTAATTGGTTTAAAATGTAATTATAATATATTTTTACTATTTAATCCAATTTTGGTCGGTGGAATTAATTTCACTTTGAATTTGGACATAAACAAGTGTCGATTGTTTCATAGTTTTTGTTTCTTAAAAACACGCTATTTGTTTTGAAAACGGAAATTAATTTTAAAATTAATTAATTCCACTTCTATTTTTTGAATTTGGAAAAATAGACATCATTTTTTAATTCAAAATATAAAATATATCTTAGGCTGAAGTTTTGGTATTTTTCTGAAAAAACTTCAATTTTTGATGAACAGTGAAACCACTTAGGGGTAGTTAAAAAAACTGACTCTTTCATTTAAATGAGTTTTTACCACTTTTGTGAATTTAATATTAAAAATCCAACATATATGGTTGTTATCATGATGTAAAATGCGGTTCAATAAGATGAAAATAATTTTTGGTGAATAGTAACTTTTGACTTATTTACTACGGTTAAAGGTAAATAGGGTAATTCAGGGTTAAAAGAATATTATAATACTTGCAAATTACATTAACCCTTGTCCTAATTTTATTGGATGAGTAGTGACTGACCATGGTCATACTTGGGTCGATTTTGGGACCACATTGATCCACTTGGTAGTGATAATGACAATTTAGATTAATTAATTTAATGTAAAGACAAAATTGACATTAACAAAAATCTTTTAGTAATTAATTTTTATAAGAGGTTATATAAATTATCTTTTAGACTATAAATATTAATTGTAAAGATAAAAATATTTCCTACATGTTGGTGGTTTTTTTATAATTTTTAGACATCAAATAAATTAAATTATTTATGACACAATAATGATGTAGTATTTACCTCATTAATAAATGATTTAAATAAATAAGATTATAATGATTAAAATATAATCCAAAACATGTCTAATTATGGTTGGATGATTTCATTTTGACCATTAGTCATCTTATCTTTATCTTTAATGATTTTTGGACCTTTTCAAAATGAAGATAAGTTTATAATAATATAATAGTTTCACACTTTCCAAAAGTGTCCCTATCCTCCTTATAAAAGGGAACCTCCTCCCTCTCCTCTTTACACAAATTTGAGCCTTCAAGATCGTCAAACCCCTGCCCATTACTCTTCTAAACTCCCCTAGTAATATTCTATAGGTCCTGGGCTTCTTCAAAGACCAACATGAGTGCTCAAAGAGGAGGTTTCAAAGAGGCATGTCGAAGAAGTGGTAAAATCTGTTACCAATTCTTTCTAATGTATTTCTTCTTATACTTATTCTTCTTTAGTTGTTTCATTATGAAGTAATAACATTAGTATCACTCATGTATTTATATGTTATTATAAATATGAAACAACCCTATTTCACTTTTTATCCATCCTACGGAAAATGAAATCACCGCGCGTGTGTACGTACGGAATACCCTCTTCACGTCGTGGTGTAATCTATTTTCCACCACCACCTTACTTGAATGGGTATAATGGTGTAAAGAATAACTATATATGATTATTTTAAAGTGATATTTATTCTAAAATAGTATACATACACTTCAATACAATTCCACTATCATGGGAATTATATCATCGCTCGTGCGTACGTACGACCTACCATCTCCACAATGTGATGTGACTCGTTCTACAGGATATTCATTTAATAATGGTTATATAAATTAATTGAATGAATAAATATGATATATATTACACTAATACCATTATGGAAATGAGGTATCTATAAACTAAAAAGAAGAATAAGAATTCATTCGACAAAACATGTATAAGAACATAATTCAATGAACACCCGAATAACAAGTAGCAATGAAATATTACTAATAAGAAGATAAGAACATGACCATATATGATATCATAACAATTAATATGATTCTGTAATAATTCAATGACATTATTTAAATCATTATACAGGTGGTTCGGATACGTACAAAGAAAATTGGACATAAGGTAAGGGATAACTTTTCCAATCTCGTTTTTATCCATGATTTTTTATTCGTAAGTATTTACTGCGGTTATATTTATCATCCATGTACCTGGTTTCTAAAAATGGTTTCATGTATGTTTAAAGGCCTTTTTACCCATTTTTTAATTTTACTACATGGTATGTAAGGAATCTTTCTTTTGTTTAGGTTACGAGGAACTTTTTTTTACTTTTCCAGCAAAAGTACGAGGAGAATGCTTTTTTAACTTATCCGGCATGAACAGATTTTTATGATTTCATAATGCCTTATTTTCATGAATCTTAATCCACAATATTTAATGAATTTTTTCAACAAAATACATTTATTTTAAAATTCCATGTAATTTTGTGAAAAGAAAATGATTTTGAAGAAGAAAGGATATTTTCCTCAAGAATTCATTTCAAGTGTTTTGTCAAAACCGTTTTACATATAAGATGGAATTATTTCATATGTGTATGTTTCATATATAATGTCTCTATGATTTACATGGTTTAACTTTTCTTATGATGAAATGATATCCATTTATTTATATGTATTATGTTTTTATGGGATGATGTTTATGAAACCACTTTTATTCTTTGGGTAATTATGAGTGATTTATGTTCATGTTGTGGCACATGTAAGAATGATTTCATTATGAGATGGGTGGGACCTGTATATCCATCCAATTCATTAGGTAACGATTTAAATCTCATGAGATATACATGGATGGAATGGAAAGTTAATCTGGTTCAGTGATAGAGGATAGGAATGAGGAGTAAACTCAGTTCAGTAAGGGACTTTGTCCACTAAGATGGTCTTGGCAGCAATGCCTTGGCTATTATGGAAATCATATCTTGTGGTTAATGTTTTTCCACAATTACAAGTTTTATTTCCAAGCTATATTATCATGATTGATGTTCCATTATGATCTATGCCTTACATACTTCCATGTTTTATGTCATTGCTCAAGATTTTGATGTTTAAACATTATATTGATGTTTTTATGTTCAAATGTATATGGTTTGTTTTATTTTCTCCATGCTTACCCATATTGAGCATTTGAGCTCACCCTTTATATGTTTTCTTTTCCCCAGGATATAAATAATTGTTTTAGTTAAGAAAAAAAAGAAAAGATCTTTATGGGAGATGTTGAAGATCTTTCACCATGATTAGAAGATTATGTTCTGAGTTTCCAAAGACACTAAACTATTACGATCCTTTGGTGTCTGTTTTTGTTATATATTAAGTATTCCGAAAAAGTAATGTAATGTCCACATACGTCAAGCTTTGGGTCACTATAGTTGGTATCAGAGGAAAGGTTTAGTTAACCTTTGGAAACTAGGATGTGAAAACTTTAGTGAAATCCCTAGATATATTTCTAAGGTATGTCTATGGATGTAACTAAGGTTAAGTATAAGTATAGGTTATAGTTCTAGAATTATGGTAACGATATTATAATTAAACCTAAGCTGTTGGATATTGAAGGTACTCCCCCTTTATTATGTTGTTTTCCCTAGCATGATTTTTGCCTCTCGCACTATTCTTTTTGGGTTTTAGACGATGGCTGGAACCCGAAGGAACTGTGTTGATCAATGTAATGGACCATGCAATGATTTTCCACCTGAACAAACCAATGTTATGGGAGATGGAGTGAAAAATATTATTTCTATACATACACAATCTATGAATCATTCTGGACTTCCAAATGAGCAGAGAAGGGAACAATATTCTATTGAGTCCTTCATGAGGCAATGTCTACCTTATTTCAGTGGGTCTTCAGATCCTCTTGTTACTGAACAATGGATCAGTACCATTGAAAAGATATTTTCCGTACGTCACTATTTGGAAAATAAAAAAGTCATTCTGGCTATTTACCGTTTAGAAGGTGAAGCAGATCATGGTGGACTCTAATTAAGAATACGAGGCCCCGAGATGAAATTTAATCCATGGAATGAGATGAGTTTAAGAACTTATTTTTCAATAAGCACTTCCCTCTTATTCTTCGAACAAAGATGGAAAAGTATTTCCTTGAGATTAGGAAAAAGGATGATGAATATGTTGGTATATACGAAGCGAATTTTACAAGGCATTCAAGGTATGCATCGGGCTTTATCATCCAACCTAAATGTAAAGTTGATCGATTCTTCAGTGGCTTAAAACCAAGTCTTCGAAGGGAATTATCTATAAGAGACTTAGGTAGTTATGAATAAATTGTGTGTTGTTCTATCAAGGTAGAAATGGAAGTTGGTGTTACAAATCTATCGAATGTTTTTGAAAAGAAACGAAAGATAGAGTTAAAGGAGAAATCTCAGAATAATGGTGAAATGAAGATGAATGTTTCTTCAGGATCAAAGTGTGGAAAGAAGCATGGTGGAGATTGTCTTAAACGGACTAGAAAATGTTTTTAGTGTGGGAAAGAAGGTCATAGAGAAGATTAGTGTAGAAGTAATGGAAAAAGTTTATCTAATGATGTGAATAAAGAAAAGACTGTAGAGAATTCCCCACCAACACTTCAATGCTTAAAGTGCAAGGAAATGAGGCATTATGCTAACAAATGCCCTAATCCAAGGGTTAATGATGATCAACGTGAGAAACCTCTTAAGGAAAAGGATAAAGGGAAGTCACATGTGATCACTATTTGTGATTTTGAGTATGAAATTGATGTTGTGTAATGATTAAGTGTTTATGTAATGGGATTTCAAAATAGTATCATGGAATCTCATTTATGGTATCGTGGAATTTTGGAATATCTATGTTTTGGTTTTCAATAATTATATGGTATCGGTAACCATGAAAAGTGATTGAAATACTTTTGGAAAGTAGATGATATGCACATAATGAAGGGATAAGGAGAAAATAATATTAATGAGCTCATGACTGATATAAGGACAATGTGATATCATGGTTTGAGTATATTGAAATTTTGGGATTTTGGTATGTGGAAAGAGTTACATTTTGACAGAATTAATGTTTTCACTATGGTTTTATGGTAATTCATGTTGCAAGAGAATACAAGATTAAGGTATTCACAAGTTTGGAATGCGATCAACAAGATATATATTATGATATATGGGGGTTAAATGATGGTATTGACATGCTTGGTTAATGACATTTCTAGTAATCGTTTTCTTTATACTACTAGATTGGACAGATGTATTTTGGATAAGTTTAAAGACTAGAATGGATTATGTCAGACATCAGATATTATTTTTTAAGGATAGACCTTTTTGATATTATTTTTGGAATGTTATAATAGTATAGTTTTATAAAAAGGACAACCCGTAGGATGGGCGAAAAATCATCGAGTCGGAAAAGGTTGCAGCAATCAAACCCACAACCGAAGTGCGACATGCCTTTATTGCCAACCACTGGCCTACAAAAATTCCCTAGTTAGTAGGAACTAGATTTATTTTACTAAGCGGTATGACAGATGAAGTATAAGTCCATTGTTGGAATCATATACGATTAATATCCCCATAGATGGACTTATGTATATTTAATAACTTATGCTAACTTTTTTGTGATAGAAATGGATGTGATGACTTATAATTCTATCGCATGATCTTCTAAAACTTCATGAATGAAAAATTCATCTTCATTTATTTAAATAGAGATGAAGTGGAAATTGTTCATGGAATGACAAACAATGATATTACACTGAAATCAGGTAAGTATTTCTCCTTTTTTAAAAGTTCATCAATGTAAGGGAAATGATCTTAGAAACCCAAAATGTTGTCCTAGTACTGTCATATATGATGAATCATATGGTACCTTAGATCATCAAAAATTTATGGAATTGTGATTGTTGGATTTTTCATAGCCATGTTCTCTACCACTCTCTATCAGAACTTGATAGTTAGATTTCTCTTCCATATCCATATTTTCACCTATATACTCTTATGTGGGATCCCAAGTGATGAGTTACTTTGGATATCCATTTTGTTTCTAACTTTCCTTTTTAAAATGATGATTTAGTATTCCTTTTTACGATGTGGGTGTCTATGAATGAAACTTTCAAGTAGTAAACGATATATAACCCCGACAAATTTCGAGGGAGAAATTCATTTTAAGGGGGGTAGAATGTAACACCCCTAGATTTTATGAGATATATTATTTTTATTTTATTTGATGTCTTCTATTATACACTACATCAATATTATCTTGTACTATAAGCAACACTGTATTAGCTTGCAGTATACTCAACACTATTCATGGCTCATGTTACACACAATTTCAAGTTCATTTTGTAGAAATTATTCTATGAAACATTAAGTATAGATTTTGTTTAATGTATAAATGAAATAAGTTCTGATTATGTTATATGCAACACTAAACAGAGTTTTCACTACATGCAGCCCTATCTTGGCTTTCATTACACGCAATCACGACCTTCCTCAATAGCGTGTGTAGTACGCAATACCGAGTTTCACTAAACAACAATATATTGTTATAATATTATTATGGACTATCTGTTATGAATAGTATTAACTAAAATTTGAATTTTATAACATTATTATTCATCTTACATATTTTCTAGAACATGGTATGATAACTAAATAAATTTTTCAGGTAAAATAAGTATTTTCAAAAAATGTAGTTTTGACGACTTTTGATGGAACACCCACTTTAAATATTGTTTTTGAACTATTTACAAGTTCAATATGACAAAACAAAATTCTTCCTTGGAATCAGGATATAAAAATTTAATTTGGATAAATTTTTCATATTATTCTGATAACTTTCATATTTTAATGAATAGTAAAAACACACTATATTTTAATTAAAAACCACTTTTCTCATCACAATAATTTATATGGTTAGATTATCTTTTTAATTGGTTTTAAATTGTAATTAGAATATATTTTTACCATTTAATCCAATTTTGGTCATTGCAATTAATTTCACTTTGAATTTGGACATAAACAAGTGTCGATCTTTTGATAGTTTTTGTTTCTTAAAAACACGCAATTTATTTTGATAATGAAAATTAATTTTAAAATTAATTAAGGCCAATTCTATGTTTTGAATTTGTAAAAATAGACATCATTTTTGAATTCGGAATATAAAATATATCTTAGGTTGAATTTTTGTTGTTTTTCTGATAAACTTTAATTTTTTGATGAATAGTGAAACCACTTATTGGTAGTTAAAAAACTGACTCTTTCATTTAAATGAATTTTTACCACTTCTGTGAATTGAATTTGAAAAATCTGACATACATGGTTGTTATCAAGAAGTAAAATTTGGTTCAATAAGATGAAAATAATTTTTGGTGAATAGTAACTTTTGACTTTTATTTACTGCGGTTAAAGGTAAATAGGGTAATTCAAGGTTAAAAGAATTTTATAAGAATTCAAAATTACCTTAATACATGTTCTAAACTTATAGGATGAGTAGTGGACGACCATGGGTATCCATGGGTTGATTTTGGGACCCCATTGAGCCACATGGTAGTGATAATTACAATTTGGATTAATTAATTTAATGTAAAGACAAAATTGACATTAACAAAAACCTTTTGGTATTTAATTTTTATAAGGGGTTATATAAATTATCTTTTCGACTATAAATATTAATTAGAAATATAAAATTATTTCCTACATGTTGGTGTTTTTTTATAATTTTTATACATCAAATAAATTAAATTATTTATGACACAATAATGATGCAGTATTTACCTCATTAATAAATGATTTAAATAAATAAGATTATAATGATTACAATATTTTCCAAAACATGTAAAATTCTGATTGGATGATTTTATTTCGACCATGAGTCATCTTATATTCATCTTTAATGATTTTTGGACCTTTTGAAACTGAAGATAAGTTTATAATAAAATACTATTTTCACACTTTCCAAAGGTGCCCCTCTCCTCCATAATAAAAGGGGACCTCTTCCCTCTACTATTTACACAACATTGAGCCCTCAAGCTCGGACAACCCCTGGCCATTACTCTTCTAAACTCCCCTAGTAATATTCTAGAGGTCCTGGTCTTCTTCAGAGACAAACATTAGTGACCTAAGAGGAGTTTTCAAAGAGGCATGTCGAAGAAGAGGTAATATCCGATACCGATTTATTCAAATTTATTTCTTCTTCTACTTCCTCTTATTTAGTTTTTTCATTATGAAGTAATAATATAAGTATCACTCATATACTGATATGTTATTATAAATATGAAACCACCATATTTCACCTTTTATCCATCCTACAGAAAATGAAATCACTGAACGTGCGTACGTACGGAATACCGTCTCCACACTGTGGTGTAATCTGTTTTCCACCACCACCTTACTTGGATGGGTATAATGATTTAAATAATAACTATATGATTATCGTAAATTGATATTGATTTTTAAATAGTATACATACACTTAAATACAATTCCACGATCATGGGAATGATATCATCACTCGGGCGTACGTACGACCTACCGTCTCCATGATGTGATGCGACTCGTTCTACATGATATTCATTGAATAATGGATATATAAATGAATTTAATGAATAAATATGATATATATTACACTAATATAATTCTTTAAAAGATTTATCTAAAACCTAAAATGAATAATAAGAATTTTTTCGACAAAACATGCATAAGAACATAAAGCAATGAACACCCGAATAACAAGTACCAATGAGATATTACTAAGAAGAAGATAAGAATATTACCATATATGATATAATAACAATGAATATGATTATATAATAATTCAATGACATTATTTAAATCATTATATAGGAGGTTCAGATACGTACGATGCAAATTGGACATAAGGTAAGGGATAACTTTTCCAATCTCGTTTTTATCCGAGATTGTTTATTCGTAAGTATTTACTGGGGTTATATTTATCATACATGTACCTATTTTATAAAAATGGTTTCATGTATTTTTAAATACTGTTTTACCATTTTTCACTTTTACTACATGGTATGTAAGTAATCTTTCTTTTTTTATACTTTACAAGGTACTTTTTTTTACTTTTCCTACAAAAGTACGAGAAGAATGTTTTTTAACTTATCCGACATCAATGGATTTTTACAGTTTCATAATGTCTTATTTTATTAAAGCTTACTCTATAAGATTTAATTACTATTTTCAACAAAATACTTTTCTTTTAAAATTGAATGGCATTTGGTGAAAAGAAAATGATTTTGAAGAAGAAAGGATATTTGTCTCAAGAATTCATTTTAAGTGTTTTGTCAAAACCATTTTATATATAAGATGTCATTATTTCATATGTGTATGTTTCATGTATAATGTCTCTATTATTTACATGGTTTAACATTTCTTATGAGTAAATTATATCCATTTTTTATATGGATTATTTTATGATGGTATGATTTTTATGAAACCAATTTTATTCTTTGGGTAATGATGAATGATTTATGTTCATGTTGTGGCACATGTAAGAATGATTTCATTATGAGATGGCTGGGATATATATCTCTAACCAATGAATTGGGTAAAGATTTATATCCCATGATATAGACATGGATGGAACAGAAAGTTAATCTGGTTCAGTGATACAGGACCAGAACGAGGAGTGAACTCAGTTCAGTAAGGGACTTTGTCCACTAAGATGGTCTTGGCAGAAATGCCTTAGCTACTATGGAAATCATATCATGTGATTAATGTTTTTTCACAATTACAAGGTTTATTTCCAATATATTTTATCATGATTTATGTTCCATTATGATCTATTCCATACGTACTGCCATGATTTATGTCCTTGCTCAAGATTTTGATGTTTAAACATTATGTTCATGTTTTTGTGTTCAAATGTATATGGTTTGTTTTATTTTCTCCATGCTAACCCATACTGGGCATTTGAGCTCACCCTTTATATGTTTTATTTTCCCCAGGATATAAAGAAAGGTTTTAGGTAAGAAAAAAAAGGGACGATCTTTATGGGAGATGTTAAAGATCTTTCACCAGGATTAGAAGATTATGTTCCGAGTTTCCAAAGACACTAAACTATTACGATCACTTGGTGTCTGTTTTTGTTATGTATTAAGTATTCCTCAAAAGTAATGTAATTTCCATGTACATCAAGCTTTGGTTATCTACAATAATACTAAAATCATTATATAATAAAATAATATTTTCCAACATTCCTAAAGAGATCCCCCCCTTATAAAATGACCTCAACTCTAACCCATTTCTCACACTTCTCTATCCACTTGTCTCATACAAACACTACCCAATTAAGCTCCCTACATCCATATATTCCTCTTATAAGACTTTCCTTAGGTATAAGTAACTTCAAGGAATCATTTTGGTATAAACCAAAGGGAGTTATCTGATTTAAAGGTAGTATCTTCACTTAAGTTCTTTTCTTTTATTTTACTTATCCAACCCCCTAAACTCACTTTATTCCTTTACTTTATAAAAAACCAGTATCCTTAATATAATATGTTGTTTTCATGAGAATTATTTGAACTACACTTACAAACACCTCCATCTAATGGATATATAACATAATGTTTCTGTGGACGGTGAACTACTGCCTCATGAAACGATGATTGTTCAATCTTCTACTACCACCTCTTACGGTGTCCATTATGATGAAACTGTAATTATATATGATATTTAAGATATTTAATTTTTCTAAAATCATATTTAATTCTCTTTTATATAATACATTTATTCTTTTCATGTTGTATATATATGATAATTTCATTTGAGGAGTGAGGACTACTGCCCCCTTAAAGTGATATGACTCGTTCATACCATACATGGAACGTATAATGTATGGTGTTGATGAACATAAATAATGTATATAAAATATTATATTATACTGGAATAATAATATACCTATGTATCATTTGGTCTTCTTTCCTTTTAAAATAAAAAAAATGAAATGGAAGTAGTGTTCTTACATACGTACGGATTACCATCTCCACGAACGTGATGAGATTCATTATCCATCATAACCATTCAAGAATAATTTTCATTTGATTATTAAAAATAATATTTAATAACATTATATTATTCTTTATATGAATCAAATACATCCTATACATAACAAACATGACTTTTGAAACAAAACATATAAAGGAAAATGTATCAGTTAACACCCGAAACAATGATACTACTAAAATATTATTAAAAAATCAATATTAGAAGATCATATATGATATCATATTTATGTATTAGGTTCTCTTATAATTTAATAACAATGATTTAACTATTATACAAGAGGTTAACTTACCCTTGACCAAGTAATAATACAAGTTAAGGGTTAATTTTACAATCTCTTTGTTATCCGGGGTTGTTTTTACGTAAGTGTCTACTGAGACCTATTTGTCATCCACATCCGTGTTTCTTAAAAGTGTATTTCAAAAAAAAAATTCTATTTACTATAATATGTTTTAATTTCATTTATACCACTGTTTTACTTTTTATAAAATTGTTTGAAAGGAATATTTCCGTTATTTTCCAAACAAGGCACTTTATGACCTTTTCGACAAATTAAGGTAAGAATGCTTTTTAACTTATACAGAGGGTGCAGTTATTCTCCACCATTATAACACCTTTGAAGCTTCAATTACATTATTATAATAATTTTTTCAAATTAATTTTTTTCTTTTATAATGACATGACTTTTAAATTATTTCAAATTAGAAATAGATATTTCTCTCAAATAGTTTTGATTTCATCTATGTCAACATCTTTTAATGGATTTTATACTTGTTTGAAGTTGATTTACTATGATAAAAATATTAAATATTGTATTGGAGTTTTTGTGATATGTTTTACTATGGATGGGTTATCTTTATACCATTCATGGTTTATGGTTATTGTATTAACATTTCGTATATTCATTTTAATACAAATGTTTATGTTATGTTTCAACCTTTTCATATGAGGAATGCATTGGACTTAGTAAGTGATGGGTGGAGACCGCTATATCTCCTCGATGCTTCAGTAGGTAGCATGATACAAACTAGTGTCTTGGAACAAGTCTTTGAAAACATCTTATTTGTAGTCCTGGCACGAGGTCTTGACTATGTGGTTATGATATCCAGAATTTTTCATTCCATCATTATGAAATTAGCTATTGATATTACATGTGATTATTCAACTAGTAGAATATCCATGTGAATAAGTAAATGGAATTATTTGATTTATATCTACCATATTAAGCTGATGTTTAAGTTTAAGAGGGTTTTGTTTTAGTTTTATACATTTCCTTAAATGATTATGCTTATTTATGATAGGTTCTACTATATTTTTGTCCTTACTGAGCATCTGAGCTCACCCCTTTCTTATGTTTTCTTTTCCCATGATATGAAGAAGTAAATTATGATTATCATCCAGGTATAAGACAATAATATGAGTGTATTCAAATGTAACACAATTTTTTTTCTTTATTTCATGATGTAATGTAAAACTTATGTATGTATCTAGTACTTCAAAGGCTACTAAACTAATCAGTCTTTTGAGACTTGATCTCTTGTGATCATGCCAATGTTATGTAATAATTCACCAACTCTGGGTAACTAGGGTCGGGGCATTACAATAATAATATATATCATTCCATATATTTTTCACTTATAAAATTTTATTACTAGTTTATTAACAATTCTATTTTAAAATCACCATTCCAGGTGATAAATACTTTATTTTTCATGTCTATTTTGGATCAGTAGATTTGGTCCTTGTACTTTGATAATGGATAAATAATATATATGATGTTAATAATATTATAAATATCATATATATTCATTATATATTTCTTTATAGTCATTCATAATATCTAGAGATAGAAAAATGAATTACACCATTCATGGAGATGGTAGGATGTACGTACGCATGAATGATGATTCCATTTTTTAATGGATGGAATGAAGGAAAGGTAAATAATATTTTACATATAAAGAATAATATTTATATCATAGATATCATATATGTTAATTAAATATATCCTTATTACCATCCATGTAAAAATTAAATAAAAAACAAATCTCATCGCTTTGTGGAAATGGTAGTCCACACATATGCATGAGCAACATTATTATTTTCCATTGGATTGGAAGGTAAGAAGTCAGATGTGATATTATTATTCCAAAAGAATTATTTTTTAATAAAAATATTTTATATAAATTAAATCCAACATTATATCTATTCATGAGAGGGAGTGATGGAAAATGAATTACATCGGTTCGTGAGGCGGTAGTACGCCGTTCACTCGATCGAAGCTTTCATTTCCAATTATTAGAAGAGGAGATGGATATATCTTATTAAATTAAAAAAATATATTATAAATATATTTTACATAATTTTTTTATTATTTTATCATATTTTAAGACAATTTTATGTATTTAAAAGAAGAAACAAAATGAAAATTCATGGTTAAGAATTATACCTCATCTTCGAACAACCTCTAGGTTTTTAACTAAACCATTGCTAGAATAGTTTTTTGATCAAACTAGGGAATATATGTCATGGGAAGTTTTCTAAGGAATTTATTTTAATAGTTTTCATATTAAAACCATGGCATTTGAAGTGTGGATAGGAGAGTAGAGGGTGTGTCCTTTTATAAGTGGGGGAGATGACACTCTTTGAATTTTTGAAAAGAATAAAATATTCTTACATTCGAAACAGAAAAAATAACTCTAAATGGATAATTTCAAAAAAAAATAATGATTTAATGTATAAATGTGGATATTAAATATAAATTAGAAATGTTTTTAGGTCATTTTTACTCTTATCATTTTAGTTTAACCACTAGTAAACTCATTTTAACCTTAACCATGATAATTATGTTTTATTATTTTATCTATTATTTATGACCAAAAAATAAGGTGAAATTATTACCTCATATACATTATTATTATTTCAAATATTTAATCCATTTAATCAAATTAAATTTAAATAATTGGAAGAATTTAATTTAAAATTAAACCCACAAGTGTGATGAAAAGGCATTTTCCCAAAAAAACATTACTTAAGTATAAAAAGTTTATATATTAAAATTAAACATAAAAATGATTACAATGATATATATTGGTTTAATAAAAATATAATTGAAATAAATTTAATATTTAATCAATTCTAAAAAAAATTAACTTTGTATATGCTTTAAATGAAAAGGTAAATTTCAATAAAAAATTTTATTTTTCAATATTCATCAAAAAATAAATATTTTCAGAAAATCCTCATAAATTCACCATAAGATAAAATTTACATAATTATTTATAAAATTAATTTCATTTTTTCAAATAAAATTTCTAAAATTGTAAAAAAATAATTTTAAAATAAGTTTTGAAAATACGATGAAATCACTTTGTAGAAACATACAATTTTTATGAAAAAATGGATTAATTATTATTTCGTGTATCAGAAAAAAAAATTGATTAATATAAAATGTTTTATTTAATATATAATATAATATTTTCATTTAAATAATTCACCAATAGTGACTAATTTAATTTATTAAGATAAAAACACAATGCGCGCGTAATTTGTTTTTTTTAGAAAAACATTTATTTTACTTTCAAATGATTTTTTTTTCAATTGATAACATATGAATTTATTTATACATGTGTAAATAATTTAATTTTCCTAATTTAGTTATTCATATTCATACCCAACAATTTAGTTGTATGTTATAATGGTGATATTAAAATAATGTATTTAACAGGTCATTTAGGCTTTGTGTTGTGTGTTGTATATGCTATTGAACCTAATGTTATTTTTTAAAATATTAGGGTGTTACAAAACATGATCAATATAGTATCATAAATATACTAAGATGTTATAATGATTATTTAAAAACCATTTTATCCTCTTTTTAATTAAATGGGTAATAAAAGCATCACTCGTGTGTACTTGGGGACTACCACCTCCACATAGAGATATGATTATTTTTACATCACCTTATAAAATGGATTTATATAATGAGGATTTAAATGAACATATATATGATATATATGTTATAATTCTGATTTTTTTAATGATAAAAAAATTATTTATCTTATTTCTGATTCTTTTTCCAGGGCGTACAGCCTCGCATGCCGATGTGTACTGGCATCATAATCTATTTCCCTATATTCCCACTTTCCAATATTGGGTGACATTCATCAATTTTAATGGAGATGTCAACTCCTTGATTAAAATGGGATGATGGGATATCAGTTCCTCATTATATGGATTCCTACTTGGAACTCATTTCCTAGTCTGGGTCTCTCTCATAGAGTTAAGTCATGTTCGTGGAACTTATTCCCAATTCCATCTCTTTGTGGATGTCGGTTAGTTATGCTACTTCTGTCTGGACATTCCAATGGATCTTGACATGGTTATAACCTTTTGTCAAGAAAATAGTCATGTTTGACATCGTTGTCATGTCTGGACACTAGATACATTGGTCACCTGTATTTTTCCTCATAGGAGGGCATCTCATGGAGGAATATTTAGGTGCAGACCCCAAGGCATACCATGTCCATCATGAAGTATCTAATGCCGGAGGCACATACCGTCCAATGATTTCACCTTAGGCATCCCATGTTTAGCATGATGTAGATGATGCTATAGGAACATATCTTCTAAGGCTTTCACTTCAGGGATACCATGTTTAACAAGATGTAGTTGACACTATCGGCCCATATCTTTTAAGGATTTCATCTCAAACATCCCATTTTTAGTATGTGGTAGATGAAAAAATAGGTTCATATATTCCAACCCCTTCACCTGAGTCATCCCATGATTAACATGAGGAAGTTGACTCAATAGGGGAATATCTTCCAATGATTTCACCTCAGGCGTCCCATGTTTAGAAAGAGGTATTTGATGACATAGGCACATATCTTCCAGGGATTTCACCTCATGCATCTAATGTTTAGCATGAGTTAATTGATGTCATTGGTTCATATATTCAAGGAGTTCACCTTAGGGATCCCATGTTTATCATGAGGCATCATTATGAAACATGACGCGAGTTTAACGTCCTGTAGAGATGGATCGGGGAACGAGTTTAAAATCTTGTGGAGACAGAGTGAGATTGATCAGAAAACCTTATGAAAGAATATCAAGGAGGTTCATCTTTAGGAGGGGGAACTCGAATGGTTTACAGATGGATGGATGTGAACTCCATGTGGAGGTGGATCCAAGAGTTGTGTACCTTTAAGAGAATATGGCACACCCTAATGGTACATCCCTAGGAGGGAGTACCTCGGTTTACCATTGGTTGGGATTGAACCTCAAAGAGGCATCTTACATAGACTACTTAGAATATGGGGATCAAAACCTCTACAGTTCGATGTCGCAGTTTAAGGTCATGTGACTGGAGCAGTCTATGTCATTTAACATCATGTCGTAAGGATGCTCATACCAATAAAGGAGCATCAAAATGGGATGGTATGAGTATTATGAATGTAATCCTTCCTTAATAAGAGTGTTTACCTCAGTTGGATGGTGTGTGGATTATGAATTGAGCTACCCAATGGACCTGGAGGATATGTGGTCTTCAGGTGAATTTATTTATATGTTGGTGATCCATAGAACTTGTATAATACTGAAACACCTATGGTGGGGCCACCAAGTTCTATATTCTTACTGGGAATGTTTCTCAAAGGAGATCAAGATGGATGTAGGTGTTGGTTTTGGTCCTTAGAGACGCTTCCTATGTATCCTAGTTGGTTATAAATCAAAGACCACATAATTTTAGCTGGTTGGGTATTATACCTGAGGAGGATGCCCATGGAAGTAGATCATGTGGTTGGGGAGTACGCATGGAATCCGCACAAGGTGGATTAGTATAGTTGTTGTGGATTAGACTCTAGAGTATTCCAATATAATTGGAGGGTGAGTTTCATGGTTTCTACTAACCTCTAAGCTCGCACGAGTCATGCTCGGTGTGAGAAATAAGAGGAAGTAGTAAACCTAACCCTCGTGTTGTGAAAGAAGTGCCAACAAGAGATGGTGTGGAGATTACATGTGTAAGGTACCTGAGGAGGATCTCAGTCCATCTGCGGAGGATCTAATTTCATTTGAGTAGTATCTCATTACCAATGATGATGGGAAGTGTAGATACCATCCCATGCCACTCATACATGGAGCTTTCTGTGCTTATTTCATAGGGTAAGGTTATAGTTTAATGTTATGTGTTGAAGATGTTGGTACTTAGTAGTTTTAAATCATGTTTTTTGGATGTGGGGGACTCAATCCTTACCCCTTTGGCATATATAGAAATCATACATGCACCCATGACAGGGTAATGGCTTAGAAAATTCCAGGTTTCAATAGCTTGGAGGAGTGGTCGATCATGAGGTCCGTGTTAGCATTCCAATGTCGAGAAGAAAAAGGCGTTAGCACACCTATGATGCGAAGAAAAAGGTATGTCCATGCATGCACTAGAGTTATAAGGGGCATCTCATGGGTGGCCATGAAATCTTTGTGTGCAGGTTTAGAGGGAAAAACACAAGAGGTGTGATCTAGTCATGGGGTTTTCATACAAATGGTTATCAAACATGGTGCTCTAACATAGGGACTACCCATAGAGCATCAAAGAAGGGGTGAATGTAAGATTAAAGGCTTGAATGAAAGGTTAAGGTTTCATGTAAGGGGATTCCTTGCACGCACCTAACATGGGATGAAAATGGTTGGGTGAGGATGACACAAATGTGGGCCCAATCAAGGTTGGACCTAAAGGGAACCTATCATGCAAGATATTTTACCTTGAGGTTCCATGATTTTGCAATGATGGGGAAGATCAGTCTTGCATGTAGTAGAGAGACACGTAAACTTTTGAAGTATCACCCTAAAGATGAGTGGATTAATATCTATTTCTAGCTGAAATATTCAGTGATGGGAATACAAAATTTTAATAGCGGAAGAAAAATTTAGATGCAACCTTTGGTGCTCAAGAGGTTTGCACATGGATAGGGTTCCTTGCATGTAGAGCCTGAATATTTCCTGTGACTACCTTGGAAATTTAAGCA
This sequence comes from Viscum album, assembly GCA_963277665.1. Taxonomy (NCBI): domain Eukaryota; kingdom Viridiplantae; phylum Streptophyta; class Magnoliopsida; order Santalales; family Viscaceae; genus Viscum; species Viscum album. The sequence continues at coordinate 895,625,217 of OY728143.1, read as the reverse complement.
CCCTTAGGGAAAAGAACAATGATTTTCATGTCCTTTTACATGGAAGAATATGGTGCGTGTATTTGGATCTTTCATACACATCTTGAAACTTTCATGCACCTACATTAGTGTTCTCAGAGTGGTTTGTCTAGTTGGATGATGACTCTTTTTTCCCAAATATAGTTGTGGGAACCTTTATGTGGAATTCAACACCAAAAAATTCCCTCCACCATAATCTAGAATGAAAGGGGACTAGAAGTCTAGGTTCTGATGAAAACATTGAAGAAAGGGGTTGTTTCCTATTGGTGCATGAAATATTTATCATATTTCTTGTAAGACACTTCAACATGCATGAAAGAAAAGTTCCAGTCATATAGATAAGTGGGGGGGGTGGATCCACAAGACCTTTTACTTTCTATGTGATAAGAGAATTTCTCTCATGCGTGTAGTTTACCATTTAACATGAAAACTAAGCCTTCATTCACTTATTTCGTATAGAATCACTTATTTCACGCATCTTCCTATACTATTATACCATCCTTTTTTGTGAAGACTAGAAGACTTGAATGCAACATCACCTCTTCCACAAATATTATTCAATCTTACATGCACCTTCCTTGGACCTTTAAAACTCATCTCAAATAGAATACCAATAGAATTATTTTTAGATTGGATTTGTTGCTACTACTTGAAGAGATAACATGAATAGAAACCATAATATCCATCGATCTAGGAGGGTCGTATAAGAGAAACAAATACTTGTGGACATGCTGATGGAGTCACGTAAGAGCTATTTACCGAGTGTTTATCTCCCATTGTGGAACTTCAGGCTACTCGATGAGGTGATCATCCTAGCCTATGGGGTCGACGCACTATGATCATGGTCCACATGTGAAGATGATATAAGTCTTTGGAACATCACCATTCATGGTCATACCTTCAGAGAGCATGTGACCATCACTTTTTATACACAGAATAGGCAGAATAGAATGGCCACAGGGAATTAACTAGAGGAAGAAGAGTTCCCCACCCACTACATCACTCTACTAGAAAGTACTATGACGTACAATAGCCCAGGCTAACATAAGGACTAGGACCCATGGTCCTATAGAAATTTTATCATCGAATGGGCATGGAAGTATTTGCAATGCTACACATTCTAGGATTATGTTGAATAGTTTCACTACATTGGGATATATGAGGTAGTGTGGTCATCATAGTCACAGGTCTACCATCAACAGAAGATGGTTCCAGTGCTCCTTAGCTGATGGTCCCCATATACGAACACATTCAATATTTATCACATTGAAGTCAGCATAAGTCTATGGGATATCCATTGAATCAGCAAAAATTCTCCAATGGTATTCTAGTATGAAGAGTTCCTTCCTTTAAATAATAATCAGAATGATAGGTAGTGAACCCCACTCCAACCATAAATCTTATGGAGGCACTGAAGCATAAATTTGAACACACCCCCATTTTTCACAAGGACATTCACTCCAAGGCATGGTTTTACATGTTTCTCAAGAATTACCCAAGAGTGAGGATGTTGGGTCAGGGAAAATAGTGTCCAACTGTGTCATAAAGGTGGAATTCAGGATCATACTATTTGATATTGGAGGAAAGATAATATTAGAAATGGGTATACAACATGGTGTGAGGCTAGGACCTTCTAGTCCGATACACTACTTTCCTTGAGACATTCCTGAGTGGGTGGATGCTACTAGTTAGGAACACATGAATGGGAATACACCCAGTGATGTTGGTGATGGAAGTGATCCTAGCATCAGACAACATGGTCAACTTGGGTTTACCTATGCTTACTAGGATATATAGAATATTGGTTTTCATTTTGAAGGGAAACATGTCTAGAAGGATCGGTAGACAATTTTAGTACTTACATGGCTGGATCCTAGTGCACCATGAGGGTTATGAATTCCCAAAATTCCATTACCCCTCCAAACACTGGTATGTGTTCGTCTCTACTGAGCATCACTGGGATCTGGCTGATGACACTTGATGAGGCTGATATCATAGTCTAGATTGACAACCATTCAATCTTTAAATTCCAATCCTTTTGAATATGGTTGGTCCAATGGTGGAAAACCTACATTTCTCTTGGGAGTATAGGTATTATCTATAAAATTTCAGAGGTGGGGTGATGGTGGCATGGATTGATGACAAAATATTCAGTAAACTGTACACATTGTCCCATTTTTTCAAGAATTTTGGGTGTCTTCAGTGAGTGATGAAGAGAGTCTACACAGGGGGTCCCAGAAGAATGGAACCCATGTATCATTCATTAAATATGGTTTATGTGGGTGAATAAAGGATATGGGAAAACCATAATTCTACCACCAACCTATGTCAACATTGCCCTATTAACATAATATTCTAGAAACTGGGTGGCTACATATCCAGAGTAAATTTTGAGGAAGCGTATTCAGGTGATTGAATAGGAATGTGAGGAGCTAAATTAGTGAGGAATCGGGAGGGATACCCCCCGAGGGACAAGTCGTGAATCTATGGTGGATCAAACTGGAACTCTAGTGTGGACGTCACATGGTGTGGCTTAACCTCCTCCTTCTGAAGGATAAGGGTCTCGAATGTTACCTTGGGGGAATAGTTATGGAGGCTCCTAAGAAGAAGTTTAAGTACCTCCTACAACAAGCTGTTGATGCTATCTTTCCTCCCCTTTTTCTTTCCTAGAGGATGCTGTAGATATAGATGTCAATATAAGACATGCAAGGGAAGTTGAAGTGGGATGATATTGATTTTCTAGAATTTGGTCCCATTCATGTCATGTATAGAGTGAACTTCCACTAAAAACATTCATATTTGACTATTATGGTTGTCTATGTGTGTCAACAGGGGGTATGAACCCCCTTACACCACAGAGTGGATCTTGTTTGGGGATGAAGAGGATTGGGTGGAGGTGTCAATTTTTGGCATCCCACCATCTGAGGGTGAACTTACTGAAAAGGAGGAAGAGGAATATGGAGATGGAGATTCCTAAGGAATTACTCATCATTAAGGGAGTCCCAAGGAATGTGGTGAGATCATGGCCTCTGAATAAGAAGACCTGGATTAGTATCTTGAGATAACCATTAACTCACTCACATCCTTCTTTGATCCTTTCCTTTTACCATCCTGATTCTCAAACTAGAACTTCTATTGTATAGGAGAATCTCAACTATGAGTGAGGGGCTCCTACATAAGGGGGATAAGGTGCACTGAAAGATGTAGAGAACCAGATTTCGGGGCCTACGTTTGAGGATGAGGTTCTTGATGGTCCGTTCGAGGTTGAGGAGGTTAGGGTGACAATTTTGGAATCTTATGACCTACCTATCATTTACGGGGGCCACGCCCTGGCATTCAAATATTGGTACCCACTACTGGAGAGGTAGTGTGCTTGCGATGAATCATCATCAAAATTCTTCCACCTCAAGGTAAGATTATAACTTGAATCATTCATCCAAAATCATATTTCCATAGAGTCTTTACGTCATCATGTTTTCCTATTTCATGCAGCTTCTTGCCAACCAACACAAGAGGAATCAATGCTAGTCAATGAATTACCGACCAATGTTGAGGGGTCTCTTATGGTGTAAATCCCCCACCGAGACTTAAAAATTTAATTTATCGTCACTCATCCTTCATAAGTCTTAAACTACCGCATGAACTTGGCTTATAATTTTCTTATCTATTTGAATGAAATGTTCTTTTCTTGAATAGTGCTTGATAGATTGCATGCCCAGCAAGAAGGTGAGTCTGAAACATACATGGTCCCTTCTTTGATAGCTGTTTGGTTCATGTGGAGATGGTTGTCCAAGAAAATCCAAACTTGGTCCTAGGTGAATAATCTTCCATGACTGCGAGTGACGCCACTTATGGGGTGATACTCGAGACTGACAAAGATGATGTTTTCAAGGTAGGGTCAAGTGAGAAAATTGACCAAATAATCTAGATCCCAACCCATCTGAGAGGATTCCCAAGGAAAATCTTGTTATCGACCTACTTGTAGCCTTTACGGAGTACGATCCTGCATTACCTAAAGAGTTGGAAGACTCCAATCCTGATGTAGCCAAATAGAATAGTATAATATGGTGTAGGGAATAGAAGTGCATACAAAACATCATCAATTAGACCCTAGAACTAAAACTATTGGATCGAATGGGATATCGTCACTATTGGATATGTAGTCTTTGTGTAATGTCTGAGAATTTCTATGTAATTTTTATTTATTTATATGGAATTATTTTGAGACCAAGAACTAAGACGACGTGCGATTCAGAGGCCCAGAGAGCCCAGAATGATCCATAGAAAAATGTTATGCTATAAATAGCACGTGTGAGAAATTTTCTTGAAAAGGTAGAATAAATCTTAAACAAGTGCCTAGATTAGAAATCTGAGGGCACCATTGCATTCAGGATGATGAGTTTACCCTAAGTGCGACTTAATTTTAGTCGGTGCATGCCTATAGTGAGAAAACAGAAAATGGAATAACCGTAAATAAAATTATTTTATAAAATTATTTTATTTTTCAAATGCTTATAACTCATAAACAGTGACTCAGATTAAAATTATGACACCACCACTGAACATGTGAGGGTATTCTTTCCTTAGGTAGATCCTAACAATGGTTGGCGCGGTCCAACAGTGGGAATTAGTTTTTTCCGTAAATAAATTAATTAAGTAACAATTATTTTATTTTCAAATCTTTATAACTCCTAAAAGATAACTTTTATTCGAAATCTGAGAGTACCTTTGAGCTCATGGGGGTGTGTTACATTGAGGCAGAGCCTAACCTTGAATGGCGCTGGTCGAGGGTGAATGTTAATTTTTGAACATATTTTAAGGTTAATTTAAATGAACGTGCAAGAGGGTTTTTATAACTTTTAAACTGCTTCTCAGATCGAAAATATGAGGGCACCATTGAACTCAGAATTCTGGGATTTACCTAGAAATGATTTAACTTCGGCTGGGAAGGGATGAATGGAAAAGTTAATTTTAAAACATTTTGAGAAAAATAATAAAATAACTTAAAATTTTATTTTATTACTTTTCTCACCAACGAGCGGGGACACGGTGACGTTGTGGTGCAGTGATGAGGTATCGATGAGGTACATTAATTAAACTCATTAATGTCTTGTTAACTCAGAGTGTAACAACAGGTTAATGTCACATAACAGCAATGTTGTTTCTTAAATTAAATAGCGTAATGATGTGACGTTGCAGCGTAACAAAAATGTTGTGATGCGTTTCCTTTTTAATAATTTGTTGTGTTGTTTAAATGAGGATTAAATGGAGAGGATTTTCTAATGAACCTCCAATAAATCTCCTCTATAATGAAGAATGAAAAATGTTGATGAACACCAACATGTTCGACGCCCCTCGAAGAATGGAGTCGGATGCGACGAATGACGTCGACGTCAAGAAACCTCGAGGACATAACACTGCAGAAACGAACATCATCAAGGAAGGGGTTATTTTATTTAAAGTTCTTCTCCATTATTTTCTAGAAATGATGAATGTAGATAAACCCACAAACATGTAGATCTGCAGATCTTGCATTAATGCAAGAGGGTAACTTTCTTTTGAGATTTCCGTTATTCGGGAGTTGAAATTATCATTTGTTGATTTAATAGAAATCCATGGACCACCCATGTTCCAGAACCTCTAACACATAGGGTGAGGACCGAAAAGAACAAGTCACAAGAACCTCCACTGTGTGAGTTAATTGTGGTTGTATCCTCAAATTGGCGGAAAGAGGAATCCAAGTCCAAGGAAGGGATTGCGGCGACCCAGGAAGCCCATTGGCGTAGTCAGGTCAGAAAATGGACCAAAAGATACACTCAGGTGGCCCGCAGATGGTGCTTCTGGTGCGGCGCCTGCTATCCCACACCGGCCTCATAGAGGGGAAAGCCCCAACCTGTGCCTCGGTAGATGATGGGGTCGGCCCTCACTGACCGTGTAGAGGGTGGCGATGTGCCACTCGGTGAGTTTCTGCGGAAAGAGGCCATAGCAGTGGCAGCAGCAGGCTTGCCGCGGTAGTGGATGGCTGGCTGGGGGAGCAGCTAGCTGGCCATGGAAGCGGTGGCCAGGCCGTAGCAGTGGTGGGATGATGCAGTGCAAGGTGAGCACCGCATGGAAGGGTGGACTGCGTATAGGCTGCGGCCCCAACTATTAGGTCGGACCCACACTAGTAGGCCAGACCTGTGGCATAGTAGACCAGTTCTGTGCTGACGGGCCGGACCTGCGCTAGTTGTCCAAACTCGCGCCCTTCAGACCAGGCTGGACTAGACTGGGTCACCGGACGACCCAACAGGCTGTACCCTCGACCGAACCAGGTCGGGGTCCAGTAAGGCCCATTGGGCCTAACCCACTGGCCAGGCCGAACCAGACCGACCCAGAACCAAACTGGGTCAAGTCAAGTCATTAGAATTTAAACTGGGGTTTGTGAGACACCCAGGCTGGGTTGGTCGGGTCGGACCGGGTCCAGACACAACCATCCCCTATTTACTAAAATGCTCATATCTTGCAAACCAGGCGTCCGATTTCCATTTTGTTTGTAGAGTGGGACCCTTTCAATGAGGCGGTCCTTTTGAGATAATCTACTTGAGTTTTGGAAAAATTTAGAGTATGTTTGGGTTGAATCAGACTCGAATCCAACTGGGCCTTTTTTACTAAAAGGCCTATAACTTACAGACTGGGTGTCTAATTGACGTGCTATCTGTTGAATTGGAACCCTTATGACAAGACGGTCATTTGGGATACCTCTATGTGAGACTTTTGGTGGTTGAAATAATATCAATGGATTGAGGAGCAGAACCCTCAGAACTCATACGTACAAGGTGCGTGAATCCAGTGGCTAACTATCTAGTGAAGAGCGACCATTCGTGGATTGACAAGAGAGAGACTATCAGTGGATGAGTACTGGCATGAATCTCTATGGATCGGCATGAGATATACCCTCCATGGATCGATAGTGGTATGAACTTTTATGGATCGGCAATAGAACGACCCTCTATAGATCAGCATGAGAGAAACCCTACATGGATCGGCAGTAGCAGGACCCTTCGTGGATCAACAATAGCATGACCCTCTGTGGATCGACATGAGAGAACCCCTCTATGGATCAATAGTAAACATGACCTGTCATAGACAAGTTATAGAGAGACTCTTCGTGGATTAGTGGCAGAGTGACCCTTTATGGATCTCCAGTGGATCAGCACTTCTCAGATTAGCAGTTTAGCCTCTCTGTAGAATAAGATGATATAGCTTACGACTAATAATCTTTATTCATGTTCTTTAAGTTGTATACCTGGTGTGAGCAGTCTGGTGTTTCATGCTTTTCATTGAGTATTTTTGTGTGGTATTCCCTTTTTGTTTTGTGGTCTCTACTGAGTACTTTTTTACTCACCCCTACATGGTATTTTCTCGCATGTGTTGTGTTTGATGAAGATGATTGATGTTTTGAAAAAGACTTTGGTGGACCAAGATCCAAAGGGGATCAGGGATATGGGACTGACAGATAATACAATGGTGGACATGGTGTACTAGAACTAGAAGGGGCTCAGTAGGATCGGGTGGACAAGACATTCTACTTCGGCTTCTAGTATCTACACTACTCTCATGACCAGGTGGGGTTTTCTGCAGATGGCCATCTGGGTTTCCATTGTGTACTTTGATGTTTTTAGTTCTTTCATTGGGTTTGTATTCTGGACAACTGTTATTAGTTGTACTCAGCTTTGTTTTTAGTGGTACATGTTTCATTGGTTAGTGTGTGGGAATTGGTTGGGCGTGTGTGTGCGTATAGATACTCAAAAAAATTTCTCCCACTTGTAGGTTGATGCCTTCAGTGCTAGTCACTAGCCCCTGGCCTTCGGGAGGTGGTGTTGGGGTAGTCACTGCACAGTCCTCAGGGGGGGGGGGATGGGTCATGACAAAGTGGTATCAAAGGGAGGTCAGCCCTACAACAGAGACTAGGAGTCTGTGTTTTGTTTTGGGGAAACAGAGTTATGTTATTGAGTTTAACATAATGATTCGGTGAGTCCATTGTTGGTGTGACGGCTGACATATCCATACACCAGGACCCTGAATTCTGATTCGGGGAGTCCTTATGTTCTTTTGAATTAGAGTTATCTCGTCAGTTAAAAGGGGTAGCCTTTAGAGTGGATAGAAAGGTTCCCATAGGCTTTTCAATAGTTGAGACATCGACTAGGGTTTGAGTTTCTTCAGGACTATGAATTTGAGGTAGTCTATACTTTTGTGAAGGGGGACGTGGTGGAAGACGTGCTCAGTAGGAGGTTTGGTTTACAGCTGCTGAGTGAGGTGGCAGAGAAGCTAGTGGAAATTCCAATATCCTTTGTGGATGATGATGGAGCATCTTACCTTTAGTCAATGACTGTCACTCCCCCACTATTACAACAAGTTATATAGGCACAGTTTTTGTATGTTGACTATGAGGATCGACATGCTCAGTTATCCCTAGGATAATCTCCTGATGGTTTCTTGATCGATTAGGAGCACGACATCCTTTTCAGAGGACACACCATAGTACAAGTGACATTATGGAATAATGTGTCTAGGGAGTTCCATACATCCCACTTGGCGGTACATCCTGAAGTGGAAAAGATGTACTAGGACCTCAAACATTAGTACTGGTGGTCAGGGATAAAGAATGAGGTGACCGAGTTCATTTCATGATCCCCACTTGTTAGAAAGTAAAGGTTGGGCATCAGGTTCTAGAATGCTTGGCCCAACCACTTGAGGTACTAGAGTAGAAATGGGATGGTATCTTGATGGACTTTGTGATGGGGTTACCATGTACTTCTAGGGGACATGACTCTATCTGGGTGATCGTTGACCGACTCATCAAGTCATCTCACTTTCTACCCATTCACGAACAGGGACTGGTAGATGTATTGGGACGCCTCTATGTCCAAGAGATAGTGCAACTTGACGGGGTTCCTTCGACAACCATCTCATATATTGACACTCGCTTTACATATCTATTGTGTAGGTGATTACAGGAGTCATTCTGGACTCAGTTCTACTTGAGCACAAATTTTCATTCTCAGACTAATGGTCAGATGAAGCGGACCATAAAGAACTTGGAGGATATGCTATGTGCTTGCCTCAAAGATTTTGGTCATAGTTGGGAGGACCACCTACCATTGGTGGAGTTTGCGTATGAAAGTCACTATCACTCCACCATTGTAATAACCCCATTAGAGGCCTTGTACGATTGACCATGCAGATCCCCACTATGATGGAAAACCCAATGGGATTTGGTACTCATGGGTTCAAATTTGGTAAGGGCTGCCACCAAGTAGGTGAAAATCATCTAGGAGAGGATAAGGACTATATAGATTAGAATAAAGTCTTATGCGGACAGGAGAAAAATACCCTTGGAGTTCGAGGAGGGAGACCATGTTTTCTTTAATGTTTTACCCTAATGGGGATTATAGAGATTTGTCCTAGGTGGAAATATATCTCTCAGTTTCATCAGACCCATTTCAGATCCTCAATAGAGTTGGTGAGGTGGTGCACTGCCTAGCTCTCCCACCACAGATGCACCAGGTGCAAGAGGATTTTCATGTGTCATAGCTGAGGAGGTACGTGCATTATCCAATGAACATAATCGAATGGGAAGAGCTAGAAATTGATGATGGGATGATGTTTGACAAGTTCCCAGTGGAGATAGAGGATCAACAAAAGTGGGTCCTTCATCGATGGTTGATTCCTCTAGTGTGTGTTCAGTGGAAGCATGTGAATTTTTAGGAGAGCGCATGGGAGCGGGAGGCTCAAGTTCATGCTCAGTACCCCCATTTATTTGATTTGGTTTTTTTTGGATTTCAGTTCAGGGATGTAAATACTTATAATGGGGAGAATTTAATGTCCAAGAATATCTATGTAATTGTTTTTATTTTTATCTAATTATTTCGAGACAAGGCACTGAGACAATGTGTGATTTCGTGGTCCGAAGTTCCTTGAATGATCCATCAAAAAATTTTATGTCATAAATAGCATGCGTGAGTGATTTTCTTGAAAAAGTAGAATAGATCTTAAATGGGTTCCAATATCTAAAATCTAAGAACACCGTTGCATTCAGGATTGTGGGTTTACCCTATGTGTGACTTAAGTTTAGTCGACACAAGCCTCTGGTGACAAAACACAAAAATTTCATAACAGTAAATAAAATAATTAAATAAAATTATTTTATTTTTCAAATTATTATAACTCACAAATATTTAATTAGATTAAAAATACAATACCACTTCTAAACTTGCGAGTGTATTCTTTCCTTTGGCATATCCTAACATTGGAAAGTGTAGGACAATAGTGGAAGTTAGTTTTTTGCTGTAAATAAAATAATTAAGTAACAATTATTTTATTGTCAAATCCTTATAACTCCTAAACGGTAACTCATATTAAAAATCTAAGATTACTATTGAGTTTTTTAGGGCGTGTTCTCCTTAGGCAGAGCCTAACCTCGACTAGCGTGGGTTGTGGGTGAAAGTAAACTTTTAAAATTTTTTAAGGTTCATTTAAATGTACGTGTGAGTAGGTTTTTATGAATTTTAAACTGGTGCTTGGACTGAAAATATGAGGGCACCATTGAACTCGGAATGTCAAGGCCTATAAATGACTTAACTTCAACCGGTAAGGGCCAAATGAAAATGTTAATTTTTGGGATTTTCAAGGAAAATAATAAAATAACTTAAAATTTAAATTTATTTCTTTTCTCACTAATGAGAGGAGACACAATGATGTTGTGGTGAATCGATGAGGCGGTGAAGATGCACATTAATGATACTCATTAATGGTTCATTAACTCATAGCATAACGGTGATTTAATGTTGCGTAACAGCGACGTTGTTTAATAAATGAAACATCGCAACAACGCGATGTCGCAGTGTAACATAAATGTTGCGATGCATTTCCTTTTTAATAGTTTGTCACATTTGTGGAATGAGGATTAAACGGAGAGGATTCTTTGAAAAACCTCTAGAAAATCTCCTTTCCAATGAATAATGAAAAAGGCCAACGAATGCAAACATATTCGATGTCCCTTGAAGAATGGAGTTGGAAGCGATGAATGATGTCGACATCTTGAATCCTCATGGATGAAACGTTGCAGCAACGAACGTCAACTAAATAGGGGTTATTTTATTTAAATTTCTTCCTTGTTATCTTCTAGATATGATGACTGCGGATCAACCCACAAATAGGTTGATCTATTGATAATGTGTTTATGTTGTAAGGTAACATTCTTTTTGGATTTCCATTATTTGGGAGTTGAAATTATCATTTTTTGATTAAACTGAAATCTCCGGACCTCCCATTTTATTGAACATCTAATACAGAGGGAACAAGCTTATACGAACATGGCTCAAGCACCTCCGCCATGTTCATTCATTGTGGATGTATCCTCAATGTGGCGGTAAGAGGAATATGGGGAGAAGGAATGGATGGTGGAGACCCAAGAAGCCCATAGGCATAGTCGGAGAAGAAAAAAGACCACCATAGAAAATCCGGTGGCCCACGGAAGGTACCGCTGGTGGCTGGCCAACCCCATCCGTGGAGGTCGTGGAATGACGCGACATCAGGCGGCTACGGCGTGGAGAGGTGTCCCGTGTTCAGGTTACAAAAATGAGCCAATCCATGGTTTCTTGACCATGGTAAATGGGGCCTCACACATCAGTGGGACCAGCAGGGGCCAGACGAGGCTGGTTGCCGCGTCCCAGTAGGGCGGCGGGCCACCGGCTTGCACCGCACAGGCTGAGCTTCGGGCTGGTGGGATGCACCCTCAACAAGAGGAATGATTTCACACTGATGGGTCGTAATCACACCAAGTGGTCTGAACCCACACTGGCAGGAAAAACCCATGCCCTTCGGGCCAGGCCGAACTAGATCGGGTTGTCGAGCGACCCAGCAGGCTGGACCCTCGTCCAAACGAGGCCGAGTCTAGCAAGGTCCATTGGGCCTGACCGACTGGCCAGGCCGGAGCAGACTTACCCAAACCCAAACCAGTTCAGTTCAAGTCGGTCAAATTTAAATTGGGGTATGTGGGACCCCCGGGCCAGGTTAGTCATTTCGGACCGGGCCAAGACGCAACCAGCCCCTGTTTACTTAAACTCCCATATCTTGCAAACTGAGCATCTGATTGATGAGCCATTTGTGGCATTGGGAAACTCTAGAAAAGGAGGTATTTTTGAAATACTTCTCTTGAGTTTTGGAATATGTTGGAGTATGGCTGGGTTGGATCAGACTTGAATCGAACCTGGCCCTTTTTTAATAAAAACCTATAACTTACAGATCGAGAGTCCGATCAACATGTAGTTTGTTGCATTGGAACCCTTATGACAAGATGAACCTTTTGGGTTACCTCTAAGTGAGACTTAGTGGTGGTTGAATTAAAACTGATGGTTTTATGAGTAGAACCCTCAGAACTCATACATACAAGGTGCGATAATCCAATGGTTGTCTGTCAAGTGAAGAGTGGTCCTCCATGGCTGGGAAAGAGAGTGACCCTATATGGATTGAAAATGGAGATAGCCTCCATGGATTTACATGAGATAGGACCTCTATGGGTCAGAAGTTGCACGAAACTCTTCCAATAGGCAATAGCGCGACCCTCTGTGGATCGACATGAGAGTGACCCGACATGGATCAGCAGTACCACAACCCTCCATAGATCAGAACTAGCATGACCCTAGGTGGATTGGCATGAGATAGAACCTCTGTGAATCAGAAGTAGTGTGAACCATCATGGACAAGTCGTAGAGTGACCCGTCATGGATCAACGATGGAGTGTCCTTTTGTGGATCGGAAGCGAAGAAACAGATATCTTATTAGCAGCTGAGCATCTCAATAGAATAAGTTGATCTAGCTTACGACTAATCATCTTTATTCCCATTATTTAAGTTGTATACTTGGTGTGAGCTGTCTTGTGTTTCATGCTTTTCTTTGAGGATTTCTATGTGGTATTACCTTTTTGTTTTGGGGTCTATACCGAGTACTTTGTTACTCACCCCTGCATGGGCCTCATCCGTATGTTTTGTGTCTAGTGAAGACGATCGAGATTTCGGCAAAGACTTTGGTGGACCGGGATCCAAAGGTGCTCAGGGAGACAATACCGATGGATACTACGATGGTGGACTTGGTGGCCTTGGAAAAGTTGGTGCCTAATAGGATAGAGTGTAAAGGACATTCCAAATTGGATTCTCATAGCCACACTACTCTCATGATCCGGTAGGGTTTTCTGTGGATGGCCATGAGAGTTTTGTTTGTGTACTTTGCTTTTTTCAGTTCTTTTGTTTGGTTTGTATTCTAGCCCACTTTTATTAGTTGTACTCATATGTTTTTAGTGATACTTGTTTCCTTGGTCAGTGTGTGGGACTTGGTTGGCATGTGTGTGCATATAGGTATTCAGGTAAATGCATCCCACTTGAAGGTTGATGCCTTCAGCACTAATTGTCATCCCCTAGCCTTCGAGAGGAAGGCTTGGGGTAATCGTGGCATAGGCCATGGGTGGGGGCATGACACTGTGCACCAAAGGGAAAGATAATAAAAGTCGTCATGTATTGGTCTATGGCTTCCTTCTTGAGAAGTTTCATCAAGGATCAAAACATCTAGATGTTTCCTAGAATCAAGAAAAATATAGAAACATTATCTATCTTTGAGAAGTCAACAAAGAAACCCAGAATCTATATAGACAAACGAACAACTGCACTGCCTTCATCGACACTCAATCAGAATTCATCAGTTAACTAAGGGTTCACTTATAGGAGGCCAAGGTATATAAGGCATGCAACACTTTATTTATCTGATCTCTAATATGGGCAGGATGAGCACAAATATGGGATGAACAGAAATTTACAGCAGCAGATGAGTTGGAAATAGAACTCATAAAGTGGTAACAGACCTTGAAGGCCACTTGGTAGAGGTTGGCAGAGCTATAATTCTCGATCACCGGAGCAGAGCCATAGGGGGAATTTTTTCCTACTAGGACTCATGGGAAGATCCACCATGTGGATGACCCTTTATACTACCAAAACACTATTTCTTTCACTGAATTTTTTACATTCATATATACATTTATTTTCCTATTTTTATTATTGGACTTTGATCATATTTATGAGACAACAAATGACCAATCACAATGCTCATGTAGGTCATGCCTGGAATGAGAAACAAGGGATGACCATGCGATTTAATTTCATATGATAATTCTAGATATTCATCGAGAACCTAGGGTCTAATATTATTAACTAACCACTAAGAGTGTTCAGGATGAGAGATGTTATTTCTAGAGAACATGAAATTTTCTCTTCCAATGTGCTCTAGTGCATGAAGATGATAATTCCAGGGGTGGTGAAATCTATCCAAACATAGAGGAATGAGACGTGTGAGTCACAATGACAAAGATATGGAATGCATGGAGAGTTTCATGGTGTTACAAGATAACTAATTTCCATGTCTGAAACATAGTATCTGTATGATTACCCTAGAATGGGGACAAACAAATTAGGGTCAACCGCTGACCATGTTCAAAACACAGAACTGATCTCAGAATGCCATCCAAAGTCTTATGTGATGTCGGCCCAAGATGTAAAGTGATCCAAAATGGCATGAGAAGAAGATATTAGGGGGTCACTTAAAATATAAAATATGATGATGATCCAAATAAGGGGCACGTGAAAAATGATAATGGAGTGATGAAATGTTCAATTAGATTCAAACACTATTAGAATTACACCACTGTGGCTTAGAGAACATTGGTATGGGTGAATTGGTCTAAACAATGATTAAACCAATTTTCCAAGGGATCATCATCTCAGATGTTGAGTGAGGGATGAAGAAATATGGGTGATGCAGTAAATGACTAACATAGAAATGAGGGGTATCAGGAAATATCCTTAGATACCCTAAATTTTTAGGTCATGAAAAAAGGATGATAGATATTGAATTTTATATCATATGATGAAGACATTGGACATGCATTTTAATATCACATGATAAGGACATATTATTTCATAGTTTAACATCAGGTGACTAGGACACATCTTTCAGTTTATCATCATGTGACCAGGAAGTTTCACATAGTTTAATGTTGTACCATCTATTTCATGGATTTAATACCCCAAATGATTATGTATAGCGTGGAAGAGTGAAAAAAAAACATGAATAAGGTCCAAGGAGACCCAAATTCCACACAACATATAAATAGGAATAAAACCCACATGTAGTTTAAATTAATGATGATTGGACTTGAATCTATAGTTTAAGGACATGGAGTTTGGACCATGGGATCCTTTTTGAAGCTTGAACACATTATTACCCAACCTAATAGAACTCATAATCCCACATGAGTCAAACATGGTGTGGGAAATAAGGAATGGTTAGGTTTTTTTCTAACATGTGGAAGTGCACACTATGGGTGACACCAAAGGTATTGGAATTACACTAAGATACAAGGAATAAGAAAGGAGCTAAGTTGAGTCCTTCAAGATAGGGATTAGAGGTTACCGATGGGTAGGGATCAACTATTGACCATATTCAAAACACAAGAATCTCAACCACACTAGTTAGGAATGAGGCGAACAAATGAAATATCGACTATTGAACGTGTTCAAAACAAATGATCTATCATTTTATACTAGGGATCCTCTTTGGCATTGGACTGGAATGGGAGGTGAGCCAAAATGGCATGATACTATA
Organism: Viscum album; assembly: GCA_963277665.1. Classification (NCBI taxonomy): domain Eukaryota; kingdom Viridiplantae; phylum Streptophyta; class Magnoliopsida; order Santalales; family Viscaceae; genus Viscum; species Viscum album. The sequence goes on along the minus strand of OY728143.1, from coordinate 895,609,509 downwards.
ACTGTGTGAGGGTCCTCATATATTTTAAGGGTAATGAAAATCCAAACTGATAAAGAATAGAAGTGTAGAATTGGGTGTATCAGAAGTGGGATAAAAACACAGGTTTTTCAAATTGTTTTATGTCATATTACATGGACCATGGATAATATTTTAATGTCTTAGAGTTTGGACCATATTCTTTTAGTTTAAGGTCATACTACAAGGATGATGGTGGAAATATTAGAGACATGTCCTTAAGAATATATGGGAAATCTTAAGTCTACGGGAATACGTGTCATGAAAGAGGTAAAACCAGACTTGAATTTGGACAAGAAGGCTCACACACCACACACTCATTAAGATGATCTACAAACAGTTTAATGTTTTAGTGGCTGGACCATAACTAAGGCCAAGGGGAAGAAGGGTTAATAAACCTATATTTGGGCCCATAAATGAGAAGCTCATGTATCACTATGTATCCCATGAGGAATAGAATCAAGACAAATGTAGTTCTAGAACACGATATGGTTGAAGAAAAACACTGGTGAAGAAGACCCACTCCGAAGAGGGAACCCGAAGCATCCAAGTTTAAACTGGGATGGAATCACAATTTTACATCATGTGTTGAGGTCGTTAGGCTTTGTAGTATATTTTCATACAACTCAGACTATAGAGGTTAAAAATGTTTATGGTCATAATTCTTGGACCTACTACAATCTGTTTAAGTTCGTGTTTCATGGACCATAAGATCTATGTTTAAGGTCAGGGAGTTAGGACCATAGAGGAGTGTCTAAAGCGGATATTCATAGTGTAATGTCACGATAAACCCAATGTGAACAAGGGACCAAGGGGACCCAACACCGCACAACACATTCCTATAGATACTCACATATAGTTTTAAGGTCATGATGCTTGGACTTGTTGTAAAGAGTTTAAGGTCATGGTTCCTAGTTTATGGGGAAGGGGCTTCCTGAAAGAGGTAAAGTGGAATGGTGGAGGGAAAATCCCAATGTGAATAAGTGATAAGGGGCCCAATTACATACCACACTTTATCAATAATTCCTTTAGATATTTTAACATCCTAATGCTTAGACTTTAGGATCATATTTTAAGGTCGTTTAGTTCAGAACAAAGAAGATAATTTCTTCATAAGAATGTGCATAAGGTTTTGAAGTAACAAACACGATGTGAATGAGGGACTATGGGGGATTAATCCATGAGAAAAATGCTAAATAAAATCCTCACATAATTTAAAGCCTTGATTCTTTTTTTTTGAAAGGCCAATTAACACATGCTTTTCATAGGGCAAGGAAAAAAGAAAATATATATTCCTAATGTAGCATGATGGCTAACCAAGGTCATATCACTTGAGGAGCATTGCATTCAGTTCAATCACTTATTATAGTTCTCAAATTCTAATTATTTTCTAGTTTTTTATATATTTATAGAAAATTATGTTCTTAAGGGTTTTAAAAAACATTCAATTAAAAAATGAAAACTTTAAATCTAAATGCAGATTAAGATGTAGATAGAAGGAAGTTAGAGAAGAAAGAACTTGGTCCTAGGGTTGTATAAGACAAATTCATTAATTCATTATATATTTTTTTAATTCAATTTGATAATAAATTTATTGAGTCTTCATTAATGAATTACTTTCCTTTGATTAATTGAGTGTGTGATTTTAGTATGCATCTGACACACCAAACCACACCGCCTCCAATAGTTATGTAGGTTAACACCTCAATCGAGAATGTTATTCCTAAAAGACCCAACTCCATTGTATACCATTTCAACCATTTATAAAAACCCAACTATACCATATGAAGGCTTTTCCCAATATAAGATAAGGAAAATGAATGAATCAATAGAAAGGAATGGATTTTGAAATAGTTTTGTGGTGGACAACCGCCACACCCGTGCAATACTCCTCCATCCACCAAAAATAAATTTAAAACATTTTAAATTGAATACCAATCATAAATCCTTCCCTAGTACCAAGACTCAGGTTAGCCACTTGACATTGAAAAGTGAAAAGATATTACGATGGGAAGAGGGAAGATAGAGAATGGGATAATTAGAGTTTAAAGACAAAGAAAGATGGAAGAAGATATTAATAACACTTTACTAACGGAGATGAATGTATTACATGAGAAAAAAACTGAAATAAAAATAAAATAAATAAATATAAATCCTAAATGGACCTTAGAATCCTCCACTTGGTGTCCCAGATGGAATGGAATGGATTGGAATGATTTGAGAGGTAGGGGCTCCTCTCCTCTTATAGGAAGATTTATGTCCTCCTAAAGTTGAAACATTTTGGATCCATGAAATGTAAAATGAAATCATGGAACCCTTTCATGAAAGTTTTTTCCCATTTTGTTACACATATTCTCCCACAATTTCAGTTCATTTGGTCATAGGATGTATGAGTTATTATTTTTTAATGAACTATTATTTTCTTAGACGAAGGTTCCAGGAAAACTTCTTCAAAAAATATGACATAAAATGGAAATCTTAATGACTTAAAAATCAATAAAATTAATTTGTGAGATGATCCCATGTATCCATTTTCCATTATAGGTTGAATAATCTCAATTGGGTGTGTTTAGACCGAGTTGTGTTTCTGTTACGGTGGCGGCGTCCACATTGTCCACCCAGACAATTCATCAACTTCATTAATTCTTTAGGACCTCTAGATGCTAAAATCATCCCTTTGTCCAGAAGAAAAATTTGAAAGAAATAAAATAAGGATTTTAAGAAATAATAATTTTTAAAATTGTAATTATATTTATTAATAAATGACTAAAATACCCTTGACATAAAAATTTATCCAAAATAAAAAATTAATCACTTTTCACTATTTTTCTTAAAGCACTTCATAAATACAAAATTGATTCATATAAGCTCAAATTGATTATTTGGGAGGGTCAAAATAATTAAAATTCATACAAAAAATGTGTAGAATATTATCTCTATCATCAATTCCAAAGATATCTATGTGGCATAGGGAGGTATAATCCAATGTGATTGAGGACCCAGAAGGCCCACATACCACTTATATACCTTGTAATGGATTGCATACAATTTAATGTCATAATGTATGAGAAATAACTGAGCGTAGGGGTCCAAAAGGTTGATTAATATGTTGTTGGGAGAAAATACCAAATGTATGGGAATTGCTACATATCCCATATGGATGGGAATCAAGGTTCATGTAGTTCTCGAACACAACATGGTGAGAGAACAACACTGGTGGAGGAAATCCTATCTGATATGGGAACTATGGTATCCCAAGACTATGATGAGGCATCCCGAACTTATTCAGGGTATGATAAAAATGTATTGTTGTGTGTTAAAAACATTAACTATTTGTTTTTGATTATATAGTTTGTAACCTAATGAAGGAATTTATTTATTAGGTACGTGTTGTGTGGCGTCCTAACATACCCAATGTGAATGAGGACATAGGAGGCTTAACACCACATGACACACCCCAGGGGAAACCTACATACAGTTTAAATTAATTATGAAAGGACTTGGAGTGACTAGTTTAAGTCCATGATTCATGAACTGTATAGTTCTTAGTTTAAGTTCATAGAGCTCAGAATATGTATTTCTTAGTTTAAGGTCATAGTGGAATGTGGACTCCTGAAATGAATAAATGTAGCATGGTGGATTGAAGGTCATGACATGAATTAAGTCCTAAGGACCTCTTGCACAAAACCACATATTTCTGATGATACTCTTGAAATCAGAATTATAAACACCTATATGGTACTGATAGAAGAAATATTTGATGTGAATGAGAACTGAGTGAGACCAGGACACCATAAATGAGGCCAAAGGGAGAAAGTGGGTTGATGAATTTGTGACTGGCCCCAAATATAATAGATCTTAGTGTCACTACATATCTTTTAAGGGTAGGAATCAATCCATACATAGTTGTTGATGTAAATCTCCCCACATAGGTCTGACCCATATGTAGGGAGAGGGAATTTTTTTGGGGTGGCTGGACTAGGATGTAAAATCCAGGAATCACTTCATATCATGTGTGTATAGGAATAATGTTATATTTAGTTATAAAATATATTATGGTAGATGAATGATGCCAAGGGGGACATCCTCTTAGGAGAGAACATTATGGTTCCAAACAATTTATCGTTGTACATCCTGGAAGATGGTGCTATGCAGTTTATCATCATGGGACTAGGATGACGGTTGTTAAACTGTTTAATTTCATTAAGCTAATAAAATGGTTATTACACATTTTAACATCATTCAACAGGGATGGGGGTTGTTAAACAGTTTAACTTCATGTAAATAGGATGCAAGTTGCTACATAATTTAATGTCATGAAACTATGATGTTATTTGTTATACCTTTTGACATCATGAAACTAGGATGTTGGTACATTCCTTTTATATTGAATAAATGACCTTAAATGCTAAAAATTTTAACTACATGCATCTAAGATGATGACACTATCTTTTTTAAATTCATACTTCTTAGACTATGCTTTTTTACGTGAAGTACTATTTGAGAAACATGGAATTGGTTAGAGGAGTGGTGTGATCTCCATCCCTAGTGATCAAATAGTATACACCATTGAGATAGAAATTTTGAATGATGTATGGTACTTCCCACTTGGGATCCAACATTGGAAGCTTCCTATAGATTATCATCGGTATCCTAAGAGACAGTATTGTGTCACCCTAGAGGAAAGAGAGAAGGATAACCTTCTTATTGATATTTCTTGATATCTTATTCGGGTGCCTCTCTAGATTATTTAAGGCCTGAAGCATGTTATATTAAAGGGATTCTATCTCAACTAAACAGACTTATTCCATCATGTCCGGAACATCCTGATCATAGACAACAATTCAGAGAGATGGCAACTAAATCTCAATGGGAAGGACTGCCTTCATTCCATATAATAGGGAATATGGATTCACCTGGGTGGAATTTCGATTCGTCAATAGATAGTCCCAAAGTGCAGTGGGGGGATTTTATGAACAAATCTAATTGTTATGAACCAGCATATTATTCATAATGTTAGATAGGGTTCTTTTTTGAAAACCTTTATCTTTCCATTTTACTATGCATGGTACCGAGAAGTATGGTAGTACCAGATTTCGTACTTGGCATACAACTTCTTCAGCTCAACAACACATAAGTTGGTACCGTTGTTGGTGAGAACAATGTGAGGGGATCTAAATTGATAGATGATGTGGGAGATCTAGAATTTTACCACCGATCAGGCCTTGAATTCCTTAAAAGGGATCACTTCAACCCACTTGGAGAAGAAATACTCCATGCTCATAATGAACCTATGCTGGAAAGATGCCACTAATGGATAGGGTCCCACCAACATTGAGTCCTCGTACTGCAAAGGGACAGGAATACATGGTAGTATGGAGGGGATCTAGTGGTCGATGCATAATGTTAGCATGAATTTGACACATGTGGAACCTTTTTGATAACTTGATACAGTCATGGACTATGGTAGGCTTGAAGTATCCCATCCATTGAATCTGGTGGGAGAGCTTCAGTCCTATCTGATGAGCACCATATGACCTGACATGATCTTCCTACATGTCATGAGGAATATCAACTCCTAAAATGAAACATTGGATAATTTCATAGAATCCTCTTATATAGAGAGTTTTCTTGATGTTAGTTCCACTTTGGAGGTTGAAATGTGCTTCACACCGATGGATTAAATCATTTTTGAATCTATCTGGTGGGAGAGTGTTGTGATGAAGATACTCGACAAAAGAAGTTATTTAATAAGATATTTTCTCTACTATGGGGGGATCTAGAGTTATTGATGTGAAAGCATCGACATTCACATGTTTTTCCATTTGGATAGTATCACCATATGAGATGATTGAAGTGATGTCCCTACGATGTTCCACATGATTGAACAAGTCACCTTGGACAAACTCTAAAAGAGATGTCGATAGACTAGATAATGAATCATCTTGACAATTATGTAATAAATGGATATGAGTCACTTCCACCCATGAAGGGAACTGGTCCATCAACTAGATATTGTTCTCCAGAAAGGGCATGAGTTTTGGATTTCTGATGATGTAGTCACCATTGATTTGACTAATGACTAGATCAGAGTCTCCCTTCAAATGAATGCAGGGAACATCAATCTTGAGGTCCATCTCGAGACCAGTGATGAGAGCATGATACTCGGCCTCGGTGTTGGGGAAACCTTCTGAAAATGGGAATGAGTTGGATAGAACAACCTATACAGGTGTGATGAATATGATCCCCAACATACTCTGTTGAGCATGGGATCATTGATCCTTCTACTAGTTGGGATTTGGGAGGCACCATAAAAATGTATCTTCTAGAACAACATGGCCTTTTCTACTAAAATGGAAGCCTCATTTGTGAATCCAAAATACATAGTAAAATTTTTAGGAGTTGGATGGGTAGCGAGGAAGTCATCCAACACCTAACCCTTGAATTCCTTTTATGGAATGAACCTGATGTCGAACTACTAAAGGATCATTTCCTAGTGTTCTTGCCATCCTATCAACATTCGTAAATTCATGACATATTTTAGTAGATCCACATGGGACATCATCTGTGTCTCGTGATGCTTGAAATAATTCTTCAACATCTCTATTGTAAAAACCAGTGTGAGGTACCTTTTCTCGATGGAATAGTATCTAGCCTCTGTATCGAGGAGAATATTATTGAGATTGTATAAACTTACCTCTACACCTTATTTGTTATTTTGTGTGAGAAGGGTGTTGGGTATTATTATAGGGTAGTTACATAGAGGACCAAAGGCTTCCGAAAGATGGGTGACATCAGAACCAAATTTTTTAGGAGATACTACTTAACTTCATCAAAGGTGTCTTGATAGTCTTCATCCCATTATTATATGATACCTTTCTTTATGAGTCATAAAAAGGGAGTACACTTCTTAGCCGGATTCAAGTTGAATCATAGTATGTAGGCTAAGTGTCCTTGGAGACCTCTGAGATCCCTAAGGTTTCTCAAAAGAGGCATATGACTAATGGTATTGATATTCTCTGGGTCGACCTCGATACCACAATATCTTATGGTAAAGCCAAGAAACTTCCCAAAGGTAACCCTAAGGTCACATTGCAAGGGGTTAATCTTCAAATGCACCAAAGACTTTCTAAAGATCTCTGTGAGGGTCATGTCACTAGCATGATTTTACCACCAAATCATCCATGTAGCATTCCACTACCATCACAAGGATCGACAAGAAGATGTGGTGCATGGCTCATTGATAATTGGATCCTACATTCTTATAACCAAAGGGAATTACCTGCTAGTAGAATGTTCTTGTAGATATATGAAGGCATTAAAATCCTCATATTTTTGGGCCATCAAGATCTGATTGTACCTAGAGTATCCGTCCATGAAGGAGAGATCCTAGAACACAACTATGGCATTGATCAACACCTCTATCACTGGAAGAGTAAAATCAACTTTTAGACATCGATGTTTGAGGTCTTGGAAGTCGATACAAAATCTAATCTACCCATTATTCTTCATGAATGGGATGATATTTTCTAGCCACTTGGGGTACTACAATTATTTGAAAAAGTTGTCATTGATAAGCTTATCAACCTCATCCTCAACCATGGCACTATACAAAGGGTTCATTTTACTAGGAGGCTTCTTGAACCTATGATGAATCACTGTGAGACCAAGATGGTTAATGATAACTCAAGGTTCTATTCCCAACACCTCTTCAAAACTCTATAAAAATGCATAAAAATGTTTCTTTAGGAAGGCCTCATACTAATACTATTTATCTGGAGGCATGGATGCACTAATCAATATTGGACTTGAATATGCTATGGTACCAAGTTTCACCTAAACCAACTCATGAACGGTAGTGGAGAAACCTTCTTTAAATGTGAGAGGAGAATCTTTAAAATACCCTTCACCTTCTGATGTGGGAGAATTAGTGGGAGGGGCAGTTCATTTTGGCTGATTGATTCTGAAGGAGTAGTGGTTACAACTTTGGCGGATGTGGAATATTTATTGGGGACTCCTGCTCTGGTTAGGCCTTGATGAAAGAGGATATCGAACCAATCCCATCAGGCCTTTAACCATGGGGTCCATGCATGATATCAATGTAATGGTGGTCTGTTGAATTTTTCCAATTCAACCCGGCTTGGAGAAATAAGTGAGTATGTCATACAATGGTAGCCATCAGGTGAACATCTCAATACTTAATAGGGGTCGAAGCTTTTGGTATCTCCCAAGACTGGCCTATATAAAATTACAAGGTAATCTTATAGTGCTACTTGTACATAGGTCCATGGAATCCCTTCCTCCCAAAAATGAGAATGAAATTTCCCAAGTCTATCTTTGTGGCCTGTAACTGATGAATCGGGAGGACGAAAGAATCATCCCAGTGTGTCCAATGGCAAGATGCAATGGTGGTGTTCTCAACCTCATTGGTCTGAAGATGAATTTCCATGCTCTTGTAATAGCCAAAATCTAGATAGAGGGATTCATTGGATTCAAAGGGAGATGCATCATCATGAAGCATTCCTACTTAACCATTGAAGGATTACTTAAGGCATTGATGTTACAAGGAGAGAACTGCTACATGCAGATAAAGACAAGAACTACTAATAAATTCATTGTATGTAGTATCCTATGATACAACCATGAACTAAACATTTTATATCAAGCCAACAAACTAGGTCTTCATCCATATTCTTCCACTCAATCTCTTCTTGTTCATATCATAACCCTAGATCTTCAAGTTAGAGGGACTCAAATATGGTTCAGTCAGTCCCAGCTTATGAAGTGTCTGGGTTATCGTGGGACTTATGTTCACAAGACAATGATAGATCAACACAACATTGAGTTGTCTAGTGATGTACAATGTTTGGATGTTCCCCTCCATGAGGGAGCCTTCATCTTCTCTAGAGAACAAGACGACTACTTGATATTCTTCTTGCTCAAACTCCTCGGCATATAAGGTTTCTACATCCAATACCTCTATTTTCAACAAGAGGGGACTTTTCAAGGCCTTATTGAGGGCCTTATATATCTATTTTAACAGGCGGATGGCCATGATGATTGAGATCCTTGTAGGTATACTAACAAGGTGCTTCAACATGTCATACTTTCATTCCATAAGCACGTTTTTTCCTAGAGGGGGCCACTCTTTGGAAGGAGTCATAGTGGGCACTTCTGGATGAACAACTAGATTATAGATGGGGATAGTAATTCCCTAATTATCATTAGATAACTCACCCAGAACCACTATTGGATGACATTTGGCTAGTTGAGGACTAGATTCAGATGAACACGAATAGCCATGATGTGGTTATACCTGTTCTACATAGTTAGTTAGCAAAGTCAGCTACAACGGTGTATCTGACAGAGTAAGCTAGGAGGACTATACCTGATGAGATCTATACAAGACCAAATTTTTGGTCTTTGAAGCATGCATAGAATGACATGAAACACTATCCTGATTATTCTGTTCGTTTTCATTCCTTTTACCTTTCCTACGATGATTCTAGTTGGAGGAACTTTGGGGGATTGACTGATATTTCTCATTACCAGGGACCACAAAAGGGATCTACCAACTTTATGATATTCATAGAGGCATACTTCTGATCATAAAAAATGATTTTTCAATGTTGTAAAAAACCTATCCAAAATCCCCAACTATGGAGGCATGAAATAGACAAGATTATGAGATTGATTTGACACTGACAGAGGACTTTTGTTTCTCTTACTCCATTGTCACCTACTCTTCTGAGACATATAAGGATGAGAGGTGGATGCATAAGTGATATCTGGAGAAGGAGTGGAAACATTGGAAGTTTTAGGATAGACTAAAAATGCATATATGATTCCATGGGTGCGAGTGACTACCCTATGGGACAACTAGTCATCATACCTCAAAGTCTCATTATTGGAAACCTATTTCCATTCACTTTCAACATCACTATAAAACTCAGAAGAAATGTGTTCCACCTATTCAAAAACATTTCCCAACATGAACTGACCATTATCCACTTTCTCTTGATGCCAATTCTTTAAAAACATAGAATTTTTAATGGAATTTAAATGGGTCATGTGGTAAAGTAAATGGTTAGGGAAATCAGTACGATCATCTTCATGGGGATTCTTGTGCTCTAGTAGCTTCAAAATCTTTTATTCTAAGGTAATGGGGAAATAAACAGGAACCTATGCATCCTTAAAGGAGTAGGTCCTATTTCTCTTGACTAGGAAGGTAATTCTATGATATTGACACTAATGAGGGGTTGGATCCATATTCTCTTGTATAGAAAGCTACTCTTGGCGATATAGTTCCTACCAATTTTTCATTGGAAGAAGTTGATTTTATGAGGCTGCTACACTTGGAAAGGCTCTTCTAGAAAATGAGGACAAAAATCTATTGGATCTAGGGACAATAAGTATATGGAAATGGTACTAAATTCCTTAAAGGTTCTTCTTCTAGGAGCTAGGATAGGCAATGGATGTGCCTTCTTGGACTACTGCAAGGCTTCCACTTGGTGTTGGTGTTTGTTGGAGAAATATCGGAACCTTCCAGGGAAGTTCATAGTTACAAGGGTAGGGACCAACTTAGAATTGAAATTATACATGCACATATTTAGCATCTACTCATGAGTAAGTGACAAATCAAGTGAATACATGAGGTCCTTCCACCGTGTGATGAAGTCTGTGATGTACTCATTAGGTAGTTATTTTCATTTGAAGAGGTCTTTAATGCTTGTATTGTGCATGGTGGAGTTTAACTTGAAGAGAAATTTCTAATGAAGATTTCCAACTAGTAATATACCCAATGGGTAACTGGATGTACTCAATGAATAAAAAACCTTCCAATGTTTGAACAAAACCTCAGATCATGCGGGACTTATGTTGCTCTTCGGTTCCCAATATGGACCCACATCTTGAGATAAAGTGGAAAAAATGCTACAGTGGTTCGCCCATCCCATTGAATGAGGAAAATATAGGGTTCCCAAAATCTGGGGGGGGGGTCACATGTCATCCACCCATGCCAAATACAAATTTCCATCAGGTGGAATTTCTACCTATCATGTCTCAAGGTCTTCGGTAGGTGTATCCAAGATTCTTTCCAGAGGTCTACCAGAAGTGGTTACACTATTCTTTTTGGTTTTATTGGTTTGTTAGAAACCTTTCAAATCCTATTAGTGTACTCTTATTTGAGATATGAAAATTTACCCTATATTGACATCGTCATTAATGCACTAAGAGAGTGTTGGTCTTGTGTTGTGCTAAAGATTTTATAACTATTGCGATTGTTTGGGTGTTTTTCTCTATCATGCACGCTTGATGCATGGTTCTTATCAAGGATTAGTTTTTTCTTAGTGATAATTGCATTTATGTGTAGAAATTCTTTTGATGAACTCTTCAATTTTGACTGTTCCTTATGACTTAACCTCTAGGTGGATGCCACACTGGGCTAAGTCAATGATCTGATGTAGAAGTTCAGGCATTGTGAAAACTTCTCTCTTTGAAAAATGGAGTATGTAATACCTTGGGTGTAACACCCCAAGATTCCATGGTACATTTCCCTTTGAATAATGAAATAGCTTGCGTTGTATGCCCCTTCGAGATTCTAAACCACCACGACCAGTCAAACTAGTCATTATGAATAGTAATACCCACTTTTTAAAATTTTATAAATTCTATTTTTCAAAATGCACTTCATTTTTGGATTCATAAAATCAAAATAATCTTAGGAATAATTTTTTTTACTCTTATGAAAACTTTCAATTTTTGATGAATAGTGAAAAACACTAAATTTTAATTAAAAACAACTTTTTTAATTGAAATAATTTATAGTGTTAAAGTATACATTTGAGTGGTTTTAAAGTATCATTAGATAATTGTTTTATCATTTAATATAATTTAGGTCATTGGATGTAATTTAACATTTAAACTAAACATAAAAAAGTGTCAATCTTTTGATAGTTATTATTTCTTAAAAGCACACTTTTTGTTTCGAAGACCTTGAGACATGATAGGTAGAGATCCCAACTGATGTAAATTTGTATCTGGCATGGGTGGATGAAATGTGATCCCCCCCCCCAGATTTTTGGAACCTTTCCTTTTCCCCATTCAATGGGATGGGTGACCCACTGTAGCATTTTTTCCACTTCATCTCAAGATGTGGGTCCATATTGGGAACCGAAGAGCAGCATAATTCCCGCATGATCTGAGGTTTTGTTCAAACATTGGAAGGTTTTATATTCATTGAGTACATACAGTTACCCATTGGGTATATTACTAGTTGGGATGATCTTTATTAGAAATTTCTCTTCAATTTAAACTCCCCCATGCACAATACAAGCATTAAAGACCTCTTCAAATGAAAATAACTACCTAATGAGTACATCACAGACTTCATCACATGGTGGAAGGACCTCATGTATTCACTTTATTTTTCACTTACTCATGAGTAGATGAAAAATATGTGCATGTAGAATTTCAATACTAAGTTGGTCCCTACCCTTGTCACTATGAACTTTCCTAGAAGGTTTCGATATTTCTCCAACAAACACCAACACCAAGTGGAAGCCTTGTAGTAGTCCACAAAGTCACATCCATTGCCTCTCCTAGATCCTACAAAAAGAACCTCCAAGGAATAGACTACCATTTTTGTATAGTTATTGGCCCTAGATACAATAGAGTTTTTTCCCTCATTTTCTAGAAGAGCCTTTCCAACAATAGAAGCCTCATAAAGATCAACCTCTCCCAATGAAAAATTGGCAGGTACTATATCGCCAAGAGTAGCTTCCTATACAAGAGAATATGGATACAACCCCTCATTAGTGTCAATATCATAGATTTACCTTCTTAGTCAAGATAAATAGGACCTACTCCTTTAAGGATGCACAGGTTCCTGGTTATTTCCTCAGTGCCTTAGAATAAAAGATTTTGAAGCTACTAGAGTGCAAGAATCACCATGAAGATGATCATACTGATTTCCCTAACCATTTCCCTTACCACATGACCCATGTAAATTCCATTAAAAAATGCTATGTTTTTAAAGAATTGGCTTCAAGAGAAAGTGGATAATGGTCAGGTCATGTTGGGAATGTTTTGGAATATGTGGAACACATTTCTTCTGAGTTCTATAGTGATGTTGAAAGTGAATGTAAATAGGTTTCCAATAATGAGAATTTGAGGTATGATGACTAGTTGGCCCACAGGGTTGTCACTCGCACCCATGGAATCATATATGCATTTTTAGTCTACCCTAAAACTTCTAAAGCTTCCACTCCTTCTCCAGATATCTCTTATGCATCCACCTATCATTCTTCTATGTCTCAGAAGAGTAGGTGACAATGGAGTAAGAGAAACAAAAGTCCTCTGTTAGTGGCAAATCCATCTCATAATCTTGTCTATTTCATGCCTCCATAGTTGGGGATTTTGGATAGGGTTTTTACAGCATTGAAAGATCATTTTTTTATGATTAGAAGTATGCCTCTATGAATATCATAAAGTTGGTAGATCCCTTTTGTGGTCCCTGATGATGTGAAATATCAGTCAATCCCCCATCCTACCACTAGAATCATCAGAGGAAAGGTAAAAGGAATGAAAACCAACAGAATAATCAGGATAGTGTTTCATGTCATTCTATTCATGCTTCAAAGACCAAAAAATTGGTCCTTTATAGATCTCACCAGGTATATTCCTCCTAGCTTACTCTATCAAATGCACAGTTGTAGCTGACTTTTCTAACTAACTATGTAGAACAGGTATAACCACATCATGGCTATCCATGTTCATCTAAATCTAGTCCTCAACTATCCAAATGTAATCCAATAGTGGTTCTAGGTGAGTTATATAATGATAATTAGGGAATTACTAGCCCCATATATAATCTAGTGGTTTATCCAGAAGTGCCCACTATGACTCCTTCCAAAGAGTGGCCCCCTCTAGGCAGGAACGTGCTTATGGAATGAAAGTACGACATGTTGAATCACCTTGTTAGCATACCTATAAGGATCTCAATCATCATGGCCATCCGCCTGTTATAAGTGATATATAATGCCCTCATTAAGGCCTTGAAAAGTCCCCTCTAGTTGAAAATAGAGGTATTGGATGAAAGACCTTATATGCCGAGGAGGTTGAGAAAGAAGAATATCAAGTAGTCAACTTGTTCTCCAGATAAGATGAAGGTTCCCTCATGTAGGGGAACATCCAAACATTGTACATCACTAGAAAATTCAATGTTTTGTTGACCTATCATTGTCTTGTGAACATAGGTCCCATTATAACCCAGACACTTTGTATGTTGGGACTGACTGAACCATATTTGAGTCCCTCTAACTTGAAGATCTGGGGTTATGATATGACCAAGAAGAGATCGAGTGGAAGAATATGGATGAAGACCTAGTTTTGTGGCTTGATATAAAATGTTTAGTTTATGGTTGTATCATATGATACTACATACAATGAATTTATTAGTAGTTCTTGTCTTTATCTGCATTTATCAGTTCCTTCCTTGTAACATCAATGCCTAAAGTACTCCCTCAATGGTTAAGTAGGAATGCTTTATGATGATGCATCTCCCTTTGAATCCTATAAATCCATCTATCTAGATTTTGAATATTACAAGATCATGGAAAATCATGTTCAGACCAATGAGTTTGAGAACACCACCTTTGCAGCTTGCCATTGGACATACTGGGATGATTCTTTCATCCTCCTGATTCATCAGTTACAGGCCACAAAGATAGACTTGGGAAATTTCTTTCTCATTTTTGGGAGGAAGGGATTCCATGTTCCTATGTACAAGTAACACCATAAGATTACCTTGAAATTTCATATAGGCCAATCTTGGGAGATACCAAAAGCTTCGACCCCCATTAAGTATTGACATGTTCACCTGATGGCTACCATTGTATGACATACTCTCTTATTTCTCCAAGCCGGGATGAATTGGAAAAATTCAACCCACCACCATTACATTGACATCATGCATGGACCCCAAGGTTAAATTCATGATGGGATTGGTTCTATATCCTCTTTCATCAAGTCCTAACTAGAGCAGGAGTCCCCAATAAGGATTCCACGTCTGCAAAAGTTGTAACCACTACTCCATCAGAATCAATTAGCCAAAATGAACTTTCCCCTCCCACTAATTCTCCCACATCAGAATGTGAAGGGTATTTTAAAGATTCTCCTCCCACATTTAAAGAGGGTTTCTCCACTACCTTTGATGAGTTGGTTTAGGTGAAACTTGGTACCATAGCATTTCTGAGTCCAATATTGATTAGTGCGTCCATGCCTCCAGATAAATAGTATTAGTATGAGGCCTTCCTAAAGAAACATTTTTATGTATTTTTATAGATTTGTGAATAGGTGTTAGGAAAAGACTCTTTCTTTATCATTAATCATCTTGGTCTCACAGTGATTCATCATAGGTTCAATAATCCTCCTAGTAAAATGAACCCTTTTTATAGTGCCATAGTTGAGGATGATGTTGATAAGCTTATCAATGCCAACTTCTTCAAATAATTTTATTACCCCAAGTGTCTAGAAAATATCATTCCATTCATGATGAATAATGGGTAGATTATATTTTTTATCGACTTCCAAGACCTCAAACATCCCTGTCTAAAAGTTGATTTTACACTTCCAGTGACAGAGGTGTTGATCAATGCCATAGTTATGTTCTAGGATCTCTCCTTCATGGATGGATACTCTAGGTACAATCAGAACATGATGGCCCAAAAATATGATGATTTTAATGCCTTCATAGATCTACAAGAGAATTCTACTACCAGGTAATTCCCTTTGGTTAGAAGAATGTAGGATCCACTTATCAATGAGCCATGCACCACATCTTCTTGTCGATCCTCACGATGGTAGTGGAATGCTACATGGATGATTTGGTGGTAAAATCATACTAGTGTCATGACCCTCACAGAGATATTTAGAAAGTGTTTGGTGCATTTGAAGATTAACCCCTTGCAGTGTGACCTTAGGGTTACCTTTGGGAAGTTTCCTGGCCTCACCATAATATATTGAGGTATAGAGGTCAGCCTAGAGAATATCAATTACATTAGTCATATGCATCTTTTGATAAACCTTAGGGATTTTAGAGATCTCCAAGGACACTTAGCCTACATACTATGATTCATCTTGAATCCGGTCGAGAAGTGTACTCCCTTTCTATGACTCATAAAGAAAGGTACCATATAATAATGGGATGAATACTATAAAGACACCTTTGATGAAGTTAAGTAGTATCTCCTAAAAAATTTGGTTATGATGTCACCCATCTTTCGGAAGCCTTTGGTCCCCTATGTAACTACCCTATAATAATACCCAACACCCTTCTCACACAAAATAACAAATAATGCATAGAGAGAAGTTTATACAATATCAATAATATTCTCCTCGATACAGAGGCTACATACTATTCCATCGAGAAAAGGTACCTCACACTAGTTTTTACAATAGAGAAGTTGAAGAATTATTTCTAGCATCACGAGACACAGATTATGTCCCATGTGGATCTACTAAAATATGTCATGAATTTCTGAATGTTGATAGGATGGCTAGCACACTAGGAAATGATCATTTAGTAGTTCGACATCAGGTTCGTTCCATAAAAGGAATTCAAGGGTTAGGTGTTGGATGACTTCATCGCTACCCATCCAACTCCTGAAAATTTTACTATGTATTTTGGATTCTCAAATGAGGCTTCCATTTTAGTAGAAAAGGCCATGTTGTTCTAGAAGATACATTTTTATGGTGCCTCCCAAATCCCAACTAGTAGAATAATCAATGATCCCATTCTCAATAGAGTAGGTTGGGGATCATATTCATCACACCTATATAGTTTGTTCTACCCAACTCATTCCCATTTTCAGAAGGTTTCACCAACAATGAGGCTGAGTATCATGCTCTCATCACTGGTCTCGAGAGGGCCCTTGAGATTGATGTTCCCTGCATTAATTTTAAGGGAGACTCTGATCTAGTCATCAGTCAAATCAATGGTGACTACATCATCATAAATACAAAACTCATGCCATTTCTGGAGCACAATCTCTAGTTGATGGACTAGTTCCCTTCATGGGTCGAAGTGACTCATATCCCTTTATTACATAATTGTAAATATAATTCATTATCTAGTCTATCGACATCTCTTTTAGAGCCTATCCAAGGTGACTTGTTCAATCATGTGGCACATCGGAGGGTAATCACTGCCGTCATCTCATATAGTGATGATATCCAGAAGGAAAAACATATGAATGTAGATGCTTTCACATAAATAACTCTAGATCCCCCCATAGTAGAGAAAATATATTATTAAATAACTTCTTTTGTCGAGTATCTTCATCACAAAACTCTCTCACCAGATAGAGTCAAGAATGATTGAATCCATCAGCGTGAAGCACATTTCAACCTCTAAAGTGGAACTAACATCAAGAAAACTCTCTATATAAGATGATTCGATGAAATTATCCAATGTTTCATTTTAGGAGTTGATATTCCTCATGACATGTAGGAAGATCATGTCAGGTCCTATGGTGCTCATCAGATAGGACTGAAGCTCTCCCACCGAATTCAATGGTTGGGATACATCAAGCCTACCATGGTCCATGACTGTATCAAGTTATCAAAAAGGTTCCACATGTGTCAAATTTGTGCTAACTTTGTGCATCGACCACTAGATCTCCTCCATACTACCATGTATTCCCGGTCTTTTACAGTATGAGGACTCAATGTTGGTGGGACCCTATCCACTAGTGGCATCTTTCCATCATATGTTCATTATGAGCATGAAGTATTTCTTCTCCAAGTGGGTTGAAGTGATTCCTTTTAAGGAATTCAGGGCCTGATCAGCGGTAAAATTCTAGATCCCCCACATCATCTATCGATTTAGATCCCCTCACATTGTTCTCACCAACAACTGTACCAGCTTATGGGTTGTTGAGCTGAAGAAGTTTTATTCCAAGTATGAAATCTGGTACTACCATACTTCTCACTACCATGCATAGTAAAATGGAAAGATAAAGGTGTTCAAAGAAACTCTATCGAACATTATGCATAATATGGTGGGTCAAAACAATTCGATTTGTTCATAAAATCCCCCAATTCACTTTGGGCCTATCTATTGACGAATCAAAACTCCACCTAGGTGAATCCATATTCCCTATTGTATGGAATGAAGGCATTCCTTCCCATTGAGATTTAGTTGCCATCTCTCTGAATTGTTGTCTATGATCAGGATGTTCCAGACATGATGGAATAAGTCTGTCTAGTTGATCTATAATCCCATTAATATAACATGCTTCAGGCCTTAAATAATCTAGAGAGGCACCCGAATAAGATATCAAGAAATATCAATAAGAAGGTTCTAATTCTCTCTTTCCTCTAGGGTGACACAGTACTGTCTCTTAGGATACCGATGATACTCTCTAGGAAGCATCCAATGTTGGATCCCAAGTGGGAAGTACCATACATCATTCGTAATTTCTATCTCAATGGTGTATACTATTTGATCACTATGGATGGAGATCACACCACTCCTCTAACCAATTCCATGTTTCTCAAATAGTGCTTCACGTAAAAAAGCATAGTCTAAGAAGTATGACTTTAAAAAATATAGTGTCAGCATATTAGATGCATGTAATTAAAATTTTTTGCATTTAAGGTCATTTATTCAATATAAAAGGAATGTACCAACATCCTAGTTTCATGACGTAAAAATTCATAACAACAAACATCATAGTTTCATGAAGTTAAATTACGTAGCAACTTGCATCCTAATTACATGAAGTTAAACAATTTAACAACCCCCATCCCTGTTGAATGATGTTAAAATGTGTAATAACCATTTTATTAGTTTAATAAAATTAAATAGTTTAACAACCGTCGTCCTAGTCCCATGACGATAAACTGCATAGCACCATCTTCCAGGATGTAACACGATAAATTGTTTGGAACCATAATGTTCTCACCTAAGAGGATGTCCCCCTTGGCATCATTCATCTACCATAATATATTTTATAACTAAATATAACATTATTCCTATCCACACATGATATGAAGTGATGCCTGGATTTTACATCCTAGTCCAGCCACCCCAAAAAAATTCCCTCTCCCTATGTATGGGTCAGACCTATGTGGGGAGATTTCCATCAAAAACTATGTATGGATTGATTCCTACCCTTAAGAGATATGTAGTGACACAAAGATCTATTATATTTGGGGCCAGTCACAAATTCATCAACCCACTTTCTCCCTTTGTCCTCATTTATGGTGTCCTGGTCTCACTCAGTTCTCATTCACATCAAATATTTCTTCTATCAGTACCATATAGGTGTTTATAATTCTGATTTAAAAAGTCTCATCAGAAATATGTGGTTTTGTGCAAGAGGTCCTTAGGACTTAATTCATGTCATGAACTTAAATCCACCATGCTACATTTATTCATTCCAGGAGTCCACATTCCACTATGACCTTAAACTAAGAAATACATATTCTGTGCTCTATGAACTTAAACTAAGAACTATACAGTTCATGAATCATGGCCTTTAACTAGTCACTCCAAGTCTATTCATAATTAATTTAAACTGTATAAAGGTTTCCCCTGGGGTGTGTCATGTGGTGTTAAGCCTCCTATGTCCTCATTCGCATTGGGTATGTTAGGACGCCACACAACACGTACCTAATAAATAAATTCCTTCATTAGATTACAAACTATATAATCAAAAACAAATAGTTATTTTTTTTAACACACAACAATACATTTTTATCCTACCCTGAATAAGTTCATGATGCCTCATGATAGTCTTGGGATAACCTAGTTCCCATATTAGATAGGATTTCCTCCACCAGTGTTGTTCTCTCACCATGTTGTGTTCGAGAACTACATGAACCTTTATTCCCATCCTTATGGGATATGTAGAAATTCCCATACATTTTGTATTTGCTCCCAACTACATATTCATCAACCTTTTGGACCCTTGGGCTCAGTTGTTGCTCATACATTATGACATCAAATAGTATGCAGTCCATTACAAGGTATATAAGTGGTATGTGGGCCTTCTGGGTCCTCAATCACATTGGGTTATACCTCCCTATGCCACATAGATATCATTGGAATTGATGATAGAGATAATATTTTCCACATTTTTTGTATGAATTTTAATTATTTTAACCCTCCCACATAATCAATTTGAGCTTATATGAATCAAATTTGTATTTATGATGTGTTTTATGAAAAATAGTGAAAAGTGATTAATTTTTTATTTTTGATAAATTTTTATGTCAAGGGTATTTTAGTAATTTATTAATAAATATAACTACAATTTGAAAGGTTATTATTTTTTAAAATCCTTATTTTATTTCTTTCAAATTTTTCTTCTGGACTAAGGGATGATTTTAGCATCTAGTGGTCCTAAAGAATTAATGAAGTTGAAGAATTTTCTGGGTGGACAACGTGGACGCCGCCACCGTAACGGAAACACAACTCAGTCTAAACACATCTAATTGAGATTATTCAACCTGTAATGGAAAATGGATACATGGGATCATCTACCAAATTAATTTTATTGATTTTTAGTTCCTTAATAGTTCCATTTTATGTCATATTTCTGAAGAAGGTTTCCTGGAACCTTCATCTAAGAAAATAATAGTTAATTAAAAAAACATAACTCATACATCCTATGACCAAATGAACTGAAATTGTGGGAGAATACATGTAGAAAAATGGGAAACAACTTTCATGAAAGGGGTCCAGTATTTCATTTTACATTTCATGGATCCAAAATGTGTTAACTTTAGGAGGAAATAAATCTTCCTATACAAGGAGAGGAGCCCCTACCTCTCAAATCATTCCAATCCATTCCATTCCATTTGGGACACCAAGGAGAGGATTTGAAGGTCCATTTAGGATTTATATTTATTTATTTTATTTTTATTTCAGTTTTTTTCTCATGTAATACATTCATCTATTTTATTAAAGTGTTATTAATATCTTCTTCCATCTTTCTTTGTCTTCAATCTCTAATTATCCCATTCTCTATCTTCCCTCTTCCCATCGCCATATCTTCTCACTTTTCAATGTCAAGTGGCTAACTTGAGTCTTGTTACTAGGGAAGGATTTATGATGTTATTTGTTATTGAGATTCAATTTAAAATGTTTTAAATTTATTTGTAGTGGATGGAGGAGTATTTCACGGGTGTGGTGGTTGTCCACCACAAAACTATTTCAGAATCCCTTAATTTCTATTGATTCATTCATTTTCCTTCTCTTATCTTGGGAAAACCCTTCATATGGTGTAGTTGGGATTTTATAAATGGGTGAAATCATATACAATGGAGTTGGGTATTTTAGGAATAACATTCTCGATTGAGGTGTTAACCTACGTAACTATTGAAGGCGGTTTGGTTTCGTGTGTTAGATGCATACTAAAATCACACACTCAATTAATCAAAGGAAAGTAATTCCTTCATAAAGACTCAATATATTGATTATGAAATTGAATTTAAAAAATTTATAATGAATTAATGAATTTATGTTATACAACATTAGGACCACATTCTTTCTTCCCAAACTTCCTTCTGTCTACATCTGACTCTGCATTTAGATTTAAAGTTTTCATTTTTTTAATTGAATGTTTTTTAAAACCCTTAACAACATCTTTTTCTATAAATATATAAAAATCTATAAAATAATTAGAATATGAGAACTATAATAAGTGATTGAACTGAATGCAATGCTCCTCAAGTGATATGACATTGGTCAGCCATTGTGCTACATTAGGAATATATATTTTCTTTTTCCATGCCCTATGAAAAGCATGTGTTAATTGGCCTTTCACAAAAAAAAAGAATCTAGACGTTAAATTATGTGAGGATTTTCTTTAGGATGTTTCTCATGGATGAATCCTTCATAGTCCCTCATTCATATCGGGTTTGTTACTTCAAAACCTTATGCACATTCTTATGAAGAAATTATCTTCTTTGTTATGAACTAAACAACCTTAAAATAAGATCTTATAGTCTAAGCATTAGGAAGTTAAAATATCTAAAAGAATTATTGATAAATTGTGGTATGGAATTGGGCCCCTTATCACTTATTCACATTGGGATTTTCACTCCACCATTCCACTTTATCTGTTTCAGGAAGCCCCTTCCCCATAAACAAGGAAACATGACCTTAAATTGTTTACATCAAGTCCAAGCATCATGACCATAAAACTATAAGTGAGTCTCTATAGGAATGTGTTGTGTGGTGTTGGGTCCCCTTGGTCCCTTGTTCACGTTGAGTTTATCGTGACATTACACTATGAACATCCGCTTTAGACACTCTTCTATGGTCCTAACTCCATGACCATAAACAGAGATCTTATGGTCCATGAAACATAAACTTAAACAGATTGTAGTAGGTCCAAGAATTATGACCATAAACATTTTTAACCTCTATAGTCTGAGTTGTATGAAAATATACTACAAAGCCTAACGACCTCAACACATGATATAAAATTGTGATTCCATCCCAGTTTAAACTATGATGCTTCGGGTTCCCTCTTCAGAGTGGGTCTTCTTCACCAGTGTTTTTCTTCAACCATATCGTTTTCTAGAACTACATTTATCATGATTCTCATCCTCATGGGATACTTAGTGACACTTGAGGTTCTCATTTATGGACCCAAATATAGGTTTGTTATCCCTTCATCCCATTGGCCATAGTTATGGTCCAGCCACTACAACATTAAACTGTTTGTAGATCATCTTAAAGAGTGTGTGGCTTGTGAGACTTCTTGTCCTAATTCAAGTCTGGTTTTACCTCCTTCATGCCACATATTCCCGTAGACTTAAGATTTCCCATATATTCTTAAGGACAAAGCTTTAATATTTCCACCATCATCCTAATAGTATGACCTTAAACTAAAAGAATATGGTCTAAAATCTAAGTCATTAAAATATTATCCATGGTCCATGTAATATGACATAAAACTATTTGAAAAACCTGTGTTTTTATCCCACTTCTGATACACCCCATTCTACACTTCTATTCTTTATCAGTTTGGATTTTCATTACCCTTAAAATATATGAGGACCCTCAAACAGTTATGGTCTCATGCCATTTTGGCTCACCTCCCATTCCAGTCCAATGACATAGAGGATCCCTAGTAGAAAAGGACAGATCATTTGTTTTGAACATGTTCAATAGTCGATCTTTCATTTGTTCGCCTCATTCCTAACCAGTGTAGTTGAGATTCGTGTATTTTGAATATGGTCAATAGTTGATCACTACCCATTGGTAACCTCTAATCCCTATCTTGAAAGACTCGGCTTAGCTCCTTTCTTATTCCTTGTATCTTAGTGTAATTCCAATACCATTGGTGTCACCCATAGTGTGCACTTCCACATGTTAGGAAAACCACTAACCATTCCTTGTTTCCCACACCATGTTTGACTCATGTGGAATTATGAGTTCTATTAGGTTGGGTAATAATGTGGTCAAGCTTCAAAAAGGATCCCATGGTCCAAAATCCATGACCTTAAACTATAGATTCAAGTCCAATCATCATTAATTTAAACTACATGTGGGTTTTTTTCCTATTTATATGTTGTGTGGAATTTGGGTCTCCTTGGACCTTATTCATGTTTTTTTTCACTCTGTCACGCTATACATAATCATTTGGGGTATTAAATCCATGAAATAGATAGTGCAACATTAAACTATGTGAAACATCTTGGTCACATGATGATAAACTGCAAGATGTGTCCTGGCCCACTGATGTTAAACTTTGAAATACTATGTCCTTATCATGTGATATTAAAGTGCATGTCCAATTTCTTCATCATATGACATAAAATTGAATATCTATCATCCTTGTTTCATGACCTAAAATTTTAGGGTATCTAAGGATATTTCCTGATACCCCTCATTTATATGTTAGTCATTTACTGCATCCCCCATATTTCTTCATCCCTCACTCAACATCTGAGATGATGATCCCTTGGAAAATGGGTTTAATCATTTTGTAGACCAATGCACCCAAACCAATGTTCTCTATGCCAAAGTGGTGTAATTCTAATAGTGTTTGAATCTAATTGATCATTTCATCACTCCATTCTCATTTTTTATATGCCCCTTATTTGGATCATCATCATATTTTATATTTTAAGTGACCCCTAATAGCTTCTTCTCATGCCATTTTGGATCACCTAACATCTTGGGCCAACATCTCATAAGACTTTGGATGGCATTCTGAGATCAGTTCTATGTTTTGAACATGGTCAGCTGTTGACCCTCATTTATTTGTCCCCATTCTATGGTAATCATATAGATACTATGTTTCAGACAAGGAAATCATTTATCTTGTAACACCATGAAACTCTCCTTGCATTCTATATCTTTGTCATTGTGATTCACACTTCTCATTCCTCTATGTTCAGATAGATTTCACCACCCCTGGCGTTATCATGTTCATGCACTAAAGCACATTGGAAGAGAAAATTTCATGTTCTAAAATTCATGTTCTCTAGAAATAACTTCTCTCATCCCGAACACTCTTAGTGGTTAGTTAATAATAGTAGACCCTAGGTTCTTGATGAATATCTAGAATTTTCATATGAAATTAAATCGCATGGCCATCCCCTATTTCTCATTCCAGGCATGACCCACATGAGCATTGTGATTGGTCATTTGTTATCTCATAAATATGATCAAAGTCCGATAATAAAAATAGGAAAATAAATGTATATATGCATGTAAAAAAACTCAGTGAAAGAAATAGTGTTTTGGCAGTATAAAGGGTTATCCACATGGCGGATCTTCTCATGATTCTTGGTAGGAAAAAATTTCCCCTATGGCTCTGCTCTGGTGATCGAGAATTGTAGCTCCGCCAAGCTCTACCATGTGGCCTTCAAGGTCTGTTACCACCTTATGAGTTCTATTTCCACCTCATCTGCTACTATAAATTTCCGTTCATCCCATATTTGTGCTCATCCTGCTCATCTTAGAGATCGGATAAATAAATTGTTGTATGACTTATATACCTTGGACTCCTATAAGTGAACCATCAGTTGACTGATGACTTATGATTGAGTGTTGATGAAGGCAGTACAGTCGTTCGTTTATCCATATAGATTCTGGGTTTCTTTGTTGACTTCTCGAAGATAGATAATGTTTTCATATTTTTCTTGATTCTAGGAAACATCAAGATGTTTTGTTCCTTGATGAAAATTCTCAGGTAGGAAGTCACAGACCAATACATGAAGACTTTTATTATCTTTCCCTTTGTTTCATAGTGTCATGCCCCCCCCCAGGTCATGTGTCATGATTACCCCAAGCCTGCCTCTCGAAGGCTATGGGATGGAAATGAGTGCTGAAGGCAGCAACCTGCAAGTGGGATGCATTTACCAGAATACCTATACGCACACACACACTAACCAAGTCCCACACACTGACAAAGGAAACAAGTATCACTAAAAAAATATGAGTACCACTAATAAAAGCTGGATAGAATAAAAACCAAACAAAAGAACTGAAAACAGCAAAGTACACAAACAAAACTCTGATGGCCATCCGCAGAAAACCCTACCGGATCATGATAGTAGTGTGGCTGCGAGAATCCTATTTGGAATATCCTTTACACTCGATCTTATTAGGCGCCACCTTTTCCAAGGCCACCAAGTCCACCATCGTAGTATCCATCGGTATTGTCTCCCTGAGCACCTTTGGATCCCGATCCACCAAAGTCTTTATCAAAATGTTGATCATCTTCACTAGACACAAAACATATGGACGAGGCCCATGCAGGGGTGATTAACAAAGTACTCAGTATAGACCCCAAAACAAAAAGGTAATACCACATAGAAATCCTCAAAGAAAAGCATGAAACACAAGACATCTTGTCACGAACCAAATCTGGTCGCCGCCAAAACCGGCACCAAACCCTGCCCATGAAATGACCCGAAGGGCGTTCCCTATCCCCATGGGATGGAACAAGTGCCCGGGTATCATTAATTTTGGTTTGGGAATGATTTACCCGAGTATGAAAGCATAAAACATTAAAAACAATCCATAATATAATTCTGAAATTTTTGAGCCAAACAAGACTTAAGTAAAAACCAGAACTGAGTACATTGGTTTAAAGATAATACAAGTGGTCCAAATAAAAATAATTATAGCATCAAGACATCCCCAAGGACTCCACACGCCTAGGGGTCATCGCCCACAAGCTATCTCCACAACTCTGCACCAAGGATGAGAACTAACACCCTGAACCGCCATCACCCTTAGTCTTTCCTTTACCTGAATCAAACATAACCATGTATACTTACACCCAAGGGGAGTAAGTAGGGTGTGAGACTAAGACCAATATGATACCACCCAATGATTCCAAGGAGTAAGAAATTCAATGTGAAAAAGAAAGCAGTTTTCAAACGCAAGGAAAAGTAGTGTTAAAATTTCAAGAAATGAAACCTCCAATTGAAAATAGTTTTCGCTACAAAATTTTCAGAATATTAAAACATTAAAATAGAAGTGTTAGATACTTTAATTTACTTCCAAAAACACCCTAAGACATGGGAAAATACTACAAATCCAATGAGCAACAACATTGGGAACACCCCTAGGCACTAGGTTGTCTTGGGCCCTATGTACCTCGTACCTCGGTGTAAAGTAACCATAGGAAAATCCGTTCTCGTGCACGATCCACTAGTAGGGAACATACCCATAACCTAGTGGTCCCCAATAATCATCCACATATTTTAGTTATAGTTGTCGTTATCCAAATGCTACGTGAAACAGGGAAAAAACCCATCTGGTCCACTAGCCGTACTAGTACAAATCCGCCCCACCTAGGTACCCGGGCTTCCCCTTTTGTGCTCAATAAATTTCATCATGAAACATAAATAAATTTTCATATAAAACACCATTACTGGTCAAACAAAACCAATACAGTAGATATCACATTTGATACCACTTAAAACACGGAACAAAACACTTAGATTTTTCATAAAACAATTCCTCAAAATCTCGTAGTGTTTCGGACACAAAACTCCTTATAAACATCACTTGCATACTATGTGAACATTTTTAAGTTTCCAAAACATAAAGTTAATCCTACCACATTTCAATGAAAACTCAAAATCATTTTTAGGGGAGCCCCATATGGTTCAAGAAACGACATCATTGCAAAATCTCCATTTTTACACAACACAACTCTTAGAATTTCATGTGGTTCACAAACACCATTAAAACCAGATTTTGCAGCAAAAAAAACAAGGGATAATCATTAAAAACAGTACTTTTATCCCTATTATAGTTCAATTAAATCAACTAATTACTTATAGGGTAGCCCCAATTAAACTAATAAAACATTTCCATGAAGAAACCCCCAATTTCACATGAAATTGGCATTTAGGATTCATTTTAAATACAAACACCACTAAAACTATTTTTTCAGAAATAATAAAATTAAATAAGCATTAAAATACCATAAAAATAGTATCTAATTCACAATTATTTCATACACAATGGAATCACCTACCAAAACCAAGGAAACCCTTGAATCCTTTGTGCGAAAACTCAAACGCACCACCGCCGCACCTCAAGGAAGTTAAACCAGACCTAAAACCAGAAATTCAAACCATGAAACACAAGATAAAACCCTAATTTTTAAACCCTACTTACTGGACATTAGTAACTTCACTGATAATGGAATAAACCCTAAGTAAATTGGATGTAACCCTAAACAAATTGAAAGAAGAAAGAAGGAGAACAACTTACTTAAAATATCTTGTAGAAATCGCCACCAAAAATACCAATATCTGATTTTAAAAATACTCAAACCTTAAAGTAAGGTTCTAACAAGGATATGGAGATCATTTTGGAATTTTAATGGTCGAAAAAGAGTAAAAATTGAGAGAGATATGAAGGAATGAACTTACCTCTTCAAATCTGGACGATTTGAGGAAGCCTATGAATTTAAGCACTAAATCGTGATTAACCAGAGCTCCAAAGAGGGGGGAGAGAGAAGGGTCGCGCGTTTTTCTTCATTGGGATTGGTCTCCACTTAGAATCACCGAAAAATCCCAAAATTTGAAAAAGTTATAACATAATCAGAATTTATTTTAAAAACAAGAATTGGGCTTTCGGGCTGGCCCAACCCCTTAGATAAAAACCCAAATAAACCCTGGTTATGGATTTCTAAAAGATCCAAATTGCAATGGTGGTATTAATAGGTCAGGGGAGGTCATTTGGGAAGTTGAATGGGTACAAAATATTAAAAAATGAAAAACTTATAAAAGAAACAAAATTTGTTTTTAAATATGGAATTGGGCTCATGGTTTGGCCCAATTCATGAAAACTCTCGCATTCCTCCATAAAAGATTGGGAACCCCCCCCCCCCCCCAAAACAAAGTATGAATGGAAATTAAATGAAATTTACCTTTAAAATAATTCATGGGTGTGACACATCTCACACCAGGTATACAACTTAAATAATGGGAATAAAAATGATTAGTCGTAAGCTATATCAACTTATTCTATTCAGATGCTCGACTGCTAATCAGATATTTGTTGCTTCGCTTCCGATCCAAAAAAAGTGCACTCTGTTTTTGATCCCTGACGGGTCACTCTACGGCTTTTCAATGATGGTTCACACTACTTCTGACTCACAGAGGTTCTCTCTCATTCTAATCCACCTAGGGTCACGCTAGTTCTGATCCATGGAAGGTTGTGCTACTGTTGATCCATGCAGGGTCAATCTCATGTAGATCCACGGAGGGTCACGCTATTTCCATTTGGAAGAAGTTCCTGCAACTTCCGACCCATATAGGGTCTCTATCATGTCGATCCATGGAGGTTATCTCCATTTTCTATCCATACAAGTTCACTCTCTTTCCCATCCACGGAGGGTCGCTCTTCACTTGACAGACAACCATTGGATTCTCGCACCTTGTACGTATGAGTTCCAAGGGTTCTACTCCTAAATCCATCAGTTTCATTTCAACCACCACTAAGTCTCACATAGATGTAACCCAAAGGTTCATCTTGGGATAAGGGTTGCAGTGCAACAAACTGCATGTCGATCAGACTCTCGGTCTGTAAGTTATAGGTTTTTAGTAAAAAAGGTCCAGGTTCGATTCAAGTCTGATCCAACCTAGCCATACTCTAACTTATTCCAAAACTCAAGAAAATTATCTAAAAAATACCTCCTTTTCAAGAGGTTCCCAATGCCACAAATGGATCATCAATCAGATCCTCAGTTTGCAAGATATGGGAGTTTTAGTAAACAAGGGTTGGTTGCGTCTGGGCCCGGTCCGACCCGACTAACCCGGCCCGGGGGTCCCACATACCCCAATTTAAATTTGACCAACTTGAACAGAACTGGTTTGGGTTGGGTCAGTCTGCTCCGGCCTAGCCAGTTGGTCAGGCCCAATGGGCCTTGCTGGACCCGAACCGGTTTGGCCGAGGGTCCAGCCCGTTGGGTCGCCCGACAACCCGATCTAGTTCGGCCTTGCCCGAAGGGCGCGGGTTTTTCCTGCTAGTGTGGGTTTGGACCACTTAGTTCTCTTACGATCCATCAGCGTGAAATCAGTCCGCTTGTTGAGGGTCTGGCTCACCATCCCAAAGCTCGGCCCACGCGGTGCAAGCCGGTGGCCCGCCGCCCTATTGGGACGCTGCAGCCAGCCTCATCCGACCCCTACTGGTCCCACTGATGTGTGAGGCCCCTTTTTCCATGGTCAAGATACCATGGCTTGGCTCATTTTTGTAGCCTGAACATGGGCCACCTCTCCACGCAGTAGCCGCCTAGTGTCTCTTCATTCCACGTCTTCCACAGCATGTGTTGGCTAGCCACCAAAGGTACCTTCTGTGGGCCCCCATATTTTCTATGGTGGTCCTTTTTCTTCTCTGACTATGCCTATGGGCTACTTGAGTCTCCACCATCCATTCCTTCACCCCAGATTCCACTAACCGCCACATTGAGAATACATCCACAATGAATGAACATAACAGAGGTGCTTGAGCATTGTTCGTATAAGCTCATGCCCTCCGCATTAGATGTTCAAGAACATGGGAGGTCTGGGGATTTCAGTTTAATCAAAAAATGATAATTTCAACTCCCAAATAATGGAAATCCAAAAATAATGTTACCTTCCAACATGAATGCATTATCAATGGATCAACCTGTTATTGGGTTGATCCGCAGTCTTCATTTCTAGAAGAGAACAAAAAATAAATTTAAATAAAATAACCCCTATTTAGTTGATATTCGTTGCTGCAACGTTACGTCCTTGAGGATTCAAGACGTCGACATCGTTCGTCGCTTCCAAATCCATTCTTCAAGGGACATCAAAGATGTTTGCATTCGTTGGCATTTTTCATTCTTCATTAGAGAGGAGATTTTCTAGAGGTTTTTCAAAGAATCCTCACTGTTTAATCCTCATTCCACAAATGTGACAAACTATTAAAAAGGAAATGCATCGCATCATTTATGTTACATTGCGACATTGCGTCGTTGTGGTGTTTCATTTATTAAACAACATTGCTGTTATACAACATTAAATCACCGTTATGATGTGAGTTAATAAACCACTAATGTGTATCATTAATGTGCATCGTCTCTGCATCATCGCTTCACCACAACATCAGTGTGTCTCCTCTCATTGGTGAGAAAATAAATAAAATTACATTTTAAGTTATTTTATTATTTCCCTTGAAAATCCCAAAAATAAACTTTTTCATTTGGCCCTTACCGGCTAAAGTTAAGTCCTTTATAGACCTTGACATTCTGAGTTCAACGGTGCCCTCATATTTTCAGTCCAAGCACCGGTTTAAAATTTATAAAAACCTACTCGCACATACATTTAAATGAACCTTAAAATTTTTTAAAAGTTTACTTTCACCCACAACCCACGCTAGTCAAGGTTAGGCTCTGCCTAAGGAGAACACGCCC
Organism: Viscum album; assembly: GCA_963277665.1. Taxonomy (NCBI): domain Eukaryota; kingdom Viridiplantae; phylum Streptophyta; class Magnoliopsida; order Santalales; family Viscaceae; genus Viscum; species Viscum album. Next base: position 895,578,562 of record OY728143.1, on the reverse strand, counting down.
TCAAAAACTCAATAGTACTCTTAGTTTTTTAATCTGAGTTACCGTTTAGGAGTTATAAGGATTTGACAATAAAATAATTGTTACTTAATTATTTTATTTATAGCCAAAAACTAACTTCCACAATTGGTTTGCACTAGCCAATGTTAGGATATACCTAAGGAAAGAATACACTCGCAAGTTTAGAAGTGGTATTGTATTTTTAATCTAAGTCACTATTGGTGAGTTATAAGAATTTGAAAAATAAAATAATTTTATTTAATTATTTTATTTACTATTATGAAATTTTTGTGTTTTGTCACCAGAGGCTTGTGTCGACTAAACTTATGTCACGCCTAGGGTAAACCCACAATCCTGAATGTAATGGTGTTATCAGATTTTAGATGTGGGAACCCATTTAAGATCTATTATACTTTTTCAAGAAAATATCTCACGCATGATATTTAAAACATAAAATTTTTTGATGGATCATTCAAGGAACTTCGGACCTCGAAATCACACATTGTCTTAGTGCTTTGTCTCGAAATAATTAGATAGAAATAAAAACAATTACATAGATATTCTTGGACATTACATTCTCCCCACTATAGGTATTTACATCCCTGAAATCCAAAACAAATAAAATCAAATAAATGGGGGTACTGAGCGTGAACTTGAGCCTCCCGATCCCATGTGCTCTTCTAAAAATTCACATGCTGCCACCGAACACACACTAGAGGAATCGACCATCGATGAAGGACCCACTCTTGTTGATCCTCTATCTCCACTAGGAACTCGGCAAACATCATCCCATCATCGATTTCTAGCTCTTCCCATTTGATTATGTGCAATGGATAACGCACGTACCTCCTCAGCTACGACACATGAAAATCCTCATGCACCTGGTACATCTGTGGTGGGAGAGCTAGGCAGTACGCCACCTCACCAACTCTCTTGAGGATCTGAAAAGGGTCTGATGAACCTCAGAGATAGATTTCCACCTAGGAAAAATCTCTGTAATCCTCATTAGGGTAAAACCTTAAGGAAAACATGGTCTCCCTCCTCGAACTCCAAGGGTATTTTTTCCTATCGTCATAAGAATTTTTTCTAATATATAGAGTATTTATCCTCTCCTAGATGATTTTCACCTACTTGGCGGTAGCCCTTACCAACTGTGAACCCATGAGTGCCGAATCCCATTGGTTTTTCCATCATAGTGGTGATCTGCATGGTCAATCGTACAAGGCATCTAATGGGGTTATTACAATGGTGGAGTGATAGTGATTTTCATATGCAAAATCCACCAATGGTAGGTGGTCCTCCCATCTGTGACAAAAATATTGGACGCAAGCACATAGCATATCCTCCAGGTTCTTTATGGTCCGCTTCATCTGACCATTATTCTGAGAATGAAAAGTTTTCCTCAAGAAGAACTGAGTCCAAAATGACTCCTGTAATCACCTACACAACAGAGATGTAAAGTGAGTGTCAAGATATGAGATGGTTTTCGAAGTTACCCCGTGAAGTTGCACTATCTCTTGGACATAGAGGCGTCCCAATCCATCTACTGTTCCTTGTTCGTGAATGGGTAGAAAGTGAGATGACTTGGTGAGTTGGTCAACGATCACCTAGATAGAGTCATGTCCCCTAGAAATACGTGGTAACCCCATCACAAAGTCCATCAAGATACCATCCCATTTCTACTCAAGTACCTCAAGTGGTTGGTCCAAGCTTGCTGGAACCTGATGCTCAGCCTTCACTTTCTAACAAGTGAGGCACCATGAAATGAACTCAGTCACCTCATTCTTTATCCATGACCACCAGTACTGATGTTTGAGGTCCTAGTACATCTTTTCCACTTCAGGATGTACCGCCATGTGGGATGTATAGAACTCTCTAAACACCTTCTTCCATAATGTCACTGGTACTATGGTGTGTCCTCTGAAAAGGATTTCATGCTCCCGACCGATCAAGAATCCATCAGAAGATTATCATAGGGATAACTGAGCATGTCGATCCTCATAGTCAACATCCACAAACTATGCCTATCTAACTTGTTGTAAGAGTTGGGGAGTGACAGTCATTGACTAAAGGTAAGATCCTCCATCATCATCCACAAAGGATATTGGCATTTCCACTAGCTTCTCTCCCACCTCACTCAGCAGCTGTAAACTAGACCTCCTACTGAGCATGTCTTCCACCACGTCCCCCTTCACAAAAGTATAGACTATCTCAAATTCATAGTCCTGAAGAAACTGAAACCCTATTCGATGTTTCAACTGTTGAAAATCCTATTGGAACCCTTCTATCCACTCAAAAGGCTACCCCTTTAAACTGACGAGATAAATCTAATTCAAAAGAACATAAGGACTCCCCGAATGGACTCCCGGATCAGAATTCAGTGTCCTGGTGTATGGATATGTCATACGTCGCACCAACAATGGACTCACCGAATCATTATGTTAAACTCAAAAACATAACTCTGTTTCCCCAAAACAAAACACAGACTCCTAGTCTCTATTGAAGGACCGAACTCCCTTTGATACCACTTTTTCATGACCCCCCCCCCCCCCTGAGGCCTGTGTAGTGACTACCCCAACAACACCTCCCGAAGGCCAGGGGCTAGTGACTAGAACTGAAGGCATCAACCTACAAGTGGGAGTAATTTTTTTGAGTATCTATACGCACACACACGCCCAACCAAGTCCCACACACTGACCAATGAAACATGTATCACTAAAAACAAAGCTGAGTACAACTAATAATACTTGTCAAGAATACAAACCCAATAAAAGAACTGAAAACATCAAAGTACACAATGGAAACCCAGATGTCCATCTACAGAAAACCCCACCTAGTCGTGAGAGTAGTGTAGATACTAGAAGCCTAAGTAGAATGTCTTGTCCACCCGATCCTACTGAGCCCCTTCTAGTTCTAGTACACTATGTCCACCATTGTATTGTCTATCAGTCCCATCTCCCTGATCACCTTTGGATCTTGGTCCACCAAAGTCTTTGTCAAAACATCAATCATCTTCATAAAACACAACACGTACGAAAAAATCCCATGTAGGGGTGAGTAAAAAAGTACTCAGTAGAGACCCCCAAACAAAAAAGGGAATACCACACAAAAATACTCAGTGAAAAGCACGAAACACCAGACTGCTCACACCAGGTATACAACTTAAAGAACATGAATAAATATTATTAGTCATAAGCTATATCATCTTATTCTACAGAGAGGATAAGCTGCTAATCTGAGAAGTGCTGATCCATTGTCGATCCATAAAGGGTCACTCTGCCGCTAATCCATGACGAGTCACTCTACAACTTGCCTATGACAGTTCACGTTTACTATTGATCCATAGAGGGGTGTTCTCATGTCGATCCACAGAGGGTCATGCTATTGTTGATCCACGAAGGGCCCTGCTACTGTCGTTCCACGGAGGGTTTCTCTCATGCTGATCTATAGAGGGCCATTATATTGTCGATCAGTAAAAGGTAATGCCACTGTTGATCCATGGAGGGTCTCTCTCATCCCGATCCATAGAGAGTCACACCATTACTCATCCACTGATAGTCTCTCTCTTGTCGATCCACGGAGGTTTTCTCTTCACTAGATAGTTAGCCACTGGATTCCCGCACCTTGTACATATGAGTTCTGAGGGTTTTGCTCCTCAATCCATTGATCTTATTTCAACCACCAAAAAGTCTCACATAGAGGTAGCCCAAATGGTCGTCTTGTCATCAGGGTTCAAATGCAACAGATAGCGTGTCGATTAGACACATAGTCTGTAAGTTATAGGCTTTTTAGTAAAAAGGGCCCAGTTGGATTCGAGTCTGATCCAACCCAAACATACTCTAATTTTTTCCAAAACTCAAGTGGATTATCTCAAAAGGACAACCTCATTGAAAAGGTCCCACTCTACAAACAAAATGTCAATCAGACGCTCAGTTTGCAAGATACGAGCATTTTAGTAAATAGGGGATGGTTGTGTCGGGACCCGGTCCGACCCGACCTACCTAGCCTGGGTGTCTCACAAACCCCAATTTAAATTCTAATGACTTGACTTGACCCGGTTTGATTCTGGGTCAGTCTGGTTCGGCCTGGTCAGTGGGTTAGGCCCAATGGGCCTTACTAGACCCCGGCCCGGTTCGGTCGAGGGTCCAGCCCGTAGGGTCATCCGGTGACCCAGTCTAGTCCAGCCCGTCCTGAAGGGTGGGGGTTTGGACAACCGGCGCGATTCCGGCCCATCGGCACAGAACTGGCCTACTATGTCATAGGTCTATCCTACCAGTGAGGGTCTCACCGGGTCGCAGCCTAGACGCGGGCCACCCTTCTATGCGGCGCTCACCTTGCACTGCATCATCCCACCACTGCTACGGCCTGGCCACCGCTTCCATGGCCAGCTAGCTACTCCCCCAGCCAGCCATCCACTACTGCGGCCAGCCTGCTTCTGCCACTACTGTGGCCTCATACCGCGGAAACTCACCGAGAGGCGCATCACCACCCTCTACACGGTCGGTGAGTGCCGACCCCCTCATCTACCGAGGCACAGGTTGGGGCTTTCCCCTCTATGAGGCCGGTGTGGGATAACATCCGCCGCACAAGAAGCACCATATGCGGGCCACCTGAGTGTATCTTTTGGTCCATTTTCTGATCTGACTATGCCAATGGGATTCTTGGGTCGCCGCAATCCCTTCCTTGGCCCCGGATTCCTCTTGCCGCCAATTTGAGGATACAACCACAATTAACTCACATAGTGGAGGTTCTCAAGACTTGTTCTTGTCGGTCCTCACCCTCTGTGTTAGAGGTTCAAAAAAATGGGTGGTCCAGGGATTTCTATTAAATCCACAAATGATAATTTCAACTCCTGAATAACGGAAATCTCAAAAGAAAGTTACCCTCTTACATTAACGCATGATTTACATATCTACACGTTTGTTGGTTTATCCACATTAATCATTTCTAGAAAATAATGTAGGAGAACTTTAAATAAAATAACCCCTTCCTTGATGATGTTCGTTTTTGTATTGTTACGTCCTCGAGGTTTCTTGACGTCGACGTCATTCGTTGCTTCCGACTCCATTCTTCGAGGGGCGTCGAACATGTTGGTGTTCATAACCATTTTTCATTCTTCATTAGAGAGGAGATTTACTGGAGGTTCATTATAAAATTCTCTCCATTTAATCCTCATGTCAACAACACAACAAAATATTAAAAAGAAAACACATCATAGCATTTTTGTTACGCTGCAACGTCACGTCATTACGCTATTTCATTTATGAAACAGCATCGTTGTTACGTTACATTAAATCGTTGTTATAGCATCCCGTCTTTTTATAACATAACCTTCATTCCATTACACGGAACTGAGGATCTTTAAGGTTTAGTTTCTTGGAAACAAGGAACATAAAACATGAAACAAAAAAAACATTCTTCTTAAACACATGAATGGATTCTCCTCATGTTCACCCTAGGCTCATTACTGCATCTCATAACCTGGGGACATACATCAAAAGAAAGGGTGAGCAGAAGGCCCAGCAAGGGAAACAGGTGAAACATTTTACATATGAACTTGAGATACATCAATAAAGTCATGAAAATAACTTTAAGGCATGAAAATGAAATCATGAGGCATATCATAATAAAAATAAAACATTTTAATAACCTGAAGATGTGGCTGCAACATTTAATATTGACAATCGTTTCGTTTCACCAAGTTCCATCCCCAAGGTGTCGTTAAAAATTACCAAGGTTATTCACCAAGGTGTCATTAAAAATTACCAAGGTTATTCACCAAGGCGTCGTTAAAAATGGTCATCTCTAGAGATTAAGTCTTTACCCAATCCATTGGAGCGCTATCAGGGAGCACCCTTAAATTTGCCTTTATTATCATGTGAGCCACATATATCATCATCAAACATATCATAAATAACCCATATAGAATAAAATAAGTGGGTTTCATTTCATAATCATAATGTTTTAAAAATTGCTTTCAAGACATGATCTTTACGTCACTTTAAACCCACGGAAGGGGAGAGCGGGTTTTATGTATGTAAATACCAGAATTTAAAATAGAAAATTTTTGTATATATGTGAATATCCCTGTAGAAATAAGAGCTTTGAGTATTCACTTAATAACATGAAGTAATTTTGATAAAAAGAGAGAGACATTTTGAGACGAAAATTCTGCAGCACAACGGCTACGTTACAGGGTTTTAGAAAACGTTGAAAAGTGAGGGGACATGGGTCAAACAATCATAAATGACCCATAAAATAGTAGAGGGACAGAATATAAGGGATTTAAGAACATGGTAATGAAATTTGAAAATATACCATATGAAATGAAGAACATGAAAGGAAGACAAAAATAAGATTTCTCTTATGAAAATTCGGCAGCCTAATAGCGTTACATAAACTTCAACCAAAAATGAATTGATGATGTAAAATAGGGTCTCTCATCATATGAACATAAAAGATAATTATGATAGATATAGATATCATACCACAACATAATAAAAAGGAACTTTCAAGAATTGACATGGAATTAGAACTTTGAAAAGGAGAAGGGTGAAAGAATCCCTTAAAAATTCGGCAGCATAACGGCGCCACTTAAAACATCAAAATACTGATTTGAAGAGAAAAAATGGGGTCTCTCATCATATTAACATAAGAGTCCAGTATGATAGATATAGAGTTAATACCCCAACATAACAAAAAGGAACTTGAAAGAATTGACATGAAAGTTGAACCTCAAAACGAGAAGGGTGAAGAACCACTCAAAAATTCGGCAGCCTAACGGCGCCACTTAAAACTTAAAAATACTGAATTGAAGAGATCAAAAGGGGTCTCTCATCAAATGAACATAAGAGTCCACTATTATAGATATATAGATCATACCCCAACATAACAAAAAGGAACTTGAAATAATTGACATGAAAGTGTAACTTCAAAACGAGGAGGGTGAAGAACCACTCAAAAATTCGGCAGCCTAACAGCGCCACTTAAAAAATCAAAATAATGAATTGAATAGATCAAATGGGGTCTCTCATCATATGATCATAAAATATCAGTATGATAAATTTAGAGATCATACCCCAACATAATAAAAAGGAACTTGAAATACTTTACATGATAATAGATCTTAAAAATGAGAAAAGAGAAAGAATCCGTTATAAAAATTTCGGCAGCCTAACAGCGCCAGTTAAAACTTCATAAAACGAAATAATGAGAGAAAGAGGGGATCTCTCATTATGTGAACATGAAAATTGAAGTAAGAGGAGTATAAAATAACACCCTTTAACATAAGAACATGGAGCATAAAATAAATTACATAAAAGCGATTTCTTGAAAAGAAAGAGAGAGATCAGATCCCTTACCTTAAAACGTAACTCTTAGAACTCAAAGGTTTGGACCTTGAGGGCTTGGGGGCACCTTGGGAGGACTCCTTGGGAGGTAAGGAGACCATAACTTCGTTGGGGGAGAGTTGGGAGTGAAAACTAAAGGAGGAAAGGGTGGGTATTTATAGGGAAAGTGAGGGGACAAGGCATTAATGGCAAAGGGACACCTCACAAGTGTTTTTCTCAAAACCATGTGCTCTCCCTTGGCATTTACCATGGAGTTAGGCCACATGGTGCCCCCAAAACAATAATTCATCACCCTTGGCCGGAAAACCCTTAAAATATCTCATGACATCATCATGACACAGTTATGATGTCATTAAACATATTGAAACCCAAAAACTGCACTTTCACTATTCATCGAAAATTCAACTTTCTCTGAATAATCCAAAAATTTCACCTTAACCAAATATCAATGCTCTGATTTCAAAAATGAAATCCATTTTATAAAAATAATTTTCTAAATATTTTTAATTAAAGTTTAAATTAACAACACTATTCATCGAAAATTTATTTTTTTCAGATAAATCCCCAAAAATTACCTTAACATAATATCGATGCTCTGAGTTCAAAAATGAAGTCCATTTTATAAAAATATTTTTCTAAATATTTTTAATTAAAATCTTAATTAAAAAACACTATTAATTCGAAAAAACTAATACTTGAATAATAATTTATGAAACCGTTATTTAACCATTTTATTGAATCACATTACTTAATCAAAGTGCCTATCTTATTTTAATACTTTCTTTAAGTGAGATTACTAATCCATTTGTACACATTATTAATCCTAATCATAAAATCACTATTCATAATTAACTATTCATCAAAAATCAAGTTGATCTTATTAGACTCTAAATTTAGTACTGAACATAATTGTAGAAGACCATTTTTTGAAAATCATTACACATTTTTAATTATTTAAGGTTTTCATAAACATTTTTAAAATATCATTTTTCTAAAATTCATCAAAAATATGCATACTATATTTATCCGGTCATTTGAAAATTCATAAAAGAAATCGAAATTTTTATTTAAAACAAAGGATTACACAAGACAGTTATGGTCTCCTTACATAGCCCCTTATCACACCAGCATAGGACCTAAGTGTAAGGTGTGCTAAGGTGAGAGAATATGAGGGAGGCTCGGCCAACATCGCACGAGTAGTAATTTCTATCAGTTTGAACTTCTCGCGAAGGTGATCCCGTTCTAGCTTTATACGATGATGTTCAGCTTGGGTTTGGTCCAGAGCAAAGCCCAGTGGTGCTACCTCCTTCCCGTGTTCTGTTAGATGGGATTCGATCGGTCCAAGACTACTGGGTGAGGCCATCAAATCTTCTTTCTATATTAATTAACCAAGATTGCTTGTATTTAGAGACAATAGTCAAAATGTTTAGTTTCCAGCGGTCATATTGACCAATGGTCAAATAACAGTCAAAACCCAACAGTCTCATTTTAATTATACTCATGTTATCAAATGAAACATTTTTGTTGAGTATAACAATAAAATAAAATAACACATAAAATTAGGAAACAATATTTATTTAAAATTTTGGGTCGTTACAATCTTCCCCCCTTAAGAAATTGCGTCCTCGCAATTTTTTAAAATTGGGTTTTGAAATTTCATTGAAAGTCCCACATCGGAAAAGGAGTCAGTAAAACTATTACTTTAAAAGAAAGAAAGGGAAGTACAAAGGTCACCCGAGTTAACCCACACTAGGATTCAATGTAAGAAAACATGGACATGGAGGAGAAAACAAAGGGTCAAGTTCTGAGGGAGAGTGGTAGAGAACATGATTAGGAGAAAGTTAACCATAATAAAATCCCAAACATATGATGTGTGTAAACGGTCTTTGATTACCTAGTAGGAAACGTAAACCAACAAAGTTTTTGTTTTACTTTCCATTTCATAATTTTGAGGAATTCATTTACTACATAGAACAGAAACATAATAAAATAAACCTACCTTAATGTAGAGTTTCATCCTTTAATAAGTTTCTACCCAAAAATAATCTTTTCTTCAAACGATGAGCATTCAAAAACACTTGGTCACATCAAAACACAAGAATCGTCTTCTAGAGAATCACATAATCCACAAAAGATTAACCATCTATTTCATCTATCTTTAAACATTATCCCAAAAACAGAAAGGGTAAGGTAAAACAACTCTTCAAAAAGAAATAATCCCATAGGAATGGAAACTAATTTTAAATCTTCAAAGTTCCATGGTACTACCCAGAGTTCATCATAGACCATTCTATAAATAACTGTCCGTAAAAATCATCAAAATAAACCAAAATAAGATTGATACCAAAATACAAGAAGGATTTGATAACATAGTCTTCCAAGGTAAACTTTATCATTAATCTCCAAACAACATCAACCACTTCTAACATCTTATAACAAAAGTAACTAACCTAAACATATTTACCCCAAGATAGGTTAATCATTTCCATAAGTAACCTAAATTACTATAAGTCCACCTTAAATTCATCGATTCTTCAAAATATAAGTCAACCTTAATCCTCAATGAAAATACCGTAGTAATCTATTTACCTCGATCATATAGGGTTCCCAAAATAGTGAACGTCTTCCAAAATAATAATCATCTTTTAATCCCCTAATCATCTCTATCATATTAATACAGAAATCGTCGCATTTCCTATCACATTGGTTGTTGGGACACATTATTCCATTTCCCACCATTAACTAAGAAGATAAAGTATAATTAGAGGCTTAAAACTTACCCAATAATCATGAAAAGGAACTTAAAGCATATAAGGATAACTTGTAGAAGAAAAGTATACCACAACTTGTGATCCCCTAGGTTCCCCTCTAGGTTATCCATGATCATATATTCTTATGTGAATCTTTATTTTATTTTATCTTTGTTCCTTTAACAATGGTTTATACCAAGCTTATGAATTTACCAAAGCATATCCCCCGGGAGTGTCATAACCAAGAGTGCAGCAAGGCCCGTTGTCGTGTACCAGTTCCCGTTCGAGTCTTGCTCAAAGCGGTGTTTTCAGGTTTTACCCCTATGTACATCTGTGCCAGAGCCACCTCTACCTTCTCGTATCCAGACAGGGATGTATTTTCTGGGAAACCCCTTACTCAATACTCACCAAAATACCAGGAATATTTCTTATATTTAATATTTTCTATAGGGTTCTTCCTAGAGTTTTCATATCTTAATTCCCACAAATAACTAAACCATCCTTTGATACCAACTATAGCATCCCGTCTTTTTATAACATAACTTTCATTCCATTACACGGAACTGAGGATATTTAAGGTTTAGTGTCTTGGAAACAAGGAACATAAAACATGAAACAAAAAAAACATTCTTCTTAAACACATGAATGGCTTCTCCTCATGTTCACCCTAGGCTCATTACTGCATCTCATAACCTAGGGACATACATCAAAAGAAAGGGTGAGCAGAAGGCCCAGCAATGGAAACAAGTGAAACATTTTACATATGAACTTGATATACATCAATAAAGTCATGAAAAGAACTTTAAGGCATGAAAATGAAATCATGAGGCATATCATAATAAAAATAAAACATTTTAATAACCTGAAGATGTGGCTGCAACATTTAATATTGACAATCGTTTCGTTTCACCAATTTCCATCCCCAAGGTGTCGTTAAAAATTACCAAGTTTATTCACCAAGGTGTCGTTAAAAATTACCAAGGTTATTCACCAAGGCGTCATTAAAAATGGTCATCTCTAGAGATTAAGTCTTTACCCAATGCATTGGAGCGCTATCAGGGCGCACCCTTAAATTTGCCTTTATTATCATGTGAGCCACATATATCATCATCAAACACATCATAAATAACCCATATAGCATAAAATAAGTGGGTTTCATTTCATAATCATAATGTTTTAAAAACTTCTTTCAAGACATGATCTTTACGTCACTTTAACCCCACGGAAGGGGAGAGCGGGTTTTATGTATGTAAATCCCAGAATTTAAAATAGAAAATTTTTGTATATATGTTAATATCCCTGTAGAAATAAGAGCTTTGAGTATTCACTTAATAACATGAAGTAATTTTGAGAAAAATAGAGAGACATTTTGAGACGAAAATTCTGCAGCACAACGGCTACGTTACAGGGTTTTAGAAAACGTTGAAAAGTGAGGGGACATGGTTCAAACAATCATAAATGACCCATAAAATAGTAGAGGGACAGAATATAAGGGATTTAAGAACATGGTAATGAAATTTGAAAATATACCATATGAAATGAAGAACATGAAAGGAAGACAAAAATAAGATTTCTCTTATGAAAATTCGGCAGCCTAATAGCGTTACATAAACTTCAACCAAAAATGAATTGATGATGTAAAATAGGGTCTCTCATAATATGAACATAAAAGACCAGTATGATAGATATATATATCATACCACAACATAATAAAAAGTAACTTTCAAGAATTGACATGGAATTAGAACTTTGAAAAGGAGAAGGGTGAAAGAATCCCTTAAAAATTCGGCAGCATAACGGCGCCACTTAAAACATCAAAATACTGATTTGAAGAGAAAAAATGGGGTCTCTCATCATATTAACATAAGAGTCCAGTATGATAGATATAGAGTTCATACCCCAACATAACAAAAAGTAACTTGAAATAATTGACATGAAAGTAGAACCTCAAAACGAGAAGGGTGAAGAACCACTCAAAAATTCGGCAGCCTAACGGCGCCACTTAAAACTTAAAAATACTGAATTGAAGAGATCAAATGGGGTCTCTCATCATATGAACATAAGAGTCCACTATGATAGATATAGATATCATACCCCAACATAACAAAAAGGAACTTGAAATAATTGACATGAAAGTATAACTTCAAAACGAGGAGGGTGAAGAAGCACTCAAAAATTCGGCAGCCTAACGGCGCCACTTAAAACTTCAAAATACTGAATTGAATAGATAAAATGGGTTCTCTCATCATATGATCATAAAAGATCAGTATGATAAATTTAGAGATCATACCCCAACATAATAAAAAGGAACTTGAAATACTTTACATGATAATAGATCTTAAAAATGAGAAAAGAGAAAGAATCCGTTATAAAAATTTCGGCAGCCTAACGGCGCCAGTTAAAACTTCATAAAACGAAATAATGAGAGAAAGAGGGGATCTCTCATTATGTGAACATGAAAATTGCAGTAAGAGGAGTATAAAATAGCACCCTTTAACATAAGAACATGGAGCATAAAAGAAATTACATAAAAGAGATTTCTTGAAAAGAAAGAGAGAGATCGGATCCCTTACCTTAAAACGTAACTCTTAAAACTCAAAGGTTTGGACCTTGAGGGCTTGGGGGCACTTTGGGAGGACTCCTTGGGAGGTAAGGAGACCAGAATTTCGTTGGGGGAGAGTTGGGAGTGAAAACTAAAGGAGAAAAGGGTGGGTATTTATAGGGAATGTGAGGGGACAAGGCATTAATGGCCAAGGGACACCTCACAAGTGTTTTTCTCAAAACTATGTGCTCTCCCTTGGCATTTACCATGGAGTTAGGCCACATGGGGCCCCCAAAACAATAATTCATCACCCTTCGCCGGCCAACCCTTAAAATATCTCATGACATCATCATGACACAATTATGATGTCATTAAACATACTGAAACCCTAAAACTGCACTTTCACTATTCATCGAAAATTCAACTTTCTCTGAATAATCCCAAAATTTCACCTTAACCAAATATCAATGCTCTGATTTCAAAAATGAAATCCATTTTATAAAAATAATTTTCTAAATATTTTTAATTAAATTTTTAATTAACAACACTATTCATCGAAAATTTATTTTTTTCAGAAAAATCCCCAAAAATTACCTTAACATAATATCGATGCTCTGAGTTCAAAAATGAAGTCCATTTTATAAAAATATTTTTCTAAATATTTTTAATTAAAATCTCAATTAAAAAACACTATTAATCATAAAAAACTAATACTTGAATAACAATTTATGAAACCATTATTTAACCATTTTATTGAATCACATTACTTAATCAAAGTGCCTATCTTATTTTAATACTTTCTTTAAGTGAGATTACTAATCCATTTGTACACATTATTAATCCTAATCATAAAATCACTATTCATAATTAACTATTCATCAAAAATCAAGTTGATCTTATTAGACTCTAAATTTCGTACTGAACATAATTGTAGAAGACCATTTTTTGAAAATCATTACACATTTTTAATTATTTAATGTTTTCATAAACATTTTTAAAATATCATTTTTCTAAAATTCATCAAAAATATGCATACTATATTTATCCGGTCATTTGAAAAATCATAAAAGAAATCGAAATTTTTATTTAAAACAGAGGATTACACAAGGCCGTTACGGTCCTCTTACATAGCCCCTTATCACACCAGCATAGGACCTAAGTGTAAGGTGTGCTAAGGTGAGAGAATCCGAGGGAGGCTCGGCCAACATCGCACGAGTAGTAATTTCTATCAGTTTGAACTTCTCGCAAAGGCGATCCCATTCTAGCTTTATACGATGATGTTCAGCTTTGGTTTGGTCCAGAGCAAAGCCCAATGGTGCTACCTCCTTCCCATGTTCTGTTAGATGGTATTCGATCGGTCCAAGACTACTGGGTGAGGCCATCGAATCTTCTTTCTATATTAATTAACCAAGATTGCATGTATTTAGAGACAATAGTCAAAATGTTTAGTTTCCAGTGGTCATATTGACCAATGGTCAAATAACAGTCAAAACCCAACAGTCTCATTTTAATTATACTCATGTTATCAAATGAAACATTTTTGTTGAGTATAACAATAAAATAAAATAACACATAAAATTAGGAAAAAATATTTATTTAAAATTTCGAGTCGTTACAGTTGTTACACTCTGAGTTAACAAGACATTAATGAGTTTAATTAATGCACCTCATCAATACCTCATCCCTGCACCACAATGTCACCGTTACCCAGCTCTTTGGTGAGAAAGGAAATAAAATAACTTTTTAAGTAATTTTACTATTTTACTCGAAATGTTTGAAAATCAACTTTTCCATTCATCCCTTCCCAGCCGAAGTTAAATCATTTCTATGCAAATCCCGGAATTCTGAGTTCAATGGTGCCCTCATATTTTTGATCTGAGAAGTGGTTTAAAATTTATAAAAACCCTCTTGCACGTTCATTTAAATGAACCTTAAAAAATGTTCAAAAATTAACATTCACCGTCGACAAGCGCTAGTCATGGTTGGGCTCTACCGCAATGTAACACACCCCCACGAGCTCAAAGGTACTCTCAGATTTCCAATACAAGTTATATTTTAGGAGTTATAAGGATTTGAAAATAAAATAATTGTTACTTAATTATTTTATTTACGGAAAAAAACTAATTCCCACTGTTGGACCGCACCCACCATTGTTAGGATCTTCCTAAGGAAATAATACCCTCACATGTTCAGTGGTGGTCTCATATTTTTAATCTGAGTCACTGTTTTTGAGTTATAAGCATTTGAAAAATAAAATAATTTTATTTAATTATTTTATTTACGGTTATTCCATTTTCAGTTTTCTCACTATAGGCATTCACCTACTAAAATTAAGTCGCACATAGGGTAAACTCATCATCCTGAATGAAATGGTGCCCTCGGATTTCTAATCTAGGAACTTGTTTAAGAGTTATTCTAACTTTTCAAGAAAATTGATCACACGTGCTATTTATAGCACAACATTTTTCTATGGATCATTTTGGGCTCTCTGGGCCTCTGAATCGAACGTCGTCTTAGTTCTTGGTCTAAAAATAATTCCATATAAATAAAAAAATTACATATAAATTCCCGGACATTACACACAGATTACATATCCAATAGCGATGATATCCCATTCGGACCACTAGTTTTAGTTCTAGGGTCTAATTGATGATTTTTTTTATACACTTCTATTCCCTACACCATATTATGCTATTCTATTTGGCTACATTAGGAATGGATTCTTCCAACACTTTAGGTAATGTAGGCTCGTACTCAGTAAAGGATACAAGTAGGTCGATAACAATATTTTCCTTTAGAATCCTCTCAGATGGGTTGGGTTCTAGATCATTTGGTCAGTTTCCTCACTTGACCCTACCTTGAAAACATCATCTTTGTCAGTCTCGAGTATCACCCCATAAGTGGCGTCACTCGCAGTCATGGAAGACTATTCACCTAGGACCAAGTTTGGATTTTCTTGGGAAACCATCTCCACATGAACCAAAACAGTTATCAAAGAAGGGACCATGTATGTTTCAGACTCACCTTCTTGCTGGGCATGCAATCGATCAAAAACTATTCAAGAAAAGAACATTTCATTCAAATAGATAAGAAAATGATAAGCCAAGTTCATGCGGTAGTTTAAGACATATGAAGGATGAGTGACGATAAATTAAATTTCCGAGTCTCAATGGGGATTTACACCATAAGAGACCCCTCAACATTGGTCAGTAATTCATTGACTAGCATTGATTTCTCTTGTGTTTATTGGGAAGAAGCTGCATGAAATAGGAAAACATGTTGATGTGAAGACTCTATGGAAATATGATTTTGGATGAATGATTCAAGTTATAATCTTACCTTGAGGTGGAGGAATTTTGATGATGATCCATCTAAAGCACACTACCTCTCCAGTAGTGGGTACCAATATTTGAATGCCAGGGTGTGGCCCCCGTAAATGATAGGGAGGTCCTAATATTCCAAAATTGTCACCCTAACCTCCTCAACCACGAATGGACCATCAGCCACCTCATCCTCAAACGTAGGCCCCAAAATCGGATTCTCTACATCTTTTAGTGCACCTTATCCCCCTTCAGTAGGAGCCGCTCACTCATATTTGAGATTCTCCTATACAATAGAAGTTCTAGTTTGAGAATCAGCATGGTAAAAGGAAAGGATCAAAGAAGGATGTGAGTGAGTTATGGTTTATCTCAAGATACTCATCGAGGTCTTCTTATTCAGAGGTCATGATCTCACCACATTCCTTCGGACTCCCTCAATGATCAGTCATTCCTGAGGATTCCCCATCTCTAGATTACTCTTCCGCCTTTTCAGTAAGTTCACCCTCAGATGGTGGGATGTCAATAGTTGACACCTCCTCTCAATCCTCTTCATCCCCAAAAAAGATCCACTCTGGGGTGGAAGGGGGTTTATACCCCCTGTTGACACACATAGACATCCATAATAGTCAAATATGAATGTTTTTAGTGGATGTTCACTCTGTACATGACATGAATGGGCCCAAATTCTAGAAAATCAATATCATCCCACTTCAAATTCCCTTGCATGTCTTCTATTGACATCTATATCTACAGCATCCTCCAGGAAAGAAAAAGGGGAGGAAAGATAGCATCAGCAGCTTGTTGTAGGAGGTACTTAAACTTCTTCCTAGGAGCCTCCATTACTATTCACCCAAGGTAACATTCGAGACCCTTCTCCTTCAGAAGGATGAGGTTAAGCCACACCATGTGACGTCCTCACTAGAGTTCCAGTTTGATCCACCATAGATTCATGACTTTTCCCTCACGGGCTATCCCTCCTGCTTCCTCACTACTTTAGCTCCTCACTTTCCTATTCAATCATCTGAATACACTTCCTCAAAATTTACTCTGGATATGTAGCCACCTAGTTAATAGAATATTATGTCAATAGGGAAAAGTTGACATAGGTTGGTGGTAGAATTATGGTTTTCCCATATCCTTCATTCACCCACATAAACCATAGTTTATGAAGGATACATGGGTTCCATTCTTTCGGGACCCCCTGTGTAGACTCTCTTAATCACTCACTTAAGACACCCAAAATTCTTGGAAAAATGGGATAGCGTGTACAGTTTACTGAATATTTTGTCATCAATCCAGGCCACCATCACCCCACCTCTGAAATTTTATAGATAATACCTCTACTCTTAAGAGAAATGTAGGTTGTCCACCATTGGACCAATCATATTCAAAAGGATTGGAATTTAAAGATTGAATGGTTGTCAATCCAGAACATGATATCAACCTCATCAAGTGTCATCATCCAAATCACAGTGATGCTCAGCAGAGACGAACGCATACTGGTGTTTGGAGGGGTAATAGAATTTTGGGAATTAGTAGCCCTCATGGTGCACTAGGATCCAGCCATGTAAGTACTAAAATTGTCTACAGATCCTTCTAGGCATGTTTCCCCTCACAATGAAAACCAATATTCTATATATCCTAGTAAGCACGGGTACACCCAAGTTGACCATGTTGTCTAATGCTAGGATCACTTCTATCACCAACATCACTGGGTGTATTCCCATCCATGTTTCCCTGACTAGTTGTATCCACCCACTCAATAATGTCGCAAGAAAAGTAGTGTATCGGACTAGCAGGTCCTAGCCTCACACCATGTTGTATACCCATTTCTAATATTATCTTTCCTCCAATATCAAATACTATTATCCTGAATTCCTCCTTTACGACACAGTTGGACACTATTTTCCCTGACCCGACATCCTCACTCTTGGGTAATTCTTGAGAAACATGTAAAACCACGCCTTGGAGTGAATATCCTTGTGAAAAATGGGGGTGTGTTCAAATTTATGCTTCAGTGCCTCCAGAAGATTTGCGGTTGGAGTGGGGTTCACTGCCTATCATTCTGGTTATTATTTAAAGGAAGGAACTCATCATACTAGAATCTCACAGGAGGATTTTTGCTGATTTAATGGATATCCCATAGACTTATGCTGACTTCAATGTGATAAATATTTAATGTGTTCGTATATGGGGACCATCAGCTAAGGAGCACTAGAACCATCTTCTGTTGACGGTAGACGTGTAACTATGATGACCACAGTACCTCATATATCCCAATATAGTGAAATTCTTCCCCATAATCCTAGAATGTGTAGAATACCAAATACTTCCATGCCCATTTGATGATAAAATTGCTATAGGACCATGGGTCCCGGTTCTTATGCCATCCTGGGCTCTTGTACGTCATACTACTTTCTAATATAATGAAGTAGTGGGTGGGGAACTCTTCTGCCTCTAGTTAATACCCTGTGGCCATTCTAGTCTTCCTATTATGTGTATAAAAAGTGATGGTCACATTCTCTATGAATGTATGACCATGAATGGTGATGTTCCAAATACTGATATCATCTTCACATGTGAACCATGATCATAGTGCGTCGACCTCAAAGGTCGGGATGATCACCTCATCCAGTAGCATGAAGTTCCACTATGGGAGATAAACACTCGGTAAATATATCTTATGTGACTCCATCAGCATGTCCACAAGTATTTGGTTCTCTGATACGACCGTCCTATATCGATGGATATCATGGTTTCTATTCATGTTATCTCTTCAAGTAGTAGCAACAAATCTAATCTAAAAATAGTTCTATTGGTATTCTATTTGAGATGAGTTTTAAAGGTCTAGGGAAGGTGCATGTAAGATTGAAGAATCTATGTGCAAGAGGTGATGTTGCATGCAAGTCTTCTAGTCAGCACACAAAAGAATGGTATAATAGTATAGGAAGATGCGTGAAATAAGTGATTCTATATGAAATAAGTGGCTGAAGGCTTAGTTTTCATGATAAATGGTAAACTACACGGATGAGAGAAATTTTATTATCACATAGAAAGTAAAAGGTCTTGTGGATCCACCCCCCCCCCCACTTATCTATAGGATTGGAACTTTTCTTTCATGCACGTTGAAGTGCCTTACATGAAATATGATAAATATAGCATGCACCCATAGGAAACAACCCCGTTATTCAATGTTTTCCTCAGAACCTAGACTTCTTGTCCCCTTTCATCCTAGATTCTGATGGAGGGAATTTTTTGGTGTTGAATTCCACATAAAGGTTCCCACAACTATATTTGGGAAAAAAAGTCATCATCCAACCAGAAAAACAACTCTGAGAACACTAATGGAGGTGCATGAAAGTTTCAAGATGTGTATGAAAGATCCAAATACACGCACCATATTCTTCCATGAAAAAGGAGATGAAAATCCTTGTTCCATTCCCAAAGGGTGCTTAAATTTCCAAGGTAGTCACGGGAAATATTCAGGCTCTACACGCAAGGCACCCTATCCATGTGCAAACCTCTTGAACACCAAAGGTTGCACCAAAATTTTTCTTCCTCTACTAAAATTTTGTCTTCCCATCCCTGAATATTTCAGCTATAAATAGAAATTAATTCACTCATCTTTAGGGTGATACTTCAAAAGTTTACATGTCTCTCTACTGAACGCAAGACTGATCTTCCCCAACATCACAAAATCATGGAAACATCAAGGTAAAAAATCATGTGTGATAGGTTCCCTTTAGGACCAACCTTGATTGGGCCCACATTTGTGTCATCCTCACCCAACCATTTCCATCCCATCTTAGGTGTGTGCAAGGAATCCCCTTACATGAAACTGTAACCTTTCACTCAAGCCTTTAATCTTACATGCACCCCTTCTTTGAAGCTCTATGGGTAG